>OX243957.1:4072500-5402500 GCA_945859745.1 Synanthedon formicaeformis
TTATTTTATATCGTTGTTTTATATAAAACCACAAACTAAAATATCGATTGCGTTTTGTATTGACTCTAACAAACGCAAAGTATCGAGTTCGACAAAGCTTTTGTTCGAAGCAAGCCGTATTGTATTGATTGGGTTACTCTCGCCAAGCGTCAATAGGAAATGTATCCCTTACAATAAGCTAGAACAACCATAAACCCTGTCAAAATTTTCTTAAACGGCTAAAATTCCACCTATTGTTTTTAAACTACGACTTTTATCGATGAAAATAAAAATTACCTACTTACAGTAATAAATTGGGCAGCAGTAACCACCCCCTTACAGAAGACCACCGTGAAATAACAGCACGTATGCTGTTGTGTTTCCGTGAGTGAGTAAGAAATGCCAGAGCCAATTTCCCTGTTCCTTCCCAATCCCTTATTCTAAATCCTACTGTAGTCGGCAGCGCATTTGCAGCACCTGTAGCATTGCTTATATTAAAAGTGATGGTAGCCAACCATCAAGATGACTGTCAACCTGTCTGCCGACTTTAACATAAACAAAAATTAAGAATAAATCTGTAAATGCACAAACTTACCAAGTCTATGGGTGATGCCGATAGTTTTGTTTTCCGGGTCGTAAAATGTAAGAATCTCGTGTTTCGTCTCTTGAACAAGCACGTTTAGCCAAACGCTCAGATTCGTTCCCACCATATGCATTAACCCAAATCTGGCCACTATTTTATGTTTATACACTTTCATCTGGAATAAAAGAAATCAACATGTTTTCATTAATTCTTAAGGGACAATAAAGCTAGTGTTTCTAGCGAGCAAACTTATGCTTTTTCCTAGTAGGTATCATTAGAATTCCGTATGGTACCTAATAGATCAAAAGAAAAATGTTTTGCCAATACGGTACAGTCTTTATAATATGTCTTTATAATACCAATCTGTATAACAAAAATAACGTTGAAAGTGATCTTGTTAAAATAAATTATTTCTGTCAATTATAAAAATATCACTTATATGTCTGGCGGAAGTAGCCACCGCATTACAGAATAGTACCCTGAAATTATATTACTTTTGATTAGTTGCTGTTAAAAATCCAAATGATCTAATCTAAAAGTAAGAAGCATAATATTCCATACATGCACGAATGGTGGAAATAAAACAGTATCTATAAGAACATTGTTTCTATCTACGTTTAAATCTTAAAACAAGTTTAATGCCGCAGTGAAACATTTGCTCTTGACACCGCTCGACACACTGGTACTGCACCATCGAAATAATATATCTTTACTGCACGGAATTCAGGTGAAACAACTATTGCTATTTCAATAGCAAATACGTAATAACTCAATGTCTCTTCTAAAACCTGCTTCAGACTCACGACGCAAAAACACACCGCGAACGTGCAAACACGAGAGTATTGTACGGAATTATTTCATCTTTGCAATGTTCTTGCAAAAGCGAACTCATTTCTGGATTGCTGCCTTACTCATGACAAAAGACAAAGAAAAAATGTGTTAAATTACATATTTTCTTATTAATTAAAATGTAAGTAGTATTATAGACCACCGTTTAAGACCACAGTTTGTCAGCTACTTAAAGCAAAATGTTTGTTGTCACAAATATGTAAGTCACCTGATTTTATTACAGAGGCTGTAGGTAGAGGCTTTATCTGGCCGCTTGGTGAATACCTATAGATGGAGAGTAAAATTCTAGAAAACTTGCAAAATTGTTGTGGTGGTAGCTTTGATAGGCTTCTAATTTAGAGAATAAAAATCTAGCACTAAAAAAAGACTTTCTTTAAAAAAAGAACGTAACGCATTCGTGCTCGCATTCCGTGTGACAATTTCGATTTTACTCCCATAAATTTTCATACCACGGGCTTCAAATCGATTCTTAAGGAGTAAACTCCAAAAACATACCTCATTGTTCAGAAAGATAAAGTACATCTGGATAAATATGAAGGCCATTCTAGTTGCGGGCGTCAATGCCACCAGCACGTTGTGACAGTTGGTATTCCTCTCCAGTTCCCAGTATTGTCCGAATTCGAGGCCGGAGTATATCATTGAACCGATGCCGAATGCTGAAAATAATATTATCATTCATATAGGTACATATTAGAATCACAGAAGGGCTTACGCGGTTTTCGGCATATTCTGGATATGGCAAAAACTTGATTCAGCAGAAGCTGGATTAGACAGAATATTGTTTGAACAGTATACAGTTGGAATTAATGAAAATAGACGTTACATTTGCGGCTACAAATTTTTCAGTGAATGTACTTTATTAAGGTTTGTTAATAAAGTACATTGTTGGTGATTCATGACCAATAAGCGACGTCGAAAATGACCCAGCTAATTTGTTGTTGGTAACACAAACATATTTTAAGAAAACATATTTCATTGTTGTCGTCTGTAGACTTCTACACCTAAAGAGATTGTTGAGATTAATTAACCTGAAGTGGGGCCGTTGATTCCATTTCGAAATCAAAAAGGACAAAAAATAAGAAAATATGGCACTTTGGAATTTTCTATAAAATTATTGAACGTCGCCAGCTGGCAATCTTATTTTTAATACTTTAAGTCCACTTGGTGGTAAGTAGCAAGATTAATATAGGTTACGATTACTCTGGAAAACTTTATAGGATAAAGGACAAGGGATATGTGGTGGTGTCAGATCGACCTATCGACAGTGAGAAAATTGATAATCCATTATTCACTTTTAATATTCATTTTTTTAATATAAGGTTTAAACAATGAAAACAAATTTGTAATAATTAAATTTCGTTTATTATGACATTAAATAAAAAGGGGTAGTATTTAAACGCATATCAAAAAAAGGACTTTTTGTACACAAAAATTATCCGAATTCACATCAAAATTACTGATTGCACAGCAAAATACTCAACTCAAAATATTACTAAATAAACAACAATTTATATTCGTGACATACCGCTATTTATCTTAATGTACAGCTTTTTTATTAATGCACAGCTAATAATGACTAACGCACATTATACCTATTAACCCTTTTTTTTTTAAATATAGCTTCTATTTTTATATAACATACAGCAGTTTACCTAAATAAAACAGCATTTTATTTGACATATCCATTGGTGAAAACAGCATGAAAATCGGTGCAGTAGTTTTTGAGTTTATCGCGAACAGACAAACAGACATACGCGGCGGAGGACTTTGTTTTATAATATATAGTGATTAATTAGTTTAGAATTAATATTAATTATTATTTAATTGTTTTAATTATATTTTCTGCAAATCTCCACAGACTCCAACTCCGAGGTATTTAATAAACCATGTACAAATAATAATATACACCTTTTGTCTAAAAATGTTACACCGGTGCGCTCGCTTCGCTTCGCTCGCATTTTCATAATATCTGGTACATTCCTAGAACCTAACCTAACTCTTTTTTCTAGTATAAATAAATATTTTTTGGTATAAAAGTAATATTATGTACTTGTTATACTCTAACCATAAAGGTATAATTCCAAGAAGTAGGTACTACGACTCTAACCTTCTCCCAAAAAATCGCGGCACCGAGATCGCGGTCAGCCAACTCGACGGTCCATCATCTAAATTTTAGCCTTCTTTTCGATTATTATAATTTTTATGATGAGAATATTTTCATATGTGACATAACTTAATGGCAAAAAAGCGCGCGAAATCAGTTTTGATTGTCTGCTTTTAAAAATTATGCAATGAAAAAAAATGTTGCTATAATAATTAAGTATTAAATTTGCTGAGCATGTATTCTTAAAAATTAAAAAAAATATGATGAGCAAGTTTTGAGGTGCTTATTAGGATATATGCTAATCGGATAGTTATTTTGCTATGAGAATAAGTATTGTCTATTGACGCTCTGGTTAATTTGCTGTGCAATCAGTATTTTTGTTAAGATTGTAGTATTTTTGTACCTAAAGGAATTTATTTGTCTCGCATTAGAGGAAAAAAGTAATGTAGTGCTGATAATGTATATTTTCGAATTATCTGCAGTACTAGTTTTGTTAAACATTTAGTTTATTTGTAGTTAAATAAGTTATTTGATGTAAAAAGGTATATAAATGATGAAAATAAATTGATAGGTGATTATTTTATTTGATGTTCAATTAATAATTTCCCAATAAAAAGTATTTTTTTTAAAGAGAAAATTAATAATGATACTCATTGTCCAAGTATTTGATATATCTGGGATTAAAACAATAAAAACAAATTTTAAATACTTAATAAAATTGAATTTATTGTGACATTAATTATTACTAAATGATGTTTACATAAAAAATACTTCTACGACAAACATAGATATTGATAATATATAACCAACTACAATAACTACGTACGCTATACGTAAGTCATCTACGCCTAAAGGAGCAAAGTTAATTGAATATTCTACTGGAGGATTTCCTTTTCCATAAGCGTTGCTAAATTTAAAAAAGTCCAACAAAGCTTTATCAACCAATCCGGCCTCAACAAGTATCATCATACGTTGGTTTAATGTATTCAGCAATGGAAATCCTCTATTAAAATATAAACCGTACGTTAATAAATGAACTCTTTCGTTTACAATGTGAATCTTATCAATCCCACTTACAGAAAGTACAGAAAAAGCCCTAAGGTTAGGTATAATTGTGAAATACTTTTTTGATTCTATCACAGTTCTTAAGCTTTTCTGGATAACATGACAACTGGATATTTGAGGAGTTGTTGTGTAAATAAAATTATTTGTATTCACCACTAAATATTCCCTTGTATTGTTAGTTATACAAGGCTTCAAGTCACTTTCTTGTAACTGAGCAAAACTGTTTATTTCAGACTCCATACCACGCTTTGCAATCAAACTAAATACTGAAGTTTGATAAAAATTATTAATGAAGAATACGAAATATATCCAGCCTAACAAATAAAGTTTACTCCTGATTCTGCTTTGCAAACACCCAGTAACATTTTGAAAAATGTAACCCCAAACGTATAAAACTAGTGAAATTTTGTCGTAACTTTTCATAGATTCCGTTTCAATGAATTGATTGCGAATTAAAATTAGTACAGTAAATAATGTTACTCCAGTAAACAACAACAACCATACAATCGGAAAAAAAGATATAACTGGAACTTTCCATTTTGGTACAGCGCCACTGGCTGGAACGAAAATTTTAAAACTATCTCTAGCTGCCATGTGCCCCCAGATGTAATCGAAAAGCGTAGTTCTATTGTGGCTTAAAGCAAATCCACCCATTACCATATCAACCTCCCTCCTTTGTAAATTTCCTAAAAGTTTTGTAGCTTTGAAATTATTTCGCGCATAACCAAATGTCTCTTCTCGTAAATCATATGTATAAGTGACTTTGAATTTTTCCATCTCAGAGAGAATCTTAAAAATCTTTTGTTCTATTCCCGTGGAATAGTTATTTTCTGGCGATGAAATCAAAGAGAAAGGAGGGTAGTTGTGTGTTAGGACGTGTATAGTACAATTTTCTAGAGTAATATTGCCCCTTGCTACTAAAACTTTCTGAACTTTATGCAAGTTCTTACAATCGGCCACATTAATTATATTTTGAAATGTCTTTCCACAGCCGCCTTTGGCGAAAGGTGCATATGTAAAAACTGTATAATTTCCAGATACATTTAAAACTAATATTGGACGTAATATGTATCTGTCAAGAAGAAACTTGAAACAATCTAATAGATGTTCATTATCCATGTCCTGAGTAAAAAACAATAACACATTCGCTTTAGGATTCCAAAACCAATCTTTCATAACAAACTCTACATTAACCATGAGTTCACTGCAATTTTTAATTATGAAAAGATAAGCATCATTATAGATCTTAATTACTGTATTCAGCGCTTCTCTGTATATAATCCGGTTATGTTTTAAATTGGAAATTACTTGCGCATATTTTCTTGCATCTATTGTGTCAATGACAGTCAAATCGGTTCCTTTTTCGAGTTGAGTTGTAATAACAGTTGAAATACAACTTGTTAGTTCTTCGTTTTCAACCTCTGCATACGATATACTTGACACTAAAAATATATTTGTCTCCAAAATTAATAAAACTAATAGACGCATGATGATAAACAACATGATAAATTTTTGTTTTTACAACAAAAACAAAAATATAACAAATGCACCAGCTTCTAATCTTTCAAGAATGCGAGTGTTTCTTCAATATGCTTCTCTAACTGAGTAATATAAGAGGGACCTATATTTCAAAATGATTAATTGACTGTTGTTTAAATAAAACCACAGTACACATTTACTTATAAGTATTTACTCCTTAATGGTTTTTGAGGTGTTGGTAAACAATTTTTTATAATATTGTTAAATAATATTTGTTTCTATTTCACTTTCTGTGAACGCCTAGAAAGATTTGTCTGATAAGAATCCATGAAGTTATGATGGATGGTTTTTTACAAAAATTGTTAACCTCGCATCATTATGAACACTATTTTGTTGAGTAGTATTTTTTTGTAAAGTGTATTATAATTATTGTTATATTATTGTAATTATAATAACACAATTTACTTACTCAAAGTCGCTTGAAAGTTTCTCTTTTTAAGCATTTTCAAATAATGATTAAAAGTCAAATTCAGTAATTAACTTCTAAGGGAATAGTTTAGATAAATACATCAAGTTATCAAGGAGTTACAAGCAAGCTTAGTAGGCACATAGTTGGTTTATATTATACTTCCTACTTATTTTACTTGGTTCATATTTAAATTTACAGTTTAATGTTAAGAGACTACAATGACCTAATTTATAATGATATCAATTATTCAAGTTCTTTAAATCTACGATTGAAAATTATAAGAACAAATTTGAAAAAAAAAAATTCTTGTATTGTGACAATAATTATTATGATGTTTACATAAAAAATACTTCCACGACAAACATAGATATTGATAAAATATAACCAATTATAATAACCACGTACGCTATACGTAAATCAGCAACGTCTAAAGGAGCGAAGTTAATTGAATATTCTGCTGGTGAATTACCTTTTCCATAAGTGTCTCTAAATTTAAAAATGTCCAATAAACCTTTATCAACAAATCCAGCCTCAACAAGTCTCAACATACGTTGGTTTAATGTACTCAGCAATGGAAATCCTCGATTAAAATACAAACCGTATGATATTAAATGAACTCTTTCATTTGCAACGTGAATCTTGTCATTCCGGCTTCCAGACAGTACAGAAAAAGCCCTAAGGTTAGGCATAATTGTGAAATACTTTTTTGATTCTGTCACAGTTCTTAGGCATTTCTCGAAATCATCACAACCTAATATTTGAGGACTTTTATCAGTAATAATAAAATTGTTCATCACAAAATATTCCCTTGTTAAGTTAGATATACATGGCTTCAAGTTACTTTCTCGTAACTGAGAAATACTGTTAATTTCAAACTCCATACCACGCTTTGCAATCAAACTAATTACAGAAGTTTGATAAAAATTATTAATGAAGAATACGAAATATATCCAACCTAACAAATAAAGTCTACTCCTGATTCTGCTTTGTAAACACACAGTAACATTTTGAAAAATGTAACCCCAAACGTATAAAACTAGTGAAATTTTGTCGTAACTTTTCATAGATTCCGTTTCAATAAATTGATTGCGAATTAAAATCAGTACAGTAAATAATGTTACTCCAGTAAACAGCAACAACCATACAATCGGAAAAAAAGAAATAACTGGAACTTTCCATTTTGGTACAGCTCCACTGGCTGAAACGAAAATTTTAAAACTATCTCTAGCTGCCATGTGCCCCCAGATGTAATCGAAAAGCGTAGTTCTATTGTGGCTTAAAGCAAATCCACCCATTACCATATCAACCTCCCTCCTTTGTAAATCTCCTAAAAGTTTTGTTGCTCTGAAATTATTTCCGACAAAACCAAACATCCCTTCTCGTAAATCAAATTTATAAGTGACTTTGAATTTTTCCATCTCAGCGAGAATCTTGAAAAATTTTTGTTCTATTCCCATAGAATAGTTATTTTCTGGAGATGAAATCAAAGAGAAAGGAGGGTAGTTATGTGTTAGGGCGTGTATAGTACAATTTTCTAGAGTAATATTGCCCGTTGCTACTAAAACTTTCTGAACTTTATGCAAGTTCTCACAATCGGCCACATTAATTATATTTTGAAATTTTTTTCCACATCCGCCTTTGGCAAAAGGGGCATATGTAAAAACTGTGTATGTTCCCGATACATTTAAAACTAATATTGGACGTAATATGTAGCGTTCAAGAAGAAACTTGAAACATTCCAATAGATGCACCTTATCAATCCGTTGAGTAAAAAATATTAAAACACTTGCTTTAGGATTCCAAAACCAATCTTTCATAACAAACTCTATATTAACCATGAGTTCACTGCAATTTTCATTTATGAAAAGATAAGCATAATTATAAATCCTAATTACTGTATTCAGCGCTTTTCTGTATATAATCCGGTTATGTTTTAAATTGGAAATTACTTGTGCATATTTTCTTGCATCTATTGTGTCAATGACAGTCAAATCGGTTCCTTTTTCGAGTTGAGTTGTAATAACAGTTGAAATACAACTTGTTAGTTCTTCGTTTTCAACCTCTGCATACGATATACTTGACACTAAAAATATATTTGTCTCCAAAATTAACAAAACTAATAGACGCATGATTAATAAATGCACCAGCTTCAAATCTTTCAAGAATATGAATGTTTCTCCAATATTATTTCTCTAACTAAATAATATAACCGAGACCTATATTTCAAAATGATTAATTGAAATTTGTTTAACTATAGCTAGAGTACACAATAGATTTACTTATGAGTATTTCCTTCTAAATGGGTTTAAGGAGTAAGTACCTACATAACTACGCTTTACTAATTTGTCTTTGATGTTTAAATAAGATTTTATATCAAACGCAAGTATTGAGTTTACCTACGTCAAATTTGGGCAAGGAATTACTTTACTTAACAGTTGTTATATTTGTTATATATAATATTAGTTTTTATCTTACTTTCAGTAAAGGCCAAGAAAGGTTTATATGATAAAAATCCAAAATTACCATGGTTATGATTTATTGTTTTTACAAAAAGTGTTTTCTGGGCATCTTTATGAACACTAGTATTAAATACAGTAGTTACTTGAGTAGTAGTTAATTGTATTTTTTTTTAGGTTCAGACAGACAGGCTGACGGTAGGCCAAGGCTGGTGGTAGGTGGTTGCAGTCGCCTATTACACAGGCAACACAACATTAAAATTATAAATTAGCAACGTTAAAAGTTGAGGTGCTGCAGGCGTGCTTCCGACCAAAGTAGAAATAAGGATAAGGGATTAGGAAGGGATAAGACAAAGGGCTGTGGCGTTTTGTAAGGTGGTCGTTATTGCCTATAGACGGGCCGCCCAAATGACTGCGAAAAGCAAATGCAGTGTTTTCCAGATCCATACCAAAGACAACTTTGAAAAGTTTATTTTAATGAAAATTAAGACAGAGATTGCAAAACAGAGCGTTTAGACAAGCACCTAAGCCACTTGTCCTATAGGTTCGTATTACTTATTATTATATCAACCATAATGTAGCAAACAATATAAATACACAATAAACATAAAATGTAGACAAAGACAAAAACTATTATATTAATTACTAAAATTGGTAGTAGCAAGGCATACAGCGTTGGTACATAGTAGGGAATCTACTTTAAATTAGAACAGTTTTTGTTTGTTTAGTTACGTTTTTCTTACAATACTATGCATAATTAGGATAGTTATCATTGATTGGTGCCTAAAATATTTATATACCACTGAATCCTCACAAAAGGCGAACGAAAATTACCGACATAACCCGGCGGATTAGTAAATTGAGTGCCAGAGTAAGCAGGACACATAGAGCCGACGGCCGCTGGGACTGGAAGGTTGTTGAGTAGAATCCAAGGACCGACAAGCGCAGCTAGGAAGTCCACCTACAAAGTGGACAGGCGACCTGATAAGAGTCGCGGGTCGACGGTGAGTCCAAACTACTTTTGGCCATTTGGAAATTTATAGAATCCTATTTCCAGCATTGGACGTCCTACAGCTGAGATTAAATTACATAACACATTTCCTGCCCCCATTTATTTAGTAAGCATTTACACTAAAATTACTTTTAAGTAATAATATTTCAAGAATATTTATCAAGTTTCTCTTATAAGGCTTGTGGGTTATATGGTTTAGTAATGTGTGATAGCAGCCATCAGGACAACAGAATTTAAATGCTAGTTCATAATTGTACTAACTTTAAAAAATAGTCCATACTTTCTTTATTATATCTGTCTCTAGAAGACTTCGTGTTGGTAATCAGAGACCAAAAAAGCATGATTGAGTTTATTTTAGGCCATCAATCACTAAAATCAGATAATCTAAAGACTTGAATGAAATTATACAAATTGATTTATTCACAACTTATTTATTTGTAACAGATGTAGACATAAAAAATACTTCTATAATAAACACGCATAATGAAAGCAGATAACCAAAAATAAGAATCATGTACGCTATATACAAATCAGCTACTTTTAAAGAGGAAAAGTCATCTAAAAGTTCCGCGGGAGGTTTTGAAAATTCAACCATCGCTTTATCTACAAGTCCGGCCTCGACAAATCTCAACATATGTTCATTTAATTTATTCAACAGTGGAAAGCCGCGATTAAAATATATACCGAGTGATACTGAATAAAGGTTTTCATTTATCGAGTGAATCATATTCAACTGTTTACCAGAAGCTAAAAAGTTAAATCTCATTTGTGGCATTATTGTATAATATTTATTTGATTTCGTTACTGTATCTAAACAGTCCTTCATAAGATAACAAGCAGATATTTGTTGAGTTTTATCGTTAATAATGTAATTTGAATTTCTAACTAAATATTGTCTAGTCACATTAGCTATACAGGGTTTTAAATTACTGTCCTGTAATTGTGTTATACTGTTAATATCAGGATCGTTACCTCGTTTTGCCATCAAGCTAAATACTGAAGTTTGATAAAAGTTATTAATGTTGAACACGAAAAAGACCCAACCTAATAGATACACCCTGTTCCTGATTCTGCTTTGTAAACACCCTGAAACGTTTTCGAAAATGTAACCCCAAATGTATAAAACGATTGAAATTTTGTCGTACCGTTCTAAGGTTTCCGATTCAATAAAATTATTTCGAATTAAAATTAATAAAGTAAACAGAATTGATGCAAAAAACAATAATATCCACACAATCGGGTACAAAGAAATAATCGGCACTTTCCATTTCGGTACAATGCTACTGGCTGATGGAACAAAGATTTTTAATCTATCTCTAACCGCCATGTGTGACCAAATGTAATCGAATAGTGTAATTCTATTATGAGTTAATCCAAATCCGCCCATAACAACATCAACCTCTCTCCTTTGCAATTCTCCAAGTAGTTCTGTGGCTCTAAAATTGTATTCAACAATTCCAAATGTTTCACGTAAAACATATTGATAAACTACTTTAAACTTTTCTTTCTCAGCAATAATGTTAAAAAAATTTTGTTCTATCCCGGTGGCCTTCTTATTTTCTAATGACGGGACGAAGGTAAAAGGCGGATAATGATGAGTGAGAGCATGTATAGTACAATTTTCGAGAGTAATGTAATTCCTTGCTGCTAAAACTTTCTGACCTTTTTTCAGGTTGTCACAATCGGTCACATTTATTATGTTTCTATATTTTCTTCCACATCCACCGTCAGCGAAAGGAGCGTATGTAAAAATGGTGTATTTTTCCGATTCTTTTAAAACTAATATCGGGTATAATATATACCGTTCAAGAAGAAATTTGAAGCAATCCAATAGATGTTCATTATCCATGTCCTGAGTAAAAAACAATAACACATTCGCTTTAGGATTCCAAAACCAATCTTTCATAACAAACTCTATAGTAACCATGAGTTCACTGCAATTTTCAATAATGAAAAGATAAGCACCATTATAGATCTTTATTACTGTATTCAGCGCTTCTCTGTATAAAATGCGGTTGTGTTTTAAATTATAAATTACTTGCGTATATTTTCTTGTGTTCTTTGAGTCTATAATAGTCAAGTCCGATCCTTTTTCAAGTTGAGTTGTAATAACAGTTGTAATACATGTTGTTAGTTCTTTGCTTTCATACTCTACATGCGATATACTGGAAACCATAATGATATTTTTTGCAGAAACTACCAAAATCAAAAGATACCTGATGAGCATTGCTGTTTATGAATGACGCTCGTACAAAAACTACATATAACTTATACCACACTTATTACAATATGTGTGTACATTCTTACAGGAGAACTAAAGGTTATTTGAATATTTATCACAACATGATTTGTTTCAGTGGAAAATAAAGAACCCATTTAAATATTTATTTACTAAATGGTTATTCGGGTCCAAACATTTTAATAATTTATCATGTCAGAGCTTTGATGTTTGAGTAAGTTTTATTTAGGTACAAGAATTACTTGTCTACTTTGAATTACGAGTATGTTTTGTGTTTGTTTTACATAAATAATAGCTTTTGCCATCTACTTCGCCTCCGTATCTTTACAATATCTGACGTATACAATAATGTAAACAAGAGAAAATTTCCTACAATATACGTTATAACCTGTTTTTGTACAGTTAATAGTTTCAGCGTACGAGCGCTGCAATATATACTCTAACGTGCGTTTTGACACACGTGGAGCGTTTTTTTATGAAAACACTGCAAGGCAAGGAAGTAAAGTGATTGCAGTGAAGATATA
The DNA here is from genome assembly GCA_945859745.1 of Synanthedon formicaeformis. Classification (NCBI taxonomy): domain Eukaryota; kingdom Metazoa; phylum Arthropoda; class Insecta; order Lepidoptera; family Sesiidae; genus Synanthedon; species Synanthedon formicaeformis. The sequence goes on from OX243957.1 coordinate 4,085,260, forward strand.
GAGGAACATACATACATACATACAATACCTACACTTACAGTTTTATTATTAGTATTGATTGATGATGATATATTTAATTTTAATTTTATTTTATTTAATGGTTAAGGAAATTAATAAATAAATAAACAAGTAAATAAATAAATGAATAAGTAAATACATAAATAAATAAATATCTTCACACATTCCACACAGCCAAGCAACTAATGCTTGTATTATAGAAATAGCCACTAGAGCAAACGTGTCGTCACTTTCAGGAGACATGTATGTGCTACTAAATGCGCTTGTGTATAGTGGCTACTTTGATAAGATTATTAAGGATAAAGATAGATTAGTAAGGATTAGGATTTTTATGAAGAAGTTCAAGTTTATGATTTTTATTCTTCATTTATGATTGAACTAGATGGCGCCCGCGACTTCGTCGGCGTTGAAAAAGAAAAAATACAAATTTAGTACTTACCAACAGCGCCCATCCTCAAATAGAAGCTGCCGTAGTGGTGTGTGCGAGTTGCTAATGCGAAACCCAACGATAGCCGTTTTGCAGCCAGCTGAGGCGGCACGTGAGTGTTCGTCGCTGTACTGCGCTCCGTCCGCGATGAGCACGAGTCTGACTCCGAGGGCGAAGAACTTGATTCCGATTCTTTGGAAGAAAATAAATAGTTTTATAAGGGTGAGTTGCACCATCTAACTTTAACGGTAATTTCACTTAAGCATAATATGCGTTGCACCATTTTTACAACGGTTGACAAAATGATGTCATAACTTAACGATAACAATAACCGCTCGATATTGGCCGGTTAATGTTATTCTTTCGGTTAAGTCAACTGTGACAATTTTGAGACAGGTGACTTTGAATGTTGTCATATTAAAAAATATTACTACGCCAACCTAGGAAAATTACATTATTTTATAATGGCAACCCCTGTAACTTTGACAGTGACGAACAATATCATGGTGCAACATGCGATTGTTAATTTCGACTGTTACCGTTAAAGTTACCGCTAAAGTTAACTTGGACCGTAACAATAACCAAGCCTACGGTGCAACCCACCCTAAATCAATCTTTTTAATTTGTATGTGACATGCTTTAGAAATGAAATAATAATTAAAGATTAGTACTAGAATTGGAAATTCTGTTGATAACGTGAACATTGGTTAAATAAAGTTAATTATTTAGGTTTGAAGAAACTGAAAAAAAAATATTTGAAAGAGTGGTTAAAGATTATTAGGTACCAGAATTAGAAATGCAGTTAATAAAGTGAGCATTAGTTAGGTTAGTCCCTGCCACTATGTACTTGAAAACATAATAATAACTTCAATACTAACAAAATCATAACAATAAACCTTGTATTTATTGCAATACAATGCCAAGTGATATTGATGGCTCAACAACTATGAACAGATGTGCTCGTTATTGGCAGCTCCCCAAAAGATGAATAAATCATGTAAGTACCGTTCTGGATTTGGTCGGATCAAGATCCTAATCTCCAGTGTTAGTACTCATAAATTTATACGTGGCAAATAGCGACGTGTTAGAAAATACCTACATTTTTTAAATAAATTTATTAACTAGTTAGTTAGTATTTGTTAAAGTATTGTAAATATAAAAAATAAGTAAAGTAATAGTGCTTATGTAATACTGGCTGGTGCCTGAAACTTAGTATTCGCTGTAGTTTTAAAACCCCCAGGAACCTAACATTTTTCCAGGATAAAGTAGATATCCTGTAGTTTAATCGAGGTAATCAATACATCAATGCAAAACGCATTCAAATTGGTTCAGACGTTTCTCAGATTAGCGTACACAAAAGCACAGGCAAAATGACTAGAATTCAAAAAAAATAATTTTTTGACCTCGGTAACAACTAACGTCAAATTTTAAATATATACATATATAGAAATTGAATTCTATCGAAGATAGGAAAAGTTTTGTCTGCTACTTGTAAAAAAATTATTCTTCAAGTTAAAGGAGGCAACTCAAAAAACACATTCTTTGAGAGAGGAAATTGCTCGAGGCGCCTTTCTACCAAGTCGCTTTGTATTATTACCATGAAGATCTTTGTGCCGGAATAATGATGCAATTTAAAACCGACTCTAAGAGAAACCAAAAAAGCGCTGAACAGGATAAACTTCAATTTAGTTTCAAGCGACCTCTAGAGAACCGGTTCAAAGTTTTCAAGTATCATTTTACTTACAATTACTGCCATTAAAAATTATAATAAATGCAGAGAATTTAAGTAAAAGTGTGTAATAAGAAGTAATTAGTTTTAGAGATCTGCTTCTCTAATCGGACCAAAATAACTAATATAAATACAAAGAATATGTGTGTGTATGTCATCTCCGACACACGACTGGAGTTTACTCCTTACGAACGATTATAAAATACATATCTAATAAAAATTATAAAAACATTTATCATAACGAATTAATGTCAGCGCCATCTCTATTCGAATTATGATACATGATTACGGTGCCATCTAGTTTTCGCAAGGATGTATTATTACGTAACATATTCTAGTTTCAGAGCTATTGTGTAGATGGCGCTAAAATTAAAACTAACGCGTGACATGTGACAATTTTGATTTTACTACCACAAATTTTCATACCCGGGCTTATATATTATATGAAAATCGATTCTTAAGTAATAAACTCCAAAAATGCCTTCATAATGAGCGGACTTAAGTGTGGACCAGGTACCAGGACCCATTTGTAATAGACCACACTGAAATAACAGCATATGTGCTGTTGTGTTTCGATGAGTAAGTAAGTGATGCCAGAGTCCATTACTCCATCCCTTCCTTATCCTTTATCCTACTATGGTGGGCAGCGCACTTGGATCACCTATGGCGCCTACCATAAAGTGGACCGTCAGCCAGTCTAAAAAACTTAGAAGTAATAATTTGGTAGTGCTTATCCAATGTCTGCTTTCAAAAATAGCAATAAATTAAATAATAATTCTCGATATTGAACATATTTTACTGTGAAGTTTGCATAGTAATTACCCTGTAGGTATAGACGAAAGTGTCTGTGCTTACGAGTATATGCAATTTAAAAGAATACTTACTAGCGACGACAGCAGTGTTCTCAGTGGCGGAACGAGAACGGTCTCTAAGTAGAGCTGCATACATGTAAAGCAGAAAGACCATGCTGCCGATGTACAGGTACAGGTAGAAACCCTGAACAAATCGAAAGGTATTTTTAAATGAAATTGACTGGATAACAACTGTAGAGGGTAGCTGTAGTTGTAAATAGAAAAAAGATTAAAATTCTAACATAATTATATTCATAGTAAGTTTCTCAATAAGGTGCTGTGTGGAGATAATATGCCAGTTTTGTCCATCAAGTAGGTATCTAACCCACAGCAGCCAAGTTTTAAAAAAGTAATTTGTTTTATTAATTTTAAGAATAATTTGTTGGTTAAATAAATAATTACATTATATTGGTAACACATATCAATATGTCTCGATACCTTGTTTTATACATAAATATATACAGATAAGTCCTAAACTTTATTCATATTATGTGCAACAAAATAATTCATATTACTTACTCAATTTTTTTATAAGAATAAATATATTTGTATACCTCATAAAAGGATGGTGGAATGTATGTCGATATGACTTCAGCCATCGGAAATGCGACGCCCATCACAACCAGAAGTTTACCGTAGAGAGCTGACAATGTAGTTGCTAATGCGTCACCCCTGAAAAAAACAAACACAAAAATTAACAAATAGCTTTCTTTTCTACTTAAAAGTAAAGATATCATTTAAGGGACCAATTGTATAAATATTATATATTATATTTAATAAATACCTATTTGTATATATTTTGAGCACCAAGAACCCACTTTTTATGTCAATTAATAATTGTAATTTGATTCCTAGTATACTATGTTGTATTGACTTTAAAATTATTAATACTTCGTATAAATTCGTAAATTCATATTTCTTTTATAAAATGTTATTACCACTATACCTCTATTAGAGAATGTTTACTCACGCTTTAAATAATATTGTTTCAAATAAATGATCCTTAAGAAGTGTTTCTTAGAACTATAATTTATCTACATGCGAGCAGGAACAATACAGTTCCACCTTAGTACCGCTACTAAACAGGCGAGATACAGATCAAAGTAACATTGCAAGGGACATTAATAATAGCTGGACAGGTTGTCCGAACAGGGAGACTCTGGAAAATATAGGACTCCTATCTAACGGTCTGACGGAGCTCAGCGATTCTATATTATTTTATTTCCAGCTTCGAGCTATATTTCCCAGAGATAGAGATAATTAACGCAATTTACTACAACAATCCATTGGTTCTTATTTATTGATACATTTTTTTAATTAAAAAACATCAACAGGCAAGCTGAAAGTTCATTTGATTGTAGGTTGTTGCCGTCACCATAGGATTGGCAAATGTACTATTAACCAGCTAGATTGGCCAGTATGCCATGGCATTACAAAAAAAAAATGTAAAAGGAACAATAATAATTGTTGCTACCTATTTTTATTGCAATCGATAATTCTGGTAATACTAAAGGACACTGTTGGAAAAGATTTACTATGATTTCGTGAGGCTTTGATTTTGTCTTAAGGAAAAATAGTAATAACTTAAAAGTACCCAAAAATACGCACAGCTGTAGTAACAAAACTACAGCTGAATGAATTAGATCGCCTTTAAAACATTTGATTATAATATGGAAATAAATCAACCTATTTAATAAAGAATAAAGATGGAGTTCGCCCGCTCTAAAGTCAGAGGAAATTCATTAATCTAATGAAAACAATTGAGAAGTTTCAGGGGATTCCCCTTTGTTAAAGTTACTAAGGTGTCTCAATAGATTATGCAACTAACAGTCTATTGAAGCACCTAGTATTTCTACATCTATTTTCTCATGATTTGTCGAGATAATTATGTTTTCAGGAAACGTTTTAATGCCAATGACAGAGGCTTGCTAACATTAATCTGCCTAATCCATTGTTCCTAATTTATTTCAACATTCATTAACAGAGATTGCGATATTTTCGCACCAGTTAACTTTGCGTACGCCTAATTGACCGTGCCGAAAAATGTAACGACCAAAAAACATAGCCTCTTATTTGAGCATTAATAATGTAATTTTACAGAGCAAAGCGATAGCAATAGTATAAAATTATTTAACAAAACAGGGTTTATTTTATAAATACAGCGCACAGACGTTTTTAATTGTTACTAAGGGAATCCCTCAGTTATATTTAAATAATCTACCTCTCCTGCTCCTGTTAATGGAATAATTTTCGTTATTATCAAAGAAACTCTTATATTTCAATATCTGAATAGAAAATTGTCTGAATTGTCTGATTTAGAATTTATTAGAATTTAAAATTTAGTTCTTATTCTAAAGAAAACATAAGCTATTTGCATTGCCTTTTAAATAAATAAAAATAAACTAGTCATATTAGCATTTGCATCCACATTATCAAATTATATAAGTTGATATTTACATAATAATATGGATATATGTAGACCCACATACATGACATAACATGTGGGTATTTTCTACGGTTTGGGTGTGGGGTAAGAAGTATTTCCTACAAGATCGCTGTTGAACTTTTAGTCTTAAAAGTTTTCGTAAAATCCATTTAATTAGTTTACTAAATTCATTCATATTGTGATAAAAACCTGCTTTCTTAAAGCCTGCTTATATTTAACCCAATAATCTATAGCTTACTTATTTCCTAGTACAAATAAGTACACCAGAAACACTGAAATTTTATTTGACCAATGCATGTGGACCTTTTGAACGCAAATTGTTGTTGCTAATTGTCAAACAATGGCGGTGTCTTTCTTTTCTGGTATTAGGTATCCCTCGGCTTTCTCTGTAGGGGTTGGAGCCCCTCTCGTGCACGTTCCGTTGCTATGACGACGGCGTGGTATTGGTTCCCTAAAGCTATTTCGACGACACGTATTTACAGTTAGTATCGAAATGGAACTCATGGCTGCTCACAGTTGACTTTTTATGAGGGTGTAAGTTACATGATACCATATGTTTCATATATGTGAAATTTTCAAATAAGTTTCGAATATTAAATTTTTCGTTTTTATATATTATGTAATTCGTCAAACAGTATCAAATTCAAACTTGAAATAAATCAAGTTACTTCATTCTTTTAACATAAATCTCACATCTTTTACCAATGGATATCTTTCACCGTTGGACAGAAACGAATAGGCCTCTAAAGTGGATTCGCGTGAAAGTAAACCCCCAACATAACGTGTTCCCAATCAATAAGGCACTTTTCCTTGAATTGTTACCGACTCAATGAATAATGCAACCAACGGAGTTGCCAATGAGTTATGGAGTTAGGCGGTTGGTGACTTCTACCCATTCGCCTTCCCAAGTCTGGAACACAAGCGCATAATTACCAAACTTTTGCGAACAACGACCACACCGGCAACTTGTGGCGTCTCGGTTTAAAGTTTTGTAACTCTTATTTAGACCTCAGCCTTTATTGAAATGTTTCTAAATGCGCATTGGTTTCCAAGGTGATTTAAGCGGCAAGTTTTCCAATGATAGCTTCAGTAGCGTGAACACTACACAAAATTCGTTTGAAGAAAGACTGTTGCTATGAAAATGTAGAAAGGGGAATCCCTGTGTTATTAATAATGTAAATATATGTGACAATTTCGACCAAGCAAGTGGTTCAATGTTATATGAAGCCAAGGCTTCCAAAAGATAAAACTCATTCTTTGTTACACACCCACCCAACCCCCTTGCATTTCTTTGTTTAGTATGACGTCAGTTCGAAAATGTCGAATGTCAACAACCATTTTTTGCGCTCACATTTCCTTTTTATATTTCGATGTTATAATACTGTTTTAAAATCATTTTACTTGAAATATAAGTATATTCGATGCGTAAACAATTTACGAATTTAATGGTTTAAATGAAAATTTTGATTGTATTTAATTTTTGTTTTTTTTTTTTAAATGTACGTATCTGAAAATATCAATCGGATTTTTTGAAAAATCAGAAAGAACGCTAAGCGAAAACAAAGTGATAGCTCGGGTGGATGACGTCGTGACAATGCCTACGTCAACAAGGTAAGTATTATTCCTTGCAGTTCGGAAAGTTCAGAACCTTTGACTACCTTAACAGTCGTTTCCTCGGTAGGTATCAGCCTGATGTTACGCAGGCTTCTCTTCTAAATTTATAAGTAATTTGGCTTTGTCACTGCACTATAACCTTGTATAATATACTATATATATATATACCTACAAAACATTAATTTTATATATCAAAAAATAACGAAAATTAATTTATATTAGAACATGAATAATGAACATTCATTAAACGTCTAATAACCAGAATATATTATCCAATTTTCTTCAATGAACGCTGCGGAATATACTATTATAAATTCACAAACGAAAGATGAACTGGGCGGCCTAATTACTACAAAACCCGGAAACCTCTTGCAACAATAAACACAACATTTCCATTATACGAGAGTTTGTTGGTGAGTGCGCAATTCATTGTTGCCGAGCCTACTACTCTTTAGTAATATTTCCACTTGAACAAAGCTCTATATATATCAACAAACAAATATTAACATTTAGGTTTACTTTTTGTATTAATTTTTTATTTTAAATTATGTCCTCCACAAATTATTTTCTTACACATCAAAGACTCCATTCTTATGAATTTTCTTTTAGTAGAAACAATAACAAGTAAGAGGAATTTCTATTTAAAGGTACAGTTTAGTACACTTACTCAGTAGCCCCATTGTTCGTAACAGTTCATAAAATACAAGCTAAAAAAAAATCAAGAACTTCTGACCTGTTATAAATTTGGACAATTTATGGACATAAGGTTCTAAGTAAAGCAGACTGAAGAAGGCCACTACGTCTAATGGGAATGTTCCAGTTATGTATTATGTTAAGGCAACAAATTACTTGAAAAAGGCCATCTGCAGAAAAAAACTCGTTATATATCACGTAGGTACATGCTCCGGAAGATGCAACACACCAGATTAAAGAGACACAGTGTTCCCAACTTACGAAATAGATTCAACATTAGCCAATAGAAGACAAGTTAGTGTCACTGGACATTAAACTCTAACCAATACTTGAATCAGAAAGAATTCAGCCAAAGAAATAGCTCCTTGTATGTCCTAGATACAGATACCAAGAGAGATAAAAATGTATCACATAGTAATGCTCCGGAGGTATTCTATGGGGACAGTACATCGGGAAAAATAATTATCTCAGTCATCAATGGTAAACGGATATGCTTCTTAAGCATAGTTAGTGCACTTGTATGGTGTCCACTTCTGTGGAACATCCATGAATTTTATAAAATTTTAGCAAACTAATAGTGTTCTTTAGCTACTTCGATTGTTAGCTTTCCGTCAAACATTTCAATTTGAGGGAAGGGGAGTATGCTCCGTTTCAATTTGAATTTATGTCTCCAAATTCAGAGCGAAAGAAATTTACCAACTGTCACAAACAAATAAACATACATCTAAACGAAGTTCGTACTATCGATGAAATCAATAAATTCAACTCTCTGGTGTGTGTCTAGTAGCGAATATGTTTACAGCTAAAACATTTCCCAACACGACGCCAGTACAATCTTTCTTACAAATTTATGTGTTGTTAGTGCTATAAATGCGAATGGGAATAGGCTCTCAAGACAACGGGTCTTAGTAAACTCTATAAGCACTAGACTATATTGTGACACCACCCGAGAGATTTTCATTAGAGTGCACTTTCAGTGGGGAAAATGCAATTTCCCTTTACAGTACGATTGTACGGCTAGTGTTGGGATTGCTGATTAGATGTTAGATATCTAAGTCGACAGAATTTAATTAGAGAAATCTAATGGCAATATTACCATATTGCAGTAAAAATTCAATTGCTAACCTTCTATGTTATGTTATCCTTAACTTACTTGGTTTGCAATCCAGCAGTGTTTTTTTCCAGCTGGAAATTTGCAGTAAATTGCGGTAATTCCCGCAAGAGATTTTTAACCCATTAACTTTAGTTTTCGATTTTTCGAACAAACTTTATCAATTTTCTTAGCTCCTATTCTATTAAAAGTAATTTTTGACATCGAAAAAGTATCTTTTATTAATGTTTTTGATTTTTTTTTAAGATACACCACCCATTTAATTACCATTTTAAGGTACACGTGTTAAAATTATTTGTAATATAACTAGCTACACGCTCCCGGCTTCACCCGGGTTCAAAATAAAAAAGTATCCTATCTTTTAAGTTGGACCAAATTAGACATAGTTACGAAGTTTTATTAAAATCGGTTTAGTTTAGCGAGTCCATCGCGAACAATGTATGTATGTAGGTAATTTTTTTTTTGCAAAAACACATGTTTAAGTAAATCACCTTCAAAATTATGTGGCAACCCAAAACTCCAAAGAAGCTTTCTTAAAATGTTAAATGTGATAATTTATACACATAAAAACACTATCACAGGAATACATTAGGAACCAAGAAAAACATCACAAAATTAATTATAACAACTTTAAAATTAACAGAAGCTATCAGAGTAATTTATAGTCTTTGATAAATATCAAAGATCATCAGTTACGCAAGATAGACCCTTCATAGACATAGAGCATTATTTCAGCTTTTTAGATAATTTTCAAAAAGTTATAACTTAATATCATAAATGTATTACATAAAAGTGCTTAGTATACAAAAAATTGAGTGTATCGATCGGTTTCATTTTTCCCAACACTTAAGATAGAAGGGGAGAGTGTGCAGACCTCTCCACGTAGTAAGCTTTTATGTTTTCTTGTAATTTATTACACCGGCGTGCGCTGAGCGGTCACATTTTTCACGGCGGCAATTTTACCACCAGACTAATAATTGGCCTTACTTTATTTTTTTTAAGTGCCACTCCTGTGATCATTAATCAAGGTAATTTACATGCGCAATTTTCAGTAGAATTTGTCTAAATTTAAGTTTTTACTGGTTAATTTTACTTAGATTAGGACAAGCATTTTTTTATTCCTTTGCGGAGTATACCTTTGACATTCAAGCTGGGTACTTAACTAGATAATTCTAACACTTTTATTTGTATATTTATTTATTTATTTATTTGGCAGCGTCGAATTGATAAAATTGTCAACATTGGTCACACTAAAACAGTTAAAATCCCTTAAATGTAAGAAAAGATGTCAGTCTCTGTGTATATTCTACCGGATATACATAGAGAAATAAAACGAAGTTGTTTAAAAATTAAAACTTAACCTCATTCTAAAATACTTTAAATTTTTAAGGCTTTACATTTCGAATGGAACGGTCTGGTTTGTGCTCTAGACGCGCACTTGACCGCTTTTAGTAATATTATGTTAACCGCCATGGATCGCCTGCAGAGTTGGCAATCTTCCAACAAATATACATAAATCTGTTTTAGCATAGACACAATTTAGAGGCGCCCAATATTTTTTGTCAAATCGCATAACTTCATTGTTCCCCCGCGACTAAATAAATTCGGGTAGCATATGTTATCTTCGTTTGTTTTCCTTAAACATTGAGCGTCGTTTGTACTCAAAGGACTTTATGTGAAATGTAAGGGTTTGGTTAAATGTGATTTCTTTCCAATGTTTCTTAAATGAATTCATCATCATCTCAACCGATGACTCAGCCATGAGGCGCTGAAACGTGGTCTCTAACTACGGGTCTTGTAAGAAAGCTCAAAGTCGCTCAATGATCTATAGAGAGGAGATATCTTGGAGTTCCGCTGCAAGATCGAATCACAATTGAGAAGATCCGTAGTAGACATACGAAAATTACCGACATAATAGCGAATTAGCTCGTACTATTAGGTATTCCGTGAAATCAATACGTTAAAGTGGCAGTAGGCAGGCACGGAGAGCCGCTGGGCGGTAGTCTTGGGGGAGACTGCCGCCCGTAGTAAGGTCCCCCGAACAGGCCGGCGTACCTCCACTTTCGGGTACGCCAAGGTTCTGACAGGGAGCACAGGCCTCCCCGCGTTGGATAGCCGTGGCGGGGTACCGAAGTCGTGTAAAAACGTCCCCACGACCCCGCCCATCAACGGCCGCGATAGATAGAAAGTCGTTGGGTTTTAGCCGGTAGGAATCCGGCATAACCCTGCAGTGTCCCCTTCACTGCTGGGTATCCAAGAGGATTTCCCAACATTAAAAAAAAAAAAAAAAAAGGCACGGAGAGCCGACGGCCGCTGGGGCCTGAACGTTCTCAAGTGTAGGACAACGTACTGACAAGCGTAGCAGCGTAGGACTTCCACCCACAAGGTGGACAAACGGTCTGATAAGGGCCGCAGGTCGACGCTGAATCGGGGCTGCTTCTGATTGGAAAATTATGGGGGAAGCCTATGTCCAGCATTGGAAGATATTTAATTAAACATCAGAAAAATGTATCTGCGCAAATGAGTCGGCGATTTAATTTAGAACAATAAAGAATTGTATACTTACGCGCTAATACAGTGCATGTGTTGAAGTGCAGAAGAACGATGCGTTGTATGCCTCGTCGGAGGAAGAGGCGCATGTACGAGAGCTCCACCACCGGTGCCGTAGAGAACTGGATGAAGAGACAACGAGCCGCCCAGAGAAAGAGATGGTGGGTTCGACAACCTAATAATAAATGTTAAAAAAAAGGTTGATTATTTACAAACTCAAACTCAAACTTTTATAAATTTATCTTTAAATCATATTATTCCTTTTTATTATAGTTTTATTGTAAGGAGAGCTTAAAATAAAGAACAAATAAGAAGTTAACAAAAATTCCGCGGCTAAATTAAGATGGAATAGTTACTCCCATTAATATATTTTTTTTTTTATTGTTTCTCCCCATTATCCCATTAATATTGAAATTAGTGACTTGTAAAAAAATAATTCTTAAATGAAAAAACATACATAAAATTCTTGATAGGTGTAGGGCAATTTTTACATGTCGGAACGACATAATAGGGCATAATCTAGATACTTTTCAAAGTGCTCCTTGTCCACAGAGTTGAAGGCTCGCTTGCAAGTGTCTACTTTAAATAGAAGTCTTTCTGTTGTCTCGGTGTTATATATAGAACTATAAAATCTCTGGCGTTTGTTTATAAGTGTCAATTACCTTTTTGAAATGAGCATTTAAATTTCCGAAAGCTTAAATTTTAATTAAATCCTAAATTTAAATTAGGCTTAATTAATTAAAGAGTATATTATTTCGATGGTTTAGAAATTATCGATGGCATTCTTGATATTGGTACATATATTAAGAAATTAAGGAATTTATATAGAGTTCACATAAAATATTTTAAAAACAATATTCTGATGTATTTTTCTTGAAATACAAATATCTACAAATTTAGCTTTCCCGGTTCACTTTCTTTTCTAACCCGTAGATTCCGACGTAATGACTGCAGTAAACATTGCACGAGGATACCTTTAAAACACGATTTTCTACTTTTCATTAGCTATGATAGCAATCTGCCAATCGACTTTTTTCATAAAAAAACATTTCCCACTTTCTATAGAACCTACTCGTAATTAGATTACATACTTCATGTTTTAAATTTGTGTAGTGTACAGATACACATATTGCTGGACCATTTATTTGTACGGAATAGGTGTAGCGCCAATTAAAAGTTAAATCGCCGCCACCAGTTCGCGAGCTGAATCAGTTTAAATACATGTTGCCCTCAAGCTTCCAACTCAGCGCTGCGTTAAGTAATTAAAATGGTTTTCTGCTGATTTTATTGCTAAGTATATGGAAATTAATACATTTAAATTTATACATACTGTAGTTATGTAACTCTTATTTTATTAACTTTAATGATTTTTTTATCCATACATTATGATCTTGTTATAGTCTATATTCTATATAATAACACACCTAATAATAGGTCAGGGGAGAAATTCATATAGCAGCTCAGACCTTGTAACATGATAAATAAGATAATAAATTTTCCTTGGTGGCAGCTACCTAATAGACACTAATCCAGATTACTCATTCCATGGGGTGTTCTGACACATAACATTAAGAATATTGTCCTGTATTTATAAGGCATATCTTATAAAATTGATGGTTATACGACATGGATTGTTATGATAATTATGATTATAATCACTACCTTAAAAATAAGTTTGTGTCATTGCGGATTCTAAAAATGATTATTTCCGTGGTTACTAGAATGTTTGCTTGAAAAAAAAATAACAAAAATCAGGGTTGTCATTTAAAAAAAAAATAGAAGCCAAAGGAGCATTAATAAAATGACTTCAACCAACACCAGGTCGGTGTTCGTTCAGGCTTTGTGTGTGCCCAACAGACGCCTCTTTGGAAAAGTATGACAATCGCCGACAAAACATTAGCCGTGTTTACACTTTCACGGAGAGAGGAGTTATTAGGCACATTCATAATATCAAGCCTTTTGAATATACGCTTTAAATAGAGAGGGTTCGTTTTGTTATTTGTAAATTGTAGCCCTCATTTCTGTTAAGAGCTTAGAGTCGCAATTCCGTTTTTCCATTTCCCCGGGGCCCTGTTCAAAGTTCATTACAGTGGTGTTTGCACGCCTACCTACTGGAAAATTAACACGTTAATCTGAATAAGGCGTTTATTTGACATAGCATTAATATTATTGAAATCTTATCGAAATTCGGGGACCATTGTAAATTTTCCATAAATTAAAACAATAGAATTATGATCAATAGAAGGTACAAAGTTCTGAAAGTCCACCAGGCGTTCTAATACTATAATATAACCGCGAAAGTTTGCATGTTTGTATGTTTATATGTTTGTTCCTCAATAACGCAAAAACTGCTGAACGGATTTCCATGAAATTTGGCACACAGATAGTCGGGTACCTGGATTAACCGGGAAAAATTGTGTGATGATCGGTTGAGAAGTTAAAGCATGAAATACGTAACAGACAAATAAACACTCATAATATTTATTAGTTACGATTTTGGTTTTCAATTAACTTTGCTCATATGAAAAAATATAAAAGTAACGCAGTTGACTAATCCGATTTGAGCGTCTCCTCAAAGTCAAACTTTCATCGTAAGTGTTGCCAAATTCTAAATTACCACAATTGATCAACATTACAGTGCCGTGTTATGTCACAGAGGCTTGCGAAAGCTTGCGGTTGTTCGAAACTTGATGCCGATGCCGTCGCGCTAATCCAATTTCCCCTAAAAGGATTGTGTTTCAGAAGTACTAGATAATCTAACTGAATATTTAAACACTGGTTTTTTTTTCTTCAGTTTAAAAACTACCATTATACAACAGATAGATATAGGTGGCATCGAACAAAAAGTCGGTGCACGAAAGTCCACAAAGATTTTGGACATTCCTACTAATCGTCCTACTAAAAAATCGTAACTTTAAATGACTTCGGTATTACATTTTTACATTTATGTACTTTACTTCTGTTTATCATAATATTCAATTCTATATAATTTGGGGGCATTTAAGCTTAAATATTACTGCTGCCATTGCTGATCGCTGCCTTCTACAATGATAATCCTCTTGGCCTTTAAATTTATCCTTTAAAATGGCTTAATATATATAGCTTCCAGGAGAGTACTGCCACTATACATAAGGAGCATTGGGTGAGGATGAGAAAAGATGTTCCCTTTGCAATAAAACGGAAACGTTACTCATTCATAACACATAAGCTTAGTTCTAATAAAAGAGTTGAGTTTCTATGCACCATGTATTGATCGCGTTGTAGATCATGAATTACTTATTGCAATGGTAGCTTGTAATGTTTGTATACAATACTCCAACGTTTAATCATAAAATTTTATTCGCAGTAAATGAAGCAACGATTGAACTTTTGAATCTGATATGATCGTTGTCAAACCAAAATCTAAAGTATGTGCAAAAAATATATTTTTGAAATATTTACAAAAAAAGGTGTCCTGAAAGAAAGTGTTTTATTTGAAACTTAAGGTTGGTATACGTAAACTTATTTGTCTTTTGAACATGAAAGTTTAATAGTTCATTTATTATTTTGATAATAAAAAAATAGAGTAAATTTTGTACATAACAGCTGTTCTAGCTGCTAGCTGCTGCACATAGCATATTTTATTCATAAGTCGTAGTTTGACTTATAGTGGTCCTAAAAAAGTAGTTATTTTATAAGATATAAGATAGATAGTTACCGAATCTTTGTTTGACAATGACGATATACAAATACCTTGTAAGTTCTACTGTGTGTTGGCATTCCCCAACACACAGCATGTTGTTGGAACAAGTCAAGAGTAAACAATATTACCTTAACGGTGATTCCATGTGGACTCGATGAGAAGAACAGGAAGGTGCCGGCTGTGTCAATACAGGATGAGCAGGTAATGGTGGAGGACTGCTATGTCTGCTTAACGTCTCTGGCGACACTAAAGCGGCTCCAGCAGACGCCGGACTGGGGAGTGGAGCAGCGCTGCCACCAGATACTTGGGACTCGGCCCCACCAAACGTCCCTCTGGACACGTGAGACCCGCCAGACATGTTGTTGGCAGGAATTGTGTAACAGCTGTAACAACCATAATTATACTGTTAATTTATATAAATATAGTGTGAAAGAGAAACATGTTTTAAAATATGTTTCTAAAATCATTACTAATAATAAATCTGTAAGGGTCGGTCATGGAGTAATTTACTTTGTTTTCAGAGATATCGTGTTTATAGGCTCTATACATGATACTGAAACTAAATTGACGATTTTTAATTTTTTTTCTGTATGTATGTATGTATGTATGTATGTATGTTCCACCATAACTCTTAAACGAATTAACTGATTTTCATGAAACTTGGTAGATAAATATTTAGACGTACAGGACACAGGATAGGCTACTTTTTTCTTTTTCAACGCGGACGAAGTCGCGGGCACCAGCTAGTTCTAAATACAATAAAAAAATAAAAAACAAAAATGTTCTAAAATACCCATGATAATCAACATAATTAGTGATTATAAGTACATCTTCACATAATACTACACCAAAAACTGTCCTCAACAAGCGATAAACAAGGATTAAAATACTTCAACCTTTACAAAGATTAAAGTATAATACATTTCTCCATTTTGTTAATATAATATAATAATAAAATTGCCTTTTTATGTATCTGACACAACAAATTAACAAAGTAAAAACCCAAATGCCCCGCTATGATCTTGTTAGGGAAAAAGTTACAAAGGCGTTCACAACCAAAAAGTCATACTTAACTAATATTTATAAATGCGATGGTATAAATTTTTATTTTATAAGTTAAATCGACACAATTACTCTTCGGTTTCTCAACTTTTGAGAATTTATTTTTTCTGAAATGCTGTACATTTGTAGAAAGACTGTACTTATAGATTGTAATACTACCAGGAAATTTGATCAACCGACTAAGCTCAATAATCCTTTTGTAAAGTAATCACAGTCTAGAATGTCGTCTAAACACTAGACAATTTCATTTTTAAAACAATATGTGAATTTCTATACAAAAAAAATGACTGAAATAAATATTAATTTCTATTACATGTAATACGATACGCATCACATGTAGTAAATTGTTAAACCGATTTGGATGTAACTAGGCATACAGATAAAAAATCTTCCTAAAATAATTAAAATTATTTTAGGAAGATTGTTTAATTTTTTCGGGTAATGGACTATGGTAGATGTCAAAAAAAATAGTTCTGCAATTTTAAAATAGATGCAGCGAGCGAAGTTGCGGATAGCAGCTACTTTGCAGACATTTAAACATTCATCGTTGTCAAACCAAAAACTGCAATTTTTCGAGATTCCAACATTTTAACCTTAGTAATTGTTCACTGCTATATTCTACTATTTATAGAGAATATTCTAAGTGCTAAATGCTCATAACAATTTGTCGAACTAAAACCTCCTAGAATCTGTTATGTGCAAAATGTACTTTTATTATCAAAATAATAAATGAACTATTATTTTTTCATATTCAAAAGACAAATTATTTTACGTATTAACCACCACAGTACTTCGATGCCACCTTAACTTTTAATTAAAATACTTTCCTTCATGTAAAGAAATTCAAGATAACTTTTTTGTCAATATCTCAAAAGTAAACTTTTTCACATAGCAAATTGTTTGGCAGCGACGATATATGTATCTATATATAGATATATGCGACGATGTATGATATATGTATGACCCTTCATATGTATGTAAGTACAAACGTGAATTGCTTTATGAAACTGAAAATGAATGATGAACTCACTTTAGAACACTATTGTCTAATGTCTAGTTTAATTAAAAAGTTGGAAGCTATTAACAAAGTTTTATACGTATTGTTAAACAAAATAAAGTCGCCCGTTGTACTTCGCAAAGTCACCCTCGAGTCTCAAGGGACCCTTGGCTGGTGGAAGCTTAACAATAGACAAGCAAGCGAGAGTGACCAAGCAGTGTGCATTCTTTGTGAAGAAATCAATCACTTCGTAAACTTTTTGGAACGTTATAATAACACTAAGGAAATTAAAGCAAAATAACACAGAATAAGTTTTTTGTTCATACTTATAGGTACCATGGATTATCATACTAACTTAGCGACCCGCTACCCTTTTTTAGAGTTTAAAATCTTGTTTTTACAAAAACTAAATGGAGTAATATACTAAACGCAACAATTAAAGGATATAAAAAAAATCCAAATTTTTGTGTGATTTTCAACAGGCTGTAACTTCGAAGATAATGGTCGTACAGAGCTCATTAAGAAAGGAAATTGTAGCTTCAAGTCTCTAGTTTTCGAATCCTATTTTCGCTTCAAATATTTTTCTGGTTAGCGGTTTATGAGTAAATGTCAGAAAACCAACGTAAAAATAATTTCAAAAATTTTTGCTCGTCTTGAAAACGGTGTAAAAGCCGTATAAATTTTTTCTTGTAAGATCGACACGAATACAGACATACACACATACGGACATACACGCGCTCGCACGGGCAAAAAAAAAAACGGTAAATCCACCGTGCAACCTCCACGTGGTACGCTTTGGGTGAAGCTAATGCCGGTGGTAAAAAAAGTTCCTATATAGCTAAGCAATCAACCATTTTTTTTTTCAGGAAAGCGTCGCTAACGTGTTGCGCGTTTAGTGTATAATATGAAATCCAAAACCATTTGTACAATTAACATGAAAGTTAGGAATATTATAAGTTAATTAAATTAGAAATTAAGTTTTATTCAGACCTTTTAGTCTTTAAAACGTCAGTTTCTTGTCATATCGATTTACGTTCCATGGATAATGTATAGAAATTATAATAAATATAGACACGAAGACGGAGTGTTCATTTAATTAAGCCGTACCTTATTTCTTAAGAGAACCAGCGAATCAAATCAAATGAGAATCGGGAGGCTGCAGCCTGTTCGGGTCGACAGACACACAGCGCACCATTTCCGTTTTCAATATGGCAGCTTTCGATTTCCGGTCTCGTCTCCAGCGTAAACGGTTTACGTTGGATTACATGCAACGTTTATTTTAACCAGCTCATTCCATTTAAAAATATATTATCTAGAATAAATGCTATATTCGTGAGTACATACAAATATAATATTACTGTTGGTAATATATATATTGTTGTGTGTATGTGAGATTTAGTTACAAGATTGAACTGATTCATAACATACGTTTCATAACAAATTTTGATCCGTTTCGCTTGCAACTTTCATTCACATTTTTAAGGTGTAGTTTTCAATTAAAACTAGGTCCTCGGTTTTGATATAAGAGTTCTTTCTTGATTGTGATTTTATTAAGATGTTAACAATGAATGTACCGCTATATAAATAAATGCATTATAACCTAATAATTGAAATTTTCCATTTATGCTGGTAATTCTTTGTTTCTTGCACGCACTTCTAAATAAAATATATACATGAACAAATTAAAATAAGTAAGCAACAAAGAGGAAATTTTAAATTAATTTGGTAACTAAGTTTATAGTTGGAATAATGAACGCCGGGTACAAAGTTTTATACGCCTCTAGAACAAACTTCCCAGTAATTTTCCAGTAACAAGTAAGTGAATTTAAAGATTTTATTAAGGAGAAAATGTGTTATTAGGGGAGCGGCACTATTTTCCTAAGCCTTTTCTTTATTTTATATAATATTTTCCCCTTTTTATTTCTCCTTTAAAACAGCATTTTTAACCAGATAAATTTTAATTCTCTTGTAGCGTAATCTTTCAGCTTGAAACTTTTTTTTTAATCTTTCTTCCCTTGTTTGCTTTTTTTGTGTAGGTTCGCCATGATGCATGAGTACGAACGGGTAACAAAAACAATTTTTTTTCTAAATCTTACATGTAATAAAAGTTTAATTTGAATGATCGCAAAGGATCGAAAGAATATATCATGCTATTAAAGTATCAAAACAATAACAAAGTTTGTTGTATAAGAATGAGTTTAATCCGTCAACATTACTTAATCTAATGTCGTATAACTTGCGTATAACAGATTTATACACCTAAGTTTAACTAACTAAATTAAGACAAATTTCTAGCGTCCAAAAGTGTCTAGACTTAAAGGGTTAAGTGCTTACATCGTCTGAGTAAGCTTTTCGAAACAAGGATGTGCACAGAGTAAATAAATACTTATAGACGAAGGAAGTTTCAAGAGCAGGTGTTAAAATATTTATTGGAAAGACCGACAGGTAAGTTTTGTTTTCAGGGAATTGTATACTGAATTCGACCATAAACAATCCTTGTAAATTTCTAAACTAAACATTTTTGGAAGTCCCATTGCCTTCTATGTAGCTAAATTAATAAACCTGAAACGAAGAAGTAATTTAAGTCTGATGTTTTTGTTCAATTACGCCTTATTAGTTACATCTCAACGTTCACTTTTGAATGGATTTGGTTGGTGATTACGGCATTGTTAGTGGAGAAGCTTGTACTCGTAGTATCGTAGTGTCTGGCTTGCAACATTTCCCTTTCGTTGGCGCCACGCCGCAATGTACCGCCCGCCCACCGCCCGTTCATTGATCAATGGACTCACGTCGACTACTTTCACGGAAAAACTAAATTGTCATTTCAGCGCTTTCAGCGTGTTGGTATGAATTTCATACTATATGACAGTATAACTTTTATTAATAACTAGCTGTGTCCCGCGGTTTCACTCGGCCGGTCTTCTAAATTTCCTTAAATTTTTCCTAAAATTCCTTAAGAATTGGGCTATCTAAGAATTTCTCAAAAACGACTGTTAATTCCAGAGTTTAATAGAGTTGTAGTTTGGAGAATAAATAATGATTAAATTATAGTTGGTACTGTATAGATCAGTGACACAAACTTTCGTCTTCCAAAGAGGCACGCGCTGGTTCTAATCCCAGTCAGAGGAGAAAATAAGTAGTAAAGAAATCCGCGTGCGTGAAAAAATAAGTAAATTCACTGATGTGTAAGGTCCTGCCAAATAATGGTAGAGATGGACTCAGAAGGTGGACGCAGTAAGTTTATATTTCCTCAAATAATTTTGAATTCAATTTCAAAATGTCATATACAGAGACAGTATGTGTGACGTATGCAGATTCCGTCTGTCGGAAAACAGTTTTATTTGCGATGTCTGCATCGTAACAACAAAAAGAACAGCTTTAGGTTGGCGACGAGCTTTTTGTTTTTTTCGTGTGCACTGAATATTTCACACGTTTCTCTCTCTTTCTAGTTTTCCGTTGAAATATTACAAAGAAATGTTGCTTTGAATTATATAAAAAAAAG
Organism: Synanthedon formicaeformis; assembly: GCA_945859745.1. Classification (NCBI taxonomy): domain Eukaryota; kingdom Metazoa; phylum Arthropoda; class Insecta; order Lepidoptera; family Sesiidae; genus Synanthedon; species Synanthedon formicaeformis. The sequence continues at coordinate 4,105,942 of OX243957.1, forward strand.
TAATTTTTAAATTTTTTAAATATCAAATTGTGCAATTTCGCCATGAATAATAATAATCATTTTTAGGACACCCCAAAATTTACAAGCCTTTTACAAAAGAAACATACAATCATCTTTTTTAACTGCTATTTCTTTTTTTATTTTCATGAAAAACATAAATAATAACATCATGCATAAACTAATCATCCTAGTTCTTCCAATATTACGTTATTAAAAATTACTTAGGTATACCTACATTAGTTTAAGAACTTAGTTATTATAAGGTTAAAGAAAATTATTTTTTGCTTTTCAGTTTTTTCGGCGGTTTAATTTTTTGTTAAAAAGTTTTCATTTATATTTTTTTGTGACTATAATCTACTATTTACTACATGCTTAATTTTTGATTACTTTTTTTTAAATTGTAATACTCAACTCAGCATTAAAATCTGTGAGTAAACAATAAATCACCCCTATTTACCAACTCTTAGGGTAGGATTTTTTTTCCAAATTTATATGGGACTAACTTCGATGTATACCCTATCCATTAAAGAAAGAATTATCAAAATCGGACTAATCTGTAAAAAGTTATGCATCATCATACATTAAAAAAATATATAAGCGTCGAATTGAGAACCTCCATCGCTTTTGTTTTTTCGTTTTCGTCGGTTGAAAAAATAGGGAAAGACTTACGACCTAGTATCGTAGCAGGTCTTAAAATATGTTTTATGGAATATTGTTTATACCACCTGAAATTATTGCCAGACACTTCCGCCAGGCGCTTTAGCTCGTAAAAATGTTAGGGAGCAGCAAAACTAAGTGTTATGTATGTAATCATATAATAACACTTAGTATATTATTATATGAGTACACTTGGTATAACCTAGATATAGGTATATAGTATAAAAGTATTTTATTGAGTACGTAAGTACTTATCAGTCATTCTACAATTTTAATGATCGAGTTTTTTATTTTTTATTAGAGATGGGTTTGCTCTTGGCCAACAACCAGCTGTGTAGCAAGGATGAGGCCTATGATGGAGCGAGCTCACCCAGAAGATGCCTATTCACTCGAACTCGAATATGAAGTCGGAAATACAGACGCTTGGCAGTTTCAAATCTTGGCAGTGCTATTCGTTGCCCGTGGTCCTACTGCGTAGTCCTACTTGTAGTACCAAGGCCAATTTTTTTTTTGTCCGTGGTTCTACCAATGCGCATTATAATATCGACAACTTATGGAGAATTTCTTTTTTGTATCAATGTTATTTTAATGGAGAAAACCCAAAGTTTGCGAGACAACTGCTATATAAATATAATAAAATGTAATGTTGGCTTTTCGCACATTTCGTACGAAATAAAATTGTATGAGACGACTACTAAACCAGAATATTAATTTAACTATTTTTATGTAAAAGTCAGCAGTCAGGATCTACTTGAAGTTAGGTGATCAATAGTGGACTACTTGAGGGTGGGATATAAGATAAGGATAAGGCTCTGGCATTCCTTGCTTACTCACTGAACAACTGAAGCACACATTAATTGATTTTACTTTAGCATTTACATACCTACTAGTTTATAAATATAAATAGCTATATATAAATATAAAAGTCTGTGAATATTATTGGATGTTACTTACACAGGTAAAATTTCAGAGATAAAACATAGGATACTGTTTATACCATTCATAATATTCTATGGGGAATATTCCACACTTCATCTTACAATTATACAATAAAATTATTCGTGTATTTAAATATAGCTTTTTATTTGGCGTTAATTTCACCATTTGATTTTCACATGGATACACGAGAGCAGCTATTTAAAGGATTATGAACAATTTTTGAACAACTTTTTATCTCATCTATCTATATACCTATATATAAAAGGCGATGTGTGTGTGTATTTTATATTTTATATTTTAAAGATGACAAAAAGAATAGTATCCTGAGTTTCTTTCGGGGTTTCTTCTCAGGATCGTCATCTTGGCTTTTTTCCGAAACCCCTAGTAAATTTAAATTTATAATGACGATCACAAGAGTTTCTTGTAGAAACCTAATTGATAAATAAATATTTTGATTTGATTTGATATGGATGTTTCCATATGGACTCCAAACCCGCGGACCCGATTTTGATGAAACTTTCAGACAATCTTCAGATTAGTCCAGTGTGTAATCCTGTGAAGTTATGTAGCAATCGGACGCGGACGAAGTCGCGGGCACCTACTAGTATAATCTAAAGATTAATCGCACAAAACATTACATCATCATTTCAAGTCTTAAAATCTAAGACTGTTCCAATTAGCAATTTAAACAAAAGAAAATTTAAAACGTGCCTACGAATAATTTCGTGCCAAGTCTATCGTAGTAGATACAAAGCCACTTGAAACAATAAACGGGATAAATTTTTTGCGTCTGCAAAACTCTATTAAATGTTGAGGGATTTATGAAAAATAACACTCTCAATACTTGACACAAAGCTAATTTAAATCCTCCCGTGTATACAAATAAAAAGTATTATTTCAGCGGCATACCGACAACTTCACATGTCAATGCGAAATGCGGTTGGGACGCGTGTTACGAATACGTGCGCGTATTTCATTACCCAGATATCATGTCACAGAGGTTTTTGTACTGAAGTACTAGAAGGGACATGGAAAAACACATTTTTGCATTACGCTTTGCGGTCTGTGAATCACAACTGGATTAGCACAATCATTGTACCCATGAGCATAATACATTATTAATATCAATAAATACTAATAATAAATCTTTAAGGGTTGATCATGGAGTAAATTACTTTGTTTTCAGAGATATCGTGTTTATAGGCTCTATACATGATACTGAAACTAAATTGACCATTTTTAGAATTTTTTTCTGTATGTATGTATGTATGTATGTATGTATGTATGTATGTATGTATGTATGTATGTATGTATGTATGTATGTATGTATGTATGTATGTATGTATGTATGTATGTATGTATGTATGTATGTATGTATGTATGTATGTATGTATGTATGTATGTATGTATGTATGTATGTATGTATGTATGTATGTATGTATGTATGTATGTATGTATGTATGTATGTATGTATGTATGTATGTATGTATGTATGTATGTATGTATATATGTATGTATGTATGTATGTATGTATGTATGTAAGTATGTATGTTCCTCCATAACTCTTAAACGAATGGACTGATTTTCATGAAACTTGGTAGATAAACATTTAGACGTACAGGACACAGGATAGGCTACTTTTTTCTTTTTCAACGCGGACGAAGTCGCGGGCACCAGCTAGTAGTCAATAATAATATAGTTACCGTACTACAGTAAAGTATAGTACATAATAGGCTTTGAGCTTAATCTACAGAGATAAATATAGTTAAAAATTATAAGTAATTTATATTTTTTTAAATTTTTAATTTTCTAATAAGTCCTCTACCGCTCTTCTTAAACTTTATTGTTTAGAAGAAGTTAGCGGAGAAACATACAGACGCAGACAGCGACTTTATTTTATATGTATATAGGTATAGATATAGGTAGATTATTTGAATATACATGTTTAAAGACAATTCTACAGACTAACAGACGCTTTCCACAGAAGCGGGAAATAGTTATGGCCGCTTTATTTTCGACGATTGCACTGTGATGCATGCATGGAGAATAGATATGGAAAGGTGTCCCTCAGCCAAGAAGGGGTTGTTTTATTAACGATGGTTTCATGAACTATACCCAACCACCCCATTATACCAAATAACCAATGCTACACAAGCGGAATTCTGGCCAAATTATGAACCACTATTTAGGGGTTGTAGCTTGCCAGTTTATCAATTTAACACTCATATAAGTTAGTCTTTATCTCTATTCTCCATGTGCATGCATGCGTGTTTACTTCGAATAGAAATTTACTCTGGCCGTTCGATTCTAGTTGTCTATAGCTCAGTGGATGTTGCGTGTCGTATTCACATTCTCTTACATTTTAAAATTAATTGAGAACCACCCTTGTCAGCACAATTTCGGAGTGTGGTAACGGGTCAACGACCCTCGTCGTATTTAGGACGTGCCAGTGTTTACAAGATTTGAGGGACAAACAACACAGGAAGTGGGGCGAGGGGGCCATGTCATCGCGTAAATCGTTTCACGCCTATTCTGTTGCTTTGTTAAGTGATTAGTTGTACGTTAATTTTGTTTTTAATGTAATTTTCACATTAACACTGATCACAGACGATGAAGTAATGGAACGATAATTCCATGACAAGCTTGTAACAATATAATTTCTTAGAAATTATATTGTTACATTTTGTAAACATAATTTGTGAACTTTATAAGAAAATAAGAGCGCTGTAACGACGCTGTAACGATAGATAGGTAGTTTAAAAATACTTTATGAATTTGTAAGTTACGGAGTAACTTTCTATTTTACCAATTCTATGTAAGCTAAATCCATGCCTTCAATCAAAATCTTTTATAACTTCGTAAAAAATTTTGATAAATTAAGATATTGGGTAGTAATAAAATTTGTCTTTGTCATTCCCCATTTCGCATTTATTTTACAGACTCTTAGGCGTTAAACTATCTCTATGCTATTATGGCAAGTCGAGTTCGAAACGCAAACCTCTATATCGGAGGTACCGGCAGGAGAACGATTTCTATATTGTAATCTGATTACCATATAATAATCCATATACCCTAGTATAATATCCAAATCAGAACATTAGTACTCAAGCTACCGCTAAACAGAAGTATCATACCGAAATATTATTTATATTTAAATACTATAATATATGCATGTTCTCCGGTGTGACTTCCTGCTTACACCTATCCTTTTTCCTATCAGGATCGGCCAAGCGTAACTGATGCAGTTAAATATAGTTAAAAACTTTCCGACAATAACTATAACTCAATTGCACATTGTTTTAATGAAACCATTCTTACTGGAAAGGATTTCTGACATGTATTACCTGTTTTCTTCTTCTTCAGCACCATTTTGATCGGGTTCTGTAATCTTCATTATTTCAATCTTGTGTTCTTCCATTATTTTCTTTGAAAGTCCAAAATCACTGTCAACCTCTACAATGTGACATTGTGGAGGTTTTTGTTGAGTTTTTACTAAAGTAGGTAGGTTTTGACAAGGCAAATGAGCAAGGGAATGCGGCGCAAACGCAGGCTCACGTCGGATACTGAATTAGCCGACACGGCTCGAGGGGATAAACTGATCTAACTCGATGTCACTCGCGTGGATTGCAGCAATTTCATACGTCCATTATCGCAACCATGTGAGCGGAGGCTGCCTCTTGAACAAAATTGTTAAATGAGATGATGAAACGTAGTGGACAGGACTAAGTTCATTGACAATTTGGACTAAACACGAACTTGATTCGTTATCCGTTCTTAACAAATTGGTAGAATCAGTTATAGAAACCGAATCATTATTCGGTTAAGATCTAGTTGAATTTCAAAATAAGATTACTGTAAAGGATATATATTAATCAGAAATTGTTGCCAATATCGCTTGCTTCTTTTTATAACATAATTATGGAACATTTACAAACAGGACATGTTCTGGTCATGATAGGACGTGGGGGAGTGAAAGGAAGCCGTACAGAGGATATTGCTGATTTCAAAGTTTGCGTAGGAGTGACAGATGCAACATTAACATGTATAATGAACATGAAAATTTATTTAGTATTACGTTCTCCCCTAGTAGAAATTATATGGGAATTTAATGAACATTAAACATTTTTTTATAATAATGTTCGCCCCTGATCTGCAAAAAATTCAGTCATGTTCATTTCAAAGTGAGGGAGATAAAAAGTTTATTTTTTTTTTTCTCGCTAAAATGAGAAAATCGGTTTGTAAACAAAAGAGAAAAGGGTACTGAAATGTTTTAACTTTAACTAATTATGTATAACTAACTATAGCTTTTGCACACGACTTCGCCCGCGTAACTTTGTAAATTTTATACTAAAACCTTTCTCGAGAACCACTCTATCCATTGGTGAAGACAACATGAAAATCGTTGCAGTAGTTTTTGAGTTTATCGCGAACAGACAGACAGACAGTCGCGGAGGACTTTGTTTTATAATATGTGATTAAAGTAGAGCTTTTTATAATTATGTGAAGACCGAATTTCCTGACACTCACAGTATTTCCTTGACGGAACTGAACTGAACTGAACTGAACTGAATCAAAACTAGAAACTAAACGCTCTATCTATCTATCTAAAACTAACTAACGACTTGGTAAGGATTTTCTTCATTCCTCTATGAGAAATTTTACTGGGTTCTAGAAACCAGATCAGATTATTTATACAGCGCACATAAAGTGTACATCTATCTAAGCGCCTATCTAGTGGACAGTCAGCCTGTCTGTCGAGCGTAACATAAAAAGAAGATAACCTGATTCCAAGAAGCTCCATATGGATTCATTAAATCACTATCCTGTTTGAGAACAATCACAGCAAATTGCACTGTTGCGTTTATTTTTAGACCTTTCCTTTAAACGTTAAAATACTAAACGAAAACGACTTGGATTGTGTCAATCAAACTCAAGTTTGTATACATAAAAATATGACTCCGGAAAGAATCTGTTTTCAATTTTGTGTTTCCTTTTTTTTAAATAACCAAGTTTCGAACGTATTAAAATGCACCGTGAAAGTGAGCAAGAGGTAAAACTCAAAAAGTACAATATGTCATGGTGAAATAGAATAAAATGTTACTTTTAAGAGCTCACTTGCCAACGGGAGCTCCTAACCAATTCCATACTACGTATTTCCATGATTACTCGGTAGTTATTGGTTATAAAAAAAAATGAAAAATCTGAGATATACGAGTAATATGAAGGTTGAGATGGAAACAAAAACTGAAATTAATTTCATATCTAGTACATTTATTATAGAAAATGTGCTGAATTTGTGACATTTTGTTTTGTGCTATTCTAGTGAATTGCTAGCGAACGTTTTGTTATATTGCGAGTTCAATAAGTGCTGCGAATGTCTTGCGTCGCATTCTATCTTCGGTTATTCGCATTATGATAAGTTGAGACAACAAATTCGCCAAATACCTATTACTAACTTCACTCACTCGTGCAGAGTGCCCTTAAGTGTATCAAATCGATGAATAATGTCACTTAAATCACTACAAGGTATATAGCCATTACTTCAACGGCTTGATCTTCGAATAGGCGACGCGCAGTCTCGTTCGTTGAGTGATTAATCATCATTAGTTATATTGTAGACATACTTTATTCCTTCACTTTAGAGACGATATTTGATTGCGCAAAGTTATTGTGCATATTTATGAATCTACATCGTGCTATTAATAACAGAAGCTTAAGATGAGACCTAGAGAATTATATTTCTTAAGCGATTATACTCAAGTGTGGGTGTTTGATAGCCTATTTAATAAATAATGTCATACTAACCTTGACTTCTGCATGATCCGTGCATCTATTCTAATGTTACTAACAGTGAATATACGTCAAAGGCTAAAATTTTACCTATATTCACTGTTTCTCACAAAATTAACCCCATCATTATAACTTCCACTCAGTACAGTGCTGGTTTTCCAGCTAACTAAACAAGGGTCATCAATGTTAACAGTGTAGCACCATCCAATTAAGTATGCCCATTATGTTTATACTGCGCGCATGATACCAGGAAGCGTGTTAAAGTCCGCAAGTTGCGTAGTAACGTTACGAGTGGTAGAGACATCTTTAGAGCCCTACACGGAGCACAATAGTCGCCTTGCAAACGCCCAGACAGACAGCGCCATACATACGTATATCCTGTACGGTTTGCAATTTGATGGTGATTTTTTTCAAGAGTTTACAAGTTTTGTAGGAACTCTATTGTTAGCATAGACATAGATGATTGTTAGTAACATTAGAATTTAGTTGTTGAAAGTATGAATAGAAGTTTTAGCGCCTCTTTCACCAAAGTAAAGTAGGCCAAACTGTCATTTAAAGTCACCGGTAACCGGGGATAATGGAGCTGATATATCTTTGTTCGTACGGTAAACGTCCCAAACAAAAAAAATTCGGCTATCGATGGATGCACTAAACCGAGTGAATAATTTAATAAAACATACAATTATTTCTAATAGTAACCAATCAACACTTTAGTTGTAGTTGGTGAAAGAGGCGCTTATAGTTGTAAAATCATTTTTTTCTTTTCATGTGAAGGCAAGCTGTCGGTCGAATTGATAGTAGATGGCTACCGTCTTCTATTTACTCAAACAATGTAATAGGTGCAGTATACGATACTCGTAAAGTATAGGGGGGACTAGGAGCGGATAGTGAATGATGAGCTTTTGTGTCCCTTATTGACTCACTGGGGACACATTACACATGCAGTAATTCCACTGTTGTCTTAAGCACTAGAAAAAAACTAGGTGTACTAGGTGGATGATATTTTTGAAGATCAAAATTCTAGTGAATGTTTGTAGAGTGGTCTTTTAGGTATTTTAAAGTTTCTAAATGAAAAAAAAGTTTTGTTATTTAATTAAAATATAATTTACGTTAACAGTTTAAACCCGAGACGTTGATTGAGTTTTTAACAGTATTTACCCGATTGGCCAATTATACACTCACCAAATAGGGAAAATGACGAATTAACGAATCTAGCCAATTAGTGAAACTGACGACTTTAATAATATCATGAAATTGATTGACGAATAAAGGCCGGCGCAAATTGGAGGACGGCATAAGAAAGTATTTAATATTTTTATTAGTATTTTATGCCTTAAGCACTTTTAATATAATTCCAATTTCTTTATTTTATGACGGAATGCCGCAGCACACCGATGGTTCCGTAGCATAATAAAATGAAATATGTACTATCAAGTGGACTGTCAAACTCTCTGCCGCCATTGACTGTATAAAAAAAGACTACTTGAACAAGTAGACACTTCCAACTATTATGTGTTCACAAGTTTGTAATTCCTCACTAGTCCCACTTTATATCCTTTATTTCACTTAAAGCCCTTCACTGCGTCTCATTGAAACTCCATTCAATATAGAAAGTGTCTCGGAAGGGCACAGCACAAATCCTGCCTGTTCTAAATTTGTTCCTACACGTACTTTCTGTTTCTCTAGCGAAACACGCAATAGTTTTATTTTATTTTGATATTTAACTACACTAGCGATCCCCGGTTCGTACGGATTGAATAGGAAGTCACCGGAAAACGTAAGAAGTAAAGTTATTATTTCGTTACCTCATGTAGTATTGGTTTCAAACACATTTTGTTAACCAAAGTATTCACAACAAACAACAACATTAAATCGAGAGATGCGGCATTACTAGCGAAAGTGTGTTACAAAATACAACATACATTATACTAAAGACAAAAGTATAAAATACCTTTGTCTAAACACACTTTTAAACACAGACAACACATTCCTTACTTCAAACGTGACTGTGACGATAGTGACGCTCTCAACAAGCGACCGTCACTCACTGTAGCTGGCGTGCAACTGTAGTTGGGTTGAGCGCCTGCGCCCAACCCATTGTTAAGAATTTTCGGTGTGTTTTTAGTATGGCGCGAGGAGATTACGCCGCATCTTTCGATTTAAATCTTTGAACAAACCTAATGTATCGACGAACCTTAATAGGCTTTCCGTGTTCGTACCTTACGTTTCTCTTGTAATACTTAGATCAAGCTCAACCGTGGCCTCAGTACACCGCGCCTCATTAGTCACTAATTACAAAGACCGTTAGAAGAGTCAGGATTAAAATAAACTCCTACACTTCTTATCTTTTCATAAATAATTTTAATTACGACGGCGGTGTGACTGCGTGGAAATCAAGGGTGGATAACATCACATTTTGAGAAAAGAAACCATGTTTAAAAAGTATAATATTGAGAACGTACCTAACGAGATTCAGTTTATTCATGAATTATATTTATTGAAAATGATATTGAGTCACTAGCTCAGTAAAATTAATAAAATCAGGGGACATAATTCGTGTAGTTTGAAGGTACCTTTTTTTCAGGTTTTTGCCATGTTTTTGCGTATATCGCTAATATTTCTACGAATAGCATTATGATTACTTCTGCCAAAAGTTTCTGCATAAAATTTTCTACAAATTTGGATAATATATTCATTTTTACTCTACGATCTATAAGAGCTACAGGCTGTGTAAGTTAACAGAGAGTTAAGTCGTGTAATGTTGTTGGGAAAGATGTGGATTTAGTAGTTCTTCTAATTGCTCTATCACCACCAGAAAGTATTCTTTGTCAAGCCAGGAAAAGAGAAAATGGAAACCAAGATTTTCGTCACAAATATCATTTTCGTCACAAATATTAGTTAGGTAACTGAGGTACTTTCGAAATTTCGACATAAACATAAAGGTGAAATACGTTAATTATTTTGTCAATATTTCGCTTAGATCTGTTTAAAGGTTTACACTTGATTGAGTTTAACAAACATTTTTACGAATTTCACATTTATAAGTATTGCTGGTGGAGAAAATGAAACGAGATCGCTATTCAAACGTACAAACCGGCTGTTAAGGGGAAATATTTTCACAGGGCGTCTACAAAAATAAACTTACACATACATAAGTAGTTCGTCGTATCAATCTGTCCTTACACTCCATTACTTTTATCTCTCTCACACGATACCCTATTCCCTAATTCTCACGTGACGAGTCTTCCACACATCTGTGCCCAATTAATCAGACAAGGGAAGTCGTATATTTCAAACAAAAACCTTTTGTTTAACGTCAATCTAGAAGTCGGATTTCTTGTCATACTTGTCTCTTTAAATATATGCCATTCAAAACTTATATGTATTTTATAATGATCACATATATTTCTTCTTCATTAACCGGCCTGATTCGTAAAAGTTTTAATACTTATTGTATAAAAAAGTAATAATGAAAATGGTTTAAAAGAAATTATGTAGCAGGGAATTAGACAGAGGCAGACAGCGACTTTATTTCATAACATTTATAGATTTTATAAAGTAATTATAATATGTGTTGATATAGATACAGACATTTATATAACATTTATAGATTTTATAAAGTAATTATATTATGTGTTGATATAGATACTGTCTGTATCTATATCAACACATTTATATAAAACTGCCTAAATAAAACGCTTACTACATTGTTACATGCCTACATAAAATAAAATGGTAAATAGAAAATATTGCATTTCACGGGCTCCGACAAAGTTACAATCAAATTGGATTCGTTCCGGCGCAATAAATGTTAAAATCTCTCCTATATTACAATTTACGTGGATTCCAAGCGACACGACAAAGAGACGTTGTGTTGTATGGGTATTTTGAAGGGAAACTAAATCTAATTCATGTACTGTTGTATCCGTCTGTATTACTCATATAAAAAATGTTTTTAAGGCTTGTTCCTCGGTGTCCCTGTAATCCCTAAAACACTATTTGACAATTTGATTTAGCACGTATATTTTTCTAGGAGAAGGTATTTGAGCTGTCAAATGCTAACATTATTTGAACCTTGCAAGATCATCTTTTGAATGGAATGGAAGAATGTTAGGTTCCCGATTGATAGTCTAAAAATATAAAAAAAAATATGTAATATATATCTCAGATGTCATTATTTTTAAATTTCCAACGCAGACGAAGTCGCGATCACCAGCTCTTAGTTACCTACTACAATAGTTGCAAGGAAACGGGTTATGTCCTCTTAATTAAAAAGGCACTAGGAATTCAGTGTCGGGACCATTAACGGGATTTTACTTTAAATGCTTCAGAGGACGGCATTCGCGTAATTACATTCCAGCCCTTATTGTTCCAGTGGATACTTCGATAATTCTCTCACGGGTCTTTATTATACTGTCGAAATAAAATGTAGGTATGTATAAGAAATATTTTCTGCATTAAACATAATAGGTCCAATGGGACAGTACTAATAGGACAGTGATTTTATAATATAATATATTTACATATAGTAACAGATACAATATAAAAGTGGTAATATTGCATAAATAAATTACTCCACTCATACCTCATACAGTGATATTATCGTAAAACTATTTGTTTAACACATAAAACAGCGAAAAAAAATCTTCTCTTGCAACTGGTTAGGTAATTTCAGTTACGAACATGGATGAAGGGAAAGAAATAGCTAGAACACCATAGATTTTATTGTTTTTATTTTATGTGTCTGCGTGTTTATCTAATACATTTAATACGTCTTCTAATCAATTGATCAATATTGGTGAAATACCAAGTAAATATGGTAATAAATAGAAATATATTCTTCCACTTAAATCTTCATATCGTGAAACTAATCCATAAAGTCAAGTACATTAAGTTATCACAATAGAACAAACAAATACCTACGGAAGAAGCAACTTAGACTGAATCGGTTCAGAGCGCTCACATGGAAAGCTCGGATAAGCCGATAAACAATATTGGTTGGTTAATTCATTTAATCAATTGGGGAATGTCGCCAGTCCAACTTGTCTATCGGACATCGAACGGGACCACATCGTGACAGTTTCACAGCAATTTGTCCATGGTAACAATAGCAACTTTCCTTTACGAATTGACTTCTCTTCGTTGTAAAATCTAATATATATGTAGATAAGCTTAATCTATAGAACTAATAGATTTGAAAAATTATTTTTGATAGCACAATTGGCATCACATTGGCACAAAAAATAAGAACTAAAGATAGAGCCCCGTGGGGACAGAGTGAAGCCAGTAAAACTACGCCTTCGTCCTGTAACATACACGGTTACACACACACACACAGAGAGACACACAAATGCAAATAACGCCTTGCCATATAAAATATTAGTAAAAATGCCGAAACCGAAATGCTAATCTATTGGCTTATCTCAATTACGGCGTATAAAAGTAGTTCCATATAAACAATAGTTACGTAATTTCTCCATTTTAATTCTGAAGAAATCTCAGACGGATATCTACACTCTTGAGTAGAATACCTACGTATTTCAGAAGTTATATTGTCGAAGTTGCTTCTACCTGCGCTACAAACTTCAATAGTCTAGACAATTTATTGCATCTTTTTCTTGTTTTTCTATATCTGCAGGCTTCTTTTATCTAGTAGTAAACTTATAAAGGTAAAAAATTGTGAGCATAGTTGTATGTTTGACAATCCAATAGGCCATATTGGATGATAAGAAGAAAAAAAGGTTATATGATTTTTTTCATTTTAGCGGTGGGGTGAGCGTCTACAGGCGTTCAAAATTTTGTAGGCGCTGTATTTTAAAAAATCCTCCATATAATCGTCAGATTAAGAATCAGCACGATCAGGAATTCAGGCTGAACCGTCTGTATGAAAATCTGACGCGCTCGAGTATTACATAATGGCAATCGTCAAAAATCTTTTTTTCGTTTTCAAAAAGCTGCCACGAGCTTGCGTTACATCCGAATCGTCTGAATTTTAAATGGGAGCTTAGTTTAGGTACACTTAACACCCCTTCTGAAAATCTGACGCGCTCGAGTTGTATTTAAAATTTTACCCCAACCCTAACAACCCCACCAACCAAACCGTCAGATTAATACATATCCATTATCGGAGACACGTGGGGAATATACATTGGCAATATCTGACGCGCTCGAATAAATCCAAAAATCCCCTCTTGGGCTCCCCTACCATAGTAATTCATTGATGTCAGATAATACACCTCAAAAACTAATCGCAAGAAGAGCTGCAGAAAAGTTACTACGTTCCTCATATATATTACGCATTTACTCATATATAAGGGTTTTTAAATATTCGTATACTTATTGTGTGTTTATTTCTCCTATTTCCTAACATCTAATCACCTCTATAATATATTTTTGTTATAATATATTATTATGGCGAGTCTTTCAATCATAACTTTTATCCTGCTAAAGTTATAGATAGCTTTAATGTTGGTACCATTGTACATTACTATGGCTCAATTGGTTCTTAACCATTATACGATAGTCTGTTTTGTTTTGTAGACATTTCATGAATATTATTCACTGAAAATCACTTCTAACATCCTAATACAGTTAAGTCAATTTCAGAGACTTAGATATGTATATATTCAAAGAGCATACATCTAAAGAAGATTAATCTGTTTACTGGTACTTTTTTAGTGCTTTTGTTAATAGGCAATGGTATGGTGACTTGTAATCACAAACGGGAGTATGGTCGCCAATAATCTTGATATGGTGATTATCGATCGGTCTCGGTGCCAAACAATGCACATCGACAACGCCATTTCGCTAATCCGCATCCAAAAACCTTTTAAAAAGAAAAGCAATTAAATCCAGTTAGTAAACACACTTTGGATTACAGCTGGGAGGGCAATGTGGGTTATCAATTAGAAGAATTTATCCTTGAGTAGTTGGAATATCCAGACAGTCCAATAAACTTCCTGGTCTCAAATTAACTTACCAATACTATCTTATATTGTAAATATAAAAATAACTTTGTCTTCCTGCCTCTCTTTTACTTATTCACTTCCTTATTTAAATGAATCCTAATCTCGACATAAGGTGTTTAAACTCTATTAAAGTTAGTAGGTAAAGATTAAAAAGCACGGAGTAGGGAAGTAAGGCATAAATATTAATTATTTTACAATAAATTAAACCATTTAATGACCAACCCGCAATCGCCATAGCCGTAAAATTACCCCATAAAACACCATAAAATTTATAGATGTAAATTCACTTAAACACTGTCTATTAACGATATTTAATGCGAATCTTAATATTATCTATGTAGAGATAAAAAAAAAAAACTTCTTCAGGTGAGTAGTTTTGAAGATTAGTTACCTCCTGAACAATACATTGAAACAAACATGCAAACTTTACCTCTTTATAATATTAGCGTAGATTATAGTTGAAGTTTTAAAATCACTACGATAAGTACGAGAGTAACCAGACGTGTGCGAAGTACTCTTCAACGAAACGTGTTCAAATGCTCGTTAATCGTGGGCGTGACGTATCGAAGAATTGTCTGGATAAAATTTTCTGCGGCATCATCCCGCATAAATAAATGGCTTCCCCACTTTAAATACAAACTGTAGCCACACAATGTTTGATTTATGATGGGCGATAGCCATTTGAGTAAAATATCACGGAGGCAATGACTACGCCAATAGGGGAGAGGTATTGCAGGCACGCACAAAGTATCTACTTGAATTTACCAAGCAAGAAAACGTAATGATTTTAGATAAAAGTACTTGCGTCCTATTCTTCGATAGTATTGTGTCATATTTTTCGAATCCTAGATAAAGTAAACATAATATAGCAAGCACTCTGTGAGACCTGTTCTATGTAAATAAAATTCCTGGACCTTGTACGGGCCCTGCTCACTTCGTGGAACTAAATAGCCTTCAGTGCGCAATGCTTACATTTTTTGTGTCCACATATAGGTACATGTCTTGTGTGCACACAGAAAACGGGATTTCTCATAGGAGCCAATATCGATAGGATTTGCAGCCAGATTAAACTTTATCAACATCAACCTTATCGCTTGTTCAATGTTTGACGAAAAGCTTTAATATGACGATGAGAAATCTCTGTTGCCTCTGTACCTACTATTATTTTTAATAGAGGTAAAAATAATAGACACTTATAAGTACTAATTTATTCAAAGGTTATAGTGATAATAAGATTACTGTTTTTTTTTTTCGGATTTATTTTTAATTATTTATAATTTTATATGTATTACAGTAATGAAATCGGAAATTAAAAGAGCATTGTATGAACACCCCCTTTGCTATCTCATTTATCTATCCATATATAAGGTCGCTCTGTCCGCTTCTCCGCTAACTTCTTCTTAACTAGTCAACGGTTAATTTTTAACTAGGACTTACACATTTTTTTCTTAAAAATACGATTAATTCTAGTGGCTTAAAACTTCTATTAGGTGATGAGATAATTCGGAGGGATATAAAGACATTAAATGAATTTGTAGGCTATAATGAATACTGAAGACTAACGACTAACCATATATTCACACCAAAACACAGTATACAACCAAAACTCATTTGACACAAAGCGTCTGCTAGTACAGGATAGCTACTCAAGGCGCGTACTAAGGGGTCTATTATGGCAAGCTACACGAAGGTGTTCAACCTACGTATAGTTATTAGACTTACATCATAGAACTTGAAAACAGAGATGCTGTTATCTAGAGCTGTAGAGTTCTGTTGAAAGGCCTCTTTTTTACTAAATAGTAACTAAAAATTCGGTAGATCTGTTTATTTAGACGCTGGTACTCAACATAATTGAACTGTATGTTTATAAATAACATTGAATTGTGTTTATAAGCGTTTAATGTTTATAGATTTGTGAATAAATAAAATATTATTATTATACTTACCTAGAAAATCAACGGGAACCTAAAAATTAACAGGATAAAAAATATCTAAAATGTTAAACCAGGTGATAAACTATCTGTATGCCAAAAATACAAATCAGTTGAGCTGTTTTTGCATGAAAGAGTAACAAATACCATACCGGATGTACCGGATGTTTGTAAGATACATCCTCACAAACTTTCGTTATTATCGTCGTCCTAACAAATAATATTAGTAGGATTTACTTTGATCAAATATACTACTAAGTAAGAAAAACATCAATTAAAAATGGTCGGAAGTGTGTTTGGCTTGACAGTATTCGGGAAACTACGCCATGTCTTTCACCGTAAATCTCAATGTCTAAAGATTAAGATCTATGATTAGTGTATATCTATTGTCAGTTTTGCCATACTTATTTTCGTTTTATTCGCTCCGAAATCCTTGAAAAAATTAAAGAAGACTATATAGTTTATGTCCGTTAGTTAGTTAGTTCAGGAAATAAGATTTTTCTGTCCATTATACCTACTTTCCTTTTACAATCTTTTTTATTATTCCAGTTATATTATTATACTGAGCAATTATTATCACAGTGAAAAACGCCATATCTTCGTGGTAAAATTTACGCTTCCTTGATATAAGGTAAGTGTAACAGCTGTACTCAGCCTGTGCCGTGCCTTGCCTCGCTAGTAAAGGCTCATTTTATGCTAATAATGTGGCGGTTGAACTATTTGTGCAATTTAAGCCCCGTACTGCGCCCGCCGCCGCCGCCGCATGCATTTCGCTAACGTGAATATTATGCACCGAAATTTATACAAACGCGCCAAATATTGCGGTGGGTTAAATATTATGTGGAACTCTAAGAGGCTCTCGATCTTGCTGTTCTATACCTACATTTTTATTAAAACTGTGTTAGGTGTTGAATACCTGCAATATTGAAAGTACGATTTTAATACAAAGTTAATAGATTTCATATATGAATATTTCATTTAATTTTAGGTTCTTAAAGCTCATAATTTTCTTCAAATTATATATAACTATACTAACCTTAGTTTATCGCTCTTTTATAGGTAAAAAATGACAAGGGCTCATCAATCATCAATACTAATAATAAATCTGTATTTAAGTGTAGGTATTGTATGTATGTATGTCCCTCCATAACTCTTAAACGAATTAACTGATTTTCATGAAACTTGGTATATAAACATTTAGACGTACAGGACACAGGATAGGCTACTTTTTTCTTTTTCAACGCGGACGAAGTCGCTGGCGCCAGCTAGTTCTATATAAAATTTTGAGCTTATAAAAGTATAATCTTTCATACAATCTAAGCGATGGGTTTCATCGCATGGGTGAATTTGTTTTTTGTAAAAACTTGTTTTGTATTTTTTTTTCTTTAAAAACTTACCTCGTGTAACGCTCTTTCAATTTTTCCGTTGCGTAGTTTAAAGTTTGTTTTTTAATCTCAGACAAAAATGACATTACATTTGACATGCATTACATACATTTCATGGTATCATTATATGCAAACTTGACATTTGCATGTGTCATTTTTGTCTGAGATTAAAAAACAGTCTAAAGTCTGTACATGCCTACAGAGGGACAAACGGCGGGAAGCGACTTTATTTTATACTATGTAAACATCAATATCATCAATACTAATAATAAATCTGTAAGGGTTGGTCATGGAGTAAGTCGTGTTATAGGCTCTATATCGTGTTTATAGGCTCTATACACGATACTGAAACTAAATTGACCATTTTTACAATTTTTTTCTGTATGTATGTATGTTCCTCCATAACTCTTAAACGAATCAACTGATTTTCATGAAACTTGGTAGATAAACATTTAGACGTACGGGACACAGGATAGGCTACTTTTTTCTTTTTCAATGCGGACGAAGTCGCGGACGCCAGCTAGTTATAAATATAGATGGATGACTATTATACCTAAGTATAGTTAGGTGTAAGGTTTTAAAATCTAATTTCCTCCGTTAAATCAGCCGAGACGAATCGTTTGAGTGAAGTGAACGCGTATCAAAGTCACGGCGACACAGTCATGCAAATTGCAAAGTAGACATTAATCTTCAAGTGTTTGTAGTCACGACAGGCGACAGCGGCTAGACGTAACTTGCTTTTGAATGTGATGCAGTGCTAAGTCTAGCTTGGGTCAGGTTAAGTGAAGGAATTTCAAATTACTACATTAATAAGAATCCTGTGTAACAACAATGTATAATGCCAGTAGTTTCGAAATAGATTCGCTCGATCTATCACAGCAGAGATGATAAAAAAATCTATGGCTGTATTTAACTTAAGAGCGGGCATAAAGAGAAATAGCCAATCCTAGATTTGAATTTTATCTAAGTAAACAAAGTCTAATTTAATTAATTTTTTTAAATAGATAAATACATTATAAATGAAAGTGACGTCTGTAACAGAAAACATAATATAATGAAATATTCTCGATAGAAAAAAATCACCAAGTGAGCTCTCATTTCCATCGATTTTAGTTTTATTTTCAAAATGACACACATTACAAAGCTAAAAGTGTATCAGTAATTTCACTTCACATATTATCTAAGGCTGTATTTTCATTTTGAAAATAACAATTTTTCATTTGACATTGTAGTTTACGAATAATTAATATTTAATACTTTTGGCACTTATAACATTTTTATTGAGCGAGTTGCGCTATCTTCCGTATTTTGTGTCATTGTCATGTCCAAGGGGCCACGCGGGTGAAATTACAAATTTTGTTTGCTTTATACCCATTCTTAAAAAAAATTATAAATAACACCATATTTATTCATTTCAAGTTTTAACTTATTTTATTTTAATCTTTATTTTAGACAGGCGTTGAACTTTTTTTTTTAATTTTATACGATTCTTTGAAAACAAGTCTTTTCCTGGGTGAGAGGTTATATACCTTTTATACCTGTATCCCTGAATACGTGTGTGTTTCATGAGTAGTTAAGGCGTGAAAACATAACAAACAAATAAACAAACAAACTCAATTTAGCATTATGAGCATAAAAAATATCATATTGCCTTTACTTTAGCAGGTTACAAAAATATTTTTTTAGCAATTTGAGTCTAATTTCCTTCTACAAAAAAGGAAAACACAGACACAAGACTTCTTATTACTTAAGTTATCCAACGCATAAAACGCCGACATTTTTTTAGTCCGTCTGCGTTCGCTTTCTTAACTACCTTCGTAAAAGAAAATGTAAGAGAAAATTATAATTAAGGTCGTAACTTGTGGTCATGTAAGTACTACATAAAAATTGAGGTTAGAAATAAAAAAGGCTGACTGAAATGTTATAGTACTTGATAAAGGCGAGTGTCCATTTATAATTACTATACTAAATACTTTTTTTTTTATAAAATTATTGATTACAAATAAAAGTTTATATTTTTCAACTAAAAAAATATATACGGTCGAATTTAAAACCTCATCCGTTTTTCGTTTTCGTCGGTTAAAAATACGCCTAAGACTACACCATCAAAATAATATATTATTATCTGCAAGCAAACATTTTATACAAGTATAAAATAATGTCGCTGTCCGCATTTGTCTGTTTCTGCACCTTCTAAATCACTCAACCAATTATTACAGTATATAAAATATATAAAATACTATTTAAAAAGTATAAAATACTATTAGTTACATTGAATTATATCGTGCTGCATTATTGAAATGAAGTTATCCGGGATGCCTCCATTTAATTATTCATTTCATAATTACTTATTCATAACATCGCCCATATTTATATACGAGTAACATGTTATTCGTATTTCGACTGTCAATTCAATTGTCGATGTAATAAAGGCATCAAAATAATATATATTGAATAAAGGATGATTGACGGAACGTTTCCCTTCCATTATACGAATTAAATTTAAATTGAAAATATATAATAAACTAGCTGCTGGCCGCGACTTCGCCCGCGTATAAAAAATAGATAGGCCAATTATTGGACTAGCTGTCCAATAATTTTTGTTTTTATTCATTACAAACAAAAATACAAATCTTCTCTCTTTATAATATTAGTATTTATTTATTGATAAATTAACTGTAATAAACTTATTGATGCATTGTATATGCCAGTACTCCTATGTTACACCCCCCCCCCCCATGTTAAAACAGGGTGTAATAAGTTTGACGTGAGTGTCTATGTTTCTGTGTGTGTAATCGTAGCTCCCAAACGTACGGACCGATTTATTTGATCAATTATTTTTTTTTGTTTGAAAGCTGACGATGACATACAAGCCTCTAAATAATATAATTAAAGTTATATACTAAGCCCCGACTTTCTAACCCAAACGCGCTATAGAAGTTTTTTTAAAAATTATCAAGAAATTATGTTATTAACAAATATAAGGTACTTCGCATATCATTAAACAAATCTCATTAAAATTTTATAATATCAGCACGAATTAGGTCAGAATCTAAAGTGAAATAATGCAACGAAACCCGGTGAATTTACACATTAAAATACTGGTTAAATAAACGCTAGCGTGTTTAAAGCTCACGCCAACTTGGGCGTGAATGCCACGAATATTTTTTATTTCATTAAACACGTTACGTGTATGTACTCAGATAAAATAAGAGCTAAAGATAGAGCCCTGTGGATCGTAGAGTGAAGCCATGTACAATTGTACATACACGGTTACACGCACACAAATGCAATCAAACTACATACGCCACGCCTTATTAAAATATTTACTAGTAAAATTGCCGAATTGCTTAGTGAAAGGGTGTCAAAATCAGTGTTGAAAAAATAATAAGCATGCTGGAATAACATTCACGCGTAACTAAACTTGTAAATGTAAAAAACCAATATTTTCAATAAAAATAAACAAAAATTTAGGTTATAGCTCAATACCGTAAATGGCCTGCCTATACTCACACGTGTTTATAAAACTGTTTCACTGTGTTGGCCGCAAAATTCTGTCTATATGTCTTATTTAGTCTCAGTGTATGTATAAAGCTCGCCACTCATTTACTTGTCGTTCAAAGCTGCATTTTGGTGGTGTTACAATTTGATGAGCTTTCGTACGATCGAACTTGCGTGAAATTAGTGTGACGCTACCCTACACTAGCCATTAATTGGCATAGCAATAATTGGGTACAGCTATCGGCATTAAGTAAAGTTTAGACTCTAAAATGTAGACAATAGACTTGCTTTTCGCGAGTGCAATTCACGATTACCTACTCATGTTCAGACATTTTGCTCTCGTCTATTCCCTTGAATGTCTAGACATTCAAAACTGTTTATAGTCTATCTAATTTCAACACATTTGTCTTATTTTTGATTGTCCACTTCTCCGCACGAAAGAAAGGTATTAATTAAACTTTTTTGTTTTAATTATAGGTTTTATTGAAGTTTTAGTTTAGTATGTTTATTTTTTGAAGATTTTTTGTAACATTCTAATGATTTTATAACTTAGTAAGCCTCTTTTACAAATAAGCTTCCTGGTATGTTCATACAATTTTACCTTTTTAACGAATATTCTGAAAATATACAAAATTTACAATCATTTTCAGTCAACGAAATAATATATATTTTCTTTAGTATTGTATAGTGAATGAAATAAACGTTCAAACATTTGCTTTAGCAAAAATCCTAACAATCTTATAAATGCGAAAGTTTTGTATGTTTGTTACTAAATCACGCAAAACGGCTGAGGATTTAGATGAAATTTGGCACTCAGATAGCTTATTACCCGGATTAACATATCGGATACTTTTCATCCTGAAAAAAATGTAAAAAAAACTACAGCGAGGTCGCGGTTATAGATATAAACAGATATGCGTATATTTTTAAGTAGTATATTTTAAGTCTACAAAGAATGCTACACTAAAAAACTAATTATATGCCGATGCACCTAAACAATCGCCTGTTTAAAACCACGACTTGAAATTTACAATAAGTTTTGTGTCGGGCGAAGCAACTAATTGGTACACATTTACAGCAATTGCCTCTAAACTCCAAACCAGTATTAGACCACACAGTAACAATGTTACTGTAACACACATACACCGTACACCTAGAAATACCAGGTAGCGCACAGGCATCTAAAAGTGGAGGTATCAAGCTCGTTAGGGTCTACATACCGTTATTCTACATCATAGAATCAATTAAATAACATTATATAACATAACTATATAACATTTACTTGCATTCATACTGAAAACAGATACAGATTCACGGTATTAAGAAATTAAAGTAATTTTCGAAATCACTTAAATGTCTTACTATTTGGTAATATATTTTACGTGGTTAAAAACATAACGAATATATAAATTCAGGATATAATATTCTGATAAGAAATTAAAGTAATTTTCAAAATCACTTAAATGTCTTACTTTGGTAAGATATTTTACGTGGTTAAAAACATAACGAATATATAAATTCAGGATATAGGAATGGGAAGGAAGCCCCAGCGAACTTGGCGGTTAAGCTAGTCTTTATATTTAAAAAATACACTTTTTGGTAAACATAAAAATAATAAAGGAGTACCTAAACATGTAAATAAGATTTTATTTATTCCATTTCACGTTGTCTGTTGTAACTTCCTTGACGAGTATCCAGATTTAGTTCGTATTCCTAGAAACCGCCCATTCATCTTCGCCACGAAGTCACGAACGGATAAACTATTAGGGAAGCTTGAAACGGACGCAGACTTAACCGCAAATGGTAAAAGTTCCCGTTTGAAACTGAAAATTTAACACTATGGAGATGTATAAGTCAAAATTGAAATGTCTATCTACTCGCTTGTCACAATCCTATTGTACAAAATTTGCACATAAATCTTTATATATATATATATATTTCTTCTGTGCGTGTGTATGTCACTGAACTCCTCCTAAACGGCTGGACCGATTTTAATTTTGTCTTCGCTTATGGATAGAGGGATAATCAGGAATGGTTTGTATGTAAAAAAAAAATCGGGTCGCGGACGAAGTCGCGGGCACACACTAGTATATTATAAAAATACTTTATAGTTAAATATTGGAGGGGTCAAAAAGATTTTAATTAAATTGTATGTGAAGAAAGTTTGAATGCTGGAGAATAATTTTTATTTAAATCGCAGAAAGTGAAAAAATGGAGAATGAAAGCACCTAAGCTATTTGGGATCGTTTTTGAAGCTAGTAATGTAAAAGAAATAAATAAATTCAAATTATCATTTATCTTTTGAAACTTCTTAGTTATTGAGGAATCAAATTCATATATAAATGTGTAGATTCTTGTACTTATCTGTTTATTTAGAAAAATTATTGATTTTTTTATAATATAAGTATTATACTTAATTCATCTTTAAATAATCGACATTTTAGTAAAAATAAAAAACTAATTCAAACAAATTTTAATTCGTTATCACAAAACAGAAAGTTCTATATAGGTAATAAATGAGGCCAGCTACCCTCAGGCTATATTCCCGAAAACCTCCCAAGTCGTTCATTAAAAGCAAGTTTTTGCATAGTCATTCAATGGAACAGATATTAACATCGCCCAAATCCCACTGGAGTAATGCTTTTGATTTATGCTTAGATAATAATGATTATCTCATATTATCTCTCATAAAAGGGCGTCTCATAAAACCAAAATCGTAACTTTTGAACGGTCTGTAATTAGTTCTAGATTACAGACCTTAATTTAGTAATTTTGGGTTAGATTCAGTGTCTAGTTATGTTATTGCACATAAATCTATTACATATTATTAATTATTATGGTCCTTTTATTAAAGAGAAGCCATGGTGACAGATTGTCGTTATTGACAATTTATCAATAGTTATTGCCTATTTGGCTCATATAATGTTATGATTCGAGTATCCTGTAACTGTATGTTATGGATTTAACGGCATGGCTATAAGAAATATTTTACATGTAATAAGAAGTTACTGCATTTCGCAGTCACTTAGGCAACCCGCCTGGCCGCAGTAACCACCGCTTTCAGAAGTCCTCCGTGAAATGAGAGCGTGTTTGCTGTTCTGTTTCTGTATGTAAGTAAAAGATACCGAAGCCCATTACCCCATACTTTCCTAGTCGATTAGTTACCCTTAATCCTATTATGGTTGACAGCGCACTTGCAGCACCTGTGGCATTGCGTGTGTTATTAGGTGACGGTAGCCATCTACCATTAAGTGAAACCGTCATTAACTCATGATCTTAACTCATGAAAATACATGTTGCTATCCAGTAACTCTGCATAGGTTCAAAATGAAATGGGAAAAAATTACTGGGACCTCAAACAATAACTTTTATTTTATATGAAGGTCAGGGTTCTTTCCTAGTCACGTTACCACCGTGAATCTTTTGGGTTCTTCTTTAACTATATACTTTAAACATCCACTTCATAGTTCACTTTTATAGGCGTTCTGTTGTCCACTGTATGTTTAGATGGTCGATTAACACATAAGTAACGCCATGGAGGTTTCAAGCGCGCTATCGACTTCTATAAGATAAAAGATAAGGGATAATGAGTGGAAATCCTGTTAAAATTGATTCCTACAAATATTTAACAACATAGTAAAAGAAATTACGCTCGAAAGCACCAATGAAATAATGCCTATTAAACCCTTGTCAGAATGGTGATCTTAAAATGACAGATATACGGCTTACAATAAATTTAAAGGTTCGTTAAAAATCGTCGAGATGGCTCGTAAATTACGATAACGACTTTTACATAAATTCGAGATTGGAGAATTGGAGATTGGAGATGAGATCCAAAGTATTAGCATTTTCAAATACCAATCACAGAGACAGATATCGTCTTACAACTCTTAAAAGTTCAGCAATGTAGAACGTTTACGAATTATTAAATTGAGTATGTCGAGTGCTCCTCTAGGGTACAGCATCATCAGACTCAGGAATAGCCGCAAACATGAAATAAGACACGATACTTGTAGTACACGGTTGTCCTTTACTATAATAAAGTCAACGTTATAGACAGAACGGAAATAGTTTAATACACAGGAATTTTCTAATAGATTTTTGTAACGCATGAGAGACTAGTGAATTACGGTGGATCATTACACCTTAATAGCTGAGCCGACGAGATCATCGTTACGTCCTATTCGTGCTCCCCTTTGGGAACACGTCCTTTCAGAGTCGCCTATTTTCTACTATGTCTGATTACGAATATTTCGTTCGTTCTATACTGTATGTTCGGTGTAGTTCCTCAAATCATGCACAAATCGAGTTATTGAAGGTTGCTTTTTCATGTTTTACTTTTAAGTAATTGTCATATTTTTTCTATTAGTCTTTCTTTATATCTTTCTCGTATTTTCTTTGTCTTTACATATTAGTTTACATAGTATAATTTGAAGTCACTTTAAGCGTCTGTCTGCCTGTATGGCTGCTAACTCCTTCCAAACCAAGCTACGGATTTTTATGCAGGTTTTCATCATTAACATAATTTTTCACGGAATTTTTATTTATAATAAAACTAATTAATTTTTTCCTGGGCGAAGCCAAGAGTGGGCCGCTAATTAATAATAATGCAGAATAGAACAAAGGAAACTGGAGTCTGTGTAGGTATATATGATGAAAAACTTAAAATGGTTTAAAATAATCACCAGAATCCAGTTCAGATGTGAAGTTCCAAAAGTTAACAAAGCTTTAAATGGTAGCTAACCCCTAGTGTCAGATGTATTCTACAGTTACCTCACTTCCTATCAAAATCCCTTACGATGAATCCTTTGTAAGTGATTCCCGCAGTGTATGTGTGACATGTTGCCTGTTATCTGACCCTGGGGTGCTCACTAAAGGAGTGAAAGCTCACTAGATCTATACTACAACCCGTCTGACGGGTACCCGCTGACACACATTTGTCGTTGTCCCGTTTGGATCTCTTTCTACTCAATAAACTTAAATCATTCTTTGGACTTTAGAATGGTTAGTGCTCAGCTTTGTGACTTATTGTCCCAGTGCAATTTTTATGATCGCTCTTTAGACCAACATGTAGGCAACTTTAGACCGAATCTTGTGTAACATTAAAAACAACATAAGTATAAATAATGTCATGATAAAAGCTCGGAATGGTACCTACAAAGAGCAGCACAGCTCTCTCTGTATTTATATCATTCAACATCAAAAGAATGAGGCATAATGTTAATTCGTACACGCATCATGCTTATAATTGCAGTCTGCATAGGAACGAGCAACCTTAAATGTGGTTCTTTGAACTAACCTATACAGAGCGACCATATACCTAAAAAGCTGAGGTATATGCTCCGGTCTGAGGCTCCGGACTTAAAGCTAACAAATTTCATGCAATACTGGCGATCCGCTCAGGGTTTCGCACGGGTGTAATTTTTTTCTGCAAATGATATACACAATTTATCGTTTATTTATTGGTCTTTCCATAAGTGAAAACCGGATCAAAATCGGTTCAGCTGTTTTGGGGTATCTAGGGAATATACACACACATAGATTTTTTAACTAGCTTTTGCCCGCGACTTCGTCCGCACTCCTTTTTCTTATCCGTAATCTACTAAACTTTACAGGATCTTAGATGTGTCTTTGATGCTAAAAACAGATAATGTCTTTGATTTTCCACAACGCTGAATTAGGTACTTACTTAACATTAAGCCAATATTAGATACTTATCTGTTCGGAAATCTAATTAAATAGATTTGCGTTTTCACCGCGCCACCGAGCGCCTATTAATTTACCGTGAGCATGATTTAGTTTCCTGTCACTCATAATAAACATCAAGTGGCAAATTAACTAATGGGCAAAAAGAGCAAAAACTCTCAAAAGCACTTTGAAGAGTGAGACCTCCTATAACGATATTAGTTCGCACCTCATCTAAAGCGCCGCTTACATATTTTTAAAACGATATAAAACATAACAACCTCTACTTTCTACAAATTTGATATTAACCGTGGCTTAGCGGATACGTGACTTCGGGTAATGACGGTACTTCTTTTATCGAAGATCAGCCTTGGTGCAGCTTACTTATGCTGAAGAGATTTCTCTTGAATTATAACTACTACCTGATCCGTGAGCGATACCTTTATTATGTTTTTTTACATGAATCTAAGACGTTACCACCCTGATTCAGTGCTTTTTAATTGTTTTCATTTCTATAATACCTAATAGTTCAGAACGTCTCAATAAAGCAACAACAACAAATTATACGTCAAGTAGGTAATTATGATGCAAATCTTTAATTCAATAGTACTTAATTAGGTGATTAGTTTAATCTTGAATCGTCGAAATAAGAAGTTTTAAGCCAACTATAGATATCAATCAATCGTTTTGTTGTTTTTTTTTTTTCAAATCTTTAATTTTTTTTTTTGTTATACTTACCATTGTGGTAGCTCTTTACTTTCTTCAAGCCCTGACGGTGTGGCGAGAGTATCGGAATCACCTTCGGTTCTACCACCAGGATGTTCGGGGATCACTCGCTCGATGGTCGTGACTTCTTCTATATCTGAGTCGATTCCTTGAGCGAAATCCATATAAAATGACTCCCTAGAGTCACTTGAGCCGCGACGCAGCTTTAGTGACAAATCCGGAGAGCTGTCATCCATTTTTACGGCGCACTAATTCATCACACTAGAAAACCATATGTCTCTAATTTGAGATTAGATTCGTTTTTTCACTTCCTTGTGAGTCATTTTGAGGCGTGAATTTTTTCTTTAACGTGAATATACGACGCTCAGACCCATATTGTATAGGTCTGACTCAAATAACCGCTTCTTGAAATTTGAGACAAATTTTTAAATGACCACATTTGTTCCTGAACATTATTGTTTGTATTTTTATCAAATGTTACGAGTATTTAACACCACTATATTAAATATAAGTATAATAAATAACAACTAATAATATATCACTATGTTAATATAGGTACTTATTAAATATAATATAAGTAGTGGTGTTAATAACCTAGAGTAGCTAGGTACTTTTTAAAATTAGAAAATTCATGAAAAATCCTACAATTTCCTGTGTTCGTTTCTTTCAAAGCTACGAGTAGCAAGAAAAAGCTATTTCATATCACAATTGAATGAAATGAGCGCTTAACGTAAAAAGGAACAATGACCTGTGAACCATTCGTAGGCTAACCTTCCCTAAAATCGACACCGCTTCCTGCTGTTAATAACCCGCCGCGGATCCCACACACCATCGTATGCTTTTAAGAATTCCATTTCCGACTTATAAAAACATCAGTGTGTGTACAATTTTACGACTTCTTTCTAACTAGATACATACCTATATTAAAAGTAAAAGTAACTGACCGATATTGTACCTACATACATACCCATAGTTAGCCTAAACCCATACATTAACCATAGGATACCAAACAAGTGACCGTCAAAGCGAACGTGAATAAAAATTTAAAAACATTGCGGCTACCTTCTTAACGCGTTTCATATTTCAATTTGTATATGGAAATCGGTCACCAATTTTAGACATGTTATTTGAATAAAAAATATATAGGTAGCAATAACAAGCGTTAGGTCTCCTAATTAGATTTAAATGTCAAAAACGGTTCCGAAAATAATACAATAAGATTTAATTTTATAAGTTTCTAGTTTGCACAAAGAAAGCTACGTTACTTAGTACGTGTCGTATTAAGAATACATCCAGCGGTTGTAAGTACCTATGCTGATATAGATAAACCATGAATGGAAAACATTAATATTAATAGCACATCTATGGCGATATTAATCGCCGGTCCCTCGGGAACAACAATAACGTCGAGGAACAAACATGCTCATGTCAGAAGATAGGAAGATTCGTACGCGGGGCACGCATCGCACCGGCGAACGCGTATTGACACGGAATTATTCATAGTCACTCACACAGATATAGCGTAGTATTGTAGTAGCACGTGCGTTTGGTACGCGACAGGCGATAGCGGCGCCCTCCCGCGGCAGAGGTTGGCGCGCGATTGGCGAGGCGAAGGCAAGGCAACGCGCGCGGAAAGTGTCATGGCCGCTAAGCGCGGGAAGGGCGGGGGATGCACCCTCGCGCACGGGATCAATCTGACGCGTTCCCGGTCAAACAACCAAAAGGATATTCGGGATATGTTCCCTGTCAAAGGCATGTCCCTATTAAAATACTCATTTCCTCGTGTCCACTTTAGATTTGAGAATCAAAAATTATTTCATTCAACTTCATTGAACAAATGATTATAACTTTTTAGGCTAAACTGCTTTTACAAACAACCAAAACGATATTTGGGATACGCTCCCTGTCAAGGGCAATGTCCCCATTAAAATACTCACTTCCCTAAGCCTGCTTAAAATTTCTCAATCAAAAATTATTTCATTTCATTTCATTGTTTCTAACGCGTGCCGTAGTTGTAAGCTACTGGAGCTTTTTTTAAAGATGCTACACTTACTTCACCTAATAGCAAGGCTTCAATAATCTGACTTCTAATATTGGTTATATTATAAACCATGATTATAACTTTTTGGGCTAAATAGTTTTTACTATTTGTCTTACTAGTACGGTTATTAGTTCGTTGGAGTGGAGACCTACTTACTTCGAAATTATTTTTACTAGGTTCCACTAGGTGCCCAGTCTCCCAGAGTATTACTCCCCCTTTCTTTTACATTCACAGTACTCATTATTCCGATGCGTTCCCCTCTGTCGGGGACAACAATTACTAACAAAGGCAATTCCTCTACAGTAGTAGAGTATCAATCTTTTATAATGTCAAAAGTAATGCAATTATTTCTATGCAAATGATCAATTAAGTCCCATTGGCTGCGTTAACACTCTTATTGGTCCTGGTTTTGATTCCCGGCTGAGCCAACTTGGAAAATAAACTGAAAAGTTGGCTTAGGTCTGGATAGTAGTGGCAGGGCACAATGCGTAATTCGCAATCATTTGGACTACTTATCTAACAGCAGTAAGAAATGACAGCATGTCTCTTTCCACTAAGGTTAGGAGCGCATTTGCATAACCTGCGGCGTTGCTTGTTTTATAGGTGACAGTAGTCAGTTCACCGACTTTAACATAAGCAAAAAAAATTGTCATGGAACATTTAAAAAAAGAAGTGAAAACATTTCACTTCATTTATTTCACATAATTAAACTTCACTGATGGTGTCACTGAGTGTTTTCCCCAAACTAAAAATGTCCAACGCGCCGAAAGAAGTTTTCACTTTAAAAAAATAAATTTCAGGGTCCCCAATCAAGGTCTGAATCCATAATTTATCTTCGTTAGAGATTTACAGAGTGAAATAAAATCGCCTATAATTAAAAGAAAAATAAAACAAGACCATAATACTATACAAGTTTAATATACATTTTTTTACATGTAAACGAAAGAACTTACAATATATTTGATATCACAATACTTAGTCTTATTTAATAAAACAAATTTTAAATCTGATCTGCATTATAATAACATCATAATTTGAAAAATAATACATTAAAACATAAGTCATGAACTATTTTGTCACAATATTTCAACAGTGATGTTATATATTATATTAGATTAAAGAAAAAACTTACAAATCTTACTTAAGTTATATAATACTTTCATTGAATGATTTAAAATTACTTTGCATTGTATTTCCTTAACAAAAATCCAAAAAAAAACCTTTCTTCGAATAACAAATATGTATTATTTTCTTTGCAAAGTACTTCCACTTCCGTGAAATCCTACTACAAGTACAATAAATGTCATTTTTTACATTTGGTATAAAACTCACAAAATTCGAATTACACACAACTTTTTTGTTTTGTAACACTCGGTACTTAGAGCACCTCTATTACTCTAAATTTATGAAATAAATATTCAAATTATTTTATGAAAACGTTTAACAAATGATTATTATGACAAATCATGTGTAAATTTATAATAGAATATACTTGGTATTTTAAAACTTAAATAGTTTTATTACACACTATATTTTCTTTTAAATATTTTAAATAATAATAAGTCCAAAATATAATATATCAATAATTAAATTTTAAATAAAAAGTAGTTAATTAAATATTGTTGGCAATAGATTTCTTCAGTAATCGCTGAACTTTTTGGCCGTGCTTTAGGCACCAAGATAAAAAATATAATAAACAGACTCAATGTACAGAGAAATTACATTTCAAAATATCGTTTAGAATTCAAATATTGATACGTAGTTAGCCAAAGACTAATAAATTGATAACTTTTTACAAACTTTAATAACTAACTGATATAAAGATAAATCTTCGAATTTAGATTTTTTTTTTGTTATTTAACGACGACCAACTTAGCTACTTAGTGCGCTACCAACGAGTCACGCGTGGCCTAAAAAAACTACATATTAAAATTAAATATTCAATGTCCAATCATAGTGTTTACCATAACTCCTTATATTCCTTCATACCTTTAACCTTAGCCTTCACAATTTCTTTAGCCTTCAAAGTTAAATTTCTACATAATGGATTGTGTAGAGATTTATTACATACATACTCATAGGTTCACAAATTTATCAATAGTTTAACCTCAAGGGGAGTATTATTACCAGTAGATCACCCACTGGTATAACTGGTATAACATACGTATTGCGTTAAATTAATTAGTTTTAGGGCCTCTTTCACAAACTACAAGTAAAGTGTTGATTAGTTACTTTTAGAAATCATTTTCTGTTATATTGAATTATGCACTCGGTTTAATGCATCATTCGATAGCCAATTTTTTATTATTATTTTCTATTTAATGTTTGGGACGTTTACCGTACAAACAAAGGTATATCAGCTCCATTATCCTCGGTTACCGGTGACTTTAAATGACAGTTTGGCCTAATTGACGTTTGTGAAACGGGCGCTTAGTGTCATTTAAAAAAAAATAGTTTTATTACCGTTTTATATTGACCTATAATATAATGTATTCTACTGGACTCGGTGATCGGGTAAATTGTTTGTCAAATACGGTAAGCGTTTACGCTAAAGATCGCAAGCAAAAGGTCGAAAGCGCCATAGAAAATACAACGCTTACGCGTTCTTCGCTTCCTTCCTAAATGTGCAATTTCTGCGTTCCGCTAAGCGAGTCTAGTATATAAGTGATTGCCGTTCTACGATCAAGTACCAATGCATCGAAGTCCCTCATTTTGACAAGATTGTGTCAAAATATGTTTCTCATTTAGCCATCTTTCTCTTCAACTAGTGGGGGTTCGACTGCTGAACTAGCAGTCTGTTATATTGTGGCGATTTTTTTGATTGCGAGCGATCACTCCACGCTCCATCCGAGAAAATCCATTTTCTCATCCCCCCACCCTACTCCCATATATATTCATGTACTTCTCATGGTTGTTTTCCCCAATGCTCTCAAATATCCATTACACTATATTAGAAATCGCACAATTTGACTTATTCTTTTGCGTGCAATCATTTAAAAATATGTAGAATGGACAGAGAGGGACGGTCATTGTCGATTTAAAAGAAAAAATACTAACGTCACAGAATAGATTATTCTTAAACGTAGCAGAAGTGATGGCAAAATTACTTAATTATATTACTTATACTTGAATTCATGACACAAGCACCTAATGTGTAGATATTATTTAAAAGAATATTAGTAAATATATAAAATAATAACTAGCCTGAAAATATGTTTAACTTTTGTGTTGACTTGTTTAATGAAAATTAAAGTGTTTACTGTTATAATTATCTTATTATTATTATAAATCGTCGTTTTCAAACCAAAATCTGCTATGTGCACTTTTTTGAGATTCCAACATTTCAAGCTTAGTGAATAGTTTACTGCCTTATTTATCGTAAAAAAAATGCTAAGCGCTTATATAAGCACTATGTCGAATTACGAACTTTTAATAAAATATAGCATGTGCAGCATCTAAACCATGTTATGTGCAAAGATTTACTATATTATTAAAATAATAAATAATCTATAAAATTTTCATTTTAAATGTCTCAGTTTATGTAACCCTAAGTTTCAAATAAAATACTTCCTTTTTGAAATATGTGAATTTTTTCGAAAAACTTTTTTTGTTATTATCTTTAAAAAAATTGCACATAGCAGATTTTGCTTTGACGACGACGATTTTTTTTTGAACATGTGAGTTTTAAAACAACTAATTTCTTATACGTCCCCTTGAGGTGTTCAAAACGGCTGGTGTGGTATGAAATCGATATGTAATAAGTTTGTTCGCGAAATAAAATTGAGGCAATAAGAAAAACACAATACACTAGAGAGATATTCGATATTAACCAACGCAAGATCTCCAGGCGAGGCCGCCACAAGCCATTGCACCGATCAAGTAAATGGCGAGCGCAGCTATCAGTATCAAAATCACGTACATCTTGATATTTTTCCAGAATAGAGAGCGCTGCAGAGTTCTCGCTGTGCCGCGGTATGAAACTGACTGAAAAATATATATTCATGATTCAAATTAAATAAAATATATTTCACAACTAATGACCCCGGCTTCGGCCGGGGTGCAATTTATATATTCTATCTTTTAAGTTAGACCAAATTACACACAGTTGCGAAATTTCATCAAAATCGGTTCAGTCAATTAGGAGTTCATCACGCACAAACACTTGCCACAAAATTTTATATTTTTAATTTTTTTTTTTAATTCTTATAAAAATAAAAGCAAAATATATAAGGAAACTTTTAAAAAAACACTTTAAAAAGCAAACAATACAAAATCCTCATTCAGTTAATTGTAAATATAATACCTATTAATATTTATTTACTTATTTTTCCTTTATTTTTCCAAAGCAATTAAAAATATAGTTTTATTTACATGACTCACTATGTAAATACATTATATAATGATTTATACCAAGAAAAATAACTATTTATATGTGTTAATAGTTAAAGAATACTTACATTGGTTACCAAATTGTCAGCCTTGTTTACTAACAACTCTAATTTCTCTCCACGCATCGCCATGCTATCTGTAAATTAAAAAAAAATTGTTATTGGCATTCCTAAAATTTTGTTAAAACATTTGTATTCACATTTTGGCCGAACTTAATTGAAATCGTACAATAGTAATTTATTAGGAAGGTCTCGCTGCTGAGCTAATGACTATGTGTGAAGGAAGTTGCATAATATTTCAAGGTTTATTTAAACAGAAACCTGTGATTTATTTTAACAGTAGAACAAGTATTGTCATAATATATTATTATACAATAATGCTAATAAATAATTTTAATTTTCTTTTTTCTCTTAGGTAAGCAAATAACATAAAAGTACAAAATTTGCACCATCGTTTTATACAGAATATTAATATACACAATATTAATCAAAATATTGTTATCATGGTTGAAATTCTTGAGGATTTGTTTAATAAATCAAAGTATAAAAACAGTATATAATGCATATATGAGGGTGTACTTCTGGTGACTACAATTTTGTAAATTAAGTACAAAACATATTTTAGTGTATCACAAATTTTAAACATGTAAGTTGTTGTTACAATAAGTATGGACTTTTGACACTATGTGATTAGGTTAGCAAACAATTAGATAAAATTAATAAATAAACACCAGACAATTAAAGTAACAATTACAGAATGTTCCCAAATTAAGCACAAGTAGCAAAGTATAACTACTTTGTGTATGACAAAAGTAATAGCAGAACGGAGTCATAAAAAATATAGTTTGTAATAAGTGTTTCCCTAAAAGAACCTAAGACCGTTAGTCAGAGCCAACAGTTTTAAGAGATTAACCTAACTAAAGGCTAACCAAAAAAGTAGCCTATATGCCACATAGGAATTCGTTTTTAAATATTGGTCTCAAGGGTTTCTAAACAATATATTATCCTAAATATTAATATCCTTTATTATCAAAATTACTAATTACTACATAGTATAAAACAAAGTCGCTTCCCGCTGTCTGTCTGTCCCTATGTATGTATGCTTAGATCTTTAAAACTACGCAACGGATTTTGATGCGGTTTTTTTAATAGATAGAGTGATTCAAGAGGAAGGTTTTAGTATATAAATTTCAATGCAGGCAAAGTCGCTGGCACCAGCTATCTACTAAAAATAAAGATACAACCCCTGAAAATTTTATAACAGCAAAGATGTCAGGTGTTATATTGCTTTACACATTTAGTCAGGCGCTACACATCCCTTACTTTTAACGCGGGTAAAGTCGCGGGCACCAGCTAGTTACAAATATAACTGTTATGATTAAAATAATGAGGTCATTAGAGGAATCAGGATTTATATTTAATTTAAAAAGTATTTTTATCAGTAAGCATTGGTCAACAACACATTGTAATGAGTTAATGCCACTATATATTTTCCAATAACAATGATAAGGACATTGATAAATTGAATATTGAATACAGTCTCATTTATCAAAACCAGAAGAATTAGTTATATACAATTATTCATGCAAATGACCTGCTTGTCTGATTACAACATAGTCACATTTATTTTATGTTTTCTACCTAAGCTTTGTGAGTCTTGTTAAACGTTATGATGGTTTACAGGGAATCCCTCGAGTGTATTGTACGTCATTTTTATTTTGTTCTTCCAAGTTGGCAACCCTTTTCGTTGGTAAAAATGGTCACTTGGTCTGGGTGTTAAAAATCTTCAAAAATTGCATTACGTAATACTTGAACACCCCCTAACAAAGCTTTCTATAGGTGATAGAAATTTCAAAATTGGTCTATTATTTTTTGAGTTTATTCATTACAAACATACAAATCTTCTCTCAATATAATATAAGTATAGAATAGAAGTATAGCTTATGGATTTCATTATTTTATATCATTGACCTAAAACTGTTGTAGCAGTATAGTAATGTAATGTATATTTTTTATATGTTGATTTTATTAATAAATGGCTTTAGAAACACTTAAAAGAATTTTATTTACAAGTGTTAAAAACATGTAATCCATCAAAATATAAATATGTAAGTCAAACATTCCTAAAAGTACTGGTAAGTATGACATTCATATTCCTAAAAAGGCCTAAAAATCCATTATCCAATATTTGCGAGAGTTGAAATGAAATAATTAAGTTTATTAATAAAAACTAGCTGGTGCCTGTAACTTCGAAAATTGAAAAAGAAAAAGTAGCCTATCCTGTACGTCTAAATGTTTATCTACCAAGTTTCATGAAAACCAAATTCAATGAAAAACTACAGATTACACTTACAGATTTATTATTAGTATTGATGATATTGATTTTTTAATAAATAAACAAATAATATTTATGATTGATAAACTTACCAATATTTTTCACCATAATATTCTTTAACTCGTCCAATTCTCCATGGACCCTAGAAATGGTGTCTAGGTCCCGAGATTCAGTGTAATGCTTCATTTCAGTGGCAAGAACACGGGCAAAATCACTGTTCATGGCATAAGGGATGGCAGTTTGTGCCGTATCCCCAAAGGTAGTTGTAAACCTTCTCTTGATCTCATTGAGGAAGAGAAATGCTCTTGAACGTTGAAATTTCTGTAATTAATTAAAATACTTATTAACAAATTATTACGTGCACTATTATTTCTATGGCATTTATTAAGGGTTGGGTTTTGAATTAAGTGTGGTAGTTTTTTAAGGTGTTTTTAGGCTAAATTAGTTAGGAATTGTCATAGTTTTATAAAAATATAGTTTTTATGTCTAGGAAATCAATTTACAATTAATTTTATAATTATTTTAAAACATAACCTAATATTTCTTTACAATACAAATAAGTATTTATATACCACGTTTGTTTGAATTATCAGCATCAGTGTCACTTAAAAACATCACTACAACACACGTTTTCATTACAACACTTTAAATTTTTACTGCTTAGAAGTTAATTTTATAAAATTAGTATTTGTTCACTTAATATTAGTATTCTGTGCGTTTATTACAAAATGTGTTACAAGACTTATTTGTACAGAAAACAAATAGGTTAGGTTAGGTTCTGGAATGTTATGAAAATAAATGCGAGCGGAGCGAGCTCACCCGTTTACAAAATGTGTTACCAGACTTTGCAATGCAGAAAATAGGTTAGATTGGGTACTGGAATACTGGTTGTAGCAGAACAATTGTGCGCTTATTACAAAATGTGTTACTCTGTGGTTAGTATGTCGTAATGTTTATGACTCTAGGTTATATTTTAAAATAATTATAAAATTAATTGTAAATTTATTTCCTACATATAAAAACTATATTTTTATAAAACTATGACAATTCCTAACTCATTTAGCCTAAAAACACCTTAAAATCTACCACACTTAATTCAAAACCTTTCCCTTTATTAATAAACATTAAACTTACATCATCCGTAATGCAAAAATAGACCAATTTATTTTCTGAAATGTAATGAAATAGATAATTTCCATGAGAGTAAGTTAATTTGTCGTCGTGGGGTGGAATCTTTGACAAAATTTGTTCGGTGACCTCCGTAAAGTTGCCGACCAAAGAGGCATATTTAGCAAGAACAATTGTGCCTCGAGCCACAACACTAAATAAAATAGGCATTTTCACGCACTATTGTTTGTATTAGTTTAGGAAACAAAGGAAAACAATGCTAAATGTGAATTAAATTGACACACTTCAATGATGACAAATAATTGGTAATTATTATTCGCGTGTTACTTGATTGTCCAAATATAATTATAATGTAACTGTTGCGGATTTAAAAATTTCGTTATACTCGCAGAAATTGAGAATATCTTTATAAAAAATCAACTTCAGTTAACTACATAAATAAGTAAATGCTCCGACGCAAAATAATGGAATGTGTCATTCACATTTCACATCCACATGTCATCCTCCCTCCCTCCTCCTTGTGATATATATTATACTTGTTCTATGTGTCACCCTCGTCCCACAGAACAATATATATTCTCACACAATTTACACAGCACAAGGAGCTCATATCTATCAAGTTTGTAACACAGATTATAAAAACTATGTGCTTTGGAAATAGAATACCTATAATCATAGATGTAGTATTACTAGTATTAGTATTACTACTTACTACCGCTCCGTTAGAATTTCCCAAAAAATTTGATCTGATGCCTGTACTTTAGTCACATTCCCAAAGAATGAAATGCAAATGGATGGAAAATTAAGCTAATCATAATAAAAATGGGTTCACTTATCTCTAATAAGAAAACTTAAAATATTTTTTAATTCCTTTAAGTTGGTAGTTTCACAAGTCCTTACTTATCCTTAACTAAAATAAGCATAAAGTATGAAACTTCAGTTATTAAGTATACAGGTTATCCTTATGCCTTTATTAACAGGAAAAATACATCTTACATAAAATGTAGGTAAGAGTACAATCAATATAAACTTTTCCTACAAACTAACAATATTGGTATAAATACTGTAACAAAAAATAAATAAAAACAATTTATTCAATCAAAATAATCATCTATATCAATATCTGGATTTAAAATGTCATCTCCAAATGGTGTCAGATCTATTTGATCCAAAATTAAATTTTCACACATCTCTTCAAGATCAGTTTCCCCGATAAGTATTGCACCATGTAACCTACCATTTTGTAAAACGAATTTCACATATTCTAAGCCTGGAGTAGTGCGCAGAAGTATTTCGTAATCACTTCCTAGACCTTGTCCATTATACTTCCCAAGTAACACTACTCTGTAGCCAAAAAGGGAAGTACAATGAGTGAATAGTTCAAAACAGAAATCCTGTAAAACTGGTTCCTGTTGAGTAATCCTTGCATGCATTGCTTTCGCAGCCATTGCAGCCATCTGTCGAGCCTGTGTCCACAGTCGCAGCTGAAACCAATGAGGGGCATGCTGCCATCCTGCATGAGCCACATCTCCTGCTGCATAAACATCTTCAACTGTGGTTTCCTGGATCTCATTAACGACTAAACCACCATCAGAGGCAATATCTGGTTTTTTATCCCAAGAAAAGTTTACAGCAGGTTCCACTCCTGTAGCTGATATAACAAAATCACATTCTACAGTTGTGCCATTTGAAAGTTCAACATCTAAAGGATATTCTCTTTTGGTAACTTCTTTGACAGATTTAACTTCAGCTTTGTAGATTATTTTAAGCTCCTGTTCTCCACTTTCGTTTGTAATATTTTCTAGTTTCCTATACCAATCTGGTCCTAATGCAGCGGACTTCAAATTTTTGTTTATTGAAACTAATTTATCTTCTTCAGTAAAAACATGTCTCCTCATAATGACATGATTTTTGTTGGGATGTTCCGATGATGATTTCTTAAATACATCTTGAAAGAATTCTGCTGCTCCGGGATCAATGAATGTAGCGGATATGTAATCATCCCGTATAACCCAAACTTTTTGTATTCCTCTTGTAGAATGTATTATTTCTGATGCAAT
The DNA here is from genome assembly GCA_945859745.1 of Synanthedon formicaeformis. Classification (NCBI taxonomy): domain Eukaryota; kingdom Metazoa; phylum Arthropoda; class Insecta; order Lepidoptera; family Sesiidae; genus Synanthedon; species Synanthedon formicaeformis. The sequence goes on from OX243957.1 coordinate 4,145,476, forward strand.
CCCTCCATTACCAACAACAAGCATTTTACGACCACTTTTTAGCTTTTCTTGAAACTCTTGAACTGACTCAGTATCTCTTATGCCTAGTATCCTATCAAATGACTTAGAATCTGAGATAAGCTTTGGTATACCACCAGTGCAGATACAAATCAATTTGTACTCCACTACTTTACCTCCATCAGTGTAGGCCAGTTTCTTATTAGTATCTATATGTTTTAAGGAGTCATAGACGATTTTTAAATTTGGATGTATTTTCTGCAAGGAACTGGCTTCAGTTTCTTTTATATCAAACTTTACAATTGTTTTTGCATAAAAACTTACGTTGCTAACATTCTTAATTAATGAGGAGGCGGTAATTATGGTAAGACTTTCTTCGGGATGTAAGATTGCCAAACTTTCCACACAAGTCACCCCAGCAATGCCACCGCCGACAATCAAATATGTTGTTTTTAAATTAATCATTATTATTGAGTCAATATATAGGTAAGATTAACAACTTTCTGATACCCAGTACAATGTGTTTTCACTAGTTCTTGTCACTTTGTTGTATCATCACGATCATATTATGCATATCATAATACCATTTCCCGTCAAAATACAGCTTAGAATTAATAACAAAATGAAAAAAATAATGACAGCTTAAAACGGATGACTGGGCTGACTAATAAAATAAATAAATAAAATAAAAACCATAAATAAAATTACAAGAACAAAACAGTCAATCAATTTCAAAATTAAATGACAGTGACAGTCTTAATTCTTTCTTAGTATTGCCAACTTAAACCCTTTAGGCAAGGAGGATAGAGATAAGGAGGGCAATCTCTGAGTATTAATAGTGTCCGTCGAAAGATGATAAATTGATGGTATTAGTGAGGCTAGTGACAGTTAATAATTTAACCAAAATTCAACTCGGCGCACTTCACTTTTTTGCAAATCAAAACCTTTCATCACGTGATTGTTTTATAATACCTATAAGAAAATTAGTCATTAGTCCTACAGTTTTTGTATTACCGTACTTACATTTACTATTACATTATCATTCGGTTAATTTTATTCCAATTGATACTAAATAAACTTCTTTTCTAATTATTTGCAATTTACGTAAATATAAAAGATTATAAAAACAATTCTTTTGTTTATAACAATTTAAATTTTAACTCAAATTTTTGAGAAAATCTTTAATTAAGCCCGATATTCCTATACCAAGTTGGCAACACCACATTCCCCCTTTTTTCATGTTTCGTTTAGCTTTAGTTTACAAATGTAAACATACCATAGATAACAAATATGTGCATGAAATTGCTTTCAGCAATATTTTTTAATATAATTGAAGCAAGTGAAGTTTTCCAAATAATTCCGATATTTTTGCCTATTAACTATGCTATGTACCAATTTTTACATACATACTTGAAATAATGAAATTACTATAGGTAGGGAAATTTATGAAACATGATAAAGTGGTTTGCAATTAGTGTTCCACCAATTTGTTTAGTGTTTGCTAACTTTTTCCCGTTGTTATGGAGCTTCGCCTTCATAACAGCTTTAAGTTTGTCTTTACTATTAGCGGTTTTTGTGTTGACTCTCTGGGGCCATGTCGCACTTTCGTCTCCACATCAAACATCATTATTTTTAATTGATAGAGTGGAAAAAGATGTAAGACACTTGCAAGATGCACTAAAGGTACATTAATTTTTTCTAAATTGAGTTTTAATAAATTACTCCTTTAATACATCTATACTAATATATAAAGCTGGAGAGTTTGTTTGTTTGGTTGTACGCGCTAATCTCAGGAACTACTGGTTCGAATTGAAAAATTCTTTTTTGTTGGATAGTCCATTTATCGAGGAAGGCTATAGAAAACGCGGACGAAGTCGCGGGCAGAAGCTAGTTATATCAAAATCAAAATATTTATTTATCAATTAGGTTTCTACAAGAAACCCTTATGATCGTCATTATTAATTTAAATTTACCAGGGTTTCGGAAAAAAGCCAAGTTGACGATCCTGAGAAGAAACTCCGAAAGAAACTCAGGATATATAACTAAACTATATACCTAGGTATCAGCTTATCTGCTCAAATGTATACAAACGATTTTATAAATCTAACTAATAGTGGTAGATTTTATTGTCTAAATGTGTAATTTTTAAAATGATGGTTATATGATGTTAAGAAAAAATTAATGAAATGTGTTAAAGTATTTCTGAGTCATATTGCAGTGATTTTTCTGCTGTGTGTCAGTTTTTTTATGTTAATTAAGGTCTATGGTCCACTTTATGGTAGGTGGAAACCTTCGCCTATAACGCTACAAACGCCACAGGTGCTGCAATTGTCCTGCAGACCATATAAGGGATTAGGAAGGGACAGGGCAATGGGTTCTTGCATCCCTTGTTCACTCACCGAAACAACACCATATATGTTTTTATTTCATGGTGGTGCTCTGTAAGGTGGCTACTGCTGTTAGATTGGCTGCCTAAATGACTTGAGAAATGCAGTGTGCTACTATTTAAACTAATAAAAGTGGGACCATGGAAACTAATTTAACTATACTTAATATGTAGGTACTTTAGTAAGTAAGACACAGTGATTATCATTGACTAATGCTCAGAAAATTTTATTTTACTAGGAAGACCAGACCAATTGGCCGCATTCCACAAAAAAGACTCACTTGCCTATTCTATTTGGACGCACAGTAGACAGCCAATTGCAGCAACTGATTGATTACATTCTCCGGGATTTTGTTACTTGTTGGTTAAAAGAAATGTGTCACAAACCCGAGCCAGTGATTGAAAAATTCAAGGAACACGTTTGGGTAGCTATACAAAATTTGCATGAGAGGTTGCTGCGTGTGGATGCTGAAAAATTATTGGCTGCTGATATGGTCAATAAAATCACACAGCACTTTGAACGTATTAGAATTGCTCAAAGTTGTGCGTAAGTATATTGTCAAAATCATTTATGTCTTAGCATATCAAAGGGGGTTTTTACTTTCTGAATGTACTACTCTGAAAAAAATTGTATGTTTATTTTATAGTCTAGTAGGAGGTCCTCATACATAAATCAGTTTATTGACTAGCTTTTATCTCGACTAAAAACCACTGTAATAAGTGACATGCTTATTTTTTTGCATATTTCATTCCAATTTTGCATATAAGTGTATTGTACTGTTTACATTGCTCAAAACGAGGACAACTGACTGAAACTCCAAGCATATCCAGACAAATCAACATGGATGGCATCTCTAAATTAATTTAGTTTATACAAAGAGACAAACTATACAAAGAGAATTTTTTAATATAATTTTTATTTGTACAGGTTAGAACTGAACCAAGGCCCAGTGTTTGCTCTTGCTCCACATCTGATGTCTCCAGACACAGAACTTCATTACCTGAGACAGACCAGTGAATTAACACTAATGTTTCTAATGCCGAGAACATATTCATTATCGCCAGCTTCACATCTCATGAGGGAAATCTTGACATGTAAAAGTAAGTAGTTAAAAAAACAAATAAGAATAAGCACACAAATGACTGGTAATTTTTATATAACTAACTATAGAGTTTTACCATATAAAAGTTTTTTATATCTAAGTACTAGAAAAAAGATTTCCATTTTTGTTTGTTATGAATAAACTTTTTGTTTGCTATATAACTTATTATTTTTAAAAATTCTTTCAGCTGTAGAAACCTTACATTATCAGCAAATAACATCCTTACATATTATAAAACAAAGTCCTCCATTGCGTCGTTCTGTCTGTCTGTTCGCAATAAACTCAAAAACTACCGCACCGATTTTCATGCAGTTTTTACCAATGGATAGAGTGGTTCTCGAGTAAGGTTTTAGTAACTATATAATTTACAAAGTTACGCGGGCGAAGTCGCGGGCAGCAGCTAGTAGGCTATATTTTATAAATTTACACGGACTTAGTCCATAGGTTTGGTAAAAGTAAAACGTAGATTACTTTATAGATATTTTATTTGATAATTATGGTTTATACTGCCATATCAAATAGAGTTTTAGTTAGCATTTCACATATAATTATCACTATAAAATTAATTAAAATAAAACAAAAATGTAATTGTCTTCAGTATTACAACCAGCGATAAACCTTGTGACCGAACCGGATTACATAAACCAAAAGATAATCCAGTACTTAGAGGCTCAAAGGGAAGTTGACGCAATGCATGTTCGCACTCACGAATATGCTAAAACATTCGAGGACTACATTCGACTCATTAATAGTTGCAACAATGTCGACACACTGAAACGGTTACGGTAAGTTAACCATGATACATATATTTTGCACAAGTTTTGCTACTATTATAATTATTTGGTCTAAAGTTTATGTTATTTATGTACATTTTTATTTGAGGGTGGACCATTATTATAATATTAGTGTACTAGTGGGGTAAGTACTTAAGTAGGTTTACTATAGCCACAAACCTTCCCCATTTATCACTCTTTCCTTTAATGAAAAGCATAAAAAATCCACCTGAGTGGTTTAAGAAGAAGTTCCCTTTCTCTTGTACTTGTACTTACCGAGGTCAAAAAAATTGTTTTTAGAATTTTATATTATGTCTGTTTGTCTATGCGTTTATGCACGCTAATCTCAGAAACCGCTTAACCGATTTGAATGTGGTTTGCGCTGATGTATTGATGATTACCTGGATTAATTTACAGGATACTTTTTATCCTGGAAAAGTGTTAGGTTCCTTTGGGATTTTCCATTCCTTCCTTTGGGAATTTGCGGGCACCGGCTGGTGTTTAATAAATATTAGCAGGATTAATATTCTTGCCTTGCTCAGACAATAAACATAATGCTTCTATATAATTATAGATACGATATCGTTACGCAAATAATGCAAGCTACAACCCTTCAGAACGTGAAAAGGGCAAAAGGAATCGACATTGATGTCATAGAGAAAAGCAGCTCCCAGCAAAATGTCAGTAGACAACAGATAACAGATGCCAAGAAGTTGAAGCGATATATAAGCCAACTCACTATTGCCAAAGCGGAGTGTGAAGCCGCTCTTAGGAGATTGGGATGGGACGGTGCATTCCCCACTGTTGAATCACAAAATAAGGTAAATTTCAATTTGTTTATTTATTTCGTGCAAAGGGACGGAAGTGTGTTACAGGAAGCCGAGGAAACTTGCGCTATTTGATTTGACCAATGTCTAATAATACCTAACTAACCACATGTATGATCTTATATAACCACATAATAGTTTTATTTAATGCTAATAGATGGCACCACCAAATAAAGCTAGAATCCATCGATCGAGTCAATGATGAAAAGAATGAAAGAAAATATGGATAATATAATAATATAAAAGCATAGAAGAATTGGGGAATTTTTGGTGAAAGCAAGGGGTAATTTTGGCGATTTAGGCCGTTTGCTGCGGTGATCCCATAAAATTATGTCGGTATCACTGGGTACAAACCCATTTTCCAAGACGTTGGTACGGTCAGCCAACAGTTGTATAAATAATGAAAGTGAACATAACAAATAGATAATAACTGTGATAGCAATTAGCGATAATAATGTTTCAATAAATAATCAATAATAATAATGTTTCAGACTATGCCCTTACATAAAGTGTTAGAAAGCGTCACTGGTCGCAAACATCTGTCAATGTTTTTGGAAACGATGTGCTCACAAGGATTGGTCGGGTTTTGGATGTCGGTGGAAGAATTACGACACAGCCCGAGAAGTAGCTGGCATCAACTCGGAGCAGAAATATTCTACACTTACATTAGATCACCTAGCGCCGAAATTAAAGTGGATAAGGTACATATGTATTTTATTTTCATCCTTATTAGAGACTACTACACAAGTTACCAGTCAAGTTGACTTTTAAATGTCATTCTATTTTCACTATATGTATACAGTGATATGTTAAGTACTACATACTAGATGGAACACTCAAGACGCGATAAGTGTTCCAAGTGATTGGAGTTCCGACGTCCTACCCGTTCACAGTCTGTCATACGCGCTCGTAGAGATTAGGCGCGTTATTATTTTCAAAACCAATAAAAATGCCGTCTTGTGTAATGAGATATTGCAAAAATACAACAAAAAATATTGGTAAAACTGCTAGTGTGACGTTCCATAGGTAATTTTTATTAATATTGAAACGTTTAATAGGTTAATATTTAATTTGTTAAAACCGATGTGATTATCGGGTCGGCCATATTAATATTCAGTTGTCTACGACTTGACGTATTGACCTTGACACTACTGCCGCGCCGTCCCCCGTCAACCCCCGCGCACCTTCCGCGTTGGAACATGAATTTAGCAAGAAATCGTAGGGAGTGCTGAATCTAGTACTTACTTAACACATCACTGTATGTATACCTTAATATACATTGTTTATCTTTAGGTCTACTGACTGCCTGACGGACCACTAGACACCAACGTCGCCAAAACATAAGCAACTCCTCAGACACTGCAATTGCTCTACCGTCCATATTAGGACTCCTTAGAAGGGATAGGGGAAAATGGGCTCTGCCATTACTTACTCACTCACTGAAACACAATAACACACATGCTGTTATTTCATGGTGGTATTCTGTAAGAGGGTGGTTAGACAGTGAAGTGCATTTAAACAGTGCAATTGCTCTACCGTCCATATTAGGACTCCATAGAAGGGATAGGGGAAAATGGGCTCTGGCATTACTTACTCACTCACTGAAACACAATAACACACATGCTGTTATATCATGGTGGTATTCTGTAAGAGGGTAGTTAGACAGTGCAATTGCTCTACCGTCCATATTAGGACGCCATAGAAGGGCTAAGGAAAAATGGGCTCTGGCATTACTTACTCACTCACTGAAACACAATAACACACATGCTGTTATTTCACGGTGGTAGGGTAAGAGGGTAGTTAGACAATGCAGTGCACTTAGACAGTGCAATTGCTCTACCGTCCATATTAGGACTCCATAGAAGGGATAGGGGAAAATAGGCTCTGGCATTTCTTACTCACTCACTGAAACACAATAACACACATGCTGTTATTCAGTTCGGTGGTATTCTGTAAGAGGGTAGTTACTACTGCCAGATGGGCTTGCCAAATGACTGTGAAACGCAGTATGCCCTGCCACTACTTTTCAGATCCAGACCAGAGCCAACTTTGACCAGAACCTGCTGGAAATCAAAGTCGGCTCTCCCCAGAGAGAGAGCGTTAAGGCAAGCACCCTAACCACTCATCTAACGGGCTCATCAACTTACCTACTTGCATATAACGTTTTAAATAAATACTTATTATTATTAAAAATCCTTTTTAGGATACTCGAAAAAGAATGGAGGCGTTTTTGTTAGGCGACAAGGGACCAGAGGTTTTCTACGAAGTCCAAGATACGGTCGTGGACACAATCCAAGAGAAATACTACGCGTCATTTCTTTTGAGTGAACAGTATAATGCTCTTGTTGCTGAATTGGTTCAGGAAGAAGCCAATAAAGGTATATTTGTGTAATTTTATATTATGATGGTGAACCTTAAAATTGTATCCATAATGAGGGATATATAATTGCAAAGGTAATTTGTAGATTTAAGTTCAGAGAGGTCACCAATAGAGGATCGTCAGCTTTCCAACGAGTCTGTTTCATCGGCTGAGAGTGTCGGCAGTGCTTTGCAGCTCACGGAACATTCCACTTATGCGAGACGAAAATTGGACCAGTTACAAGAGAGACATAATAACAAAACACAGGTGATTTTATTTTCAATACTAGCTGGCGCCCGCGACTTCGTCCGCGTTGAAAAAGATAAAAGTAGCCTATCCTGTGTCCTGTACGTCTAAATGTTTATCGACCAAGTTTCATGAAAACCAGTTAATTCGTTTAAGAGTTATGAAGGAACATACATACATACAATACCTACACTTACAGATTTATTATTAGTATTGATGTATTTTCAAAAGTCAAATACATACTGACTGACTTGATAAAAGCTGATCGAACAGAAATAAAAAATCCGCCCAATTTCTATTATACCAATCGCAATTCGCATTCATTCGTAATTTTAGAAAGAGACAGCGAATAAGTCGACGATTACTTTAGTGGCTCTGTTTTATGATATTTTCTGCTAATATCTATTAGCACGAGTTTAGCGTCGTGTAGATTGTATGAGAATAGGTACAGCGCCTCTAGCGGATAAATGAGGAACTAAAATTACACCAAGATTTTTATTCTAAGTACAAACATTACAAACAAGTCCATTACAAACATAAACATGTATTTAAAAAATATTTGTTAATAGGTAAAGTTGTAGTGTCTGCCTACAATTATTAGTTTATTAGAGTCTGTGATTCAGTTTGAACTACAATATAAAATGTTGTGTGAATGGTAAGCAGGACCAACTCTATAAACACGAGAATGCGGCTACGATTAAATAGGAGGCGTTGTATTAAATGTTACTAAATAGTAGTAGTAGTAGTAGCATTGGGGTGTGCGTGTAGCGCTGTACTAGCATTTTATTACCTCTAGCCTCCATACATTTTATTTACGGCAGTTTCATGAACTACGCACCCAATTCACCAATCGTACACAAACACCATTCTGGCCAATTTATGAACCACTATTTAATGTTTATAGCTTGACAGTTTTTCAGTTTAACACACATATAAGTTAGTCCTCCTTACATCTATTCTCCATGGCTGTATATAATAGTTCCATTCAAAGTTATAGGCGATTAGTATTATGTTAGAGTCTGTGATCTAGTCTAAAAATGTAAACTCCTTGGTTACGTCGCAGGCGCTTGCAGCGTTGCGCGCATCGCTGCGTCCCGAGTCGCGTGCTCTTGCGTTGCTGGCAGGCGAAGTGGAGCGGCTGGCGGGTGAACAGCTGCGCCTGGAGGCGCACCTGCAACGCACCGACACCTGGGCCGACCACCTGGGCCGATGGCGGGCCACCGTCCACAGCGCAGAGGTAACTCATCTCTCCTTACCAACGCTCCTCTTCGGTTGAAACTTGAACCGTTTTCATGCTCAACATCGATCATTAGTTTCAATTTGATCCTAACTTCCATATTGGGGGAGGTCAAGTATTACATAACGCACTTTTTGAAGATTTTTGACCATCCCTCCCCCCCCGTAACGCGCCGTATCGTTTTTCTATACCATCCCTCCCTAAACGTTATGTCCAAGGGACCATTTTTACCAATGGAAAGCGGAAAGGGTTGTTAACTTGGGAAGACAAAATAAAAATGACGTACAATACACTCGAGATATTCCCCTCCCGCCCCTGTAACGCATCGTAACGTTTTACAAGAAACCCAAATTGCGTTACGTAATATTTGAATGTCCCCCCTTGGATGCGCGCTTTTCTTAATCACTTAACTGTTCGATGCCGGTTCGGTGGAGTAGCAATTCTAGCCTAATTGTATTGTTATTATTTTTGCATCCTATTTTCAATTGCAATTTATCAATTGAAATTTCAGGTTATTGATGAATCGAAACCACCGCAATTTGTGATAGTTGTTCACATGGCTGAAGAAGAATCTAAGAATGATGACGAGAAACCAGAAGAGATATCGACAGGTTGGGTGTTGTTGAGGACACTTAATGAGTTCCAGGTAGGCGTAAAAATTGATTACTTTTAAAAATGCCAGTATCCACAGAGCAAAGAATCGCCGCGCCGTCCTCTACTAGAGACGTTAGTAATAATAATATTCATCCCGCACAATTGCGCTGAGCGCAACTCAACGTGCACTACAAGCTATAATTAATAAATTATTTGCTCAGTGCCAGCATCATACTATATTTTCCTTCGTCTTTGGAGCGAAATAACAATTTTTTTCTAATACAACAAATGAAAAAACTCGATTCCAACACTCCACTGAACTATCGTCTTATATACAAATTTTTTGATTGTGATTAAATAGATAGGGATTTTCTTGTGTTTTTTGAAATTCCGTCATTGTTTTTGTTTTTATTTATTTCCAGGAATTACATCGAAAATTAAGGCCTATGTGTTCGGAATTAAAAAATATTGAACTACCGTCTAATTCGTTTAAATTTTTATTCGGAAAGAATGATAAGAACTCTTTAGAAAAAGCGAAGATTTTGGTACAAAAATATTTAGAGGTAAGTTGAACTTTTATGTAAGTTTTTCTTTAATAGGTTTAGAAGTTTATAATTAACTAACTGTGCCCGTAACTTCGTTAGCCCTGGATTGTGTACCAGCAGACCATTGACCATTGGATAAATATTGTGCACGAGCTAGATTTGTTCGATGGTACTGGGACGACCTATAATAGCTACTGTCAGAATTTGAGTTTGATAGCAGTAATTTTTAGGCGGTAAAATTGATTTATTATCGAAAGACGCATCATTTGACATAAAATTCTGTCACATTTGACAGCTGGTCAAGATTTGATCTATTCAGAAGGTGATTATACCCGTTATCAAATTATGCTCGAATCAAGCTCGAAGTGCTGGAACAACGGTTATAGCAAAATTAGCCTTGCTCGATTTTTTTGCCTAACTTGTGTATTTTACTTATTGTACATTACATTATATTAGTTTCACTTACAAATAAATAATGATCGATTTACAGTTTGTGTTGGAAGATGATAGGTTAAACCAAAGCGAGGCCCTATATACATTTTTGAATCCCAGTTCGGAATATTTGAAACAAGGGGAGCTACCGAAAAAGAACAAATTCTCTTTTTCTACATTGTTTAAAAGGTGAGAGATTAAAATTACTTGTGTATATCTTTTTTTTTACTTAATCGGAATCGTATTATTTTGTTCCTTTTTTTACGCATTAGTAACTATAGACATACAGTAGCTTATTTTGACATAATTATGTATTATTTTTCTTGAATACATTGTAAGGGATTTTGTTTCTCGAATAGCACAAGCAGTGATGCTACCACTCGATCGTCACAGGAGAAAGAAGCATTCTCACACCTATTGGGAGATGAAGATGAAATATCCCTATATTTGGACGGAAATGGGGACTCTAACAATAAAAATGCAAATACCTCGATGCGTGGTAAGTGGTAAAAAAGTTCTCTTTTATCTGGTGTCCGTCCGTCTTTAATTAAAAGACATAATGCCTGACAAAATATATGCATTCCGCAGTTATTTGGGCAACCCGTTTAGCGGCAGTAACTATCCCTCTAACAGAAGATCACAGCAAATTTCCCGAATGTGTTTCTGTGAGTGAGTAAGGGATGCAAGAGTCCATTTCCCCTAACCTTTCCTATTATTCCCTTATCCTTAATCTTACTAACTTGCAGTACATCCCTGTGACGTTGCTTGTGTTTAGGCAACGGTAGCCAGCTACCATCAAGTAGGGAGTCTGCTATCTATATATATATATATATATAAATGTGTTGGTTTGTGTATCTCTCAAAAACTCTAAAACTAGCTGACGGATTGACTCGTAATTTTTACACAATATGGAATCCGCTTCAAGGATTAATCTTATCTATATTCTGCGTAATAATATAATTTCGATTGCGACAAAAAAATAATATCAATTTTTAAGGCGCCATCTGCCGAAAGTGAGGAGAACTAACTCGCCAACGACAGTCGCTGTCACATTTAATGGTTGGGGAGCCCAAGAGGGGATTTTTGGATTTACTCGAGCGCGTCAGATATTGCCAATATATATACCCCATGTGTCTCCGATAACGGATATGTATTAATCTGACGGTTTGGTTGGTGGGGTTGGCGGGGGTGGGGGTAAAATTTTAAATACAACTCGAAAGCGTCAGATTTTCAGAGGGGATGTTAAGTGAACCTAAACTAAGCTCTCATTTAAAATTCAGACGATTCGGATGTAACGCAAGCTCGTGGCAGCTTTTTCAAAATGCAAAAAATATTTTTGACGATTCTCATTTTGTAATACTCGAGCGCGTCATATTTTCATACAGACGGTTCAGCCTAAATTCCTGATCGTGCTGATTCTTAATCTGACGATTATATGGAGGATTTTTTAAATTACAACGCTTACAAAATTTTAAACGCCTGTAGACGCTCACCCCACCGCTGAAATGAAAAACTTCATATAACCTATTTTTCTTCTTACCATCCAATCTTCAAAGTCCAATAGGTCCCCACGACGCTCGAGTGACTACACATTTAGCATCGTGGGCTCCCTAACCATAAAGTAGCCGCCGACGGTTGGGCTGAGCTAGTTGTTTATAATTGTGTGGTATGTGGCAGGCGCGAGTGCAATGGGAGAGGAGCGTGACAGTATAGCGGAGCCACTGTACGCGTTGCTGAGCGAAGTGTTCGATATGCGAGGCTTGTTCCGCTGGCTGAGGAAAACTCTAGTGACTTTCGTACAGATCACGTACGGCAGAACCATCAATAGGTACGTTTTCTTTTACACTTACTTTCAATTTAGCCTTTACTCAAACTTAAGGCTCACCTACATTGATAACTTGCGACATATTCGCTCTTTTTGTCTTAGGATTCTTCGAATATGTGAAAGGTTTTTTTTTTATTGTCACGCACAGTAAAATTGTCTGGACTGGGAGGATTTTGTCTATAATTTAGACATTTATTTTCAGACAAATCAAAGAGACAATAATGTGGTTGTTCTCCGAGCAAATGTTGCACTACTATATTAGTGTAGTGGTGAAGTCTTGGTGGCCTGGAGGAGTGCTATCTCAAACGCCTAGCAACAGAAACATGCAGGATAAAGGTACACATAAGAATTATTAAACAAAACCATATCCTGTCATTAAAAAAAATATGATTTTTTTTTTCTTATAAATTGTCTTGTTAAATAGGGTATACATTATTTTAACAAAACAAAATTTAAAAAACAACAACAACTTTAACTGAATATCTAATTTCGGGGATTTTTAGTATTGACAAAATTGGTTTAAAAAAATCAAACTTCGTCTATGATAAACATATTCTAATGATAGATAAAAACAGTCTTAATGGTATCTCCATGTAATTGCATCTCAGATTACACTTAAAATTTTAAAGTCCGCAATCCACTTTCAATTGAAGACGTGAGTGGATGAAGGGGTATGTCGCATAATTCCAATTTTGAATAAATCGAGGTTAAAGTTTTACTTTTAATTTTTGAGATAAATCGCCACGGAACTGATTTTTGTACTAAATTGTAATACAAAGTTGTGTAAACAACCTAAAATATTAATGATATGATAGCAAGTAAACACTTCTATTATTTATTTAAAAAAAAAAAGTGAACATAGCTCCCTCTTCCTTTAACAAAAGTAAACTTTTCTGCAATCTTTGCTTTTTAAAATTAACTGTACATAACACCTTTTTCATTTTTTTATTTTCCAAAAATGACTTAAATCGACGATCTTAAGGTCTGTAATCATTCATATGGACATATTGCCTTCATCAACGCAAAAAAACGAAAAAACCCAAAAATGCGACATAATAACACCTTCATTCACTCACGTCTTGAATTGTAAGATTCTTATTCGGGTGTCTGGGTAATAATAGAGGACAATGTACTGTGGCAGAGCACACGTGCACACTTGCGCGCGCGCAGCTAGTTGAGAGTGTGACGGGTGCGCTGTCGTCGCTAGTGGGCGCGCAAGCCGCTTCCAGAGGCGCCCACAAGCTCTTTCTCACGCTACAGCATCACACGCACAACAAACAGCTCTTCTATGTGAGTATTATTTTGTTTATCCATACTATATATTTTAATTTTTTTTTAAATTATAAATGTGAAATTAACTCTGTCTGTCTGTTACCTTTTCACGCCTTAACTACTCAACCGATCATCATGTTTTGCATACACGTTGTCATGGATACAAGAGAGGGATACCTTCAGCTAGAAAAAAAAAACTGTTCCCGAGGGATCATTTAAATAAAATATATAAAAAATTAACGCCTGGCCAAAGTGTTATAGCAACGAGTGATCAAGCGTTTATGTTTTTAGTGAGTGCTTTTATGTTTATTTTTTGTTTTCAACAAGGACGAAGTCGCGGGCACCAGCTAGTACCATAATAAATATGTGGATTGTCTATTGACACATGCAATGTCATACACAAACGCAAGCACGCTTTCGGTTTCGCAAGTTACCAAAAAAATATTTGAAAGTTTGAAATTCATTAAATGATAAAATTAAATACTAACATTTAAAAGATCACTTTAAATTTCTCGCTTCTACTTGATTTCAGTCTTTCTATTTTGTTCAATTTACAACTATTACGACCCAAACTTCTAAGGAAAGGTGATTTTTTTAAAACATTCATTAAATTTGTACATAAGTTTCATTCAATTCTACTTAAATTAAAAAATAATCAACAGAACGTATTTGATAATTAACTATTATTAATTATAATTATAGGTATTTTTTTTGTACATACATACAATTGCATAGATGTAAAAATTACAATATATGTTACATTATATTAAAATATTTTTTAATATATTATTAACATTTTAACATGTATCTAACAGCAATAACCAGAACTACAAAGTGACAACAAGTTATAGGTCCAAACATATAAATAGCTAGTCCTAATAGTATAAAAATAACAATTATAATCATATACAATTTTACATTTTTCACTGACACTAAAATCCTTTGAGGAGTCTCGCCCACGACGTAAGATATTCGCTGTAATATAAAATATTATATATTTTACTTACGTATGTAATAAAATTGTACTAATATTATTAATGCGTAAGTTTATGAGGATGGATGTTTGTTACTCTTTCACGCAAACAAAGCTTAACGGGTTTGGATCAAATTTGGTACATATATAGTTTATTACCTGGATTAACATATAGGACCTTTTTATATTGGGAAAATGTTAGGTTCCCGAAGGAACGTCTAAAAATAAAAATAAAAAATGGGTGCCACCGTCGCATCAAAGATAGAGCGTAGGGATGTGACTTTTGCTCGAGTGAAGTTATATTATATACTAGCTGGCGCCCGCGACTTCGTACGCGTTGAAAGAAAAAAAAAGTAGCCTATCCTGTGTCCTGTACGTCTAAATGTTTATCTATCAAGTTTCATGAAAATCAGTTAATTCGTTTAAGAGTTATGGAGGAACATACATACATACATTGTTACATACATACATACATACATACATACATACATACATACATACATACATACATACATACATACATACATACATACAATACCTACACTTACAGATTTATTATTAGTGTTGATAATAGTTATAATTATTAATATGTAAAGAATATATTAAATTGTGATTAAATTACTCAATACTCACGCTGAAAGTCAAGTTGTCTGTATTTTTTACAAATAGAATTTTTTCTCCAAGAATGGATTCTGTAAGTGAGAATATAAACACTTAATACATTTTCGTTTTGTAATTTATTGATACAATACAATTATTACCAATTTTGATATTTTTAATACACAAATTAAATTAGAAACATGTATTGTACTATACTATATGTAAACTACGTATGTACTCAAAATCCGTTGCGTTGCGTGGTTCAAAGTGGCCATACACGTCCCTGCAATCAGTGGCAATATTGCGTCAACGCTCCTTTGACGATAAATTGCCGTTGAGTTGTGAGCTCGCCCGACACGACTGCGAAGTCGGAGTAATAATAATAATTATGTTTACGATTGTCCACACACGCCCCAATTATGCCACTGATTGCAGGGACGTTTATGGCCACTTTTAGGAGGAGTTAGGGAGTTAGCACTGGCATAGCTAAAGCCCGCTGTACACATGGGGCCAAGGTGTTGGGCCAACGTGATACTTGGCTGTATGTTGGCTTAATTGGTCTAGTTGACGCCAAAATTGGCAGGCAAACCGAATAGTGTCGGTTTTTAGTGCACACATCAAAGGATCTTGGCGCGCTCCGCAAACAGCGTTCACACGTTGGCGTCTCTTTTTTTAAATTTGACCGATATATATTGATATATATGGTATTTTTTCCTCGATATATCGACGTCGATATTGATAATATCGACTGTACTGTATAAATAAATAGCCGCAGCTGCAAGAACTTCTACGTCCATCTTTATCGAAGCGCCAATGCAGAATGATCAGAGCCAATGTGTAAACAGCTACTATAGGGATGCATCATTTTGGCCCCACACCTTGGCCCCATGTGTACAGCGGGCATAACAGCCCAGTCCAGCCAGCCAGCCTCCAATCTCCATAATACAGTACGTAACTACGTTCACTGACGTACAGACCAGACAGACGCGGAAAAAGACTTAATTTTACTATGTATGTAATGTAATTTTAATTTACTGTATGATGATTGATAATGTAATAATAAATTATCACTACATCAGCTACATATTATAAAACAAGGTCCTCCGACCCCCGTGTCTGTCTTGTCTACTCTGTGAACTCTGTCTACTGTCTGTTCTGTTCGCGAATCGCGATAGTCAAAAATTACTGCACCGATTTTTATACTGTTGTTTTTGTTTTCACCGATAGATAGTGGTTCTCTTCTCTCGAGGAAGGTTTTATTTTATTTAGTATAAATAAAATAATATACTTATACTATAATTTACACTTTGTTACGCGGCGCGGGCGGGCGAAGTCGCGGGCACCAGCTACCAGCTAGTTGTAATATAAGATTTTTTAGCCTCGCGTTAGCAAGGCTTTCAAAAATAATATTTAGACTCATTTGAGTGTTCCCCTCCACGGAAATCTTTAGTAAAAGGCGAAAGATTTATACGTTTTGAAGGGAAACCAGAGTATAATAAGCATAAGTATTCGTCGAAAGCCCTACAAAACACGCGGAGATTTCTATAGCGCGACCTAACCTCACAGGACAGTGACATCTGTTAAACTTTTTTAGAACTTGTTCGTCTACATTTCTGTTCATAAAAAAAGTGTTATAAAATGAACGGATTGTTTATTGCTAGATAATTTATTATAACCATTACATTTATTATGATTATTGTACTGATTACTTATATATTGTAAAAAGGAAAAAAATCAAAGGAATTTTTCATTAAAAATATTATAGTTGTTCGATGTTTGTAGCGACATCTTATATACAACTTGGTACTACAATTGAGGCTTGTTATTTTTTTGTACGAATAGCAGCCTTCTTTTTGTTAAATTAAAAATGTTAGCTGACAAAATTTGGACCTCGATTTTATTAAATTGTGTACATAAGTATACTGTCACCCATTAATTTCAAAATATTGGCCAATGACCAACGCCTATAGATCACGCTAGATGGCGCTACAGAGTTGCCAGTATATTTGAAAAGCTTGTATAAACAATATGAATCTAAAAAATATATTATCTTCTCCAACATAAAGAAAGTGAATTAAAAAATAATCAAAGTTTCTTACCGCTACTTTTAACACTAATACTGTTCAGTTCATCAATGTCTCCCTTATGTACGGTAATCGTGTTATAGTCTTCGCTGAAACGATGCATTTCTTCCGCCAATACACAGCCAAAATCTTCCTTGGCCTTATATCGAAATTTTCTTTTTATCTCCTTTAGAAACAAAAATGCCCTAGAACGTTGGCATATCTGTAATGAGACATCGTTATTATTATTTAAAATCATAATTTTTTTTTTATATCACGAGTGGAATATTATACAAGAGTCTCCCTTTCAGTAAATACCTGTATTAAAATTCTTAGCATCATCATCTCAGCCGCAAGAAGTCCACTACTGGACATAGGACTCCCCAACAATTTTTATCATAGTAATAACTAATACAATCAAGTTCTCAATAGTTAATAACATAGTTCAATAGATAGAAAATCTATTTGATCCGTCCAACAACGGGAGGACCATCAAAAACTATTTAATACATATCGAGGGTATTCTGGCAGAACCGAATAAGTGGGATCAACAAACTTCCTAAAAATATTAAAGTTGCTAAATCGACTAATATTTTCAAAAACTTATTAAAATAAACCTAAAATAATATCAATATATATTAAAATAAAATCATTATAATAATTTAATAATTTCCGTATACGACGTGATGTCACTTCCAGTGTTGTACAAGTATATCAATGTTTCGTTTGATTGCCGTGTATTTTTGTGTTCTGTAGACTACCCACTTTTTGGATTATGTGCTGTATTTATTGTCTTGTAGGTGTTAAGCGTTTTCTTACTTTTGTTGTTTTGTCTACTATGTTGCTTGCAATGTGAATCATGTTTGTTTGTAACTAAGTTTTAATTTAAGTTCTCACGTAAGTGAATTTGTACCTAATTCTTAGTGAGAATAAATATATTTCTAAACCTAACCGAATAAGTGCAAAATTTTACGAAAATTAGTTAGATACATAGGCATACTTATTTTTTTCTGCTCTTTTTATCTAGCAAAACGGTATAACTGAATTAGCTTTTATTGTGGTTTTATGGTTTATTATGGCCATTATGCTTCACTATTTTGCTATGAGCCCTCAAACTTTTAAATGCTCTTTTCTCATTCTGACATTTTGTGTACTGCCAGAATACCCTCGATATAATATTTCATTGATTAGATATGATCCCGATTAAATTTAGTGTTCATTGAATTGAAACTGCATATAAAATTTTAAAAGTGCAATTCTTATATATACAAACCTTTCCCGTTTATCCGTCTTTTCATATATGAAAATCGAATTAACATCTATTAAATTTCGAGTTTTTGAAGTGTACACAAATCCACTTAACATTTTTATCCTTACTAATATAATAAATGTGAATTTGAGTTAGTTAGTTTGTTTGTTTGTTTGTTTTTTTACGCTTTCACGCAAAAACTATTGAACCGATCATCATGAAATTTTGCATAGACGTTGTCTGGGACACCAGAAAGGACATAGGGTACCTTTCATCGTTTAACGCGGACGAAGTCGCGGGCACCAGCTAGTATAGGTATAAAGATTACTCCTTACCTTATCAGTAATGCAGAAGTAAATAAACGAATTCTCGACTACGTAGTGAAATAAATAATGTCCGTGTGAATATGTTAATTTCTCATTTTGTTTTGGAATCTTGTTTAATACTTCATCGAGAATTTCTGCAAAATTTCCATCACATGCCGCTGTCTTTACCAACACACTGTTATCATATGCCACGGCACTGAACAGAATTGGCATTTTTTTTATTTTACACAAAAAAAAACTTATTTCAACTCAATTAATTTCAACCACCATTAATTTTTTTCTAGTTTTGAATTTAATCTAGCCACTTTACAAATTAAATGCTAAATATTAACTACCCATAAATTAACATAACATTTTGAATATTCCTTCATTTAAAAATTATTTAATAATAAAAAATTAAGACACAGAACATTAGCAATATGTTCTCTATAGAACGCTTTACAAAAAACTAAAATTACTTGTTATACGTGAATAGCAACTGAATTTGCAGTGATTGACCGTCTTGATTTTCGTCGGCCCACACATTCTTCCGCGAGCTTCACACCACTTCACATCGTGTCGTTCCGAATTCATTATAATGAAATTGTACGGTAATATAACTTAAAAACGACAAATATGTAATTTCTTTAAAAATATTCGATTTGAAATAAAAATAAAACTCGATTTGCCAATTTTTTTGCCAATAGAGTTTCCAATTTTTTTTCTTACCGTAAAAAAATATAAAGTACATCGATAATATCTTTTCTAATATTTATAATACTGTTACAAATGGACCGGTAAAGGGAGAGAGATGAAATTATTAATTAATAATAAGATTTAGTAAGATGGTTATTTTTACACTTTAAAATAATCGACCTTCGGGATTGCTTCTCAGTAAAACTAAAGTATCTTCAGAGTACGATTTTACAGTTATCCCCGGAGCTATTTTGGTCTACTATATAAATTATAACGCCTGCTCTACACATTAGGCAAGCGATCACGGTGAGCGGAACAATTAAACGTGTACCTATGGTATTTGAAAAAAAAATGCGGAGATATATTTTCAGGACTGGAGTATAGCGCAACCCGCAAACATCGGTGATCAATAGTGATCAATAGTCAAATGGTCTTAATAGATCTTGATCCTCGTCAATCATGATCATTCCCTGCGAAGTATGAATCGTCAGTTAGAAATTTACCATTGCATGATCCTCGGCCAATGTATGTACTAGTCATTAATAATATATATGGACAAAGTAAAATATTAATTTGATTTTTATTTTATTTGGTGTATAATGTTGAACTTGTGATTTCTAGAACTCAATTCTAAGATCTACAAATAACTAATTTTCTGTAGAATGTTATAGAAAACACGTTTATTATATTAATAATAATACTTAATACATTAACATTATTCTAAACAAAATTAGTTATTATTGCAATTTTTCTATTTTTATTATCATTTTCTTATTGCTTTTTGATAAGGGTTAGATATTTATAGGATAAAATTAACACAGAACATTTAAAAAGACGCATGAAATAAAAATAAACACGGTTTTCTTATAACATACATACTTAAATAAACAGTCGATTTGCATTTTTCTCAATAGATAACTTTTATCCGACGACTTTGATGGAGTTATTTTTTTAAATATATAATCAGTACCGCTACTGTATGTTATTTAATGTGTGGTGTATATCATTCAGTTATCACGGGATCGTTCTAAAATTGTTGAGTGTCTTGCTCGCTCAATGCTAAAAACATTGCGGCCACGCTAAAACTGTCTCCCGTCTCCCCGATACTTGATCAATGTGATGTCGAGCGACAAGTGTGCGACACATGGCGCGAAATTAACACATGATTTTAATATTATTTTTTTAAGCAATGACGTATGACATATACAGAATATTAAATGCATGTTTTAGCTATAATATTATGTTTTGGTGTTATTATTTTTAGAGGTTTGAATCAATAAAATTTGTACTTTAACCTATTTTGTTGTACCTATGCACTTTTGTTCAAATTTATTTTTTCTGTTTTGCAGGAACTATTGGAGCTGGTCCTAGTAGAAGTATTTCCGGAACTTAAGCGCTACCAATGTTAAAACTACTCCTCATTAGATAATGCCAATCATTAAGTCATTGACAATAGAATTATCTATTTTTCTAATTGTACAGGGATTTTACCAAAAAAATTAATTCTCAATATTGTGATACTCTATAAGGGAAGTTGCGTTTTTCTACGTATAATGATTGATTCAATGGATTTCCGTAAGTCCGGTCAGCCTAAAGTTCTATATCCATTGTATCGTTTAATTAAATGATTTTATTCACTTTTTCCACTTAAACTTTCCACGATACGACTTTCCTTAACGTGAGTTACTCAATAATGTATCCTGATATGACTGAGCACAAAATTCCTATTGTTTAGCTGTGTTTTATAAAATTCGAAATTTTATAAAATTAACACATTATATAGTTAACATTGTTCACTCAATTAGTTTAGGAAGCAATTCACATTGGAAAAGCTGTTTATTGAATTCGATGTATCTCGAAACATTTTACGAATCTTTATAAAATACAAAGACATGTTTTTACTAGACTTAGTGACCGGAACAAAATTGTTTATCAAATACAGTAAGAGTTTACGCTAAAATTTGTGACCGAATGGTCGAAAGCGCCGCTTAGGTGTTCTTCGCGCTTCCTTCTTTCGTTTGCAAATGAGTTACGGATAATAACTAACTAAATGCGCAATCTCTGGGTTCTGCTTAGCGAGTCTAGTATATAAAAAAATTAAGGTCACGAACTTGACTGTTCTAACGAGGAACAAACTGTTCTAGCGAGGTATTTCCTGTTTCCTTAGGCGACGGTCAGCCTGCTTGTTGCTTTTTATAATTTTCAGGAAAAAAAATATCGATTTCTTTTTGGAATATTTTGCTAAGTGCATAATGTTTCCGTTCCGCACGTTCCATGATCTCATTACATGTATTATCTGTTGAAAACTCATATATCATAGTCACTGAAGCTATTTGTGCCAAAAGCGTGGAATTATTATATTAAAAAAAAATTATTTACTTTATTTTCGTAATTTTACGTTATGCCTCACGTACCTGAATTTTCTTTTAAATTATCTAGTCTGCTTTATTAGTCTCGAATATGTATAAAGTTAAAACGGTTTTTACTTTGAAAATTACCCTTTATAAATAAGCTTTTTTATTGTAAACATAAAAATGTATTCAAAGTTTTAGATCTATTTACAGTTTTAATTTAAATAAAAACATTGTCAATCGAGTATTTTTTTAATTATACTAAGTTTTAAAATTATTTATTAGAGTTTAAAGTTTATTAAGAAAATCATTTCGAAATGAAGTAAATTATGATTAGATTAGATTTTAATGTATGCACGTTTTAAAGTTAAGTTGATATTTGTATGGCTGCTAAAATTAACTTTAACGATGTAGACAGATAACTTTTTATTTGTAAATATTATAAACAAACTTTCCTACTTTTGTTCAGTATTATGTAATAACTCAATGTTGTGACTCAATGTTATGATACGCGGATGATGTTTATAATTGGAATTTGATTAACTACGAGTATATTAAAAATTATTGTCAAACTTAAAAACGATTCTCATAGAAAAATGTTACTGTGATAAATAACTGAACTTTCCGTTAGATTATGTCATTAAATGATATATAAAACAAATTAAAAGAAATATTATCCATAATTTATTAAAAATAAAAGAACAAATTCAAACAATATTGACAAATTGCATAATATTAGCAAACTGTTTGCTAATATTATGCATATAAGATACTTAATTATTATTTACTGTATTTGTCGCATGGTCATTGTAAAAGTCGTGTAATTATAATTTTACTAGTGGTATTATTGTCGTCAATCGTTTCCATTTCATAATTGAAGACGTGAGTGGATGAAGGTGGTATGTCGCATTTTTGGGTTTTTTCGTTTTTTTTGCATTGATGAAGGTAATATGTCCATATGAATGATTACAGATCTTAAGATCGTCAATTTAAGACATTTTTGGAAATTAAAAAGTTGAAAAAGGTGTTATGTAGAGTTAATTTTAAAAAGCAAAGAGTGCTGAAAACTTTACTTTTGTTAATGGAAAAGGGCGTTATGTATGACTTTTTTTTTAATTAAATAATAGAAGTATTTACTTGTTATCATACTGTTAATATTTTAGGTTGTTTACACAACTTTGCGTCATAATTTAGTACAAAAATCCGTTCCGACTTATCTCAAAAATTAAAAGTAAAACTTTAAACTCGATTTATTCAAAATTGGAATTATGCACGTCTTCATTCACTCACGTCTTCAATTATAAAATCACGGGGCATTTATTAGCTCCATTCAATCACAAACTACACAATATACAGACAAAACCTAATAGTTACATACAAGCAACGGTTGTAACTGTATTGAGTCTGTCTTATCTGTCTTACAGGTCACTAGGTTTCATCAATGATATATTGTAATTAGCCTAATTATGTAAACGTGGTGAAGTGAATGTTATTCGTCATTTTGTATACATTGTCATTGAAAACGGAAGAATAAAATACCGCCTCGCAATCTGACAGCCTTAAATATTTTGTGAAAAATGTCTTTGCAGTACAATATCACTGTCTACATTAAAAAAGTAGTAAAACAGTAAAAAGAGCATTCGAAATCTTTGCTATTTCCAAAAGTCCGAGTATTTATAAATTCACTAATATTATAAAAGTAATACACTAGTATTGAGTAATTATAATATAAATACAATATTCCTGCGACATATACATGGAATTATACGCGGAATTATAATATTTATCTACGACCCGTGACACACATAGCAGTATTAAATCTGTTGATTTTTGATCTGAAAGTTTTGAAACTTATATGGGTTATATACCTTTGGGTCTGCTCATCAAGATTCACAACTTTCCCCCCTTTCCACTTGCCGCTTCATTCCCCCACATCGTAAAGTTTGTCCCCGTTAACGGTTTATCAAGTATTTTGCGAAAACTTTAATAGATACAAAAAAGTGTCAAAGGCAAAAATTACCCTCAGTAAATTCTTAACAAAATATTTCTATACACTTTTCGATTATCTTAACGGTTTTCAAGCTACAGCCAGTTTTCAAGCTTCGAAGCTTGAAAACTAACTATAACTTGAAAACCGTCAAACTAATCACAATTATGTATAGAATATATTTTGTTAAGAATTTTATGAGGATAATTTTTGCCTTTGACACTTTTTTTGTATCTATTAGTTTTCGCAAAATACTTAAAAAACCGTTAACGGGGACAAACTTTGCGATGTGGGCCCAGAATGACTGTATTATGAAGTCGATATAGGCATAGGGATTGTTAGATAAGGGGACTTGAAACGTTTTAAAATGTATTAATAAAATTAAATAATATTGACAATTACTTTCATATGGTCATATGGTAAAATGTATCTTTATAAAGTAGGTTAGCGCCGTTTTCAATTTTCTACTTCTTTATAATAATAATATTTTTTTATTCAAAATTATTAATCATAAAATATTATGTTCATTTTAATGATAAAATGCAAACACATCTATCTACATATATTTGTTAATGTTTCTATTATTATAATTTTTAATTTGTATCCGTTTGTATCCGGTAATTTAAATGTTAATACTTAATAAGTGTTATGTTACCTGTTGTTGACTATGTGTATACTGCAATATACTGAAAATAATAAATTACTGTGTCTATTTGTGTTGTTATTATTTAATTAGTGGCTATTTACCGTTTACAATGAAAACTAGCTGGTGCCCGCGACTTCGTCCACATTAAATATAAAAAATATAAACAAGCAACAACCCTTGACCTCTTATTGCTATAACACTTTGGCCAGGCGTTAGTTTTTTATTTTAGATGAACCCTCGAGAAGAGTACTTTTTTCTGTATGAAAGGTACCCTGTGTCCTTTCTTGTATCCCTGACGTGAAAAGGTAACAGACAGACAAACAGTTACTTTGACATTTTTCCTTATAAAACAAAGTCCTCCGCCGCGTCTGTCTGTCTGTCGCGATAAACTCAAAAACGACCGATTTTCATGTTGTTTTCACCAATGGAAAGAGTGGTTCTCGAGGAAGGTTTTAGTATATAATTTACAAAGTCACGCGGGCAAAGTCGCGGGCAGCAGCTAGTTTATAATATTATAATATGGATGAATTACCATCAAATGGACCGTCTCTTTTTTACTGACGCAGTCAACTAAAGGATAATTAACTTTGCTTGCTGTAATGTAAATATATGAAAGGTTTGGTAAAATAACACACGATTTTTTCTTCAATAATTTCTATTTTAAATAATAAGTCGGACAACAGTTTTGACACCTCTATAGGGAGGCTTCAAAGGTGTAAAAGCTGTTTAATTCGTTATCTATTCTTTTAATTTACTTTACAAAGTGTCCAAAACAAATGAACAGTGAATACTGTACAAGTTAGGTACGATTACAATAATTAATTTGGCACAAATCGCACTAACTTTTACGAATTAATTGGAAGTATTTTTTATTATTTTTTGCAATTTAGAATGTGGATACTTCAACCATTTACATTGTGCGTTGTGATGTCCAAATGAAACTTAAGTAAAGTTAAAAGTAAGTTAAATTAATTACAAAATTCCACCATACATTTGTGAGGAAACGGGGCAACCATGCCGAGGCGTAGTGAAGAGTTTATATTTAATTTTTTTTTTATTGCTTCAAAACTATTCGCCAGATTTAATCATGTTTGCACCGACTCCAACCACACTTTAAACCTCCTAGCATCTCTTATCACAGCTCTCTCAACATTTCAAATATGACTTATTATCTTCCAGCCTTTGCAGGGGGCTTCGTCGATGTGAAAACTTATAAATAAATGTATAAAGAATTCTGAAGAGTTTCAAATCATTTTTCTATAAAATTTAATAAAATATGTTCTATGGTTTAGCAGTATAAACGTAAAAGTTAAACAGCATTTACAATATCAGTATGAATGTTAAAAACAGTGCAAATGGTGTCATACAAATCAATCAAGGCGACATTGATTTTTTTACATCTTAGATCATCGTAGCGCGAACTCGCCTCGAATTGTTTGAAGAACACATATTATATTTTAAAGATTCATAACTGAAAATTTACAAACGTATTTTTGTATAAATATCTACAATATATTATTGTATAACAGAGTTTAGCACAAAAAATATAATGTATACATATTTGGTTATGTTGCATATTTTTAATACAGTTTAGTCTAATAGAACTACATTTAAAAGTAATAAATAATTTATCTAGACAAAGATAGGAAGATGATATTATTAAAAAAAAACTGCTTTTATTTCACCGTAGTCTTCTCTAAGGGGTGGTTGCTTTCGCCAAAAGGGTTACCCAGTTTACGATTAATGTACTATTTCTTTTATTAAACAGAAAAGAAATGTTAGGTTTATATATATATATAATTTAATTTAATTACATCTTTTATCATGCAGTTCCATTGGACAATAACTAAATGATATGATGCACTAGTAGGTAACTTGAACAGGGCGGATTTTTTTATAACAATTAATAAATATAAAATTTGTTGTATCTTATCTATAACTACAATGGTATTTATTTAACAAAATATGCTATTAAAAGTAACTTAAACTAATGCTGTATGACATTTTTATTTTCTATGGAATTTGAGAATAAACAAACAGTATTACATTCATATGTATTTGATAGTTGCAAAGTTAATGTCGCAATCCTTAATTGAAAATTCATTATTTATTCATGTAATATAAATGGAAATGTAAATATATACATGATTTAAATAAAATTAGTAATTTTATTAATATGTATCATCGGATTCTTTCTTTCCTCCCTCCTAACACTACCTTACATTTAAAACACCCTGTGAAACTTTATGTTCGTCATACAGTTTTTTAAGACGCCATTTTTTCCACAATAAACTGAAAACTATTTTTTTGTCACAAATGTCATTATTATTTCCATTTTTTTAATTTGCATGGTTACTTTGAACTTGTTATAACGTGAAAAAAAATCTAAAGCAATGTTAAAATCTAAATTCTAAACGAATTCTTTTTTTTTGATATGAAATCGTTATGGACATTACATACACAAGTTTTCTATAACCCCTTCGTACAAAGTGAATTGGTGAAAAATAAAATATTATATTTTAAATATAATATGTATGTAACCTTTGGAAATACAAAAAGAAAATTTATTTACAATGGAATATTAATCATTAGGTATATATAATGTAAATTCCTCTGACAATAGTCACAATTAAAACTATCTATTTACATTGATATCTTTATTGTCACCATGGCTATTTTGGTGAAACATTTCTAAAAGCATATTTTTTTTATTTATTTATAAAAATAAATAGGAAAATTTTTATATAGATATTATTACTTAATTCACTCTCATATAATATATGTAATATATAGGGTGTCCCTTTTTGTGATATCACGTGAAACTAAATCGATTTGAAACTATAAAAAAATTAGCCTAAATTACCTAATTATATATTGACAATTCACGAAAAAAATATAAAATCAAAATTGGTTAAAAAATATTATTTCCTCATAAAGCCAGTAAAAAAAAACACCCCATATATATACAGTTTCAGAGTAGAAAATCTTTAATTGCCATCCGATGCTCTCCCGTGAGCCGCGGGAACGCAATCGTCTGGTAATTTATATAAAAATAAAAATATCTAACTCTATTTTCATACAAAAGATACACACACGACATGGATAATTTTATTATCTCATTCCGCTGCGATATCACGCCAGTGAAACTCGCTGCACTCATGCTTTTCCTGGTTGTAATTAATTTTTTTTTAAAAAAAAAAACGAGTTGCAGTGACGCGTGATACCGCCATTAACAATCATACCTTTATTCTACTTTTATTAATTTTAAACTCATTACTTAACATTTATTTACTTTAAATTGTACGATGGCGGGGAACATATACTTATTAAAAAAAATTGCCTTTAACACTTTTTGGCTTCTAGATCTGGAACATTAAAAAGTAACTATACATTTGACATATGTTTTATTTTTAATAAAACACGTATTTAGTTTAATTTAATTTGATTTGACGGAATAATTACTCTAAGCGCCTCTTTCACCATCGTCAAGTAGGCCAAACTGTCATTTACAGTCACCGGTAACCGGGGATAATGGAGCTGATATACCTTTGTTTGTACGGTAAACGTCCCAAACATTAAATAGAAAATAATAATAAAAAAATCGGCTATCGAATGATGCAGTAAACCGAGTGCATAATTCAATATAACAGAAAATGATTCCTAAAAGTAACTAATCAACACTTTACTTGTAGTTTGTGAGAGAGGCGATTAATAAGTAAAGTAGGTACTTATATACGCTTTCATGTTCACCATTTAATTTGAGTAGGTATACAACAGTAAAGTGTTTACGTAACAATATGTTCTTATTCGTATCTAATTTCTAAGATGTTTATAAATTACCGTACACGCATTATACTAACGACTCAGATGAAATAAGAACTAAAGATAGAGCCCTGTGGACGGCAGAGTTAAGCCAGTAAAACCAATATTAAAATAGTCATCAGTATGGCGAATTGCGTAGTTAAAGGTGTAACAACCAGTCTTAAAAAAAATGAAAAGCTGGATGCAATCACATTTCACAAGTAAATAAACTGAAACCTATATTTTCAATAAAAATAAGCAATTTAGTTTATAGCTGTCTCAATACAGTAAATGGTCTACGAACATAGCCATGTTTATAAAACCAGCTTCTCTGTTATCCGCTAAATCCTGTCTATATAGTTCTTATTTAGTCTGGGACTAACGATGGAAAAATTTCCTTGATTTTTTTCATTATCTGCAATTGACGTGTATTTAGGTTTGTAGTTTTAACAATGGATTATTACTATCATATGTCAATGCAGTTTTTTTTTTTCAAATCAGCCAACTATTTGCGTGCACATAATTAGGTACATATTGAAATCCCTTATTTCTCATGAAGACTTTTCAGTCAGATCTATCATTCTGTACAGTCCCTTTTTCTATATTTATATTGTTATTTTCGTTACTCTTTAATTAAATAAGTACTTAATTTTAAAATAAGAATACACCCTGTCACTTAAATAATAATCATTATTCAAAAAACAATTTCAAACTGTAAGATATATGTATTTTATAGAAACTTATATTATTTTCTATTTGAAAAAAAAATGTATGTCGTGGACACCGCGGTGTGTTTTATAAGAACACGTGTAGTTACGAGTAATATCTTCTTTGAGAGTATTATATGTATAGTATATATCCAACGAATTCGGATATACCATATATACCAAGATTTTTTTTTATCTTGGATTGAAGATTTAAGATATAGATATGTACAGGTACACTACAGCATAGAACTGTATCCCTCGATTGTGAATTTTGTGATCATCATTTTCTTGAATTTCCTCCCATTATGGAAGCAAATTTAAATACATAACAAATTCACATTATAAAAAACAATACGACTGTAGATTGCTTATAAAATAAGACAATAATTACAGATAAAGGGACTGTAGACACATCATTTCGTCACACCTAGCTACATGTTATCAATCAATTTCCACTTAACATAGAATACAATAATTAATTGGTGTAAGGTAGCACAACAGATTGCTTTCCCATATCGCTCTATTTTACAGTGATATTTAGTACCTATTTAGCTGCAAAAGATATTTGTCATTTGGATAACACGAAAACAGCACATCGTCGTTGTCAAAACAAAATCTACTATATGCACTTTTTTGAGATTTCAACATCGTATAAAAAAAATTCCAAGTGCTTATTATTTATGAGCACTATTTGTCGTAAAAATTGCCACGTACAGGGACTAGAATCAATTATGTGCGAAAATTATTTAACTATCAAAATAATACCTAAATAAAATATTAATGTTTCACGTTTAAAAAACAAATAAGTTTTCGTAAAATACTGCTTTTTTCTGAATAAACCAGGTAAAAATTTTCACTAAAACTTTTTTCGACAATATCTTACAACGACGATCTGTGAATATTTGTATCTAGTCGTGTTTAGTTGAGTTTCTGTTTGTGACCTCGTTGTTTTGTAAGATTCAAGCGTAGGGATGCAACGTGACCGGTTCAAAGTCGTCGTGGGTCGAGGGGCGCGTGGGGGGCTGCCGGTGCGGAGGGGGAGGCGGGGGAGGAAGGAGACTCGTCACTTCGGGGATGTAAACGTTTGTCACGCGCTCCTGAAAATTGAGACAAATTACGATTTAAGCACAAGTGAATAAGTACAAGCTATATTTTTTTTTTATGTGAAGGTCGGCAGATAGGCGGACGGTCCACTTGATGGTAGGTGGCTACAGCAGTCCATAACACAAGCAACGCCACTGGTGTTGCAAGTGCGCTGCCGACCACAGTAGGATTAAAGATAAAAGTGTAGGTACTGTTTTGTATCGGCGAATGAGTAAGGGATTCCAGAACCCATGCTCCTATCTCATCCTTATTCCTTATCCTATGTTAGTCTTTTATCCTTATCCTAGGTCATACTTGTCTATACTAATATTTTAAAGAGAGAGAGTAAATTTTTTAGGATCTCTTCTATGTGGAGGGTCCAGAACCACTAACACCCATTTGAAAATTATTTTATTATTTGTAAAATACATTATTTCCGGATGTGATCATCATTATCATCATCTCAGAAGCAGGACGTCCACTATAGCGTTCCAATATATAATTCCATAACATTCCAATATACGAGTTTCCGGATTTCGGATTATAATATAGCAATTCCGGATTAAGTAGGCTATTGTATTACTAATTCTAACTCCCTCAATAACACCAGGCCAAAGCCGGAGTGTAAAACTGTGCCGGAGTGTTTCGATGTAGTTATTACTTTTAATCATCATTATCGATATCTATGTGTTTTACCTGACTCTTGTCATATTTAAATATTCCCTGGAAGCGGTTATTTCTCCGTTCCAATGGCTCGCTAGTACCGGCTGCGTAATTGGGATTCGGGAAAGAAATGTGTCCCTCAGATTCACCATAGCTATCTTTCATGCCCTCACTAGACATTTTTCTACTTCGCCCTGAAACACCAATTGTTGTAATTACAATTTGACTCCTGCAAGACATATTTTTGTTTCACACGTGTTTCTGAATACTTACAGCAAAATATACATAAGATTATAACAATAACAGCCATCAAACCCATGGATATAAATGGGATTACGGAATATTCGACAACCACTTCAGGAGCTGCAGTGGATG
Source organism: Synanthedon formicaeformis (assembly GCA_945859745.1). NCBI lineage: Eukaryota > Metazoa > Arthropoda > Insecta > Lepidoptera > Sesiidae > Synanthedon > Synanthedon formicaeformis. The sequence continues at coordinate 4,176,571 of OX243957.1, forward strand.
TTGGTGGCGACCCGTCCCCGTCCTCGACGACAATATGTTTGTAGTCGTACCAACTGGGATAATGAGATGGCATCTTCAGGTCTACAGAAACTTTCGGCTCTGCAATATAAACACAGCACGTTAATTTAGGCCATGCTTCCATGATAGAATTGGAAATGGAAGTAGTTACTTGTAATACAAGTAATTGTAAATACGAATCATAAACGTGTGGTGGATACCACACGTTTATGATTATGTCATACTTTAGAAAATAAGATAATGGTCACAAAATTCAAAGTTAAACGCTGGGTAGAATGGATTAAAAAAGTAAGTATTAAGAAAATATATAAAATATATATATTAAGAAAATATTTCCCTGCGTGGACTTTTAAAAAAAACTGAAATTTAATTTTAACTGTTCAGGCGATTTAACGATTCAACATTGAATAAGTCACCAGATGTTGCCAGTAGTTATAGTCCACAGTATCGATGTGTAGTACAACGCTTGTTTACATTTTATTTATAATCAAAGTTGTCTAATCAAGAAAGTATTGGACAATAAACATTTTCTGGTGAAAGAATACAACCTAAACGTAAAGACGTGAAGACCCAAACATCAACTAAACAGGGTTACTGTTAACTTACCTTCAGAACATGGTGTTTCATCAGGTTCATTAGGACACGCACATACGTATTTATTTCCTGTAAACAAGCACAGATGTGTGCAGCCACCGTTGCCCTCTTTACACGGATTCCACCCCTGCTGCCTATCAGGTGAAACCACCTTTATTTCCATTGCCATCTCGAGGTCGGTTCTTATTATTGTGAGATTCTTTCCTGTTTTCTTATCCGCTCTAATGACTGATTTCTTATACCAATCTGTCCAGTATATATAGTCCTTGTACTAGAAAGAGAAAACAATGTTTTAATAATTTCATACCAAAATAAACTACAATAAAATCGTAGTTGACTTACTTGTGTCATTCCAAATGGATTCTTAGCTTCCGGTACAAGTTGTACCCTGTGTTTCCCATCTAAATCTGATGTATCGATCCGGTCCTTTAAAGCATCCGTCCAATAAAGTCGCCCCTCTCCATAATCAATTGTTATGCCATTGGGAAATCCTAGATCTTGATAGACGATTACTTTTCTGTTGGTGCCATCTAAGTAGGCTCTCTCTATGTTGGGATTTTCTCCCCAATCTGTCCAAAAAATAAACCTAAAATTGATAGTTACTAGATTAGTACGGATTAGGTTTTAGTAAAATGCGTCCAAAGAAATCCTACACTAACTTACCCTTTAGCTGGAAACATAGCTAATGCTCTTGGTTCACTCAAATTTTCTAACAAAGTCCTTCTACAAGAACCATCTAATTTGGCTACTTCGAGAACCTGAAAAATAAAATACATTTCGTTTTATGGTTACATATTATGTAATTGTGGGTCTTAACATTTACTTTAATACTCACTTTAAATTCATTATCAGTCCAATAAATGTTATTTGCGACCCAATCTATCCCTAGACCGTTTGGAGTATCCAATCTCGTTTTAATAATAGCTTTAGTTTCACTCATGTTTTGCATGTTTACAGACCTTAAATGTAAAATAACATAATACAATACTTTAAAATAAAGAATCGTAAACAGTATTAGGGAATCCACAACTAAACTAAAATAGACAAACCTTATGACATTGTTGTTGACATCAGTGAAGAATAACAATTTTAGGTCCCAATGGAAATCAACTGCTATGGAGTTTTGAACATTTTTAATCGGAAGGGTCACGTCCCATTGCTCCGGTGTGTCAAGAGAAATTATCGCAACACTGCTTCTAGTCGCGAATAGAAGAAAATTATCTGGGTGTAGTTTGCACTTCTTAGCTTTGGGATCAGTTTGATTTTCAAAAGTTAGGCCAGTAGGACAAGCGCATGAGAATCCATGTGGAGAACGAAGACAGAGATGAGAGCATCCACCATTATTCGCACCACAGGCGTCAACTAAGACACGTTCTCCCTATACAAAGACAACATAATCAATTTACGATAAAATAAATGTATCCATTTAAGTAAATTATTCATACAAAAATTTTGTACTCACTTGTACTGCTCGTATGTCCATAAGTCCCTCTAAATTTTCCCTAATAACCAACTGATCCTTCCCATTACTTTTATCAGCCCTATGAAGAGCCTTTGTCTTCCAATCAGTCCAATAAATGTGTTGTCCTACAATCACGATGCCATATGGATATTGAACATCCTTCAAAATTTTCTTACGATCATTACCTTCGAAATCGGAACTTTCGATTGTAAGAACTTTAGCATCGTTCCAATAAAGGCGACCTTCTATTCTATCAATAGCTAATCCATTTGGCCATTTAATGTCGTTATCAACAATCACACGTCTGTAAAAAAACAAGATCAATTATACAAATACTCTTTGTTTTTGCTCAAAATTATCGAGTAATTGAAATAATTTGCTGTACCGGTTTTTGCCGTCCATATTAGCTCTTTCAATTTTGGCTGTCATCCCCCAATCTGACCAAAACATGTATCCGTTTTCATAATGCAAAGCTATTGCTCGAGGAGAATCTGTAAATTAAAGTTTTCAGTTATTATTTTGATAACAATCCCATAGTGCAGGTAATTAACTGATGTATTCAATTATACCTAAGCCTGTCCAAACTAAAACCTTTCTATGGGCACCATTCAATTCTGCGACTTCAATGCTGTTGCGACCTCCATCAGTCCAGTAAATCTGTGAATAAATATTATAGAATTCTAGATATTTATTTCTAAATAGCCATAAAAACATTGTATTTTATTGAAAATGGAAGTTTTTACAGTCTCCACACCAAAAGAATTATTAGTTATAATGGAAATTTTTATTTTATTTCTCGATTAGAACCGCAAATATCATACTTGAATTAAATTAACTATGGCTTTTCGTTTCCTTTTTTTGAAGTATACTATAACTTTTGCTTTCGTTGTCATGTTATTACTTAAATTCATCCTTTAACTGCAACCATATAGGATTCCTGATAAACCTGCCGACTACGCTAATAATAAATAGATAAATAAATACCTTTCGTCCACTAGAATCAATTGCGATTCCGTCAGCTGTATGGAGACCGTTTCCGATTATTGTTTCAATTTGTTCGCCGTTTTTCCTAGCACGTTGTATTTTTCTTTCAGCGGTATCAGTCCAGTAAATAAGACCTAAAGAATAGGATAAACCAAGCTAAGATTTATTCATTAAAAAAGAATAATCATTTTCAAAGTAATATTACATACCAGTTCTGTGATCTACATCAACACCCAAAGCATTTTTTAACGGTGGCAGTGGTAGTACTACATCGATCAGATAGGGTACGTCCAACGACACAACACGAATGTCCACACGATGGGCGAATATCAAAAAATTCACAGGTCCATTCGTACAGGTCTTACCATCCTTCTGCAAATAAAACAAGATTAGGTAATCTTTTCGAAAATATCCTTTCACAGTTCCACAGTCATAAAGGAAGTATTTCGACTACATACATTCAATTTGACTCCTATAGGACAAGCGCACGATCTTCCTCCAGGTTTCAAGAGGCAAAGATGCGAACAGCCACCATTATTTTTAGCACATCTGTGAATATTATATAGAGAAGATAATTAGTACTTATACAATTAGAGAAGACTTAATTTATTTCGTATTTAAAAATTGTTTAGAATTACTTGTTTTTAACATCTCTAACTCTTTCTCTGTGAAACACCCTAACATCCATTAGTCCCGCGACCCCAGAGCCAAGAGTACGCCGATTTTTGCCTGTAAATTTGTTCGCAGCTTGTATAGACTGTGATTCCCAATCAGTCCAGAATACTTCATCTCCATACAAGTCCAAACCGAAAGGATGGGGGAGGTGTTTTCCTGTAAAATATTTGTAATTTAGTAATATATATTCTTAAAGTTTTTATTAAATATTATTCAAAATTTCCTTAGCAATAATTATTTTACTCACCAATTAATATAGTTCTTCCGGAACCATCAAGATTAGCATATTCAATAGTTTGGTTGCCCCCATCTGTCCAGTAAATACGATTATGGGCAAGATCAAGGGCTAACCCATTAGGCCAAGTCATTTCACCAGATATTATCCGTTTTCTATTAGATCCGTCCATGTCAGCTCGTTCGATACAAGGATCTTTACCCCAGTCCGACCAATACATTAAACCACCTGAAAAGATCGAAAAATTAAAGTTTTAAGATCTATTTAATCATATTGTTCTACTATTTATGATAGTAGAAATATTTTTTTGCTTAAGACTCGCCTTTTGGATCGAGAACAATATCTCTAGGTTTATCAATGTTATCCCAAGCTAATAGACTCCTCATACTTCCGTTCGATTTTGCTACTTCTATTCTGTTAGTTCCTGCGTCAGTCCAATATAACTTGTCTGTTAACCAATCGTAGGCTATACCAGCCGGTGAAACTGCAAGTCAAAATAAAAATAAATGTAACAAGAAATATAAAATTTTAACTAAATATATCTTCTTTAATCAACTAAAAAGTTAGCTGTCATCCTAATAACACATTTTTTTGTCTTGTTTTTTTTTTTGTGAATTAGATTATAACTTTTTAACTGCCAACTTACTCAAATTAGAGCCAATTATAACTGTTTGATGAGATCCATTCAAATAAGCTCGGTTAATCGTGTCTTTCTCTACGTCTGTCCAGAAAATGGAATTAGTATTATGATCCCAGTCTAGAGCTACAGCTTGTTTAATATTATCCACGGGAATGACCTGTTCGGAATCCAACAATAAAAATTTGAAATTAATTACGATTTTAAAAATGGTGTATGAATTGAATAGTCATCACCAGGTAATTACCATATCCAATGAATCCACTTGTTTTCGTGGATTCAACTGTTTTAGTCTTATGTCCTTTCGACGCGAATAAAGTAATAGCTTTTCAGGTGTTTCTTCACAAGTTCGTCTATAAATAAACAAATATATGGTAATGAGTAAACACCAAATAAGTAAACCAAAAATCCCATTTATTGGGACCCCAATGCACACTGAAATTCATATCTTAAATATCTTACCCGTCTAAATTCAAATTGAAACCAACGGGACATCGACAAGAATGGCCATCGCTATTCGGAAGACAAAAATGAGAACAGCCACCATTATTATTGCCGCAACGATTTTTGTAAGTACGTAACTGCCGCAATGGATGAAAGCTAAAAAGTCAAAAAAGATTAGAAATTTCAGTCATCTTATGAGGAACACAATTTACACGTCTTTATTATAAAAATAATTTGGAAATGAAACATTACATAGTTTTCAGAATAAATACCTACCTATGAATATCCATGGGAACATTAAGACCCGCGTGCACAGTTTGTATACCCATTCCGGTCTTTTTGTTTACAGTCGATATACTTTTCGTATGCCAATCTGTCCAATAGATTGCATCTTCAAAAAGCGTCAATGCGAAAGGATGCGGTAGACCTTTATTTGTAATCTGGAAACCATATATAACTTATATATAACAATTAAGACTTCATTGCCAAACTTATTTGGAAGCTTGGTCACTTACCCGTTTTCGATCTCGGCCATCAAACGTTGCTTTTTCAATAACATGGTGCTTAGCATCCGCCCAGTAGATCTTAGATTCGGTGTAGTCGATTGTGAGTCCATTAGGCCAAAATATTTGGTCGACTATAACACTCTTGCGTTTATTTCCGTCCATGTCTGCGCGTTCTATTTTAGGACTAGGGCCTAAAAATATTTAATTATTTTAATAATTAAAATCACATTTAGACGTTGATTTGTAACATATTGAAAGTTACTTACCCCAGTCTGTCCAGAAAACTAAAGCATCTCCTGGGTGTACAGCTATAGCTCGAGGCTTATCCAAATCATTGGCTGCAATAACAGCACGTTGCTTTCCATCAAGTGTTGACACTTCTACACGTCTGGTGCCAGAATCCGTCCAAAACAATAGATCATGTATCCAATCAACTGCCACACCACCAGGTGTTTCTAGGCCCCATCTTATTACGTCTGGTAGAAAAGTAAATGTATCTTATATTACGTAATTACTTCATAAGGATTTTCCCCCAAATAAATATTATGTAGTGTTACATACCTGTTATATTATTGTTATTCATTTGTGCAACGCGTATCACTCGCAAATTATTTTCAGTCCAAAATAGAAGTTTCTTCTCGTAATGGAAATCTAAAGCAACTGCGTTGTGTAGACCTTTTACGACTGGCATGTAATTGTCACCAGTTAGCCAAACCTTGAATATGAAATTTATATTTGTATGACATCAAATAAACAGCTAGTGATCAATATCGATGTATTTGATATTTGATAAATCCATTGTAGAAACTCCATACGCAATTTCAGAATTTCCTTTTAACTTTTGTGGAATAAATGTACCCCTGAAACAGTCCTTTAAGACAAATGTGTCTCGCTATGTCGTCGTCGGCACCATCGTGATGTGTCGGCAACATCACAATGGTGATGGCCGTATGAGAATAGCATTGAGTATTCCTACACTCTTCAGATGAGATGAGTGTACCATCATACGAAAAGAAATAATTAGAAATATTACCTGGCGTATTCCAACACGATTTGAAAATAGTAGCGATGGTGATTCTCCCGTGGGCTTGCAGGATCTGGCATCAGGTCTCAATACATAACCCGTCATACAACCACATTGAAAACTGCCAACTGTATTGGAACACGTCTGGGAGCATACTGGATCTTGTTCATACATACACTCATCTATATCTCGGCAACTGAAATATTTTTTAATTGATTGTCAATAAACTATTCTAAAGTTTACTATAAAATTAAACTATCAAAGTAAACGAGATAATATATTTATGCAAAAACACACCTTGTTCCGTCGTCATTAAGTAGATATCCTAGAGGACAATCGCAAGCGGGATGACCATCGAACGTTGTGATACAAAGGCTCTCGCACTTGTCGTTTTTGTCGCAAGGCCTTTTCTTCGGACATTTTTCTTCGTCATCCCCATTTGGACAATCCTTCATTCCATCACATACGTGCTTTCTATTAACACAATTTCTGAAAGCATTAGTCATTTGATGCTCCTGAGATATGCACATATATTGATCTTCTTCGCAGAACACTTGACAATTTTTCTCGTCTTCGCCGTTCGTGCAGTCACGAACACCGTCGCAAAGCCAAGTTTTCTGTAACAAATTATTGTTGTACCTGCAGATATTGATCATAGAATTTCGTCCCGTGGAAATGTGGGATCAACGATGAAAAGACAAAAATATTAACACTACCAGTTTTATTACTCTTTAAAGAATAGAAATAGAAATAATACAAGTTCTAACAGTTACCTACTACTGAAAAGTCCTTCAATAGTTACAATTTGACTTTCGAAATTATAGAACAGTCATAATTCTTACCAAAATGCATCGATTATCTTCGCAAGTATGTTCGTCAAGTGTGCAGTTACGCATTGTGTGCGGTTCGCAATTGAGTTCATCTCCACCGTCTGCACAATCCCTCTCAGAATCACAACGCCACCGTTCCGGTATGCACTTACCATCGCTACACCTATAAAACATAATGACTCATGAAATAGTGCACGTACTAAAACGCATTTATCAAATAGGTTTTTGTTTTACAGCGAGACCGCTATTTGTTAAGGGTAATGCATTTATCTTAACACAATTTATTTAAATAATATAATCTAGAAACAAAATGTAGATGATCAACCTTAACCTTAACATGTATATTCAATCTTAACAATTAATCTCGTTGTTTTTTTTTTATTAAGTTTTTGGAAGATTTCATGTTAATTCTTTAGTTAGAGTATTCAATCGCCTAAACAGATCTTCATAAACTATAGCTAAGAACCATCTTGATCAAGTCAGCTTTCAAACAAACTAAAACAGAACGGATCAAAATCGATTCAATCAGTTTGAGCTACGATTCCATATACACACACAAATACACAGACACACACGTAAAACTTACAACACCCCGTTTTTGCGTTGGACCTCGAGGGTTAAAAAGGTAAAAGGTTACAAAAGGTTGATAAGCTTACTTGAATTCTCCAGCATTGCAACTCCCCGGTAACATAGGACAGGTATCTTCGTCGGTCCAGTCTCCACAATCGTTGTCTCCATCGCATTGGAACTCTTTGCGTACGCACTTCTTATTGTCGCACTGAAATTCGTTTTCGCCACATCGAATCAGATCCACGGCTGTTAAAAAAAAAACAAAAATCAGCATATTCTTAATTTGATACTCTTCATTCCGCAGACATAAAATTTGTAGCCCATCTGGCTATAGTATTTTATAAAACAGCACCATGAAATAAAAACACATGTGCTATTGTATATAGCAAAATAAGTCAAAGCTTATTGCCCTTATTTCCATGTTTAAACTTGACTCTAAACTGTTTTTCTCTCTTTTTTTAATATCATCAAAGGGCTCTACTATGATTTACCTTGGTTAACCTCTTACAGAAGAGCACATTGCAATAAAAGATCATAATATACTTATTGTGTTTCGGTTAGTGAGTGAGGGATGAAATAGCCCTAATCTTCTTATAAATTATATATTACTAGCTGTTGCACGCCACTTCGTCTGCGTAGCTTTATAAAATATAGTCATTTTTTTATCATCAATACTAATAATAAATCTGTAGGGTTGGTCATGGAGTAAGTTACTTTGTTTTCAGAGATATCGTGTTTATAGGCTCTATACATCATACTGAAACTAAATTGACCATTTTAAGAATTTTTTTCTGTATGTATGTATGTATGTATGTAAGTATGTATGTTCCTCTATAACTCTTAAACGAATCAACTGATTTTCATATACATTTAGACGTACGGGACACAGGATAGACTACTTTTTTTTTCAACGCGGACGAAGTAGCGGGCGCCAACTAATAGTTACTGATAATGTATGTATTTCTATAGGTGAAAGAATTTTCAAAATCGTTCCAGTAGTTTTTGAGTGTATTCGTTACAAACATACAAACTACATTTGCTTCTAGTAATAGTTCTTGGTGACGGATCCAGGCTGTTGCGGAAGAGTGTTCGTCCGACCTCGCAACTTCGCCTATAGGGGACGGGGAGGAGGACGCCAAGGGGTTTAGTCGGTAGGTCTTCCCCAATACCATCTCGGGGCAGGAGTCCGACATAACCCACCGGTCTGTTCCCAGGCCGGTGGGTATCCATGATGATTCCTCTTGTAAAAAAAGGTGACGGATCCAGGCTGCTTCTGTTCGATCCTTTTGGAAAATTATAGGGGAAGCCTACGTTCAGCAGTGGACGTCCTACGCTGATATGACAAATATATGTAATGTCGTAAACAGCCGAATATTCACGTAATTACTGTTTACTAATATTAGAAAATATTAAAAAATATATAACTTTTATACATAAATAAGCCTTTAATCACTGATAAGTTACAGAAGTTGTTTTTATATTTTTCTTGATGTGCTTCTATACAATTAAAAGAATTTTGAAACTAAATTTAGTTGTTTTATTTCTATATATTTATTTAATTATAATTATGTAGTTTTATATTTATATGTCAATATTTTGTATGTCAATATTTTTTATTTAATGTTTGGATTAGACATCCGCAACCTTATCAGGTTGTCCGAAGACATAGGCCTCCTCCAGACAATGCCACCTGCTGCGGTCAAGTGAACTTTTATACATAAGTAAGTACCCTGTAATTGGCAATGTAAGTAGTAATAATGTGTCTATTGTATGTTATTTTTTTTGTTTTGCTGTTGGGTTTATGTTCAAAATAAATAAATAAATAAATAAGTAAAGTAATACTCACGGCACTCATTTTCGTCTGAACTATCCGGACAATCTGGCTCCTTATCGCAGCGCCAATGTTGGAAGATGCATTCGCCAGAGGCGCACAGGAATTGATTTTGTCGGCATCTGGTCAATCAATGAAATAAAACACTTATTAAGACTAAGAGAATTTGAAATATTTCCTTGCGATACTGAAATGCTTGTATTAGATGCTTGTTTCGACCCCGGCTTTTTGCGGAAGCAATTGGGAGGTATTAGTATACATAATACCCTATGTCCACCTGGAATAAATATACCCTTCAAAAAGTGAAAGATTTTTTTTAAGTGATTCCGAAGATTACCCTCCACATATAAACAAACACACTAAATCCGCTCTTTTTTATTTTTATTTTATTAGTTTAGATAACACGGCATTCATTTTATGAAACACTGAAATCTTTACGGGAACAAAATTCTTATAATAATTCGACATCCTTATTCCCCATGTTCTTCTTAAATCGAAATCTTTCTATCGATTTTTCAATATCTAAGATGAGCCTGGCTCAGATGAAAGCCTGATCTAGAGTTAAAATGTAATTATTGTGTAATTATTCGGCACATATCTCATTTTTAGGTCAATTGAGAGCCTACTTGTTTGGGGTAGAGTCCAGCGGACGAGACCACCTGGAAGGTCGCCTATGAGGTGGATTAACAAAATTAAAACAAGGACTAACACCGAGTGTTAAATGTTTTGCATGACGTCGCATTTTAACAGTGTTTTTTATATATACCTTTTATTCCAAAGTTCTAACGGAAACGAAAAAAACAGCCACAGTGAAGCGAGGCCGGGTTTAGCTACTAAATTAATTAATTTGATGTTTAAATTGTAGCATTTTTATCATGGTTTCTTTTATGGTTTTAATATTTAAGCCTCTGTTGGCACAATTAAAATTAATTTTTTATGAAGTGAGAAATAAAGCCTCTTTTCAAAATAATTTCAAAAGAATTGTTATTTTTAAATATTAGGTATTATTAGGTAATGACATCCTTGTGACGTCTTAAAATGGAACACACGTGACACGGACTAAAGTTATCGAAATATCGAAATGTCAAACGTCCCAAGGTGAATGTTAATCACATCAATGATTTTATTCTATAATGAGCCAACCCACGGATGCTGGATATATCGGGCAAGTCAAGGGGACGCAGGCTCCGTACGTAGGCGTGTTGCCATGGCAGCAGCCTCGCCGCCCGCCTCGCTCCGCGTATTGATCTACCGACCGGTACCTACCCTGTACAGCGGCACCGGCTTCAAAAAAACAAAATATATCCACGATACAATTAATTCCTTCTAAAACGGAAGTCCAAATAACAATAATAAAGAAAGAACAAAAAAGACGTTGACATCAATGCCTTATCTGATTACGTCACAACACATTTCAACATAATTACAGTACAATAGGTATACTTCACTAGATATGCCCGCGGCTTCGTACGCGTGGTATTCGGATTTTTTGTTTGTAAAGCCGATTGGATTGAAACATACACTAAAATGTTATGGAAAGTTTGTTACAACAGATCAGTGAAAACCGCATTCAAATCGAGTAAACCGTTTCTGAGATTAGCGTGCACATCAAACGCACAGGAAACAGGACTAAAATTCTGATTTTTTTTACTTTTGTAACATAAATAAATAGAAAGTGTAATTGTTTTTTTTTTAATTATGTTATGTACAGTCAAAAGTAAAAATATCTGTACGTTTCCAAAGCGGCAAAAATATCTGTACAGTTTAGAGGCCAGAAATATCTGTTCGATACTTCGGTCAGAAATATGTAAGCATTTAAAGGGTCAAAAAGATCTAGACGTTCAAATGGCCATAAATAAATGTACAATGTTAGTCAAATTTATGTAGGCAAATAGGAGGGCATAAATATCTATACATGAAACTATAACTACTATAAAAAAAGTATAAATATACTGATTACTCCACCAAGATTTTTATGAAGAAGGTTTAACTTGGGCTTACTGCTTTGAGGACAGGCTGTTGAAATATAAATAATATATTTACATCAATAGGCTCGTATCAATTCGAGCTATTAAAGTTAAATTAAGTTAGTACATATAGATATAAGCCTTTCTGGGAAAATTAATATTTTGATGGTGTACAGCAAATATATCAAATTACTTAAATATGTGATGAAACACTTTATATTATTTGTAAGACGAAAGATTGTCATGATTCTGACATGCCTAATTAAGATGTTCCGTGGTCCATTTCCCTATTTATTATCCACGTTCACTCCTCTTTCCATAATTGAAAATCGAATCCGTTTTAGAAGTAGTTAGCGGAGAAACAAACATGATGGATTTATATTATGTAGATTTATTTATTTACAGCATGTAATATTTAACAAATACATAAAATATTGAAGTTTTAATGAAAGAAATGTTTAGACACTGTGAGTCAATCGTAACAGATCAATCGTAATGCCATCGCGGAATTTTCTTTAGGATTTTAGAAAAACTACAATTCTCTAGTACATCAATCACTTTTATGTATCTTTTAAGTTAAGGTAGCCTATGTAGTTAGCCTATGTAAGCCATGAAAATTTATTTCCAGCAACTTGGTTACAGACTTGCGGTTATATAGACAGGTAGACAGACGCGGGAAGCGACTTCAAATTATAGAAGAGATAAGTATAGTTTAGCACATTATCCTACTGGGGATTAGCAGGACTTAATAAACTTTTATCTACGTTACCAGCAACAGAGAGTGCAATGCTATCATATGAGTCACATAAAACCAGTGAGCTTATAAATAAAAGCAGTGGGCCTTTTGCATAAAAGTAAAAAGGCCGTTTTAATATCATAGAGACAAATATAGATAACAAGTTCCATTTATCTCTTGTTACAACGATGTCTTCATGAAAAAAGATTAAAAGCAACTGTAAATAAAGATAGAGCTTAACTTATCCCCATATTTATGAACGGAATAGTTATAAATAATGGAAGCATTACTGGAATTAATGTAGCGTGTGTAATGCGTATGGTGTCGTACGGCGCTCCTTCTCATCGACTTTATTTGCTGGACAAATGATAAACTGAGAGGGGACTCCCCTCGCATAAACTTTAGGGCATTTTGATTTCAATTAAATGCAGTGATTGTGGTACAACTAAATACAGGGTCGCTATCATCGAAATAATATATCTCTGCGAGCAGTCGCTATAATGTTAATAGCGCATTAAAATAAGATAAATTTAATTTTGGAAATTACCAAAATACTTAAGTGTCAAAAGGAAACATTTGCGTTCATTTGCGTTGAAAAGTTCGTTGCTTGAAACACTTGATCAATTTTGACATCTAAGAAAAGTAGGTATTCTGATAGATGACATTTACCGTCTATTATATTTTATTTGGCTAATATTTTGAATTTTATACTTCCTTAATTAAAAAAATATATCCAGAAAGGGTCATATAAAAGCTGTTTATAAAAGAATAAATTGATCCCTCAAACTCTTTAACCTCAACAAAAGCTATTTATCAAAGGCCTCCCTTAAAAATTTAGACTTCTTTGAGAATTCTATATTAATTTCATTCATATTTTGAAATGGCAGCCCTATTTTTAAATGTGTGTATGCAGATTGCGGATTCAATTAAGCACGACAATTGAATCGCCACCCGCCACGTAACCTATTTGTGTTCCGGTGTGTATGGCTCGCTTAATTTGTTAGGATAGGTTAGGTTGGCACTGAGTGCAGGGTTTGTTAGGCACGGAGGGGACTATGCGAGGGTGCTTTGATATGTAGTTTGATTTTCTACAATTAAATACACACGTCGTAGTATTTTAATAGACCCCAAATTTGACATGTGGTTAATAAAATTTATTTAATTTATTACATATATTTTAAGATTTTCGAATGGAATATTAGGAACGGTCTTCATGTATGTAGTTAACGTTATGAATAATCAATAAACGCTTAAAAATATTCATTGTATTTTAGAGAAATAAGCGACTGCGATAAAATAAGTTAATTTTAAAATATTTTTTAATCTAAAGATCTGCAAACAGGCTGACGGTCTACTCGATGGTAGGTGACTACCGTTGTCTATTAAAACAAGCAACGCCACAGATGCTGCAAGTGCCCTTCGTAGCATTAAGGAAAAGGATAGGAATCAAAGATAATTAAAAGGCAGAAAGTATGTAAATAGTATTCTTTTTTCATTGATCAAAAAGGTAAACAAAATTCACGATATAGAACTAAACAAACAATTCGAACAAATTCTAAGTGAGTTAATCACTAAGTCAACTTTCTTTGATAATGCCTAATGTACAAATTCCATCTTTAAAACAGTCTAGTGACCATGGCGACGTTATATTTGTTTACGTTTTTGATCAATAGAAAAAGAATAGATCAAATACTGCTTAATGAACTAGCTGTTTGTAACAGCACCTGCGATGGATTATGGATCAAATAAGTTTAAGTTATCATTTTAAACAACTTTTAACATCACCTACCTTTATATTTAGGAGTAGATTAAGTAGATAAGCATATAGAATTTATCAATGGTAGCGCATCACTAGCGGTGTAAATATTTTTAAACAATTAAAACTAAATACTTACTTTCCTTTGGTACAGTTCGTCTCGTCGGAGTTGTCTCGGCAATCGTTGTCGCCGTCGCAAACCCAGTCCTTATGTATGCACAAGCCGTTTCCGCATTGGAACTGCTCTGACGTACAATTCATTGCGGTACCTTGTACACATTAAAAAATAAATATACTACTACAAATACACACGATTCTGCGTTCATTCTATTGCGTGGAGTACATATTTCGTATCAAAATTTTTACATGCAGTAGAAGTAACTACTATAGTGGTTGATCACTGTTTTACTCGCGTATTCCGTCATGCGTCTAAAGGTCGGCGCAACCTAAATTTCATAGTATTTTATTATAACTTAAGTGCTTTTAATATTTGTATTATACTATGGAACAATCGGCGTGCTGCGGCATTTCGCAGGTTCCGGTGGTTGGCGGACATAGGCCAGAGATTGTCAGTCCCAATTGGTCAAAATTCCTTTTGGTATAATATTTATTTTGTAGTATCACAAAGATCTTTTGGTACATGGGTAAAATCGGAACTAACCACCATATTGTAAAACAGATAAATAAACAATGAAATGACAGTTGAGCTTGTTTTCAAATGTAGGTAATCTAGATATTCAAATAATATGATGAGAGATGTGTGGAAAAGCGCGCTCTTCATGGTGTTACTCACCACACTGTGTCTCGTCTGAAAAGTCTCCACAGTCATTGTCTCCATCGCAAATCCAGTCGAGGGCGATGCACACGTTAGTACTGTGGCAGATGGTTCGGTTTTTATGTTCGTCACAGGAAGGTTCGCAACCGGATTCGTCCTCTTGATTTGAACAGTCCACTACGCCATCGCATCGCTTGTCCATTTGTATACACGTGCATGATATCTAAAAAATTTGTAAATTTCAATTTTTCTCCCAAACTTTTCAAGTAACGTACTGGAGAGAAAGTCATACTTAGAGCATGAAAATAGAATGACCATAGAGTATAATTAAACTACAAAGCTAAATCATTTGTACATTATTTTTCTCTATAGAAAATTGATATTATTTTTTATTTAGCAATAGAGTGTATAATTTTTAAATATAAAACACTAATATATTTAAGTTCATTGAGCGTCCACGTCACATTAATGGTCCAGAATGTAAAAATAAGAGACTTTTGTATGGCACCACACTTATATAATTAATTCCAAAAAATATAAGGAATTCAGGAATATGTCAGTGCTTAAGAAACCCTTATGTAATCTTTTAGTGGAAAAGCTTATTATTTCTTCCTGTGAGTTCCTAAATGATGAGAACTAACTACGTCTATGTCGAACTATGTCTATTACCTGTTTTCAATTTGCATTATTTATTTTTGACTTGATAATTTATGTAAGTACCTACATATTGACTGACAAGCTACAAGGATTTATTATCATATTCTTAGATAAAATTACGTACCTGGCATGAAAAATGTTCTGGAGAACATGGTTCGTGGCACCCACCATCGTCTTCTTCGCCGTTATTAATCAATCCAACGCCCGATAACGCCTCATGGGTTCTGCGGTCTGTTACCAATAAATGTCTTCAATTAATGTCTGCATTTCTTATATACATACACACTCTAAATGATCATTCAAATAGGCAAGGTCAAAAAGCATTTATTTATTTTTCAAAAGGTACACCAACAGCACAAACAAAAAACTTATAATAGGTATAGGTAAACACAAGGCAATTTTAAGGTATACACAGATAAACTACAAAATAGAAAGTGAGACGAATGATAACATATGGATAGCAACTAAACAATTATTATAAAATAAAATAAATAAAATAATAAGAAAAAGAAAACAAAATGAAAAGAAAAGAAAACCACTCAAGTTAAATAGTATAGCTGTCAATTTATGCTTAATTTCCGCCGATTTACAATTAAATAAATCAATATCAGTGTCAGCACCCAGCCTACCGAACAACATATTATTATAGAGGTTCTTACTAGCCCGCCAAAGAAAGCTATTTTGTCGATAATTAGAACAAGCAATTGAGATTATAATGGGGTTGTATTACCTAAAAGATATAGTATAACAAATTATAAGGTATTTATAGGTAATTTTAATATTTGTACGCTCTCATTAGTGGCGGAATCTGTAATAGGAATTTATTTATTAAGGACAAACTTATTTGTACTAACATTTCACGCAAACATTTCTTTCTTTTTATATTAGTAATAAATATACGTTTAGATAAAATACGAGGAGACGACAATCTTACAACGTAAAAATATATATAAATCAATAAATTACAATATATAAAAATATTAAAAGCAACCTAAACATCAAAATTTCAAAGCTGCAGGACATGCTCGATCGCCATGGCCGAATTGGCTATGAATTGAAACAAAATGCTAACTTCTCTAACTATTAGAATTCCATTTGGCAAATTTTTACAACATATTTTAAAAGTTACCCATAAAGATGACTTACTCCAAGGTTCAACACGGTGTGGGTAATGCTGTCGTATTCCTGGGATAGGCATTAGGGCTGGCACTATCCCGACAGCCGGGGGCTGGTATGGTGGCACGCGACCCCCTGAAGACCTCAGGTCTGCTGTCTCCGATGATGCATTTACCGGACGGGGGATCGCTAGTGGAGGAGTATCCTCTGCACTCGCTGATTAGAAAAATATTAACATTATTAATTGTACAAATTGGTATTTAGCTCAGCTAAATACCAATTTGGAACGCAGAGCTAGGAGACTCATAGGCGACAGTACTCTTTTAAAATCTAAGATGCAGAGCCTGGCACATAGATCCAAAATTGCCAGTCTATGTGTCTTTTATAAGATGTACTTCGGAGAGTGTGCTCAGGAGCTGCATGAGCCCATACCGCCTTCCCCTTTCTTCTATCGGACATACAGACGTACGGCTGGTTAATACCATCCGCATCTTGTCGAAATCCCTCCTTTTCGGACCAAGCGCTTTGAAACATCCTTTATAATGCGCACTGCCAATGTTTGGAACTCCCTACTGCAGTCTGTATTTCCGAGCTCATATAACCTTAATCTTTTCAAAGTTCGAGCGAATAGGCACCTTCTGGGTGAGCTCGCTCCATCATAGGCCTCATCCTTGCTACACAGCTGGTTGTTGGCCAAGAGCAAACCCATCTCTAATAAAAAAAAAAAACTCTATTCTTATTTGAGCTATTATTTAAAGTAAACACTTAAATTTAGGTAAAAGAAGCTTGAACGCTATAGAAAATATTATAAAAATACTAACCGCATAGCCATAGTAAGGTGACTGATGCTACATAGACCGCTATTGGAGCTGGCATGTTGTCAGTTTACCAGAGGACCGAAACAGTCATATCTTAGGTGACCTGGGCAGCAACACGAGAAGTCCGCGCTCTCATCAGCAGCATGGCTTGCTGGTATTGCTCACTCCGTCTGTTCGGATAATAGAAACAGCACACTTAGTTTTATTAAAAACCTCTAATTTTTCTACGTTATCTCTTTTGTGCAGAAATAAATTTCGTTTGTTTTAATTTTTCATTCTCAATCACAGGACAGAAATACACGTTTCCTGGTTCATTATAACTATTTTATTACATTTATTAATTTACATTCCCATTTCCCTATCCCTTTCCAATTCCTTATCCTTAATCCTGTTGTGTTATAGGCGACGGTAGCCACCTACCCTCAAGTTTTTATTGTACACTCCAAAAATTTTATTTGTATTTTGTCAAAGCTCAAAGCTATGCCTACTGACGACTGTATGACAAAGTCAAAGCAAAGTTTAGTTGGCTTTGGCACCACTTACTTACGCACCGAAACACAATAGCACATGTGTTGTTAGTCTTCTGTGAGGGGGTGGTTAGTGGCATTTGAAATCATGTCCTGATTATGTGATGTTTCCTGATTTATAATTTAAAAAGACATAAAAAAATCTATTTAATTGTTTTTAAGTTGAACAAAAGGGAAGGGTTTGTTTATGAACATATACTATATCTGGCGTCTTAAGAAGAAAAGACGTAACTTAGGATTATCGGAAAAAATGCTTATATAACTGGCTTTGCAGGATTAGTACGAATATAATACGCAATCGTTAATAACTTAACTGTTTATAGGTTGGAAAAATGATTTGCTGAAAATTAATATGTTAAAAAAATATTTATTGCGTTGGTTACTTATTCAGTTAGTTATTTCCGTTCGCCGGTTAGTTACATAAAATATTTTTATGTTGGATATATCTATGAAGATATATCTTATATATCCATAAGATAAGAGCCGATCTGATATTAGGGAACCGCGTCGACGGTGGATCCAAGCTGCTTCTGACCGCCTATTGGAAAATTTTGAGGGAGGCCTATGTCCAGCAGTGGATGTCCTGCGGCTGAAATGTTGATATATATAAATTATTTATCTATTTCTACACCTAAATCTATAAATTTTATAGATAATAATATCTTTGAATTTTATAAACTAAAGTAGCTGTGCTCAGTCTGTTAGTCAGCTAACTTCTTTTACCCGTAGGGGTGGTACCCCACGGATTTTGATAAGGTTTTTTTCTAATGGAAAAAGTTATATATGAGGAGGAAGCCGAAAAAAAAATACAATTTCACTAAAATGTTCTGGGTTTTTCTTGAAACTTACGCTACTTGTTCATCTTTAAATGACACTAGGGCACAACTAAACGGAAATCTTATACAATTTTACTAATTTTAACCATATCTGTAACCACTTAAAGTTAAAATTAAGTTTACGTTTTTATGACATATCCTAGTATTTTTATCAAGGATTTTCACCACCACAACTTAACTAAAAATTAAGCACAATGTCACTTCTTACACAAGGACTACTCACAAAGCAGTTAATGTTAGTTTTGTTAGATCTTTATGTTCTTCTGCTATTTCTATGTCTTTTTTGTTAATTAACAGTTATCCCGGAATCGTTAAGTCAGTTAATATCACTGAAATGGTTTTAGAGGCGAGCTTTTATAATAGCAGCCATGTTGAAATTTATTGGCAGGGTTCTTTGCTAGGCATGCGCAGTGAGGTGTTCTCTTGAAGCACCTACTTGTTGATCCTCCCTTCATTCACTACGCATGGAATTCTACGCAGTTAACCGACTTATCCAATGTTCCTGTTTTTATATTAGATTACAGTCTCAAAACAAGGACATAGAAATTTGATATACTTATTAGAGATTCGAACGATAATTTAGCGACTCAACAATGCAAGTGAACATATAATAGAATATATTCTTATGTTCATATGAACATATAAATAGTTCGCGACAAAATTAACAACGATCTGCGCGGTCATGTCTTAATACATTATCTACTTATTAGCGACCCCGACTTTGACCTGTCTCAATTTTTTTCTACAAATTAATTACATACACAAAGTATCCAAATCCGTTGAGTGGGTTAGAAGAAGTTATACTACAGGTAATAGAGAGTTTTCTTCTGCACTAAATTACTACTCTTATTTCTTTTTTAAAATAGGTTCAGTATCACGTACTGACCCTAAATGCACAAAATCCTTTCAAATTAGGCGGGCGGAAGTGCCGCCATTTTGACAAAAACCGTTTCGGCCTATATATCCGTAACCGTGAGGCCAAAAATGGTAACCTTTATTGTAGATAAATAAATTTCCTATCTTTTTTGTGGAATAATTTTTTTTCTATCACTTACTGTTTACGACTTATTCGACTATAACGATTTGTTTATTGATTTTTGGCCCCATATCTCTTCTAATAATTGTTTAAACAATAAAATGCTAATGACCTAAGTTATAAATCTACAAATTGTCTACAACTTTTACTTTAAACTTTTTTTTCTAAAATTAATATTTTTGAAGTTATGACGCGTTGAATGTTGCACTACCGGGTGTAAGGTTAATAAAAACGAGGCATGCATGATGAAATGATGAAAATTCAGTAAAAATACAAAAAAAGATTAATAATAGTGACATAATTAGCAATAATAATAATAATAATTAAATTGTAGATTTAAAACTTAGCATTAGGTCATTAGCATTTTATTGTTTAAACAATTATTAGAAGAGGGGTCAGTCAATAAACAAATCGTAATAGTCGAATAAGTCGTAAACGGTGATAGAAAAAAAAATTATTGGACAAGAAAGATAGGAAATTTATTTATCTACAATAAAGGTTAATACCATTTTGGGCCTCAAGTGCACTGTTATGGAGATATAGGCCGAAACGGTTTTTATCACTTCCGACCGCCCGTAGGAAAAAAAATAATTTAATATCAGAGAAACATTTCTGTTTTAGTCAAGTTTTAAAAACGTACGCTCTCATCACTTCTGAAAGGAAAATCTTCCTTTGTGAAGAATATCAATTGAAATAAATAATATTTTATTTCAATATATCTGTAATTATGGGAACAAATAAGAGCTCTCGCAATACTATAAGTAGACGCTTTTATATCATTCAACACATTTAATTGAGTTGTTAGAGGAAATTCTTAAGTCTACTTAAAACATGTCTGTTCTATTTATAAATATATAATAAAATCGTAAACGAGTCGTGTCTGTACATTACATATTTTTTCTAAAAAACAAATTGTACTTATGTTACCGAGGTCAAAAAATTAGTTTTTATAATTTTTATCTGTTTGTCTATGCGTTTGTGCACGCTAATCGCAGAAATAACTTAACGGATTTGGATAGAAATTGGCACACAGATAATTTTTTTATCATAGGATACCTTTTATCCTGGAAAAATATTAAATATCTGCTGAATTATCAAAAAAACGGACTACAACGCGTATGAAGTTGCGGACAGAGCTTAGAAGTCATAGAGAAATCTTTCTTACTGTAAGTTTACATCTGTGTATTGAAAACCGAAAATATGTCGACAAAACAATGACTTTTTTTGTAAACAGTAGGTAAAGGAATTTCTGTCAATGAATTTTCATATTTATGTATTACTAGCGACCCGCTCTCGGCTTCGCCCGCGTCTGTTCAGCGGTTTTGGAGTCTATAGGGACTAGGTATACAATACTAGCCAATGCCTGCGATGAATGAAATAAAAAAATATATACTTTAAAAAATTAATAAATTATTGATCGAATATTTAAAAGAGCAATAATTCACTCAATTTTTATTGCTTTCATAGTTTTGCCAGGTGTTGATTTTTTTTTTAATCCTCGAGAGCAGTACTTTTTCTGGATGAAAGATGCTCTACATAACTTTCCTATTTAGTATTATTTTCCTGTATCTGACATGAATAAATTTAATGATGATCGGTTGAGTAGTTAACGCGTAAAAGAAAGATAACAGACACAGACAAATATAACTCACATTTTTAATATTAATAGGGATGTTTATAAGTTACACTAGTTTACAAAGTTTTACTTTTTCTCTGTTGACATCAACTTTGTGATTGATAATGTTTACCTATGACATGTTTTCTTTCGAATAAACCAAAAAAAGATCATTTATTTTTATTTTTTATGAATAAGTTCGATAGACAGGCTGGGTCCCCTTGATGGTAGATACCGTCGCCTATAACACAAGCAATTTTTAATATATTGCGCTTATTTGTTGATAATTCATTCATTGATAACGTACATATTATACTCTGTTAAGATATCTAGTTTTTGCGACATGATGGGTTCAAGGAGACGTGTTGTTTAAACAATCCAATTATTTTTTACATAATATGTGTTTAATGATTGTAAAAATTATATCAGAGTTCATTAAAAATATCTATTTTTTATAATATATTTAGGGATGCTTTTGGATAAAAATTATAAGCTTTGGGCACCTGATTGTGTTTGTAAATCGTGTGAATATTTAAGATTGTGAGAAGGTGGCAAAAGAAGTGCTTTCAACTTCGGAACACCAACCAATTGAACAAGAATAATGTTGATAAATATATTTAAGAGCATTGTCTAAAAACAAACAAGATTAATTAGTTTCCTTTTAAAAAAATATTTAGCAAATACATGTGAAATTTATTTCGCGATCAATACATAGGACGAAGTGCGCGATTCTCGCCCACGCTCGACCCCCGCACGCCTTACTTCCACCCCCTCTCCCATCTGAACCCAACATAATAGCCTGAAACCCAACACCGCCTGCCGCCCACGGACCTCACCATCAAACTACGACGTCACAGCCTTATTCTTTCTTTCATTCAACGCCTTTTTATCTACAATCTAATTTTAGTAACTCATTAACTAACTCAATGAAATCTTACTATTTCAGCCTTTTAATTTTTGCACATATTTAAAAAAGTAACTTCATGCATTACAATTTAGTTAAACTAAAACATAATTACCTAGTTTAGAGTCGCACACGTAGCATGCCGTTAATAAAACCTTTCAAGAAAAGCACCAAAACAATGCTGGTCAAACACCAAAATCCAAATAGAACTGAGTTTACAATAATATCTTTCACCTCAACACACTGAAATCCACAAAAATTGTCCACCAAGTTTGTATTTTTAAGTCTCTTCAATGCTTATTTGTTGTTTGTGACAGAGATGTTCCTTAGTCGGGGTTTAGTTAAGCACTACACGAGCCGGAGCCTGGAATCTGTGCTTTCCGCCCGCCCGCCCTTCGCCCCTCAAGCCTCTGTGCGCCCCGCGCAGTCTGCGCTTCCGTCGATGAATGAAGTCGCCGCCCGCCCCGATGCTACCACGCTCGTCGCTCTTCTATCTATATACGAGTAAATCTCTTCGTTTGTATTGTATTCGTCTTCTGAGAATAACACCCGATCAAAATAGATGAATACATTATAAATATTGTCTATTTTGTTGTGTTCTTTTATGCAACATTTAAGTACATTCTTAAACAATCGTTTGAGAAACTTAATTTTTCTTCGAGAAAGAACCACGTATAAAACAAATAAAAATTGCCCACTGGTTAATTTTGATGAAACTACGTATTTTGATGGTTCTAAAAAAAAAGTTTGTTTCATTTGTTTTTGTGTTGTGTTCATGTGTTTTTTTTTTCAATAACGTCATATGAACCGATATAAATTCATAATGATTTTATAAATTCAGGTGTCATGAGTATCGACATGGATGAAATAAATTACATCGAAAATTCTTTATAAATAAAAAAAATTTCTTAATTTTTTTTAAATTTTTTATCCGTAACAAATGTAAATTTATTAACAGACAAAATTATAGTTGTTGCAGGATTATAATATCGCGATTAGACAATTGAAAATCCTCCGCTAATGTATAATTACACTATATGTATTACACTTTGTGCTCTGGGTGATAAGGGAATTACTATTTTATTTAAAACTAGCTGGTGCCTGCGACTATCCTGTGTCCTGTACGTCTAAATGTTTATCTACCAAGTTTCATTTAAATCAGTTAATTTGTTTAAGAGTTGTGGAGGAACATACATACATACATACAGATTTATTAATAGTATTGATGATTGATGATAAATATAACTTTTATCAAAAAAAAATTATCAAAAAAGTGTACCCATTAACATATACCTAAATAATTTTATTTTTAACTACTACAAAACGATGTTCAGGTAAGAAAAGCTTTTCCCTATCTTTTACTGAATTAAGGTTATGAAATCAGTTGCACAAGGCAGCGTGAAGGCGTGAGTTGAGCGGAGTTCCGATCCGAGTTCTTCAGGTAAACGATGAATAAGAAGTTATCAAAAAATCATCAGAGATGAATTTTTGAATTTGAATAGCATATTTGAAATAGCCCCTTGTATCAACACAAGATTTATTATTAGTATTGATGATTGATGATATGATATGAGTATGATGATGATGGTAAAGTTTTTTTCATATTAATCTGTAGCTGCGAAGTGTATGTTGAAACATCTAGCGTAGAAGCCCATAAATATTTCGTGATTTCTATTTTTGCTATGTTGCAAACGAAATAAAAATTGTCACAACGTAATTTGTCATAATAAGGTCTAGATGGCGCTGAGGACTTTTGGTACCCTAAATAGAGCGCTAAATCAACCTTTTAGAATGTTATCGTAATTACAGGATAGATGGCGTTAACCGTGTGGTTACTATCTTTTTAACCCTTTTGCATCAAACTACTACAACATGGAACACGCGTGCCATACAAAACACAACGAAGGGGATTGGGTAACTTTGTATGGAGGGTTGGCATCATTTTTTTTTCTAGCGGCCATTGTTCTGGCTCCCACTTGATGGAACCAGATTGTACTTCTAACTGATCCAGCTTGATTGGCCCAAATTGTCGAGGATCCTGCTTCAATGTTTGACCTGATGCTGTCGTTACCCTCGGATGGCCAGATTTGACCTTTTACTTGATTTTTGATAATTTGTAAATAAAACTACACACTTCCGTTTGATGCTGATCTATAATGCTCTGTTTATTGTACTTTTTGATCTACCTCTAAACATTTTTACAGGTACCTTATGAATTAGTAATAAATTGATGCTAACTTGAGTTGAACTAAAACCCATAACGCCATCTAGGCAATGCGGTCGTAAACATACCGCCCACCAAGGACATTAGTGGCGAAATGTCCTTTACAAAACCTTCCGCCCACCATGGCAGATTGCCTAGATGGGTTGGGTGACCTAAAATTAACAAATGGATTTGAACTATTTGACCTTTAAAACTAACATAATATGTGACCTAAATAACTAACTAACCTAACACCTATAAACCCATAAACATTTAAACAAATCCAAACTGATAAGATTTCAAAACAAACACATGCAAATAAAACCATAAGAAAAAGTTAATACAAGTAAAGCTAAAATCTAAACAAATTAAACAAGTTATGAATTTATTGGCAAAATACATACCTACTTTGGAAGTGGGTCTTTAAATCATAGAATTTTTAACTTGGATTGTGACCACACGGGTGACATTATTGCTACCTACAGGTTTTTCCACAATTTACCCATAACCCAACGACTTGGTGGAAGATCGTCCTCTTTAACTAAAACGATATCTCCGAAGCTAGGCTCAAGTACTCGAGAGTTCCATTTATATCGATTCATAAGTGTGGAAAGGTATTCTCGAGACCACCGCTTCCAAAAGGTCTGTACCATCCTTTGAATGTATTGCCGTCTAGATACTAAATTGACCTTGGATTCCAAATAACTATTTCCGTCTGGTATGGTGACCAGTGGTCCTCCTATTAAGAAATGACTGATGACCTTAACCCTTAGTTATCCTTAGTTGAATTGGCCCTGCATAGTCCACTTCACTATGCAGAAATGCTCTAGTTGGAATACGTCGTACCGATGGTAATGAAAGAAATCCCCGCTTCGATTCCAGGTAAGTCCTAATATTTTAACTATATTCTCCGTTTTGATCTCCTCAGTGTCCTGTTAGTTCTATGTCTTAGTCTATGTTGTCTTAGTTCTATGTTGTACTCCTTTTGATCTATATTTTCCACCCTTTGATCTATGTTGTCCTCCTTTTGATCTATGTTGTCCTCTTTTTTATCTATGTTGTCCTCTTGTTGATCTATGTTGTACTATTTTATCTATGTTGTCCTCCTTTTTATCTATGTTGTCCTCCTTTGATCTATATTGTCCTCATTTTTATCTATGTTGTTCTCTTTTTTGTCTATGTTGTCCTCTTTTTTGATCTATATAGCTTAATTTCTGAAAGTAACTCCTAGTTGTCCTTTTTCTAATGATTTAAACTTTCTTACAGCTGGTTGACGCCAGTTGCCACCTAAGCAACGAGGTTGATCTTCACGAAAAGGTAACTTCACAAAGTCTCCTTCTGGTGTCCCTTTTGTTGTCCTAGTGAAAATGTCTTCGCACCCCTGTTCTTCTTCTGTATACAGTTTGTTTCTCTTTGAATGTTCTTCTATTTCCCGAAATCGTTTTGGCATGTCGTTTTCATTTATGTGTGTATGCATCACAGATAGATTGCAGTTCTTCTGTCTGTCATTAAAACACGGCAGTACCCCAGACAGAATCCACCCTAAAGAGGTATCTTGAGCTATAAAGGTTCCATTCGAGCTTCTTATGCTTTTAACACCGTCCTTCAAAATCTCGCTGTATATATTTGCACCCAACAACAAGTCGATTCTGCCAGGAATGTTATACTGCGGGTCTGCAAGGCATAACTCTTGTAAATCAATCCAATTGACAGCTTCTATTCTTCTCTCTGGCAAAAATGATGTTATACTCTTGACTATATAAGCTTTGATTTGAATTTTAAAATTCTTGTTACTACGCGAAGTAAGGTTGATGTATACCATTGCCTTTGATATCCCCACCTTGACTCCATTTAAACCGGTAGTTCTCCCTCTGACAGGAATCTTCTTCAACCGTAAAAGTTGCGCTGTTTTTTCCGTTACAAAGCAGGCCTGAGATCCTTGATCCAATAGTGCTCTTATCACGTGATTGGTTTCAGATTTGGACTTGGCATCTACCAACGCAGTAGCTAATAAAACCTGTCCCCCTTCGGAGACCTTCCGAGTTGACAGACATGATACTATTGGGGATTCGCTAGCCGATGGTCTAGGACTCTCATCGGTCTGACCGGACTCTTGTGGAGCTGAACTATAGCTATCCAGATGCAAAAGAGAATGATGACGTCTTTTACAAATCCTACAAGTGGTAGAATTTTTGCACTGAGCTGCTGTGTGATTGCCGCCTAAACAATTAAAACAAATATAATTTTTAGATACAAAGTCCCTTCTCTCAGCACATCCTTTTTTAGCAAATTCCTTACAAAAACATAATTTGTGATTCTCTGAACAGAACTCACACCGCATAATAGAAATATTATCATTATTAGTAGACAATAATGTTTTTGGTCTTGTGTTATAACGACTGTCCTGCTGTACTAACGATCTATTGGAATCAAGAAATTCCAATGCGCGGAATCGATTTTCAATAAAACTCTGAAGTTGAGCTAACGTCGGTAATTGATCTGTATCGGTTGAACTAGACAAGTGTAATTCCCATTGTTTGCGCGTCTCGTTATCTAACTTAAATGTAACAATATGAATAACGATAATGTCCCATGTGCTCACATCCACTTTTATATTTTTCAATGCACTCATACAATCCATGGTAGTGTCTAAAATTTCCTTTAATCCACTCGCAGATTCATTATTTAATCGCCTTTGTCCTAATAAGCGCTTTAAAATGCAATTAGATAAGTA
The DNA here is from genome assembly GCA_945859745.1 of Synanthedon formicaeformis. Taxonomy (NCBI): domain Eukaryota; kingdom Metazoa; phylum Arthropoda; class Insecta; order Lepidoptera; family Sesiidae; genus Synanthedon; species Synanthedon formicaeformis. Next base: position 4,204,061 of record OX243957.1, read on the forward strand.
TTTTTTATTATTATAACGCTTTTCCAATAATGACCAACATTGACTATAATTCGCATCACAAATAGGTGTATGTTGTATTAATTGTGCCGCTTCACCAATTAAATGACTTTTCAAATAATGCAATTTCTGAACATTGTCTAAACTATCATTATTGTGCACAAGAGATAAAAATAAATCCCGAAACGTGACCCATTCAGAATACTTTCCCGAAAAATTAGGAATATCAATTTTTGGGAGTCTGACTAATGCACGAGAAATACCTAAATTGTTATCATTATTATTAACACTAACTTGCAAAGAGTCGCTTTCGTTTGATACAAATTGTTTTAATGAAATTTTCAAAAATGATTTATACATTAAATAATCTTCTTCAGTACTTTCATATATTTCTTGGGTAACATAGACAGTATTTTCCAAACTATCACTGTCTGATATTTCATACAATTTTGTGTTATTGCATCTAAACCACGTCCAATCCTTTTCTAAATTATCTAATCTAGCTCCTATATATTCTTTAGATATTCGCTCTTTTGGACTTTTCTTAAAATTTAACAAACCCTTTTTAATTGAACTATGTAAATTTAATTGAATTTTTATTAGACCTTCCATATTTTATTCTTATAATTATTTACTAATTAAATATTAAATATTTAAAACCAAACTTGAACTATTAACAAAAATAATTACTTAAGTGGGTATATTTTTTAAATAATAATTTAAAGCGTAAAAACAATATTAACCTCTTATTTATAAATACTTAACAATGTGCAATTTCATAAAAAAAATATAAGTTAAAATGAAAAGTTTCAAATACCTACTAACTAATATTATAAGTATCTAAATATTTCTTGAAATTTTGTATTTTTAATTTCTAGTGAAAATCTTAAAACTATTCTTTATTAGTTATTCTATATTATGATCTAACTAAATAAATATAATGCTTTTTTTTTTCAAAGTATAAAGTTGATATACAATTACACATAAATTTTAAATGATAACAAATTTACAAGTTTTATTATACAAAGAAATAAAGTTCAATTTTGCTTGAAAATAATGAATGTTCCGCTTACGTTTGCCGATCACACAAAACTTATTTCACTGATTTTAACACCAATTACACGGATACACTCGTCACCGAATACCGTTGTTCTACTTCTGCCCTTATGCCGTTACGCTGATGGTAACGTGATCTTTCCGCTTCGCTATGTCCTGCCGCTTGGCTATTGTCCTGCCGCTTGGCTATTGTCCTGCCGCTTGACTCCTTCCGCCGCTGGTAACTGACGCACCTCCAAAGTGACCTCAACCGTCGCCGGTTGCCGCTGATACCCCGTAACCTTCAAGCCGCGATCCACTGCCAGTACGTGAGGGTCCGTTTCAAAGGATCCGAAACTTAAAATATACTGGACCGGCTTGCTGCCAAAATGCTGGGCTGGATCTGACTCGATAGACCAAAATGCTGGATCCGGCTCGGTAGGACCAAATGTTCTGGCTCCCACTTGATGGAACCAGATTGTACTTCTAACTGATCCAGCTCGATTGGCCCAAATTGTCGAGGATCCTGCTTCAATGTTTGACCTGATGCTGTCGTTACCCTCGGATGGCCAGATTTGACCTTTTACTTGATTTTTGATAATTTGTAAATAAAACTACACACTTCCGTTTGATGCTGATCTATAATGCTCTGTTTATTGTACTTTTTGATCTACCTCTAAACATTTTTACAGGTACCTTATGAATTAGTAATAAATTGATGCTAACTTGAGTTGAACTAAAACCCATAACGCCATCTAGGCAATGCGGTCGTAAACAGCCATTGATAAAAACTATTGTCGTTTAAAGTCCTTGCAAAAATATGTTATAGTGTGCAAAAAGAATTACTCCAAACTATATCGAACGAGAGATATAAGGATTTAAAGATACGAACTTTACGCCTGGTTGCTCTTCAAGAACAAGCAATAAAATGAAAAAAAAAAAAAACATTATTTTTTGTATTTTTTAATATAATGAAAAAAAAGTTACTAATCATCATTTTCTTCGTCATAAACTTCATTTTCTATGTCATTCCTTATTATCGTGTCCAAGAACTGCGCCGGAGGAACTACATCTTGGTGTCTTCCCCATCTCATGTACCATGAGTCAATACAGCGGGCCTATTCTCTATCTGTGGTTTTTAAAACGTATCAACTCCAATGTCGACATTAAGTTGGAAATAATACTTTGTCAAACTAAAAACGACACAATAACGCGCCAATAACTTCATCGACATGTATAACTACGGTAAAAATGTCGTAGACATTTTGACATGTGCTTAGTGATAGTGAATGCAAAAGTAGACAATTGTCGAGTCTATATTATAACCGCATCGAGTCGATAACCACAGCAAAACCACACATAGAGAATACGGGCACAGTTGAGGCTTTTTAAACCCCTTGAATTTGGTTTTTTATATATCTCAATAACATACGACCCGTTTTTAACATGCTCTCCATATGGTTGGAGAGCCCAAGAGGGGATTTCTGGAGTCACTCGAGCGCGTCAGATTAAGCTATGGTAGATTAATTACATGCTGAAAAGTGTGCATTTTAATAATCTGACGATTTGGTTGGTGGGGTTGGCGGGGGTGGGGGTAAAATTTTAAATACAACTCGAACGCGTCAGATTTTCAGAGGGGATGTTAAGTGAACCTAAACTAAGCTCCCATTTAAAATTCAGACGATTCGGATGTAACGCAAGCTTTTGATAGCTTTTTGAAAATGCAAAAAATATTTTTGACGATTTTCATTTTGTAATACTCGAGCGCGTCAGATTTTCATTCAGACGGTTCAGCCTAAAGTCCTGATCGTGCTGATTCTTAATCTGACGATTATATGGAGGATTTTTTTAAATACAGCGCCTACAAAATTTTAAACGCCTGTAGACGCTCACCCCACCGCTGAAATGAAAAACTTCATATAACCTTTTTTCTTCTTACCATCCAATCTTCAAAGTCCAATAGGTCCCCACGACGCTCGAGTGACTACACATTTAGCATCGTGGGCTCTCTAACCAATAGTAGCTACGTGCTTGTTGGATCTGGTACGTGCTTGTTGGATCATAAAATCCAATTCAGAAGTAAATCAGTGTCCAGTTAGAAAGGCCAATCTTCATTTTCAACAAAAATCACACAAAGTCCAGGAGAGAATGCTAAGTCGTTAGGTAAGGTTTAATGAGATAAACAAGCACACACGCACACAACACAATGGTCAAATGGTGAATGTTGTTGCGACGGCCGGCGACGACGGGGTTAGGGAGGGGTTTGGCTGAACCATTCGTCGATTTGGGACTTTTGTGAACGTGAATCTATTTCTAGGAAGCGTTTTGTATCAATAACTGTTAAATTATGTATTTTTTACATCGAAGTAGTGTACATAGACGATTATAATCGAAGTAGTGTATATAGACGAAGTAGTGATTTAAGTAATATATAAAGCCAAATATCTCAGCTTCGATGTTATTTAGCGGTATAGTTCCATAATAATAAATGCTACTTTCGAACTGATTTTTCAAATTATGCTACTTTTATGAGTGGCCGCCAAAGTTGAAAATGATGCCAACTTTACCCAAACCCCTTTTATGGAACATTTAAAAGTGACGGTCATGTGCGTAGAGCATGAACTGTCATTTATAACAAAACAAACATAATAATAAGTACGTAATTTAAAGAAAATGTGACTTTACGTCAACCCATTAGAGTTTAAAATGAAATAGTAGAAGTTGATCGTTACTACCTTTTACCATTGACGCGTGAAGGCAAGAGTCCGCCATGATTCTGTCAAAGGCGTTCTTTTTATGTTCCCCTTTGGCATTTGTGACGCAAATTCCATTGTAGTATTTCGATGCCCTTTTGCCTCGAGCTATGCTTTGCTTAGGTAATTATGTTCCCTTGTGTTTTATTTAATTAAGGGCCTCTTTCACAAACTACAAGTAAAGTGTTGATTAGTTACTTTTAGAAATCATTTTCTGTTATATTGAATTATGCACTCGGTTTACTGCATCATTCGATAGGCGAATTTTTATTATTATTGTCAATTTTATGTAAAGATCAGCTGACAGGCTGACGGTACACTTGATGGCAGGGGCAGGTGGCAACCGTCGCCTATAACACAAGCAACGCCACAGGTGTTGGCTGCTAGTACGCAGCCGAACAAGGTTAGTTTTCACAACTGGAAGCCATATTAGGATATTAAATTTGTATCTGTAGACTCTTCTGAGATATAAACGAACCATAACATACTACTGAACTAAGATTTTCAGAAGAATAGGGGTGAAATTATTGAAAAATTACGAGTATAATATTCAAGTATGAAAGTCAATGTTAATTCCATAATAAACTTTATTATTAATTAAAACATATTATGTTACAATAATAATAGAACTATTCGTTCGCCATCGTTTCCTAATAAAAAAAAACATCAATTTACTATCTCATCTACGACGTACTATACTTACTTATTATTTACAATAAAATTTATTAACTACTCATATCATATTATATTGGCACGTACGAGTATTTTTTTTAATAAAAATCTTTAGATTTTTTTAAAAAGATGCGTAGATCGGACAAATTAACAAATTAGGCCCGTAGGTTTTAGTAACATTTAGTATTTATAAAACTTTTTAATATATAGCCACTTATATCCCATCAGTTATTTATCCCATTAACTGTGACGTTACAATAGAAGTGTACCTGTGACGTCGAATTAATAAAAGTTAAGAATATTGTTATTATTACTAATAAGAATATTTAAGTTTATATCATTTTAGACTCCCTAACTAATATCTTACATTACAGCTTATCTTACGAAAGAATAAGAAATCAACTTTTGTTAAAATTGGCACGTTTAATAAACATTCGTTCTTTTAATTTAATTAGAAGATATTGCATAGGGCGATACGAACAAATGTGGTGACGCAACGCAACGCGTCGCTCTCCGATTTAGATTTATCTCATAAAGAAGGTGAATTATCTCGTATGATTATCAATATCTTCCTCGCTTATTTTGACGATAAATATTTTAAATGCGCACAATTGTCACCTTCGATGTGAGAGAGAGGCCCCATGCGTTGTATTACGTCATCGCAACGGATCAACGCATTGTATTGCGAATCACCTGCTTAGCGTCAGCGCACGACGCCGCAACGCAAGAGAGCGACGCAGTCGCAGTCGCAGCGAAGCATCTTAGTTCAACTTTCAGTTATACATATAAATTATATATCGATATCCGCTTCGTCTCCTGCCCGTCGATCCGTTTTAACGTCGCGTGCGACGACGACGCAACATAAAATGTCATAAAAATATATGTAAAACGTCGCATCGTCGACCCAACGCAACACAACGTACTAATGGGGCCTCATCCTTTATGTACAACAACGGGGTGTCACTGCTCAAGCATCGCAGCGCCAACGCAACGCACTGGCAACGCACCCTATGTGCTTTTAAATAATAGAACGTTAATTAATGGATCGTTCCAATTGGAAAACTCTTATAATATAATTTATCAGGTATTCGTAATTACAATGAAATTGTAACTTAATTGTTGCGTTTTAAATCAATAAATATATATTAATTAATTAATTGGCAGTTTCATTATATAGGTTAAGTCATCAATTTTATATCTGAATATTTTCTTTCTTTATCTATAGGAACATTTCTAGCGCTTTATTTACGCATCTAAAATGTCTCTACAGACGGAAATGTATTCAATACATTTCCCTTTAGGTATATAAATATACAAGTTTGCCTAAGCGACGACTCAGCCTATATTGAATGCGATATGGCATACAGTTTTAATCGCCTACATACATATATACATATAAGTAGTTAAATTCAATCGTTTTCTTAAAATGTAAACAAATTTCTGTATTATTATTTCTTATGTAAGAAAGTCTATATAAAAAACACTAACAGAAAATTAAACTAACCATTCCTGACATTAAAGTTATAAAACATTTGACGAGCCCATTGGTCCAGTGTCGGGTTCGATTCCCGGTAGGACCAATTATGGAAATGAATTTTTTAAAGTTGGCTCTGGTCTGGAGCTGGAAAGTAGTGCTAGGCACAGTGCCCCTGGTTTTGTCTGGAATCACCCCCTTACAAAAGTCTACTCTGAAAGAACAGCATGTCTGCTGTTGTGTTTCGGTGAGTAAGGGATGCCAGAATTCATTTCTCAAATACCTTTAAGTTACTACGGCTGGCAGCGCATTTAAAGCACCTATAGTGGTTTAGTGCACATTAATCAGATTCCGTTGGACCGACAGCCTGCCTGACAAACCTTTTCTTTAAATGATATAAGTTATGGAGTTTCTTTTTAGAATTAAAATTCAAGAAACAACTCTTTAAATATAAATAATAATCTAGCTGATAATTTAAAATTAATCTATGGACTCTTAGGGCCTCTTTCACTAAAAGTAACTAAAAGTAAAGTGTTGATTAGTTACTTTTAGAAATCATTTTCTGTTTTATTGAATTATGCACTCGGTTTACTGCATCATTCGATAGGCGATTTTTTTTTTTATTTTCTATTTAATGTTTGGGACGTTTACCGTACAAACAAAGGTATATCAGCTAAATTATTCCCGGTGACAGGTGACTTTAAGTGACTGTTTAGCCTACTTGACATTCGTGAAATAGGCGCTTAAATCATTAATGTAACCACGTAGTTATATTGAAGTTATTTTATGTTTGTACAATAATATAAAAAATAACAAATTTTTCTAAATATCGTTTTTTTGTTTACATTTCAAGGAATCACTTAATTTATGCAAATAAAATATTACAATTACTATTTTAAAACGATAACATTATTTGTTATAATTTCGTTTGAACACATTACTATATATAATAATGTTTGGTAATAAGCAGATAGAACTTATATTACTTCTCCTAATAATATAACTTCTTTCTGCTATGTATAAGATACCAAAGTTAAGATAGTTTCAGGTAGTACTTAGTAAGACTGCATTAGTACCGTATTCGTTTATTGCGTAAAATATTTTCATGAGCTGACTTGTTAATGTTGATTAATTTCAACTGTTAACTATTATAACGTCTACAGTTCTCCATGACAGATAGATAAATAATTATTTTCACGAAAAATAATATATAAAAAGCGAAGATCTCCAACCAAGCTTAGACTGATCTATAGGTGAAAAAGATCCTATATGTATTTATAATGTTTATAGTATCTATAAGTCCTATAAGAATCTATCCTATTCCTATAGGTCTTTGCAAGTATTTACTCGCTCATGTGTATAATCACCTCAAATGCACATAAGTAATTTCTTATTATCAGCGAATCAGCGATTGTGTTTGCGCCCATTTTTATTAGACTGAAACTTTTGTTCAATCTTAATTGCTCATATATTTTTGTCAGGCTTTGTTTTTTTTTATAATTATATTGTTTATCGAGAATAGTTATATTTTTTTTATAAAAGACCTTTTCTGCATTATGTCCTTTGCATCACTGCAAATGTGTATGCAAATAATAATAATAATAATAATCATTTATTTCAGATAAAACATCCATAATTATTAACTATTAACAAATAATAATAATAATATTTAACATCTATGTAAAACATTATATATATGTGAATCAAAATATAAATATTATAATATCCTTACTATTAGTAATATTATAAATGTGAATGTGAGTTTGTTTGTTTATTATAAGTCACGCAAAAACTACTGAACCGATCACCATGTGATCGTGATCGAAAAAGTTTTCAATGTTAACTCAACCACTATACCTGCTTTGAAAATATCACTTAATATTGTAAGTAAATAAATAAAAATAACAATTGATTTGAATGCAGTTGAACAAGGGTTGACTCAATTTTATTGTTCTCCGATGTAGATTAGAGGTAGCTTTTCATACTTTTAAATAAAGAATTCTTCTATGAAGCATGACATAACGAGAGATCGCCCCCACTAATATAAAGTTTGTACATAAATTAACACAAGTTAACAGTTGTCAACATCAACAGTTGCGAGCTCATACGAATATTTGCGTGTAGTATAATTTTTAATCAAATATATAAAACACCCAATATACTGCGTTAAATAATAGAAAGCTAATTGGAAAAATGACACGTGAATAGGTGTCGATAACGTTGACGTCGCGAATCTTCGGCATAGACGCCTTGATGGCGGACGCACCGCGGCGGAGTGCATGTATCATCTTCGGTTTGCTGGTGGAGCCGTCTAAAAATTAATGATTTATATATTTACTAACAAATAAGTAGGACTTAATGTTTAAAAAAAATGTTTATCAGTTAAAACTCGAGGAATGAATTGGTTTTACGCCTTTTATCAAAAAAGCTCTTTTGAAAATTGAAACAATTTCTGTACTGAACATTTATGAAAGTAAATCTCTACCTACTTAATTTACTAGATTTTAATTTCTGAATTATATTTGTAAAACAATTTGTTACTATAATTATAATAATATATAAAGCTGAAGTTTGTTTGTTTGTTTGGTTGTACACGCTAATCTTTGGAACTATTGGTTAGAATTGAAAAAAATCTTTTTGTGTTGGATAGTCCATTTATCAAGGAAGGCTATAGGCTATAGAGTACGCGGACGAAGTTGCGGGCACCAGCTAGTACCTAATAAAAATGCAATTGTATGTTTGAAAAAATATTTTTTATGAACATTGTTACGATTTTCGTTACATATCCTTTTAATAAAACATATACCTACTTCTCGAATTTCGCGAATGTGGCCTATTTCTGTACCGAAGATGCGTGTAGTCCCTCTGTAACCTCAAAGATGGTGGAGCACCAGCGGCGATGTGAAGTGGCTTCGAACGTAGCCCCAACAATGGGGACGCGCGCCCTGTGCTGCCAGTGCATTCTCGGAGCGCTATTATTTCTTCTGGAGACCTAGAGCCTATTGTTTAAATGATTATAGAATTACTTCTAGATATATTAAATAGGGCAGGGCACATTGCGTTCAACAATTACAAACAGGGCAGCCCGATTGACATCAGAAATCACGCCTTACAGAAATAAAACACAAGAGTATTTCAATGCATGAGTAAAGAATGTCAAAGTGATTCTAAAATCTACACTTCTCTGTAAGCGTTTACAACAGCGTTGTCACTCTATAACATACTTTTACGGTGTGGGAGTTTTACCTTTAACGGCATTTCTTTGACGAGCCTCTTTGACACTGTCTAAGGGGCCCTGGGTTCGATTCCCAATTCTTAATCTTGTTCTTAATCCTACTATGGTCGGCAAGCACACTTGCAGTACCTGTGGCGTTACTTGCTTGTGTTATAGTCGACAGTATAACCATCTACCGTCAAGTGTAACATAAAAAAGAATAAAATTACTATGTATGACCTTTCGATTGGTATGACTACCATGTTCTGTTTTATATTTCGCTTACGTTTTTATCCTTACTAATATCATTAATAGTAATCCTGTATATGATCCTTTATGTACTCAGCATAAGTGGAGCATTGACTTTGAAATACAAATAAAAATTGTTTGAACACATTCATTTCGGGTTCTAATATAAAACTACTTACCGGAACATTTCAAATCTTTCTCCATACTTGTGCTTGTTGACATTTGCTCCCTATTCTTTAACTTGGCCCTCTTTCTCGCTCTGGCTCCCCAATACGTGTAATTTACTGCGGCGTATTCCAACAACGCCGCAAACACAAAAATGAAACACATCACCAAGTAGATGTCGATAGCCTTCACATAGGAGATTCGCGGCAGACTACTCCTTACTCCGGTGCTGATTGTAGTCATGGTGAGCACGGTCGTTATTCCTGAAATACATTAAGATAGAATCAATACACAATGCATTTTAACAGACTTTTGAAACAGCAGACGCATACAAGTAATTTTGAATCTCAATTTACAGATTCACATTGCTATCTCGCTGTTGATTGAAGAGTATGGTCTCAGATTAAATAAGAGTTCATCATTTAGTGACTTTCTGACAATCTTAAATATAAAAGGCGATGTGTGTGTGTATGTTCCCTATGGGCTCTAAAACCGTGGAACCGATTTTGATGAAACTTTCAGACGATCTTAAGATTAGTCAAGTGAAGTTTGATAGCGATCGGACGCTGGCGAAGCCGGGAGCGGGTCGCTACTAAATGATAAAATCATAATTCATTTATTCGTTTTTAACATTCCATTATTGCCTAGAATAAAAGACCTAACTTACACATAATTATAAACTTGAGAAAGTTAACCTTGTTGATACCAATAAGGTTATTTCTTGTATTTTAAAAAGTTTTTGACGCTCAGGTCATCAACTTTCTTGTAGCCTGGAAAGTAGAGCCACATACCATCAAATCTGTTGTCGACATTTACATAAAAATATGAATAAATCTTTACATAAAATCCTTACAAATAACTTTAAAGTACCCAATGTTAGTCTAGTGGTTTTGCTTTATAGATACGAGCTTGCCTTTATAGAACGAGTGGACTGTATGAAAGTTTAAACTGATTGTCGCAAAGAAAAAAAATTTATCAAATTGGATTAGGGTAAGTATTAAAAGTATATTGAAAGTATTAAAATTAGATTGAATATTATTGAAATCATAGAACACTCTATCCGCCTTTTTTATACGTCCTTACCTAATGCCACTCTGGCCGATGTAGCTTCATGGTTGATCCAAAATGATACCCACGACAGCATCACTATAAGTATACATGGCAAGTACGTCTGAAACACGAAGTATCCTATGTTCCTGCGAAGCTTGAAGCTAAGTGATAATCTCTGGTAGACACCTGTCGCCAGTTTTTCCTAGAAAAAAATTTCATGTTTTATTTTAACAAGCTATAATTAAAAAGTATAAACTAACTCCCGACTTTCTATTGAGCCCAAACACGTAATATCTGCTATAAGTTGCTGATGTTGGGTGTCTCGCAGACTACTAGATGATGCAGCGTTAGGTCAAGGTAACCATGTCATGGATACACCGCATCCAGGAAATATAACGTTGTGAGGTTCGTTTTGCTGCTTTATGAAAATAGAATACTAGAATGTGTAGTTTAATTTTCTTAGTTACTAAAATTTGTATTTTAATTTTCTCATAATCAAACCTAAATTCTCATTGTTTTTATAATACAATCCCATCACAAAAACAAAAACATTCTCTTCATTAAACTTCGAGAGCCCTATTCAATGGAATGAGTGGTAAACTTTTTGTAGAATTTTAAATATTTTGAGTTGGACGAGTTTATTGATTCCTTATTAGTATTAATTTTATTCATTACTTTTCTGTCGTTGGTCTCATATCCAAGTACAGTGAATTGTGGTAGCTCAGCGTCCTCCACGCCTCGTACCGGCTTTTCTTTCCAGTACATCACCACATCAGACACCGTGTATCCATCTACAGAACGAACAAATAACAAAGTTAGCATACTGCATCGTTGTGTGATGTGTAGACGATACTGCTCCTTTTACTCGTATAATGTTGAAAATTTCAACACAATTTATTCTAATGGTTTCATTAACTTGAATTAGCTTTTTTCCGTTTCCAAAACTCTAGTATTTTGAATTTTTCTTTTTGTTAAACAATGCTGAAGATATCGTCGACACACCACTGTACTTAATTTGTCTTCCTAACATTTTTGTATTTAGTTACCAAAAAAGTAAGACCTAAAATTTGGTAGTCAAGCTATTTCAGCAATAGATAAATAAAGGTGTTGTGTAATAATGGCAATATACAATGCAATGGCAAAGGAAAATCTAATTACAGCGATTCGTAAATTGTAGCGTAAGCCAATATACGAGTACCTACTCATAGCGTAAGACAAAGTATACTCTACATGTTCATAAAGTATACTTCAATACTAGTAGTTCTTTTGTCTTGGATTAGATTTTTTTCTGATTCTGGTTTAAAAATTAAGTTAAAGTACGTAACGACTATAAACTTAAATAGCCATGAAAATATTTATCTATTTGTCACTATTTGAATTGATACAATAAAATTGACTTTAAAAAAATTGTACACTTTTTGTTGATAATTCTAGTTTATTCCATACAAGGTGACGAAATAATATTAACATACAGTTTCATTTTGCAATTTTTCAACTAGATATTGGGTAATATGGGAGGCCGAAGTTGTCTTTATAAGGCCTTAAACTATATGCTTACACCAATTTTTGTTTCAGAAATCATAGTAATAATTATGTTAATAATAATGTTTCCGATGGCAGCAGTAAGTACATCACATAGGTAATAGCCAATATTGAAAATGTCAGAAAGCTTTTTGATTAGACTTAATACTTCTTCAATGCCAAAATGTATATGCAGATTGCAAAAAAAACCATTTGCAAACCCACACATGTAAAATTAAATACTATTTAGTTTACCTATTCATTGAAAGGGCTAAATTATAATTATTTTTATTGAAGGAAAGGATTGCCAAATGTTTGAGCCAACGTTATTGGCTCCAAATTTCGCCAAATGGTAATGATGGACAAGCAGTCTATCTAAAGTTTGACGGGTCAGCGAAGCGGGCGGCGTGAGAAGCGGCCAGATTTGTTACAAGTGTATGAGTCACACAGCTTTCAATCTCGACGGTGCAATTCTGGCTGTCGAGCGGATAGTAATGCAGGTCCATCATGCAGGCGAGGGTAGCCGTGAACCGCATCCCGTATGTGATGGTGCCGTCGCCACCCAGGCGTACCAGCTTGTTGCGTTCCGTCACGTCGTGCAAGAAACTGCGAACATAATTCAATTAGCTTCTGCTTTACTACACAGAAAATACCTTTTTTATAATTTACCTTTATATTATACCAGCTGTTACACGCGACTTTGGCCGCGTAGATTGATAACATATAGCCTATGTTAGCCATTGGTATGGTAATGGTAAACTCTCTATAGGTGAGAGAATTTTTAAAATCGGTCGAGTAGTTTTTGAGTTTATTGATAACAATCATACAAAAATATAAAGCTATATATATTAAGCTGCTACAACATTAATTGCATTAGCTATTTTGACTTCTTTCTTTCTTTCTTATACTTCTCAATAAAATTTATATGTTATGAAAACATCAATATAAAGGCTTGGTTACTAGACACTGCGCTGTAAGAATGTCTTGGCTAGACATACTTGAATTCTGTTACCAAGTTCAAGTGGTCAGATACTTTTGAAGGCACGCCCTTGATCGACATAACATTTGAATGTTTCTAGAAATGATTTTAAATTCATAGCCATTATTATTATTTTTTCCTTATTATTCATTCATAGAAAAGAAACAATTTTTGCAACAATTGAATTTCTTTTAAGAGAATACCTTTAATAATTGTTTAAAAGAATATTAAACCAAAATGTGAATTCAAAAATATTAAAACAGATATAAAGGGCAAGACTTTTAAACTTTCAAAAATAGTTATTTGCTGGTGGACTCATTACATGCTGCTAATTCACACATTATAATATTGCTTTGCATTGGATAATAAATTATTTGATAATCATAATCTATATTGACATTTATCTATCTATACATATAATAAAATAAACTCGTTTTACGCCTCTCTCTCTTCTCCGATAACTTATTCTAACCGATAACTAAACCATTCAACGGATTTAATATTTGGTTTACACAATGGAAAGAGAGATAAGCGGGGAAGGTTTGTAAATGTAATTTTTTTCAAATAAATACATCCATGCAAAGCTGGAGGCGGGTGTCTAGTTTTTATGTTAAGGGTCTTTTGTTAATGTCGACAGACAGGCTGACGGTTCACTTGATGATAGGTGCCTACCGTCGCCTATGACTTAAGCAACGTAGCTGCTGTCAGCAACGATAGGGCGAAATGGGCTTTGGCATCCCTTACTCACTCACTGAAACACAATAGCAAACATGCATTTTTAACATGCCATTTTTATTTATTTGTTTCTCTTTTCTTCTATTTTTACGTTGGCTTCGAATTCTATTAAACTACATAAGAAATTAAATAAAAATGATTCTCGCAAATCTATTGTGTGTTTCAAACAACAGCCACTCACCTATTTTTGTCGTTAGCAAAAAAAGTGTCCGGCACCCAGATTTTATCAGCAAAGTCTCCTGATAGTGTCAGGACGTCCTCTGACAAACCGAAAGCTAATCTTTCATCTTTCCAATACTGATTCAGATACAATGTTATCGTGTAATCCTGAAAGAAAAGTGAATCCTTAGTGAATCAAGAAAAGAGATTCATTAATCTCCTTTAAAACCACGCTCAAGTGCCTCATTTTCTTTCAAATTGCGAATGGGTATTTGATGCGCCATAAAGGTGCAGAGCGCCTGTACTGAGAGATAGTTGTATCTCGTGAATAAATCAGTCATATACATCGCTTGTGTAAATGTGTGTTGTATATAAGAAGGTACGAATATGGGCGGCGACCTCAATGATGGCAAGCGGCGAGTGGCGGCGAAGCAAAGGCGGGCATCGATTGGTTGAGTCAGCTCGCCGCCCCTCAACCATCGGCGACCCTCAAACTGTGTCAAGTGACCGCGGCCTTGCTCTCTTTTTGCTGCTATTAAAAGCCTAATGAATTATGATGGACGGTCGACTCGAGAGCTTGTAATGACAAGGTCCTCCGCAATTCAAAACATGCTTACAACGAAGCAACCGTTGTCCACTTACGAGTAGATCAATCAGTTTCGCCTTAGTTGATCAAATGCCATGGGAGTTTGCTTTAATAATGTACGAAACATCCAAACTAGTATTATAAATGTGAAAGAGAATTTGTTACGCTTTCACGCCTTAACCGATTATCCTTAGGTAAATTTTGCCTACACGTTATCAGGGTTAGAGTAAAGGACATAGGGTATTTTTTGTCCGGAAAAAAGTACTGTTTCCATGAGATATTATCTAAAAATAAAAATAAAAAATTCAACGACCTACAAAAATATCCTACTAATGCAAAATTTTGTGTATGCATGTTTGTCACTTTTTATGTAAAAACGGATTTGGGTGAATTTGGCACACAGTTTATTACTTGGATTAACATATATGATACTTTTTATGATGAAAAATGTCAGGTTCCCGAGGGATCGTCTAGAAAAATATAAAAAAAACGGTGCTACTGACTACTGCCGTCAACAGTGGCGGCGCCACCGTCGTTACAGCGATAAACATTGAATAAGTGTCATAACAACTAATAAGAAAAAGAGGCGAGGGCGATGTCGCGAGAAAATGCTATTATACTTTCTAATGCAATACGTTAACGAACAGGTAGTTTCACTGAGAAACAAAGAATAAATAAGATTAGTCATCTCGGCACCAACTTGCAACAACAGTCGTTAGAGGATGCTTTCACGAGTAATTTAGCTACTTGAGACGTCAGGAAACTTAATTAACGCTACTTGTACTTAATACTCTTCTATTGTGTTAAAATTGTCTCCGTGTCATGCCTTTGCTATTTGCGAAAAATAAAAACTACTTATTCAAGTATGACTGTACAAGAATCTAAAAATATTAATTAATCTCCAGTTAGTTGTAAGTATAGTTTGTACATTAGAACTAATGAGACTTTTTGTCCCATTATTTCTCCATACAAAACTTGGATTTCGTGGACTTCTAGTTTTCTTTAAAAAAATTTTAAATGGCTCTGATCTTTGTAAGTATTTGCAAACAGTACCAGAGTACGCTGCATTTCGCGATTATTTGGGTATCATCAGCCTGGCGACAGTAAACACCACCTTACAAAAGGCCACCGTGAAATAACAGCATATTTGCTGTTGTGTTTCAGTGAGAGAGTAAGGAATACCAGAGCCCATTTTTCCTATCCCTTCCTTAATCTTTTATCGTTAATCCCACTAAGATCGTCAGCTCATTTGCAGCACCTATAACATTGCTTCTGTAATGGCGACGCTAGCCATCAAGTGGACAGTAAGTCTGTGACTAATTTTACATATATTAAATAAATAAATATTATATTAGAATCTAAATAAATAAACATTATCATATCATCATAACTTTAAGTAATTTTTATTTATGAATTTATTCAAAGTATTGAAGTCAACACACTTATTATATAGTATTAGAGCTTTTTTCCGCTCACAGTGAATACATGGAAATACAGCAATTTAAAAATATTTTTATACAAAGCAGGAATGTATCTTACCATATTGACTTCTGATATAGCGTCGAAACTAGCGATGGTTAGATCCATGCCGACGTACAACGGATCGCCTGAAAAGCAATAATATTTTATGCAACGAAGCAACAAAAAGGCCTGGCTACGCGCGAGGCGGTGCATTCAGGATACTGCTGACAAATCAAGTCGTGTTTACAATACTAAATTCAATATTGAATATGTTTTATGCTTGGGAGAGTGTAATAACATGTTCCCGAGTGAAGCACCACTGTTCCATCCGCTGTTTTCATTTGGTTCTGCACAATATAGGTGGATTACATACGTGTGCGACCGTCTTACTCGTATTTGGAAATACGAATCTGTCATAGGAAAATTTGCAATTCTGAGATGGGAATATGACGAGTCGTGATTGTAAACAATTACAAGTTCAATTTAGTTTAGAATATGTAATAGCCAAACATATTAAATATGTTGTGGCTCTACATGTCTTTAGATCTGAGAAGGATTTAATAAACATGACAACAAAGAAGTTAGAATTAGATTTTCCACGCTTAAACTTTGAAACAAACTTTTCAAAATTATCTCTTTATATATTTTACTGCCAGTACGCTATGTTATTACTGACATATATGTAACATTCAGGTTAAGGTTAAGGTAATTAACAATTATAATCAATAAATAATTCACTCCAGATAACAATGAACAACAAGTACATTATTAGTGGAGCTAGTTTTAATTAATATCTAATAGAAAGTGATTAATAAAAGAAAGCGTCATAGAATTTCGGTTTCAGATAATACCGTTGCGTAACTAAATAAGTTATATCTGTGTAGCAACTGCCTATACACAAGCTTTTCAGTCAAATTATTATTCAATCATGTACATTGAATTATGTGACTTGTTTAGTGTAAGCACATCAAACAAATTTACTCCTCTTAAACGTTAAAGGAAATTCGTTATATCTAGTATATATAAGAGAGAATAATTGATGAGACAGATAATCAAAGTCAAGATTCACAATATTTTCATGCGTGGCAGGATTCGAGTACATTGCGTTTCGTAGTCAAAAGTACCACCTTCTCACAGAGTGCGAGGAATGCGAAAGTATATTTTCCTATCCTCATTTAGTTAGTTTCCATCGTTCTTCTTCTCTTCTTTCCTTTTCTTTCCTATCCTGTTTCAGTAATCACTGCGACCCTCAAAAAATTGCAGTCAACAAGTGGTGTCCTATCTAAATAGGCCTTACATTCAGGTTATCACAAATTATCAACTAGAGCCAACTTTGAAAAGTTCACTTTCAAAGCCCTGCCCCGACCCTACCGGGATTCGAACTCGGGACCCCTAAAAGAGATCCTTAAGGCAAGCACCCTATTAAACTACTCATCTGACGAACTCGTCAAAGTGTGAATATTTTCATATGAACAATTGTAATTCATTAAAGTAATTATGTAATAGGTGGAAAAGGCATAAAGTACTTTTACTTTTTGAACACTTATAACTTGTCTGTATTAGATTAATGTTATGGTTTTTTTTAATTGCACTGGTCTTTTACACTAGTCACTGAGCAGCTGAGCTTTAAAACATATAAGTAATATATGTAAAAATCAAAATCAGCTATGTAAAAATCATTCACTCGATCAATCAGTCGCTTGGTATCTCGTCTTTGCCGAGTTTAAATACTGAAAATTATTAGAACACCTTCAGTACTGAACGTAGACATTGCAGAGCCAGCCGATAATATACGTGTCACAATAAATAGAGATTGATTGTGACGGCTAAGCTAATAACAAAGTCGTTCATACAACTGTTGAAATGTATAAGATTGATCTCTAAAGGAGTATGGCAGAAATTTATTCCAAAAATTTTAAGCATCTATAAATTACATAAAAATTAAAAAACATAAAAAAATAAAGACTCATTTACGCAAAACTAGACAAGAACTTACTTGAATAATTGATGTCCTGTGTAGGTATAATGCTTTATTACACTACGGGCCTCTTTCACAAACTACATGTGAAGTGTTGATTAGTTACTTTTAGAAATCATTTTCTGTTATATTGAATTATGCACTCGGTTTACTGCATCATTCGATCTAGCCGATTTTTTTTATTATTTTCTATTTAATGTTTGAGACGTTCACCGTACAAACAAAGGTATATCAGCTCCATTATCCCCGATTACCGGTGACTTTAAATGACAGTTTGGCCTACTTGACGTTTGTGAAAGAGGCGCTTAATATTAAAACAAAGTCCTCCGCCGCGTCCGTCTGTTCGCGATAAACTCAAAAACTACACCGATTTTCATGCTGTTTTCACCAATCGATAGAGTTGTTCTCGAGGAAGGTTTTAGTATATAATTTACAAAGTTACGCGGGCGAAGTCGCAGGCAGCAGCTAGTTTTATATAACTTCAAAACCCAATAATTGAAAATCCTGGCTTTATCTATTAATATTTTTTTAGTGCAAAGCTTGGGAACGGATACTTAATTAGTATTAATTATAACTATTAAGATTGATATTAACTATAATAAAATGATGCCTTTGCCTTAAATTATCAGTATTGACTGTAGTTAAATTCAATATAGTTTTGAATTTAACCACCACCACCTTCTTACCGCCAAAATTAGGCCTCAGTCTGATGTCGTATCCGTCAAGTATCCTGGTTACAGTGTGCGTCACGTTCTCTAGTCGATCAGCCGTCACACGTTCACTAAAAAGAAAAATATACCCTCAAAAAAAAGTTAAAAGCCAAATTGTGTCGAAGCGCAATTTTCGCTAGTAGAATAATTTCAGAGACCCTGGGCTAGTTATTGTTCTTAACGTTATTATAACTATTTATTATTCGGTTAATATTTACTTAAATGTTTCCTGAATAAGCTTACAAATATTACAAATGCGATAGTCTGAAGATATTTCTTACTTTTTTTACACAAAAACTACTAGAGGGATTTTCATGAAACTTTGCAGTATAATTCAAATAGTGATATACATCAAATATCAGAATAACACATAGGTTGAAATTTTTAAAGATATGCGGACAAAGTAGCTAGCAAAAAAATATTAATTTTACATGTGAAATTGTATAAAGATGTTTGTACGAATATCGACAAAGTTTATAGCACACAAATGAAGTCCTAGATTGTAGTGTTCTATACTTTTCATTAGGATAACAATTCAAATCTAATATTGAAATCAATCAATTGATGGAACCACCTATTTTTTAGTCATGCTACGACTCGACAAGGATAAAATTAAATAAAATATTAGCAAATACGTTACATGGAAAATAATTCGCATCGTTAACTAGATTTGTAATTATTCAAATCGAAAATAGATGTGTATCTAAACGGAATGTCGTGGTTGGGGTGGGTTTAGATAAAATTGGCATTTAGCGCGGGGATCACCCAAATCCAATATTAAATTAAGTTACAAACCTATTAGCCGAGCAGACATCTCGCCACGACACGACCGACGCAATCTACGAGTAAATCCAATCCAACACAGGTTTACGAATGTATTCATACGTAATTATTTAACATATGAGACATTATCGGAAACACACGCCCTACATTTTATTTCTTTTGTAAAATAATATTATAAAAATTGTGTAAAATATATGTAAAAATTTGTGATTTATCCTGGTGATTTTGACTTTTGTCAATGATAATATAGGTACGTTCTAAAAACTATTAGTTTTGACCTAGAAATCGATAGCTAAAAGCAGCAAATCAAATTGTAAAAGAAAACTTTTATGAAATACAAATTTTGTGACGGAACCGTAAATCAGCCAACGAATAGTTACGTAATTTAAAAAAAAATATATAAAATATCGTATTTAAAAATTGTTCGTAATTACTCTTCTATAATTTTCTGTTACATTTCTATTTTTCCGCGACTTTGTCTGTACCTTTTTTCTTAAGCATTGAAACATTTATTCAATATTTATTTCTTATATATTTTGTCATGCATTAAAATTCTTATTATTTTTTATTTTTAGTTGATCCTCAGGAACGTACTATCGCGGTCAAGAGAGCAGTCCCACCGTAAGGAACAATTTCGTGTGCACATTTTATATTTATCTTTGTTCCTACTTCAAATACCTACTCGTATTTCGTATTATAACATTTACGTTACTATGACAACCTCAATTCAACTTTAGACAAATTTTTATGAAAAGTGGGTCTACTCCATTGACCGCGATAGTACATTTTTTAAAAGGTGCCTTATGCCCTTTTTGTAATGAAGCTTACTGATGCTTCGGAATTTTCACTTTTTATTTTTAATATATTTTTCACCGACAATAATTCGGACACCAACAAAAAAAATGGTGTTATGTTCAGTCAGATAAAATTTTAAGTTACCAAGACGAATCTGTTAATATATGGATATGTTTAATCTGCTTATATTTTTCTATTATTAATTTTCTACAGGCGGGCAGATAGCGTATCTAGATAACACTTAAGTAAATACTTTGTAATTAAATTTGTACACTACGCCGTATAGAAAAACCGGATTCTCACGGATCTTGCTAATCTAATTTAAATTCTAAGTAATTAAATGCGTGAAAGTGGTCCAACTATTTTCCATTCCATTATCTTGTTACTGCTTCATTAGCATTTTAACTAAGTTTTAAACTTGGAACAACTTTAAAACTATTTGCGTATTTCTAACAATTCGCTAGTTGAAAATGTTCACAGCTACTTGTAGTTCGCGAGGTGCCGTTCGCATTCCGTTGCGCTTTCGTACTACGAGTACCTTCTCAAAGACTAGGTATATAAGTATATTTGGTAGTTCAGATCAATGTACCTTCTACATAAACTTTACCATACATTACATCCTTACTCCTAATTTACGATAAGGATATTTTAACATGAATAAATATTTTTCTTGAGGTTCAAGGTAACAATTATTAAATTATCAGGCTAGATACTAGGTTAAAATGAAAAAACTAAAAAAAGAAGTCACATCTCTTATACCTACATAATTCATTCATTATATATTCTCATATAGTTAATCTAATGTTTCCATTTTATTAATGAATAATAATAAATAAAAATTGCCATTTATTTAAAAGAAGCAACTTTGAAAAATTTTTAAAATACTTTTCTTATTACTTTCTATTTAAGGTATATAATAAATACAAGTAAAAACAATGTATATTTCAATACATATAATTTAGATATTACCATAATATCTATCACAAAACAATATAAAATAATTATACAGTTTTGCCGTCGGCCGTTTGACAATTGCTTGTATTTTAGATAACTTATATATAACTTAATTTTGCATTGACACATGTGAAAATCTCAATAATTATAATATTTTTCTATGTTTTTTAAACGTGTCAATTGTATTTTTTTTTAAATCCCTGATTTACAGTTGATCGAATGAGAAAGAACAGATTACAGATCGTCAAAAGTGAATATTTGTCTGTTTAAAAATTAACGCAACTTGTTACTTGAAAGTACATATTGAACTTTAGTGTTGTAATTTTATAGAACTGTTCTATCTATAACTAATGTTAATAATTGTAGTGTATAACATTAGTTAAAAATTATTAGCTGCAACACACTATTTAGTTGTTTTGTTATATTCTGTGCGTAAAATTAAAATAATTTATTTACAAATATATTTTAGTAGGATTTCTTTTAAACTTCTCAAAAAAATTCATACCAAACCAGGCCATTGTTTTTTTTTTTTGTTTTTTCATTACACTGGTGAATTTGTTAATAAAAGTCCCTCTTATTTTAATAATTTCCTGAGAATATTATAGAAAATACAGATTATAAATTTTATGATGAAATCTATGATTTTTACTATTGGCACAAGTTTCAACCGTTAATGCAAAAATAAACTGTTGGTCTGATTTTCCATATATTTTCCAAGGTCAGAGCCAATATTGTGAAAATAAATAACCACTTACTATGCTTGTGCGAAGCTGAATACTAGGGGCAGCAAAATAACGCGCGCCAGTTTGTGCGCGTGCAGGAGAAAACGCTTTGTGCGTCGCGCGCTCATCGCGCAAAGACGCGCGTAGCGGCGGGCACGCGCGGCACTTTCGGCACGCGCATTGCGCGCTCACCGCATCGCGCCCGCACGCTCACCGATCACAACTCCATCCGACCACATCTTCCGTCAATATCTACAATACTATTGCATTTCAAACTTGATCGCGCCAAAGAAAAAGTTTCCCGTATATTGTTGCGCTATCGCGATCTTGATCAGTCGTGTCGCGTAGACGGCCAACGTGAACGAACGCGTCGACACCGCCACGCGAAGTGGCCTCGCGCGTGCGCTACTCAGCTGCCCTCCCCTATAACGTTGCCAGCAAGATTCGCTCAAATATCTCGAAACTTTTCCACCGTTGAAGATTTTCTTCGCTCGCCCCTACGGTTTTTTAAGCGGATGTCTAAAAAAAGTATGAAAACTACGTTCTCTTAAAGGTTTCCCTTTGCGATAAACTAGAGATAAATGATAAAGAAACATTCTTTAATTCCGACGAGTATAGTTCGGGAAAATTAAAATATTTGTAAAAATTGTTGTCGATAAAAGTGTTAGGAAGAATATTAGTAAATATTTAGTTGGTTTTCTAGCGTCCTACATGTAGTCTTCCATTTATTTGTAAATTGGTATTTTGTCAATTTTGTATACCTACGTTAATAACATATAAATTACATAATAAGAATATTTACATTAAAACGAATACCTACGCACTTAAGTACATAGGTAATGTAAGACCATATGCTGATGTCAGACAATATTCCGGTCTGTGGTAAAGAGGAAATTATTTACGGTGCAAGCGTTCGCCGCATCGCATCCGCACCACATACTATAAACACTGCAAGATTACCAACGAAAGCCCTACAAAGTTTCCATTTAATAAAATTTCAAGCAAAAAACCTTTCAAGGTAATGTTAGAACTTAAAAACAATTTTTATGTGCGGTTTCCGGCTCGGTGAGCTAATATGACAACTACATTGCTACTTCCACCTGCTTACATTATATTTCTACTCATTTTTCTACAACAGTCGGCTTACGTAGTAACTTATTAGTAAATTGTGACTCGGCTATAAGTGCAGATTGTAGATAAAGGAAAGAAAATTCGATACACTCTTCAATACCACTACGACCAAGAGGAAAAAGCGGAGCAGGCGGTCAAAAGATGTGTGCTGTTTATGCACCCAAGACCGTATCGAATGCAACAGCAAAGCTGTGGTTCTACGCTTCCGTTTTGGTAATATGGATGTCGAAGATGAGACACGCTCTGGTGGACCAATAAAATTTTGATAAAATCATATAAATCGTCGAGTAAGAGTCGAGCAATTGGCCAGAAACTGAATAAAGTCTAAAAAATCGTTTCGAACCAATTGCGTAAGGCTGTCTCAACTTTGTTTATTTCAACGTCGTAATAAATGATAAAAACGCTCATAACTTTTTTTTTCATGTATTATTCTAATTGGAAGTTAACACAATTCTAGACATGTTTAAGTATGTTAAAATATCATCATTACTATTATAGACCATACTTCAGAATTAACCGTATCTAACATAAATTCTTCAAATTACAAAGGATAGACGAGATCCGAAATTTGACGGCATAAAAAGGAACTTTAATTTGCCAGATTGAATAAATTAAAGATATGGAGTGACGCTGGAAATTAGAGCTATAATAATGTCAACATTAACCTAACCAAAACTTCTAGATTCAATTCTGCAATTACGTGTAGGTAGGTAGAGCTTCATTTCAATTCAATTTTGGGAAGTGTTAGAGGATCTTATCTCATTTAAATACTCAAATCTTCAATCATCACTTCACGATTCGAATTCCGATTTAGATTCTCGAGTATACGCACCAATCGTTCTAATTGAAACGCACTTTTTGTAAATCAAAGTAAAGCCTTCACTACATATATTTTTTTATATTTTAATTCGACATAAAATCAATTATAGTTAGTTTAACGTTTCATTAGATTTTTTATGTATAATGACGTGTCACAAACAGATAAATTATTATATAGTTAAAATATAGGTATGCCTAAGACTCCTAAGAGTACTCGTATACATACAAATAAAAATCACTGTGCGCCTGTGTCTGTTTCTCTGCTTATTTCTTATAAACCACTCAACGGGTTTTGGTAAGGTCTTCTAACTAACTAGGTAACTAGGAAGGTTTGTCTATTTATATAATTTTCACAAGAAAATTAAAGAGCGAAAAATTGCATTCGCTAGTTGCATTATAAAAAAACATCGCAATTACCAGATTAACTAAATTTGAAAATACGAAATTAGTTTTTATCAAGAAACTGTACTAGATTCAAATATTTATTTATGACATAAAATAAATAAATAAACTGTATCACTAGCACAACGTTTTAATGATTTCCTACTTGATTATAAATGGTCTATGATTTCGTAAATGAAAAACGCAGAAAAATTTAATGAACCTTCTTTCTATCTTGCCTAAGTGTGAATAAATATATATTTTTAAATTTATCTCGTTTTACTTGTACCTATTTGTAAAAATCAACAATTAGTGCACCTGCTAAAAACCGAAAACTACAGGAATATCATTACTGAAAAACCAGATTCTGTCCAATTTTTTTTATATTAAATTACACCTCAGCTGCCACAGTCTTTTGACAGATCAACATATTATGTCAGGTCAACTGGTTTAAAATAATAAAGAAAATTTCGAAGAAATTAATTTCAACAATTTATCCCTTAATTCAACAATATTCATCTTGAAGTATTATGTGTGTCTTTATATCAGATATAACAACGAAACGTGTAAAATAAATAGAGCTCATAACCGCGAGATAATGCGGTGATTTTGACGGGGTCGTGGCTCAGAGAGCTCCGAGTAAAATGCCGACCGTCCTCTTTGAAAATGCAATAAGCGTCAACTATGTTAGAGGCACAAGGGATAGAAGACATCAAAGGTTCTTTACACAGAAAACGTGTGTTGTTTAGAGATGTTAAATAGTACTGTCATCTATAATTTAAATTGCCTATTTGTTTTATATACCTTCTTTAAAATATATATAATATCAAATGGTAGCAATTCAGTGGTTTTGGGTCAATTTTTTTATATTAATATTTAGTTCTTATCCACAATTGAAATTATTAGGAAATTATTCTTTTTATTTTAAGGACTTTAACCTTGTAAAGACATGTCAGCCCCCTCATCAACCGAGTAAATTGAAAGAACAAATTATTTTCCGCATCTTAAATGCGGCTCTGATACAAATCACTTAAGTAAACACCAAGTTTTGTCATCACTGTCTCTTTCTCCGCTAACTCCTTCTAAACAACCCAAAGGATTTTGTTACACTTCACTTGAAAACTACTGCACGCATTTTTACGAAATACAGTCATAGATAGAGATACATCAGAATGACACATAGGATACTCGTACAATTTATAGTGAGCGGATAAAGCCGCGGTGGAAAAAAACTAATGTTTGCAGAAAAAACGGTAAAATCTTGTGTTACTCGTATCATACTGAAAATCCTATTACAAATAGCATGTTTGTAGAGCATTGGCGACGCAATTAATTCCGACCTAAGGGATTACGGCATTTGGGTACCATTGTACTGCGAAACCATTCGCCTTCCAGTTCGGATGCATTGGTCACTGAAGTGTTATTTTATGTAAGCTAGAACCCGGGAAATCTACTGAAAAGCTATTGATACTACAAGAGAGAAATCTTTGACTATATTGTTCAAACATTTGGCAGCAGCAACCACCCCCCTTTATTTCACCGTGAAATAACAGCATGACTTTATGACGAATGAGCAAGGGATTCAAAAATCTATTTCTGTATACTTTTTTACTGAATTCAAACCATTTTAGAGAATAATTGTTGTATAATATTTATACGAAATTAATAATAATTACATATTATAAAACAGTCCTCTGACGCGTCTGTCTGTCTGTTCGCGAAACTCAAAAACTACTGCACCGATTTTCATGCTGTTTTCATCAATGAATAGAGTGGTTCTCGAGGAAGCTTTTAGTATATAATTTACAAAGTTACGCGGGCGAAGTCGCGGGCAGCAGCTAGTACAGAATAAATATAGTTTGTACCGGGCGCAAATAACAATTAAACCGTTATTATTTTCTTTTTTCAAATCACCCTAGTAATTCTTAGCCTTTTTAGTTTATATAAGTAGTTACTAGCTGCTGCCCGCGACTTCGCGTTGAAAAATAAAAAATAATAAGCTATATAACGCTGGACAACTTGTTGCTATAACACTTAGGCCAGGCGTTAGTTTTATATTTTATTTTAGATGATCCCTCGGGAATAATCCTTTTTTCTGAATGAAAGGTACCCTATGTCATTTCTGGTGTCCCAGACAACGTGTATACAAAATTTCATGGTGATCAGTTCAGTAGTTTTTGCGTGAAAGCGTAACAAACAAACAAACTCACATTCACATTTATAATTTATTTTAAGAATTGTTATGTTTAAACACTTCATAAACATCTTTGTAAAGACTTCACAAGCGAATTTGAATTACAGAGCTACAATTTTTTTTTTTTACAAAAATAACTGAAACTGATATGTAACGACTAAAGCATTCTGACACTTTGTAAATCGATAGATATTGTTTGTTGATGATTAGAAATGAATCATTAGCGAATGTTGTGAGTGAGGCTGTGATTTGGCGGTTGGTTTCAATAAAATTTTGTTTGAGGACGCATGCGCGGTACGAGTCCTAACATTTGCGACCAGCCAACGCTTTCCAAACGAGCAACGTTACGGCCGCACGGCGATCTGCGGCGCCACAAACGCGCAAATATGTCTATTACTATATACTTTTAAAGCTACACATTACAATTACATAAATAGTGACTTCAGACAACAGGCATGCCCGGGAAGACCACGCTCATAGGACTCTGCGCCCTAATTTTTTCGTGAGTCTTAAGTTTTTGCTATCACTGATCTGTTTTGTTAGGGAAATTGTTTAATGTTTTATGTTAATTTGCTTTAATATAAACAATAACAAATTACATTTAAATGTAAATCTACATGTAGATCTTACAGCTGCATTGAAGTTCAATTGCTACAGTAAACTTGTAGTACATTTCAAACATAATGGATCAATTTAATAGATTTATTAGAATTTGACGTAAAGACAAGAAATAAATGTCATAACACAATAAAATAAAAAAAATCCAATTTTAAGTGTGTGATCCTTCAAGTTTGTTTCGATATTCTTTATTTCTTTAGGGTCTCTCTCTTTTTATTATTTTCGTAACTTTGTAATATCTCTTGTATGTTGAATATTCTTATACAATACTCCTATTTAATTAACAGTTATACGAGCATGTAAAAAACGCTTATATTAAGTATATAGCTTTATCAATGCTTTCTTTAGTGTAAACCTTAAAATTTTCTCAAAGGATAAAGGGTATTTAATGAGTAGTACATATTTGAAAAGTTATTTAAAAGAAGTTTAAATTTTAGTAAAAAAATGATAAAGTTTTGTAATAAAAATGAATTATTTATAATATCATGTGGATAAAAATAGGTTAGGTATTCCAAATTAATTAGAAAGCTGCCGTCGCCTACAAACACAAGCTAAACTGTAAACTTTTATTACATGAATAATGAAAAATAAACAATAGTTTGTTAGTAAATAATAACACAGCCACAGTTATTTGGGTTGAACCAAAATTATTTGACATTCTAAAATATTTTAACTTTAATTGCTACTTGTACTAGTTAACTACTTAAGAGTTCTCTTTACTTAGATTGGATCGAAATTGATTTAGCGTGTTCTTGAGTCGGTTAAAGGACGAAAGGTAAGAGCTTAGTTACCTATACTTATATAATATCTTTGTTGATGAAGTATCGGAAACGGCAATATGTCCTCTTCACGGCTTGTGGCTTTTTTACAGTATTGTGTATATATGAACCTTGATAACATTGAATAAATTAAAATATAAAAAATAAATAGAAAAAAGCTAACAGAAGTTCAATCTGTCATCCAAACTTAATAAGTT
This sequence comes from Synanthedon formicaeformis, assembly GCA_945859745.1. NCBI lineage: Eukaryota > Metazoa > Arthropoda > Insecta > Lepidoptera > Sesiidae > Synanthedon > Synanthedon formicaeformis. The sequence continues at coordinate 4,232,172 of OX243957.1, forward strand.
TTAAATAGCAAGGTTTTAAATAAATGTAAGTTTTTTCCTTTTAATCGAATGAGTATGGAATATACTATACATAAATATAGAATACAATATATCAATATTCTATAGTGCAAATAATTAGCTATCTTAAATACCTACTTTTATTAAAAAGTATTATTTAAAAATAACGTTTTTATAACGTATTTATAATGAACGTTTTTAAACACAAAAATATGATAGTTGGATACATATTTATCCACTTAACTCTACAGAACAGAGTAATCCAGAAATGACAAAATAGATTAGAAAAGTTGTTAATTAATAAAACTCTGCTAATCTACTTACGATTCAGCATTTTATATCTACAGCACTTGTCTTTTTTTATTATATAAAGGTCGATAGGCACTTGGTGGTAGGTGGCTGCCGATAGTATGCAAATACGTTTCTGACCTTCATAAGTTGTATCCCACAATAGAATAAAAGAAAAAATGGACTCTCAAATCCCTACTTACACTGTACGGGGATGTTATCGTCTGGTGGGATGCCAAATGGAGTACTGTACGCACAATACTAGTACTGCCAATTCAGCAACGCCACAAGTGTTTCAAGTGCGCTGCCAATCTATAATAGTAGAATTAAGCCTGAATGATTAGAAAAGATTAATGGGCTCTGCCATACCTTACTCACTCACCGAAACACAAGAAATACAAAATATGTAAAGGAATATAAGACTTGACATACATGACATGCCTGACATTATACTTTTGCCAAGCGTTGAAAAACTTTATTTGGATATTTGGTGCCCGCGGCTTCGCCTGCGTGGAATATGACTATGTCAATTCTGAAATTATATTCTAACCATCGAAATACTACAATGGAATTTGCGTCACAAATGCCAAAGCGGCACATAAAAAGAACGCCTTTGACAGAATCATGGCGGACTCTTGCCTTCACGCGTCAATGGTAAAAGGTAGTAACGATCAACTTCTACTATTTCATTTTAAACTCTAATGGGTTGACGTAAAGTCACATTTTCTTTAAATTACGTACTTATTATTATGTTTGTTTTGTTTTAAATGACAGTTCATGCTCTACGCATATGTTACTTTTAAATGTTCCATAAAATTCGTAGTGTTTTGTATGGCACGCGTGTTCCATGTTGTAGTAGTTTGATGATTCTAACATAAAACCACTGTGAAATAACAGCATATGTGCTACTATGTTTTCGTAAGTGAGTTAGGGATGTCAGATCGCATTTTCCTATCCCCTTCATATTACTTACTTATCCTTTATCTCAATAAGGTCGAATGAGTCACTTATTGCGTTGTTTGTGCTACAAGCGATGCTATATAGCCACCCAGCATCAAATAACCTATAATTGGTGAGCTTACAAGGAGCTTTAAAGCTAATTTTCATAGAAATTTCTGCTCCGGTTTCAAATTGGTGACAGCGACATGTCCTTGCTTCAATAACAAGTTACATTGTTGAGCCTTCAAAATGCGATATTGCTTCTAAATATTACAAAAGGTTCCCACTATTCGCAAAGTAACGTTCCCTGTATTGTAATGTAGGTATTGTTACTCGTAGTCACATTGGCTTTTGTCAGACCATGTTATAACACATATTAGAGTATTGGATTCATTCGACTGTGAGCGCAACGCGGGTTGGATTTTCTGACGGTTGATTCGAATGACTCGTGTTTACTAGTCTACCATTTATTTTCGCTGTTTTGCACAAATGCGCTGATTGGAATATCTTGTGCAAATTTGAACAATGTGTCAACAATCAAACTACGAACTACAGAATTCATTTGTATATTTTTTGTTGCTATCGTCAGCAAACTTCTTAAGTTATAATAACTTTTTTGGTTGATCTCTATACCTTTGCTTAATATTAGGGTCTGTAATTTTTAAAGTTATATGAATTGTTATATGAATAAATAAATAAATAAATAGAAATAAAAAAAATTACATGTATGTTGTTACATTTATCTAAACCTTAGACTTTTTTATGCTTGTGAATCTCGTACCTCGTAGACCTCTTAGACGATTTCGTAGAACATCGTAGAAGCACTGTAGAAAGAGGACGGCAGCCACACCAATCAAAAATATATGTACCAAGACTAATATATTTTTAACTTTCAATCTAAAATAACTTGTCAAGTAATAAATTACACCTAATTTTTTTCTATTAAAATCTTAGCTTTAATAGTGAATATTATCACAACAATTGTGTTCAATACAATGTATTTTTTACCAGTGAATCGAGTTTAAACTGTAATGTTTTTTTTTCGTGTAAAATTAACATTTCATTTTACTGAAGAGCGTATCAGTTATGGAGTTTATTAGAAAGAAAGGAAGAGGCAAACCCACATACGAGAATAGTAACTTAATTTTTACTTTGAACTTATGCGTAAATCCGATTAGAACAGACTTTATGTACTAACGTAAATATGGAGTACTGTAAATATATAACGAAACATTCCAAAAGAAGAATTCCTAACGGATATAATGTAATGTTAAATCGCATTACTGTCGCGATATGAAATCGTATACGCGTCTCAGATATTTCTTTTAGATTGTAATATTCGAGTAAAAAGTAGCATATAGTTTCACATTACAGCAAAATGTAGACATTACATTTATACAAATCGTTGCCAGATCGGTGCAACGTAGCACTGGCGTAGCATTGCTACGAGATTTTATTTTCTACGAAGCCCGAGCGTTCTCCTTTGTTCCTGTATACTTACCAAACGAAAACATACCAATATTATAAATGTGAAAGTATCTCTGTCTGTCTGTTACCTTTTTACCCCTTGACTACTCTACCGATCTGACATATTTGCATACACATACACTGTTAGAAACAGAAATAACATAGGGTATCCAAAATCATCTAAAAATAAAAATCCAATGCCTGGATTTAAAAAAAAAAATTACAAAGATATAACAGCAATAAAGATGTCAGTTGTTATATTGCTCATTCATTTTGTCATTTTATTTTGCAAGGCGGGCGAAGTCGCGGGCACCAGCTAGTCGTCTATAACGATTAATTTTATAAATATGAGTATGTTTATAAAATATCTTTTCCGATAAATGACATTAGGTATTTACAAGATATTTAAATATCTGCAAAAAACTAATGTGGTTAAGTCAGGTTAAGTACGTACTTATTGTATAATTTTTTTATTATTGTGTATAATACAATCACGATATTTTTTTTACCTAGTTGCAGGCCTTCGAATTTGAACCTGTAACTGCCGTATGGTAGGTTTACTCTCTAGCGTATATCTACTGTACGTTAAGGCGTTACAGTCATGCTACAAAACAGACGTATCTTTGAATGCTTTGAAGGCATAGATCGCCTAAACGAATAATTTGAGAAAAAAATATATATTTATATTCAATATTTCCGATATAAGGTTGTGTATGTCACATTTTTGGCGCCAAAAAACTTGCTTATCTCATCCATCGCTCATTGTCCTACACCGGTGACACCCTCCCCCCCTCCTCTCCCCTATTCCCTTCCCCCACCACGTAACATCACGCAGACACAATACATGTACGAGTAAACGTGATAGATTGGAAAACAGCATTATCGAAAAGTGAGATATTCCGATCACAATATTATAAATTCGGTACACATTATTCTAAAAAGTTAATGACCAGAAAAGTAATCCTTAATGCGTATAGAAAACAATAAAATTTCGCCTGTTTCTCCTATCCCTACTAAGGTACCTATCCCCAATGATAATAATATCTCAACAATGGTATAACTCATCACATCGCTGTCCGGCTCTGTCTGTTCCTCCTCCAATTTCTTTTAAGCCACCCAACCAATTTTGATACGGTTTTCACTAATGGAAAAAGGAAGACTTGAAACTATATATACATTTCTGCTTGCTTGCGTTGCTTGTGTTATAGGCGAGGGCAGCTACCTACCATCAAGTGGACCGTTAGCTTGTCTGCCGAACTTAACATAAAAAAGAGGATAGATGCGAAATTACATAGATTTGGATAAGCGGTAAAAGAGATTTTTAATCATAAGTCGTCATAATTGAAAAATTGATGTGAAGGAATTTGTAACAAGGGAAATAAATCATGAAATTTCTCCTTGTGAATCAAAACCAAATCGCGACTTTATAGACAATTGTATTCGAGCTCTATCAATCAAAAACAATTAAACGCTCATTTACTTTATCAACTGTTATTTCATTGGACTATCGCCAGCAATCTTCTTATAGCATATATTTTCTGTATATTACGCCAGAGCCTATTTCCCTACCCCAATATCTTATTCTGAATCCATCATTATGCTACTATATCTTGCACTTGCAGTACCTGCGGCGTAGCTTGTGTTACAGGCGGCGGTGGCCACCTACCATCAAGTGGACCGTCAGTCTGTCTATCGACTTTGACTTGATAATCTTTTTAAAGTGGTTAAAGCAGCCAAACGGGCTGCGAAACAAAAGTATGCCTTGCCTATACTTAATATCATCAGTGTATTATATGTTACAAATCACCCGCCTCCTGCTTGGCACGGATACAAGAACTTTCTACGTTGATCGCTCTTTCCATAAGTGAAAACCGCATCAAAATCCATTGCGTAGTTCAGGAGTTAAAGGATATACAGACAGTCTTGTAAAGTTAAAGGATAACCTAGGTCTTGTAAGATTATTTATAGTTTTATTCAGTAGATATAAAAAATATTTATGTAAATTCTTATGCATATTATGAAACAAAGTCCTCCGCCGCATCTGTCTGTCTGCCTGTTCGCGATAAACTCAAAAACTACTACACCGATTTTCATGCTATTTTCACCAATGGATAGAGTGGTTCTCGAGAAACTTTTTAGTATATAATTTACAAAGTTACGCGGGCGAAATCGCGGGCAGCAGCTAGTTCGAACGAGGCTTCGACCCTGCGTCTGCCATGTTACTCCTTTCATCGTATAACTAGCTGTTGCACGCGACTTCACCCGCATAACTTTATAAAATATAACCTATGTTACTCGCTGATAATGTAGCTTTTTATAGGTGAAAGAAATTTCAAAATCGGTCTAGTAGTTTTTGAGTTTACTCATTCATTACAAACATACAAATCTTTTCTCTTTATAATATTAGTATAGATATATGTTGTCATATTTACACTACAAAATCTGTTAACATAAATACGTGATCACTTACAGCTATCGTAAGCCGTATGAGCACGGGCAACTAAATTGAAGAGACGAATGGATTTTCAGTTAAATGTAGGAAGCGAGCCGTCGATGCTCAGCCCACAGCTCGTCCGAATTTAGGAATACATTCGGAGATATGTCTATGCAAACTTCCATCAGTAAACCCGCAACCCCAGGAGGCGGGAATTCCAAACACCATTCAACCACATTTCGGATCTTGCGAATACAAGTATTACCTACCGAACTTTTCTACATAACATCTAGAATATTTATTTATGTACTTGGCAAAATAAAGATCGAATTTCCACATAATAACACCACATTATGCAATGTAATTACACATTTTGACCCAGACAGACATTTTGACACAAACATCTCTTCTCAAGGTGATAAAAAATCAGAAAATCGTAGATTCATTATAAGACATTATAATCATTATAATCATTATCATCATTATCATCACTATCATCACTATCATCATTATCATCATTATCATCATTATCATCATTATCATCATTATCCGCCTCCACTGCTGGATGTGGGCCTCTCCAAGGCTCGACACTACGCACGGTCTCTTTTTTCGCATCCAGCCGCCTCCTGCGAAACCTTTTTGTCTTCTTCAAGACATAATAATAATTAATAAACCTTACTTTATTACTCGCTTAAAATACATTTATACGCTTGATTTAAAAAATTGAAAAAATATGTCACAATTAATTCAGAGATTCCACAATTCGAACTCTTTATCACTCTTTATGGGTCATACTCGTAGGTCAAAATAGAGTCAATACGAACGCCAGCCCCTGATTTAAAGAGTGCGCGTAACCTAAATTCCACAAACCACAGATTTACCGTAACAAAACATTTTAATTTTTTTTATTAAAAAGACCTCTTCTGAAACTTATTAAAATTGGTGCAACCTAATAACGTTTAAGGTTTAAAATGCTTCAATCGCGAGGGTAATTCATCATTTTTTCTAACTTTTCGAATAAAAGGAGAGAGTTAAAACAATCAAGTTGATTGACGTTTTCCCGCGCGCCTATAATACTGTTATAATGATGCTTTCGCTTACAATCGCTTTTCGGCGTTTTTAATGTATGTATTCGCATATTATTGTCGAACGAGAATTATGACAACCGTCCGCTTGTTGCGCTGCAAACGAATTCAATAAAATGCTCGCTATCTTTCCTCTTACGTGAAGGGGTGTTAACTGAAAATATCCCAACCCCTACGTGCTTATCGCAACCGACGACGTCTATAGAAAGGCCCTTTCAACAGTTTCGACCCTATATATTTTAAGAGTATTGAAATTTACGAGTACCTTTTGAGTATTTGCCCCGACAGCGTTCCGTCGTGACAAATTTTACGCAAAACAGATGTAGGCCATAAAGTGAACACGAGATTTCAAAAGAGTTCTTTTAATTTTTATAGTAGAAAGGACATAACAAAAACACAAATTTGTGTAACTGTATGCTCTTGTAAATATCCTCCTGCCTAGCTATAACCGGGAAAAACATTCTAAAACATTCACCTGACTAATTGCTCTGATTTTATTGGTATCAGGTGAAGCAATCCGCGCCAGTCCAATCGGTCTGTGCAGTCGGATTCAATCGACTCTAGATCGTGACTAAATCTAATCTCTAATCTAGACGTGATTAAATAATTTGGTTAAAGTATATTTACCTAATTTAAATGGAATATAGACATATACACTCGCAATTTTCTTTTGTAGATAACAGTCAATACTATAGGTACTATAAACACGAAGTAGGTATATATATTTTTTTGTAGATATGATCAATATTTTGCGCAACGCTCGCCGAATAATGACTTTTTCATAAGCAAATTTTTGATACCTTCGATTGTATTTTATTGTAATTTTTGTAGGGATCTCTAATTATTTTGAAATTTATAATTATTTATAAATTTCAACTCGTTTATAATGTAGCTTTTTATAATGTATTAGTGCAAATTTTATAATGAACATTTGCTAAATCTTGATATTTTTAACTGTCCTATAGGAGCCTATAAACGATGCCTTAAACAAGCCCTCGAAAATATAGTTTTGTAGTGGTCTTCTTTTGTAGCGGCCAGTTTATCTGGGTATTTATATGGTGTTATATTTTATTTGTTGACTGGTGTATTTGTTTCTTTTTCTCTTTCTCTTTTTGTTTGCCTTTGTGTGTGTTTTCTCTCAGCTTCAATGTTAGTATACTGTAGTCTTGTAATATGTTTTAATAATTTAGTGGAAACTTTGCTGATTTATGTTTTTCATGTATGTATGTGTATTATGTGTATCGAGTTATTGTATGTTTCCCTAAAATAAATAAATAAATAAATATGTAGGACTTTTAGATAGATGTAGATAGTCTATGCGAAGAAGTAATTTATATTTGTTGTGTTTGGCGTGAAATAAAATGTTACTAGACAAACCAATAATGGTTTACAGCCATTGTTATCATATCGTGTGTAAATACGTGTTAGGTAATAAATAAATTAAAAAAAATTTTCTATTACTTTAACAATTTTATCAATGATACACCAGAAATCCTATTGCGTTTCTTTTAGTCAACGGGCTTTTAATTTAATATCATTATGGTGTGGTAATAAAAAACCATTAGCTCTCGATGCCGCCCATCAAAATGTGTTCGCCCGAGATCCAAATGAAGTGGCTACGTGTGCAAGGGCATGTCACAAACTTGACTAAATGCCAAGTATCGATTATCCAATGATGCTCCTCAATGTCAACGATCACTTCACATCATTCATTATCACATATCATACTTGACGACAAGGAAATTCTATTTATAAAGTTTATAATATTATATAACCTTATTCATTATTTTCATCATAAGTTTGCACCCGGACGGGCTCGGGCTCGGGCGCAGGCAGCTGGTCTATGTCCGCGACCTTCCCCCTTAACCGGAACTTGAGCGGTAGCCTTAGAGGAGACTACCGCCCGTCGTGTGGTTCCTCGAGATGGCCGTCACCTCTACTTTCGGATACGCCGAGACTCCTACAGGGAGCGTAGCCCTCCCCGCGCTGGACAGCCGTGTTGGGTAGCGGATGTCGTATCATAACGTTACCGCGACCCCGCCTGTCTACGGCCGCGCTAAAAAGTCGTAAGAGTCCGGTACAAAAACGTAACTTCTCCTACGCTACCGTACCTATCCATTAGGATTTCCCGACGTTAAGAAAGGCGCAACAGTGAGACTGTTGTCTAAATGTCTAATACTTTGTCTAAGTAATTTGTCTTGTATTTTTATTTCCTTAAAAGTAATCTACATTTACACTAGCTGGTGATTCAGTAATTAGAATAAGTAGAAATACAGGTAGAAGCTAAACATTCACTTCCAAGTTGTCTCTAGCGCTAATGGAATTAACACATTTCAAGCCATATTTTTTTTCTTGTCAGAATCCCCAAGCAATTAGTGAACGAGATATTTAGCTGATTTTTCGTTTAACCAAATTCCCACTCGGTAGCCAAATTTTACATTTGACCGAGTTTCAAGAAATACATAGCCGTTTTAAACAAAAAAATATTTAATAAACATTCGTTTTCAAATTATTTTAAAACAAAAACATGTGACAACTTTAATTGATGTAACCTTCTGGACTGCTTGGGACGCAACTAGAGGTTGTCCCTTATCATGCTCGTGGGAATATTTACCGCCAGAATGAACAATTTTTATTAATGTGGCCATTGCTAATCTAATTAAGAGCGAAGATTAATAAAACACTAATCGCGATATTATTCTTTGTCAACACATTACGAGTACATACATGTATGTTGACTCGGTATGAAATATTAATTGAGTGTCAATATAATTGTGTGTATCAATACTAATAATAAATCTGTAAGTGTAGGTATTGTATGTATGTATGTTCCGCCATAACTCTTAAACGAATTAACTGATTTTTATGAAACTTGGTAGATAAACATTTAGACGTACAGGACACAGGATAGGCTACTTTTTTCTTTTTCAACACGGACGAAGTCGCGGGAGCCAGCTAGTAATATAATATATTCATCATACAACAGTAGGTACTCTTCTCTGTATGAAAGACTAACTCTAGACTAATGAAGACTAACTAAACTTGAAAAAACTTAAGTCTGTCTAGTACTCATAGTTTTTGAGTTTATCGATGTATCGATCGGAAGAGAGCTGCCACAAAATGCTAAATAAAAATTTTTAAATTTTGTTATTTTACAAAAAAATAACGGCAACCTATTGGTTTATATATTGTTCAACTATGAGCGTTTATTACATAAACTATTATGTCGATATTCGTCCCAACCTATCAATCATAGGCTGCTAGAAAAATGATACATAGTCAAAGTAAACTTGATAAAAAGTTGATAAAACTTTGAAAGTTCAACTAACGTAGTTAAAAGTTAAGAAGAAAGTAGGTACAACTATGCGTTGTTCTTAATCCATACATATAATAAAATCGTGAACGTGCCGTGTCTGTATAATATAAATATTTTTTTCAAAAAAAAAACTATTAGTACAAGTTGTAATTATGTTACCGAGGTCAAAAAATACTTTTTAGAATTTTTGAATGAGGTTTTCATTGATGTATTGATGGTTAGCTGGATTAGACTATAGGATACTTTTTATTCTGGAAAATAGTTAGGTTCCTATAGGATTTTCAATAAACGAACTACAGCGCGTGCGAAGTTGCGAGCACCAGCTAATATATCTTATCCATGACTTCACTAAATAAATTGTTAAATCGGTATATCTTGAGGTTTTTGGTCAATTTTCTCGAGATGAATTTTAATTCGCTATTTGCAATTCAACAACGCTATTAATAACTGTAACTGGATCAGGTGCCCGGCGGCCTTTTAGGCGGTGCTCTCTTAAAATTGGAAATATGTACGTTATACAACAAGCCTAACTAATTTATTAGGTATAAATGCGAAAATGAGTATGTTTGTTTGTTTGTTTGTCACGCTTTCACGATTTAACTACTAAACAGATCATCGTTAAATTTTTGCATGCACGTTGTTAGGGATACTGAAAAATACATAGGCTATCGTTCATTCAGATAGAAGATACTCGTACGTTCCGGAGTGTGTTTGTTCAGTAGTTAAGTTAAAAGGTAACAAGCAGACTGAAAGACAGTTACTTTCACATTTATAATATTAGTATGGATTTCTCACAACAAACTTATCTGATTTTTTCGTAAGTCATTAATTATAGAGCGGTACTTCATTGAATCATTTCTATAGTAAATTCTATAGTATATTCTATAGTAAGTTCTATAGTAGTTCTATAGTAAGTTCTATAGTAGTTCTATAGTAAGTTTTGAATAGGACATTCACACTATGTGTGAGTATCGAAAATAATACTAACAGCTTATTTTTAATCTTATTTAGTCTATGATAGTACACATTGTGTACTATCCACTGATAGAGAAAAAATAACATAGAAAAACTGTTGGCTAAAGAAAGCGACTGAGCTGTAATAAATTAGTTGGTGCGGTTGGTATTTCTTAAGCTCGGCGTATAATTTATATTTCGAGCAGTAGTCCCACACCTGTGTGTTTCATTTTATAGCCGAAACCACATTCGGAGTCCTGCGGGAATTTACCTTTTTTCCTCGCTAAGAACGACCCCGATTCGAGTCTACCACTCACCGCGTCCGACTGATGTATATTACTGATGAGCTACTTATGTTCAATATTTGTTTTTTTATACAAAACAGAAATAACTTTTTAAATTTATGTCTTAAATGTCAATATTGTAACATTATTTTTATACAAACCTGGGTTAAACTTATAGTAAAGTAGCTGGTGCCGCGACTTCGTTCGCGTTCCCGGCAAAAATGAATTTTAGATGATTCCTCAGGAAGAGTACCTACCTGAGAGTACCCTATATCCTTCTGCATCGCTGCGAAGTGTATGCAAAATTTCAATGTGATCGTTGTCTAGCGTGGCGACGTCTACGTAAAAAACGTATCTAATAAATAAACATTACCGGAATCTGTAGATAGAGAGTTTAGTGGAAAGTCGCTAGAATTAATATTATTAACAAAATTTGGTTCATTACATTTTCATATACAAAATAGCCAATAAAATAAAATTTCTGTGAAACTGTTTTATATCCTTCGTGCTGGCTTAAATGTATTTATTCAAACTATGGTTCACTTACGGTTACATCACTCAAAAAGTGACACACTATTGTCAAATTAATTAAAATATAAATTACCTTATAAAATTACTAAAATGACGTGTTAACAATTTAATTACTCGTAAATAAATTATAATGTATATTTATCAACTGCATTTATCATGAACAAAATCGAAACTAAACATTATAAAATTTAACAAGTAACATGAAGAAACATGGAAGTATATAATCACAGGAGATAAATTGATAAATCACTGATAAAGATGAGTTCTGAGTTTCAAAATAATCATAATACAGTTTCAAGTCACTTATGAAATGAATGAATTATGAAATCTATGCAATATCAATCAATTTCAAGTATGAAATGAAAAGGATATCACTGATGAAGATCCACTAAATAATTCAGATTTTAGACGATACAAAATTTATTAAGAGATTTATGTTTGAACTCTATATAACAATTAATTCTAGAGATGTCCCATTGAAGGCGTATCAATCAAAGTACCAACATGGATTTGTCACAAGAACCAAATGATTGATTTAAAACACTTATTCAGTACATATCTGCCTTATTTTGGACACAGTTTAATGGCGATCGGTTATGCTCTAGAGCAGTTTGAAAATATTGAACCTCCTTTCCCCAGTGCAGTGGTGTTGGTGGGTCATTTATTTGTACTTTTAGATCCGAGAGCACTGTCGCCAGAAAGGCCTAGTGTTCAAGTTATCAATCTCATATTCTTATTGAGTAATTTTCTTGTATTTCTTTACGATCTCTTAGTGTCCCTACAATATCGACTGCCCCTTATAAGTGAATTGGATCCATATATGGGTTAGACCTAATGTTTGCGACCAGCAATTATATTAAAATTTTGATTTCTTTTTAATTTGCGTTATTCATTTTTACAATCGTCTTAATGTTACGATATAATAATATAATGATATGTTACACGTTGTTTAAATTTAAAATAATAATGATAGTGACATCAGGCAGACACAGTAGAATGTCTTCTTTACTTCTTGAATAAAGTCATATACCTAGTGTAGAGAATTCCTCTAAAATAGAATCAGCACGAGTTATTTCATTGCATGAGAGAATGATTGACCTACCTTGTCTCTTATAATTTACGTATACTATTAGGCTACGAATTATTAGAAAGGAAATAGGCCAAATTCTAACATGCCCTCCGCCATAATATAATAATATCTTTATATTTAAGCCAATTTAATTTAAAAGCAACATATACTTATATGAACATGTATTGTGTATAAAATATAGTAATAATAAGAGTATACCATAATATGCAAATCATATACCTACACTACACAAGTGTATTCCGAACTTTGATGATGTCCGTGACAAATTAATATAGAAAACAAGAATAGATTACACACTAGGTACATAGTTATCCAACCCAGTCAAGGTCAAAATATACATAGAAAACTAACATTAGGTAATTGACCCTGAACGGGGTCGTTATTGGGAGGAAAGCGAATTCAAGTGTGAGCTATTTAATGAAGTGGAAAATGTTTAGAATATTAGGACGGACTTCGGCTGAAATTTTTGTAAGGACCATAAATTAATAACTCTTGCTACGTTAGGATAATTAATGAAGACGGGTCTGAAGTGGGGTGGGTTTTAATTGGCCATCTGTAAATGTTTGCACGAGAAAATTACAACTTGTCTCCTCCTGAAACTGTTTTTGTGTATAGAGACGCTTTTTTAATAATTTCATTTATTTAAAAACTTATTGAAGTATCTAAAAATATGGAAACAAACGTTGTTTAAGTTTAGTAAGTGAGAAGCGAAGATGCAATATCAGAAGAGCGATCCGAGCCCTGAGTTGACGATTTGGCACAATTTGTAACGAAGAGTGCTCGTCGAGACGAGAGCCCTCCAACACACCGATGAGGCCGCACAATCACGGCTTTTGTCCTCGCCACAAAGGGAAAATAATTATTTAAGGTCACCTGATGGAAACGTCTTCCTTGTTTTTCCTGATACAAAGTTTGCCATTATGAAACACTATACGAACGTAATCGCTGCTTACCTAAATTAGTACAATTTGGAATAAAGTAGTATTAACGAATTATCTATAGCTAGAGAGTATTTATGTTCCTTGATCTGTAGATATATGCATATATATTATTATTAATAGGCCTTATTTTTGTTTTCGGCCGAAAATAATATTATATATGTAAGACTAAAGCAGAAGCTTCTTTTTCATTTTCGTTTTCGGCCATTTTCGGGCAAAAATAAGAGCCGGAAGCTTTGAGAGACTCACAGAGCTGAAACTATCGGCTAAGTATGTAACGCTCGTTAGAAGTAAAGTCGAGTCGATTAAGGTAATGAGAGAGATATAGTCAACTGCTTATAAATAACGCGTTGTAAAACATATTGTGTTTCTTATGATGAAGTTTTCACTTCTGTCGTGTGGCGCAAACCTTTTTTTTATATTTAATCAACAATAAACTAGTACACTATTCAGCTAAATAAATACGAGTATAAGAATGAATATTTATTAGTGGCTAGGAATTTAGACGAAAGCAATTAATTACTTTGTCACAAGTACAGTTGTGCTGCGTAAGAAATTAGGAGAGGACTTTCATCACATTACCGACACTTTAGCCAAATTAATGGGCCTCGTAAATGTATCGCCGCCGGCCACTGCCACGGCTCGCACAATGAATGCCAATCACAACCATATATCTTTCATTTCCACATAATTGCCAATTTACTGCCGGGCCGATGTTACCTACGGAGTCAGCGTTTCATAGCTTCGAACCTGTCAGGATGTTTTTGTTGCATCGGCCTTGCATTTTTAGTTTGATACTAAACTATTTATTAGTTTGATAAACTAAAAATCACAATAAGCTCATATTCTTCTTCATAAAGTGACTCTCCATCACTGGAGGATGACCGTTGACTCTAAAAACTTTGGGAAAGACGGAATTTTAGATTTAGTAAACTATGGTGTATAACTAATTATGTGTGGTGCACGAAATTGTTTTTACACATAAATTGTTTTTTTTTCTCTCTAAAGATGCGTCATGATCGTTACTGTAAATCAAAACCACAGTTTACAACTAAATAAAACAGTAATTATTTATTGCTAACACACTAAATGAACTGGAAAACTATTTGTAAGATACATTTAATATTTCGACGCCATTACTTTTCGTTAGTTCCTCTGACATTTTCATTAGCGTTCCTTTTATTAGTGAAAATTATTCATTAGTTATTCAAGAGAGCTCGTTCCCGGCTAGATTTATTTTGTAAGATGGAGTAATAACATATTAATCTGCTCGGATAATTGGATCGGATGTTTTTTTAGTTGTTCCAAACAAATTTTATGCTTGCTCACTGAGTTATTATCTAACTAGCGACCCGATCTCGGATTCTCACGGTTGACATTAATTTTGTCGTTTCTTATTCTTTTTCAACAAAAATAATATAAGTAATACGGTATAGTATAATACTGTACTGTAAGTATAACATATCGGCAAAATTAGTATATAATTTTGCCGATAAAAGGTATAACTAAACTCACCTTTCATGCATTAACCTACTCAAGAACATAACTATATCGCCCAGGAAAAATTTAATTAGGTTTTAATATATAAAACCTTCCGTGAAACATTATCTGTCTAATGGTGAAAACCGCATCAAAACTCGTGCGTGGTTTTATTAGTTTTTAGCTAGCGGATATACAGACAGAAGCCGAAAGCGACGTCAATTTATACTATGTAAGGAAGTAAAAGCAGAATAGAATTTTAGTACAGTAAAGTTCACGTTTCTTGAGTACAATTATTATGTAATCCATCGCAAGAGACCTTTCGCTTTTAGCTCCTATTGTCGCAGAGCATCAGCTGTCAGCCTATCGTCGTTTGTTATCGAACTCATTTATCTCAACAAAATCGAATTTCTAAGAACTTCATAAGACCATAATTTTTTTATGCCAAAATTGGCCAAAATCAATAATAGATGAATAAAAAATTAAACGATAATCCGTTCGTCTATTTAACTTTCATCTTCAAGTCAAAGAATCAAAGAATTAAACTTAGTGAAAGATACTAATTGTTTTTTACTTCGCAAATGTCTTTATTTATTAAATAGAATGTCTTCATTTATTAACAAATATATCAATACTCATAATAAATCTGTAAGTCTAGGTATTGTATGTATGTATGTATGTATGTATGTATGTATGTATGTATGTATGTATGTATGTTCCTTAGCGCCTGTTTCTCAAACGCCAAGTAGGCCAAACTGTCATTTAAAGTCACCGGTAACCGGTAACTACGGTACTCGTAAACGTCCCAAACAATAAAAAGAAAATAATAAAAAAAATTGGCTATCGAATGATGCAGTAAACCGAGTGCATAATTCAATATAACAGAAAATGATTTCTAAAAGTAACTAATCAACACTTTACTTGTAGTTTGTGAAAGAGGCCATACATACATACATACATACATACATACATACATACATACATACATACATACATACATACATACATACATACATACATACATACATACATACATACATACATACATACATACATACATACATACATACATACATACATACATACATACATACATACATACATACATACATACATACATACATACATACATACATACATACATACATACATACATACATACATACATACATACATACATACATACATACATACATACATACATACATACATACATACATACATACATACATACATACATACATACATACATACATACATACATACATACATACATACATACATACATACATACATACATACATACATACATACATACATACATACATACATACATACATACATACATACATACATACATACATACATACATACATACATACATACATACATACATACATACATACATACATACATACATACATACATACATACATACATACATACATACATACATACATACATACATACATACATACATACATACATACATACATACATACATACATACATACATACATACATACATACATACATACATACATACATACATACATACATACATACATACATACATACATACATACATACATACATACATACATACATACATACATACATACATACATACATACATACATACATACATACATACATACATACATACATACATACATACATACATACATACATACATACATACATACATACATACATACATACATACATACATACATACATACATACATACATACATACATACATACATACATACATACATACATACATACATACATACATACATACATACATACATACATACATACATACATACATACATACATACATACATACATACATACATACATACATACATACATACATACATACATACATACATACATACATACATACATACATACATACATACATACATACATACATACATACATACATACATACATACATACATACATACATACATACATACATACATACATACATACATACAAAACGAATTAACTGATTTTCATGAAACTTGGTAGATAGACATTTAGACGTACAGGACACAGGATAGGCTATTTCTTTCTTTTTCAACGCAGACGAAGTCGCGGGCACCAGCTAGTATCAAATAAAATAACAATTATTTTAATTGTTTTTATGAAAGCGTCCGAGTAAATAATGTTTGTTAGTCCCCTCCCAAACGTAACGAACTAAATGATAGTTTATGTTCTTTGTTCCTCTGAGTGGAAGCCAAGTGCTCACTGTCCTAATAAGTTGCACTTACTCGCCGACCGTTACTTGGCGTTAACTTCTTTAATATACTATAGGTACTCTTACTCTTGTGATTTTAAGCACATCGTATAAAAAAATTGCTAAGTGCTTATGACCACTATTTGTCGAACTAAGACCTCCTAATAAAATATGCTATGAGTATGCATATGCTGGAGTAAAATAATAAATAAACTTTATAATTTTCATGTTTAAAAGACAGTTATGTTTAAGTTTCAAATAAAATACTTTTTTTAATAAACCTTCATCATAAAAAAATTCAGGAAAACTTTTTTGTCGATATCTCAAATGTAAACTTTTTGCACATACACGATTTATTATAAAATCAATGTGTATGAAAATACATGTAAAGTTTTTTTAACGTTACGTTATCTCACGCGTTTCCAGTAACTGTTCATACTCGTCCTTCAGTCACTGGACCCTCAGCGTTGATAAGAAACTCCTTTTGAATAGAGCTTTTCCTGTCCCACAAAACGGAACAAAACTGATAAATCTGCTTGTGATGTAATACGGTTTTTTTACCTCACCGCAGGCTCCAACAAAAGACTCCCCTATCTATAAACTTATCTATGAAGTGTTAGTACTCGTAGTCACTCAAAAAAGTTCTCGTAAAAACCGTCATAAAAATCAGTAAACAACTACAAAATTTTCAATCCTAGCTGTTTTCTTATTAATTGCTGTGATAACCCAATTTGTAGAACTTTTAATCGCTACCAAAGCAAAAAAAAAGAAGTCCAAATTCAGGTCAAGCCCAACCCTTCTTCAATCTTTTCAACTTCATTTATAAATTATGTATGTTAAAAGCATAAACCTGTCTTGCAATTTTTTTTACTTTAATTTAAATATGCAAACATTTTTTCTTTTCAAGAGAGTACCGGAAAAAATATATATGTCATGTGTCATATTTGTTTTTATGTTGGTTTTCAACAATAAAGACAAAATGATATCTAAACAACTTCCTTACGCAGTAGAGAGTCATGCGTTACTGCTGATAGAAAGCGGTCCTTATTGTTATGAAGATTATGACAGAAATTTGTGTAAATATTTCTTTTAGAAAAACCCAGCATTTAAATGCAGAGCCATTGAACACGAACACAGTTCTTATTCAAAGCTTGTCACACAAAACTTGAAAGCTCAACTGAACAAAAAGAATAACCATTTTAATTCCATTGTACCCCTTTTCTTAACAGCTCCTTCCTCCCTGATTGTGTTTAATATCAAATTTTAAACGAATTCATTTAGTATTATTGTTAAAATTTTCCTTAGATATATTTTGATTAAGGACGTCATTGATGTTTAAATTTCCGTCACGACTTTGCTCATCAATCAAATCGTTTTAATCTTTGAAATGCAATCTCCATGTTGGATTTTATCTATCTATATATACGGTCTTGTACATATAAATTACAAAAAAATTACATCCGCACAAAGCAGGAGGCGGATTGCTTATATATAATTACATGGATCTCTTGCGCGACAGCAGTAGACAAATGAGTTGCTTGATTTCGCTAACAAATCGTCGAATAGTATGTGCTACTGTTTGCAAATATGAAAGCCTCATACGAAATGAAATCGACATATATATAGGTCACAACTGCTAGCAATCAACTCTAATTCACAGAGAAGGCGCAATCATCGGATGTCAGATTGAAATTGGAATGGAATATGTCCTGCGTCTAAATCTATAACTACATACTTGTATATAAAATTCATATATAATATGTTAGTTTACGACAGTGATTGTGCCTAATTTTTTTTTATATTTTAGTTAGACTATCCCTCGGAGAACTAAAATTATTTCAGGATATATTTAAAGTATTCTATATGTTATATTAATAAGTATTTAATCCAAACATTTTTTAAATGTCATGTAATTAATAGAATAATTGCATAATTGCAATTTCAATATTATTGCATCAAAAAAAATCGTTTGAAAATTCCAACTTACTAAATTTATCTTCAACAAATTTTAGTCTGAAACTAATCGTATTCAGTTCATATTACCGTAAATTTAGAAAAACCTTACGTTTAAGTCAACGCACTTAACTGATGTGAGTAAAACGTTGGCAAATATTTAATATTTCGCCTATGGGCGTATTACATATAACCTTCAACTGTCGAAAACTCTGAATCAGTTGTAGGAAATGAAGCACCTTCCTCTAACATTGGCCGTGACGGGTGCTCCCCGATTATGTCGGATTAAAGGCGAAAGCCCTCGAAAGCTCCCGAGCCTCATACACGTTACGGAAATGAAATCAATTACGGCAACATAATGATAAACTAACAATATTTTTCTCCTACTAGGTCTAAACGAAAAACCATACAAAATATAAGCTAGTTTATTATCTCTCTTAAGCCTAGATACAAAAAAGGTGTAGGGGAAATCCTATTCATAGAAATACTTGTATCAGGAGACCCCGCTCCTCCATCACCGCACTTAAAACTTAGGCTAAAATAGAAAAAATGATCTGTAGAAAAATTATATAAAATGTGGTGTATGTTTGTGTATGTGTATGTAAGTAGCGCCATTTCTGTTTATATTTATTTCCAGTTATATAATGTACCGCATATAACACTTTCAACTGCTTTTCGCTGTCTATGGACTTAAATATAGATCCACTACGCAACTACTTCACATAATCCTTCAAAGATTATTAATTTTTAAGAAGATGTTATTCTTTGCCTTTAGGGCATCAAACTACTATGCTTTAGGGTAATAATTATTATAATACATTTTTTTTAATAATGTCAGCAGATAGGATCCATGGTAGATGATGGCAGATGGCTACCATCACCAGGTGCTGCAAGTGCGTTGCCAACCTTAATAACATGGGGATTAAGGGGAGAGGAAAATCACTCACGTATACAAAATACTTGTGCTATTATTTCACGATGGTCTTCTGCGAAAGCAGAGTGGCCTTCCGCTTTTTGTCCCTATTCCCCGGGGACAAGAAGTGGCAGGACCTGTCCCTTTCATATCCTTATCGCTATATCGCCATAAGACGCTCCTTATGTTTATAGGTAACGGTTACCATCGACCATAAGCGTATTGTCACTTGCCTGCTGACATTTAAACAAAAAATAATATTAAATTTGAGCAAGTGAACAAAAATCAAATAACTAAGGGTGGGTGCTCGAACTGTCTCCTTTTACGTACATAACTGGATAAAAATGATTGAACACAGTTGTCAAGAGCACCGATCACTTCGAGAGGTCCTTCAGGAGAAATGACGCGGAGATTCGCATATAGCACTCCCACGTTACATATTTACTGAAGTCGTTACCTACTAAAAAAATGTATTGTGTAAAACTAGCTGGTGCCTTAGACTTCGTTCGCGGAAAAAATATATCCGATAAAATAATATAAAATATATGAGCAATATAATGCCCGACATATTCATTTCTATTTTTTTTTATGTTAAGGTCGACAGACAGGCTGACGGTCCACTCGATGGTAGGTGGCTACCGTCGCCTATAACACAAGTAACGCCATAAGTGCTACAAGTACGCTGCCGACCATAGAAGGATTAATGATAAGGGATAAGGAAGGCCTATTATACTTTTGCCAGGCGTTGGGTTTCTATTTTTAGATGATCTCTTGGGAACATTACTTTTTTCTGAATGAAAGGTATCCCATACATATCCTTTTCTGTATCCCTGACAATGTGCATGCAAATTTTCTTGTGATTGGGTTGAGTCGAGTACATAGTTAACTCGTGAAAAGGTAATAGACAAAGTTACTTTTACATTTTATTATTGTTACGTGCGGGGTGAGTTAAAATGCCGTTTAGGGTTGTAAGAACACGATTTATTACGCAGACCAAGATGACTTCCAAAATATCAGAGCTTTTCCAATTAAACCGTAAAACTTGCCAAAAGTCGTAAATAATTCACTCTATGTGTCAACAATGCACTGTCGCAAATATCTTCGCAAAAGCTCCCAAGAGTTGTTTTCGTATCGCTTGTTGTCGCAGAACTGTCCCACTCGAGCGATGGCACCCGTATTTATACACGCGCAGTCAGCCGCGATGTTTTTGGAAAACACTAGAAACTTTGAGGTAAACAAGCTCGTACACAAGTAAACAAGTCATAAAAAACAAACATCGTAAACAACTCTCTGGCTTAAGGGAATGTGAACCTTATGTCGCGAACATAAGGAACAGTTTTCTCTGAGACAGGAGGGCTTCCTTCTACGTATGGAAATTTCCATACGCCCAGGTCTCATGATAAACAACAACACGCTGTTTGTTTATGATAAACAAACGCTTCGAGAATATTCGGTCGTAACATTACCCCCCTCTTAGTTATGATCGTCCCGATCATCATTCGTGCCGTGATACTTTGTCAAACGGTCAATGTGTACGACCTTCGGTTTTCCTCTTTGCCCCTTTTTGATTCGATAGGTGACGTCGTTGATTTTTGTAACCACATTGTAAGGTCCTTCCCATCGTGCTTGCAACTTTGGGCTTTTGCCCTTTTTCCTGAAGGGATTATGAAGCCATACGAGAGTTCCCTCTTCGAAACCGTTGATGTTTGATCTCCTATCATAACGGGTTTTCATTTTTTCACCAGTCTTGAGACTGCACTCGCGAACTAGCTTATGCACTTCATCCAGCTGTTCTCGAAGATCGCTGACATAATCCGTCACAAGTCTTGGGCTATTCGGCGGAGACCCTGTTATTGCATCGACTGGTAGTCTTATTTCTCGTCCAAAATTCACTCTGGCAGGGGTAAAACTAGTACTATCATGTACAGCGGAGCGATAAGACAACAAGAAAAGAGGAATGTACTGGTCCCAGTCTCTCTGATGTGAGTCGACTACTTTAGCCAAATTATTTTCCAATGTTTGGTTAAACCTTTCGACCATTCCGTCAGACTGAGGATGAGCTGGTGTCGTACGGGTCTTATGTATACCGAGAAGGTTGCACATTTCTTGAAATAGGGCTGATTCGAAATTTCTCCCCTGATCGGAGTGTATTTCCAGAGGTACGCCATACCGACAGATTACATCCTGAACTAGCTTCTTGGCAACAGTTTTAGCTTCTTGGTTAGGGGTCGCAAACACTTCCGGCCATTTGCTGAAATAGTCTTGCACTACAACGATGTATTTGTTCCCATCCTCAGTTTCAGGAAATGGTCCGGCCACGTCTATAGCGATACGTTCCCATGGTGCTCCCACATTGTAGAGCTTCAGTTTTCCCCTACTTCTTGTCTGTGGTCCCTTGACTGAAGCGCATGCGTTGCATTTACGACACCAATCTTCTACGTCTTCCCGGCAATGGACCCAGTAGAACCGCTGTCGCACTTTCAAAAGGGTTTTCTTCACTCCAAGATGACCACCAGACACCCCATCATGGATATGACGTAGTAGAGGAGATACCTTACTTCGAGGGACTACAACCTGTACAGTCACCTGATGTCCGGTATTAGACTCCCATTTCCTGCACAAGATTCCGCCTTCCAGGGTCAAACTATCCCATTGAGCCCAATAGCTTTTTGTAACAGGACTGGAAGCTGATACATCCGCCCACTCAGGTTTCACTCCCTTTTTTATCCAATCTAAGATCAATCGCAGGTCGTCATCTTCCTCTTGCGCCTTCCTCATATTTTCTCCAGACCAGTCATCGTCTAATCCTTGGGTACGGATAATTTTTACTGATTCCTGAGACTCTTGTTTCCTGCAGTGTTTACAGATTTCAGGACATGGTCTTCTCGATAGAGCGTCAGCATTACCATGACCTTTACCACTTCGATGTTCTGTTGCAAAATGGAATTCCTGCAATTGCTCAATCCACCGTGCTACCTGTCCTTCAGGACTTTTAAACTGAAGAAGCCATTTAAGTGCAGCATGGTCCGTCCTTAAGGTGAACTCACGTCCAATGAGATACTTGTGGAAGTGCTGCAAGGTCTTCACTACCGCTAACAACTCTCGACGTGTAACACAGTAGTTTCTCTCTGGCCTGGAAAGCGTTTTGCTGTAGTACGCAATCACAACTTGTTTGTCTCCCTGCACTTGTGACAACACTCCACCAATACCCGTGTTGCTGGCATCCGTATCCACAATGAATTTTCCATTCCGTGTCGGATAGCCCAATATCGGGGACTCACATAAACGCTGTTTCAGTTCTTTGAAAGCGTTGTCACAATTTGCGTCCCAAGCAAACACCTGTTTATCTTCAGTCAGGCGATGGAGGGGTTTGGCTATTGTTGAGAAATTTTTGACAAAGCGCCTGTAATATGCGCATAAGCCAAGGAAGGATCTGACTTCGGTTTTATTCTTTGGTGTAGGCCAATCTTTTACAGCTTTGATCTTTTCTGGATCTGTTTGAACTCCTTCCTTAGTGATTATGTGCCCCAGATAGCTAACTGCGTTGCTGAAGAAGGTACACTTTTTAGGACTTAGTTTTAAGTTTGCCTCGCGTAGACGGTTGAACACCTTTTCAAGGTTCTGGAGATGTTCCTCGAAGTCACGACCCATGATGATTACGTCGTCCAGATACACCAGGCAAACATCTCCCAGAAGACCCACCATAACTCTGTCCATAAGGCGCTCAAACGTTGCGGGAGCATTACACAAACCAAACGGCATGACATTGAATTGCCAAAGTCCATTTCCGATGCCCGTAGAGAATGCTGTTTTCTCCTTATCCTCTGGACTTATTTCCACCTGCCAGTACCCACTTTTAAGATCAACGGTAGAAAACCATTCCATTCCACTGAGCATATCTAAAGTGTCATCAATACGCGGTAGAGGATAGCTGTCTTTCTTGGTAACGTCGTTCAGCCTTCGGTAGTCTACACAAAACCTGGTTGTGCCATCTTTCTTTTTCACCAGTACCACAGGTGACGACCAAGGGCTTGTAGATGGTTCGATGACTTTGTTTGCCGCCATATCCCTTATCATATCCGCAACTTCAGCTTCTTTTGCCCACGGGATTCGACGAGGTCTTTGTCGTATAGGTCTTGAATCGCCGGTGTCTATTCTGTGCTTCACAAGTCCTGTTCTACCGCAATCATTTCCAACGGCAAATATGTCTTTGAACCGCATTAAAAGATCCTGAGCTTGCCTCAACTGAACTGACGACAAATTTCCTTTCAGCGAATCCAATAACTGCGATACCTGGTAGTCTGTGCTATTTACTGCGTTTGTTGTACTGCTTATACGTCTTAAATACTTCACTTCCTGACACTTTCCAACTACGCTGTTTCTTCTGAGCTGTACCTCTTCATTGCTGAGATTTAAAATTCTTACTCTGCCTATCCTGCTTGTCATTAGTAGTGTTCTGGCCATTATCCAATTAGGATGTGTTCCTTCATCCTCCGCAATGACACATAACCCGTTCTTGACGTTGGATGAGAATTTCGTCATTACTAGATTTTCTGATCTGGGAGCTAGTTTGACGTCCCTTAAACAATAGAGTGTACATGGGGTCGAGCCTTCTAAGAAAACTTCTTGATCAGGAAATTCGAGTACTCCTTGGTCGACGTTCAAAATACAACGGTGATTTTTTAAGAAATCCAGTCCTAATATGCAGTCGTCAGTAATATTGGCAATCAGCACTGAGTTTGAGTACAACTGACTACCAATTCCAATTTCCACGTCTGAGTCACCGAGGACAGGTACTGGCTGGCCCGTTGCTGTTCGTAGCTGACATGTTGGAGATCGTTGCTTCCATGAGATAGTTCGTTTTAAGAGTTCAGGTCTTACAATGGTGCGCGATGCTCCTGTGTCTATTGTGAACCTGCACTTTTTACCGTTCAGCGTACCCTCGATGCTTAAACTGTTTCCGTTAGAAGCTTGTCTGATAGTAATAGCAGGGGCTTTCCTTCTTCCAGCCAGCGCCTGCCCCGCGGCCCTGGCAACGCTTAGTTTAACTGCCCCTCGTCAACTTGGGTCTCCATCTCTGAGACCCTTTTTCTCTTCTTCTTTGGGCAGTCCAGCCTTATGTGGCCTTTTTCACCGCAGCCATAGCAGGTCGGGCCATAGCGAGGCTTTCGCTCCTCGGCTACCAGCTCCCTGACCTTGAATGGCCTCGTGTCACGCCGCACAGCTTCCACTTCCAGAGCATGTGCCAGTGCACTCTTCAGGGTCTGGTGGTGACCCAAACGTACCGCTGCGCGAACTTCGCCGTCCCTTATCCCGTCCACAAAAGCTTGGAGTAGAGTTATTTCTACTGCATTCGGTGTTGATGTATAGGCGCGACGAACTAATCTCTCGATTTCGTCAGCCCACTGCTGGAGTGTTTCCGTGGGCTTCTGCGTGCGATCGCGTAGTTGAGCCCTATACGTGTGCTCCATGTGCTTGTCACCATATCGTGTCTCTAGAGCTTCCAGTAGGGCTTGCAGAGATCTTCCTTCTGTAGGGAGTCGCTCCAGAATCAGTTGGGCGTCTCCTCTTAAGGCTAGAGTCAACGCCATGAATGCTTGATCCTCAGTCCAGCCGCTGCAGTTAGAGAGGGTTTCGAACTGGTACTTATAGGCTGTCCAGGAAGATGTGCCATCAAACCGTGGCAAGTCCAGCCTACCTTGTGTAGGTACCGGCGCAGTGAAGACTGCCTCCCTCGTCACCAACTTCTGCACTTTCTCGGCGAGCGCCTGGTGGCGAGTGTCGGTTTGGTCGAGTCTCTCTTCCAGGCCTTCGACTTTCACTGAGACCCCTTTAACTTCGGACTCTACCTTTTTAACTTTATCGCAGATGACTTCAAGGCTTGTGTCCAATTTCGAAAGCAGCATTTGGCTAGCAGATTCCTGTTCACGGCGAGCGGCTTCCTGTTCACGGCGAGCGGCTTCCTGTTCACGGCGAGCGGCTTCCTGACTGGCTTGTATGCTCTGCACAGCAGCTTCCTGACTGGCCTGTATGCTCTGTACAGCAGCTTCCTGTTCACGGCGAGCGGCTTCCTGACTGGCTTGTATGCTCTGCACAGCAGCTTCCTGTTCACGGCGAGCGGCTTCCTGACTGGCTTGTATGCTCTGCACAGCAGCTTCCTGTTCACGGCGAGCGGCTTCCTGTTCCCGGCGAGCGGCTTCTTGACTAGCCTGTATGCTCTGTACAGCAGCTAGCAGCGCAGCGAGGTCCATCGACGGGCTCGATGTAGGTACTGCCGTAGGAAGCAAATCAGCATCGGTGCCTTCCTCCGGCTCCTCATGTGCTCGTTGTCTCGCAGCATCCATCTCCACTTGCCTCCTGGTCCGTGGAGTACGAGTTCCTTCGTCCCGTGGCATTAACGGCATTCCGCTTCTGACACCAGTTGTTACGTGCGGGGTGAGTTAAAATGCCGTTTAGGGTTGTAAGAACACGATTTATTACGCAGACCAAGATGACTTCCAAAATATCAGAGCTTTTCCAATTAAACCGTAAAACTTGCCAAAAGTCGTAAATAATTCACTCTATGTGTCAACAATGCACTGTCGCAAATATCTTCGCAAAAGCTCCCAAGAGTTGTTTTCGTATCGCTTGTTGTCGCAGAACTGTCCCACTCGAGCGATGGCACCCGTATTTATACACGCGCAGTCAGCCGCGATGTTTTTGGAAAACACTAGAAACTTTGAGGTAAACAAGCTCGTACACAAGTAAACAAGTCATAAAAAACAAACATCGTAAACAACTCTCTGGCTTAAGGGAATGTGAACCTTATGTCGCGAACATAAGGAACAGTTTTCTCTGAGACAGGAGGGCTTCCTTCTACGTATGGAAATTTCCATACGCCCAGGTCTCATGATAAACAACAACACGCTGTTTGTTTATGATAAACAAACGCTTCGAGAATATTCGGTCGTAACATTATATTAGAATGGGTTATTGTTCAATAAATCTGTTTCTTATTGAGGCGTCAATGGGACCCATGGGAAAGAGCTTTTAGACCAATGAACTCGTAAAAAATTATTATTGGTTTTTTTCATGAATTAATTTCTTTTAATGATTGTTACAATCATATTATACAAAAATCCTCAAAATGTAAACATTAAAGAATAATAATAATTTTTCATTTTACAGCTCTTACGTCGTAGCTAAAGGAGCCATATACTTAACTACGAAAAATGAAACATTTCCAATAACGCTGACACCTATAGACGGCCAACACGACATTACGGCGCGAGGCGTGTCAAAGATTTTATCTGAGAACGCTAAAAATTTCACACAAGCTACCAATGGGAAGAATAGAGACTATTGGGATGAAACTGAAGCGATATTTCTCTCAAATTACTTTAATAACACCTTTAAGGAAATCGACGATATAAAAACCCGAAAGAAAACCAACAAAAGAAGTATTAATGATGCGGTGTCAAAAAATATAACCCTTGTATTGGAAAATCTTTTGAAAAACTACGAAAACTCACAGCTACCGACACATGGAAAAGGTATTTTTTTCTATATATTCTACTACACATCTATACATATAAAAAAAACCGTAAACGAGCTGTCTGTACATTATTATTATTTTTTAAATTGCACACGTATTTACTTATGTTACCGAGGTCAAAAAATAGTTTTTAGAATTTTGTCTGTATTTGTCTGTGCTTTTGTGCACACTAATCTCAGAAACGGCGGATGTAGGTGAAACTTGGCACACATATAGTTTAGTATCTGGATTAACATATAGGATATTTTTTATCCTAGAAATATGTTAGGTTTCAACTATAAAAATTTTCAAAAATTAATTACAGCGAGTACAAAGCTGCTTTTTTCTCCGCTGACTTCTAAAATGGATACGGTTTTCACTTATGGAAAGAGCTATAAAATATGAAGGCGTGTGAATATAATTTGTAGAAAAAAATGCATCCGGGTAGGTCGTACCTTTACCTAATCAATCGTTCTGATAATTTTATTAAAATTATTTATTTTTAGGATATCCGACAGTTGTTCAAACGAACATTCTCATTAGAAGTATGGGGCCTATTTCAGAATTGGATATGGTAAGTTTAATGGTTTGTTTTAGTTTTTTTTTAAATATTTCTCTATAACTTATATGTTTTATTCCATTACTTAGGATTATTCAATGGACTGTTACTTCAGACAGTACTGGCGCGACACTCGGTTGTCGTTTCTTGGCCCAATTCGCTCCCTGTCTTTATCTATTAAGATGCTTGAGAGAATTTGGCGACCCGACACCTATTTCTATAATGGAAAACACTCTTATGTCCATACTATCACGGTGCCCAATAAGTTATTAAGAATCAGCCAACACGGTGACATATTGTATTCTATGAGGTAAGGAGATTTTTCTTTTCTTGAAAATGTAAAAATTTTATGTTACTCATATTTTCGTCAATAAATATTATATTTATTTTGGGTCTTATGGAAAAGAATACATAAAAGTGTACTACAAAGAGAGCTCCGCCATTTTTAATTGGAAGAATGAAAAATATCGCGATCCGGTTTCCAGCCCGGGATTCAATGGATGTAAATTGCTATGGATATCATTAATTCGGGAAAGAAATCCTCAAGTCACTCGGCCAACGAGTTATTGTTTGTATCAATCAAGATTTAAATTTATTTCAAATTGGAATGAAAACATAATCCATTTCTTTGTGGTCTCCACAATTATTGGCTTCGTTTGTAGTACCTATATACTATATCAATGTTCACTAAACTTCTTTTATAGGGCGAGTTTATGTGAGAAGAATTATTTCGTCAAACAGACGTTGTTTCATAGCCAATAGAGTTTAAATTTGTGTAAATGATCACAAGTACGCGGCTAGAACGCGGCCACTAAAATTATATTTGTACAAACGTTTTTACTGTTTACTTACTGATAATCAACAGATTTTTTTATTGATCACCCAATAGAAAAAATTTTAAGCATAGCAAAAAACCGACGAATGCTTGTACGTCTTGATTACTCATTACCCTTGAAGCCGTAGGACGTCCGTCCACTCAAGACTTACTTATAAAATAAAAAAGACTATAGAAAATGGAATTCTTACTTAGATATTTTTTTTATTTACTGTAAAGTTACTTTTTTACTGTAAACTTTTCAAAAAGTTGTTAAATATATTTAATAGAATTTAATACTTAAATAAAAAGTAATTCCAAATACTGGTATACCTACGAGTAAGTGATACTGGATATCAATTACAGCAAAGTATCAGTAAATAGAATTCACATCTGGCGAAATGTAATGTTCCGTCCGAATGTTAATCGCTTTAGACGGATTTGATTGGTGGGAGCTCCAGTGAATGTAGCTTACGGTTATTTCCGAATCTCTCAAGATTAAGCCAACAGGAAAGGGAAATAAAGTAGATTTAGAACCATTTTTATTGGTAACAGTATAAGGTTACATTCCTTACAGATTGACAATTAAAGCTAAATGTCCAATGGAACTACGCAATTTCCCGATGGATCGTCAATCGTGTCCACTTATCCTTGGTAGTTGTAAGTAACTTCACGTTTTTAAGTATTGTAGCTTTATTAGTATTTAATATTAGTAGTATTTATTACAATTTATTAGTATTGTAGCTTTCGTGCCGCCTTCCTTCGCATAGAAGTAGAAATGTAAGTATTTATTTTGAGACTGACGCGACTACGTCTTTTGATATATAATTTTCTAAAGAACTAATATATATTTTAAAGTAAAAAAAAAACTTAAATCTGTATTTAATGTATCGTCAATATTTTTAGCAGCGTGCGCCAAGTAATGATTTTTAGAAATTTCTGATACCTTGTGTTACATTCTTACATTATTGTTAATTTTCTATAGAAATTCAAATATTTTTTTTTAATATGTTACTCGATGATATTGAAAGAATTATTAAAATCGGTTCAGTAGTTTTTGAATGTATCTATTACAAGCAAACATATAAAAATCCCAAAAATAAAATCCCTTATAGAATCCCTTACAGATTTATTATTAGTACTAGTTGGCGCCCGCGACTTCGTCCGCGTTGAAAAAGAAAGTAGCCTATCCTGTGTCCCGTACGTCTAAATGTTTATCTACCAAGTTTCATGAAAATCAGTTGATTCGTTTAAGAGTTATAGAGGAACAACATACATACTTACATACATACATACATACATACAGAAAAAAATTCTAAAAATCGTCAATTTAGTTTCAGTATCATGTATGACCGACCCCTACAGATTTATTATTAGTATTGATGAACTACTGGAGGAGACTCACTCTTAGGTAATCCAGTACAGTGTAGTATGATAAAGTGTTGCCATGACAATGATGAATGTGTTTCCAGATGCATATTCCAACCAACAACTGGTGTACCAGTGGCAAAATTCGCAAAGCGTCAACTTCGTGCCAGGCATGACGCTCTCCCAATTCGATCTAATCAGTTTTCCGTATAGAAATTTCACGTTCACCAGACGGGAGGGTAAGTAAATATCATTACTTACTTCGTAACTCTTACTTATAAGTACAATACATTTTCTACATCTTTTGCACATTAGGTATAAAATAAGGGCGACAGCTAAGTACTTTATTTTATGATAGGTATGCATAGATATATCTCTCTGTTTCTTCGCTAATTTCTTCAAAAAAACATTCAACGGACTTTGATATGGTTTTCATTAATGGAAAGAGTGATAAATACCTAAACATCTATGGTGATTAACAAGAAAGATTTGTGTATATACACTCGTAATTTGCAAAAATAATCATATTTGTAGAGAAATAATTAACAAACTCATAAACCGCGTGATGTACTCGTAGATGTCAATCAAACACAGAATGCAAGTATAATGAAAGAAAATTGATTAAATTGGACATTTAATTATGTATGTATATATGTTGAAAGAAAAAACACTTGAATTAAAATATACATCAAATATTGCATCAAAAACATGCCTCAACCGAGGGTTAGTGCCATCCACATGAATATTTTAACTTACTGCTTACCTCAATATGCAACTAGATGTTTTGAGATAAAAAAATAATAGGAACACCCATTTCCCTATCTCCTCCTAATCTCTTATCCTTATGCTTACAGCACAATGGCGTTGCTTGGGTTTGCACCCTATGGTGATGCGGTTTCCGTTTGAAGATGTCGAGAAAGTCATAAGTCCTTCGCCGCGGCTGTCTGTCTGTTCTCGATAAACTCAAAAACTACTGCACCGATTTTCATGCTGTTTTCACCAATAGGTAGAATGGTTCTCGAGGAAGGTTTTGGTATATAATTTGCATCCGTACGAAGCCGGCAACAGGCCGCTAGTTTAATATAAAATTAAATTATTAATTTAAGACTTCCACACACATATAAATCTTAATTAAACAAACACAGTCTATTAACACAATTTTAACTTATTTAAAAGTATATTGGTATACGGTTTAAATTGGAATTTTCCGTACATGTTGTCAGGGGTAAAAAAAGAACACAGTATAGCTTTCATCCAGAAAAAAAAACACTGTTCCCAGGTACTTATCACCGAAAAATAGAAGCCTTACATATAAATAAATGAACTATAAACGATGAATACCTAAATGTATCAACGCCTTAGAAAAAAGGGACGCGGTCGAATTCGCAGACAAGAGCTAGTAAATAATATTTTTTATATTAATATATTTACATAAATATTATTTATATCTGAAATATACTAAGTATTTGAAATAAACAATATTTTTTTCAGATATAAAACAGTTTGACATACCTATACAATATTATATTATCTTGTTACGTGAAGTTAATCAAGAAAAAGAGCCATTCATTTAGCTAAGAAAGTTTGTTTGCCGCAAACAAGTCTAATTTCCTTTATTACGGCGACTAATTGTGTGAACTTGTGCAAATAAATGAGGATTTGGTTGTTCATTATTTATCTCTTTTTGGATTTGGTGTCTTTCCTTCATTATCTATACATTTTTTGTTTTATTGTTCTCATTAACGCGAATTTCAACATACTATGTCTATCGACTACTTCCGCGTTACGAAGAATCGTAACTCGGAAACTAAATAAAGTAATATAGGTAAGGTACAACTAGTCAAATTGCGTTCTAGACCGTCTGAGACCCACCCGTAGGTATTTATGATTTTTATATAACAATTTAGTATTATAAAATTAAAATAGCTAAGAAATTATTACAAAAAACTGTTTTTTTTCTCTATTAAGTACAATTATAGCAGTCCAATATATAGATTTCAAATTAAAAAACACTTGTTAAAAATAACTATGATACTGTAGCTACCATACCAAGGTCATGGGTAAATAAAACACGTAACCACTAACGGTTTAAATATGGGAACATATAGCCCTGAGAAGAGCTGTTGTTATTAGAAATTAAGGCGTATTCTTTTTTCACATCATATTAATATCACTCCACTGGATAAATCACTGGATCCACGACAGAGGACGCTTTAGTCGCAGTCGTCGCTCACAGCCATCTTCATTCTTGAACGTGTTGTCGTCGAGTTGTTTCTTGCGCGGCGCCCAGCGAAGCAAAAAGACTGAGGGCAAATGCGCGGCTATTTTTATAGGCTCGGCACCCGAGAGTGGGGAGCACTCAACGCACTTGCGCGCGACACATGAGCGAGACAACAACATCAACCGCTTCTCTTACACACACACACACATACAAGTGTAAAAACCATATATAAGTAGGGCAATTTTCTAAATAAAATTATTCCATCCTGAAATTTCAACGGAGTTATTATTGGAAACATACAATCTCCAAAGTGGTGACCCCGACAGAAGAACCGCTGCCCTACAGAAGAACCGCTGCCCGACAGAAAAATCCGACGAGGAACCTCTGCTCGCCAGGAAAACTCGACAGATGAATCCGCCGATGAATCCCTGCCCGACGATGGACGAATCAAAACCGCAAGCACAAGAGGTGTCTACTATCTCCTCACCATCACAGACGAGATCTATCACAACACCAGCAGCTGACACACAGTTTCTAGTCAACGAGATTAAGAAACTGTCCCTAGAAATAGCGGAACTCAAAGCGGAACGATCTAGACCCAGCTACCGTTCTTCATCTCGTATAAGAAGACCATCGCAGTCCCGTTTCCGCACGCGCAGTACCCCGTCACCATCGCCGTACTGCTATTACCATCGGCGTTTTGGGGCGAAAGCAAGACGCTGCACCGCGCCATGCACCTTTATCAAGTCGGACTCATCGGAAAACTAAATAGAACGCTGGCAGCGGCGGACACCGGCGTTCATGAAAAATCTCACCGCCTATTCGTAAAGGACAAGAAGACCGGCTTATCCTTCTTGGTAGACACCGGCGCCAACATATCGGTCCTACCCAGAAAAAAAGGGTCTACGTCAACTCCATTGCCATTCCAACTGTACGCCGCTAATAACACCGTTATTAAAACCTACGGCGAGAAAACGCTCGAGTTGGACCTCAACCTACGGCGACCCTACAAATGGAAATTCATCGTTGCCGACGTTTCCAAACCAATACTGGGCGCCGATTTCCTCAATCATCACGAACTCATGGTGGATCTCAAAAATCGGAAGCTGATCGACGGCCGTACAAGCTTATCAGTCAAAGTTCCGATGTACGCGACAAATGTACCTACCGTCCGCAGTATCGATACGCAGCAACAGTATCACGACATACTAGCTCAATTTCCTGGCATCACTCGTCTGACTTCGATGAAACTCAACCCAGACCGAAGCGTTGAACATTACATCGAAACGTCCGGATCGCCAGTCTTCAGTCGCGCACGACCTCTACCTCCACACCGCTATCAAAAGGTCAAAGAAGAGTTCGAAAACATGATGCAACAAGGCCTATGCAGACCAAGCAAGTCGTCATGGTCGTCACCCCTTCATGTCGTCCCTAAGAAGAACGGCGACCTACGCGTATGTGGCGATTATCGAAGACTCAATTCGATTACAAAACCCGACCGCTATCCCGTGCCACGCATCAAAGACTTCACGCACATGCTGTCCGGCAAGAGGATATTTTCTACTCTCGATTTAAATCGTGCATACTCTCAGATAATGGTTCATGAAAAGGACATTGAGAAAACTGCCATCATCACACCATTCGGCTTGTTCGAATTCCCTCGTATGTGTCCTGGCCTCAAGAACGCAGGACAAACATTCCAACGATTTATTCACGAAGTATTGCGCGGACTCGACTACGTATTCCCATTCATCGACGACGTACTCTTAGCTTCTGCAGACGAAGAAGAACACAAACGACATCTTCACACAGTTCTAAAAAGGCTCGAAGAATATGGCATCACCATCAATCCTGCAAAATGCGTCCTAGGTCAACCGACAGTCAAGTTCCTGGGATACATTGTTTCGGAACACGGTATCAAGCCAACACAAGAAAAAACGGAAGCCATACTACACTATAAGAAACCATCAACAGTCGAAGAACTTCGTCGTTTCCTCGGTATGCTAAACTTTTACCGTGACAACGTACGGAACGCGGCATCAATACAAGCACCACTGCATAAGTACCTACACCACGTCAAGAAAAAAGACAAAACAAAAATTGAATGGAACGAAGAATCGTCGAATGCTTTTGAGGTGTGTAAAGCGAGCATTCAAAATGCAGCTTTACTCGCTCATCCTATTCACCAAGCACCTATAGCATTATGTTGCGACGCATCTGACACCGCAGCTGGCGCAGCAATTCAACAGTACCACAACAATAAATGGCAACCTTTGGGATACTTCTCCAAGAAGTTTTCCGAAGCACAGAAGAAATACTCGACATTCGACAGAGAGCTTCTAGCAATTTACATGGCTGTTAAACACTTTAGAAGGACGTTTGAAGGTCGCGAATTAATCATCTTTACCGACCACAAACCGCTCGCCTACGTTCTGCAAAAATCGCCATCAGCCTCAGAAACTCCCAGAAGAACAAGGCAACTACTTTTTATTGCCGAATTCACAACCGACATACGCCATATAAGCGGAAAAGACAACATTGTAGCAGACGCCTTAAGCCGCATCGAAACAATCACATGCCCGTCTACGCTCGACTACAACGAAATAGCTAAAGCGCAAGAAAAAGATAGATGCATCGCACAACTGCTCACGAATAGCAAATTATCGATGAAAAAAATTTGCATACCTAACACTAATGCGAACATCTACTGCGAAACATCTACACCGCATATCCGGCCATACATACCGGAAGAATACAGACGTACCGTTTTTGATAACGTTCACAACATTAGTCATCCCGGAACACGAACAACGCGCAAGCTAATATCGCAGAAATTTTTTTGGCCCGCTATGAATCAAGACATCGGTACATGGGCGAAGAGTTGTATTCATTGTCAGAAGAGCAAAGTACAACGCCATACGTCAAGTAATCTTTCTCAGTTCCCGCCAAGCGACCGTTTCCAGCACATACATGTCGACATCGTAGGACCGCTACCTACTACAGCCGACGGAAATCGATACCTAATAACAATTATCGATCGTCTTACTCGATGGCCTGAAGCGATACCTACACACGACATATCCGCCGAAACAATTGCGAAACACATATACGAGAAATGGATCACTCGTTTTGGATGCCCTGTTTCACTGACAAGCGACCAAGGTCGTCAGTTCGAGAGCGAGTTATTTTCAAACCTAATGAAAATATTGGGAATCAAAAAAACTCGTACAACGCCTTATCATCCACAAAGTAACGGCATAGTCGAACGCTGGCATCGCACACTAAAATCCGCATTAAGAGCCAAGCTATCCGAACATAGCACTACATGGACCGACGTGCTACCTACGACACTATTTGGCTTACGCGCTTCACTACGCACGGACACAGGTGTTAGTGCTGCCGAACTTACCTACGGATACAAACTAAAACTGCCTTGTGATTTTTTCAACGCGCAGTCGAATATTCCAGTTGGCGATTATACCTACGTAAACAAGCTACGTACAACTATCGACGCGCTCAGACCTACAAGTACAAAGTCGCACGGTACGAAAAAAATTTTTGTGCATCAAGACCTACACACATGCACACACGTATTTGTCAGAGTCGACGCAGTTCGGAAACCACTTCAAACACCTTACGAAGGACCTTACCGTGTATTGAACCGAACAGATAAAGTTTTCACCATTCAGTTATATAGCCGTCAAGCGAATATATCGATCGACCGATTGAAACCGGCATACTTACTTGAAGACTTAGATCCAGTTACCAACAAGAACCATACCTCAACAGTTACCGAGTTACCTTTAAACCATACCTCAACAGTTACCGAGTTACCTTTACCTACCAGTAGTAAAACGAGCGACAGAGAAAGCAAGCAATCACGATCTGGCCGTCTCATAAAACTACCGGTACGCTTCGCTTGAGGGGGAGTACTGTAGCTACCATACCAAGGTCATGGGTAAATAAAACACGTAACCACTAACGGTTTAAATATGGGAACATATAGCCCTGAGAAGAGCTGTTGTTATTAGAAATTAAGGCGTATTCTTTTTTCACATCATAT
Organism: Synanthedon formicaeformis; assembly: GCA_945859745.1. NCBI lineage: Eukaryota > Metazoa > Arthropoda > Insecta > Lepidoptera > Sesiidae > Synanthedon > Synanthedon formicaeformis. The sequence goes on from OX243957.1 coordinate 4,268,631, forward strand.
TAATATCACTCCACTGGATAAATCACTGGATCCACGACAGAGGACGCTTTAGTCGCAGTCGTCGCTCACAGCCATCTTCATTCTTGAACGTGTTGTCGTCGAGTTGTTTCTTGCGCGGCGCCCAGCGAAGCAAAAAGACTGAGGGCAAATGCGCGGCTATTTTTATAGGCTCGGCACCCGAGAGTGGGGAGCACTCAACGCACTTGCGCGCGACACATGAGCGAGACAACAACATCAACCGCTTCTCTTACACACACACACACACATACAAGTGTAAAAACCATATATAAGTAGGGCAATTTTCTAAATAAAATTATTCCATCCTGAAATTTCAACGGAGTTATTATTGGAAACATACAATCTCCAAAATATTATTTTAATAAGTATTTTTGCCAACATTACCAACAAGAGACCATAATGTCGATGAAGTTTGTTTTCACGCGAAAGTATAGTTCAGGTATTAATATGATGGTTTTTAACGCCAACGATATTGGACGCAGCGAGCAGAAAAGCTTTCGAGGCCGTACCCCGTACTAACTCTCATAACAACGTCTCCACTAATCACGACCTGCTGCCAAGCCTTATCCGATTTACCCTTAATGTGATTTTATACGTACACCCCCGATGCAAACACCGAAAATATAATGAGTGCCAACAACAACATTTATGCTTCATCTACGAGTAAGCACACTTGGATATTTTATATTTCTGAAAATTACATTCATTTATCGCTCCTTATATTAGTTGCAATTGATCGAACATTACCTCTTTTTTGAATGGAATGGGCTCCGGCATTCCTTACTCACTCATCGAAACACAACAGCATATGTGCTTTTATTTTATAATGGTCTTTTGTGAGGAGTTGATTTATGCCTGGGCAAAGCTGTGTATATATACGAATAAAATGGAGCACATTAAAAATTGTAATTTTCATTTCAATTTCAAATACTATTCAAATAAAATATTACTTAGGTACTCTTTTTGTTAAAATAATGTTAAACTAACGACTAATTTAACATAATTTAATTTTTTTTTTTTATATATATAATATGACATGTATAACAGTAATAACTGAAATAAATATTCTTTGTTAAATATTTATTATAGCTACCTATAAGTGCGTACTTCGGTAACTTAAATAATCCAGTAGCAAAAATTTTACTTAGGAAGGAAGCTTATGTAAACGTGTATCATTACCATAAATTGCTCCCTAAAATAGATTTCAACCTCTTTACGGCGTAATATGATTTGCTTCTTCTGTGTAAACATAAATGCCGCTGTGTGAACAGTTAAGTTCTCTCGCCCCGATAACAGGAATCGGCTTTTACATTTCGGGGTAATCATATTTGCTCAAATAACTGGAGATGACTGACAGCGCAATCGGGTATCATTTTGCAGATGCCATTCAAAAAGGAGATCAACGTACAGTCAATTGCAACTATGTTGATTGTCTCATTATCTCGGAAAACTCCGTGAATTACACAAAAAGTGTTCTTATTTACCTATCCTAACTAATACATATTATAACTGTGAAAGTGAGTTTGTTTGTTACGCTTTCACGCCTTAATTACTCAACCGATCGTCAAGAAATTTTGCACACACGTCCAGGAAAGGTTACCTTCTAGAAAAAGGAGTACTATTCTCGACGGATCATCTAAAAAAAATACTTCTTACGAAAATGTAGTAGCAATAAAGATTGATTAAATGTTTTAGCACTTAAGAATAAGGGCACGAAGTCACGGGTAAAAACTAGTTTATTTATAATAAACAAACAATTGCAATTGTACAATGAAATAATGGATAATGTAGGATTGTCTAAAAGCATCGTTTGTTGAGTTATCGTAGGTACCTACCTTATATAATAATATAATATAGTTATTATAGATCGCATACAGCTTGCTCTTGTCTATCAGCAATTGTCTACTAGCAGGTCGCTAGTAGGACTCTACTAGCGATCAGTTTGTCATGAACGGAGATGGAACTTCAGGTTTCACAGCACATTCACAATCACCTTGGTTTTGCTTGTGTTTAGACAACGGTAAACATACAATCAAGTATACCGTTAGCCTATCTACAACATTACCATGAAAAATAATAATATATGGGAGAAATATTTTTTAAATAATCATTGTTTTGAAAATATGTATACTTATATTGTATGTCGATGTAATTACCTAATAATCCGCAGGACACCTTCGATAGGATTCAGTTTAGATTAGGTATACACGAATCTAATTATAAATATAAACTCTTAGGGCCTCTTTCACCAACTACAAGTAAAGTGTTGATTAGTTTGATATAATAATTACTTTTCAAGTAACGCTAATTGGCGAGTAAAATGTTGTTTCAATTTCTTTGAAATTACCATTGAGTAATGCTACTCGAAGATGGTGAAACTCGTACTCTTTCTTACCGGTGACTTTAAATGGCGGTTAGCCTACTTTACACTTTACTGGTGAAAGAGGTCCTTAATGTTTTGTATCTATCAAAACAAAATTTATTTACCTCTTTTCTTTTTTATGTTTTATAGGCGATTTTTCAGTGCTCCAAGTTTCATTCAATCTCCAACGACACACAGGCTACTTCCTCATTCAAGTGTACGTGCCCTGCATTCTTATTGTGGTCCTCTCTTGGGTCTCTTTTTGGATACATCGCGAGGTAAATTATATTTATTACACTCTGTATCTAAACCTTTCCCTATGGCATCCCTTAGTTTAACGAAAAAACGTTTCTACTCAGGCGACTTCAGATCGTGTTGGCTTGGGCATAACAACAGTGTTGACTCTGTCAACGATCAGTTTGGACTCCCGCACCGATCTTCCCAAAGTGCGATACGCTACAGCCCTTGATTGGTTCCTGTTAATGAGCTTCTTCTATTGCATCGCAACACTGCTACAGTTTGCTGGTGTACATTATTTTACTAAGGTAAAAGGAAGGAGATCATATTAGGAATGAGATCAGTACACGAACGAAAGTTACCGACATAACCCGACGGATCAGTAAGTTGAAGTGGCAGTGGGCAGGACACATAGTAAGGACAGCCTTACCTTACGCTGGGGCCATAATGTTCTTTAGTGGAGGCCACGGCAAACGCAGCGTAGGCAGGCCGTCCACTCACATGGTGAACAGATATTCGGATAAGGGTCGCGGATCAACGGTGGATCCAGGATACTCCTGACTGGTCTTTTTGGAAAATTGTGGAGAAACTTATTTCCATCAGTAGAGGTCCTACGGTTGAGATGATAACTTAAATTTACATAAATTTGTGAACATTAAATTTTTTTCAAAACGTAATGCAAATCCAAGCTTAAGTAAATGTAGAATTCACTTACTGTAGGGTAATGCTGGATTTTTGGTGCTAAACTCCTAAATAACTTGTAAAGCAAAGTAATAATTTTCAGGTGGGATCTGGTGAAATTGTTATAGACGATTCGGAATGGGAAGAGCTTATAGAGGAAGTGGGTGGTGACACTTTTGCGGCTCGGCAACTCGCCATGCGCCGGCGCAGCTCCACGCGATCCACTAACAATTACGTTAGTTATTATTAATTATTTATTATTAATAATATAAAAAGCTACTTGTCAAGCACGAAGGTTTGAAGGCAGGCATCGTCCTCGCGCAAGCACGAAAGACAAAGACTAACGAAAGGCTGTCCAAAACCATGTTTGACTACCTACAGTACAGGATTTAGTATTTATGTAATCATGACTTAATAAGTCTACACACATTCATTTTTATCACTTCAGAACTTCACGCTGCCCGCTACGGGAAACGGTACAGAAGAATCCTCAGGGAATACAGGGGAAGCAACGGGAGCAGTGCGACTCACTATGGAGCGAACAACGCAGACAGAAACTCGTGTGCCACGATGGAAGCAGGTTATGTACTGTCTCGCGGGAGACGACCAGTACCGACGCCAAAGACAACGTGAAGCTGGTACGTTGTTATACTACTTTACGCACATACTTTTCAGTAACAGCCCAAAATATATGTTTTTACCCCTTACAAGCATTAAGCAAATTGTTAAGAGGTTCGCTTTTTATGTTATTTTTTTTTCATGTTAGGCAATCTAAAATACTTAATAATTTCTTTAAGTTAACATAATTAGAGCAACTGAAAAAAAGTAAAAGGTGAATAAAACCTAGTGGTTTTCAGAAAGCATTAGGTATATGGATGGATAGCTCGTATACCTAATCAATATGAAATAAAAACAGCAATCTATGAAGGCCAAGGAAATAGGAAGATAAAAGAAGAGAAGTCTTATAACTTTTAGTGTGAGCCTCAATAACAGCGTGCTATGGAAAGATACTTGATGTTTCCTTGTGAAACAGTATTTGTATATCAAATGAAATTTTCGATATACTTAGATGCCTAGTTGAAGTGGCAGTAGGCAGTCAGCTGTTAATAATGGTGATGATGAACTATTCTTGTCAATTTATTAATAAAAGACAATTCTAGCATATTCATGCAAAAAACTAAACGTAGGTACGTCGTACCAAATCTAATGTAGGCACTACCTACGTAAATAACTAACGTCGTTATGTTTCCAAAGTTTTGATAACATAGATAATATGGTGTTGCATAATTTTATAGAAATAAAATTATAAAAGTATGTATTTTAAAAAGAATAACAATATTATTGTACACTAAGAACTTTTTAAATACTCATAATGCGATCCATTACAGACATTAAACCATACAATTTGACATATATTTATTTAATTCATAAATCAATATCAATGTGTTTCTAAAAAAATATATGGGTTAAGACTATTGATTTATATTCAACAATAGATATCTGAATACAGTTTTACTTGCCTATTAATTCTTTGAATTCTATTGAAAAAGCGTGGCGTCGAACACCTCATTAAAAGTTTTAATCGCCGACTTGCAACGAAATAACTAGCGACTTCGTGATTTTCAAAGTTTCTTTTATATTCTTTACATTAACATAAGAAAATTTTGGTTTCAGGAAACCGAGGCCACATTAACAGCGTTTCTCATATAGACAAGGCCGCCCGAGTATTGTTTCCGACTTCGTTTGCTTTGCTCAATTTATTTTACTGGATGTATTATGCCTTCTCGAGTGACGACTTCGCCTGGCGCGATAACCCTATGAGCTCTAAAGTTTAAATACAACAATCTATATTACGAATAAGGCCACACAAACTACAAACCACCACCAGTGGAATCAGTGGACTGCGACCAAGTCTAAGCGCCTATTTCTCAAACGTCAAGTAGGCCAAACTGTCATTTAAAGTCACCGGTAACCGGGAATAATGGAGCTGATATACCTTTGTTTGTACGGTAAACGTCCCAAACATTAAATAGAAAATAATTAAAAAAAAATCGGCCACCGAATGATGCAGTAAACCGAGTGCATAATTCAATATAACAGAAAATGATTTCTAAAAGTAAATAATCAACACTTTACTTGTAGTTCGTGAAAGAGGCCCTTACTTTGATAAGTAACCCGCGACCCTTCAATCATAAGAATAGTATTTTAATAACGATCCAGGCTGCTTCTGATCGGTCTTATTAGAAAAATATGGGGGAGGGGCGTCCTGCGGCTGAGATGATGATGGTGATGATGATGATAAAAATATCTATGTAAAACGGCAATATTAAACCGACGAAAACGAAAAAACAAAAAACGGAGGATGTTCACAATTCGACGCGTATATATTTATTTATTTTTTATCTATATAACACAATTTATAACTCAAGAACGACGAGCGGACCGATTTTTATAATCTTTGATTTATTGAATTTGTCTCCACCTCGAATCAGAAGCAGAACTATTAACACATCGGAAATATTTACGAAAAAACAAAATTATGAAGAAAATTTAGTTACGAATGAAGAAAATTTATTTATTTAAAAATGTATTTATTTTGTATGGAACGGCTTTTGTGATGATACTTTGTTCATCTCAGCTACAAGAAGTTTTCTCGCTACCAGAACAAATTTAACGCAACATTTATTGATCCTGTTAAAGATAAATGAAATCTGTAGACATCAAAGGTCCCGTTATAGCTAGTTCTTTAACTTCACAAAAAAAACAGATATTGTAATTTTAACGAATAACAAAGCATTCTATGTTAAGAATTATAATAGAAAGGAATATAAAAAAGAACCGTTTCTAGTAGTTAGTGTGATATTGCTACAAAAACTTGAACGGAATTAGGTACCTAATAGGCAATTTTGAAACAGGTACCTATTTATCTAGAATTTTACAAAATAAGTAGCTACAAGTACAAAAAATGTTTAAATGACACTAACATAGCGTTTTGCAAAATATCTAATATATAAAATTCCCGTGTCACAGTGTTAGTTGCCATACTCCTCCGGAACGGCTTAGGTAACCGATTTTGATGAAATTTTATATGTAGGTACTCTTGGTAGGTCTGGGAATAGGTTTTTATCTATTTTTTATAGGCGGGCGAAGTCGCGGGCAGCAGCTAGTATTTCTATAACAATGTAAAGTCGGGGTAGGAAAAGGTTCGTCACCTTAAAGTTGACATTTGCTTGCACCATGGCAATTTTCAGTCATGCCAAAACTTCATTTCAAACCTCTGTCAGTTGTCTGCATAGATCTTAACGGAACGGTAGTAATACTAGATCTACGGTTGTCTGTTTAGTACTTTAGTTTCAAAAGGTATTAAGTGTCTACGACTTTTAAAGAAATGAATTTGAAAACTGACGAAGGTTTTCGTACCCCGACTTTACATGCGTTTTTTATGTAAATACATATAATATTCTTGTTTTTTTTTTTTTTTTCATTTATTTCGATGTTCATGGCAATAAATAAAACTACAAATTCAATTCTAATATTGTTTGACTTTATTTTGTTATTATTAGTTTGTGTTACAAGTTTTGAAACGACACAAAAAATCCACAGTTCGTTAATTGTGAAGAGAACATTAAGTAGGTAATCAAATATTTCACAAATTGAAAAGTTTGAATTATAGTATGTAGTAGTCATATGTCTGTAATTATAGAAACCTGTATTATTCAGGTTTTCAGTAAAAACATTAATCATTTATAGACAATTTTAAATAACACGTACATCAATATTATTCTATTACACGTTACTACCTACGGTTACATACATAAACCTTCCAAAATATTTCTTTAAATAGACTGTATATTGAAATATTTAGGCAATTTCGCATTACAACTATCTTAAATAATGGTTACGACTCACTGGGAAATGGTGGGGTCAATTTTAAACTACCCCTAAAGGACTTATTAGGTCTCACTGTTATACATTATAAGGGAGTAACTACATTTATTCAGCTCAATTCAGCTTTTCGAATGGAGCTAAAATTCCGGTTCTTTTCTATAAATAAAAGCTGAATTAAGCTGAATAAATGTAGTTGCCCTAAGATTTATAACCCTAAGGTTGTAGATTAGGCGCTGTGCAAATGTCTTGTGTTTTGTGTTGCGTACAAAATACCAGTGAATAGTTTTCATATAATCAATATGAAATCAACCACCGCCCGCGCAGACGTAGACACTAAACAAGAGTCTAGCTAGAGGTTTGCGAAGCGCCTAAGTATCCAAAAATCTCAATTGAAAACTGTGTTTTTTGGTACAACACACAACGAGATAACTCACCAACAGTAGAACTGACTTCCTTTTTGGGCGCTATCAATGAACACATGCTAAGGTATGAGCCATTTAAACAATTGAAACTGTAATATATATTCAATTTAAACCTATAAATTAGTGCCACATTGTCATTCCATTGCAATCTATGAACTAATCATAATATTTAAAAGTATGCATTGTTTTATTTATTTATTTTTTATCAAAACGTCAAACATAATATATTTTTAACCAATTATTGCGTGTCGCAATGATATAGAAGAGTGAAACTGTAATATCTTTTTTGCCTTAAAGCAAAAAGTCAGGGCGTTCTCAAAAGTTGATAATCACTTTTTTAAACAAAAAGAAGGACCTTTGTACTTTTTTAATTTCTTTTTTTTTATAATGAAATAGAAAATACAAAACTATTTAGTTGGGCCAAATATTTGAAGGGATATGACAAACAACACAGGGACCAGTTCAAGAAGTTGACGGCTAACCTTCAGGACTGAAGAGGCATCCGGAGAAAGAGAGAGAGAGAGAGAGATGACAAACATAATATTTGAAAATATGAATCCTGAGTCTTTATTGCACATTTTCATAGTGCTTCGAAAATACCAACCCAAAATCGTTTATTATCAGCTCTAGAAATATTTTCAAAAATTTTCTTAATAAACGCATAAGATAATGAACTGATAATGAATCAGTTGGCGAGCAACAATATTTTTTGTAATATTATGTTAAATATTATACTTATCTACGCTAAGTATTATGTTACTGACGTTTTAAAAAAATAAACAGTATAAAATAATGCATATTTTTTTATAATAGTCCGAAGAACTATGTACGAAAAGTGCTAATGTTGCTTAAAAATCAAACATTATTTTAAATACATATTATGTACTTACAATTTTATCATTCAAAAGGCATATATAACTTTATATATATCACAAAAACTTCAATATTTTGTATACATACATGTAATAGTAAGAATTTTTTGAAGTGAAAATACTAAGAGAGCTTATATATTTTTTTTAGTCCAGTTTTGGTCCAACATACAGTAAAAATACAATACATGTATTTCGAATCTGATCATTAGTAAATCTTCTTACCTTTAGAGTTCCTATAAGTAGAAAATAGTTAAAAGGCATATGATAAATACAAGTGGAATGTAAATAGTAATAAAAGGCTTTCGTCATAAGTTTGAAGTTTAAATAATTTACTCTATATTTTGTCAAGACAGGAATACCAACACTACGTAATTTTATCTCCTTTATAAATATGTCAATAAGGTACAAAATGTTTTTCATAGTATGTAATATTGTTCTATATTATTCAATATCTACTTCACATTTCGTTGCATTTAACAATATCTATTTAAATATATAATAATATTACATAAAGCAATCTTTTTGTTTAACCAGTCGTGACATTCGTTATAGTCAATAAATAAGTTACCATTAAAAATTTCTGTTAAATATTTTTCTTATCAATGAAGTAAATAGGAAATATTTTAGGAAAATAAATAAAAAATATAAAATATAAAAATGTAAACTGTATAACATAATTATAAATAATTTCATTTTAAGGTTTTTTTTTAATAAATAAATTAGTACCAAATAAAGTCACTGTTTTGTGCTATTCCTTTACTTTTTTTTTAGTTTCTGAAGCGACAAACAACGATATAATAATTATATGTACAAGAAATAAATAGCATTCGTTGCTGGTCGTATATTTCTAACATTAGCACATTACTTTAATAGACAAATTCTACACAATTATCCTCTATAAAATAAAAATGTTCTACGCCCGCTGGATACACAGTCCACATAGTATATACAAAATATAAATCTACATAAGAAATATGCGGAGAAAGTTATTCGAATTCATTTATAAATTGAAAATTTAATTGCCGACTAGAGTTACTGGTCACAGACTTAAAACGTTACAGGCAAGGTTATACGAACTCATCAGCTCATTTCTAAAATAGTTAACGGATCAGCCGTGTTTTAAATATGCTTATAGTCTCACTGGTACACGAGACTCTAATAAATATTAATAATAAAACTACAAACTACTAGAGTATTTTAAGCTCTCAAATAACTTACGGACAAATTGCACTCGATAAAATAGAAAAGCGTCACTCTTTACATTAAGAAAGGTTTTTCACTAATCTTAATAAATATATAATTAAAATCACAGATTCTACGTTCCATTATATAAAATAGATTTAGCTAGCTACGTATCTTTTACGCCTACGACTAGGTAAACGTTCATATTGTCCTTACCTTTGACGTAGACGCTGCCGCGAGGCTCGAACTCGTATCTATTGGACAGAGTCGCCAAACAAGACTCGCCTACTTGAATACGCCCGCGGACTCCGGTCGAATCCATTCGCGACGCGATATTCACCGCGTCGCCCCAAATATCGTAGTACAACTTTGAAGTGCCTATCACACCGGCCGTTACTTCCCCGAAATTATAACCGATTCTGAGGATAAAATCGAATCCGAGCAGATCCTGGTTGAAATTGTCGACAACTTTCTGCATTTCCAGTGCGAAATCCATCAATTGGTACAGGTGTTCGTTGGTATCGCCCGAGGAGCTTCTCAAGTCCGGATTGAGACCACTGGCCGCCATAAAAGTGCTGCCGATGGTTTTAATCTTTTCGACGTGCCGAAACTCCTCTCGCTCCAACAGTTCATCGAAATCCGCTATGAGCTCGTTAAGTACCCTCAGATATTCCTTGCCTTTCAAGTACGATTCGTCGTACATCTCGTTAAAATTCACAATACTCGCAAATATTATACCGACATCCTTGTAATTCTCCGAATATTTTGCGGTGTTCTTCAGTTGATCGGCAACGTGTCGCGGTATAATATTGTGCAGAAGCCAATCAGCCTGATTACGCATATTCTGCACCCTCTGCTTATCCCTATTCGCAACCACGTTACTGTAGAAACTCAATCGATAACTAATCTCGAATTCTCTATTCAAAAACCAAACCAAAATAAGCAGAAGCGCGACGTCAAGATACAATTCAGTCAAGTGCATCTTATGGAGAGTAGTAATAAAGCCTTCAGTGCCGTTTCCTCTGTTCGGCCTTTCGTCGTATGTATCGTTGTACGTGGGCATAATAACGCTCAAATTGTGAGCGAATAGTGTAGGCCCCAATTTAAAATTAATATCAGCGTCTAACAGTTGAGTATTCGCTTCGTGACAACCGAGAACGGCTAGGAACAGGAACAGACCGGCGTAGAGAGTCACGAGAGTATTTTTGACGAGCCAGTTCATTTGGGTGAAATTGCAAAAGTGCACTATACTAATACACAAGAGGTAAACGTAGAAAGATTGCTCGCCTTTTAAAATTGTCATAGTCGTATCGTTACACGAGAAGTTAATCAACACCGCCAATATCGGCAGACTTATCAGCAAACTGCCAGACATATGCCACGGATACCAGTTGGAGAGTTTTCTGAATATCCTAATAGACCTCATGCTATCTGTGTACACCATTGGATCGTGCTTCGTTTTCCATTTTAAAAAATGTCTATACACACAGAGCGTCATCGCTACGGCCTCTATTGCACTGAAAAATATGAACCATCCCAGCCAATACATCCATCGTCTGTACAATAGGAAAACTGATAGCGAAACGGCTAAAAAAATAATGGCAGACACCAATATATCCAACGCTGTGTTGAACCTCGAAGTGGTCAACGTCGGTGGGAAATCTTCGCAGTCATCACTCCTGTGCGCTTTGTCTCTATAATGAACTTCAATTTCCGGTGCCTTGAAAAACAATGTGAAACGATTCAATGGCGGCTGCACAAAGTAATTGATACCGGAACGTGTGCTGTCCTGTACGCAACGGATCAGTTGTAAATCAGATTGTTTACGTAATTTTTGCAGTGACTGTACTTGCTGCTCGTTCAATGGCGGAGGCAATCTACTCCTGGAAGTGGGCTCGTTGAGGGAAGACTGACTCGATGTGTAGTAGCCGGACACGCGATGTTGCATCATGTCGTTTTGAGACGTGCCCAATTTGTGGTTGAGTGCGTATAACTGAAACGGGGCATTGGTCATGTTATTTTGTGTTTGCAAATGACAAATTGTTTCAAAAATGGATATGAGTATTAATGAAGAAGAGGCGTTCATTCATTTCATTTTAAAATTTTAAGATCTCAGAAACGGAGATGATAGCTTCGATGTTTCATTTCAATACATAACTTATTAATATTACCACTGAAAATAATACGCAATGAGCGTTTTGTACAGAAATCTAAGAATTTCTTTCTTTGGCGCTTATTTAGGCTATTTTATTTCATCCAAATTGTTTTTGCTAATGGTTCGTGTCTATACATCGTGTACCTACCCGAATCTATCCCGCGTAAACCTAGGTTATTATTATCTGTTACTTATGAACTAACCTGGTGCTGTATGCTCGACCTTCGGCTAGTACTCCTGATGCCGGAGTCCTTGCGGCTGTTCACTGAAGGACATAGACTGACCGAGTCGTCGACGCCGCGCGGTGGAGGGGACACGGGTAGGGGGAGGTTCAAGCGACGCTCTTTGCTGGGAGGGACATCGCCCTGAGTGGCTAATGTGGAACTACGGGCACGACCAACTGGCACCTAAAATTCACATAAAACACTAGGATTAGCCTTTTTTCAATTTAAATCAGGGAAGAGAAGAGAGAGAACCAAAAAAAGGCGTTGAAAAACGCAACGTTTGTAAGCATACAATCAAATCACTGTGATTCTAGAGATTTCGATCATTACCGGGTCAGTTTTTGATTCGGAAGTAAACGTTTTAAGGAGCAATACTACTGCGAAAAAATAATTTATGTAAACCGGCATTTTTATTAACTCCTTAACATTATCCGTTATTCTATTTAACTTAATGATAATTGCAAAAAAAAATTCAAAAGTACAAACCTCAATATTAGAAGGTCTGCCATATTGAGATCTATAGCTGCTACTTCGGGCGAAAGGCGACATGTTACTTCTCGACTGACTCAAATACGATCTTATATCTATAATTTCTCTCTCGAACGACGCCATGTCGTTGCTCTGGGGTATGTTCAACTTACTACTATGTGGCCGACCGTTTTTATTGTCTTGAGATTCTATTACTATAGGCACTTGATGGTAACCGTTGTTAGATAAGCAGGTGCCGTCTCCACGCTCCAGGCAGTGTATACTCTTATCGCTCAAATCTTGCTTCTTAATCATGTGCAACGGTGTGTCGGAATGTTTACGCAGAAACCTTGGCACCTTCCAGTTCTTCAATTTGTTCGTGTATTTTCCATAGCTTCCTGTAATATTTTTTAATTTACGACAAATATAATAAACAAAGCAGAAACGTTAATTTACATAGTGTGAGTTACAAAGTAATACACATTACAATACAAATATTTTAAGAGAATTTCGATCATAAATTACTTGTTTGGGGCACCTATGGGACAATAATTATTATACATACATTGTTTAGTCACTTGTACTTATAAATGCAAATGTAAACCTGTCTGTATGTGTGTTATATTTTATGTGTTCCTGGCTATATTTCATAAAGTTACGCAGACGAAGTCGTCTGCAACGGCTCGATGTTTCGATCCCACTATTCAATGGTTAGGGAGCCCACGATGCTAAATGTGTAGTCACTCGAGCGTCGTGGGGACCTATTGGACTTTGAAGATTGGATGGTAAGAAGAAAAAAAGGTTATATGAAGTTTTTCATTTCAGCGGTGGGGTGAGCGTCTACAGGCGTTTAAAATTTTGTAGGCGCTGTATTTTAAAAAATCCTTCATATAATCGTCAGATTAAGAATCAGGACTTTAGGCTGAACCGTCTGTATGAAAATCTGACGCGCTCGAGTATTACAAAATGAGAATCGTCAAAAATATTTTTTGCATTTTCAAAAAGCTGCCACGAGCTTGCGTTACATCCGAATCGTCTGAATTTTAAATGGGAGCTTAGTTTAGGTTCACTTAACATCCCTCTGAAAATCTGACGCGCTCGAGTTGTATTTAAAATTTTACCCCCACCCCCGCCAACCCCACCAACCAAATCGTCAGATTATTAAAATGCACACTTTTCAGCATGTAATTAATCTACCATAGCTTAATCTGACGCGCTCGAGTGACTCCAGAAATCCCCTCTTGGGCTCCCCAACCACAACGTTTTGCTTTTGACAAAACTACGACAAACAAACAGTCGGCGCTGAATATAGACGCTCGTTTACAGAATCCGTTGATTTTCTGACGCACTATCACATTAGACGGAATGTAACAACAAAGAAAAATGTGATATTCTAAAAAAACAATTTTTCTTTTAAGTAGGAACGAATAAAAATAGAAGAAATTTATCTCTCGACCACCTGCTCGGAAACAAGAACAATATTTTTGAAATACGTTGACCATCGACGCTGAAGAAAATTACACGGTACTAACCTACACTTTGGGGTAATAAAGCAATCCGAAACTTGAGGGAAAGTTGGAAATAATTATTATTACATGCCATAAGGCCTAAGGAAAACATTAAAAAATTGCTATTTATACGTGGATGCGGACAGGCCTGGGGATTTTTGTTACTCTTTCACGCAAAAACTACTGAACGAATTATAATGAAACTTTTTACAACCGCGACTTTATAAGATGTCTGGAGGCAATAAACCTCCAGTACAGAATTTTGTTTTGTTGTTTGGACAAGAGAACAAAAAGGGTAGACAGCGATGGTTATAGGTTAGGAACAGCGGTGAGACGAAATGTGTGATAACTTCTATCATAGAATATTCAGTTCGAGTGAGCTTGTATCTGACATTCATTTGACATTTAAGTGACGTCATCGAAATCTACTTATACGGCAGTAATAAAAATATGTAAATATCCTTTTTAGAGGACCAAATTTAAGAAGAATGGTATAATTTTTATTATTTTTCTCATGTCATTAACAACTTGGTAGGTAGGTAAATTTTAAAATACCCACCACAACGGTTCTAAGACAAAATATTTATTACTCCATTTTGATTAAATTTCATAATAAGTATTTATTATTTATTGCACTCGCTGTACATTAAGTCCATCTGAAAATCGGCATTGTTTATTTATCTATTTTATTTATTTTTCAAAAGGTAAACCAACAGCACAAACAAAAAACTTATAATAGGTATAGGTAAACACAAGGCAATTTTAAGTATATGTCCCCCCCCCCCTCCCATATGTATCGGTACCTATGTCATATCTCCTTTTCTGTATTCTCAGCGTGTTTAATCATGATCGGTTGTGTAGGGTCTTTCAGAAGTTTTTTTACAAGAAATTGCAATTTATGATTTACTACTAAGTAAGTAAGTACTTTGTTATTCTTTCTATCTAGATAGATAGAATAGATCTAAAGACTGTACTTTACTAAATGTTTATGTATGTACCTATCCACATCCACCATGATTATATACAACATAAATTATTTAAGACAAAAATAGTTCGCGCTATTCGAAGATTATTTGGGTACCAACTCTGCGTGTAAACTGTTGCATGCATCGCATATGATTCTATTAAAACGCAAATAATCGTACAGATAGACGAAGTAGTTTAAACTCACATAAATACCTACATTGATATTTAAAAGTAATGTTAGTAAAAAAGTAATATATATTTTTACTATGTTAATAAGTGTGAGTTTTGTAAAAAACTGCTCTTTTATTAATGTATTAAAATACACTTTTTATTGCACCTAAGTGTAAACATTGTTTTAAAATAAACACGCTCGTGGAATAAGACATTCTATACCTACCTATTCTGTAAGGTCAAAGTGTTATTATAACATTTTCATTTATTATATTATATTTTGTTTCTACACATTTTCTGATAGTCATGGTTAATAAGTAAATGTAAATACTGTTATATAAAAAAAACCTTGTTGTATAGACAAAATAATTATGAAAAAAAATAGTTGAAAATTCTAATTAGATATATCTAATTAGAATTTTGTTTACAATAAATTGTCACAAATTAGAATTATAGGTTCGCAGTAGAACGACACAAGGTAAATTGACGACCTTATATAAGGAGTCGTAGAATTATTATTGGAAAATTATTATGGGAGATAATTATCTGTTTTCAGCAGTGAACTATTTCAAACAAAATTTGCTCACATTCCAGAATTACAATTTGACAAATATTTTTTCATAAATAAAGTTAATAAAACTTGTACTGTTTACAATCTGTATCATCGGCTGACGACATAGAAAAATTACCGCTCTGTTTACCCAACAAATGAAGACTCCGCCATTCTATATGTAACACATTATTGGTAGAATAGTGAATATTTATTTATCTAACAATTATTTAGCGAGCGGGCGCTATTTGAGCTATTAGTTAGGTGCCGTGTCATGATGCGATAATAAAATATAAATACTCTTTGTGACCAATATTGAACTGGTGTTTAAAAATTGAATTAATCGATTTTTGTGGACCAATAATTATTGAAAAGGTAAAATTTTATTTGACTGAAATCTCAGAATGGATCTGAAAATACTATTTTTATCTTTGAAACATAGTTCGTTATCTTGTTTTAATATATGAAAAAGTCACGAGAACGGCTAGTGTTGCATAATATATTTTTCATTATGCCTTGCGTTACTATACTCAACTTATAGATACGTAAGTGGGTAGGTATATAAAAATCACGTGTCACGGATATTAGTTCTCACTAATAATCGACCCAAAATCGACCCAACCTACTAAATCAAAGAAAGAAATTTTCTGAATGTGTATGGTTTGTTGTAGTTTGAAAAATAGGATGTATTTATATTTTTTATATAATTTATAGACGAAGTTGCAAGCGAAAGTTAGTAGCTAGTATAATAAATTTGAATTTCTTCACAAATATTCAAATTTTAACAATGTTGAAAGAAATTGCCACGTGAAACAAATAGTTGATAAATAAAAAAGGTAATCAAAATGTTCTAATCTAATTCCATATAAATGGAAAAATTATAAAATCGCGTTCCAAGTTGTTAGTTACAGCAAAAATATAATATAATATATTTTTAATTAAAATATAATATAATATATAATATATTTTAAAATATTATATTATATTTTTGCTCAATTAAATATAAATCTTAAAAACACGTGTAACATTTACTGAACACGTCCTAATCCTAGTAAATTTCAGTGAATATAGCACGGAGTAAGGGAAAATGCAATTAAAGCGTAAGAATGTAAGGTTAAATTTCATTTGTACAAAGAATAATTTTTATGATTTCTGGAGGCTCATATACAACTTTAGATATACCTATAACACCTATTCACTGATTTAAAAGTAAAACGTGTCTGCCAAAAATTTGATTCATTTAATATTGTACGGGGGTTCATTTATATTTATATTAAACGTAAAAAAACCGTGACCATGACATTATATTATTATATCATTTAATTATGTGATCTCAAGAAGCAATTTCGACATTATTTTGAGCAGTAACTTTAACTTATGACATCACCTCCAAGTTCTGTAACGTCATAGGAATCTTATCGTCCACTTGCGTCTTGTACAACTGATAAGTAAAGACTTTTCCACAGTTCAGTTCATAAATATCTCAGTATTTATAGTTAAAACAACCAACGAAACTGATATGATGACACAAAGATTAACTTTATTGTAATAAAACGTGAACGCAATATTTATTTTATATTTCGCGTCTACATCTAAAAACCAGACAACGAACAGAGTCTCTGGAGTATTTCATTTTACGATTAAATTTATAAAAATACTAGCGTGCATTTTTCAATTTGTCAGCATGGAAAATTGTAAAATATCTTCCCAAATTATTTTAGTGGTGCAAGGTTGACTTTCTATTTGAGGGGAGAATAATGGGTACCAAATTTTATGAAATTCGGTTCAGCAGTTCGGTTAGAAAACTTAACACTTGGTTTACTTTTGCATTCATATCACTACATATTATAAAACAAAGTCCTCCGCCGCGTCTGTCTGTTTGTTCACGATAAACTCAAAAACTACACCGGTTTTTATGCTGTTTTCACCAATGGATAGAGTGGTTCTCGAGGAAGGTTTTAGTAAATAATTTACAAAGTTACGCGGGCGAAGTCGCGGGCAGCAGCTAGTTAATATACATAGGAATCGATATACTCGTAATTAAACGTTTGCAGTTTCTCCAACCAGTGAAGTCTAATTCTATTTCACACTACATACTTTGAAAATCCATTATTTTCACGTCAAGTTCAGGACTTATTTGAGCAAACTTACCCACTGAAGTTGGACTTTTGGATGAGCTGTCGTTCCTCTCTGGGAATCCTTTCTCTCTTTTGTCATCCAATTCTCCATCAGAATCCAATATACTGGGCAGTGAACTGGCTTTATTGCGAAAATTGAATGGGCTTGGTGACAAAAAATTCTTGGCATCATACTTTCCGTGCTTATCGTTGGCTATCACTTCGCATTCTTTTGGGGAGCTCGGCAGGGGAGAGTGGGTAAACGATAGGATAGATTGAGGGGACGCTGCGGGAGATATAATGAGGCGTAAATTCACTGGATTGGATGGGGTTAAACAATCATGATCATAGGGTGAGCTCAACTGACGGCCTTCAATAAAGTAGGTTTTGTGACCTAGGTACATAAAAAATAAATTGTCACTAAAGATATTTGGGTTGGTTACAATCGTGCAGATCACAGTCTACGTTAAACAATTTGTACTCACCGAAAACTTCTTCACCCTCTTCCAAAACATAGGAACCTCCGAGGAATCTGCTGGTTTCCTCGGATATATGAACGCGACCTGGTTTGCCAGTGGACTCCATTTTGTTTGCGAAACTAACGTCATTGCTCCATACATCAAATTTGAATCGGCGAGTACCTACGATTCCACACAAAACGGTCCCAGTATGTACACCTACTCTCATATTAATCCCCTCACCCCTCTCCCTATCAAACTCTTGTATCGCGTCTATCATTCCTGCAAATAATTAATTAATTCTAAACACTTTGCTTATTTACTTGACCTCTAATATAATAAAGATACAAATGTTACACTTACCAAGACCCATTTCGACGCAACAAGTGGCATGATCGGGCCGTGGTTCCGGACAACCAGATATACAATAATAACAATCTCCTAAAGTCGATATCTTTTCGCATCCATGTACCTGACACATCTCATCAAACTTTTCAAATAAATCGTTCAGAATATTCACTAATTCTTCAGCACCCTTCTTACTGGACATTTTTGTGAAACCAACTATATCAGCAAAAAGTATACTAACATTGTCCATGCAGCTCATGTTGAAAGGCCGGAAAAGAGATTTAATGTCTGAGGCTCCTGGATTTGAGTTTCTTGCATTGAGTGGAACGTGAGGCTTGAGGTTGGTCTCGGACTCGAGTACCTGTTCTTCCATTAACCAACTGGCTATTTTCGGTGGCATTACGGAATGAATCATCTTCTCTTTCAACTGTTTCTCCATCTCCAACTGTCTCCGCACCAATAGACTTTGACCCACTTTCATAAATGTGCCACGCATTCTGACAAATGTCATTAAATATATATGTACACCAATAATGTGCACACAAAATTGTAGTAAAATTCGCACAAACATTCCAGTACATTGCCATTCTTGTTCGGGGAAATGCAAGGCAATAGTGAGGGCTTCGAATGATATCGAGTATAGAACCCCAATGACAACACATACAAACAATGGCAACGGTGTCAGCGTATATATAATCAGGAGGATTTCAATGCACATGGTGTAGTGTCCAGACTGACTGATATCTGCAGCCTGGGACATGGCAACTTCCAATTGCGTAGTCAAAGTAACTAATGACAGGCTGAGTGTACACAGAGCGAGTGCCATAATCAAAGACAGCTTGAATGTATAAATTTTGTAAACATTTGTGAAAGTAACAAACAGCATTGCACACGTTATTAAGAGAACTCCGGCAAATATAGAACATAAAAACGGCCATTTCACTGTTACACCATTTAAACCTAACACCACAAAGTAGACAAACCATGATATAGAAAATATCAAAATGTATAAAAGTGCAAATCTGAAAAAAAAAAGAAAAATAAAAACATC
This sequence comes from Synanthedon formicaeformis, assembly GCA_945859745.1. Lineage (NCBI taxonomy): Eukaryota > Metazoa > Arthropoda > Insecta > Lepidoptera > Sesiidae > Synanthedon > Synanthedon formicaeformis. Next base: position 4,288,309 of record OX243957.1, read on the forward strand.
AAATATTTTATTGTACAATGCTCGCTCGCCTCTTTACCTCAAGTAATAAACAAATCTGTTTAAATATAATATTTACTCAGGCTTTTGCTCTGATCAGAACTTGTCATTTTTTACAAAAAAAAAACTAAGCCATTATTTGAGCAAAATATTATCTTTATGGTAAGGAGTGTTTGCTTAGTGTTAAAACGCTTAACATTCATTCAGTTGAGATCATAAAACATGCGTGTAAAGTCGTGATAATACATAAATATACATGTAATATAAATAGTGATTAACAATCTAATACACATACCTGAATCTTAATCTAATTTGTCTAAAGGAACTATTGCGATATTGGCCTTCGAGGATTTTTGAATCGAACCTCGGGTTCCACCAGGTTCCCGGTGCAGCCCTTTCAAAAGCAATGGGTATTGCGAGGCCACAGCAGTTGGTGGTTGGATTTTTATGGGCCAAATATGCCTGGACATGCGGTGCCAGTCTAATCTGAGTGTCCTCTCCATCAGAACATTCCGTGTCATGTTTAGCATCAAACTGTTCTGACCCTTCATTGCAATTGACACACCCACTTGGACCGCTCATTTTTCATTTAATCACCTATAGATCTCATATTAGATTATTTTTGTGTCACAGTTGTACTGACATTATTCAATGTTCAGGTCCTGTTTAATGAAACATAATTATTTTACTTAAATATATTTACTTATTCCGTGAATGTTTTAAAAGAAATTCTATGAATTCTAGAACTAGAACGGTTCTTTAGCTACATATTTGTTTAAAAACTGTCCTTTTTTAATTATATAATACACCAAAGGTATTTTTAATTATCACTTCAAATTTCTTCTTTTTTACCAAACTTATTACTGTATTTACCAAGCAAATTTCAATATATATTTTTTATATTTTAAAAATCTAAAATAATAATCATATAAGCTCAAATTAAAGACAATTTAAAACAATAGTAATAAATAAAATATGCAATAAGAATGAGAAAAAAAAGTGGCCAAAAGAAAGCATCGTTTAAATGGAAAAAAAATTGCAGATTTTGCGTCAAATGAAATAATTTATTGAAAAATTCAATGCCAAATGTAATTGTGATACAGAAACCCAGATAACTAGAAAGTAATAAAGCAACTATGAATGATTTAATTGAATCCTTACTATTAATTAACTGCTTAATTAATAATTCGTTTTTACGAATAAGAGGTATAAGTATTATAAATTAAAATAACAACTGATGCAACATAATTAGAATCGCAAAACTTATCTAAATATGTAAAACATAAAGGCAAGGATAGCAGGGCAATATCACTGAAGTAATGTAGATACCTATTTATTTAAATTTTCTAAAAGCCAAAATACTATAATATTGTAATAAAATTAAGTGCACACACTATTATATTTTCATACTAGTCGTAATAAAATTAAACATGTTAAATGAAAATATCTTACCCATTAAATAGAACCTTGCTCTTATCAAGACATTCAATTATGTGACACTTAAATTTGGTATTGTACACTTTCATTTAACATAACAAATCAAAACAACATTTTTATTGTGAAAATATCCTGTTTTTTTTTTATAAATAAGCTAAATAGAAAGAAAAACCACAAATCTCATCAGTAAAAACCCCAGACCCAGACAGAATGAAAATAAAATTCAGATCAGAAAATCAGATCAGAAGAGAACGAACTGACTGATCCACGAAAAGTGACATTGGCAGCCATTACACGTTCAATCTAGATCGTGATCCGAGCAAGGTAGCGGATCGCAGTAGATTGATAAGATTGATGAAGACATTACACGCTCAATCTAGATTGATGTCAGTCCACTGTTCGCAACCATTAACGGCCGAAATTAATAATGTATCTAAAATCCGATCTTGAAAACAATCTCCAGTTTGTTCCCATCGGCCGATCGATCTCCGATCTGTGTGCCAATATTAATTTGTGTGTATGCGATTGGAAACTAAGGATAGATCGGTAGGCAATCCATTCCCTCCCACGCCGTTCCTTTTCATGCTTACTATTAAAATTTTACTTTCGAGACAATTTAAATTTCTAATTTTATGCATATTTAAAATGTGAAAATAATGAATTACCTACAATTACAAGATAAAGTAATTATAGTTCAATTTATTTTTATTTATTTATAAGCGTACTACATAATTTTGTTTTTAATAATAATATACATTCATTCGCTTTTCTGAATAGTAAAGGAACGAATGGCATGACACTTGACAGTTGACAATTCAATGTTTGTTGTGTTCAATTTTTATTATTGTTAATAAATAGTGGAATAATTTAATAGTTAACTAAAATGAATTCAGAAACAGTAGTAAATTATATTTCTTTAATGCGTCACTGTTCTTTGGGGCGCTTGCATTTCTTGTTATTTTTGCGGTGTGATGAAGTTTTTACTGTTTTTATTTTAGATCAAGATGAAACCACTTACAAAAGATGAAACGAAAAATTTGTTATCCTTTATTGAGCATAGCAAAATTATAAACAATAAAACTAGCAATGCCCGTACCAACAAATTAAAAAATTAAGAATGACGTCGAATCTACGACGCATTTAACGCCCAAAACTCAACATGTCGCCGTACTCCACAACAACTATACGATTGAAATGGGACAATTTAATAATTTTATTTATTATTAATACAATTAATAAAAATATTTTAAATTCTTGTTTGTTTATCTTATATATTTTTTTTAATGTTAAGGTCGACAGACAGGCTGACGGTCCACTTGATGGTAGGTGGCTACCGTCGCCTATAACTCAAGTAACGCCATAAGTGCTACAAGGGCGCTGCCGACCATAGAAGGATTAAGGATAAGGGATAAGGGAGGGTGGTGGGGTAATGGGCTCTGGCATCCCTTACTCACTCACCGAAACACAATTTCACGGTGGTATTCTGTAAGGTGGTGGTTACTGCCGCCAGACGGGCTGCCCAAATGACTGCGAAACGCAGTGTGCCCCTACCACTACTTTTAAATCCAGACCAGAGTCAATTTTGAAAATTATATTAAAATTTCCAAAGTTAACCCCGCCGGGAATCGAACCCGGGGCCCCTGAGACGTAAGGCAAGCACCCTTGCCATTCGTCCAACGGGCTCGTCAATTATAATCCGTTATATTAATCCGTGAAATTCGTGGGATTGCAAATCTAGATCGATTGCGCTATGTCAAAATGTACGGATTGAATATTGAGACACCCAAACTGTCAATTACGAACAGAGGTCGATCTTTAATGTGAGATCTGTCCTCCCAAAGATAGTTTCATGTTTTAGATTGAAATATAAATCCGTGGATACGTTATTGACACACTTCACACACAAAAAAGATTGATTTTTCAATCCTAAATGGGTAAAAACGGATCAGGATAGGTTATTAATTTCGGCCGTAAATGAACACGCGTTCTCTTCTCTGGTGACTTCGATTTGAGATTTCTTCATGTCAGCGTCACACTTTTCAATAAATAAAAAAGTAGAAGAATGTGCGTTCATAAACACATAATGGATCTGAATAAGATTTAGAATAATTAAGAATAATAGAACCTTTTAGAAATAATTATCTTTTTTAATTCTTGTCGGTAATTTGACCGCAAACTACTATTTTTTTTTCTTTACGTCATCGACAGTTGCACGAGGTTTAATTTTTACATACATTTTTGAGAACTTCTCATAAGCAGTTATTCGTTTATACTTATTCATATAATCTTTTTATCCCATAATTTGAGCGAAGATTCCAAAGTTAATATGAAATCCTCATTTAGAGAAATATCCAGCCAGTTAGATGTCAAAATCAAAATCAAAATATTTATTTATCAATTAGGTTTCTACAAGAAAGTCTTATGATCGTCATTATAAATTTAAATTTACCAGGGTTTCGGAAAAAAGCCAAGATGACGATCCTGAGAAGAAACCCCGAAAGAAACTTAGGATACTATTCTTTTTGTCATCATTAAAGTATAAAATAGCACAATTCACTTAATTTTAACAAAATTAAAGTATTAGTACGAAACTAAACATAGTACGAGCTCCGAATCGCTTAAATCCAGGCTTCTTTGTCGCTGTTGTCATCCGATTCAATGGCGTTGCGACCGCTGACTGACGTAAACTGACAATAGCAGCCATTACACGTTCAATCTGGATCGCGATCAACGGATCGAGATCATTGATTTCTAAAATTCTAGATAATTTAAGATCCGATGTCGCGATCCGTCAATCCAACACATTACACAGTCAATCTCGATCAAGATCATTGATCACGATCATTGATCGCGATCCAGATTGAACGTGTAATGGCTGCCATTGATGACAGGCAGGATCTGTCTGACTGAACTCATTCAACTGAGTAGGGATTGTCATCAATCATCATAGACAATAAAAAAATGGACTATCGCATAGCGGTGATTGCATGCATTTATTCTACTTTACTTAAAATTCAGTGTGTCAGTATGCAAATTATATTTTGATTTTTTCAAAATTTTATACCTATTAAAAAACTGAACTGAACTGGTGTATGCTTGAACTTATGGCCATAGATATACTAATGTCCTTTCCGGTACCCCTGACAACGTGTTTGAAAAATGTCATGATGGCGTGAAATGGTTATGGCCGCTCCACACTTAACCCGCGAATCGCGCGAGAAGGCGCGAAAGGTGCGAGAAACGTGTGGAGCCGTGTCGCATGTTTTTCGCGGCTTCGCGCCTTTTTCTCCGATTTTTGTCGGTTTTTTAACCCGCGACAAAGGGCCAGCACGCGCGAACTTTGCGTGAACACTCGTCACTCGCGCGTCGCTCAGTTTGTTGTTAACAACGGCGGTGTGTAGTCGTGTCAGTAGGTATCTACCTAAAAAATGAGCGTACAGTGGACGAACCGTTTAGAGCAGCAATTTCTGGAATACTAACAAACCGAACTAATATTGTGGGATGCGAATTCTAAAGACCATAAAAATAAATTAAAAGTTCATGATGCATGGATGCGTATCAGTGCCTTTTAATTTTTTCAAAAAAAAATTATATTAATTTTTTCAAAAAAAAATTATATTAATTTTTTCAAAAAAAAATTATATTAATTTTTTTTCTAATTTCTCCAGGTCCTTTTAATTTTTTTTTACTTTTAATATATTCGCAATTGTAGTACGCAAGTGCGCACAAACGAGAGACGCAGCGATACACACACCTTCTTTTTCGACGTCCATCACATTCAAGCACGCGAACGTTACTGAGAAAGAAAACTACGCGAATATTGTAAATGTGGAGCCTTGCCTTGTCCACGTTGCGCTGCGTTCGCGCGACTTTCTCGCCGCGCCTTCTCGCGTGATTCGCGTGGTAAGTGTAGAGCGGCCGTAACAGTTACTTTCATATTTGAAGCCGTGTGTGGATGAAGGTGATATCTCGCATAATTCCAATTTTGAATAAATCGAGGTTAAAGTTTTACTTTTAATTTTTGAGATAAGTCGCCACGGATCTTATATTTGTACTAAATTATGATGCAAAGTTGTGTAAACAACCTAAAATATTAATGGTATGATAGCAAGTAAACATATTCTATTATTTAATTTAAAAAAAAAGTGAACATAGCTCCCTCTTCCATTAACAAAACTAAACGTTTCTGCACTTTTTACTTTTTAAAATTAACTGTACAGAACACCTTTTTCAACTTTTTATTTTCCAAAAATGTCTTAAATCGACAATCTTGAGGTCTGTAATCATTTATATGGACATATTACCTTCATCAACGCAAAAAAAAACAAAAACCCAAAAATGCGACATATCACCTTCATCCACTCGCGTCTTCATTTATAATTATATCATATCAGTACGGATCACAAACTAAATAGTAGATACTCACGTATGTACGTACGGATGGTTTTTTATGGTGCCATAGGTAGGCACTCAATTAACGCTTCTTCGTGCCTAGATATCTATGTGATGATATGTGAAGAAATTAGGGAATATTATTTAATAAAAAAAAATGCGAATCATTAAAAAATAGTATATTTTATATAAATGGACATTATTTGTTATGTGTTTGTTACAAGTATTAAAACTCAGCTAGTATACTTACATAAAATACACATCAAAATTTAAAAAAAAAATGTTAGAAATGCATAGAGATGATAGCAGTTGAAAAAGCAATGAAGAGAAAGAAATATTAATGTCAGATAGGCAAAAAAAGAAAGTTGATAAATCAAGTTCAACAATAAATTACAGCATATTTTTTAAAAGATTATATTATACCTATAATCTAACTTTTAATTTTCTCAAAAATATAACAAACTTATAAATTGATAAACATCCATTCTAAAAACATATGAGAATAGATAGTTAATAAAAAATAAAAAACACAAAAAAAAACAGCTATTTCGGCTACATCTACATTTGGTCACAAACTTTTAAACAAATATAACTTTATTCATTAATAAATTTTAATAACTTAAATATAAAAATATCTTAATATACAATATCTATTAAAATTTGTTCAATTTTTATAACATTGAAAATTGAATTAAGGCACAATGGAAGCACCGTAAATTGCTTTTGCTTGAAACACTTGAGCAAATAAAGTTGTGTATTTTCAAATAAATAATGTAGTAAATTCTATTTATTGCAAATTTTAATCACATTTTTATCACTGTCTTAAGGGTGAGATTATAAAAACTGCATCCAAAAACTTGCAATTAATTTTAGCTCTCTCAAAAACTTAGTGTTTGCACCATAATTTTTCCAATGATGATGTTAAGTGGTTAATATGGTTAAAGAACGTAAAGTATACATCTCGAGTGTAAAATGCAAGACCGATATTAATATCAATAGAATAAGCTGCCTATAGTAAACATTGATATATCAGTAAGTTCACTATGGAAATCTCACCCTATTATTGCTTTTTATTTTAATCATTGTACATTCCATCAAGCAAGAAGTCCATTCTTTTATAATGTCGATTTTTCCAAGCTTCTTGCCCTCGTTTTAAAGCCATGTATCCGAGTACAGCAAACATTGGCACAACAAGTATAGTAATAACGACGGGCATAATCATTCCAGGGTGCCTATTAGCACTCATTGGCACCGTTTTAACAACAGGACCCTTGGGGCTGTTTGGTGATTGCAATTGATCCGATGTAATGGTTTTGAACGACGATTGCACTACAGGTAATTCTCCATTTATATGAGAACTTTGCTCTCTCAGAGTGTCGTATGACAATACACTAGGTTTTTTAGGAACAGTTTTATTTAACTTTGGATCTGAGAGTGGCTTACTTTTATTAAATGTACTGTTTCTAAATTCATTTGTTTTATTCAAATTTGTTTTTAAGTTTATCTCTGTTGTAAGATTTTTATCTGCATTTTGTTCTTCAACTTTGTAATCTACACCCTTACGAGGCACAACTGATTTTTCTTTATTGTCCATTTCTGTCAATTTTACAGTATCATCCAAAACTGTTTTGGATGTGTCCAGATCAGTTTGCATTTTTTTGGAAATATTATCTTCAACAGAATCATAATGAACTCCTTTTCTGGGCACAACAGAATTTTCTTTACTAACGCCCAATTCTTTGTGTAAACTTAATAATTTGTGGTTTTCACTTGGCAATGTATGCACAGTCTTCTCAGTTACCAAAGGTAACGCACCACCCTCACTGTTCAAGGTAACATTGACTTGATTAGACTTTATATTTTCAGCGTTCACTTTTGAGTCGTGGACTAAATTCGTAGTCAAATTATCTCCATATGATACAGGTATCAAGAAAATATTAAATAATAGAACAAGAATCAACATTTCGAATAATATAAAAATATATAAAATAAAAGTTAAAAAAACACACTTTAGAAACTCACAAAAACATTTATTTTAACTTTTATATTCATTAAATAAATAAAAAAACAAATAAAACATTACAGACTACATTCAGTTTAAATTACAATTACACTGACATTGCACATGCACACACTTGACTTCAGTGTTGCCAACCTTATACGACACTGTGGCGATATTCCACAGTTATACAACCTCTTCGACTAACGCTGGCATAGAAGATTTGAAAATTCAAGAAAAGATTCGAAATTATGAAAACGAATAAACTGTCATGTCAAATTTGTGTATAAAAGGGGTGGTCAACATTTTGTAATTATTATTGTGCTATAGTTTTTCAACCGGACTTTTGCTATGTACATAGGCTTATTTTAAAGTGTAATTATTGTCAATTCTATCAGTTAATATAATATTCAAGCTATAGAGTATTTCATTTGGCTACATCCGAATGCATGCAAAAGCATAAATGTGGTACAGTTGATGTCCCACATATTGGTGACCACCGACGACGCGCAGATACAACCATGTCACATATTGGTGACCGCCGTCGTCTCACAGAATAGTTGTGAGTTAATAGAAGCCGCAAGATTCATTCGGAAAGAAGAAACTTGGTATATGGTGCCACCATAAGCGGAGCGTTTTTTCAGCATAATTTAAGGATGCCCTCAGCAGACGATGATAGGCAAGAGATCGTCAGGATTAACGCCAGAGTACCTCCGTTTTGGCCAGAAGAACCTGCACTATGGTTTGCTCAAATTGAAAGCCAATTCTTGCTCTCCAGAATAACTACGGATGAGACAAAATTCAGTTATGTTGTCGGACAACTGGAGCATCGCTACGTTGCTGAAGTGAAGGACATTATAATTAACCCGCCGGAGACCGATAAATATTTAAGGCTAAAGACCGAGCTTATTAAGCGCCTTTCAGCATCTCAAGAAAAAAGAGTAAAGCAGTTGTTGATGCATGAAGAGCTTGGAGATCGTAAGCCATCACAATTCCTGCGTCATCTACAAGATTTAGCTGGTCCGTCGGTCCCGAAAGATTTCCTTTCCACTATTTGGTCTAGCCGATTACCGAACAATATTCAGACGGTTGTAGCATCGCAGTCCGATTTGACCCTGGAGAAAATCGCAGAACTAGCTGACAAGATTCACGAGATTGTTCCTCCATGTCCACAAGTGGCAAGTACATCCAAGCCCACACCGTCTGTCCAAAATGATCTTGAAGCGCAAGTCACAGAGCTCGCGAAGCAGATTTCAGTTCTTTCTGCCAAACTAAATAGTCGCACCACTTACCGCCAGAAAGCAGATATACGTCGGACTCGCTCAAGAAGTCGCTCTCGTCCACGACAGCCACCACCGAATCATTCATACTGTTATTACCACTACACATTTGCTGACAGAGCCAGAAAATGTAAACATCCATGTAGCTTCGGGTCGGGAAACTCGAAGGGCAGTCGGAAGTAGCGGCCAGCGACTGCCCATCATCCACTACAGGCCGTCTATATGTAACTGATCGCGCATCAAAAATGCAGTTCCTGGTGGACACTGGTTCCGACTTGTGTGTTTTTCCGCGAGCAGCAGTCAAGACGCCCTGTACCAAAACATCATACGAGTTGGTAGCTGCTAACGGTACGGTGATAAACACATATGGACCAATCCGGCTTCATTTAAATCTTGGGTTGAGACGAGATTTTGTGTGGAACTTCATAATAGCTGACGTTTCGAAACCCATCATTGGAGTGGATCTCTTGAGCTACTATGGATTACTAGTGGACTGTAGACATCAGCGCCTGATCGACAGTATTACGTCGCTAACTGCAAACGCCCAACTGTCCAAAAGTTCAGATGGCATCTCCTCGGTAAAAGTAGTTTCGGGAGAAACAGAGTTTCACGATATTTTACGTGACTATCCCGAAATTACTAGACCAGCAGGCTTACAGTCTACAATAAAACACAACACTCTTCATCACATCCGTACAACGCAAGGTCCTCCAGTTTATTCCAAGCCAAGACGTCTCGATCCAGTTCGATTCCAAGCAGCCAAGAAGGAATTTGAAGACATGCTCGAAAGTGGAACTGCTAGACGTTCAGAAAGTCAATGGTCCTCAGCACTGCATATGGTCAAGAAGAAAGACAACGGTTGGAGACCTTGTGGTGACTATAGAGCACTGAACTCCAGAACAATTCCTGACCGGTATCCCATCCGACATATACAGGACTTCACCTACGAGCTTGCTGGAGCTACAGTCTTCTCCACACTTGATCTTGTGAAGGCGTACAATCAGATTCCCGTCAATCCTGAGGATATACCCAAGACCGCAATCACGACACCATTCGGATTGTTCGAATTCCCGTATATGACTTTTGGACTTCGGAATGCTGCACAAACTTTCCAGAGGTTCATCGACGAAGTCTTGGGTGGTCTCGAATTCTGTTACGGGTACATTGACGATATAATCGTATTTTCACCTTCTCCAGAGGAGCACAAGGAACACCTGCGTGAATTATTCGAGAGACTTAAAAAATACGGCATTCTGATCAACACAGCCAAGTGCAAATTTGGTCTATCAGAAGTGACTTTCCTCGGATATTCTGTATCGGCAGCTGGTATTAAGCCTCTGAATACCAAGGTTCAGGCTATACAGGAGTACGCCATTCCTAAAACTGTTAAGGATCTTCGACGTTTTTTAGGAATGCTTAACTTTTATCGCCGATTTGTGCCCAACGCTGCACAAGTTCAAGCTCCACTTAATGCCTTGCTCGCCGGACCCAAAGTCAAAGGATCACAGCATATCGAAATGACTCCGGAACTGATACGTGCATTCGAAGACTGTAAAGTTTCGTTGTCAGAAGCTACCCTTCTCAACCATCCGGATCCGTCTGCAGAATTAGCGTTGATCACGGACGCTTCAGACGCATCTATAGGTGCTGTACTCCAACAACGTTGCAAATCTGATCAAGACTGGAAACCCTTAGCCTTTTTCTCACGCAAACTTTCTACTTCACAGAAGAAATATAGTCCTTACGACCGTGAATTATTAGCCATTTATGAAGCAGTCAAGTACTTCCGATACATGGTGGAAGCAAGAACGTTCGTCGTGTTCACTGATCACAAGCCGTTGACATTTGCTTTTTCCGCGAACAAAAGCACATGTACTCCACGTCAATTTAGATACCTAGACTTCATTTCACAATTCACAACTGACATTAGATACTTGCCTGGGAAAGAAAACATTGTCGCTGACGCACTGTCACGAGTGGAAGAGATTGCAACTGCAATTGATTACGAGAAACTTGCACGATTTCAGGAATCAGACCCTGAACTGCAAGACCTCCTGCTAAACGGTTCAGCACTGAAACTACAGAAGAAGAATTGTATAGAAAGTAACTTACCTGTCTACTGTGATACTTCTGTTCAAACTCCTCGACCGTATATCACTCCTCAGCTACGTAGACAAGTTTTCGACATGATCCATAGTCTGCATCATCCCGGAGCATCTGCAACTGTGCGACTGGTCACACAGAGATTCGTATGGCCAGGAATAAAAAAGGACTGCAGAGAATGGACAAGAGAATGCCTACAGTGTCAGAAAAGCAAGATTTTCCGTCACACTAAATCACCTCTTTCCAGCTTCCAAACTCCTTCCTCGAGGTTCTCTCATATACACCTCGACATCATAGGACCCTTACCTTTGTCTTATGATTTCAGATATTGCCTTACAGTCATCGACAGATTTACTCGTTGGCCTGAGGCGTTTCCTCTGAAGGAGATAACAGCAGAGTCCTGTGCAACTGCCCTCGTCTCTGGCTGGATAGCCAGATACGGTTGTCCTGCTCGAGTGACTACGGACCGTGGTCGTCAGTTCGAGAGCAGTCTTTTCAAGACCCTCACTGCCTTGATTGGTGCGCGCCACTTTCGCACCACTGCTTACCATCCTGCAGCAAACGGGATCGTCGAGAGGATGCATCGTCAACTCAAGTCTGCCATTATGTGCCACAACACATCCAGCTGGGTTGAATCTTTGCCTTTAGTACTTCTGGGAATGCGTAGTTCCTGGAAAGAAGATCTACAGTCGTCTCCAGCTGAACTTGTGTACGGCGAACCCCTGCGTCTACCGGGTCAGTTCTTCTCACCCAGTAACGACTGCAACGTTAGAGATGTCACCGAGTACGCAACCCGACTTCGCTCCTACATGGCGAAACTGACTCCACAACCTACCACATGGCACAGCAATTCACCCTTCTACATACCCCGAGACCTGCATACATCTACACACGTCTTCATTCGTCAAGACCATGTCAAAAGTTCTCTAGAACCGCCGTACGCTGGACCCTATAAGATAGAGAAGAAGCAGCCTAAATTCTTTACCGTCGATGTCCGCGGCAAGGTTCAGAACATCTCCGTCGACAGGCTGAAACCGGCATTTCTGATGAGAGAAGCGACGCACCTCAACGAAGACAGATGTGAGCTGACCGATGAGCCATCTTCAAGTCGTGTCGTCGTACCTAACGCCGTGCCTGAGGAGAAGAGGTCGCGCAGTGGTCGTCGAATCAGATTTCCGGACTATTATCGACCATAGTCATGGTCTGGCCAGGGGGAATATGTGGCGATATTCCACAGTTATACAACCTCTTCGACTAACGCTGGCATAGAAGATTTGAAAATTCAAGAAAAGATTCGAAATTATGAAAACGAATAAACTGTCATGTCAAATTTGTGTATAAAAGGGGTGGTCAACATTTTGTAATTATTATTGTGCTATAGTTTTTCAACCGGACTTTTGCTATGTACATAGGCTTATTTTAAAGTGTAATTATTGTCAATTCTATCAGTTAATATAATATTCAAGCTATAGAGTATTTCATTTGGCTACATCCGAATGCATGCAAAAGCATAAACGTGGTACTGCTGAATACCCACAACACAATATATATAGCATAGAGAAAGTATAAAGACTAGAGTAGTCATTAAAATAATAATAGTCGTGAAAACGAGACACATTTATGCTTTATTACCTTAGAGGGAGCGAGACACATTATTGATTTTTTGTCTCTCTTTGCGTATGCGTTTTTATTGTTTGCCACACTTGAAAGTGTGGCACACAAATCTCTTGGAGCACTTTGTTTTTTGCCGATTTTCCTATTTCAAGCATTTTTCAAAGTTCCTGGGTATTGTGTTAGGTGTGGTACATGTTGCTGAAAGTGGTGATAATGGTGAACTGTAGCATTTTAGGCTGTAAAAGTCGATCAGAGCGAAATGTTGAAAACATAACCTTTGATATGTAAGTGCTTTATTTTTTGGTTAAATGCAATAATTGTTGCATGCATGTTCAGTAAACATCTAATTTATGTCTTGTTATAAATTTTACAACTGTTTTCGATGATATTTTTATGATTTTTCTCTACGGTATGTACTATGTGGTACTATGTTTCCGTCCTTATCGGGTGTACGCTCACCGCTTCTCTTGTATATACTCCCTCTACGATATATAGTGATACTTACTTATTATACGATGTAATATCCGTACTGGGTCCTAAAAATCCGTATAAATTCCGTATGTGTATTGTATTGTAAGAAAAATAGCAATAATTGCAAAGAAAACCGTTTTAATAGGCTTTATTTATTAAAAATTAAATTGACAATGTATGATTTTAAATAATTTTAATAAATGAATTTGTTTATGTGTTGATTTTTTCAATAATTGATAAATTAACATCGAAATCAAAATAATGGTGTAATAGATACTTGTTAGGCAGTGTGCTATATGAAGAATTGACTGTATTCTGAAAATACGTCACGACAAAAGAAACTAAGTAGGTAATCGCGTGATTTAGCGAAGGCATATGTCAATCCCATACATTTTATTTTTAGCGAATCGAAACGATAACGATAACGAAGTTCGATAGTTATAAATGTATGGGAAGTATCATGTGATTTAGCGAAGGCATATGTCAATCCCATACATTTTATTTTTAGCGAATCGAATCGCTACGGAGCGAATGCAACTTGTCTAGGGCCCCTAGCCATTATTATTAGAACCCCAGTTCCTTTTTTGCGAATATCATTATTTGTAAGCTGGAGCAATTTCAGAAAATGTCATAATTCGATGGAGCAATTCATTTTACATCGACTTATACTTTTCAAATGTGTAACTTTAAGGTGACGGTACACGTAGGGCATTTACTGTGATCCATCAATTCAGTATTTATTGTTGGATGTTAAAAAATCTAGAAATCCATAGAAAAATATTGACATCACCAATACGCTAGACTACACGTTCCTTAAATACCACTATACATAATGAGTCTGACCATCAATTTTAGTTAATGATATCCCCCAAATGTAGCTCACTAGACAAATACGGCAGTGTTTTTATTTTTTTGATATCTTAAAAAATGACCGAGTTATAAGCGTTCAAAGTACGCGCGCCACCCAAATTTTTTAATACTACTAGCGAACGTTGATGACGTCACAAGGGCCGATTCTAGATGCAAGTTCATAGTAAAAAGATAGATTTGCATGTATCTCAAAAACTACTGAACCGATTTTAAAAATTCTTTCACCTATAGAAAGCTACGTTATCAGCAAATAACATTGGGTATATTTTATAAAAATACGCGGGCGAAGTCGCGTGCAACAGCTGGTAATATCATAAAGAGAGTAGATTTCTATTTTTGTTTGTAATTAATTAACTCAAAAACTACTGGACCGATTTTAAAAATTATTTCACCTATAAAAAGCTACATTATCAGCGAGTAACATAGGCTACTAACATAGACTATAAAATTACGGGGACGAAGTCGCGTGAAAACAGCAAGTTGATTATCATCAATACTAATAATAAATCTGTAAGGGTTGGTCATGGAGTAAGTTACTTTGTTTTCAGAGATATCGTGTTTATAGGCTCTATACATGATACTGAAACTAAATTGACCATTTTTAGAATTTTTTTCTGTATGAATGTATGTATGTTCCTCCATAACTTAAACGAATCAACTGATTTTCATGAAACTTGGTAGATAAACATTTAGACGTACAGGACACAGGATAGGCTACTTTTTTTCTTTTCCAACGTGGACGAAGTCGCGGACACCAGCTAGTAAATTATAAAAATATTCTTAAAATGATTCTTGAGCGGGACATACGACAAAGATTTCCTCAATACTTTCTGAAGTTATCGGGTTCGGAATAAAAATACGTCAAAATTTGTTCTGCTTACTTTCGTACGGCGATGTTTCCTAATGGTACAAAAAGTACAAAAAGTCCCGTGCTTATTATAGGTCAGTGGCGCCGGAGCATTTGAAAATTTAAATAATGACCATTACTATTGCCATATAATAAATACTGTGTAGTGCCTATATATTATGTACAAATTCAACCTCCTAAATTATTTTTCCAAGTGCCAATGGATACGAAAAGACGTAAAAAGGGGATGACCATGAAGCCCGTCACACACGTATTTTATTTTAGTGTATGTAAGACATCGCCACTCTTCTCACTTTTAAAAATGTACTTACAGCTGCCTAATATACTAACAAAAATACCTATTCACTCTTTATGATATGGGGATGACTTACAACCAAGTACATGCTTGCAAAGCATAGTTGTAAGTAAAGTTGCAAACCACAACCTAGCTGATACAACAAAACGTACATTTACATTTTGTGTCATCGAGAGACAGTTAAAACAAATGAATGATCTGTAGATACCTACTTCATTAAGATATTTCGAACCCGATAACTTCAGAAAGTATTGAGGAAATCTTGGTTGTAAGTCCCGCTCAAGAATCATTTTAAGAATATTTTTATAATTTATAATCAACTTACTATTTTCACGCGACTTCGTCCGCGTAACTTTATAAAATACTGCCTATGTTATTCGCTGATAACGTAGCTTTCTATAGGTGAAAGAATTTTTAAAATCGGTCCAGTAGTTTTTGAGTTAATTAATTACAAAATACAAATCTATTTTTTTACTATGAACTTGCGTCTAGCATCGGCCCTTGTGACGTCATCCACTTAGCGCGGGCGAACTTGAAAATTTAAATAACGACCGAAGTTTCGGTGTCAATAACTTCGGAAATACTGCATCGATTTTGATGAAACAAAAACTATTCACATGTACATAACCATAGCTCTGATATTATGTGTGTTTTATAGTCATTTTCAAACCCATCGGTCAGACCCATTATTTATTGACAGATCACAGTAAATACCGTACGTGTAACCGTCGCCTAATCTTGAGACATTGACAGCTCAGTATCACAGTTATATTCTATGCTTGACATACAGACATACTACAAATACAAACGATTGACAAAAAACTGACAATTGCGACTTTCAAATGACATCTTTAACACATCTTGATCATTTTAATTTTATTTAATTTGTTTTGAGTTGAGAACTTTCTAAGTGAATATACTATGAAGTGAATATAGAATAATTACTTTTATTGCTATTTATTCAAAATGCGTACTCGCAGCAATTCGGGGGTTCGTCTAGACTATTACCAAAGGGTAGTACACAAACTAATTTTGGATCATCAGCAACCAGTTACAGGTTTGTTTCCAGCGAGTCCCGACAACGACCATGCCTGGATTAGAGATAACTTGTACTGCATATTGGCTGTGTGGGGCCTTTCAATGGCCTTTAAGAAAATTGCAGACCAAGATGAAGATCGGGCCAAAACATATGAACTTGAGCAAAGTTGCGTCAAACTAATGAGAGGTAATACTTCTTTTTTTAACAATATTATAAATCATAATTTCTTTACGCTACAAATACGCTCAGTGTTTGTTACTTACAATTTTGTAAAATAAAAATATTACGGTAGGTATATGTAAAAACATAAATGAAGGTAGGCTTATTATTTTGATTTAGTTTACAAATGATATTCCGACATATTTTATGTACTTTAAAAGAAGAAACGCTATTCTAGAAAATGTTGATTATAATATCTTAGCAATAATGAATAACAAGATGCATTCAAACAAAATTTTATGCTATTTACTGTCCCAAAAAAAAAATAAGGTGGATGCCACATTTATGATGACAATTTGTGATAGGTAATTTTTTTTAAATAAATGGGGTGTGATTGACATGAATAAATGGGGTGTGATATACATGAAATTTAATCACATTTTTTCTTTGTAAGTCTCCAGGCATTTTTACACAATGAAACAATTAACACAACTCAGCATAATTTGTCTGTTATACTTACTTCATGCAAAACATGTCTCGTTTTCTTTCCAGCAAGTAAAACAGTAGTTTCTTTTCTTAAATCTTATGTGCAATCAATCCTTCCAGTTTGTACTGAGATATACTAATCATACAATTAATTTTCACAGGTTTATTAATGGCTATGATGCAACAAAAAGAAAAAGTAGAAAAATTCAAGATTACCCAGCATCATTTGGATTCACTTCACGCAAAGTATTCATCGGCGACTGGTAGAATCGTAGTCAAAGACAATGAATGGGGCCACTTACAAATCGATGCTATCTCCTTGTACCTGCTTGTACTTGCTCAAATGACAGCTTCCGGACTGCAAATTGTGTTTTCACTGGATGAAGTTGCCTTTATTCAAAATTTAGTGTTTTATATAGAGTCTGCTTACTGCACCCCTGATTATGGGATATGGGAAAGAGGCGATAAGACCAATCATGGTCTACCTGAACTCAATGCCAGTTCTATTGGCATGGCCAAGGCAGCTCTAGAGGCTATGAATGAATTGGACCTTTTCGGTGCACGAGGAGGACCCTCGAGCGTTATTCACGTATTAGCTGACGAAGCTCAGAAATGTCAGGCAGTTTTGCAATCAATGCTGCCACGAGAGTCAAACAGTAAGGAATTGGATTCAGGTATACTATCAATTATAAGTTATCCAGCATTTGCCGTAGACGATCCATTGTTGATAGCAAAAACTAGAGAAGCAATAGTAGTAAAACTGCAAGGGAAGTATGGCTGCAAAAGGTTTCTCAGAGATGGACATAAAACACCAAAGGAAGATCCAAACAGATTGTATTATGAGCCATGGGAGCTCAGAATGTTTGAGAATATTGAGTGTGAATGGCCTTTATTCTTTTGCTACCTCATTCTTGATTACTGTTTCCAAGGAGATAAAACAAATGTGAGTGATTATATGCAAAGGTTGGAGCAAATAATGCTGAGAGAAGATGATGGCATAAGACTAGTTCCCGAACTGTATGCTGTACCAGCGGAAAAGGCTGATCTCGAGCAATCTGATCCCGGAAGTCAGCAGCGTATACCACTTGGTCGCTGTCCATTTATTTGGGCACAATCATTGTATATACTTGGAAAGCTTTTGCAAGAAGTAAGTTTTTTTTTTATAGTATGTATCACTAAAATCTTTCAAGTTACATGACCAACACTAACATTTTGGCTTTAAAAAAAATACCTACTCACAGTTTTATGAATAAAAGTTTCAAATACACATGGGCGGTATTATGGTTTTAACCTTAGCTGGTCATTATAGTGTCATTAAATTCATTGACTAGTTCTATTCTAGTGACGTAGAAGATGTTGTTACTAATGGTATAGAATAGACAATTGTTTATTTCCATTGATATTTGTGTACTTTTATACACCATAAATAATTTTAAAGTAATTTATATTATTGTGTATAAATTACTATAATAATTATGGTGTATAATTAATGTGAGATTGCAGGTAACACTTGCAAGTGTTGCTTGCAATGGCTAAATATAAAAAAAATTAAATTAATAAGAATTAAAATTTAACTTAATATTATTAAGTAAAAGTTTTATATCGAAAGATCACTTTAAATACATCACAAATGTGCATATCACTTTAATAATTCTTAAATAATGTTTCAGGGTTTTTTGGCACCCGGTGAACTGGATCCTTTGAACAGAAGGCTGTGCTCTGAAAAGAAGCCTGATGTAGTTGTTCAAATAGTAATCCTTGCTGAAGACAACGAGATAAGAGACAAGTTGCTAGAATATGACCTTCATGTGCAAACAATTAGCGAAGTTGCCCCAATTGAAGTACAACCTGCGAGAGTTTTGAGTCATCTTTACACATATTTGGGTGATTAGTATAAAATTATATATTTTGTCTAGTGCTATTATGCAATTATTTTGTTAAAGTCAACAAAGTCGCTTCCCGCTCATATTCATAAAATATATTAAATTAAGTTTTTACTTGCAGGTAGAAACAAAAAACTTGGCCTATCAGGGAGGAAGTCTCGCGATGTGGGCATTCTTAGTACAAGCAAATTGTACTCTTTGCAGGATCGTATATTTGCTTTTACGCCACAGGTAAACAATATGATTTAAAATACGAGCTTGTGTCTTACCATTTTTTTGGAATATTTATAATATCGTTTTACATAGCTCCATTACCTTAAAATCGAATTAAGTAAAAAAATCTCTTCCATGAAAACACTTATTTGATGACAGAACTTTCTTCAAGTTCTGTCTATTGGATCTTGGATTTGGTCAAATAGTCCGTGTAGTACAAAACGGGAATTAAAATTAATATCAAATTTTAATCAATTGTTATTGTTACTTAATTTTTATGTAAAAGTTGATATAGCCTTTCAATACAACGCTACATGGCCAGTAAGTGCTTTCCTGGCCTTGACTGTATACAGAATGGTGAATTATTTTCCATTAACTAATTTCATCATTCACTAGCTGTTGCACGCGACTTCGTCTGCGTAACTTTATAAAATATTGCCTATGTTACTCGCTGATAATATAGCTTCTCAACAGTGAAAGAATTTTTCAAATCGGTCCAGTAGTTTCGGATCCTATTCAATGCAAACAAACAAACAAATCTTTCCTCTTTATAATATTAGTATAGATAACTAGTATAGATTATAAAATTGCGATAATGTCCCCTTTCATAAAAGGTTAAGGGCCTCTTTCACCATCTGTCAAGTAGGCTAACTGTCATTTAAAGTCACCGGTAACCGGGGATAATATACCTGATATACTTTGTTTATACCGTAAAAGTCCCAAAAATTAAAAAAAAATCGCCTATCGAATGATACAGTAAACTGAGTGCATAATTTAATAAAACAAAATAATTTCTAAAAGTAACTAATCAACACTTTACTTGTAGTTGGTGAAAGAGGCCCTAAGTTTAAGACAAATCTTTACTTATAAAATACAGCTTTATTTTTTGTTTGACAGTTATCAAAATTAGCTTCATTTAAATACACATCTGCATTCTTTTACAGCATCTATATCACATGTTATTATTCCTCAATGGTTTTATTATTTAAAAAATATTTTCGTACCAATTATTTTTTCTTAGCATTTAATGGTCTCGATGTAAATGCAGCTTATTAGCGCATGCCATGTTTCCAAACTTTATTCTGCAATAGTTTTATTTGCCTTTAAGACAACACTAATAATTATTTCGTTTGTGTCGTATAGTTTTCTGATATGAAACGTTTCTACATTGCTTCTGACTACGAATTGATGGTTGATATGCTCAAAGCTGAAATTAATTTCTTGAAGTCTTCTTGGCAAAACCTCCTTGGGCGACCGCTTATTGTTTTGACTTTGAACCAAACTATGTATTTAGGTATTGAATTTTTTTTTTTAAATAATGATTTGGCGTGACAAGTAGCTTGCAGTTTGTGTGCATGCACATTTTTTGTAGCCCTATTTACTAAGACTAACATTATTATTTGTAAAAATTTAGACAAATATTTGTGGAGCATATTTTTTATAAAATACCTAAAATCCAACAAATAATTTTGTTGTTGTTTTATATTATTGTAAAAAAATATTAAGATAAAAGCAAAACTAAATATCTAAATTTTATTAATGAATTGTCGTTTATATGTTGTACTTGCTTTTTTGCTTTTCCTATGTTCTTTCCATTTCATAGCTTTTAATTTGTATAGCATTTTCATTCGCCTCTATCTGCTTAAATACTTCATACCCGTATAGGCAAACCGTTAGTTACCCACTAATTTTAGAAGTGTCCATATCGATTTTCACCTTGGCGTGATGGTGTGATAATACCTCGCATGCGTTTGCTATAGAACTTCGACTACGAAGAATATTACATGACCCGCGACCCGG
The DNA here is from genome assembly GCA_945859745.1 of Synanthedon formicaeformis. Lineage (NCBI taxonomy): Eukaryota > Metazoa > Arthropoda > Insecta > Lepidoptera > Sesiidae > Synanthedon > Synanthedon formicaeformis. Next base: position 4,309,215 of record OX243957.1, read on the forward strand.
CTTTGCTCGCGAGCACTTTCACGACGAACGTCGCGTTCCTCGGCATGAGCTGGAAACAAATGCTAGGCCGTCCGACTATCACATTATTGGCTACACAGTATTTGTTAGGTAAATAGAATATAAAATTTTATTTGAAAATTAATTTAAAACTAAATCTCCATAAGGTTATTTTTACACAAATGCTTTTAGTTTTTCACTTCAATTCCAATGCAAAAAAAGCTTTGTAGAGGGATGTCCACACAAATATTTGTGATTTGTGTGGACATCCCTTATAACACAAGATTTTATGTTTATTGCTTTTTGTGAATGAAATTGGAACTATTTAAAAATCGAAGTTTATGAGATTTAATCGAAAATAGTTTAATCCGCATTTATGTTCATTGGAAAGAGGCTCTGCTTGCTAAAAAAAGTTTGCTTTTATAAATTTTCTATGGCACAAAATATTTCATAAATGAAACGATGTGTTTACACTGCTTTTATAGACCAAGGCAAAATACCAATGGCCATGATAACCACGATGAAGAAACTAAAGTCTGGATACATAAACGGTACTAGAGTCACCTTGGGAAATTTGGGCGATTTTCTCAGCACAAGCGCTATTACTAATCTAAGTTTCTTGGGGAGTCAAGAGGATGGATATCCCGACAGTGAGTAACATAACATTTTGAAATCGATTATAGAAGTTGTATTTTTACTTACTACATACCAATAAAGTACCATATAATTATTTGAGAATTACAAATTTCAATTTTTATTTTGCAACTTTTATTTATCAACCTTAAAAAACATACAATTACAAATAATAGGTTGAGAAAAAAGATTTTTCGTATTTTATATACCAATTCAAGATATTTTTATAATAGTTTATTTACATTTTATTAATATATAAGTTCCATTTTGTTTAATAACTTGTTGCCAATATGTAGGTAGGTAGTTTTACATGACCGTTTTTACTTTTTATTTTTCCGTTTTTATAATGTCATTTATTTACTATTAGAATCGAAACCAGCCAGATACAAACAGGGGCCTTAGTCAAAGTAACATTTTAAAAACGATAACGAAGTTCGAAAGAATAAATGTATGGGAAGTATCACGTGATTTAGCGACGGTTATATGTCAATCCCATACATTTTATTGTTTTCGAACTTTTCGTTTTCAATTGTTACTTTGACTAGGGCCCCAGTACAACCGCAGAGATTTTACTGCACTTTTTTTTACTTATAACAGTATTTATGAGTTAGTATTTTTGTTAAACCTTCATGTTAAAGGTAAAATTTGAAAAGTAGGTATATATATAGCTTTTACAGCTACGACTATTCCTATTTACATTGTATTTAATTGTGTAGCATAACATTGTATTAGAAAACATTTTGGGTTTTAGCATATACATATATTCTATGAATAACATTACAGAATTGAATCCACGAGTGCAGTGTTACCTGGAGGAGCACCTTTTGAAATCGCTGAGCAGTAAGGTTTCTTATCTGGCGCGTCCAGCCGGCGGCCGGAACGCTCGCGCTCTTAGGCGCCGCATGTCAGTGCGAGGTGCCATCAAGAAAACACGCTCGATAAACGTCGATTGTAAGTTTCTGTTATGCCCGCCACTCACCATCAGTTGGCGTGATCCAATGGCTTGATCAAACTGGCTTAATCAATAAGCCAGTTTGACCGCGCGTGGTGGAATATTTGGCTCGATCAAGCCAAACATTCCGCCACACGGTCAGTTTTACTTGATCAAGCCAGTTTGAAGCTAACTGATGGTGAGTGGCGGGCATTAAATTTCTACCACTTTATGCCACTGACATGTAATATATAATATACCACTGGACAGGCTGCTATCAAATAATTTTTATATACATATCCATACATATATAGATATCTAAGGAATAAAATACGCACACTTCAAAATTATTTCTCGGGACAATCGAGGGTGGCGTATCAAATCAAAATGGTACAAAAAATTAGCTGTCATTTGTATAGGACAGCCTGTCCAGTGGTATATATAGATGTATTACAGGTTAGTGCTTTATACAAGTCCATGATTATATAGAAACATATTTCATTCGATATTCAATTTTAAAAATTATTCTTTTTTTAACATTTACATCTCACAAACTCAGCTCTTTTTTTTTGTTTGTTATTCACCGATGCCTAAAAAATGTGTCTAGGCCAAAAGTCATTATAATGAACGGTCAAATATTATTTATTTTATTCTTATTGTAGGATTTCAAACCGATATTTGTAAATTTGCAGCTGAAACGTTAGGTATGGAAGGGGAGTACGTCGGCCCTCAGCTAGAAAGGAAACCGTCTTGGCTCGAAGTAGAGCCAATGTACGGACGCAGCCCTTCGCCCGATGATATTAAAAAGAAATCTATTACCAAGTAAGTATCAGTCACACGCATATCTATATTTTTCTTTAAGAAATATTAAACAACTGAATGTTTACTTAGTAAAATCAGTATTTATTTCCAATTTAATAAGAGTTGAAACTGCTACAATTCAACCCAGAGTGTATTTTTTAGACTAAAATTCTTGTTAAATGTTCAAATGAGACAGACGCATGGACAATTTAGGAAATGTGATAAAAATGACAATCGTAAGACAATTAGTTCCGGAGTTTAGCATTACACAATTTAATTTAATTTAAAACATATTGGCTAAATTTTTCCTTTTTTTTTCAGAGGCACATCGACCACAAGTCTACTGGGGTCCAAAAATGCTACCACACCTGCCATCGAAGTCACCCGTGAGAAAACACCGACACCTCCCAAGGAGGAAGGTAATCCCAAGAAAATGCTTACCTTTCCGAGAAGGATGATTCTGCCTATACAATTGGAGGGGGTTATTAAATATAGAAAAGACTAGCTGGTGCCCGCGACTTCGTCCGCGTTGAAAAATAAAAAATATAACGCTTGATCACTTGTTGCTGTAACACTTTGGCCAGGCGTTAGTTTTTTCATTTTATTTGTCTATGTCCTTTCTGGTGTCCAAGACAACGTGTATGCAAATTTTCATGGTGATCGGTTCAGTAGTTTTTGCGTGAAAGCGTAACAAACAAACAAACTCACATTCACGTTTATAGCATTAGTAAGGATGTTACTCGTCGCTGATAATATTCCTTTCTATAGGTGAAAGAATTTTTAAAAATTGATTCAGTAGTTTTTGAGTTTATTCATTACAAACGTACAAATCTCTCCGTATAGATAAACATATTGAGAAATGTATATGAGTATAGGACAAGTAAGAAAAAAGGAGATTTATTAGCAGTGCAGTATAGCTTATGAGTGCGTGTTGGGCAGGGTCGACGAGCAGGAGCGTGCCGTCGCTGCGTTCGCGCACGACGTCCGAGTCGGCGGGCGTGGCGTACGCGGAGCAGGAGACGGACGAGCTGCTGGCCATGCTGCGCGAGACCGAGAGCCTCGACGAGCAGGGCGACATCCTGCAGTACCTAGTCGACACTCAGGGCCTCGACTTCAACACCGGTACCCACACACACACTATAAGCTTCTCTTTCAAAATCCACTATTTGACTCATTTTAGAAAATCGTTTTAAATTATTCTATATTACATAATAAGCACACTACATTGATATTTCCGGGAGATCTACTGTAGTAAATTAATTGTTTAATCAATGTTAAAGTTTAAATTTCCAAAAACGCTGTTTTGATACGTGGTGCTGGTCTTTGATACGTGTGACGTCACACACTAGTAAACAAACGGAACCGAATGATTACACAGAGAACTAATATTAAGTGAATAAACACTATTTATTACTCTATATCTGATATGTTTACTAGCGTATGACGTTATCAGAGTTGCAACCAGTCATTACGCTATTTTCTGATAGGATAACCACAATTTTTAGTATATTTTAAATCTTGTCAAATATCCTTAGCATATTGCTGTATACACATGTCGAGTACATGAATTATTTCAAAATACCCAATATTGTCGAAGTTATGAGCAGTCAAATTTCATAATTACATAGGGTTTCATGCATGCAGTCGACATTAATGCGTGACGTCACGAGGCGCCCTTCAGCTGCCGCCCGCCCGTGACCGCTTCAGGACGGGCGACTGCTGACGTCACGCATGCTTTGAGCGCTCAGCTTGCTTTACTTTACAACTCTACCGGCACTGACTCTTTACCATAACACAAAAAACAGCACAGGTACTGCAAGTGCGCCGCCGACAAAAGTAGGACTAAGGACAGGGAATTAGGAAGGGATAGGGAAGTGGCCTCTGGCATCCAAATCGGAGCAAACTTTGAAAAGTTCATTTTCAAAGTTGACTGCCGGAAATCGAACACTCAATAAATTTGAACTCGTCTTGAAACTTGAATTGTAAAACAAAATTTTTGTTTACCTTTTCCAGACATGCTAGAGAACGGTAAAGCTGTGACCGTTAAGGATCTTCTGAAGACTCTATACGAGAAGGCTTGCACCCAAAAGCTTTGGGGTCTGGTGCGACACACGGCGGGCATGTTGGGCAAGAGGGTGGAAGACCTCGCGAAGGCCGTCACGGATTTGTTGGTGCGCCAGAAGCAGATCACCGTCGGAATGCCTCCGAACAACGAGCACACCATCACCGCACCGTTGCCAGAGAACGAATTGAGGCAGCTCATACACTTGGTGAGTCCACACAGATCAAGTAATAGTGTTTATTTGCAACTAGCTGGCGCCCGCGACTTCGTCCGCGTTGAAAAAAAAAGGTAACCTATCCTGTGTCCTGTACGTCTAAATGTTTATCTACCAAGTTTAAAAAAAATCAGTAGATTCGTTTAAGAGTTATGGAGGAACATACATACATACATACAATACCTACACTTACAGATTTATTATTAGTATTGAGTTATAATATTATTATAACTCTAATTATACTAAAATAATTATAGTATTGTTTTAGTAATAGTTAATAATTTTTAAATAACAATCATGCACTCAACTCAATTAGTTTTAAAAATTAATATAGAAACAAGGTTATGTTATGACAAAATATTACCAAAATGGAAACACACTGCAAACAAATCTATGGTGTTATGAATAACTTAAAACTAGCAAAAGAAGCTAAAAAATAGAAAACTTATTTTAACATGTTATTTATTTATTTGAATGTAATTAATAAAAAAAAAATAAGACAGCTTTGTATGATGCTCTTATGCCCTGTGAACATTGTAGAAGTGCGTGAGAGCTAACGCGATCTGGAAATCGTGAACATTTTGACGCGTTAAAATTGTTACGCGCTCTTAAATATGAATCATCTCTGCTATAGGTCGCGCAATATATTAAGGTCAGAAGAAGAAACTAGTGGGGGCAATCGGCGCATCTGTACAATTGCGCCCTAAATCGCTAAAGGAATGATTTTTTTTTTTCTTATTTCTTATTTTTTGCACCTTACTAACAACATTACAGGCAGTGTTGATATTCCTTCCATTAAATCATCGTGCGATGTCGAAGAAGAAGGTTTTTTTAGGCATTTTTTCAGTATGACGTATTACTAAATACGATAAAACAATCTGTACGCAACAGTACCCAAGAGACACGATACGCGCGAACGAAGTGTGGGAGGTGAAGCAACAAGCAAGACACGTTATTGTTAAACTCAGTTAAACTCAGGAGCGTGAGGGGCGTCACGCTCTTCTGCCCCTAAAAATTGAATTCTGCGCATGCCCCTTCTACATTTGCCAAAAAGTCTTAATCCGCCGCGCGACCTATAAATAATTATTAGACTATGTTTTTTTTTTTCAAGCAGACATTCCGAAACCGAAAACATGGACACGAATACCAAAAGGTAAAGAAGATGTAAAAATACGTTGCAATATGATTTCTCTCCATAAATGATAATATTGTTATAATTAGTCAACATATTTTGAGTTTGGAGTCACTGCCATCTATTGTCGATCGATTGTAAAAAAACAGCTGTGAGAAATGCGTTATTGCTGCTACCCAGTGGCAGTAATATCTATAAAGAGTCATCTACGTCACAAGGTCGATGATTTTCGAAACAATCCTTGTATGAGACTTGAAGTTTCGGAAGCATTTAATACATATAAATTTTAATTCTGCCCCTAATATTCCTTTACTCTTTGCCAAAATAAAATAATGGCCTTGTTATAGTACTTCAAACATTGTTTCTCATACTTTCCACTCAGGCTTATGGCGACGACGAAAGTACGGCGATGTTGACACAAGAGCTGCTGGTATACCTTGCGATGTTCATAAGAACAGAACCTCAACTCTTCCTAGAGATGTTGCGTCTACGCGTCGGTCTTATAATTCAGGTAATTTATTTTTTTATAGCCCACAACTGAGATTATGATTAGGTATAATGATTGCATGCTTTAACGATTTGATAACCTGCAAATGCGAGAAGTATTGCCAATTTGTAAGGCTAGAAAAGAATGGTGGACTATAGTAGCCCAAGTGACAACTGATCATACTCATAATGAAGTTGAATATGTAGGCTAATAAAGAGAAAAACAACCTCCAACTACAGTATAGCACAAGCAACGCCACAGGTGCTGAAAGTACGCTGTGGTTGAGTCAATCTATAAGAGGGATTTAGGATAAGGGATAGGGAAATAAATGGGCTCTGGCATCCCTTAAATAACTCACAAAAACACAACAGCACACATAGTGTTATTTCATGGTGGTCTTCTGTAATGCCTGCCACTCACCATCAGTTGGCATGATCCAATGGCTTGATCAAGTAAAACTGACCGTGTATGGTGGAATATTTGGCTTGATCAAGTAAAATATTCCGCCACACACGGTCAGTTTGGCTTGATCAAGTAACATATTCCACCACACACGGTCAGTTTGGCTTGATCAAGTAAATTATTCCGCCACACACGGTCAGTTTGGCTTGATCAAGTAACATATTCCACCACACACGGTCAGTTTGGCTTGATCAAGTAAAATATTCCGCCACACACGGTCAGTTTGGCTTGATCAAGCCATTGGATCATGTCAACTGATGGTGAGTGGCGGCCATAAGGGGGCTGCGAAACCGAATGAAGGGATATTGTCCAATTAACTTATGTTTTAAATAGGTTATGGCGTCGGAACTGTCGCGTACACTGTCGTGCGATGGCGAGGAAGCATCGGAACACCTATTGAACCTGTCACCGTTTGAAATGAAGAATCTACTCTATCACATATTGAGCGGAAAGGAGTTTGCCATCAATAGTGGTAATGTCTTTTTTGTTATATCAATAGTAGCACAGTAACAGCGATTAGCTGCAACTGGCTGTATTCTTGTATTATTAACTGTAACACTTTTATAAGTGAATACGTCTTTAACTTGGCTTCCAAAGTGGGAGGTATGTAATTCAGAAAACTCATGATAACAAAATCGGGAGATACAATTTGATGCTGTCTTAGATCTATCAAAAATTACACAACTCGATGCCTAAAAGATCAAATAATATCTTGGTATATTTACAAATTCGTTGGATATATACATAATTATAATACACTCAGAAATTATATACTCATCGACACAGCCATGTCGTTTTTTTCTTCATATTATTAAAAATCATAAAAAAAAATCTGCTTATATATGTAAAGATGTATACATATGTATACTTCATAATTATGTTTCCTTTACAGCAAGTTCGCCCTTTGGGTTAAAGGAAAGGTTAACAAAGCAAAAAGGCGAGTTCAGTGATTCCGAAACTTTGTGTTATTTTCATTTGACCCTGTGGTTCCCAAACTGTTTTGTCCGTTGTATTTAACCGATCATAATATAATTATGATGGACGCTTTTAAGTAGTTATTAGTGAAATTTAACAAAATAAACGTGTAATTTTTTCCTTGTATTTTTAATGTTTATGTGGTTTTTAAAGATTTTGCTTTGAGAAAAATAAATCTTTCAAAGTATGTAATCTTGTTTTCAGTCGGTCGAGGTAATTTCTCCATAGTGAGCAACAAGTCGAACAGATATGGAAAGAAATCTCAAATTCTACTCGAGGGACAATCTCTTCAAGGGAATATTGAGGACGGTGAGTGATTATGCTGCTATTTGTTATATTTTGTTTATACTTTATTATGTAAACGACAGGCAAATTAGGTGGGATGTAATTTATAGGCCCTGCAGTCCGAAAAGGACGTCGTCGCTGACACAGAAACTATACTATTATGTTTTATTAGAAATATCGAACACAATGATTTGTGTAAATTGTGTCAAAACATAACATAATTTTCGTTTCGTGTTGTTATTAATTAAAAGCCCCCCGAACGGTCAATGATTTCAGTCAAGTCGTCTTAGTTGAAATTGTTGGTCTTTGCAATACTATTCAACAACACTAAATCGGATACCAAAATGCCCGTTCTCCTTTAGGACAGAGAAGCCATGGTCTGTTTTTGTTGTGAACTAGCTGTTGCATGCGACTTCGCCTGCGTAACTTTGTATATTATATACTAAAACCTTCCTCGAGAATCACTCTATCCATTGGTGAAAACAACATGAAAATCGGTGCAGTAGTTTTTGAGTTTATCGCGAGCAGACAGACAGACGCGGCCGAGGAGTTTTATAATATGTAGTGGTTAAGTAGTACAAATGTAATAAATAATAATAATTTATTTATTTTCGTTATTTACAATAACATATATATATTTAGTTAATTGGCTATGAAAACACACACTAGGCATCTTGACCTCTTGATTTATTTTTAATACAAACTTCACAGCTTCTACAGATTTTCTGAATATTTTTTGTCAAATGTTTCGCTATGTAGAACGGACTAATTGTTTTCTGCATCTGACGGACTCCAATATGGCACAGGTATTCGTGAACATCTCTTAAAACTTTGCTACTACTCTTTTGACCTCCCCCCCCCCCCTTCCCCTGACCTTTTTAAAATATATGTTATGTCTTTCAATCAATTGGTGCTTATTTATTCTGTATATCTTCATTTTTGTTCTGATCTTCAACTATATCTGTTAGTTTAATCAAATTAACAATTTTCAACTGTTCATCTGTATTCTTATCAGATTCTAATACCGGATTTCTACTTAGACAGTCAGCTTCCAAATTCTTCTTTCCTGGAGAATATTTTATTTTGAATTCATACTGTGACAGATAATACTGTGACAAATAATGAATGCAAGTCATTGTTTCAGCGCCCATATCGGAGCCGGACCGTCAGGGCCAGTGGCTGCGCAGGCGTCGACTCGACGGCGCACTCAACCGAGTGCCGCGAGACTTTTACCCGCGCGTCTGGGGCGTACTCGAGAGGGTGAGAAAAACTTTTCCTATGTAATAGTTGGGAGCAGACTAGCTGACTGTTTTTTTTTTTTTGTTAAAAAGACTTGAAAACATTGTTCATGAAAGAAATAATTTCAATTAATTTTTTGAAGTGAAATCTTCTTCAGGCGCGTTGGGCATTTTTGAGATGGGAAAAAACCATTGAACTCGCGACATTGTTACCGTAACTGACACCTCTCTTAACAATTATAAAAGAACAGTAATCTAAACCAATATATAAAGCTGAAGTTTGTTTGTTTGTTTGGTTATACGCGCTGATCTCAGGAACTACTGGTTCGAATTGAAAAATTCTTTTTGTGTTGGATAGTCCATTTATCGAGAAATGCTATAGGCTATAGAGTCGCGGGCACCAGCTAGTTTGAAATAAAAATAGAAAACGGCCAGTGATATTCCAAAAAGGTCGTCAACATTTTCAGCAGAGGAGCTTACTCTTTTTACTATTAGTGGGTAGTATAATTTTTTGTAGTAGTGGTAGTAGTTTATAATATAGTTTATAATAATGAATAATAAAAAAAACGCTTCATTTATAAGTATTTCCTGCACAATAAAATATTTCCTGACGATTGAAAAAATAAACTCGTAATTAATTGTTCAAGTTTTCACTTATGTCCGCACTCCGGGAGTGCCTCTGTTTTTTTTTTAAGCATTGAGTAGCACATATAATATAACGGTAGTGACCGCCCTCTAACTCTAACTTGAGGCGCGTCCCTTGCGGGTGTTTTGATCTACACATTAATGGACTTTTCAATATTTCCAGTGCCAAGGCTTAGTGATACAGGGCAAGATTCTTCAGCCAAACTTGACCCAGGAAATGACGTCTGGTGAATTGAAGTTCGCTCTCGCAGTAGAGACGGTGCTTAACTCAATCCCGCAGCCCGAGTACCGGCAACTGGTCGTCGAAGCGCTGATGGTGTTGACTCTGGTCGTGGAGTACAAGGCTGTCAATCATTTGGGCGGTATGATCACCGTCGAACATCTGGTTCACAAGGCGAACCAAATATTCTTGGAGGATCAGGTTTGATATTTACAATTTAGTGTGCCTGCCTCGTTACGTGCGTGACGGTATCTGGTTGCTTGCAGCAGTGCAATTTATTGGCCACTCTTAATTAGGCGACAGCATGTCACTGTTTAACAATCATAATTAATTTGACGAGTCCATTGGATAAGTGGTTATGGGCTCACTCTCTGTTCCCACGGTCGTCCCGGGTTCGATTCCCGGTAGGATCATCGTTGGGAATGAAATTTTCAAAGATAGCTCTGGTCTGGATCTGAAAAGTAGTCAAGTCATTTGGGCACCCCTTTACAGAAGACCTTTATGCCGTGGAGTAACAACTTGTGTGTTGTCTTGTGTTTTATTTTCCTATCTCTTCTGTGCTTGTGTTATAGGCGACGATAGCCAAATTCTTTAAAAGTGGCCATACACGTCCCTGCAATCAATGGCAATATTGGGACGGTGGTAGTGGGGGAAAATCGGCTACTACTCCCACACACACGTCCCTGCCAGCCTTTCACTTAGTGCGAATCCGATCGTGCAACAAAGCACTTGTCTATTAAAATGCCACATCAAATTAAATAAACAAAAATACGTTTTGACCGCGCTGCTCTTGCAGGCAGTTGCGGTGAAATTGGCCAGACATCGCCACACACGTTGCATCAACGCTCCCTTGACGATAAATTGCCTTTGAGTTGCCTCGCCCGATACGATTTCGAAGTCGGAGTAATAATAATAATTATATTTACGATTGCATCGTGTGTGGGCACAATCTACGGAAGTGGTCTAGGGAGCTCCCCACCACTGCCCCAATATTGCCAGTGATTGCAGGGACGCGTATGGCCACTTTAAGAAAATATGTAAACATCTAATCATAAATGTTGGCGGTGAGCAGATGCGATGCAACGGCGACGCGACGCTGTGCTGCGCTAAAGAGGGGGGCGGAGGGGCAGTGGTGTGCGGTGGGGCGGCCGGGGTGTGCCAGCACTTGTACGACAGCGCCCCCAGCGGCCGCCACGGGACCATGACCTACTTGGCCCGGGCCGTGGCCTCTCTGCTCGCCGACCGGCTGCCACTGGACACGCCGCTCGAGTGCGCCATCACGTAATCCCCTATTGTCTATGGTACACATACATGGAAATAGATGTAAGGAGGACTAACTTAATATATTGGTGTCACCATAAAACAGTGCTTCATGCATTAAATTGACAAGAATGGAATGTCTGTAGTGGGGGATGTTATGGATATAAAATTTCGAATCTGGATACGGACATAAGTATAAGAATAATATTATACTGGTTTCGGATATGTAAATATTTCGGATTATCCGTTAGTTTCGGATAATTTCGGTTACGGATATTCGAATTAAATACATACTCTTAAATATAAAATTGTAAGTAATATAATCCCGCAATCACTGACTATGTAAACAAACTATGCAAAACTCGCGCGAGCGGTGTGTCGGTTCGGCCGGACAAAACATTCATTTAGACTCCGCCCTTATCCGAAACTTTAGTTGTGGATACGGATAGATTTTTTATTTCAGATACGGTTACATAACATCCATAACATCCCTAGTCTGTAGCATTAGTTGGTTGCGTAGTTTATGAGCTTCGTAAAATAGTTTTGTTATCGAGTCCCTTCTTATCAAGATGGTTAAAACGAGACAACACTAAAGTATTGCCACTTTTTAATTTATTATCCATTTTAACCCCAACGCTACTACAGCGCCACCTATTTAATGGTATACTTAATGTCCGTCGTCCACTATTAAATAGGCGGCGTATACAATTTGTCCTCTTTACCTTTATTCTCCATGGGTACACGGTTCGAAATTTTGTCGAAAACTTTAATACAAATTTTGTGCGAATTTCTAAGTATTTTTAAATAATTCTAAATATGTAGCACTTAGAATGTTAATGTTAGACGATTATTATAATTTTATATTGATGCAAAGACTAGTTTTTTATATTTTTATAGAGTTGGTTAATCGTTGTATTAGAAATGTTTCGTGTAAATGGTTGTATTTTATATTGACTTTGATTTTTTTGAAGTGATATTTTTATTACAAATTATAGATCTCTTTTTGACATATTGAAAAAGTTGATTCTTTTTTTATTAAATACTGATTTGAACGTTATCGTCTTTTTGAGTTGATTACCCTTTATTTTTAAATGATGACATATTAAAAAAAAATGTGGCATGTTTTGTTACAAACATTCAATCTGAAATTATTTGAAACAAAACTTTTCTTTGTAGTGCCATATTATGACAAACGAGCCATGTAGTTTTCTAATTAAGTAATTCATATGTAAAATCTAAATAATAATAAATGTTAAAATAAAATAAATGTTCATTTTATTACACCACTACAACTTTTAGCACATTCTAAATAAGTTATTCAAACTGGAAAACATACTCGGAAATAGGATTTTCAAAACAAACACTTAACAAGTAACGGATATCTATCTACTTCAAATGTTATATAATATTTCTTTTTATAACAACATTTCTAATTTTCGCTAAGCTTCATCCTTCTTGCCGAATGGGTTCATTTTTGATAGCCAAGATGTGGTGGTCCTGTAAGCAAAATTAACATATTGTTTAATATTCTCTACTAGCGACCACGTAAAAACCTTACCTGATTATCCTTCTATCCATGAGTGAAGACAGAATTAAAATCGGTCCAGCCGTTCTTGAGTTTTGCGCTTAGCAACACATTTAGTGATTAATTTTTATTTATATAGAAGAAGATTATTAAATCTAATAAAAAATTAACAGTATGCTTATTGTATATGTACAACAGTAGTACAACGAATACTATGTGAGTACGACTAATTGCATCTTAAAATATTTATATCGGATTATCCTAATTTTAATGTTTATACATAAAAATAAAATTATACCTGTCTGAAGAAAATGAACGCCAAGAGATATCAATCCCTTAGCACTAAAATAGTTTTTAAATCTTTCATGTGGTGGTAATTTAATTTTAGTTATTTCTTGGTTTTTAGATGCAATTTCTTGGCATGGGGAAAATTTTTAAAAGAATGGATAACAATAAAAGGATTATATATAACAAAACTTACGATATATCTTCAGCCGTCTCCTTGCCGGCTTCTATACCAGCTGCCTTTAACTTTTCTATAAGATTTTTCCGATAAAGGCTCTTCATTGGAACAGGCCTATTCGCAGCTTCCTTCTGCTTGGCTACCTTGCTCAACGCTTCATACCAGGACAAACCATACCATTCAATTTCCTCAGGTGTATACTGGAAAGTTCATTGGACAAAAGTATTGTTTAGAACAGGGCTGTCCAAACAGGATACGACCCCGGGCCAATTCGAAGTACTAAATGGATTGGATACGCAGATGGTACGCAGATACTATTTAAAAACTACTTTAAATTTTTTTAAGAAAAAAAATTATACATGAATACCATTATTATATTTAATGTAATTATTTCTTCAATAATTTATCTTGTACTAGCTGCTGCCCGCGACTTCGCCCGCGTAACTTTGAAAATTATATACTAAAAACCTTTCTCGAGAACCAATCTATCCATTGATGAAAACAGCATGAAAATCGGTGCAGTAGTTTTTGAGTTTATCGCGAACAGACAGACAGACACGGCGGAGGACTTTGTTTTATAATATGTAGTGATAACTCTATCTATATCAACATTAATATAAGTTATTACTAGACGCAGTGCATGGTTGAGTGAGTGGCAATGAGGACCTATACCTATTTAGATTTTATAAAATTCAAAATAGAAAACACATTTTCATTTATTTGGGATACCACAAAAGCGAAATAATTTACCAAATATTTTTTTTAATATTTTAGTATTTGTAATAGGTAGATAAAAAACACGTCGCGGGCCGCACAAACATAAACCGCGGGCCGTGCTTTGGACAGCCTTGGTTTAGAATATTAACAAATTTTCATCACTTAATAGTCATTATATTGAATTATATTATCAAACGTGAGAGATGTTTATTAATTTACAACCCTAGAATTGTAAGTAACTATGTAAATGGATATTATCATAAGTTTTGCCTTTTTAATTTTAAGTAACAAGTATAGAATAATTATACTTAATAAATATGTCTATAATTATTTTACATTTAATAATTATAGAACATATTCTAGACATTGAAATTAAGTGTAATGTACAAAAAAGGTTGCCAATTTGCTACACTTCTCGTGTCACACTTAGGGTTAAGTGCATTTTGAAATGTTGGTTTAGAAATATTAATCTATAACAACAAACACGACGAAAAACTGACCTTTGAAAGTAAAAAAAAAATTATAATATAGTATAAATTATAATGACTTACAGATGATAGATAAGTTTTGTATTCAGAGTAGACTGCTTGTTGCTTTTCAACATCATGCGCTAATCTTGGACATCCATTCATCAATTCAGTTAGTATCTGCTTTTTAAGCTTTAACGCTAGCATGGAGATCAAATCGCATGCGGGTGTCTTGAGCAAGTAATGGTCAAAACCATAATGGTCATTGATTAATCTAATTGTCCTATCAGTAACAATAACCGATAGGTGCGTATTGAGGACTTCAGATTTAACTACTGTCCTCTTCAAAACTGGCACCCAAAAGTGAGGCATTTTTCGAGCATATTTATTTGTTGGTTTTTTGAAACCTGGAAAAAAAAACATTTCTTATGTTTTACAGTTACCCCCTTACAAAAGACCACCATGAAGTAACTGTTTTTCAGTGAGCAAATAAGGAATGCCAGGTTTACTCTATTACTTCCTTAATCCTACTAAGGTCGGCAGCACACCTGCGGTATTGCTTGTGTTGCAGGTGACTGTAACCATATATATACCATCAAGTTGACAGTCAGTCCTTTAACATTATCAAAAAATTAAAAACAAATAGTGTGTGTGTCAGCTCCGATGCACGACTGGAGTTTACTCCTTACGAACGATAAATAAGTAATGTAATAAATACACGAACAAATGAATAAATAAATAATTTAATATAATATGTGCGTTGTAACGCGTAACGTGTGACATTTGATTTTACTCCCATTTTTCATACCCCAGGCTTATATATGAAATCGATTCTTAAACTCCAAAAAAAAAATTTAATACAGTAAAAAGATATTAATACACATACAACAATGTTACAATCAAAAAGAGTAGGTATAAATAAGTTGGCAATGTCACGATGTTGTAAATAAAGTGATACGTAAATGTTATGTAAATATAAAAATAAGCTGACCTTTTACAACGGCTTCTCCGCCCCATATCCCTTCGTCAACTTCCTTAGGAAATTTCAAAGGTATATGAACATTTTGTACAGGATGGGTTTCACCCGTGAGCTCGTCACGTTTCCACTTCCCTTCCTGTGGTACGAAATGTACGGCAGCTGGTTTTAACACTTTCCACTCGTGCCAAAACTTTTTGTACGCTTGAGGGAGTTCAGAAGCTATTCCTATATCAAACCTGGTTTTCTTCTTCCATACCTTAACTAAATGATGCGCAGAATTCTAAAAGGAAAAGACAAGTAAGGTCATAAAACAAAAATGATGAAATATAAATCGTAAAAATCTAAGGTTATTCGTTGCACCTGAAGACGAGATGAAGCCATTTATTTACATGTACTAATTTAACTCGATACTATTTATTAACTTTAGATTTACAAAATCTAACAAAACAAAACGTAATTCGTAGATTTTACTTTATCAATGTATCTATTGTCAATTTTCAATTTTAGACATTAGCAAAATTGAATTTTCTTTCAGCACAGCCTTTACACAGAATAATTAAACTATTTTTAAATGTTATCAATGTCATTGTCTATAATCAATGTTAGTATCTACTTTTAGTCTGTGGAGATTTCGGTAAATAGCCTATGGAACTGATACATTTAACGGTATGAGGTAGTTCTAATTTTTTATATTTATTTAGTTAGTAGTGAGTGATGAAATGGCAAGACAAATCCAAGTTTTGCACCTCGTTAGTCCTTCGGATTATTGTTAAATCCATTAAATTTAGGACTCTTCAGTTTATGTCGATTTTTACTACCGGACCCGACAGTCACTGTGCGACAGAAGCCACTACATAATGCACTTTTTAATTAGATTAAATTTGCAACTGAATGAGAATAATTTTAAAATACGGCCATCTCTTCAAAGGCTTGCAAAATAAAAAAGAAAGAATTTTTGCAGTTATTCTTAGACAATTTTGACCACTTAGAAGTGGGTTTATGGTTAAATTTATACCTTATAATTATTAAAGTGCACTAAATTTATAATAAAATCATTCCTGACATACAGTTAGTCAAAGTTGTTGGTCTGTAATGGTCTGTACATATTGAAAATGTCATGAAGTTGTCAATTTCAAAGTCAAATCTAATGTCAAATAAAGAACCTTCGACGTGGAAAGTAGGTAAAAAACTAAAAATATGGCAATGGCAAATGGTGGTGGCAAAAATATTTATTGTTAACAAACTAACACATTGTTAATTGCGTTGTTCCTTTTGTACACCGTGTTGGCTTGGCACTTTAGTGCTTAGAACCATTAGTTTAGGCCGTGAAAGAGTTCTCGTCATTAATGTTTGCAACGTTTAAAATTGAACCATGTCCGACAACAAAAAAGTCGATAATACTCCTGAGGAGGGCCAATCGGATATTCCAGACACCAATATAGCAGTATCGAGTATAGCTGGAAGTGTTAAAACTGGGAAGGTCAGTATGTTTGCAGAGTATGCAATACTTATTCAATATTTGCGAAACCGTTTTGAAATCATTCAACGTTGTTTTTGATGAAGTCATAGTCATCAAGGTTAAAGTACAGCAATGAGATTTAAAAATGTGTATTCAGAGCCTTCCTTTAAATTCAAGTAGTAAACTGCATTTCCTATTATTATGATAATGAGTGTTTCCATATGGATATAATTTTCAGACACAGTCAAGAGTTTCATCCTCTTCTGAAAGGCAGATCAAGTTTGAAAGAGCCCAGAAGTGCTTAGAAAATGCAGCTCTCGTGTCTAAAAGAATTAAGGAACATCGGAAAGCAACGGCAGAACTACTGGGACGACCTTTTGGTAATATGAATATTCATATCTTCATATAATAATATGTGTTTGTGGTATTTTATTTTGTGCTATTTATTGAACATCATATTTCATCAAATACCATTTTTATTTGGAATTAAATTGGTTTAATTTTACTTCTCCCCTTGTGATTTACTTTGCAAATCTTACTTTAAATAAGTAATAATCTTACTTTACTTTAAATTTTAATAAGAACTTACATTCTTAGTATTTTCTTACAGATCCCACTCTGTTTATAGTTTCTGTTTTTCATTCCCAGATTTCTTAATTATATTTTGTCTACTTTTTATTTCATTCTCAGAGCCTAAGGTTATAGCATAATTATAGGTTAGCATAATTATACAAATGGTTATAGTGTTAATTTTGAAGTAAATATATTTGTTACATAGAAGTTAGTTGGCAATGACTGGATTTGTGTTGTTGTCATAGTTAAACTACAAATGGTCTAGCATCAATATGTGCTATATGCTGTTCTTTTAATGCTATCATTTAGCAGGTAGTCTATGCAACTAACTACTAATAGGCTCGGCACTACTAGCAGGCTGTGCAGTAACAGTTGGCTATTTCAATATTGCACTAAAATTGCAATTTTGTAGACAATTTGTTCCATAACTTCAAAACAATATCGCTGTTGTGTTTGAGGCCTGACTTTAATCTTTCAGTAGTTGGCCTCGCTCTTCAGTCCTCTACAGTTGTGTTTTTTTATTTTATATTCAGTGTACCATGACCAGTCAACTGTTTAACTTGGTTTGGAAAAGGGTATAATGCATGTTGTGGAAAAAGCTATGCTTAGAGTTTCCCTGCAAGACAGATTTAAACACGGGGAAATCTATAAATAAAGTAAGAAATCTATTACCACACAGAGAACAACAGTTAAAATACCTAGTTTATTTACTTGGTTAATTTGCCTCCAAAGCAAAAGCCTCCCGCATTTTGAACCACTCATGTCCATTCCTTGCTACCCTTCCCCATTTAAAGGTTCTGAGAAAACAATAGAAGTAGACTGTTGCTAGACCATGAAAAAGCTGATGGGTGTTAAAAGCTGGTTATGATGATGATGATGAATGTGATTTTTCAGAGGATGATGACGGAGGTGATGCAGGTTCTGAAATGGCATCCACAGTGAGCGAAATAACTGGATACTCGGTTGCAACCAATACTTCAACCACACTATCAGTTCAAGATGCTCTTAACAGTATGTTCCTTTTTATTTAACAAGATTACAAACAACTTGCCGAACTGTTTGCTAACACATGGGCATTTTTTTGCTTTTAGCATTTTTAGACCAATATTAACTTCAAAATGATAGGTCCAATTCAAACAATTTAAAAATAAATATATACATGTACTTAATTAACCGTGATTACGAAACTATATTTGTCATATACGGATGTCATCATCGATCAATTCTACACACATATGGTTATAGTGTAATGACTTGACTATGTTAGTGAGACATATAGCCTCAATAACTTTTTTGTGGGTAATGATAAGTAATATAAACTTGTAGTACATTATTTTATGTATGATCTATAGTTCAAGCAGTGCACACCAAATAATGAATTTTATAGGCAAATTTTCGTAATTTTCTGTAATGTTTGTAGGGATATCAATTTCTTTTTGCAAAAAAAATACAACCCCACACTACTCGCTGATTATTTAGCTCTATAGGTGAACTGGATCTTTGAAATCGGTTAAGTAGTTTTTAAGTTTAGACTGGGAAAAGTAATTCAGTGGTAGTCCATGGAAGGCGTAAGACACTTAGACTGCAAAATACAAACCGTGTATAACTTAATTTCAGTTCCTGGTATTAGCGAAAGTTTAGCAAACACTTTGAAACAGAAGGAGATACTAATGGAGAGAATAAAACAGTACAAAGAAATCAGCAAGAGACCAATTACGAAGCCGGCTACAAGTACCAAGAGGGAGAAGGTTGATATTAAAATGGTATGTTTGATATTTTTATTTAATTTGAGTATTTTTCTTTTGTTGTGCTTCTCTCTTTTTGAATTAAGTTTTTGAAATGTTTTTAGTATGGTCAATTACTTATAATTTTCAATAAAAATAAAGTAATAAACGGTTATAAATAATAACAAGACACCCAGAGATACTATCAAAAAAAAATATCAAGACTTATGTCTCATAATATTTTATGACTTAAAATATAATAAAATAGTAAATGGGTTTTAATACTGTTAAGTAGTCTACATTGGACTACATATTTATAATGTCAATGTTTAATGGAATGAAATGAAAACCTAATTTATTTTTTAGTTAAAGAATACAAGCAGTAGTGATGATATTAACCAACTTCAGAACACAATCAAGGAAAAGGAGAACGCATTGAGTGTTATACAAGTTAAAATGAAGGCAATGGAAACAACTATTTTAGATTTACAAGAAAAAAATAACGAAAAGGACCAAATTATAGAAGCTAAAAACTTGGCAACTGCCCTTATGTCTGACAGCTTAAGTAAGAAAGGTACGTTAAATTGAATTTTCCACTAAAAAATAATATTTAAACTAATAATAACTCCATAACTTGTTATTATTTAATCATGTTACTAGAGTTGTGTACATGTGGTCCTCCACATCTTCCTAGAATAATGTATTAAAATTATAATTTATATTAACTACTTCACTATCATTGCGTAAACTATAAATACTTAATTATAAATGTTATTTTGATTTACCTTTGTATTATTTTTATTTTAGAAAAAGATACTTTAGATTTATTAGAAGACACCAGGCAACAAATGACAAAAATGCAAGAGAATTTTATCAGCATGGAAGCTGAATGGCACAATGAAAAAGAAAAATTACTTAAGGAATTAGAAGCAAGAGATGAAAAAATAATTAATCTAGAAGAAGCTAATACGATTTTGGAAAATTCTCGTTTTGAAATAAGTATTGCACATTCAAAGTTGTCTGAGGAACTAGAAATGAAGAACAAAGATATTTTGGAACTACAATTAAAGTTAGAAAAAATCCAGACTGAAGGATTTGTTGAAAAAGAGAAAGAAGATACCATAGAAGAAAAAGGTGTACGTGAGATAGCTGATATGACGGAACTGACAAGAAAAGTTGAATTATTAGAGCAATTGAATTGTCAAATTCGACAAACCAATAAAGAACTCGAGAATAAGTTGGCAACTAGCAGTGAATCTAAATCAGCAGCTTCAACATCTCCGATTAAAAAAGGAAGTCCTCTTCCAACTCGTAAAAACGTGCGCAATCCAGGATTCAAAAAATCGCCTTGGAGTAATTTGTCTTCAGAATCACTTCCCGAAGTAGATAAAAAGTCGAATAAGACCGAGGTAGCTAAGTTAGAAATGGTGATTAAATCATTAAATAAAGATTTACTTGATAAAGAGTATTTGATTTCCCAAAAAGATGCACTAATATCCGATCTTCAAATTACAAACGCACAAAATGAAGAACTGATCAATAATTTACAAAATGCTTCTGCACCAAACAAAAAAGCTGAAGTAGATACCGTAGAAATAGGTACTAGCACCGAGGTTACTTCTCTTGATGACAGTCAATTGCGTAGTAAGGACGAAATATCCAATCCTGAGACCCATTCACAAGATATGAAAGATCTTGAAGAAAAGTTAAAGGCTGCTGAGAATCAAGTTGCAACACTTAATGAAGAAATAGATGCCGCTAACAAAAACATGCTGAAGGTGAAATCGGCACATAAACTAAAATTAAAGCAGATGCAGAAAACAATTGATAACCTCAGTAAAATATCTGATGCTAATGCAGAAATTGTTAAATTGAACGAAGAGCTACATCAGCTGACACAAAAAGTTGCCGAACTTGAAGAAGAAAAGGGAAATCTGCAGTTGCATCTTGTTGATTATGATAGCGCCAGATGTAAGCATTTCAATTTATATACAAAAAAATATTATTATAATTTTAAGAATTGAAATCGTTTGCCTACTTCTGTTTTCTTTTATTTTATTTGTCAAATGATGATCATAATTATTGTACATATTACTAATGTGTTCATTATTCTTTTAGTAACCGATTCAGAAATTTATAGAAAAATGCTGGAAATGGAACATTTAGCAGAAACTCGACTAAAAGCTATAAGTGTATTGGAAACTCAGAAATTTGATTTAGTTCAAGGTAATTTTGCATATTTAATGCATTTTAATGTATGTAAAAGTTACTTTTAAAATTATCAACTTTTCAATTAAACAATGATATTATTTACACAATATTTGTTTTCAGAGTTACATGATCAGCAACAGAAAAATGCTGAATTGGAAGACAAGTTAGCCGATATGTCTCACTTACAAAGTGAACAAGTTTCTTCGGAAATGAATTCTGTACAATTGGAAGAGCAAATAGACCAATTGCTGGGATCAAAGAAAGAACTAGAAAGTATGATTGAAAGTCTAAAGACCGATAAAGAACAGTTGAATTCATCAATCAGTTTGTTGATCGATGAAAAGGAGGAAATACACCAAAAACTCGAAACCTATATACAAGAAAACATTGAGCTGACAGACAAACTTGAAAAGCTTAGTGCTGAAAAAGTTAGTTCTGCAGAATCTATAGAAATTGTTGAATCATTAACAACACAAGAAAAATTGGAACTTGAAGAATATAATAAAGGCATAATTGAAAATAAAGCAGATGACCGAATTATTGAGGATTATAAAGAATCTGAATCCCATGAGTGTGCTGACAACTTGGAGAAATTAGTACAAGAAAGCGCGGAATTGAATAAAAAAGTAGAACTGTTTACACAAGAAAGACAAGAAGTAATGGAAAAAATGAATAGGATTAGCAGTGAAAATGATACACTGCAAGAAAAGATATTGAACTTAAATATCCACTGCAACACATTACAGACAAATATAGAAGCTCTAAACAAAGAAAAACAAAGCCTACAAGCCTTAAATGAAGAGCTTAATACAAACATAGAAAACTTAAAACGGGAAAGAATTGAAATTATTCAAGAAAGTGTAGAGTTAATTAAACCTGTAAATGTAGAAGATCCTATTGAAACATCAACATCTGAGACACCGGTTGATGACAAATTAATTTCTGAAAAAGGTATCAACAGGACTAAATCTGTGAAGCAATTAACAAAGGAAATACTTAAACTAAAGAATACTATAAAAGATAGAGAAGCTGAAATAGCTGATTCTCAGATGAAAATTTTATCTCTTGAGGAACAGCAACAAAAACACATGGAACTGTTACAGAGTAATATGTCATTCGAGAATAAAATAAAGAATGTAGTCGAAGAAAATAATCAACTAAAGGAATTAATCGAAAATTTAAGGAAAAACAAGGAAACTGAGGACCAAGTTTTGAAGTTCAATGTCGAATTGCAAAACGAAGTGCAACGAATTCACCAAGAATATTCTGCCACAATTAAAACTCGTGATCACAGAATTAAAGAGCTTGAAAGTCTTCTTTTAGACTATGAAAGACAAATATTCAATTATGCAAACACTTTACAGGAGAAGGATAAAGAAATGGCAGAATATATAAATCAAGTTACTAAATTAAATGATGTGTCACAAAAACTAAGGTCTACCATTGAATTACTAGAAGAAGAAAAAGCAAAGGATCAAAATGCAGAACTTATGAAATCTCTACATAAACAAATATCGGCGTACCAGAAGAAATTAATTGAATGTGAAGAAAAAATAAAAGTTCTCGAAGAAGAAAAGGTACAAATACTAAAAATGAAAAATACATTGGAAAATAAAAATGCTTCTCTGGATAGTGAGTTATTGATGCTACAAGATTCGATTACTGAAAAACAAAACTTTATTAAAGAATTGCAAAAACAACAACAGAAACATACGGAAGAAATGTCCTCCATTGCACTTCAATCCAAAGAACGCGAAGAAGAGATTCACGAGATTAAGTTGCAGTTAAGGAAAGAGTCAATAGAAAATGAGAAATTACGAACAAACCTGTCTGAAATGACATTAAAAGTGGAAAATTTCAAACACGAATTCGATGAAATTAAGAACAAATTGAATATTGCTATTGCGGAAAGAGATAAACTTAATGAGCAAAATCAAGAACTAGACAATAAAAACAAAGAATTGTTAGAAAAGTTGCGAAAATTTGCAGCTAATTTGAAAAAGAAATCTGCTAAAAATGTCGAATTGGAAAAACAAATAAGTGATATCAAAAATCAATTGTCTGACAAAATTCAACAAACTGAACAACTATCCATCCAAGTTGACACTATAACACCATTGCAAGAAAAAATTAAATATGCTGAAGAAGAAGTTAATCGCTTGCAATTACACAAAGTTACTTTAGAACAGCAAAAGTGTAATGATTTACAATCTATACAAGCTCAGTTAGAAGCCTCTTCTGATGAAAAGTTAAAGTTAAATGAAGCAATTAATTCCATACAAGCAGAATTAAATTTGACACGCAATGAAAATACCAGTCTTGTATTACAGATTGAAACCTTAGGTAAGAAGTTGGCTGAACATGAGATTGAGCAGAAGAATAACACGAATTACATAACAAAAATTAATACTTTAGAAGCGGATATCACACAAAAGCATAATAAAATAACTGAGTTGGTGGAAACAGTTGAAAATCTTCAGCAACAACTTAATCAAATACACTATGGGCAAGATGCTAAAATCCAAGAAAGAGATCTTTTCATCGAAACATTGGAAACTGAAGTAAGTAAATACAAAAATCGCATATGTCGCCTTGAAGAAAGTATTTCTACTATGGAAGACAGGCGACACTCGTTAGAACGTAAAGCAGATCAGTTAGGTAGCCAATTGCAAGAAAAACAAAAAGCTTACACAGAGTATGCTAGTCAAGAAGACGAATTGGTTAGCAGATTAGCCGTACTTATTGATCATGATAGAGTAATTGAAAAACAGCTTCATGTAATAGAAAGTGAAAATAAAGAATTACTGTACAAAATACAACATTTGTCTGAAGAAAATCAAAGTTTACGAAAATCTCTTTCTGATATACAAGAGCAAAATATCGCTTTGTTTGAAAAAGCTAGTAGAACTGATAAAGCTGAGGTTGAAATTGATAATTATAAATCGAAACTTCATGAACTGGAAAACAACTTCAAACGAATTAGTCACGAACATCAAACATCATTGGCACAAAAGCAACGGGATATTGAGGAGTTAGAGACTGAATTCAATACGCAAATTGAAAATGCCATTAAAGAAAAGAAAGTTTTAAGCGAGAAATATGAAAAAGTTACTGAGCATATTACAAAATTAGAAAATAAGTTACAAGAGCATAAATCTAATGCAGAAAGTCTCAGTATTCACCTTGATGAGTTAACTAGAACTAACCACCTACTTTCAGAAAAAGTTGCTGATAAATGGCAAAGTAACACACCAGACTATACCGAACAATATGTTAGTGAAATAAATAAATTAAACGCTGCTTTAAATCAAAGGAATGGTGAAATTCAAGAACTCAATAATAAATTACAATATAGTCATTCGAAAGATTTAGCCACTATAAAGAACTTAGAGAGTCAGGTAAGTGATCTAAGTCAAGAACTACTTGAGACATCAAATGAAGTCAATGAAATGGCTGTTCAAATAAGTACACTAAAGAAAGATCAAGAAGCACTACAAGATCAATTGTCTCAAAAAGATTTACAAATTCAGCAGTTGATAGAAAAGAAAACGGTATCATTTGAAATGAATATTCCAAAAACTGAGGGAATGATTATTTCATCTACCATAGAAGCATTGAATGAAGAGAGAAAAGCTGCTGATATTTCCTCTATTGAATCACAGATACTAACCGAATTACCCGCACCTAGTTCAAAAAAAGAGGATAAAGAGAAGAAATTACATAAGGACGATGTTCAGGGAAGTGAAATATCCGAACCTATTATTGTTCCTAAAAAGGCATATCTTTGTTACAAAGGTGAAGAAGATGCTGGAGAACAAGAAGGTGATCCTTTTAATTCTGAAGAAGGGTGGGGTTTGGAGGGGTGTGAAGAGGTGGGGGACGTTACGCCTGGATTATTCCACCTCAATAAACAAATATTAGAACTTAAACAACAAAATGAAAAGTTAAAAACTGATCTTCACGCCAGCAATACAAAATTGACAAAAGCTTTAAAAAAATTGAAGGAATTAAAAAATAATAATGATATGTTAGCTAATGAGTTAAAGATATCCAAACAAATATCCCAAACTGCATCTTTGGAAAATGCAATTGAAGATGAATTAAAGAGTCATATACAGGAGCTAGAAAAGAAGATAAAAGAATTAGATGCAAGCTTTAATAAGGAAAAACGCGAAAAAGAAGCACTCCAAAAACAAAATGAAGTATTTACCAATGCCAACGAAAAATTAACTGAAATGAAAGAGAAAATGGACAGTGAAGTTGAATTTTGGAAATTCAAATTAAAGGAAGCAAATGACAAAATGTCTACATTGGAGTGGGGTGCAGATTCACCTCAACATAAAATTACTGAAAGAAATGTCACTGACACAAAACTTAGAGAAGAAATAATGAAAATTGACAAAGAAAATGAAGAATTACAATTGACAGTTGATCGATTAACTGAAGAGAATAATCGACTTTCTTCTCTGCAGGTTACGCTCCAAGGAGAATTAAATGACATTAAACAACAATTAGCAAATCAGAAAAAATGTGAAAATTGTAGCTATTTAAACACACAATTTATTCAATCACAAGATGAAAATAAAGAATTGAGTGGATGTATAGATTCCCTTAAATCTCAATTAAGTGATTTTAAAAACCGTTGTGATACACTTGAAACTTTAAATGAAGAATTACAAATTCAGTTCAAGAAAAAAAATGAAACATTAGTCCAACAACATCATCACTTAAAAGAGGAATTAGAGTCCTTAAAACAGAAAGAATCTGATAATAAAATTAAAATAGAATCTTTGGAATCAGAATTAGAAGTATCTAATTTGAAAGTATGTGCTTTAGAAAATAATCAAATCGAAAATAAATCACAATTGCAAGATACTACTGAGTTAATTCAGAAGTGCCGGATTCTGGAGGATCTTAATATGGAGTTGAAAGAAAAATTGGAGAAGGCTAGTAGCACAATAAGAATTATAGAGACAGAAAAAGAAGATTTGACACAAAATTATTCAGAAAACAATGCACGAGTTAATGAATTAAATGAGAAAATTCGAAATCTAAATAATGAAAATGATAATCTATTGGCAACTGTTACCGAGTTACGTTCATCTATTGCAAGTGCTGTCGACCAACGAGGTTTTGAAATAGCCGAGTTGTGGAAACAACATCTGGCACAAAGAGAGGCAGATTTCCAAAAAACTGAACTTGAATTAAGGGATCAAATAAACCAATGGGAAAGTAAATACGAGAATATTATAGATACCGTTCAATCGAATACTCTAGAGCAGACAAACAAAGAAATTTATTCCGAACATCTGAATACTCTGCAAAAAAAATTAATCGATAAAGAGGAACATTTAAAAAATCTTCAAGAAAAGTATGCCGAAGTTTTGAATCAAATGGATAATTTGAGGTCAGAAATTGAAGATGAAAAGCTCATGCATGAAAATAAGCTACTGGAACAACAAGAGGAATATGAAAAGCAAATTCAAGAGTTAGCATTATCTAAGCAACAACATACAGAAGAGTACGAATCTTTATACAAAAATGTTAATTCCGAATTAGCGGCATCTAAAACTATAAACGACGAGTTAAGTCAACAAGTGAAAGATTTAACTAGTGCAGTCGAGAAAGCTGAAGCAAAAGTTACAGAACTTACAAATGAACTTAGATCAAAAGATAGTGAAATCTATCAGAAGACGCATGATTACACCATGACATTGTCACAGAGAAATGAAGAATTTGAAATCATTAGAAAACAGTTACTTGAATACGAAAAGAAAATAGAAGATTTAAGTTACGAGAAAGAGGCGGATTTGGCCGTTTTGAGATTAAAGATGCACGAAAAGGATGAGAAATCTGAAATGACACAAAAGGAATTCGAAATGGAAAAAGCAAAATTAATAGAAGATTATAACGCTAAAGTAATCGAATGCACAAATCTTAACAAACAGATTGCAGATTTAAATAAAGTACTGGAGGAATATTCTAACAGAACAATGGAAATGCAAACCGCGCTGGAAACACAGGAGTTGGAAATAGTCACTCTCAAAGATAATATATTGAGCTTGCAGGATATGTTGCGACAATCGAGCAGCAAAGTAGCGAAGCACGTGACATTCGCAACAGACACGAAGCCAGTATCGGACGTTGACAATGTAGACGATAGTCTAAATAAGGAACTGTTAGATGCTGTTCCTCGGGCAGAATTAGACTTGGCGTTATACATGTTACATCAAAGAGACGTGCGTTGTGAAGAACTTACAATGGAACTGACACAATTGCTCGAAGAACGAGACACATTGCAGCTGCGTTTGTCGGACAGTTTGAGATCATACGAAGAAATGAAATCCAAATCGGAAAACTCTAGCACGGATGTGTCGAAACAATTCAGTGGCCCAAGTGAGAAGAGTCAGCCGTTTGTGGATATCCACAGAGCGCAGACATCTCGCAGCAGCAGTGTTAGCGACCCGGAAGGAGATAAACCAAAGTTACAGGCCAAGTAAGTCCATATTTATTATTTGGAATGAACAATAGCGTCTCTGCGTTCCACTGTGTAACGTGCAATGGAAATGTGGTTGCAGGCTGTCGGAGCTGCGCAGCGTGAGGCACAGCCGCGACGTGGTGCTGCGTCACGACAGCGAGCAGCGGCAGCTGGACATGCGTCTGCTGCAACGCGACGTCGCGCATCTGCCCCAAGAGGCCGTCGACCAACTTGCGCAGGCGCATCACACCCTATGTAATATATACTCCATCCTTTAAATCAGTTAGAGATTTTTGACATATTTGTCAGTTAGAGATTTTAGTTTAAACCAAAATCTGCTATGTCCACCTTTTTGAGATTCCAACATTTTCACCTTAGTGAATAGTTAGTTCCCTGTCTTATCGTGTTTAATTATGAAAAATTATATTGACATACTAGCCGGCGCCCGCGACTGCGTCCGCGTTGAAAAAGAAAAAAGTAGCCTATTCTGTGTCCTGTACGTCTAACTAAATGTTTATCTACCAAGTTTCATGAAAATCAGTTATTACTAGTATTGAAAACGCTAAACTAACTGATATTATAAATGCGAAAGTCAGTTGTTTTTGTTTCTTACGCTTTCATGCCTTAACTACTCAACCGATCATACAGAAGAGGATATTTACATATAGGGTACATTACACTCAAAAATAAGTAGTGTACTCGAGTTGATTGAATGAATGTTAACACCTAAGAAAAAGGGGCGCGGACAAAATCATTGGGCGTTGTGGGAAAAGTGAAAATTCTAGATATTCAATGAATTTATGGACTATTCGCCATTAATGGATTTTTTTCGTTGTTTTCTGTCACTAGCAAGGTTTTTTGATAATATCATCTGAAGACTGTCAATATAGTCTATCTATACATATGATGAATATTGAATATTGTCTGTTTGTATTTTTTATCTAAGTTTTAATTTTACTTTAAGAAATCAAATTAGACGACGAAAATAATACTTTTCTGCTAAGACCTCGCCTTAATCTGAATCTGAAGGATGTTGATATTCACTGTACTGAAATTTCCTTATTCTTTGAATTGTAATAATTATTTTAAAAATTGTTTTCAGCACGAGACACCCAAAGCACTCCCACTGTTCTACTCAATTGGCTTCGTGGAAAGAGTACACCGAAAGTAGTTCACATGTAAAGGTTTTTTTTTTTATAAGGATTAATCAATGTATATTAATTTGATTTGTTAATAAAGTGTAAATTGTGAAATCACCGTCTGTCCAACAGATAGTGTTATATATTTTAAGCATTAATAGGTTAGCGATTGTCTGCATTTATGAAAACGTCCGTTTGCCACCACCATATGCGTCACAATTTGTAAAGTGTTGTACAACATTTTATTTATTTATTGTGTGCACTTTCTTTGCCAAAATCATCATAACACTATCATTTTATTGGGCATATTATAATTATATACATACGAACTGTGATTTATTTTAAATTTACAAGTCACAGACAGGCCGAAATCCTAAGTGTGTTCTATTTGGTTGCTTTAAGTATATTTTTTCTATATTTAAATAAAGATAAGTACTAATATTGTGCTGTTGAAGCTCAAAAGAGGTTTCAATTTAGTTAAAAAAATTGTCAGTGTGACGTCACAGGTGTTGGTGACGTCACATGGTAGTTTAAAATATTTGTAATTAGTTTATGTCTGTTACGTTTTAAAAGTCAATAAAATGTGGCCTGTTTATAAATAAAAAGAAACCCTTTTTTTGTTTATAGCTCTTTCCATTAGTGAAAAACCATAAAAAAATCTGTGGTTCAGAAAATAGTTTGCGGAGAAACAGACTAGGATGAAATTTACTGTATTTTAGTGTCACTCGCAAGCACAAAACTTCTGACGCCCAGTCCTACGACTGACCCTTTTTTGTTTTCAATTTTTTTATGTCTTACTAAATAGATAAATTGGAATTTAAAAAGACTACAGTTGATTCACTGAAACGAAGTAATATAGCGCTTTCTCTTTCACTCATTTCCATACAAAAGACAAGGACAGCAAATCTTGAGTGGGCGTATACAATAATAGATGAACGTTCATTCTACGCTACTTTTAGCTTTGTGAACTATAATAAAATATTATAGTAATACCTACGTAATTACCCACATCCCTACACTTTTTATTTTGTATAAACTATTCTAGCTATTAAGTTGTGAATTATGTATTAATTAAGATAATAGAAATTTTGGTTCCCGATATAATTATAAAATGAAAAATATACGTTAAACGTTAGTTAAACGAAATTCAAATTTTAAAATAATAAAACGAATTAAAATTAAAAGACTTAGGGCCTCTTTCACGAACTAAAAGTAAAGTGTTGATTAGTTACTTTCAGAAATCATTTTCTGTTATATTGAATTGTGTACTCGTTTTACTGCATCATTCGATAGCCGATTTTTTATTATTATTTTTGATTTAATGTTTGGGATGTTTACCGTACAAACGAAGGTATATCAGCTCCATTTTCCCCGGTTAATAAGTAACAGTGAGAGCGTCTGAACACTGACAGTTCTACGAACGAACTAAAAAGTACATGTACTCTGTACAGTGTACACACACATTGTCTGTTATCTCCACCAATCACACCCGAACGCTTTATCTCCCTAAAAGTTCGTTTCAGTGAATAAGGATTAGTAGAATGAAACAATTATTAAAATTTATTTTTAAGTCATTAAAGACAGTTTACTCAATAAAAAGCGATACTGTATCCTATCAATACTATATACTACAACACAATTCTATCTTAGTTACGTTCTTGTCTATGTAATATAATAAAATATTTGGTGGGTTATTTAAACAGGTCATTTTTATTTTTTCAAAAATTGCAAATAATATTTATAAAAAAATATCACATTTATTTAGGCCATGTAAACACTACTGATTAATGTTTTTTTTTTGTTTTTAGAAATTTGATAATTAAAAATAACAATATTCACAATGCGAGAATACTAATTTTCTGAATTGTTTTTCGTAAAATGATAGTGGAGTGAATGGTATTGTGTTCAATATTTTCTCTTTATTAGAAACTTTGAATGAATAAATACCTATGGCAAAATACGAACGAACGAACAAGTTTCTAACGCATTCCTTTATTATTTTTTTAATGGGGATATTTGAAAATAGTTTTCTTTCATTTATAGTTATTTTCTTCTATAATTATTCTTATGTCTATCTTTTTATACTTGTTTCTAAATAAACATTGTATAATGTTTGTATTTCATAATATAATATGTTTATTTGTTCAAATCAATTAGTTAAGACGTTTATTGTAAAATTCTTAATCAAATACCCAGAAAATAATTATTATCATATTTCAAATGTTTTCTAATCAATTACCTACATGTTAATATGTACAATATGCCTTATTTTTAAGTGTTTATTCGGTTCTATGAAATAATAGTAATTTTGTTTTATTATGTCTTTAATGATTTTTTTAGTGGTTAATTTCAAAATTACAACAATAATTTTTCGTAAGATCGACACAGACATGAGTGTGCCTTGTCAGAAAATTTAAATGCTAGGCTATATGTTAAATTCATTTTAAATACAATATAACTTAATTAATGTGTAATATTATGCAGTGATAATACAATTATTAAAAAGTTATAAAAGTTAAGTATTTGTTTTTTTTTATTGGTTGTGTAATGTAGACAATTTGTACCTGTTCCCTAGTCAGTAATCATTGATTACTAATCAGTTAGTATGCTAATTTTGTTTGACTATGGATTATTTTGATAATATGTGACCAGGTAACTAATTGTTAGGGCCATAGCGAACGTTTAGGGTCAGTGCCAACGGACGGAGTGGCAGCGAAGAGACTAATTTAATAACAATTTAAATTCAACCTAAAGTGCTCCTGAATACGACTGTATTTGGTACAATGAAATAAAATGACGGCGAGCGACTCAGAGGCGCGCGGCGACCAAATACAGTCGTGTTCAGGAGCACTTTAGGTTGAATTTAAATTGTTACTAAATTAGTCTCTTCGTTGCCACTCCCCTCGTCGGCGCTGACCCTTAATCATCAAGGATGATGATGGTGACACGATACGTGGTAATGTATTACCTCCATATAAAATGTAATTTTCATCATCGACGTTGCAGAGAGACGAAACAATTCCATTTGATAAAAAGGATATCCAAAGATAATAAAATTAAGCAAAACTGCTCTCCCAGAAACGACAATGTGCAAAAGGCGAAGCATTTAGGAGAAATGTGTTAACTAAATTTGTACACATGCCAATATATGGGAACTGTGTTAAGTATGAAAAAAATTAAAATACATACAGCTACTTAATTGAAAATAATCACACATCGCTGTGTAGAAGTAACTTGGGTAAAAAGTAAGGGATGTGTAGCGCCTGACTAAATGTGTAAAGCAATATAACGCCTGACATCGTTGCTGTTATAAAATTTTCAGGGGTTGTATCTTTATTTTTAGTAGTTGTAGTAGTAGTAATGGTGCCCGCGACTTCGCCCGCGTAACTATATAAATTATATAATAACTAAAAACATTCCTCTTGAATCACTCCATGTGACAATTTTCACAAAAAACTAATGAGAAATTCATTTAAATTTTGTTACTTATTTAATTAGCGATACATTTTCGCAAATTATTTTCCACCTGTCTGTCGACCTTACCTATAGTCGGTTTTTATAGCTCAGTCGGTCTCCCGAGAGCAATTTCCCGATAACCATTTTCTTATGAAAGTTAGAGGACCTACTAATGAGCAAATTTTGTGGATAATTCCTTGGAAATGTCGAAATGTTGGATGGTATTGATATACGATAACAGGGCAACGACTGGTGAGCTTGTTAAAAATAAAAACCATTTTTAATATTTATTGTATGTGTTTATTTTAATATTTACATACCTAGCAATGTCGTTACGACTATAAGCAAAAGAACTTAAACATTATCATCACACAAGAGAAAAACACCTTACTTTTACGTGTCATTTTATAATATCTTATCAAAACTACTTACATAAAGGTTCAAGTGTACGATTTATCACTTACATTTTGATATTAGCTTAATAGGTGTATACATTATCATTTATACACAATTCTTGCTTCTCCCACACTTTTTAATTAATATCTTCTATCTTATCGCTAACTAAGAGGAAGCCATTATTAAAAGCCAAGAAGCAATATGTTTTAAAACTAACTTTGTAATGCGTATTATTTTCCCACAAAATTTTTACATACAAACTATACAAAAAAGAAAATATATATGATGAAAAAAAATAAGTAATACGTATATACCTAAATTTAATTAGGTATTCCACAACCAAAATAAAGATTTCTATTATTATATTTAAACATATGTTTATATAAATCAGTTTTATATTGTTAAAAACTCGTTAAATCTATATTCTAACATTTCATATATTGCTATTACGATTTATAGAACTATAATAATATGTAGGTATGTATGTTACTTATGGCACATGCTTCTAGCATATATAGGAAACTTATTTACATTATACTCTTTTAACTATGGATAGAACCAAATAGAATACAGTAAAATCTAAAAGTATAATGGATTTTAACTGTCACATTATACTTTTAAACATTTTTATTAATATATTTATATAGGTAGTTATTTTACATACAAATGGAAGACTTATTTTTTACTATTGTATAAACTCTAGGTGTCATTAAATTTACAGTTAAATTGTCAGATTACCTAAGTTATCTGTGGAACCCGTAAAAATTAAAAAAAAAATGCCTACATAGATGTTATGTGTCAATATTCGAATTCGCTGCACGTGATTTTTATTTTTTTATGGTAATGGTGACGCCTTAGGATTTGCCCAAACTGATGAGTTTTACCAGCTGATAGTTTTATACATTATACCATTCGCAAAGTAACTGTTTTTTTTGCCAATTCACTGTGGAAATACTGTGTTTTAACAGTGTAGGAACAAAATTCTATCTATCACATGCAGTGAGCTCAAATTAATTATAAATACTAATAGTACCTGATACCTATTTATAGTATTAATATCACAATTATGAAACATTTATAAAAACTATCAATCTTCATCACTATCAACTGCAGTTTGGTATTAGGTATTTTTTTTAAGTACAAACAAACACAGAACTCGACTATTGCGTAATATATAATATTTTTTTACGGATACAATAAAATTCCCAATGGTTACTTGGATAGGAACAACATTAAATGACTAAACGTTAAATCTAAACTTATTAATGATATATAAATCACATTTTTTTTAGTTTTTTTTTCTCCTTACAAAATTCCTAGCATAGTACTTCTACATTAATATATTATGACTGGAAGTGACTATTAGGTTAGAATGACGTACAATTAAAATTATTTCAACAATTCTAATGGACCGCATTCTTGATACGAGTACTAACCAAATAATAGATTTTATGGTGATAATAAACTTGAAGAGAGCAGAAACTATATGTTTAAAATGAACGACTTTATGATAGTGAATTAAATTCTACACGCAAGTATATTAAACAAAAGCTTTTAATAGTCGCATAATATAAGAATGATTTGTATGAACTTTACAAAGCGTAATTTATTGCCTTCCCCCGTTACTTCCTTCCTCACCTCAGTATAAGAAACAAACCAGTAGGTGGCGCTCAAAAGAAAATTGCAAGCTGTTTCCCAATTCAAGATTTACCCATTGTTACTACTAGACTTGGTGATCGGAACAAAATTGTTTGTCAAATACGGAAAAAGTTTTAAAGTTCGCGACCATCGAAATACTACAATGGAATTTGCGTCACAAATGCCAAAGCGGCACATAAAAAGAACGCCTTTGACAGAATCATGGCGGACTCTTGCCTTCACGCGTCAATGGTAAAAAGTAGTAACGATCAACTTCTACTATTTCATTTTAAACTCTAATGGGTTGACGTAAAGTCACATTTTCTTTAAATTACGTACGTATTATTATGTTTGTTTTGTTTTAAATGACAGTTCATGCTTTACGCATATGTCACTTTTAAATGTTCCATAAAATTCGTAGTGTTTTGTATGGCACGCGTGTTCCATGTTGTAGTAGTTTGATGTTCGCGACCAAAAGGTCGAAAGCGCCACAGAAAATATGTTGCTTTATGAGTTTATGGAGAATTGCGTAACTAAATGCGCAAATTCTGCATTCCGCTTCGCTCAGCGAGTCTAGTATATAAAAGTAATTGGATTTACCACAATAATTTGGGACAGGGGAAATACTTATAATGAAAAGTAATCCCTGGATTGTATGTTCGATCGCTATTTCCGGTTTGTTCAGAATACTGAGCTCCCTTCGTAAAATGATCGGCTACATAATAATATTTAAAGAAAACTTGTGTACGTTTTTATAATTTGCTTAATACTTACTACAATAATGAGTCGAAAATTACTCTCTAAGCACCAATTTCGTAACTCGAACTCGTATTGACTTTCTTGATAGAAAAATACCTATGTGTCAAGAATGTTGACTTGATAAGCATGTTGTATTTATTATTCACAAAAGTTTTAAAGAAATTGAAAGATAAAATACCTAATTAGGATAACAACTTCACGAGGGATATAATTATACTGCCGACCACGGCCGACCATTATCATGACGAAAAATGCGGAGACGAAGGAATTAGTTCTGTTTTCGATCACGCAAGAATCGACAAAAGAGTGTAAGGGGGATAATAAAAAAACCATGGACGAGTCGAGGGTTGACAGAATTATGCGGTGCAGCAGTAACAATTTTTCAGTATAAATGGGGCAGGTATGGTTGCAGAACTGTGATTCTACCATTACTGAACATTTTATGATTGTTCAGAGACCAGCCAACTCAGTACAAACCGCACAAGTTTAACCATGCTGTCATTTTTGTCATAATTTTGATTTAAGAATTCGAGTTACGATTACATTTTTACAAAACATCATAAAGCCCGCCACACACGTAGCTATAATATGTATATATTAATATAAATTATAGTAAGGCATATTACGATATATTTTCTATTCAAATATTGGAGTGACACCACACACGCAGCTATAATACATATTTCTATGACGTCACCAACGTATACCGTAATATATATTATAGCATGGTATGTTAATATATATTATATCTACGTGTGTGACGGGCTTAATGAGGGCTAATAAAATTTTACATAATTATTCATTTAATTTTAAACATTTTATTAGATTTTATATTCCTGGGGCCACCACAAGAAAAAGGCCCCAGGAATATACAAAACTAAATAGAAAACATGATTTCAATGGTAGATTGAACATTTTCTTCACAAAAATGTTAGTCGATCATTTTCCCCTGTGACTTAATAACTAATTAATTGATACGTTTCAATACCAACTAGCTTAAACAGTTAAAGTGAAAAATTAATGAACGCGCTTAACCTTTAACTACATTTACAATAATAACGAATAACATCTCAGCTCATTGTTGAGATTTCAACAACTAACTTTGGTCCCACGTGAACATTTACAGTGAGTATATGTTTATAAAAATATAAGTTTCCAAATTTATCGGTAGACATAACAGAAGTTCGCCAGGACATGCTGGTGTTGTTTTTTTTTAATTTTCTTAACATAAGAGGTAGATTTTAATTTCAAAAAGCTATACAAACTACAATTTGAATTATGTACTAAGAGTGTTTCAGTGCAACGCCGCATTAAAACGAAGGCGTAACCGTCCATTCTTCACTTAAACTATTCCTATATAATATAGTTGTGGCATAACCACGTCAAACACATGAGATTGTCAGTCTTCTTATCAGTTCAGTCCTCGATCACGGATGCACCCGTCGACGAATAAACTAAACGTTTTATTTAGTTTTAAAGTATTTTCTTACTTAATTAAACCGATAGCGAAGCAGCTATCGACTTAGTTACGTCACCACCCAATCCGCATACCAAAAAATGTTCCAAAATTTAAAAATGCACATCCCTTATGTCAGTTGGTGTTGTCGCGTTGCTGTGCACTTTGTCCTGAGTGGGAGGCGGAGTCCATTCCGCCGCCTCCCTCGCTTGTCCGTTTGGGGCAGAAGTGGAACGCTCGTCTATCATATTCTCAACCATTTCTTCCATTTGCTCGAGGCACGTTTGAAGACAATCCTGAGATACAAATAGGAATTGTTAAAACGATACATAAATCAAGTCAAGGATATGGGGAGTTTTATTTGAATTAGAGTCCTTAGACGAGATCCTATTCTATTTCCTTCTGTATAGAAGATTTTTTAATGTAGAGAGAACAGGTGAGTATAGAGGAAGGATCCAAAAGAACCTGAATTTGACTGGATCGGTTCTATTGCAAAATTATGAGTGAGGCCTATAAGTGGGCGTCCTAAGGCTGAGAAGAAAGAGATATAAATAATAAATAAAATAAAATAACAATAATAAAATTTATGCATTAGATAAAAAGTAGGTGTCTTATTTAATGGTGTTTACTAACTTCGTACTTCTGTAGTATCCTCTAAAGGAGGTTTTGGTCATCTATGAAGCGATTTAGTTCGTTGTCTTAACCAAGATTGTTGCCTCGTTGTGATAAGTAATGGTGGTAAATGAGATTATCATAGCACATTTTTTCGTCAATGAAAGGACTATATTGTCCAAGTTTGAGATATCTAAGCAAAAAGCTAGACACACTTACCAAATCTATGCCAGTGAGCTCTTGGAGTAATTGTAGATTTCCGTCGAGACCGAGGCCTCTTAGAGCCGCGGCGATACTGCAAGATGCCAAAGTGCTGGCCGAGTATAATGTGAACTCGTAATCTGTAACAATGAACGCATGAATATAAGTGTGCATATATTCATATTATAAACAATTTCCTATAAATACACACTTCGCGAGAACTTAATATTTCTTGTTTAACATTATGCAAATCAAGGTTGTTTTGGTGAGAAATCCAGATAATATGCCTTTCGATATTAGAAATTGGCAATTAAAATGCATTTAGAAGTCTTAAAAGGAAAAAAATCTATTGACACTTTAGTGTACTTTATCCATACTCCAAATGACAATTTTCCATTGATAGTCAATATCCGACATTTTGTCTGATGGATTATCTGGTGATGAAAAAGGTGTTTATTTATCTAGACCTAATTCCTAGATTTAGACAAAGGAGCTAATCTTAAAGCAGGATTATTCCATCAACTCTGTATTTTATATTCTATCTTCAAGGTGCTCACTCCCGTGAAGAGTTAATGTTTCAAGCTCTTTTGATTCCCTTGTTAGAAGGTATTTTAAAGTTTTAAATGACGTGCCACGTAGCGCGAAGTATGAAGTTTATATAATCGTTACTAATATAAGTAAATGTGAATGTGAGTTTGTTACGCTTTCACGCAAAAACTACTGACTCAACCGATCACCATGAAATTTTGCATACACGTTCTCTGGGACACCAGAAAGGACATTAGGGTACCTTTCATCGTTCAACGCGGACGAAGTCGTGGGCACCAGCTAGTAATACATATTTTACTGAGTTCTTACTTTTATGGAATAATAATAGCTTAGCAAATAACTTTATAAGTATTTTAGGCAGTAAATGGAAAATGTTATCATAAACTGACATATATCGTAAATTCCTTTGTTGTGATTGCGCAGGGCGAGTCGCGGTGCACATATCTAGTAATAAACATTTCATGTCCTAACCACATGCAATTAGCCTATGAGTACTTCCCGTGCGATACCAGAACCGGGTCAGTTAGCGCGCTTGCAACTAGGGCTAGGAAATCAACGTCTTTTCCTGTTTAAACTATTTTAAAAATAGTGCAATTGTTTTGTATTTTAAGTGCAGCCATTAGTGTTTATCAGCAAATCCGAGAATTGACCGTCGGCGCAGTTGACATGTAGTGCTAGCAAGGACATTTGGGTATACAGTTTAAATAGTAGTTGCAGGGCAAAGATAAACATGATATAACAGCATGTACGCTGTTGTGTTCCGGTGATTCGGGAAAGGAAGCTAGAGCCCCTAATCCCCTCCTAATCTCTGATCCCAAATAAGGTCTCTCTGATCCCAAATAAGGTCATGTTCATACACTTATAGCACCTATGGCTACGGTGTCCGCTCACCATCAAATAGATTATCAGTCTACCTGGCGACATTTATATAAAAAAGGTGTTATAGAAGACGGTTTCAGTGCAAAATTATCCCATTCGCAAATTCTTCCCTAAAACGTTATTCGTTTAGTCCCTTGCTACAATACAACCGTTCAAAAACTACGAAATAAATAAACATGTTTCAGTACATAGAGCTTTGAAAATATAATATGTAAATTCATAGAACCACTACGACTCTCCTTATAGGTTAACAGACAACATCCCATCAAATCGGAAAAGGGTCCTATCTTCCGTATACACGTGAGTAGGAATAAAGCTAGTTAAAGTTGAGGAATGTACGCGCGAGTGGTGGGCAGAGAGGAGGTACATCCGGTAAGTGAAATGCTCCTTTCTCTCTCCCGCAGTTGTCGCAGCGACTCTCAAAGGAGCCGGCAGCCGCCCGCGCGCCCGCATTCCAAGCCCTGCCTCCGATATTTCTCACGGACTCACTTTGGCGAAGCCATTTCATCTTACATTCAATTCAAGCTTTATTATATACGCACCTACCTCGCACATTTATATCACTTTGCGTAACTAATCAATATATTTATTGAGTTATATCGTTGGCCCAACTCGTCAACCTGCTAAGTCACATTTTGTATAGTTT
Source organism: Synanthedon formicaeformis (assembly GCA_945859745.1). Taxonomy (NCBI): domain Eukaryota; kingdom Metazoa; phylum Arthropoda; class Insecta; order Lepidoptera; family Sesiidae; genus Synanthedon; species Synanthedon formicaeformis. The sequence goes on from OX243957.1 coordinate 4,348,884, forward strand.
TCAGGAGGAAGAAAAAATGATATTATGACAAAATGTTGTGAGTCGCATCAGGCATGTGAAATGAGCGACATTATCAGTACAAAACTTAGGATTGAGCAGGTTTTCTTTTGCTATTAGTCAGAAAGCAGTTTTTCATTTATGAAATTTCTCACCTTTTTAGTTTGATAATTCCTTCACCAAACGGTAGATAATCGTTTAAACTTGTCGAAAAGTATAAAAAGTGAAATTGCCCAAAAATGTACAGAATAGAATAGAATAGAATAGAAATTTCTTTATTTTATATAATTAATGTTACAATTATTGGCTCGCCAGGTTCGAGCAGTATTATTTACATATGTGTCTTATTATAAGATCTTATTGTAAAGTATATGGTGCTCAGTTCCTGTAGGAACTTGCTCACGCTTACGCTATCTATATTAATGTATAGGCTATTATAATACAGGAATCATACATATAGGTATACGAGGAGGGACCGTTCACTTGGAGAGCGGTTTGCCTCTTTCTTTTTACATAAGTATTATGTATTTAGTTTCTTCAATGCGATATATCTTAATCTTAGGCCGACAATATGTGATTTTTTGGTGGCTGTAGGAGGTAGGTATTGTTTAAACTCAACAGTAACTTGAGTTAATTCTGACAATTTCAATGGCATAAAACAGAAAGTGACTAAGTAAGCGATTAACAAATTTCTATAAATATATCTTTAATGAGAAAAGACGACAGACAAACTGACAGTCTACATCATGATCATGAAGAAAAAGGGACAATTACTGTAATAAGTATACTAATACCTCCAATGCACTCTTGTTATTTCGTGGTGGTATACCTACTGTGGTTATAACCCAGTACGCCAGTACCCACTATTTTTTATTTAGTGTTTTTAAATTTATAGGTAATTAGGGCGCAATAATATTTAAAAAAAATTAGTAAATCTGTTAAAAAAATTTTTTTTTGGAATTTCTAAAGCAGTTACTAAAATACAAATACCATTGATACGCGATACCTAATCCATAATTAAACAGGAAAATCATCTGTTTGGCCTTGGCGCTGTATAATTAACAAAGTGAATACTGACGTGTAATCTAATGTACATTTAATTGCTATACCTATATTATTGTAATAAACAATATTAACAAAAATTTAACATGAAAATGGCTGTATTTTATTAACACAATATCCCAACAAGTTTCAACATTATACTTACACCATGAAGCAAAACTATGTTCACATACTTAATTGAAAATTGAATAATTCTATCATAGTCCGATAATCTTTCATCGACATTAATTCTTCATTAAATTTATTTTGTGACTGTCTGTCTACATATTGTGATTAAAAACTGTTTAACATATTAAATACCCATTTAGAGCAGCGCAATGTATTTTCCCACGTCGCCGTGGCATTTAGCTCGCGTGAAACTAAGAAACCGTCTAAAAACAGAAACCGTAGACAAAACGAGAGAGGCCCTACTAAAGAGCCCTCCCATTCATCATTAAGTAGTACTCTATTATATCGACCGAGCAAGGATATCGAACTCTTTCAGCTCATTTAAAAGATTCGCTCATATACTTTTTTTATTATTTCGAATGTCGGCATACCCGAGATAAAGCGAATGGGCAGAAGGAAAGAAACAAAAAAGGGACGAAAAATAAGGAGAGCGGGCCGCTCACTCAGAACATTTGCATAATCTGATGTTAATCAAAAAGCGAAGCCAGTCCTACCGCTTGGGCCACGGACAAAGATAGTGAGGCCACTGAGTGAGTCGAGATGAGGCCGCCATTACCACACGTTCGTCCGACCGTCCGAGATGGCCTGTTGTGGTAGTTGGCGACTACTACGAGACCGGTGTCCGCTGCCGGCATTCTAATCCTTGTTCATTCGCACATCGACACGCCCAGGACACACACAACGGATGCGAGCTCGACTTGACTGGTCCGACCTGCCTTATTAGTCGTGACCGATGCCTCTACCACACAAAACAATACCTATGAATCCGGCCAGCAACATTTCTTTAGTGATTTAAATTATTTACATGTCTTCTGCCTAATAGACAGTTTTTAGAAGACTGTGTAGTAAAAACTGTATTCTTATTTCTTCAATATGAATAAATATAAATTTATTAAAAGAAAAAATTCATCGTCGATTTGAGTATCAAAAATATCTGTATCATTTTGCTAAGTTCAAATTTAAAAACTTTTCATTTGAACAAAATACTTTCAAAACCAAAAACTTTAATATTTAACAATTCAAACAAGATTGTGTACACAAAATAAGACTAACTAGTAGATTTTACATTCGTTTAAAAAATCTAAGTAATTATACCGCCTGGGTATTAGCTAAACTTTATATTTTATATACTAAGTAATTTACAGAAAATATCCAATATTTCTTTCAAGAGGAGAGTCGGCAAGTCATAACCTTTACAGCATTATGTCAGACAGAACTTAAAACCAGTCACTACATAGCTAAGTGAACGGATATTACGAACAACTAGAAGTGACATAATCGTAATGTCCTTGAACGTGGAGTAGATGAATTACATTCAACATCGTCGGCACTGGCAACTAGAAATCTACCTATTGGCGAGGTTAACGCTCCACCGAGGCCGCGGTGCTATCTTTACGTCCGCCGCATTGCCCTGCCCACCGGAACAATGAGCGCAAGCACATACTATACATCTATTGCTCCATCTAGTGCTTGATTTTGATTAAAAATTATAAACTAACCTCCGGCATTCTTTTGAGCCCAAACATGCTATATCTGCTGTAAGTTGCAGAAGAGTTAGGTATACCGCCGACTACTTGATGCTGCAGCATCAGATCGAGGTTACCATGGAAATACCACAGAAGCTACAGTACACCAAAAATTTCAAATCAATCCGAACTTGTGGAAGTAGTGAGTTCAATTCGCCAACTAGGAAATGAGCTGACGATTTTCAAACGCCCGAAAAGATCTTCATAAATGATAGATACCTAGTTAAGAACCATCTCGATCACGTCAGCTTTCAAGCAAAAAAAAGGGAACAAAATAGGTCCATCTGTTTGGGAGCAATAATGCCACAAATAGACACAAGTGAAACTTATAATAACAGCCACCTTTTGCGTCGGGCGTTAATAAGAATCAGACACCTAAACCTACCATCTAATAATCTAACCTAACTAAATACGCGTAAAACGTATCAGCAAACATGATTTGTAAAGGTAAAAAAGAAGCTCTCGAAGACTTTTTATTTACAAAGTTGTAAGTACTTCTTTCCGTAATCACTCGACATTCCACGTTTAAATAATCCATTACAAAATTTACCGACGATATATGATTTCAGAGTAAATTGTCCCATTCAAATAATGACACTTAATGCGGGCTCGCTCGATATTAAGCAAACTATTGACAACGTCTGAGCCTTGGAGTGGTAAGCAAAGTTTATGTAAACGAGACAAGACAACTTGAAATTAACTTGTTAAAACATTTAACTACTTGCGTCTATTAGTCTAGTTGTGTTTATATAGAGAATTTGTTATATAATTATAATCTGACGTTTCATTTTAGTAACTATGGACGAGTTAGGGACGTCCCGCAACGTCAGATATGTATCGAAGCCTTTAAAATATGTTTAAAATAAGCTAAAACTTTATAACTCCAAAAACTTTAGACGCGACTAGCACTTGATTATATTTGTAATGGTTTTTTCTAAACTGCCATCATAGTTCATGACTGCTACGAAGTCTTACTGAATTCTTAAAGGGTTCACGTGTTTGAACTTAAATTCAGCGGGATCGAGAAAGTCCAGTCCCGCAATTGTCTGCATTGAAATTCTGTTGCGAGATTTCATTCGTTATCCGACATGTAAGAGATGATATTCAAGGAGCGAGTAAAATAAAAGAGGTGGAGCGTGAACTTGAAAAACAAAAAGAGAACGTCAGAGCGGCGGCGAACAACAAAAACCGTTGCACAAAAACATATGATCCCATGAGGGTAGCGGGGCCACGAGACGAGCGGGGATCGCGGGGGAATTCTCGAGGCGTGCTGGAATGTGCTCGAGCAAGCGGCGTGGGAGGCGCCGCCTCGGGCTCGGGACTCGGCCGGGACTCAGGACACACACGCTCTACCCTCGAGTAAACAAACCATTGCACTCAGCTCATTGCATCGCACAGACGACCTGCACTTATGTACATGCCTATTTATACCACCATACCTCGCATACCTGCGGGTAGATCGTATGGAACTATTTCAACCATACATAGGTTGACTTTCTGAGAACATTGGAGATTGATTTCGCATGTGGTTACGAGGGGAATTACTCATGCACAGAGCTACCCTAGTACCTAATTAATTTTATTCCAATAACATTTTAAGGTATATTTTTGTAGTCGCCACTTAAACATATATAAACGAATCTAATAATAAAATTAATATATTACTAGTGAGCCGTCCCCGGTTTCGCACGAGGTTGAAATTTTCAAAAATCCTTTCTAAGAGGATATTTGCGCCATAAAATAAGCCTATGTTCCAAATATCAGCTTCTAATATAGTAGTAGTTTTAGCTATGCGTTGATAACTAGTCAGCCAGGATAAACAAATTCAAAGAAATAACTAAATACTTTAAGTTAAGCTTTAAGCTTTCAGCTGTACAATAGTTGTGTTCAAACGTGAATGAAAACAAAACAATAATCAATAAAATACAGTAGCTACAGTTTTTTTTTTTCTGAAGCTGTCTAGGATTTCTGTACAACATAGTGAACGTTAATCAGTAATTGTTCCACCAGTTCCCTTATCTTATTTAAGGTCGGCAGCAAACTTACTTCCCCCCCGACTTTTCTTGTGTTTTAACTGTAGCCATTTACCAAACATTATACCGTCAACCTGTTGGGTGATTTTATACAAAAAAGTAGAATTTATTTAAAAAAGCATCTAATCATTCATCGCGATCTGTAAAAACAAACTCTAAACGAAAACTAATTTGTCGTCAACCTGTTAATGTTAACCGTTAATAGTTAAGCGTGAATAGAGTTGAGGGTTCGTCGAGTGTCTGTTGGTATTTCCTTAGTTCAGTGACACGTGACGCGAGTGACCAAGGCGACGAAACGCGGCGCGACTTTGTCGTGACATGACGTTAAATCTAGATGCTAATTACCGTCTGCCATGCGCCGCAAACAAAACAGTTCGTAGACACTGTTGTTTCGGCGACGTTTTATTTTATTGTGAAGTTAAGCATTTTCGCAATGTTGCCAATTGTTGATTGGTGGGCGAGTAAGCATTTAACAATTCTTATCGTGGCATGGAAACGTAATTTACACATCCTTTCGTTGAAATAATTTATACATCACTAGGCAACGCTCGGAATTGACTACCTAGTATGACGTCATGTAAATTCAAAAAGAACCAAGTATCTTTATAATTTAATAAAGAGCGAGTCGCCTTTTCTCTGTCTTTATAAATTTTATGAGATTTAGGTCTAAGAAAGAAGTTTTCTCACTATGTCTCACTAGTTAAGAGGATTTTCACGCTTTTCCGAAATTTCCCCCTTTACTGTCTGTTTTCTTGTGGTGTAAATTGCTGAAGGAACACAACCTTAAACCCTTGTTTTTAACTTTTCTTCTAAGTAATTTATGGAAATAAACTCACCTCTAGCAGCCAATGCTATGAATGTCTGTGAATGCCTCTGAACCATGTCAGTGTTGACAACGCCTTGAAGCGGCAACCGCGACAGTAACAGGGGCAGAAAATCGTGAGCGGTGACACCAGCGACGTCCCATTTTAACTTCGACAGTACGAGTAACTCCCAGCTCTGTGTACAAAGAGAATTCAGTATTAATTTCTTTTGTTTCATGATCAAGGCCAGACGTTTAGCTTCATTGTAACGGTCGCATGGGAATACAAGAAACACCAGAAATGTCGATGCGTTGATAGAGAATAAAACGTTAGGGGTAGGATTAAATAATGGACTGTGACATTTCTTACTCAAGCCAAAGTTGTCAATGTGGTAAGGTCTTTGTGGTAAGATTGCAATAATGAATCAAATTTTAAATTCTTATGGAATAGGGAGTTTTAAGGACAAAATCAGATTGGAACAAGCCACGAACAGATTATGCAGAGCAACGCCAAGATTTGTATTTTTGTAGAAATATGTATAATACAAATAACAAGGTATATGCTCGGTATATGTTACAGTGAGGATATGTAATGCTGATACTAGGCAGCATACATCCAAGACCATTATTCTTTGATCGGATCTCGAGTTGAGACCACACGTAGGTAGAGGTACACATTTGGATAAAGAAGTAGGTAAATGTCCATATGCTAGGACAATAAAATGAAATTCCTGCTGCTACATCCGTCGCATATAATCGTAAACACGCCGGGTTTCGCTCGACTTCCCGGAACATTGCGTAGGTAGTCCCCCCGGCATATTGTTGTGAATGTGAACCAAATGTACAATCACGATATTGTGTCTCAAAACCAACAAAATGAACAAATTCCAATGATTGAAATATGCATTGTAATCTTTTTTTCGAAATGTAAGTAGGTAATTAAAATAATACAATCAAATTTTTACATATATAAATCTGTTTTTTGTTTACACTGTGCTTATTTTAACAGTACTTATGTACTTTTTCGTATACTGTTGTTTTTCGGCTGATAACCTACATTAAATTAATTAATGTGAAATAATAACAATTTTCTTTATATGTGGCTGATAAGGGCGTCTTATTTGAATGGTTAAAATTTGTGAACGACTTGATAATTTCATGCATACACACACGCATACGTGAACGATGCATGCTCGTTGACAGATAATACTCAATGTTTACTTAACTCAGTCGACGGGTCGCCCACAGTGACGTACGTCCCTACTTCCCTTACATTCCAATCTAACTCCTCCCGATACGTGTTTAAGTTAAAAATTGCTCGGCAAGATTTATCGCTAAGACCTTCTCGGATTGGCAAACAACACTTGTGAATGAATACAGTCTCATCACTGGAATCGAAATAACGTTATAGATACTATACATCGGTCGGTAGTGTGAATCGCTGCTTTGTAGAGGCTGGCTGTCCCCACTTGGTTGGTACATGATGCGAGTAGCGATTTAAAAGGGATTTTCTCATGAAGGATGCAAGTGAATAAAAATAATGAAAGATCAAAGGGAGTAGTTATGGCGCAAGGCATGCGGGGTTGACCGCGATAGTAAAACATTTGGTTTTTCGTTTCTCCGAAATCGGCGACCGTTGTTTCGAGCACTTTGAAAACAATGCGCTCGTAAAACATTCACCGCAGATGCCATTGTACACGATGGGGCAATAATATTATATATACATAGAGCAATTATACCAATACCTACATCAACCTCGCCAAATGTTTTTTTATATCTAATCTACCTACCTATAGCTATTATATTTTGAAGTTGTTGTCCGTTTCTATCTGTTCTATCTTCTAAATCCCCCATCGGTCAAACAAAACCACAGATTTTGATACGGTTTTCACTAATGGAAAGAGCGATAAACGAGAAAGGTTTGTATATACTTACTTATATACATGTAATAAGGTTTGTATAATTTGCAAAAAAAAAAGTTGCATCAGTACGAAGTCTGGATGGGCGGGTCGCTAGTACTATATAAAGTTTAAAATATCTTTTTGGTTTTATTTTAAAATTAAAAAATTTAAAATTTAAAAAATAACTAGATATGGAAAAATTTCAAATGAATATAAAATAAAATTGATCAACATGAATTAATTGACGACTACTTCTAAAATTAAAAATAAATGTTTGCAAAGGTATGCAGAGAGCACGCATTAGTTGGCAACCCTGCGGTCGACAATGGCTACGTGTGGCTTCGGCAGTTACCGAGCCACCGCACTCAATAAAACTAGCTATGCAAACAGGCCGCGACTTTGCCGCTGAATTCCACACGCCCGTTCCCATGCTTTATCCGATTTCACCGAACGGTCTCATTGCTCCAAGCTCATATTAGAATCGCACAATGAGCGCACTATTACATACCCACAAATACAATTACAGAACTTTCCAGACAAGGATGAAAACGCGTTAAACCGGCCTGGTCTGCTATTGTATATACGCCCAAATACTTTTCGCACTTAAGGCCTGTATTAAGACAAGATATAAAATTGAGGTTTTTTTTTTAATTAATTAAGAAATATTCATTGAGGAATTTGCGCAAAAGGTAAAATACATTGGACGGTTAATTTTTCCCGTAAATATGATAGGTATCAGTCGGAAACCTCATGTTAAGCGGTGAATACAAAATTTACCGCGAGCGCACTAAACGTGATAGGCATGTAAAATATGCAAGCATTACGTAAGACACTATCATCAGCGGATTCCTGTAAAATGATACGAAACAATAATTGCATTGACATGACAACCTGTGTAAAGTACTTCTAACAATTACAGAATATAACGCTCAGAAGAGAGTGCTGAGTGGCATATTTTGTCGATTTTTTTGTTAAACAATTAACCGAGCTTGGATTCATTAAAATATAAGACAGCTCAAGTTTGTATCTTTGCATGTTTATTATAATCACGCAAAAACGCTAAACAAATTTGCATGAAATTTTGGCTAATAGATAGTTTAATACCTAGAATAACATATACAATTTTTTTTAGCCTGGCAAAAAGTTAGGTTCCTGTTAAATTTTCAAAAACGAACTACAGCGTGGACGAACTCGCGGACACATAAAGCATCTACGCCAAGTTTTTTGTACTATTCATGTATTTAATTAATTAAACCCAATTAATTAATTGCATATAGTCCTTTCAAAATGAAAGTAAAAATTTGCAATAAAATTTGCAGCCTCTGCAGATACTAAAGTAAATAGTAATTTAAATGTACAAAGCGCACGAACAGACAGATATGTGGATGGTGACATTGTTTTATGCTATTTAGGGATGAACAATGAAAAGAAAGTTGTTATCGGATTGTCTCGAAGACAGAAATCGGGTGCACAATGGCCGCTAGCGGTGTGTATCGCGGCGCGACCGCGTTCCACGTCGCGTTGTGCTGCTAACCACAAAATTTTCATTTTTTCTTCTCTCACGGCCACCGCCCGCATAGGATGAGTTGTTTAACTGGTACCACTTGGAATTTTATTACCGCTGCAGTACTTTTATTAGCAAATTCTTCAATTAAAGCACAGTAAAGAAATAAAAGAATTCCCACTTACAGCTCCCATTTTATTTTAAGGGCCCATAATGATTATTTTGTCGTTACGCTCTTTTTTTACCGTATTTCCTTATTTCTTTTTCTATTTATCAACAAAATTATTTGTCAAAGAAGTGGCAAGCTGGCAGGGCACACTGCGCTCGCAGTCATTTGGGCAGCACGACCCCCTTACATTAAGACTACCGTGATATAACAGTATACACTGCTCTTGTGTTTCGGTTGAGTAAGTATGGGATGTCAGAGCCCATTTCCCTATCCCTTCCTGATAAGTTCAAATTCTTATTTTTATAAATTTTTAATACTTTTTTATTCTTATTTGTAATTTATAAGCTAATTGGCGTGTACTAATAACGTAAACATAAAATAAAATTACATATTGTCCTTGGAAGAATCCAGCGTCTAAGATCTAAACATGCACGGCCTAGTTTAGACGCTGGTACTCAACATTTATAAATAACATTGAATTATATTTATAACCTTGTTTGTAAATTTGCTAATAAATAAAATATTATTATTAAATTATTGGTTGTTAGGGTTTATATTTTTTTAAAAAGTAAACTTTGGGAAATTCCCATATAAATATACGTAAGTCAACATTGTATGGTAGTACTATAAGAGCTATTTACCCTATAAGGTAATACTAAAGTTTCTTGTAACAGAAACCTTAGTACTTCAATTTGCACCGGAAACGAACGAAGCCAGGCCGTGCCCGCCTCGTGAGATTAACAAACAAAACTCCCTCCTCTTTGTGCTAATTCGTTGATTCCTCGAATTATACAAAAGCCTTTTTGTTTAAAAATTCAACCGTGCCTTATCGTTAGTTCATAACCACACCAAGCGCTACTTGATTTATTTTTTAAATGTAACATTTCAAAATACATCACTATTTATAGTCGATCGACGATCACTATTATTCATTCATTCATTTCATTGAGTTAAAAAAGGATTTCAAATTGTACAATAAATATTTATAGTAGGTACCCTAGCTTTTGCCCGCGGCTTTACACGCGTGGTGTCGTGTTTTTAAAAGCTGTTATTCCAATTTTTATCTTCAAAGAACAGAGAATTATGTACATTCAAATTGCCATTTTCAAAAGTTTTTTTTAACGGAAAGTTACGTTATATAATAAACCTATGTTTCAAATTTCAGTTTTCTAGACTTAGTAGTTTTGGCTATGAGTTGATTGTCTTGTCAATCAGGACAAACGATTGTATCTCTACGGTTAAATAAGTATATAGATGTAGGTGAATATATCATTATAATATACATGAATATAGATATGGAATTAGTTTCTATAATCAAAAAGATAGAGATATAGAATTTATGTTACGTAATTTTTTAGACTACGTTATTCTTTGTTATCTCAGCTGTTTTAATTTAATATTCATTATTTTTGAGTAGGCATACAATTTTATTGTGTAGCAGACGTTATAAAAAATTGCGCTTATTTTGTTTAGTGAAACAAAAACGAGGCCGATAAGAATTTGACTAGTCGTAATATTTTTTTTACGTAATGCGTAACACTTTGCTTCAGTATACAAATATATCTAACGACAAATATAAACCATATATAAAACCCAATATACTTAATAGTCACCTGTTATAATATAATAGATAATAAAAGATCTAGTTTTGCATGAAAGTCGTCGAAACCATTACTTTGGAGTCGTGACGAATGACATTTTAATTCGACAAATGTGTTACTATTATTATATTGCCGACTATTGACGGCAATATGATTGTCGTCCCAGAAAGTTAGGAGCTGTAACCATTTACCATAAAATGAAAACTATGATACGCAACACATATTGCAGTGCCGTTTGCTTACAAGTAATACAATTATATTGTAAAGTATTATTATTTAAAGCTGACATGATTTGCGTTTAGCCTTTTATAATGATACTAGCTGGTGCCCGCGACTTCGTCCGCGTTGAAAAAGAAAAAGTAGCCTATCTTGTGTCCTGTACGTCTAAATGTATATCTACCAAGTTTCATGAAAATCGGTTAATTCGTTTAAGAGTTATGGAGGAACTTACATACACACATACATACAGAAAAAAAATCTAAAAATCGTCAATTTAGTTTAAGTATCATGTAGAGCCCATAAACACGATATCTCTGAAAACAAAGTAACTTACTCAATGACCAACCCTTACACATTTATTATTAGTATTGATTGATGACTAAGGCGACCCACCCACGGTTTAGTAGGAATGCAATTTTTTTCTGTAATACCCAAACCTCTTCGTTTATCGATAATTCCGTTAGTGATAGCCATATCAAAATACATTGGGTGGTTTATAAGATAGTGAAGAAACAGACAGAGGCAGACAGCAATTTTATTTTATTACTAGCTGGTGCCTGCGACTTCGTCCGCGTTGAAAAAGAAAAAAAGTAGCCTATCCTGTGTCCTGTACGTCTAAATGTTTACCTACCAAATTTCATGAAAATCTAATTTACATACATACATACATACATACACTTACAGATTTATTATTAGTATTGATGATTGATGATGATATGTATTATATAGAACTAGGTTGAGTAAATATTCATGTGTATTTGTGTTTTATTTGTCAAAAGCTGTAATCATGGCTGTATAGAAATATCTTTAAATCGTATATCGTATATATTTAAAATGTAATGGTTTAAGTCTATTCAATTTCTTGCGTGCTTGCATAGAAGATACCTATTATTTAGAAAATATAAATTTAACAAATTGCAATTTGCACGATACAAATTGTTTTTATCGTAACCTCGTCGTCATTATAGAGGAAAATTTTTCGTTTCAAATTTAGGATCTAAATAATATATTATGAAAATAAGAAATATTTAAATTAATTTTTGTTTACATTAAATGAAAAAACATTATTTATGTAAATGAATTCGTCTACGCCGATAAAACCATGGAACTTGGGTAAAAATTGGTTTGTGTATGGCGTTTTTAATGTTAAAAAAGGCTACAGTAATTGGAGTTTCTCTTTTGACAATCTAGTACCGCAGCTCATAAAGTTATGCTTCAATTATAATAAACGTTTACGGGTGTTTGTGTGGATGTGAGAAAGGCAAGGTTTTATGGTCCGGCGGGGCGAGAGGCCAGCCTGCATTAAAACCGCCTCGGATGCCAAAGCGCGCTCTACTCTTTTTGCTCATCAGCTCGACCGCTGCCCACACTATGCGTCCGATCAAACCAATCACTCGTCTACATCCCAATAACTTATTGCATTTCTTTACTCTTTTAACAATAATGGATAATATTATGGCGTTAAGATGGACTTTATTTTAGAGTTGAAACGGTGCTGAACCGATGACAACAGTCATCTGTTGGGAGTCAATTAAAAAGCCCTACGTTAAAGTATGATCTATTCTTTTTCTATTGATCAAAAACGTAAACAAATATAGCGTCGCCATGGTCACTGGACTGTTTTAAAGATGGAATTTGTACATTAGGCATTATCAAAGAGAGTTGACTCAGTGATTAACTCATTTAGTTTGTTCGTATTGTTTGTTTAGACTTTAGTTCTATATCGTGAATTGTTTGTTTACCTTTTTGATCAATGAAAAAAGAATACATATAGATGCTTGTGGGTTTATAGAAAAGCGTTCAGTACCTTTTCTTCATTTTTATTGCGAACTAAGATTATTCTTATTATATTTCTTTTTGTTTAGTTACTATTGACTTGAATTAGAATCCATAAATATATATTTTATTTCGTTTAAAGTATTATTTCATTTGGAAATGTCAAAATTTGTTAAGCCGGAGGAAGAAAAAATTATATTTACCTATAAATTCGCTGAAAGTAAGAAATTCAAACCAGTTAAACTGATTTTGATAAAAGTTAGTTTAAAAAAACGTAAAACGTCATTGTATCCATGTACATACACATATTAAATAAAGTTGCTGTCCATATCTGCCTGTTTCTCAGTCAACTTCTTCTAAACCACATAACAGATTTTAATACGGTTTTCACTAATGGAAAGAGCGATGAAAGAGGAAATTTTGTGTACCGGTATATCATTTTCAGATTGCACCCGAGGGCGAAACCGAGGGCGGGTCGCTAGTAGTAACAGTTTGAACGTTCAATATTAAAACGTTTATTCACAGTTTTCTATATTTAATAGAAATCCATTTGTTAGAATCCACTCTTGAATATTAAATATACATAATTATATTATGAGTCTATATTGACAGCTATTTTTACACTACTGTAAAAATAGATGTTGGTCTACCTATTCTCTCTAAAGACAGATAGATGCAAATAGATTTTGTAATCTACGAGAGTTCGTAGAGCTGCTACGATATATCTACGTTGTGCTACAGAATGTATGTGATGGTACCACTGTTTGCTAGTTAGTAATTAATTTGGTAAAAATACCAAATTATGAATTAAATTATATGAAAAATTATATTTATAAAAATTATGAAAAATATAATTTAACCAAAAAATTATGTTCTTAGCGAAACCAAAAATGGCAAAAAGTTTAGGAAATTCATGAACCCTCTTCGGTAAGCAAGAAAATACGTACAAATTTTGGAAAATAAATAAATAATGATAATTTTGCTTTATATCTAAGAACTGCTAATATTATAAAGAGAGAAGGTATATATGAGAAGATTTGTAATGAATAAGCTCAAAAAACTACTGGACCGATTTAAAAAAATTCTTTAACCTATAGAAAGCTACATTATCAGCAAGTAATATAAACTATCAATCAATCAATATTCAATATATTAATATCAATACTAATAAATCTGTAAGTGTAGGTATTGTATGTATGTATGTATGTTCCTCAATAACTCAACGAATTAACTGATTTTCATGAAACTTGATAGATAAACATTTAAACGTACGGGACACAGGATAGGCTACTTTTTCTTTTTCAACGCGGACGAAATCGCGGGCGCCAACTAGTATTTTATAAAGTTACGCAGAGGAAGTCGCGTGCAACAGCTGGTATATAAAGGTATTGTTGTTTGGTGGTTGAAGATCCGAGACTGGTTGTGACGTGGCGGCGACCAAGGTTAGGGTGGAGGCTGCGGTGCGGAGGGGAGGTGGCTGGACCGAGCGTGAGAAAAAATAAGAGGCACGTTTCCGACGTAATTGGTCTGATTGAAAAGCGCGCCTCGCTTCGGACTTCCGAGAATACTTTATGACCGACGACATCTTATGATGACTCTACCGCATTCAGTTGGTATCAGAAATAGCGAAAACACACGGATTTATTTTTACTAATGTTCGACTCGACATTCAACCGTTTTATTGATGTAACACTACCTAATATCTTTGAAACAAAAAATTAATATATAAGAAAGTAGTTTCACATACAAATTAGAAAAATGGATAGGTATACCAAATTTTCTCTTCAATCTTGAAACAAAAATTCAATCTTTGAAACAAAAAATTAATAAATAAGAAAGTAGTTTCACGTACAAATTAGAAAAATGGATAGGTAGGTATACCAAATTTTCTCTTCAAGTATAAATATTATATTAAGTACAATATGTATAATATTAAATTGATCTAGTTATAAAGGTGATTAAATATTATCATTTCTGATCATTAAGCTTACCTACGTTAATTCAGTTCTTAGAAAAAAGTAGAAATTACTTAAAAATAATTATAAAATTCGTACAGAAAAGTTGTATTATATATATTTCTATTATATGTATAAAATATATTATTTGTATTTAAAAAATAATAATTTTATTTCTAAAGTAGGTAATCATTTGAGAATAATCGTATGAGAGCTGCCTTGATTAATGCAATTAAAAGTATGTGTGGCACATAGGTATTAATGGAATAAAAAAGTAGCAGGTATTGGTAGACAATATGCAAATGATGTGGTGTTATTGCAAGTGAAGGTGGAAAAGGGGTCAAGTGTGTGTCGCGCGAAGATGTGCCATGCTTACGAGTATTATCTACGGGCGGGACGGCTGAGGCCCCGTCGGGTGGCCGCGCCCGGCGCCCGCCATTCGCCCGAAATGCATCGCGTTCAAACATTTTACCTACCTACCAACTACATCGCGAAAACAATTCAACGTAGCTACATTAAAAACAATTAAGACAATATTTGTAAAGGTGCATAAGTAAAACTTTCGTTTAACTACACCCAGATGACACCCAGTTTATAATTACAGCTACAAAGTTTATCTAAAGAGATGCAATGCACGTTTATACAACTAGCGATCCGCTTCCGGTTTCGTCCAATAGGTACTAGCTGTGCCCGCGACTAACTTCCTACGCGTTACAGTTCGTTTTTTGAAAATCCTTCGAGAACCTAACATCATAGGTATAGATATAAATGTAAAACGATAAAGAAAAAATTTATAACTACGAAGAAATTGTTTGATAGAGAAACGTATTTTTTGGTCTAATTCACATAAGAACATTCAATTACTCTGTCTGAGTGTTAATATATATTTATACAGGAAGGACTGTTTTATTTATAACCATCGCCGTTTTAAAACTCAAATATACCTACTTAGGTATTTAATTTTAGCCACGTGTTGCTTTATAAAGTGATACAATATTTTACTAAACAAGTAGATAAAAAGTTATTAGATATTATCTTTGTAGTTTTTTTGTTATCACATATTGAAGATATTTATTTTATACTAGCAACCCGCTCCCGGCCTTTCCCGGGATGCAATTTTTTTATATACACAAACCTTTCTCGTTTATCCCTCTTTCCATTAGTGAAAACCGTATCAAAATCTGTTTGGTCGTTTAGCGAAAAAACAGACAGACGCGGACAGTTTCGACGACTTGGTTGCAAAATATATATTTTTTCTACTTAGATAAAAACTTTAATAGGTTTTATTATACATATCAAAATCCGTAGGACAAGTAATCTGTCATAGTAGTCTGTACATAGTATGTAAGGAGGATGAAATCAATCTAGCTTAATTACATAATGTATTAATATATGTCATATCCTGCTTGGGTTTCTTAGCTTAGGCAGAGTTCCAAGAATGCTAACAGCATTACTTCGTTGTATAGCAAATTTAATTCGATGACCGAGTTCATAGCAAAGTCTGTGGTAGCCAAAAATGTCGTACAAGATTTTTGTCAAAACATTTAAAAATACAAGTTATTATATTCTATACTATAAAATTAACATTGGATTAACTTGTAACATAACTGGAATTTCTATCTCGCGGATACACCACTCAAATAGCGAATGATTTAGAAACTGGCTCAGAGATTGAACGACACGAAAGCGTCTAGTCTAGTCGGTCGGTTGGCTCGGTTAGTTGCAAATCAGTGCATGTACGCGAGCAAGCAAAAAAAAGTTGCATGATTAACGATATCAGCTGCTCACTCTGAAGAAGAAAGTTAATTATTCTCTTAAACCAAGACACCATTATCTATGTAATCGTTACTCACGCATAGATCCGCAAGAGTGATACTGTTGGCCGTGTAAAAGACTAGAAGCTCGGCGGGCAGACCCCGCGAGCTTGGCTCCCTCATTTTTGACGCAAGCAGCAGACATGTAGTGCCCAGAAGTTGCAATTGACTCTTCACAACTGGGCAAACGCTCAGGAACCGATCCAGATACGACACGGCCAACGGGAAAACCTCTTCTTGACAGTTCTGATCTTCGCATACCTGCAAACATGAACACTTTAAGAATCTCGCCGAGAAACAGCGTCGCGCCGCACCCAAGCCGTTACGAGTTTATCATACGGAATTCCTGATAACCTATATAAATATAAATGAAAATATACACTTATTGCGATAAACATGCCGCACATTGCTTTCCTGTACTTAATTCTCTTATCAGCGGGATTGGTTAGGTATAGTGTAACAATGGAAGTAGACTTCATATAAAGCGTTAGGAAAATCAAAGCTGTTTTCAAATGTTGGCCGTTATTTTTGCGCGAAAACCAGATATAGGCAATGTTAGTCAGATATGGGCAATGGAGGTAGAACTAGACGTTTTATGGGACAGGCTGTCATGTGAGAGATAAGTGAGAAGAGACGTCGGGGAGCGAATATTCGAGTACGAGTATTGTTCCATGCATACTTTCGCACGGTGTAACGTGAGGACTTGGCGCGCAGGATGGGTGAATATGCGCATAGCGCATTATAACTGCTATGTGCTCATTAACACGGTTCGTATTGACACGCTCAGCTGATTATCTCACGCGTTCTGTCACTGTCAGCTGATTTACTTCCTTTAAAAATTGTTTATGATTAATTGAATTGAGTACATTTGAATCCTGAATAAATCATTAAAAAATCAATTAAAAAGTTGATTAATGATAATGATTTTATTTATGTACCTACTAGCTGTGCTCGCAACTTTGTACGCAATGTGTAGTTCGTTTTTTTAAAATCCCACAGGAACCCAACATTTTTTCAGAATAAAAAGTATCCCATATTTAGGTAATCATCAATACATCATCGAAAACCGCAATCAAATCGGTTAAGCCGATTTTGAGATTAGCGTGCACAGATATATAATACAGACAAAAATTAAAAAAAAATTTGACCTATGCAACATATTACGTAATAATGTGTAAAAATGGTTTTTGAAAAATTAGGTATTTAATGTACACGGCTCGTTTACGATCTTATTATACATACAATACATATAATATTACCCCATTTGTATAGACTAGGCGCCTACGTAGTTACACCCGTATGGTTTGCCCGGAGCGAATTGCGTAAGCATATTATATTTATTTACACATATACCTAAAACATTAGTATTTAAAATTTTCCTGCTTAAATGGAATTGAAATATTATGTAGTAGGTATACGTTAGCTGGTTTTGTTTTTAAGGCGTGGACAAACATTATTAATATAAAAATGTAACATTTTGTAAATAAACTAACTCGTACATATCTCATTATATATCATACTTATGTTTAATAAGATAATACATGACAGAAGCTATTTAAATATATAAAAACGTATGTTGCAGGCTTGAGACACGTGTTTTAACTACTCCAACAAATGTCAATGACCTTCCAGCGAGTCGGAGGGATTGTTTCGGGCTGCGTCTGCTGAAATGTGGATGGTATGCGACAGGTTTTGCGTATCGGCTGGTGGTCAACCGAACCAAGCATTTGTCGATTGCGTCAAGGCGCATGCGCCGCCCATCTTACTCAGAGGATGACGTCAGCGCACGACATCGCCGGCCCACGTGGCCGACACCAACTCATTGCACAGCTGATTACTATTTTATCACTAACTATAATATGTAATTTGTGTGCAATCAAACTAATTCAGTAAGTGGTTAGAAACAAAAAAGTTGTTCATGTGAAACTTAAGAGAGTAACATTCATTCAGCTTTTATGCTTTTTACAGCAGTTTTATATGAACAAAAGCTGAAATGACATGAATTTCAGCTATAACAATCATCATCTTAGCCGCACTGCTGGACATAGGCCACCCCCATAACAATGGTGACGTGAAATATGACAATTAATTTAAAAAAATATATAATCAAGTGCAGCTATAAGTTTTCGAAATTATAATTAGTCAAAACGGCCATATTAGCGTGCCACTAAATGTAATGACTCATTACTAATGAACATTAAAGTAATGTCCGGGCGAGCAGCAATATGCCGGCGCGGAGTCAGCTGTGTTGTCAAAATCAGCTGATTATTCAAATAGAACGAGCGGCGCGTCCATCGACCGTCGTCGCCCGCGCCTCTCCCACCGTTCAGTTGGGGCCCCTCGCGCTCTCGGCATGCGGACCTTATTACCTACACATGCTAGTGCTACGTACCCAGACATTAAATTATTTCTAACCGATATGAATTCAACTATTCAACAATAGGCCTTATTTGAAATCTTCGTTAGATCCTACGTCCTATCATCCCATATGATTAGTATAATCAGCTGATCGTGTAAACAATGTTTTTTTCTCAATATAAAGCAATAATTTTGTAAACGTTTTATTGTTTTATCTGAAACTATTACGATTGTTACTATACCTGATAAGATTTCATAGCGATAACGAGCACAATATGGACAGCTCACCGTACGTTTCCAAGTCCTCGGGGCGGTTGCTGGTGGGGTTGTGAAATTGTGTAGTGGCAAAGGGCATAGCATACGGGGGTACCACAGGATTAATTCGAAGAAGAGGAGCACACGTGGTGGGCAGAAAGCACAAAATGGCGAACGGTCGAGTCGCGCGGTGGTGTCTGTCATGCGGCGCGGGTGCGCTCACCTCTAGCATCCACTCGGTGACGAGCCGGCGCTTTTGAGCCGTGATTTCCGTCTGCACTGTGCCGAAGTAGTTTGCAGAGACTGCGTAGCGCTCTTCAGTACGCAGTAGATTGTCCAGAACTCGCCGACGGAGCAGCACCGGGTCGGGAACGGCCAGTCGCGGGGCCGGCACAGCGGTAGCACCTTCGCTGCTCGCAGGACTCACACGTTCCGCGCACAACAGATCCATGTCACACCGCACTGCGGCTTATTGAATGGCCTAGAGCTGCGTGGTGCCGGTGTTCGATGTTTGTGTGCGAATTGCGGACAGCTGATCGTGCGCTAAAGAGCGATGTACGAGTGACACGTAACGCTGCGACAACGGCGAGAGCCCGAGTCGCTGTGACGGCCGGCCGGCGCTAGCGTCCCCTCCGAACATATGATCGGCGGGGTGCGGGCGGGGAGGTGGGCCGCCTGTGAGGCCCGCACGCAGGTTTCTCCCGATTTGTTCGACGTTCAAAATTAACAAGTACTCGCCTGTCGCCGTCTCTCTCGCACGCGATCGCCGTCTCATTTGAGTCCAACGGATGAAAAATCCATTTGAAACAGTAATGTATGTCTATTTTTGGTGATAAATAAATTTTGCATAGAGATAATACTTGAATTAGACACGAGTATAAACGATACAATTCTATAATGTAGGTATGCTTTGGCAGATAAAAACTTCTATAACAGCCATTGGTTTAAAAACGGACGTTTACAACAGCTACGGTTTACAATAAAGTTTTCTAAATAGCAATAAAACTGAAAACATATAAGTAAATCGATTGTTTGTATATTTTTAATTTTTTATATAGGTAATATTAATGTTAATGTTATAGGTACTACGAATTAATAAGCTATACAAACAGTTAATACAATAAATAAATAATAATAATAATAGTTAATTAAATCTTTTAATTTAAGGTCTTCGTTCAGTTACGAGTAAATCTCGAATAGACAGTTCAAGCTCTATGGAAAGATAACAACGCAATTGATCTTTTGATACTATAATATATCTACTACTACTTATGAAGAAATATATAGTGCTCAATAAGTGCCTAAGTACGATTGACAAAAAAAGACTAATTTTAACGATAATTTGTAGATACATAATTGTAATCATTAATATTCCTTCTATATTTAATTATCTTTGGTATCAGGCTATCATTTACCTTCTCTCTGTCGATGCTTTCAAAAATAGCAGGATCACAAACACCTAGACTGATACCAACCTACTAAGTATACTTGGAGTATAACAATATTTTACCATATTTGCAAGTCTATTGTTCGAAAATTTAATATTGTTATATTTTTTTTCATAAAAACAATCTGTATATTATAAATATAACTGTATAAAAAGCGTAGACACATTTAAGAAAGGAAGAATACCTATATAAAATAAAACAATGAAATAGGTTTACCTACAACTAATTTTCTTAATAATTACGAGTATGTCTTTAAATACGTATTGTAAATTTAATAAAAAATATCTGCTTCATTTTTTTTAAAACGTTTCAAGCAAAGATTTAAATTTCAAATCTTTGGTTTCAAGCAACCCCTCAAAGTGCTGCAAGCGCGCTGTCGACTACAGTAGGATTAAGGACAGAGGATTGAGATGGGATAGGGAAATGGGCTCTGGCATCCCTTATGGACGAAATACACGATCAATCATTTGACGTGACTCCAAACGACTTAAGTCAAATGGAGCGACGCCAAACATTGTGCCCACTCACGGGTAGTCCAATTTTCTGTCATTTATGCGTTTGACCGGGTCGAGTGACGTTGACATGAGCTCCGGAAGCGCGGCATGATGCCCCGGCGTAGTGTTTCTACCAAGGAGGATAGAATACATTTCTATCCCCCTTGTTAGAAACACTATAGGACTTACCGTGAGTGTAGGCACAATGTTTGGCGTCGCTCCATTTGATTTAAGTCGTTTGAGATCACGTCAAATGATTGATCGTGTATTTCGTCCATTATTCCCCGCAGACTTTTTATCGGCCGATAGTTTGATCGGCTTTTGTATGAATTTGTATGAAGAAGTGAATCACATGTGCGCACTTGCATTGCATACCTCTTCATACTGATTAAAAAGCCGACCAAACTATCGGGCGATAAAAAATCTGTAGTCTGCGGGGACTCTTACTCATTCACCGAAGCACAACATCACACATGCTGTTATTCACACCCCTTACTGTCACGCACCCCTTGCTGCCCAAATGACTGCGAAACTACTTTCCAAATCCAGGCCAGAGCAAACTTTGAAAAGTTAATTTCCGAAGTTGGCCCTGCCGGGAATCGAACGGAATCGGCAATTCTGGAACGTTAAAGTAACCACTCATTTAACGGGCTTGTCATTTTGTAGGTTTGCTAAAAAAGTTTAGATATAATTTAAATGAAATACAGGTGCATGACCGGCAGAACTTGATACAAAAAACTTAAATCGCTTTTTATTTGCCTCGATCGCACAATGTATCTGTATCTAGGTAATTCATGAACATTTTAAAAGTATATATTTCTAAAGGTAGGTACGTGATACAATGCGCTGTCTAATAAATCGGTAGGAATTAAAAATAGAATTGTTTGTATATTATTCGAGTAGGTAAAACCTTTTTTTGCTCCTCTTTGTTTACGACCAAGACATTTTGTTAATAAAATTCTTTAGTAGTATGACAACACCTTGGTACCTATTGTTAAATTATTCTTGAATGAATCTCTGAATTACTATATTACCCGTCCATGACTTTCTTCAATACAAATAATATTTTTTCTGGTTGGTACTTTTTGTACTATATGTTCGAGATTATTATGGTAAATTAATGAAGAGAGTATTGGAATTGCTAATTCTTTTAAATCAAAGTGCTTGCAATAAACCAATAAGAGATCAATGAATCTATTAAATAAAGAAGATAAGAAGATAACTAAATAAAGGATTTGCTTCTATTATTCTAAGGCCGGTTTCAGTGCTCTCCTGACGGTCAGCCATGTCAGTACTGACGATACGCACTACCGACCGTGCGATCGACGCGCTTGTCATTTGTATGAAAATTCACAAGTCGTTACAGAGTTCGCGCGCGTATTGCTACCGCGGTCGGTCGTGCGTATCGTCAGTACTGACATGGTACTGACCGGCAGGTGAGCACTGAAACCGGCCTAACCGTGCTTCGAATCTGTATCTACTGAATCATCTCCATCTTCCTTACATATTATAAAACAGTCCTCCGCCGCGCCTGTCTGTCTGTCGGTCTGTTCGCGATAAACTCAAAAATTACTCCACCGATTTTCATGTTGTTTTCACCAGTGGATAGAGTGGTTCTCGAGGAAGTTTTTAGTATATAATTTACAAAGTTACGCGGGCGAAGTCGCGGGCAACAGCTAGTGTTAAATAAAGAAGATTACTTAAATGTTTCGAATCTTGAATCTATGTTTCGAATCACTTTCATCTTTTTCAATTATTTTACAAAGTAGTTCTTATGCTATCTCTTGTTAATTTCTAATTGAAATTGTAAGATTATAGGGTCGCAGGAAGAACGCCATAACCGCAAGTCAATAATCACTGAATGGCCGGTTTTCTTCATCAGTTGAATTAAGGCACATAAGGGCGACAGTCTTTATTATTACATTTTTTTTAAGAATTCGCTGGAGGCATTCTGCGGTTGCTGTGGTGAGTGAAGCCTTACAATGTAAACTTAAATTGTTCATGTAATAATTTCATTTATATGTAAATTCTTTTTAAGTACTCGTACGTTTTTACTTATTAATATAGTCTGATATACATGTAGGATTAGGAATTATATTATGCACAAAATCACTGCCAATAAATGCCTTCCTAGATATTTTTTAAGGATTACAGCGCCATTTAGTATAAACTAGCTTTTATACTAATTTAGGGCAAAGCTGCCCGCAACTTTGCCGGCGTAACTTTTTAATTATATACTAAAACCTTCCTCGAGAACCATTCTATCCATTGGTGAAAACAGCATGAAAATCGGTGCTGTAGTTTTTGAGTTTATCGCGAACAGACAGACAGACGCGGCGGAGGGCTTTGTTTTATAATATGTAAGGATAAGTATCGATAACAAAATTCATATAAAATAAAGACTGCCATTTAATTGTCTGCCTTATTTAAAAATATTTTAATTTACAACAGGCATGTCCTACAACAAAGCACAAAATTACACCAAAAAAACTCCGCAAGAAATAGCACAAAAACTCTTAAGTTCAATTTTACAAATTTTGTAATACATTTAATAATGAATTGCTTTAAAAATCTTTACATTGTAAATTAATTCCGATAATTATTAATGTCGGAGTAGGTATAGCCATTTGGGGGTTGCAGTACTTGCAGTGGAGGTCACGGTGCAAACGCTGTGTGGGCCGACCATGTACCCCTTATGAGAATAGGCAAGTGTATGGATACGTAGGGCTGGGGATCGAGTGTGGAAGGGTTCAAATAAAAAGGATGAGAAAGGGAATAGAAGATAGAGAAAAAGGTGCACTATTTGGCACGTAATGAGGGGCGAAAGATACCGTATTCTTCAATTAGGAAAAATGCAAGGCAAACTTAGCAGAGGCAGGAGTGAATCATCCTGATCAGAATCAGAACTTAAGAAGTGGTTTGGTATGAGCACTCGCTTTCTCTTTCGTGCAGCAGCTTCCAAAGTTAAGATAGCCATAATGGTCGCCAATCTTCGTAGAGAAGAAGCAATTTATTTAAGAAAAAGAATGTACAAAAGGGGACGCTTATGGGCCAATTACTATGAATGTGATTATGAAATAAACTTATTATTATTTTTCATAGTAATTACGGCTTTGATGCGATCTAGGACATATCATTTTCATTTTAATTAATTTAAAAAAAATCTGAGTTCAGTTCAGATTCACTTTGTCAATGCCATAACAAGTACTTTTATCTATGTATAAAAATATCGGCTGAAGTAAAGTTTTACTTGTGTGCAAGATGAAGTAATGTACTATGTAAGTTATTTTCGAACAGTCTACCTATTACTGAGAGGATTAAGCAAGGAAAGAACAGCTGTTGTTAATATTCCATTAAGTAACAACCAAAAAAATGCGGGAAAAGTTAGTTTCCCTTGGAAATCTTTTGTGGTGGCCGGAACAGCTAAGATTCCCACAGTCAGAGTGCCGCATGATGGCGTCAATTAAGTTATACTTATTCGCGGTAAAAAGATACTTTTCGAAGTAGGGTGTATTGTTCTAAGTGATAGGTGTGTTACCTACCATTAAATAAGGCTGGTTATAATGTGCTAATATAAATTTAAATTACAAGAGGAAGTTGTTAGGTTGGTATTTGTAAAGGTAATTTTTATTCTTATTAAAACAAAATTGCTTTCCACCTCTTTCTGCTTCTTCGCTTGCTCATTCTAAACTAAGCAACGTGTTTTGATATGGTTTTCACTAAAGGGAAAAAAAGGAAATAAAATTTCATTAATTTACCTTACAAACTATTGCAAGCGACCTAGTCCACGTAACTTTACTTTCTGTAGGTGAAAGAATTTTTAAAATCGATCCAGTAGTTTTTGAGATTATTTATTTATTTTTTATTTTTTTTTTCAAAAGGACAGCACAAACAAAAAACTTATAATAGGTATAGGTAACACAAGGCAATTTTAAGGTATACCTACACAGATAAATTACAAAATAGAAATTGTGACGAATGACAACATATGCATATAACAATTAATATAACATAAACTTAACTTAAATAAAATAAAATAATGAGAAAAAAAAACAAAAAAAAAAAAAAAAGAAAAACACTCAGTTAAATAGTATAGCTGTCAATTTACGCTTAATTTCCGTCGATTTACAATTAAATATATCAATATCAATATTAGCATCAGCGCCCAACTCGCTGAACAACATGTTGTAATGAATATTATTCATTACAAACAAAAATAGAAATCTTCTCTCTTTAAGTATAATATTAGTGAGTATAAAAATCACGAATTTAATTCAATATCTTAGTGTTTAAGTTTCATTTAATGAAACATGTCAGTAATTAATACCAATAACATACCTACTGTACGAGTAAATATTGAAACAAGATAATTATTTAAGCGAACTAGAAATTCTCTATCGCATAAGTATCTTCCCGAGTTCACAGTTTTCGCTTCGACGAAACAAAGATGCTGTCATCCGTCATCTGGAATCCGGTCGAGTGAAACAAAGGAACGAACAAAAGCATTTATTAACTTGGGTGTAATATTATGTAGAAATAGCAAAGATGAGCATTGACCGGTGCAACCGCTGCTAACGGTTGCTCGTTGCATCTCTATTCCCATATATGCCGTTACGTTGTAAAATTAAACGATATGAGACGTGAAATGTCCTACGATAATAGACAGAAACCATTTGTACCCTTTTAACTAATCGTAACAACTAATGACTGTGATACGTAAGTAAGAAACATAACACAGATATCCTTACATATTATAAAACAAAGTCCTCCGCCGCGTTTGTCTGTCTGTTTGTTCGCGATAAACTCAAAAACTAGTGCAACGATTTTCACGCTGTTTTCACCAATGGATAGAGTGGTTCTCGAGTAAGGTTTGTATATAATTTACAAAATTACGTGGGTAAAGTCACGGGCAGCAGCTAGTAAGTATATTATATTTTATTTTATTATCTTATATTCTAAACTAGCTGTGCCCGCGACTTCGTACGCGTATTATTTTGCAGCACCAGTGGCGTTGATTAAATATTTATTATTTTATTAATTTTTTAAGCGCCTCTTTCACTAACGTCAAGTAGGCTAAACCGTCACTTAAAGTCACCTGTCACTGGGAATTTGTACGAATTGTACGGTAAACGTCCCAAACATTAAATAGAAAATAATAAAAAAAAATCGCCTATCAAATGATGGAGTAAACCGAGTGCATAATTCAATAAAACAGAAAATGATTACTAAAAGTAACTAATCAACACTTTACTTGTAGTTGGTGAAAGAGGCGCTAAGTATTATAAAACTCATTATAGTTAATCCATTTTTTTGTGTTAAACAAATTATGGGTTCCTTAAATGTTTGTGTATTAGAATGGAATTTAAGATTGACGAAAAACATAATCACAATCACTTTATTAAAAAAAAAACCTTTTTGTAAAGTAATTCTTTTTTAATTTTTTTTTTTATAAATATATGCAAACGTCGAGAATCTGCTTATGTGTGAAATACGATTACTTCATTACTTAAGTTACAAATGAATGAACAATAACCTTTAGATATTCTCAACTTCGTTCACAACAATGTATTTATTGCTCGATCAGCGACTAAAATGAAAGTTAGGCATTCAGATTATAAGAACAAAATTTAACTTGAGAAATGTTAGCAAGTACAGTTGCGGTTATGGTCTGTGAGAGAATTTTATTGCGTTCTTTTGCATACCAAAGAGTTCAGATTCAGTGTGCGTTCTCAAAAGATAGCCTGGCTGTTTGCGTTCCTTACTCTCATGAGGGAATCAGTGTTAGCAATAGGGACAGGTATTAGGCTTCTGTTCAGAAAAATGACACTTTTGCAAATGGGATTAATTCTCGCTGGCTTTAAAGAATGTGTGAACTTATTGATTCCTTTTTTATGACTAGTCGCGGGGTGGGCTGGCTTGATCTACTTGGTAGTAAATGATCAATACCAAGCCGATGCAAATTCCCTTGGTATTTTTTTTTTATTAATAATCAAACGTACCCCTGATATACAGGTCAGGGACCTTATTGTACTATTATTGACATTGTATTTATAAATTTTATTGTAACCTCTAATATAATTTAAGCTTATGTCAATAAAATCTACGGTGTCGCTGCTGAAGCTAGGCCACTACCAAATTCTAAAATAAAGTCTAAACTAAAAGTCCAAAATAATTTGGCGTATGAAAAATTTTACAACACAGCCCATATTATCTCAATTTTTATTGTTTTTTATTATTTATTTTATCTTATAACAAAATTGTACAATTTATTTTGGTAATTCCTTAATTAGTTTTGACGCATTTTCCTCTATGATATGTGTATTAATTTCCTGTTCTAGATAAAATCTTACTAAGCTGTAAATGGGGCACTCGAATATCACAGGACGAACGGTCTCTCTCACAGACGATCACTCTCGCACTTGAATCTATTCAGTATTCGGCGAATCCGTCGTGCACAGTAAGAACCTGGGTTAGAACCTTGTTTATTTATATTTCTCTTAATGTCACGTATGCCTCCACTGCGTCCGGGAAGAACATTTTAGTGTTCTGAGCTGTTTCTCTAGACTTGTACCTATTATATGGTTCCATTCGTCGAGAGACTCCTTTCTTATTAGTCGCTTGACGTATGACACCGGGCATTTATCATAGTCCGGTCTTCTTCTAAGTCAGCGCTGCTTTTTTAGCCATTTCGTCTGCTCGTTCATTCCCAGCCAAACCAATATGTGCTTAGATCCAAAATAAACGTATTGTTTTATATTATGTTTCGGCCGATTCAATATTTTGTCTGATTCTATTTGTTAATTGGTGCAGGGAATTCCCTTGGTATTGACATTGAAGTAATTGTATCTAGGTTGAAGAAAACATATTAGCAAGGAAAAGTTTGAAGAACCACACGAACCGTAAATGGTTCTTTAGGCAACGGTAGCCGTCTAGCATCAAGTAGATGGTCAGTCAGTAAATCCATATTTACTATGTTTATGTTACACAATAATTTCATAAAAAGTCAATAATAATTAATTACATTTATTGATTTTGTTAATTAATCATCATCATCATGAGTCTGTGTAGGTATCTCTACTGCTTGTTTTGTTAATTATGGATACGCTTAAATATTTTTACTGAATAATATTATTTCACTTTTAATTTTCTTTACAATACAAATATCAATATGTTTCTTGCAATACAACAATTTAAGTTTAGTTAGCTATAGTGTGTGCAAATACCGGATATTGTATGTTTTTTTTTTTATTTATATAACTAAACTAGCTGGTGCCTGCGACTTCGTCCGCGTTGAAAAATAAAAAAGTAGCCTATCCTGTGTCCCGTACGTCTAAATGTTTATCTACCAAGTTGCATGAAAATCAGTTAATTCGTTTAAGAGTTATGGAGGGAACATACATGCATACAATACCTACACTTACAGATTTATTATTAGTATAGATTGATATACTTTTCTATCGATATGGAAACATTTATGTTTTTTTCTTAAATCCAACAGATCATGCAATATTTCAAATATCGCTTTATAATGTAATTGATATTGTAATTGACGTACATTTGTTTACTTTATCAGAGAGCGGAAGCGTCTCGCTTGGCCGATTTGAGCAGCCACTGCGTTGCTTGCACCGTCTGAGCCGTGCTCGGTGCATCGGATGTACTGCACCGGCCACTCACCTGAGTTCCCGTAACAATGTCCCGTAACACTGTTGATAATGAATAAACATTTTCAATTTAAAATTGATGCAAACACGAGGGAAAAACTCACATTGTAATAATCTGATAGTCACATTAAGTACACGCTACGTCTAAAACGTGAAGCTAATACAATATTTTTATAGCATTCCTTATTGACAATTTATAAAGTGTTCGAGATTGTTAGCAATAACTTATGAAGATTTTCAGGCGTTTAAATCTTACAGTAGATATAGCGTGTTTGGGGTCAATAGAAAGTGAGGGGTTAGTTAAAATTTTTAATTATAGCTTGTATTGTTTTGTCTATTAGCTATTTACAAGCTTGAGCGCCTCTTTCACCAACGTCAAGTAGGCTAAACCGTCACTTAAAGTCACCTGTCACCGGGAATAATATAGCTGATATATATATATATATATATATATATATATATATATATATATATATACCTTTGTTTGTACGGTAAACGTCCCAAACATTAAATAGAAAATAATAATAAAAATTCGCCCATCGAATGATGCAGTAAATCGAGTGCATAATTCAATAAAACAGAAAATGATTTCTAAAAGTAACTAATCAACACTTTACCTTTAGTTGGTGAAAGAGGCGCTTGGTGTTATTAAAAATTAAATGTTAGAAAATTTTTACTATGTAAGGACCTCTTTCAGAAACTACATGTAAAGTGTTGATTAGTTACTTTTAGAAATCATTTTCTGTTATATTAAATTATGCACTCGGTTTACAGCATTATTCGATAGCCGATTTTTTATTATTATTTTCTTTTTAATGTTTGGGACGTTTACCGTACAAACAAAGGTACATCAGCCCCATTATCCCCTATTACCGGTGACTTTAAATGACAGTTTGGCCTACTTGACGTTTTTGAAAGAGGCGCTAAGGATAATAAATAATAATATAGATAGTATGTAGGTATACTGCCAAGTATATATAGAAGTCATATAATAGTTTTGTGGTTATTTGGAATATTATACACTACCGCGAATTGTTATGATGGATGATTTATTAAAAATCCTTCATTTTATTTATACATACAGTGACAAAATTCCAATTAGTTAGAAAGTAGCGTGACAGGCACCGTTGAACAGGCAGACGGTTCCCATAAGACAAGTGTTACGCTTTTCTAATTCAGTAAATTGCTCTTATCAAACATTATTTGTTCTTGTCACAATTCGGTAATTGAGTTCTTAGATGGAGTGAATCATGTGAGATCATATTTCTTATATCAAATGTAATGATTAATAACATTCCTCTTAACAGCTAACTAGAGATAACCAGCTTCCGCGTTTCGAATAGGATAATAATCGCCTCCATTTTGTTTTCGAGAATCTATCTTCCAATTTTACTGAATTCTAGTGACAGTTATTATGTTGGTCTCTTACAAATTGGACCATCTACAGACAGATTTCCTCGTTTAACGCTCTTTTCATGGTAAAAACCGCATGAAAATCCGTTCTATAGTTTTTGGATCATCGCGAACATACATTCAGACAGACAGGACTTTGTTATAAGATATTTGTTTATTTTTATTTATTTCTTTGTTTGTTTATTTAAGATGGAAGGTGTCACAGGCCTAGTAGTTAGGATGTCTGCGAAATTCATATATTTTTTTTTGAAAGATAAAAGATAGTATTTTTCTTCAAGAATTGTTAAAAATTTTAGAACAATTGTAGTTTTCTATAGTAATATTATAGACAGAAGATCTATGTTTGTAATGAATAAACTAAAAACCTAAAACTGGAACTATTTTGAAATTTCTTTCACCTATAGAAAGCTACATCATCAGCGAGTAAAATAGGCTACATTTTATAAAATTAGGCAGGCGACGTCGTGAGCAACAGCTAGTCTTTCATAATTTAATTCAAGAATTGAGTTTTAAAAATACATTTCATTTTAGTGCAACCAACAAGACATATTCTTGTAGTGGCCATGAGCTGGATCGACTAAACATTTACTCATCGCCAAAAGTCTTCATTGGTGGGCTTATAGATGCCGAAGGACATATTCGACTATCGCCACAAATGTATTTGATTTTATTCACACGAGAGAACAAATATTACCTACACTTGTTTATCGTCTTACGAAATACAAAATGAAGTGTGCATGGCGATTGGGCGACTTGGTGACATCAACTGCTTATCATATCATAAATTATGGACATTTTTTTTCATTAGATACGCAAAGTGTACTTTATCTGGTCAGTTATTTTGGATTTAAAAAAATACTTTGCCTGCTTTTGAGAAATGTATATATGTATATATTATTAAGTTATCTAGGTATATTATCCAAATCTTAAGTTATATACATATATATACTTACATATTGTATATTATACTAGTTGGTGTTTGCGACTTCGTCCGCGTTCAAAATGTTATATAGCCTAAACCCTTTCTCTATAAATGGATTATCCAACACAAAAAGAATTTTTCAAGTTCCTGAGGTTAACTCGTTCAAGCAAACAAACAAACAAACTCTTCAGCTTTATAATATTAGTAAAGTATAGACTAAGCTTCGGTCCCCTCCAAGCATAGTTTTTTATGTCACGGTCGATAGACAGGCTGACAGTGGACAAGAGGCAGACTTGGTGGTGGGTAGATAGTTACCGTCGCTCTTCTTCTTTCTTTCTTGTGCTATAAGCACAAGCACACGTGCTGTTATTTCACGGTGGTCTTCCGTAAGGGGGAGTTAATGTTGGCGGAATTACCTATATTTCACTATTAGTTTTATATAATTTTCATATTAATTACCTATTGTCACAGATAATATTTTTTAAAGAATTTTGATGATAAATGGTAAAAAAATTAATAAAAAATTTATTAAATTAGATTAATTACTCGTAATGAGATGAGTAACTTTCACAATTTGTGCCCATCAATTATGTAATCTTTAATAGTATTTATCTAATAGGAGATTAATTTATACTTATATAATTACAAATTGAAGACCTTTAGGAATCTGGTACTTTATTATAGTCAGGAAAAATGCTTTTTGTTCTCAGATATACTCTCTCTTTGTTCTTTGATTATAAAGTTTAATTAAAACATAACGCAGAATTATTTCACGTCTCCAAAGAACATACTCGCATATTTTTAAGCGGGTCAAAACTAGTGGGTCCAATGGGTCCGACACCATTAATTTCTAAAAGATGGCACTTCTGGGAATGTCTTTTTTGACAGTGTCTGTAGGTGGTAGATAATTGGATTTATAGAGGAGCTACTTGTCCGTTCCGTTCCGCCCTATAAAGAGCATCTGTCGGCAATGGGGCACTTGGGGCAGGGCCAGTCTTGGTCGAATTGTAGCGCGAGTTGCGACAGCGGCGAGCGTTGACCTGGTGAATGTTTACTGTCCTTGATCGGTGCGAGTCGCGCCGGTATGACGTCACCGCGGAGGTGCCGATGGGTTTCAGCGAGAGAGGCCCCACACACTTGCATCACACTATCTTTCAGACCAAATTTTATACTAAAATAAACTCATCTGACGCCAGATATAACATTTGTATAGAAGCGCAGATTAATAAGACAACTAGCGACCCGCCCTCGGCTTCAGCAGATTCTCTTGTTCTCTTCTCTTTCTTAGTGAATGCTTACGAATAAACCTATGTTTCAAATTTCAGCTATCTAGGCACATCCGTTTTTGCGTGAAAGAGTAGAAGCTCTCGCATTTAGAATATTAGTAGGATTGACAGGTCAGATGTTAGTACTCTGAAGAGATAAAGCGACATTTGGTAATAATAAAATAATGTGCACACAAAACGTGTTCCTTTTTAGAATGAAATCCAGACAAATCGATGTTACAAACGTAATTAAAATTCTATCACTTTGAGCGTACGACGGCGACGGTGAGGTTAGTGACTTTGAAAGAAGTCGGGCGTAGCAACAACTCCTTCAAGTAAAAACTTATATAATTACACAAAACTGGGTTCACGATAGCATTTGAACGACCAAAAAAACTAGATTTCTCTCAAAATTTGCTGGTTTTCTGCTGGTTTCTTCGAATCCACGTGAAATATAAGCAAGTAGGGAAAATGTTGAAGGAATATTACGTAATAACTTAGTTATTATAATAATAACAGCAGTGGCAGAGCATAAATTTGGCAGCCCGTCTGGTGGCAGTGACCACAGCTTTGCTCGAGTGTAATTGGTAGTCTTTGTATATATACTAGCGACTAACCGCCGTGCCGGCTTCAAAAGGTTGCATTTTTTTGGAAATCATATAGGTACCTACGCCCTATATGATTTCCAAAAAAAAAGTTTATGCCCCGTCTAGCGTACGGCATTTTGCTTATAGGACGTACTGCTCATAGGGTGTTTTACTTAACTTAAATACGAAGTACATTTTAAACAGTGAAATAAATTCAGGAAATTTACACCAAATACACACTATACGAGTATCTTTATAATCTTATTACGTAAATGTAGCTAGATGATCATTAGAGCTAATATGTATTAACCGTTTAGGTAAGAAGCAAACTAATGGTTCTTGAAAGTATCCAATAACCATATACCTGGTCGTACAAAGCGGACCATGGCTCGGTTTTTTTTTTGCAATCGACGAAGGTCGGTCGAGGCGAGCCACGGCCACGAGTTATCTAGCATTCCAACCGCTATGAATGAATGGTCGCTCAACAGGTCGGCCAACGCATACTAAGTAACTTCAGATTAATTTGACAACAAACATTTGAGTTGGCAAAAACCGGAATTATTGCCGGCACCCGCCCCGTGGGAACCACTTACCAGCAGTGTTCTGGCCGAAACGCCTCGCCTCTCATAATTGTCTTACAAATGGACACAGCACATACATACGTGTGTTACAACTTTACAAGCTGCGGGCTGCGGCTCTTTATACTTTGTATCGTGTGAGGCTAATTCGCTGTAGGCCTCGCGAATTTAGTGCACTCTTAACACGCGATATTTTACGCATGTTTAGTAATGTGGAATTCTTACGCTAATCAATCAGCAATGCCGCGTCATTGTGAATAGAATATTTAAGGCATTTATATTTTACTAGTGACCCTTTCTCGGCTACGCGCGGGTGTAATTTTTTTCTGCAAATTATATATAAAAACCCTTCCTCTTTTAACGCCCTTTAAAACCACATTAAAATCCGTTTGCGTAGTTTAAAAGATTAAGCGTATTACAGAGGCACAGACGGCGTGAAACGATATTTTATACGTACTACATAAATATATATACTAAAGATAGTCTATATCTTCTACATCTATCTTATCCATTGCATATCTACATATTATAAAATAGAGTCGCTGTCTTTCTGCTTCTGGTACTTACAAAATCGTTTTTAAGTAGGTACATGAGCATCCGCTAAGATAGGATTTTTGAAAGTTAAAAATTGTGCGAAGACATGGGCGGGTTGCTTAGCAGTTAAATAATATATCAGATATCGGGCGTACACCTCTACGAGGGCTGCACTAACAAAAATGTGGTTCGTATAATCAGTTGCTGTTACGAGTAAGTGTAGGAACGCGTCTCTGAAGTCCATCCTTATTGGTAAGACCGCACTTAAGAATGCGGTTAGTGGTCGTGTGAACTGAACACTGAGTGGTTTTTTCGCAGACAAGATCATCACTACAATTACAATTTTAATAATACACAAATGGAGTCGTAACCTTTAAGATGTACTCGCTGACATTCACTGTTGCAGGACCAGTGTTTCTTATGCGAGACTGATATTGATAGTTCTTAGGTACATAGAAACGGATCGATTTATTCATTCAACTCCAACCATGTTTTTAAATTATGTATGACGGGCAGACAGACGTACCAACACACGGTTTTCCTAACCTATCCTAACTGGATACCTAAACTAAATCCCAATTTATGACTGCAAAACTTAGTGTGCCCTGCCTCCAGAGCAGAGCCAACTTTGAAAGGTTCATTTCTAAAGTTGGCTCTGCCAGGAATCGAAATTAGGATTCAAAGGCGAAGACCAAAGGTGTTTACCCTTTTTATGTTGAGATCCTCACAGAGGCTAACGGTCTACTTGATGGTAGATGGGTACTGTCGCCTATAACACAAGCAACGCCACAGGTGCTGCATGTGCGATGCTGGTCATAGTAGGATTAAGGATAAGAGATAAGGAAGGGATAGGGAAATTGGTTCTGGCATCCCCTATTTACTCACCGAAATACGACACACACATGCTGTTACTTCATGGTGGTCTTCTGTGAGTCATTTAATTTGTGGTCAATTTGTCTATGTAATTTCGCAAATAAAAGATTAAGTTAATAAAGACACGTATTTATTAATTCGTCTACATCTGCAGTTGAAATCTTAAGATTCAAGTATCTTCTATCAAAATTGTTTTTGAATTGGTTCAATCAGATTGTTCGGTGAAATAACGTTTCTTGGCCGCTTGTTTAATAACATAACATTCTTTTTTTATGTTTTTGTCGACAGACAGGTTAACGGTCCAATTGATGGTAGGTGGCTGCCGTCGCCTATAACACAAGTAAGACCATAGTGCTGCAAGTGCGTTGCCGACTATAATAGGATTAAAGGTAAAGGGAATTGTGGAGGGAAAATGGGCTCTGTTAAGAAAGTGGTAGTATAGGTTTGAATTTACTCTCCTCCCCATTAAAAGCTAAGTCATTTCTGTGTTATTCATAGTTGTTATTTGTAAGCTGGAATATAGATTTCAGTGTATATACATATAATAATGTTTTAAGGTTTTGAATGATTCAATTAGGTCGCGCGTGCTCATCTTTCTGTAAGCCCTTTAGGTGCCAGTATTTTATAAGACAATCACTTATTTATATAATCATTCGTGAAACTTGATTTGTACCTACTTGAGACCGGAAGTGTGATATAAAATCCGGAATAACAAGTCCACAGTAAAGACCTTGGAGGCGTATGGTGGATTATGTCAGAGTAATGTCAGGTATTTTTAGCACGTACTAGTAGGATAAAAAAAAACGAAATAACTTAGGAAGCAGGATGAATAGTCCCTTGCCTCTAAGGTATAATTACTTAGTTAGTTCCATGGAAATAAATGTACTTATATACTTATATGATTAAAAGCTTTCACTCGTTAATATAGAAATAGGTAAGTATTATAAGCAAAACAATTCTACTTATGATAAATTGAAGAACAAAATGTGTTAATTTTTTTATGAAGGTTGTATTTTGATGAGGCCTTTGAAATACTGTATCATTTTTCTATTGTATCCTTTTTTATATATTAATGTGTAATAATAATGTCCCCCGTTGTGAGTAGCTAATTATTGTCAAATTTATCAAGTAGTCTCCTACATTGAGTTCAAACGTGACAAATGCAAATTTAATAAATAACAAATGATTTACCAGTATTAGGTTCGGCGAGAGCAAATTGAAAAGAACATACGAGTAAGTATATCACTTTATTTGAATCTCTTATTACTGTAATTAACAGATAAATCATGATCATCAATTTATTCCCTCAAGCCATTGTTAAAAACCAGTTTATCAATAACTTGGGTGGGTATTGACAGATAACATGTGCCTACTTATATTAATCGGAAACAGAAAAATGACGTATTCCAAGTCTATAACAGCCTGTTTAATGTCTGGCCTCACCTCAATCGTGGGAAAGAATTGACAGCGATTGTTACATAATCAGTTTTTGTATATAAACGACATAAAAACTATACACGAACTATAAATAATAATAACCGTTGTAGTGTCTAAGATGAGGAATATATAACTTGTTTCAATAAGAAACAATATCAAGGTACATATAAGATAAAGATTTGGTTTTCAAACAGATTCGGTACTAGGGCACGCTGCATTTGGCAGTCATTTGGGCAGCCCAGCAGAACAGTAACCTATTCTTACAGAAGGCCACCATAACATAAGCGAAAGCGTGTGTGCTGTTGTGTTTTGGTGAGTGAGTAAGGGATGCCACAGCCTATTTCCCTATCTCTTCATAATTATATTCTTAATCCTACTATGGTCAGTAAGGCACTTGCAGCGTAAGCAGTGCCCGTTGCTTTTGCTATAGGCGGCGGTAGCCACCTACCATCGAGGGCTCCATCAGCCAGTCTGCCGATCTTAACATTAAAAAATCGTAACCGAATTATTTCAAAGACAACTTCAAAATTTAAGATTTTAAATATAATTGAACAATTGATACACTTTTTATTGAATGGGCGTTGCGTTACACAAACCGTGTCCTATTTTGGAATGATGACTCGCAAGTGACTCGTATTGAAGATAAAAGCTGTGCTTGATACGTTTACGAAACTCATAACTACGAGTATAATGGGGGCCTCGCGTAGTTATTTTATTATCGCTGTCGTTTTTGGCAACCATCTGCCGAATCTGCGGTATGTCGCTTGTATGTATGATACAGAAAGATAAACGTAATCCTTCGAGTTCATGGTCACGCTCTGGGGGCAAAACTCCTCGCATTATCATGTGCGTAAATGTTTTCTTGTTCCTAACATGTGGACTCTTTATTTCGCGGTTTAGTATAAAAAGTGTGCTTCTTATTACACATAGAAAACATTGACTTTATCATGTGGTTAACATTAGAAGGCATGTGCTTCGTATGCGCCAGGACACGAACCAATACTTATTCTACATAAGTAGTCAATGACTTATTCAAATTCGATTAAAGTTCGTCTGTAAACACAATAAAAATAGGGGCCGTTGTAAGTTTGCTTCTGATCAAGAAATATATCCTGAAGAGTAAGAATCAAGATAAGAAGTATGATAAAGTAAGATAAACATTAAGGATAAGGAAATGGACAAGGCATGCCATCCCTTTACTCATGCTTCAAAACACTTAATTCGAAATTATCTTTTTCGAATTTAAATAATTATCTATGGTCATCTGTTTTCGATGAAACTAACACAATATACATACATATTTACCTATTAAAAAAAAAATATATGAAAAAAATATCTTGCATTCAAACACAATCGATCACTTAACATATACGAGGACATAAAATAATTTATTCCTTAGATTTTTTAACATTAGAAAAGTCGTAGAACCGCAGTTTGGAAAGAATTTCTACATCTCTTTACGAATTCTTTTGAAGTGTGAACGCCTCCTTGGGATTAGGCGCCCCGGCACCATAAAACCAGTTCGAATCGGTTCGTTGAATAATAAAAGTGGCCTCTATTTTGGGAACACCCGCTGCGGCGTCCTAATGGGGCCTCTCGTTCCATACGTAACCCTGTCGCGTTTCAGGAATGTCTAGGATCTGGCTGCTCCATAGCAATTAACATAAGTCAGTCATAATTTTAAAATTAAGTAAATATTGCTGCAACTTTCATGGAACTGGTTTTCCTGCGGTCAACATCCGGTTTGCGATAAATTCTTCAGTAATCGTAGGTTTACTTTTCACAACAATTTTTAATTATATGTACCTATCTATATAAATGTAATATAATAAAAATAAGCTTAAAGTACCATTGCTGAAACAATGATGTTTTATTTTTAATAAGTTTCTAGTTTCTACCACAAATGCTGTGAATAGCGGGTCATAATAATAAGTGTATTTTCATTTTAAAATCTTTTTTTTTATGTAATTTAATGTAAAAAAAAATGATAGCACGAATTAAAGATCACTATAAGCAATAGTGAAAGCTTGTATGTTAAAGTTCACTTCACATAGGGATATACGAGTATCAGATATGCATATAAAAATTTATGGAAATATAAACGTTACAAAGTCCTTGATTATTGAAACTATGAAAATAGAAAAATTAACTTTTAAATTTAATTAGAAACAATTTTGATTCAGGCATTTTTTCATATCAAGGTCGTCAGACTCAGACAGGCTGACGGCTATAAAACGAGCAACGCCACAGGTGCTGTGCAAGTACGCTGCCGACTATAGTACGATAAAGCAGGATTTGGGGAGGGATAGGGAAATGGGCTCTGGCATTCCTTACTCACTCAGCGGAACACAGAAGCACACTTTCTGTTATTTCATGGTAACAGGGGCTTTACTATCAACTCTTAGTACAATTTAATTTAGGACCTAAACTGGATTGCATTTTGATATTTCGTACCATCAACTGCGTTTTTGTATGAAAGCGATTTTGTTTAGGAACCCAAATTAAACTGCTCTGAACTTGAATCGTCTTTTAAACGTTAAAAGTAGGGCCCCAGTTAAGTAAGCTGTTTAGTACTTAAGGGGGTGATAGCAAATGACTGCGAAACGCAGTGAACTACTAAACAAATAAATAAAATATTTACAGGATTTATATACAGCAGTTACATCCGAAAAGGGCGTGCAAATAATGACTGTTAGGCAATAAATAGTAGATTTGTTTAATGGTGCCCTATAAAGCATTGAGTCATTTGGCGGTCGACAGGCGAGCTAAGGCTAAACCACGGACGTGCCAATGACTCGGGGGCCTTGAATGGCTGGTGTGTGGCGTAGACAGAAAACGCAGGCCCCATCGCGTCGGACGCGGTACGACGCGCCTCATCTTTATACCCAGTCAGTACCCAAGCAGTGTAATGTATCCTGTCCTTACAGGCAAACGATCGAAACAATTCACTATCTTTTTGCATTGCATACATGTTTTACATCGGATTGACTATGGCATAGACAGATTACCTATTACAAGAATTATTTATTACGTTAA
This sequence comes from Synanthedon formicaeformis, assembly GCA_945859745.1. NCBI lineage: Eukaryota > Metazoa > Arthropoda > Insecta > Lepidoptera > Sesiidae > Synanthedon > Synanthedon formicaeformis. The sequence goes on from OX243957.1 coordinate 4,388,272, forward strand.
TTAGCCGGGTACACCCATAAAATTATTTAATGACAGTTGATGAGTACTTGTTCGCGAGATCTGCTTCTGAATTCATTAAGAACGGCAATGATTTGTGTTTGTTTTGTTTTTAATTGTAGTAAGTAGTGTAGTGGGGTCATTGTTGACTTGCTATGTATCTATATACGAGTAGGTATCTATATATACATATACAACTATTCTATAGATAATAATATAATAAAATTGTAAACGAGCCGTGATTGTATAATATTTTTTTCTAAATAACGATTTGTATATGTTGGTCTTGTGTTACCGACTTTAAAAAAAATATCCAATCGGTTTACAAACAAAAAGTTATAGCGAATACCGAAATACCAATGCGTACGAAGTTGCGGGCACAGCTAGTTATAAAATAAAGTCGCTCGCCGCCTATGTTTGTTTCTCCCCTATTATAGGGATCAAAATTTAGAAGAGTTATAGGCGCCCTATAACTCTTCTAAATTTTGATACGGTTGCCACTAATTAAAAGTACGAGTATGTCTCGTATCTGGGGGAGGGAATATCTATTGCGAATCTGGGGTAGGGAACCGGGAACACTAGTAATCTTATATTATAAAAGGCGATGTGTGTATGTATGTATGTTTGTTCCCTATGGACTCCGAAACAGCTGAACCTATTTTGATAAAATTTTCAGACGACCTTCAGATTAGTCCAGCGGGTAATCCTGTGAAGTTTGGTAGCGATCGGATGCGGACAAAGTCGGGGGCACCCGCTAGTATAATATATAAATATTATATGTATATTAATATACATCGTTGGTCTTATAATCCGTCCTGTCTAGTTGCTAATCCTTCCAGTTGCTAACAGATTTTGAGGAATTTTGCCACAAAGACAATTTCCACCCTGATAAAGGTATAATATTTAAAAAAAAATCCATTTCAGAATTATTACCAGAAACAAAGTACCTAACAAGCTTTTTCAAACTTTTGCGTAACAACTATATTATATATTTATTGCATTGTATAAACAAAGTATATAAATGTTTTGCATACCTACTTATAATAAAATTAATGATTGGCAACACTGTAATGGAGACTTTGGCAACAAATTGAAGTGTAAAAAACAGCTTTCCACATTGACTTGAAGGATTTGCTTCCTATATTATTAAGTGTTGTTAAATACATTAACATAACTATATCCCAGTATCGGAATGCAAACGTTTCTATATTTGGGTTTGTTTTCTTCAGTATAGATTGGCGATGGCTTGCAAAAAGTTATCGTTCCGTCCGTTGGAATGCATGCAAGGTAATTAATTAATAGCTATTAATTGCCGATTCTCCATAAACATTCTGTAAACCTGATGATGAATTTTTTTTCTTGACATTTCTTTGATATAATAGTTGACATTATTCTCCAAAGACGACATTATCGTATCCCTCAAGATGCATCTACAGATGCATGAGAAGAATTAATGATAGATAAATCGCCCTATTAAGAATATGATTCCGAACATGATGTGTGCCTAAACATGTTACTTACTTAAGTTTTGACAAAATAATATGTAGGTATAAAATATAATAAATATAATAATAATATATTTAGGAAAAAATAAATATAGAATAAAACCTCGGTCAACAGATGAGTATTGCTATACAACGAGGAAATGCAGCCAGCATGCTTGGGACCCTGCCAAAGGGACCGATGCTTTATAATATATAACGTGTAAATATATATAATACTAGCTGGTGCCTGCGACTTCGTCCGCGTTGAAAAAGAAAAATGTAACCTATCCTGTGTCCTGTACGTCTTACATCATACATACATACATACAGAAAAAAAAATCTAAAAATTGACAATTTAGTTTCAGTATCATGTATAGAGCCTTGATAGAGCCTATAAACACGATATCTCCGAAAACAAAGTAACTTACTCCATGACCAACCCTTACAGATTTATTATTAGTATATTGATATGTAGAAAAAAATAATATCTATAGTAAGTATAAATATAATATAGCATATATAATACTTATATGAAAAATAAAACTGTGTTTTAAAGTTTAAACCGTTACCTATTTGTGTATATATATAGATCTTACTTGTGCATAGGTACAAATTACGCAGACGCACACATTCTCATATTCGAATAAGTCACTTTAGATTGAGATCAAAATCGATCCAATAAATATTTTGCCAAGGTTCATTATGAATTATATGTTAAATTTTTTATTAAGAAACGTATTTGTACGTATATTGTAATTTTTTTTATGTAAAGGTCATGCAGATTGACTCCAGTTACTGTCTCCCATAGAAGACTTCTGCTGTTATTAAACACAACCTAATTGTTATTATAAATACCACGCGTACGAAGTCTGGGGCACAGTCAACTATACTAATATTATAAAAAGGAAAGATTTGTTTGTTTGTTTGAATTGAATAAACTCCGTAACTACTGGACCGATTTGAAAAAAATCTTTCACTATTGGGAAGGTATATTATCAGCGAGTAACATATATTTTATAAAGTTACGCGAACGAAAACACGTGCAACAATTAGTCTAATATATAAAAGAAAGTCGTGTTAGTTATACCACAGAATAAGTAATAAGTAGTACATACAATACACCATCGGTAACTCGAGAACGGTTGAACTTTTTTTACGAACTTAATAGCTTAATAACTATTAAAATATCTGAAATATTAAAAAAGTAAGTAAAATTCATTTACTCATACATTTTGTACGGAACTGGTTTTTATTCTGAAACTGTACGAAGTTCGTCGGGTCAGCTAGTCTAAGTAATCCTTACATATTATAAAACAAAGTTCGCGATAAACTTAAAAACTACTGCACCGATTTTCATGCTGTTTTCACCAATAGTTACAGTGGTTCTCGATAAAGGTTTAAATTAAAGTTTCGCGGACGAAGTCGCGGGCAGCGGCTAGTATACTATAAATAAAAGAAAGTCACGGCTGACCCAATTTTTATGATCTTAATTTTTGTTTAATTTATCTACGCCATGAATAACTAAAGAAAATGGGAATAAAATTCTCGTACATTTTGTATGAAACGTGTTTTTATTCTAAAAACATTGGTGTACATCAGAGGCGGTACGAAGTTCGCCGGATCAGCTGGTTTGTAATAAATTTGGTAAATATTCTTAACATTCGCGTTAATAATTGGGATGAGCATATGGCTGCTAAGTTAGGACGTCGCCACTCGTTGGAGTTTATTGACCGAAAACGCCAAGACGCGTTGGTCTAACACTTGAAGGACTACTTCCTGTGGGGTTGGGTCGACTTGGGCGCCGTAGTCGAAGTAGTCCGGTCAATTCGCACGCCCCTGCAATGAGTTTTAATTGAGTTGAACGCAGGAAGCATCGAGTGTGCTCCGCAACTAGGGTGACATCATTTGCCAAATATTATGTGCATTGTACGGAGAGTGTACTGTATTGTACGGAGCAATTTGTATACTGTATTTTTAGAACATAGTAACAGTGGCTGGCATTTTTCTAAATATTTCCAGAACAATACTACAAGGAAAATAAGCCAATAAGTAGGTAAGTATAGGTAAAAAAACCGTATCTCGTTTTAGACAAGAAACAGACGTCGCGCAAAAAAATTGTAGGTAGGTACTTGGTTCGATGTACAGTTTTGTTGAATACTGAGATTGAATTTTGGACTTAGTTACGATCTGCTACTAATTGGTTTTAATTCCTGAAATAATCTATTTGTACATCCATCGTATTTAATGTACAAAATGTTACCTTGATAGAATGTAGGCGAGCTGCTGAGCCTGCAAAGAGTTTACAGCTCCCACGAAGAGCCTCGTGTTGTATGTTGTAACGAGCAATGATATGTTAAGTACTACGTACTAGATGGAACACTCAAGACGCGATGAGTGTTCCAAGTGATTGGAGTTCTGACGTCCTACCCGTTTACAGTCCGTCATACGCGCTCGTAGAGATTAGGCGCGTTATTATTTTCAAAACCAATAAAAATGCCGTCTTGTGTGATAAGATATTGCAAAAATACAACAAAAAATATTGGTAAAATTGCTGATGTGACGTTGAAACGTTTAATAGGTTAATATTTAATTTGTTAAAACCGACGTGCTTATCGGGTCGGCCATATTAATATTTAGTTGTCTACGACTTGACGTATTGACCTTAAAACTACTGCCCCCGCGCACCTTCCGCGTTGGAACATGAATTTAGCAAGAAATCGTAGGGAGTGCTCAATCTAGTACTTACTTAACATATCACTGGTAACGAGATGGAAAAACCTCACCAAGAACTTCATCCACAATTCTCGTGACCGAGTTATTAATAAATTAAGATATTATATACATCAATATTTTATATTGATGTGATAAATAAATAAATAACTTTGGTATTTTTTTTCTATCACATAATAAGACATTGATACCAAATTATTTAAAATGCCTATGTACATTCCAAGAGTTGAAAAGACGACTATTCTAAAGAAGAAAAGACGATTAACAAATGTCTCGAAGAAATCTATAGGTACTAACATTATAAAGAGAGAAGTTTAGTATTTTATTATTTTTGTTTGTAATGAACTACTGGACTCAATAACTGTTAGAAACTCAAACACTGCTGGACCGATTAAAAAAAATCTTTCATATCATATCATTTACAAAGTTATACGCGTACGAAGTCTCCTATCATCTTAGAATCAGGTCTCCTATCATCTTAGAATGCGTAACCAAAAAATTACAGTAAATACGATATTTGATAGTTTCTGCGCATAAATAATATTTCAGTCTCAGAGAGTTATAACACGATGCGTAAAGCTCAGCTTAAACTAGTTTTTTTCTATGCACAAAAGCTGAATTGAAAGCAAAATACTCTTGAAATTAAAAAAGTCCTAACTGTGTAGTAAATAATGGACACACGACAAGGGTCTGGTGCGACGTTCTGCGTGACTCTGTCAACTGCAGACAAATTGCTTTGTTTATGGCTCCTTATTGAAATGTGGCTTCTGAACTCGATGAGAAGGCGACTTAAACGAGTGCTGGCGTCACCACTATAACATGAACACTTCACTTCCCTTCAACTCGACCGGACTTTAGTCAAATATTTTAACATTTAACTTGTCTAGTTATTTGTAGTTGTCTTTTTTATGTTCAGGTTGACAGACGTGCTCACGGTTAACTTGATGGTAGGTTGCTACCGTTATCACAAGCAAAGCCACATATCAAATGCGCTTACTGCCGACCATAGTGGGATAGAGTATAAGGGAAATGGGCTCTGGCACTTTAATCCCCTAACCTCACAGAAACACAATAAGAGCTTTGAGAATTTGTGCATGCAAGCAATTGTGTAAAGAGAAATTTTAACCTAAATTAAATTACTCAAGATGGGAATGTATGGCCACGATAAATCTTCAGTTAAGTAATAAATTCAAAACTAATAATGATGTATACACCTAAATTGATTTTATTAAATAATAAAATAAAACAGACATTTTATTTAAAACCTTTTTTTTATCTATATTAATAACATATTATGACGAGAACAAATACTTATAAATTTTCTAGTTCATAGCCTGAGAAAATAAGAAAAATCAGGGGAAATAAATCGTGTAGTTTTGAAAATTGGTAGAATTATACTTTACGGTATCCAGATTATCATACTAAAAGTCCTCAAGGGTGGGGGTTGTGCTAAGGGTGTAAGGGGGGGTTGAAGGTACCTTTTTTGAGGTTTATGCTCATATCGCAAATATCTGTAGGAATAGCATTATGATTACTTCTGACAAAAGTTTCCACATGAAATTGTCTACAAACTTAGATATATACATATTTACTCTACGATCAATACTTTAGGGACTACAGGCTGTGTAAGTTTACAGATATACAAAAATAGACGATTTCAGCAAACGGTGTCTTTTTTTCGGCGTTGTTTATCGCCATTTTTAGTTTAGAATAAGCAAGCTTAGTCATCTGCCTACCCAACAATATCAATAAAAATTTACATTCATTGCTGTATTAAATTTAATAGAAAATTCAAACCGATTTTTTTAATTAAGCGCCGCGTTGGTAAAGTATCGTGTTATTATTTGAATTGGAAGTAATATTTTGTGTTCTCCTAATAAGTAATATCGCGAGAATCACGAGGGCGGGCGCCAGCTACGCACGAGATCGCGGTTAGATGAGTGAGGGCCGTAATTTTCGCCACGACTAGCCCGCAAGCGTCGGAATCAGGAATAAACTGTTGACGGCCTCATTTGATCAAAGAATACTTTGTGTGACGTTCTCGATTTGAAATCATTAGCATAATTTTACAAACAAAAACATGCATATGTTAAGGTTGCTTAAAAAAAACAAATATCAACACAAGACAAACGAGTTAAAAACATCATTGACGAGATGTTAGCCTAGTCTAGGGTTAATTATTGTATTAGCTCTTCGAATAATGGGCTTAGATTTGGAAACGGCAATTCTATATTTCGCTATATATTCTATATTCAAGTCCAGTATCTACTTAAGGCGCTTGGAGTCGTCAATGGCGTTGCTCGTCTGGGCGGGGAGTATTATATCCAAAGACTATAATAAGTAATATTGGTAGTAATTATATCTCGATGTTTTGAATGAAAATGTTGATTGATTTACATATGCTATGTTGTGATTAAAGTGCAACAGATTCCTAATTTTTTAGCGTTTACTAGAGGTTACTCGTACCTCGGGTTATCACTTCTTTAAATTAAATATTCCTATTAAGTAAATCGTAGACTTGCGGATTCTCTTAATTCATAGCTTTCCTTTCCACAGATAAGTATCAGCCAATGAATTGTATTTCGGTTCTATAAACTTACCAATACATTATAAAAATTCCGACAAAATTTTCAATAAAAGAAACACAAAGAATACATGCCACAATAGTGTATTGTTGGTTGTATTATTACACGTATGTTTATTATATAGATAATTGCATCGCACTTAAGAACCGACATCTCGAATCGGTCAGACAGTCGGTCGACAAACGATTCGCTCTCAGACTCGTCTTATTCGAATATATCGGGCCCCAAGTCGTGACAGCCGTTCGTTAATCTAATGGCGAACAAAAAGAAAACTGCCTTCCATTAAAATCTGTCTAAGTGTGCGAATGTTGGCTCGACTAATTTGCACGCGCGAACAGAATTTGTCTTATTTCTATTGTGCTAACTAGTTTTTATTTCCGGATCATCAGTCACTCGGAGTCATTCAATGTCGCCGATACGCTTGTCAGAGAGTTCGGCATTTGTTTGCGAAGCATTCGTCTCCTTTGAAGGCTCTTGTACAAACTGTATTTCCTAGACGAGACGCGATGAAGTAATTAGTACAAGCGGCGGAACATGCCGCATCGGGGGGGTCGCCGGGATCTGCACATGTAGTCCACGCGACATATCTTAAAAAAAAAAAAATGGGAACTGCGATAAAAAGCATTGGGTGTCGGCAGGCGTGAGAACAACGACACGTGGGCAAACGAGAAACTCATTCATGCATTTGATTCATAAATTGTATGCGCGCACTGGCAATCAACAAAATCGTCAGGGATAGTTGGAAATATTTGATGTATTTTATTTTAATTAATATTTTTATAATTCATATAATTTTAATCTTAATCTTCACCAACTATAAGTAAGGTGTTGATTAGTTACTTTTAGAAATCATTTTCTGTTTTATTGAATAATTACGCACTCGGTTTACTGCGATAGGTGATTTTTTTTTATTATTTTCTTTTTAATGTTTGGGACTTTTACTGTACAAACAAAGGTATATCAGCTAAATTATTACCGGTTACCGGTGACTTTAAATGATAGATAACTACTTAACAGTTGGTGAAAGAGGCGCTTAATCTAATAAATGAAATAAAAAAACTGACTAAGCTGAACCAGGAATATACCAAAACTAACACGCATAAGTAATAAATTAAACTATCCCATATCGTTGGACAATGAGACAGTTTCCTAGATTAGATGCCCTGTGACCTTTAAGGTCGTGATAACCTTTAGTTTTAGGTCCCTACGGACGAAACAGGGCAAAAGGCAAACGATAAGAATATAACTCGGTCAATTAAAAAAAGGGATCGAAAGTGTACTACAGGTGTAGATAGGCACTGTCACAGTTTTACAATACACTGTGGTACTGTTAGAATGCAAACTAGTTTTTAATTTTGTATATTTTTTTATATTAGAGGGAAATAGAAAATGAGAGGGAAAATTAGAGGGAAAGCATATAACACGAGAAACGCCACGTGCAAGTGCGCTGCCGACCATAGGTTCAGAAGATAGGGAAATGGGCTTTGGCATACCGTTATTACACTGTGGTCTTCTGTAGGTGCCCAAATAAGTGCGAGCGCATGTGCCCTTCCACCACTTTGAAAAATCAAAACAACCATCATAGAGTGCCTCTAGTAGTAAAGTAAGATAAAGGCCAATACTCAATCAAGTTGCAAGCGGTGTGAGAATGAAACTTATTATTTGTGTGAGGAATGCAATCTTTCGCTGGCGATCGACGGTGGGGCGCCCCGTTCGCTATAAATCAGGGCCGATTGAGGTCGGGCCGGACGCGAGTTATTTTTAAAATTGCGTGCACAATATTATGTGTTTAGGTGGAATATGATAATTGCGGCTGCGAGAGAGGCGCCGTAAGCCGACACCGACTATGCGGATTACAGAGCGTTTGCCGCGAACGGCCAAGTCTGGCCCGCCCGCGGCCCGCCTGCCTCCCACCGCGATCACGCCTCGGTACCTGCAATCACTCGACCAAATGTACCAACTGCACTGCCTGCTCTGCAACCTTGGCCATGAACAATACGCACTATTACGGAAATTAATTGTTCCACCTATTGTATGACAAACGGACACAAAGTTGCGTGTAGGCTTTAACTTGTGTGTATAGAATTTCACAAGTGTGTATAGGATGTTTCAAGGTTTTTATGACAAGCAAATTTTTACGGGATAGTTAATTTTACATAGCATCCGTTACTGGTTTGTCGTATCTTAAACTTTAAAAACATAGCACTTTTTACTCGCAGAAAATGTATAGCTTTCTGGAAAGAACTTTAAAATAGTTTTCGAGTTTATTCCTTACAAACAAAAATAAAAAATCTTTTGTCTTTATTTATGATATTAGTATAATAAACAAGGCGTTACGTAGGTACGAATGTAATAGGTTAATACATGTGTCAACACCAAATAAGGTGTTTTTTTAAAGTAAGTAACTATATTGCAGAATATAACCTTTTGTCATCTACACCAAACAAGCAAATGATAAAAATAAATACCTTAAAATCATAGTAAAATTTTCAGTTTATTGTCAAATAAATTTTGTAAGGATGACAGTGCATTATACATATAATTTTTCCATTAACTCAAGAAAATGTTGGAACCGACCGCCGGCGTTTCTAAAGAGAATGTTGTAGAATAATGATAACAAAGCTATTATGGCAACCATTGAATAATGTTCCGATACAAGGAATTAACATAATATTTTTTGTCGCTCTCCTTAGAGGTGGCCGCGGATAGCGACCAACTATGAGGGTGCAGAATTCTTTGAATGGGCATTCCGTTGCGTGTAATGCCGTTCAACTATTGATCTTTTTCTAATAGGAATAAGATTTATAGTTACTTGAAAGGCATCAAATTTATGTGTAAAGATTAAGGTGCATCGTTGATCGTGGGACTTGTGAAATCAGTTTTAAAGATGAGTGGTAAGGTGCATATTGGATGTGCAACGACGCTTCGTAGTGCGGGGGTGTGAAGATGGGTTGCGGCCACGCTACTATCAATCAGCAAGGCGCCATTGAGGGTTGATCGGGCCTCGTGAGAAACTGTAAACACTTACCCGCTTTATCAGATGGATGTTTTTTCGCTTAGCCGCACGGCAGGTCCAGTCAATTAATGGATTGCGCCGTTACTTGGTTTATTTTTGTTACCGACGCTGCTTAGCATTAGAAGAGGCTAATTTATTTCGAAGGGTTTGACAGGTAAGGTATTAGTATGATGCAGATCGTCCGCTCGGAGGAATGTTACCGTCTTATCATTGATTATTATAAATGGATGAGTTTGTCGGAGGGCTATTGCTCGATGGCTAGCTTGATAAACAACACGGCTCATATAGTATTGACTCAAGCGCTCCCCAGGTAGGTGAAAATTAATTGTATGTGTGGTTCTCGAATGAGTGTGTAACCAGATATGGTTGTTGGTATATTTCATTGATTTCCAAGTCTGAGGTTCGAAGCGCTTAAGAATTGAAGACAAATATTTGTATGTGGTCTCGGTGTTGTGAAGGGCGGTGCCGAACACATGTGCGCGCGCGCATGAAAAAATATTGTGTGTCCTGTGTGTGCGGCGAGCCTTGTCTTGTTGACAGTGTGCATAGTTGTGGTAAGCATCCGCCGAGGTGAGGACGACCACCCTCATCAAACGCTTCTGACTCTTACCCTTTCACAATTCAATATCATTGTTATTTACAATTATAGATTCGCGACAACATAGTTGTATTATATTACAATCATCTCTTCCGGAATAATTATGTTGACGGAACTCAGACTAATACGAATATCGGAAATTGGTTGTTAAAACTTTAATCAGAACATAAGTTTTGGAAAAATTTGTTTAACTTTTAACAAATGAATTGTAGCACATCTGTATTCTATAAGAAGTTTTAAAATTATTTAAACGTTAAACTTGTACACGAAACGTTCGTTTTAAATACAGTAGATATACTTAGTAGGTACTTATATGGTATTTTTTACATATAACATTGTAATAATTAATATATAAAAAAACTTAAAGTTGTCTCATTCAGAGTATTCAAATTCACACTTAATAAATAATTAACAGGCCTCAACCTGAGATTGAGGTCAATAACTATCAGAAATTTTAAATTAATAAGTGCGTTCAGCATAAAAACGCGTGTAGTTGTTAATTATTATTCAAAGCAGAAACATGATCTGCTACGACTGACATCAAGAAGTTCAACTTCTCTCTCTATTCTACCAATTCTTTAAGATCCTAGCACTGAGCATACTTCCTTTATAAATGAATGTTTTCATAATTTGGAAAACGCTTCATTATAAATCATAAAGAGGTAAATAAATGTTCTAATATACTTACATTTTGCTATGTTATTATTTTACGTATTAACGACATTCAATAGGTTCTAAAACAAAATGGCCGAAGTCTCAGTATGTCAACAAATACATTTCCCACATCCACTATAATCCTTTATTATACATCTCAGTCTCACTCACTTGCTAACTAAATTCTTAAATTGGTTATTATGATTGGGTGAATAGGTTGGTTTAATTGGTCGATTGCCATCATACGTGTAAATACTGTTTTTATCACTTAAAATGTCTACTTTTATTATACCTTGTCTGTGTAGTAAAAAAAATCATTCATTAGAAGCAAATAAAACAACCGACGAACCCCCAGCACGTAGGTGGCTAGGTGGTGAGTTACTTTGTTATCTGAAGGAAGCCGCAGTGCGATGCTGGTTTTTAATCAATATTTAATTTAGTCGGAAAGCGCGTGAGAGAGCCGTCTGGCGTTGCCAGGACATCCAGCCACAATCGTAACAGTGTAAATCTCACTGATTAGATATCATTCCTGGGAACCGACGACAATTCAAACAGGCGCACACATTTTCCTGTGGAATGCATTTTTGTTATTTGTCTATGCTCTATTTCTTCATGTTTCACGTGTCGTAGTAACTCAGAACTGCATCAGACAATCGTTTATTATGAAACCATTAACAGATTGATCAGTGGTAGGTACTTTATAATCTAAATTCTAAATTAATCAGAGTTTCACTTAATTTTATTTTTCGGGAGACCACCGCAAAACCAAAACCACATTTGCTGTTGTATTATGGTGGGTGTGAATAAAAGATACCGCAGCCAATCCACTATGATCAAGTAGTTCTGCTATCCTCTGATGCTGCAGAGGCTCTTTAACAATATCCTTTCAGCTTTTCCGTTACACATTCGCTTAAAAAAAGACTGCTTTCTAGAAAATTTTCTTTTCATGGATATTTCTTCTCTGATTAAACCCGGAGATTGATAGGTCTTTGGCCACAATTAACAACAACTATGCCAGTCTCTTAACAGCCTCGACCAAAAAAATACGTTCTCTGTTATTAATTGATGTCAGTTTTGGTGTTCTAATGTACCTAAACAAAATTGTGTTTATTTAATGGGATGTGTTGACTGCACGCGATCCATTCTCACGGCCTAACTTAACAAAAAAGCGACATTCCCCAAAATTTTATGTGCCTTCATGAAAATAAATTGTTAACTCTATTTGCTAGTTTAATATAGGGACTAGTACTAGTAGTTGAATAATAGTTACTAGCGGTATCTAATGTTTCTACCTTTCTAGCTCTCAGAGGAGTTTTTTTTTGTATTTTAAAAGATTAATTTGTCGATAATTAATGTGTTAGAAGTAGGAAATGAATTACCGTTACCAAATCTTGCTATAGATGAAATAATGTTCCAAGAACTTAAATAGCATTCCAGCAAAGATTAATAATGGTGAAAATCAATACTAATAATAAATCTGTAAGTGTAGGTATTGTATGTATGTGTGTTCCTCCATAGCTCTTAAATGAATTAACTGATTTTCATGAAACCTGGTAGATAAACATTTAGACGTACAGGACACAGGATAGGCTACTTTTTTCTTTTTCAACGCGGACGCAGTCGCAAGCACCAGCTAGATGGTAATAATTGTCGGAGTCCATGCGAGGACAATTGCTGTGAGCATCAATAAATAACTTAAGCTTAACTTAACTTAATTAAGAGCTTAACTTTAACTTTTATTAAGCGTATGATGTCTTTAAAACAGACTTTTCCACTTTTGTCGTAGTCTAATTTTTAATAAGGATTTTTTTAGACCAAGAACCATAAAAAAACATACTCGCCTTGAAGATTCTCACATTTTTCCAATTAATGTTTGGAAGGTTGTTCTTCGCTGACAGTTCGGCGCACATTCGATTATTGTTTTTAGTTTTAGGAGTAATTATAATGAAGTAAATTTCACATGGCAGGCATTCATTATGGAAATAATAAAAAAAATGAAAAAAGTCGAGAGCGAATTGACAACATTCAATTGAATTGAAATAATTCAAAAGATGCTGACGCCAGTGTAGTGAAGAAATGATTGAAGTCTTCGTATGTACCAATAAGTTTGTTTAAGATTTCATTTGTGTAAGTATCTTGACCCGTAGTCACGCGTGATGTGTAATGTCGCAAAAATGCGAAGAGAGACACTTGTTTCACAATTAACATTATGTTATTAATACGCTGCGCAAATAGAAGTGCTCTCTCTATATGTATATAGGTATGTACGTAGACTTTACGTACAAGCTGCTTTAAGCGGGTAAGAGCAATGTTATTTATAAAATAAACTAAGGCACACATTAATATTGTAGGTATATTGTTCTTCGCTAAGTTATGTAATTGGGGGAGATGTCAGGGTTTTCGTTTTTGATCGATACCCGCAGTTTTTTTTAATGAATTTTCAGAATTATGTACACATTGATTACTACAGAGCTGTAGTAATTAAAATATCTGATTTTCAATGTGAAATGATTGAATGTGAATCTTGGTTCATAATAAGTATGACACTGATCAAAATTATTTGACCATTATTCTGGATTTTGGAGAATATACTATTATAATAACTGCTTTGCATTTTAGCGAAATGTCTCAACTTGCTTGTGCCATAAGATTTGTCATAAGATTGCCATAAGAATGCCAAACAGAGTTCTCCCAACGCGATCTTCTTTCGGTCATACCGGACTCCTCATGACCTTTCTGTTTCCAGAGGTTCCCTCTTCTGTTAATAGCACAAATGGTTCCTCTCTTAAAATTTTCTTAGGCTATGTTAGTATCTCAGATTATTTAGTATATATATTGTCTAAAGATCCGTGTCGCTTTACAAGAAAAGTTTTACTTTACAAAAACATAGTTGTACACATCAGTATTGCAGTGGTGAATTTTTCTCTCTCTGACTCGATTATGACTTCCACAACAGCAGTATCTCAGTGGCAATAGAAAACAGCGATTTTTAAATTACATCTTTGTTTGCTATACGCCTATACAGAAATCAATAGGTTTCCAGCAACAGGTCAAAAAAGTTGATATTTGTTTATTATAGTTTCGTTTACCCTAACGGAGCCAAGGGGTTTAATAAATAAATCGTATAGCTTTCAATTCTCACAGTTTGCTCCGTGATCCGTCGTGCGTCGACTTGCGACTGTGCTAAACCTCATTCCATTCATGTTGTCCCATTCTCTCGCATTCTACACATGCTATTGCCTCTTCCCACATTTTAACTTTATACTTTGGAACCGCCCTCGCTTGTTAATTCCCAGAATTGAACTCGTCATATTTTTTTCAATGGCCTATAATATAATTTGATCGGGAAATATTTATGGAAGGGGTTGGCTTGTGACGCGGTTTGATACGAAAACATGTTAATTAGACACTGCTGCTTTTAAACGACATAGTAAAATATTACTTTTTTTTAATCTGATCATCGGAATGACAAGGTACTGGGCGTGAACCAAAGTGAAACTATGACTATAATAGTGTGGCTACTTCGGTGCGAGTAAGGGATGCTCGTATGTATATACCCCTATATACACCTCAACTTGCACTCAAAATCAATTGAAATTATGCTTCATTATCGCTTAAGTAACGTTTCTATAATAACCTTTCGAACAGTTTGGTTTTGATTACACTTTTTTTTGTCAGGTATTTACCTAAATGTTCGGGACATTATTATACAATCATATACTTATATTGATCCATAGAATTACTTATCTTATGTACAGCTACGCGTTTTATGTGTAACAATATTATTTTTAAACCTAGCATTGATATGTATTGTGAATATTATTAGTTTTTAAATTTACTAATAACTACTTATATTCGTCTCAATAAATTTTCATAAAGTAATGACATAACATTTAAAAAAATGTTTATTTCTTTGAATTTCTCTCTCGGAGGAAAAACTATTGGTATAATTGGTAAGACTGAAAGATGAAATATGGCTGTTTTTTTGTATAAATAAGATAGTACGTATTTCGGTATTTATGTCCGCAGCGTTACTCCAAAGAAGATACAATTATACTTACATTATACTGTGAATGTATAATATCTTAATATACCTAAGTATCATCAATACGAGTACTAATAATAAATCTGTAAGTGTTGGTCATGGAGTAAGTTACTTTGTTTTCAGAGATATCGTGTTTATAGGCTCTATACATGATACTGAAACTAAATTGACCATTTTTAGAATTTTTTTCTGTATGTATGTATATATGTATGTATGTATGTATGTATGTAAGTATGTATGTATGTTCCTCCATAACTCTTAAACGAATCAACTGATTTTCATGAAACTTGGTAGATAAATATTTAGACGTACGGGACACAGGATAGAATTTGAAACCTATTTTCCCATTTTTTTTTCTAAAAATATTAAGAATACATTTTTAATGGTCAATAATTGGATATACTACAATTCCTGTACGTAGATATATTGTAATATTTTATATCATACCACTTGGTAAGTTTGAGAAAGAAATAATCAAGAAATCTCTATAGTATATATATTTATATATATTCTTAATAATAAAGTTATTGTATATGAGATTGTTTTACAAGAGCCTTAGGTTTTATGGAAACTATTCTTACTATCTTGTAATATTATTAAATATATTTTAAAATAATAAGTAAGTTATTGAGGAAGATAATTATTGATCTTCACTTAATAGCCAATATTTATTCGTAGCATGAGGCTACGCGTGGCTACGATGCGCTACGGCTTCCGTAGCAAATTTAAAACTTCTTTCAAACTAATTAAACAAGGCAAGTCAAAATAAAAGTATTCTTAAAATATTAAGGGCCTCTTTCACCAACTACAAATAAAGTGTTGATTAGTTACTTTTAAAAATCATTTTCTGTTTTATTGAATTATGCACTCGGTTTACTGCATCGTTCGATAGGCGAATGTTTTTTATTATTTTTTTTACAAAGTTCGGGACTTTTACCGTACAAACAAAGGTATATCAGCAGTCAGCACCATTATCCCCGGTTACCGGTGACTTTAAATGACAGTTAGCCTACTTGACAGTTGGTGAAAGAGACGCTAAGACCATTAATGCATTATGCAAATGTTATATTACGCATTGGGACTCGCTATTTGAAGCATTTTAATTAAGAGGAAAGTGAAAGGAGACTTCTTTTAGTCACATTCCTGTTTTTATATTTTGTCATTAATAATAAAGCCTTTTTATTTCTTACTTGATACAAAGTTACACATTTTATAATATAACAATTTTACTATTTTATTTATTTGCTGTTTAGTAAGTTAGTATTTTTTTTAATGTTAGTAATTTTGTCATTACAAACAAATAAATAATTTAAGGTGTTTGTCTTTGATTATAAATTAAAGTTTGTTTGTCAAGTTCACGCTGTATTTTAAACAATTTAAAAATCGAAGTATTTAATTTTTTTATTTACTCGTATTATTGCGGGTTTTATTTCGAAACGGCTAAACGGATTTTAAAATATTTTTTGAGCGGTAAGAGTCTATACTAATATAATATTATAGAGAGGCATTTATTTTTGTATGTTTGTAATAAATTAACTCAAAAACTACTGGACCGATTTTAAAAATTCATTTACCTATAGAAAGATACATTATCAGCGAGTAACATAAGACTGTCTATACTAATAAAAATATTATAAAGAGGAAAGATTTGTTTTATTGTTTGTTTGAATTGAATAGGCTCCGAAACTACTGAACCGATTTGAAAAATTCTCTCACTGTTGGAAAGCTATGTTATAAGAGATGAACATAGGCTATATTATATTTTCAATAAAATAAAGAATCCATACTAAAACTCCAATAATGTAACCCTAAAAAATGACCTAAAATATTCCTTACGTCGCGTACTATTGATGATAGAACAAAATAATGTAGTACGACTTTGCAGAAGGCAGCATTATCTACAAAAAGTGTTGCCACAGCATATGTCTCACTATTATAGTTATGCCACAATAAGTGTTCTTTTATTTTAAAATTTTAATTGAAATGCCGCCGCTAGAAAAGGCTTTAATTTGTATTTTGGTATTAATTCTTATCAAAATAAATTAGTTCATATTCAAGACTGCTTCAATACCTTTAAAATTAAATTAAATTTTCAAAATACCTTAGCATCATTACCTATGCTATCATATGGTCAAATTTTTAAAATTACGAGGGTCCTATATTACCTATAGGTATCATCTCATCAAAGTTCCAAAATTCCTTAAAAGGGACCTATTATTACTTACCTACATTTTCATGCGATCAAGTTTTCAAATTCTAAAGCTATGGTAGCTTTTGGGATCTACTGGTTGATCTATGAGTGAGTTCATAACATAATTATTAGCTTAACTTTTGTTCGCGGAAGAGTAGTAAAGAAAGATTCTTTTTTCTTAGTTCAAGCTGTTAAAAGTGTTATCGCATTATCACACACACACACTACTGACAACACTACTTAAAATGGAAGTATTAAACTTTAAACCTGTATAAATGATGAATGCAGAATCGCACATAATTATTTATGTTAATTTGTCGTGTAAATATAAAGTGGAGATGTTGGCAATACAGTTTCCGGTGCATATGCAAGACAATACCGCTGAATGGACCCATTAATAGCACAGGCGAATGAATGCGTAAAAACACATGTGCTTGTCGCGAACCCGGTACCCCCACGACAGTCGGACGGCCACATGGTCTTCTTATGATGCAAGACAAGAGGACGAACTCCGTCGTTTTTACGTTCATTCACTAATTTGTGTAGGATTTCGAGGAATTCCCTTTTTGAACAAATAAAGCGACCGGAAGAACACCCCCATTGACATTGAGCTCGAGATTTTAAAAATGTACAAGTAAAGAGTTTTGTGAATTAATCTGTCACGCAAAACATTTGTCACACAGATAGTTTATTACTTAGATTACATATAGGAGGATACTTTTTAATAAAAAAAAATTGAAGATGATCGTCTAAATTTATTAAAAAATCGATACTCGTATCATAAATGTACTTTTCTGACACTTATATAAGGGATAAACCATAGATCAATTTAATTAACGTTTTTAGACCACATTCAATTTTTACTATTAAACCTTCCACAAAAGCATAGAGGCAAATTGTATTGACTCAGAAATAACACAACCTCTGTTAAATTATAATTGGAAACGATTAGTCCTTTAACAACTCTCTCTTAAATTACAAAAAACCTTAAGAAAACATTGTTTAAAATATTTTTGACTAACATGTATTTGATCGATATTGCATGAATTTGTATGTTTTGTCTTATAAATAAATTTTTTTTATGATTGTATTAAAATCGGCTGGCAGACATGATGGTAGGTGGCTACCGTCACTTATTAACATAAACAACGCCATAAGTGCTGTAAGTGGGCTGATGACATTAGTAGCATTTAGGAGAGCTCTTTGGTATACTATCTTCTAAGTATTAAAAAATAATAAGCAGAGAGATATAATAAATAACTCCAATCTACATTAAAAAAACTTCTAACCTAATTAAATTATGTTAGCAGGAACAAATAGTGGTCAGCACAACATTATCGTAAGCCTTAAATAAATAATATGATTAGTAACTTCACGGTCGGGAATTTCCCGGAATATAAATGGCGTTGTTCAGAGAATACCTAACAAAGTTTTGCTTCCTGTTCCTCAATTGTTTAGTGGATAGTGAAGTAAGTGCCTAACAAATATACACTTGTATGGTCGGTACCTGATGTACAATGGGCAGGTATGAGGGATAAATTGTTCGGTGCGTTACAGCACCGTTATTTTGTTGTGACTAGCGACACGCTGGCGCCTGACGTTCGCGCTACACAATGCATTTTGTTTGCGACTCTATTACTTGCATTGATGATTTTTTTAAAGCGATGGTCAGCAATTGTCAACTTTGTGGCATCCGCTGTGATCGCCAGTAAAGTATCACGAAGATCCCTCGAAGAGGAAGAGGAGATGAAAATTATTTATGACCAAAAAGGTAAATCAGGGGAATCAATGTTTCTTTACAATTTCTTTATAAACTATTAGATAGTTGTAGTGCATTATAAAAGTGAGTGCCAGTATCTTATTCACTTTTTAAAAAGAGGTGGAAATTTCCGATGTGTCGTTTGAGATAGAGCGGCTACTTTGCTGCTTAATTTTTTTACTAACTTACTTGATTACATTACTTCGCTTAGGAATTAGGTGGATTTTACAGAAAATCACCCTAAAATAACAGCATGCGTACTTTTGTGTTTCGGTGATGCCAGGGCCCTTTTCCCTATCTGGTTTAGTTTAATTGTCAACTCGCACGATTTATTTTCGTGCGAAATTCCTAATTCTTTATCTTAAATCCTACTGTGGTCGGCAGCGCACTTGTAGTGGTGTAGTTTCTGTTATATAATATGACGGTAGCCATATTAACATAAAAAAATAATTTGTTTTTATACACATTTTTCCAGTTTTTCGATTTAGTCATCATCCTAATATAGATGTAGTACATCGATGGATTTAGTACATATTTATTGGACTATTGTATCGAGCTCATTACTCTAATACTGTCCCATATCAAATAAACGAATATAAGATTTAAAAAATAATGGTTTTCAATTATTCAAGTATCTACGTCAGTAATTGTATAAAATCAAATGGCGTTAACAGCGACCGACGTCTATTTGCATACGCTCTGTACTGAGTTTATCACAGTATCACCGGCCGGATATGATATGAGTACGTCTCGTCGAATTTCCGACTCTTATCGTATTACTCAATAACCTCAATTTAAATAAGGCACCCGTAATATTTGTGGAACAATGTTCACTCCAGTTCATTTTGCAATGTCGCCCTCAACAGTTTTAATCAAGACACCCGCATGTGGGTGGATGACTTAATTGGGGGTATAAATAAACTTAATGATTAGTGTTGATACTTTAAAAGCGGCAAATAGTGGTCACGTGTTGGGAATTCGTCACAAATGCCCTTCATGCGAAATTAGGGGCACTCCAATTAACTGAACGTTCGAAATATGATGTGATTATTAAGTTAAGTAAGATACATCCTACTAATATTATAAATGCGAAAGCTTTTCATAACTATTATTTCGATATAGTCATTGAATTGTATATAGTATATATAGCTACAGGATCAAATTATATTTCCATTTTTTGTCATCAGTTTTCTGAATTGCTTCCCACTATATAAGCTAATTTAAAGACGTAATCCCGTCAAAGAAATTCTAAACTTTTGAAGTCTCCGACCGAATATTGTTCAGACGCAGTTTTCTAGTTTTCTAGACAAAAAAATGATGTTCGTAACCTGTGACGTGGAATTATCTATTTTATTTTATCAATCAAAAGTCAAAACGGATGTAGATATACATTGAAGGCACAATTCACGTAACGGTTTATTAAATTTACATTAGAATTATCGTCACCTACATAAAGTACATTGACTATGTATATTTTGTACAAGACGTTTTACAATACTAAATTCTCATGAATTTAATATCGTACTTGCTTAGAGATATCGCCTGTTCATAGGTCAAAGCTTTTGTGATAAGAGTATAGAGTTATTGTGAATTGTATGCGTTAAAATGTAGGCATCTGTTATGCCTTATAGTGGGTCAATGACGTAAGACCTGCGTTGACCATAATGCACCCGTCACGGCATTCGTAATAACATGATTGAAATAATGGTATACCTATACCTAGCAATTACCCACATTGTGTTTCAAGTTGTTAACATCGACGGCGCCACATCGACATGTTAGGTGGATAGAGTATGTTAGTCATTTTCCCTCTCTGTCAGGATAACCGCTTCTTTCACCAACGTCAAGTAGGCTAAACCGTCCCTTAAAGTCACCCGCCACCGGGAATAATTTAGCTGATATACCTTTGTTTGTACGGTAAACGTCCCAAACATTAAATAGAAAATAATAATAAAAATCGCCAATCGAATGATGCAGTATACCGAGTGCATAATTCAATAAAACAGAAAATGATTTCTAAAAGTAACTAATCAACAATTTACTTGTAGTTGGTGAAAGAGGCGCTAAGTCAAAAATACGTTCTTTCCACTATCAAAAACAATTAAAAATTTACCTTATAGTAACTTTAATAACACTGAGCAATTATATAAAATTATATCTAAAGTAAGTACCTATTTATGAATGATTTTTTTAAATCTTGATTCTTGATCTATGACTGTGTAGATCACTGAAATCTATGTTGCATTGCCAAGATGTGACTTACGTCTATGACTAAAATACTTACCTACTGGTTTAGGTAGATAGGTGCTTTGTAAGATAAACATTTTATTAGTTGATTTGTATTCTACCTATTCCTATACCTATTCATAAATTTTGCTTTTTTAGTAATTTTCAAACATAACAGATAAAAAATATTACATTAAAGAAATTGTATTGGAAGAGAACAGAAACATTGTGTTCTTCTAGTAAACAAGCTCGTATAGCATAGGAATATAGCCTACCTAGCATAATGCATAGGATAAAATACATTTCGCGCGTTTGTCCTATAAAAAGACATAATTTCATACCAGAACAGTCCGTGGGAACTTCCCCGGTGGCACACTAATGGAAGTACCAAATGATATTATTGCTCTCGTATATTTATTGTTGAATTTTTTTTTGCACACAACCTGACAATGAAATTTAACCACGTTGCACAATGAAACGTCACCGCATAAATGTAAAGCTAGTCTTTTGTCGCGTTTTTTTTTTGCATTAGATTTATGTGCAATTTACTGAAATGAAAATTTTAACGAGGCCTTACCGTAAAGTTGTTTGAAGGTTGAAACTTATAGGAGGTGGCGCCGCGAAAAACAAAGAGGTCAGGGGTTTTGTAAGAGGTTGCAGCAGGAATGCTGGTAACACCGTCAACTCTCACACGCCCAGGATGAGTTGGACGTTTTTTTAAAGGGCGCGCGATTCTTGGAAGTATCTCTCGATCGGCCGGAGGCTGGCGCTCGCCGACCATTGTGGTGCGCGGCTAGTTTTGATCTTATTGTTAATGGGACGCTAAGTTTTTTCGAAGTTCGTTCGGAAAAAAGGTATCATCGGACCCCAGCGGAAACGTTACGGACCCTTGTGAAGCAAAATAGATATACGTTCTACGAAGGAGGTGTTATTTTAATCGTAAGGTCGGCTTTGTTGTTCAGGAATGTAGATGGCCTGTCATATTTAATGGGCAGATTCTCCGTCATTTACGAACTGACGGTGTACACGTTCTGAATATTTATCAACCACCATTGACTAATGAATTCTTCTGCATTAAACTACGAATTCTCGAGATTGCACGGTATAAATATAGCCATGGAAACCTGTGTCGAAATTATTTTTGTATAACCACTTGAAGTCTAAAGAATCCATGTTTGCATCCAAATTTTTTTTTCCAGTTTTCTCTTATAACGTTCTTTCTGTCTGTCTGCGTCAGTCTGTCCGTATGTATGTTCGTAACCATCAATACATCAATTAAAACCACATTCAAACGAAGAGCATAATATAATTACCTATATTCAAAGATTTCTTTGCCTATATTGGATTCAAAACGGTTAAGCTGTTTCTGAAATTATCAATGGCATGCACAAATGCACATACATACAGACAAACAGCCAAAATTCTAAAAAACATTTTTTTTGAAAAAAATATTTAATGTAAGTACAAACACGTCTCGTTTACGATTTTATTATAATTATGTTAAATGCATAATTTCCTAATACTACAATTTATTCTAAATTTTTACCTTAATTACATAATTTAATACTTTATAGCTACCATCTTATAATTTGTTAGTGACATTCAACAACTTAAAAATTATTTTAGTTCAAAAGAGTTACAACTACAATTCACTTTCCTAAAGGTAAAAAAATCTCAATTATTTTTCTATAGACTATAGACATTTTTTTATTATAATATAGGCGAGTGCTTATAGGGGTACATTTAACGCTTGACACTGGCAGGTAAGAAGCTGCGATATGATAAAATAAAAGCACCATTAATGAATAAACCACACACGAAGTACTTTATAATGGCATAATAATGGGTAACCTTCAGACATCGTCAAGAAGCGAAATTCTTTCCACTCCGCTTAATCCGACGAGAGCTTAAAATGGCAATTTTAAAAACCACACATCCACTACTTGCAGAGCTTCGCGTATTGAGATTGTATTTTGTGTTTTCTTACAGCAGCGAAAGTATTCTAAGAGACTTCATGAGGTTTCTCTTTTTTTTTTAGTTCGCTCAAGGCCTCGCTTAGCCCATCTCACTCTGACGAACCATAATGAGTAGTTGTTAATATTATGAATGGAATATCTACTCGACAGGTTTAGTTGTGTGCAAGCGCATGCACTCGCCGTGGAATGCACAGGCGGACACGTACGAACACACACACACAAACACACACACAAACACACACACACACACACACACACACACACACACACACACACACACGGATATAAGTAAGCATGCAGGTTTCGCTGCGTTCGGTATGTATATCACATTGTTATTTCAATCAACTTTTGTAACACTATAATACATTTGTGAAAGTGCCAAGTTTTTTATGATAACGTAACCTCTATATTTTTGAAAACACATATGTACTATTGATATTACACTGTTGTACGCGACTACGCCCGCGTATAGTTATAAAATTATAGCCTACCATACTCGCTGATACTCGTAATGTATCGGCTTTCTATAGGTGAAAGAATTTTCAAAATCGGTACAGTAGTTTTTGAGTTTATTCATTACAAACATACAAATCTTTTCCCTTTATAATATTAGTATATATTAGTAAGTCCATCCTTACATATTATAAAACAAAGTTCTCCGCCGTGTCTGTCTGTGTTCGCGATAAACTCAAAATCTACTGCACTGATTTTCATGTTGTTTTCACCAATGGATAAAGTGGTTCTCAAAGAAGGTTTTAGTATATAAGTCGCGGGCAGCAGCTAGTGTAAAACATCTTTATGTTACTGTCCTTTGACAGTAGGCATACGTTCGTAAGAATGAATATAAAGGTCCAATTACTAGCGTCCTCCATTAAAAACTTTATTTATAGTGGGATAAATAACTTGCGGCTTTTTAATCAATCATGTGGACTACCGAGTGGCATCCGGTGCCCACAATTGTCCAATGACTGCTGATCATTCAACTGTACGTTAAATACAGGGTTACCTCGAATTCTTCTTACCTCATCAATAAATTGTGGAATTTATTTCCTATACACATATAACTAGTTTTTAAATAACCGATTAAGCCGAAACTAAGTTTTTATTCATATGTGTTGTATTAGAAATGAGATCATGTAATATAACAGCAAAAAACAGCCTTCTAAGTCTAGTATGTAATATTTAAAGATGTAAGCCGTGATAGGCTTTGGTCTCCACCCAAAAGAGTTTGAATATTTTTTATACTATAAAGGTTATCAGACAGGTTGACTGTTCACTTGGCTACCTTCTATATCCACAAAATTATAGATCGGAATATTCTGTGCCTATAACATAAGCAACGACACGGGTTTTGCAAATGCGCTGCCAACAATAGTTGGATTAAGGATTAGAAGGTGGAAATGGCCCTTACTCATTAATCGAATCAAAACAGCACACTTGCCGCATTTCTAAAGTTGGGCCCTACCGAGAATCGAACCTTGGTCCCTGAGAGAGAGCGTCAACTTTACTACTACTCTTTGACTCCCCCCAATTTCTCCTTACATTGAGGAGAGGCCTGCGTAAAGATGGATTATAATAATAGAAAGACTAATGCGACTAAATGTTGATTTAGTTTAGTCCTAAGGTTTAGTTGTATGTACATATCAGATGTCAATCAATAAGTAAGGCATAAAAGTATTGCCTGGAGGTATGACTTGCTCTCTGTCTATTTTTTATTAAATCTACAGACAATATGGATAGGCCAATGAAATAAGTCCGAAAATATGTAATGGCAACCCTGAACACCTATAACCGCTTGTAAATTAACGTTTAAGCAAAATTACCAATTATTGCACACTGTCTTGATGGGTATAGTTCCCTCAACAAATGGAATGTTGTTCCATTTGCTCGGATGACAATAAAATTATTGTCTGTAGGTGCGTCTGTTGCGTTTTTTAAATGTTTCCCGGTCACTGCTGTCACGCTTATCACGCAGTTGCAGAAGACGAATTGATTCTTAATTCTCTGTCAGTCAGTTTAGTTAGAGCTAAAGTTTAAGCAAAACTAAATACGAGTAATTATCTATGCGATTTAGTATCCTTGTTTAGTGTCACTTTTTAATAAAAAAAAACGACTTCAAACCGTCTCATGGATGCCACTGTCAGAACTGGACCAAATTGAAATGGGACCACACGGGAAGCACCAGCTTTCAAATAAAAAAGAATCATCAAAATCAGTTCACTTAGTCGAAAGTTCTGAGCTAACAAACATAAAAAAATACAGTCGAATTGAAAACCTCCTCCTTTTTCAATCGACTTCCAAAGTCAGTTGAAAAAGTCGGCTAAATTGGAAGTCGGTTGAAAACTCTCTTCACTGCTGTATCTATGTTTTGATGAGGATGGTGGCACTCTCATGCAATAGCCAATAATTTTGGAATAGGGTGCTTAAAATAATGTCTTGACTGCTGCGTTGTCCCGTGCAGAGATTTTCGGTAAGACTTTTTTGGAAACTGACTGGCTGCAATACTTCAGCGCTGGCATAAAGTTTTGCAATAGCTTTAAAATATAAAATACATAAGGAATGCAGGATCGTTATGGGACTCCCGTTAGGAAATTATCTCATTGACACATGACTGCCGAAATCCGCCCCCATTATGTAGGCTCGAGTGGGCAAAGGCGACCGACCACCGCTTATGCACTTGGCCAAAAAACACGCCGTGCGTAACACAATATTTCCCAAGCAGGCTTTATTATTTATTGGTGGAGCAAGACAGGCGCACGGCCGGCGCCGCGACATTCTACTTCCAAGAACCGAGCTTCGAACGTGTCGGCCCAAAGCCGTTACATCTATGAAAAAACGCTATTTATGTACATGAAAAAATCGGGATACGGTGCGTATTTATCTCGAGACCGTGAGCTATGCGCTTTTTGTTCAGACCCAATTTGCAGGAATCCACAGGTACCGCCTACACTGTTAAATTTAATTTAATGTTTAAATTAATTTCTTTAATTTTGACGGGGATAAAGGCGAGAGCCTCGACCATTGCTATTATCTTTTAATGTGGGACTAAAATATCTACTATTATAACTTGGATAAAAATATTTTTATTGATAGGTACATTGTATTTTCATTTGATCACGTGAAACCTCATACGATAACTTAATAGGTATCATACAATATCAAACGACAGATTCTCTCAAAAAACTATTCGGTTTCTTCCAAACAATTAATTTTAAAAAGCAAGTACAGTCAGCGTCAGAAGTAGATGAGCATCTGAAGTAGGCAAATAATTGTTGGCATTTAATTTTTCATTAACATCTACACAACTGATTTCAACTGAACAACTGAAATGTGAGCTTCTATGAATCCAAATACATATATCTAAACACTCATATCTTATATATTTCATTACAAAGGGAAAGTCTTTCTGTTTTAATAATCTGAGGTCTTACGCTTGAATGACATCAATGAGGTATTAATTAATAGACTAAATATGAACAAACGGAGCAAAATTTTACACTGAAAAATTTCCAATCCTTATTTCAAAACTCTAACTTCTATAGTTTAGGAGAAATAGCAATTTTAAAGTACTTAACATATCACTGGTCAAAACATATAATCGTTAACCGCCTCTCTCTGTTTCTCCGCTAATTTCTTATAAACCACTAAACGGATTTTTACACGGTTTTCATTAGTGGAAAGAGCCCTAAGATTTATCACATCCTATTAATTATATTACTAGTAAGTATTCTAACTAGATTTTTTATTTATTTAAAGGACTCAAATGACTGCTAGGTAGGTAACACTCGATTTGTTCGGGAATTTTAGAAAGTTGCTTTTTCGAAATCGTGAAGAAAATGGAGCATAACGAAATAGGAGAATAATTTCGACGACAAGGCAACAAAAGAGGCATTCGGAGGCGTTTCGGAATTTTGACTGCGACAACTGAGCCGATTGTTATAAAGCGCTTTTAATCTAACTTTATCCCGCACTTAGGCGCTCATCCGTTTATTCTCTTTTTTATGGCGACGTTGCTCACGCTCTTTATAAGTTTTTAAATTAAATTCTTTTGTCATACGTCATTTTTTTTATTAATTCTACCATGCGATTAAGTTTTTGTATGACATCATGGATTGTATACTTATTCAGATGTAACTAGTTCAGAAATCTTCACCAAATGATAGTTTAAAAAATGCTATGAATTGGAGAAAAAATTGTTGCGTTGCTTACGAACTTAAGTGCAAAAAAGACAATAATCACAATTGAAAAATATTTAAGGCAGTTACAACGTCAGAATCACGTTGGAGTCCAAATTTATGATTCCTGGCGGATCATAATGCCATGATGTGTTTAGTTTGCAGATATAATTTATTA
Organism: Synanthedon formicaeformis; assembly: GCA_945859745.1. Lineage (NCBI taxonomy): Eukaryota > Metazoa > Arthropoda > Insecta > Lepidoptera > Sesiidae > Synanthedon > Synanthedon formicaeformis. The sequence goes on from OX243957.1 coordinate 4,415,886, forward strand.
ACGTCATATTATTTGTAGTTTTATAATTGATTATATTTATTTTCCAAAAATTCATATCATTTATTAGATAAAAGTTGTAAAAAATATACGATTTCTGTAAATTTTCATTCAAGAAAAGTATAATCAAGTGTCACTTAGTAGTTTTTTGTGATATTAAACGTCTTATTTTAGTATCAAAGAGATATTTCTGTTTTTTTTTTCAACCTAGTATGTGAAGTCATTTATGTTCTCAAAAAATATTTTTTCATAATTTTTTAATATTTTGTATATTTATCTGCGTAGGCCGTCGACCGCTAGTTTGAAAAGGGGCTGTTTAAAAACTGTTCTAATGAGAATTCATTTTAAAATATTTTTCAGCCATGTACTAGATTAAAAAACTACAAATAATACGTTAACCTGCAAACTTAACATCTCAAACTACTATTAAAAATCATAAATTTTAACTCCAGCGTTAATCTAATTCATGAACGCTCTTAATTTAAAAATGTGTATTTTTAGGTTTTCTATATTATTTACACAAACTTCAGAAGCTTGCAAGCACATTTACCACACTTAACCTGGACTTATCAATACTAATAATAAATCTGTAAGGGTCGGTCATGGAGTAATTTACTTTGTTTTCAGAGATATCGTGTTTATAGGCTCTATACATGATACTGAATCTAAATTGACCATTTTTAGAATTTTTTTCTGTATGTATGTATGTATGTTCCTCTATAACTCTTAAACGAGTTAACTGATTTTCATGAAACCTGGTAGATAAACATTTAGACGTACGGGACACAATATAGGCTACTTTTTCTTTTTCAACGCGGACGAAGTCGCGGGCGCCAGCTAGTAAATCATATATGTCAACATTACAAAATAAACAGAGTGTGAAAATAAATTAATTTATACAATACATACCAAAAACTTGTCAAAAATGTAAGCCAGGAACTAGCTATTAAAAATGAAGTAAAACAAGTAATTGACCTCCTATTGTTATTTTGCATGTAATATAACCCGTCTAGTTTGGCAATCTTTGCTGGAATTTCGTCCTTGTCCGGTGCATCCTCTATATTGCCTCGGCGACCACCTTGTTTGTATTCGTGTTTCTGAATTTAATAGACCTGTGTACTCGTACAAAGAATTGGTACAATACTCTTTGTACACAGATCGACAGACAGGCTGACGGACCACTTGATTATAGGTGGCTGTCGGGATAGGAAAATGGCAAAATACTGTGCTGTCTTCGAACGTATCGGCCCAAAGCCGTTACATCTATGAAAAAACGGTATTTATGTAAATGAAAAAATCGGGATACGGTGCGTATTTATCTTGAAACCGCGAGCTCTTTGTTTAGACCCAATTTGCAGGAATCCACAGGTACCGCCTACACTGTTAAATCCTACACCGTTAAATTTAATTTAATGTTTAAATTAATATCTTTAATTTTGACGGGGATAAAGGCGAGAGCCTCCACCATTGCTATTGTCTTTTAATGTGGTACTAAAAGAACTATTATAACTTGAATAACTCCTATAATTAAGACAAATATTTTGATTTATACATTGTATTTTCATTTGATCATGTGAAATCTCATAAGAAATCTTGTACTATAGGTATCATATATCAAACGACAGATTATGTCATAAAAATTTTCGGTTCCAAACATTATCCAAACAATTAATTTTAAAAAGCAGGTTCATAAAGTTAAAATTACAAAATATAAAGCTATTTATTCATAACAATAATATTATTTAACAAAAAATCTGAAGTTCGCTAGTCACTTTCACTGCCTGAATAGTTGGCCAATAATGACAGTCCAAGAGCCGTTGGAGCCACCTTTGTAGAAGTGTCATCACCGACTGCTGTACTTGTACTTGTAGCTGTTGAAACACTATTTACACCGGCGCTTTCCTTCACTGTCACACTCTTGGACTCACTTTTCACACTTTGTACATCACTGGCCGTTGTCCTTTTGCTTTTCACAAGACACGACAGAGCGGATTTCTTCGAGAGAACTCCTATACTTTTATTCCAAGATTCACATTTGCTCTTCTTTGGTAACGCGTCAATTTTGGCAATCTTCGCTGGCGTTTCGTCCTCGTCCGGTGCATCCTCTATTATTTCCTCAGCGACCACCTTGTTTGTATTCGTGCTCCCGAATTTAACAGACCTGTGTACAAAGAATATAATATTTATTATACTGTTATTATGTTGAGGTCGACAGACGGGTTGACAGTACAATTGATTATAGGTGGCTATGGCCGCGGACAATTGTAAATTGAAACTGCTTAAACGCAGTAATTGTTTTAAAGAATTTAAATGTCTCTTTGGTTCACGCGAAATTGTTATATGAGTCATCGTGAGATTGAAGCATCGTTGGAAATTAATAACGGTGTCAGTAAAATAATGCATAGCATATTGTATGGCGTTGTAAAGCATAATTTTACGATTGCTAATAAAGATTTCGCTGATTGGCTAAATGCTAAAAGATGACATCAAATAAGTAGGTACAATACACATACCAATATATTTAAAATATTTTGTAAGAAATGAACTAGGTAATGACTTGACGATCTTCTATTAATTTGAGTTAATTTCACTGTTAACTAGCTGTTGCACGTGACTTCGTCTGGGTAACTTTATAAAATATAGCCTATGCTGATAAGTAGCTGTATATAGGCGAAATAATTTTACAAGCTTTTTATTAACTTGCAATGTATGTATGGTATGTATGTTTGTCGGGGTGGAATTTTGCAACTGAATTTTAAATCAGTTATCTTTAACCGATTGAGCTGAAATTTGGTGTACACCCTTATTTTGGACAGACAGACAGCGGGAAGCGACTTTGTTTTATACTATGTAGTGAAGCTAATACGCTTACTTGATAAATTCATCGTCTTCCTTTTCCTCGCGGGCCTTCCTTTCCTCGGTTGTCTCTGTTTGGTATTGTTTCAGCATTCCCTCGTAGTCGACGGCACGCTGTCTCCTATTTAACTCTTTCAACTCCTCCAAGCTTTCGAGTAATTCTATTTCCTGTCTCGACTGTTCCGTTCTGTATTCTGTGAATGGATAAAGGGAAATTAGAAAATTGTAAATGATTAATTTATAATACTATAGAAAAGGTGACAAAAGGTGAAATTTTAAAAAAAAATTAGAACATCAGACTCCGCCATTTGAATATGGGTGAAATTAATGCGCTGCATTTAACATTTTTATTATCCTTACATAATATAAAACGAAGTCCTCCGCCGCGTCTGTTTGTCTGTCTGTTCGCGATAAACTCAAAAGGTAGTAGTATATAATTTACAAAGTTACGCGGGCGAAGTCGCGGGCAGCGACTAGTATAATATAAAGAAGTTGATAATTTTTTATTAACACTTATGAGGTTCGGCAGTTCAAACCTATTTAGTCTAGAAATTTTAATTCGATTTGTGAAAAGTGGAGTAAAAGCGGCATATTAATAGTCAAAACATTGCTGAAGAGCTAGGGCATGTCCACAGAAAAGTATTGACATATTTGACATATAAAGTATAGACCACCGGTTCTGCATAATGCGCTGCAGGTATAGGGAAAAGATTTCTAGTATGGCTTACTCATTCACCAAAACACAATAACAGATGTGCTGTTATTTTACCATGATTTTTTGTAAGAGGGTGGGATTAGCACTACTTTCAGCTCCAAAGAGCCAACTTTGAAGAGTTGGATCTGCCGGGATTCAAACAGGGGAACTCTTACCCTCAGAGCGTTAAGGCACACTAACCACTCATCCAACGGGCTCAACAATGAGTCCAAGAAATATGGGAAAATACATTACAAAATTCAAATTAGTCACCCAAACAATTTTGTTTGAAAAGGCTACCCTTTTTCACTTGATTATTGCTCAGTTAACAGCAAGACACCCATATTATGTACCTAATAATTTCATGGGATTATTGGCCTCCTCTTCTTTTTGCTCCTCTTCCTCCCGCTTCGCCTGTTCTTCTGCTAATTTCAATGCCATAAAGTTTCTCGTAGCGCCAGCTTCAATTTCATAATCAGTGTTCTTCGGGTCAGTCTTGAATGATATCTCTTGAAGACAACGCGTACACTGGAATATTAATTACTTTCATTTTATTACATAATATTAATGTTTTACATTTGGACAGCAGTCAGAGCAGAATGCTTTCTTTTTGTTGTTATTTTGCTTGTATAAACTGAATTGGATAATTAATTTGAAACAGTACCCAATTTTTTCTTGTTTTGTATCTTGATTTATAAAAAAATTAAATTTTTATTGTCATACTGTCATAATATAATAATACACTATCTCCAAAACAAACAATTATTCATAATATTATTTAAAAAATTTACAAATTAAACCATATTTTGACAATAGCCAATGTTTTTTAATATTAAATTTTAACAATCGTTCAAAATCCCCAATCAATCAACCGTTATGATGTTCGTTAAGATTATGGAGGAACATACATTAATATACACACATACATACATACACTTACAGATTTATTATTAGTATTGATGATTATGTTTGGAATATGATAACCAATTTCTCTATTCATTCTTAATTCCTTATTCGTGATTGTATTATAGGCGACGGTAGCCACCTACCATCAAGTGGACCGTCAGCCTCTGATAACCTTAACATAAAAAAGATATGACTTTACACTAACTTTTATGTAGAATCTGTATATCCTTATCCCCAAATAATCTTCATTTTCGACATCCTCTTTCCTAGCATTAAACTTCTTTCCTTTATAAATATACTCCCCACAAGTAGCGCAACGCATATTGAACGGTGCCATCAATCGTACTGTGTATTGGCGGTTTTTCGCCAATTTCATACGAGGAATTTTCGACGGATCGAAATCGGGAGGATAATATTTCTGAAAAACGGCAAAGATAATAATCATTAATATCCCTTAAATAAGAATCCATATCACGACAGCATAGTTAGGTTAAGAAAATACAAACTTACGTTTAAAACTTTTCTTTCAGACATTTTTTATACTTTTATGTTTAAATTAATATTACAAAAAACAATTATTTAACAACTGGATAATTCACAAAACGAAAGAAACAAATTATTTACATCAATCAAGCAAGAATTATTCGCTAAATTCGCTTATTTGACTGATGACAATTGACAAGACAAGTGATAACCAGTGTTGTTCCTGACAAATTTAGGGTTGCCGTATTCTAATTCTAAAATTGCCGGATTTTTAGGGAGAACTAAGAAAAATGCCGTATTGTACAAAATGTTTATTTGGAAGGTTTAAATAATAAAAAAAATACAAGTGATGTATGTATGTACTATGCGTGTACTACTTTTAAACTTACTTATTTTATCCTTCACCATACAGGTTTTGAATAGTTTCTAGTACTTCTGATTCTGTCGCCTCAAATAAATGTGAATAAATGTGAAGAAGAAGAAGAATGAAATGTGAAGAACCTACCAGAATGAGGAACTAAAGATTTTAGACATTAAGATCTCGGAGATAAGGTTGCATTTGGTTCTGTTAACGTTTGTTTTCGTGGCGCTGTGGCGCTTCTACTTTATCTATGTTGTACAAGTTGGTGTGTTCCATTATACGAAATATTTTTTCTGTTTACTTTAGTCAGTTACCGTATTTTGACATACGGTAATCAAAGAGCTGCCGTATACCGTATTTATGATACCTAAGATGCCTGAATGCCGTATATTACGGCAATTGCCGTATCAAGAACAACGCTGGTGATAACTGACAAGTTTATTCATTCATCAATCATCATTCACAACAAGATTGTAAAAATTGACAAGTACAGTGTTGCCAACAATAATTGTGGAATTCCGCAATCCGAGTCTGTAACATCAGGTTAAAAATTTGTAGGAGAGGTAGAGGTAGAGGTAAGGAGGACCGACTTACATGGAGATCACTGAACTTGGCCCCCGCGAAAAAATTATATTTTCATTTTTGAATTTTTATTATTGCATATCGTTAGTTCATGGTTTGTACTTAATTGTTCGCTATGAATAATTGTTTGTTCTTTAGTTGTTTATTTAAATAAAATTAATTAAAAAAATACTGTTTGGTTAGCCTCCCTCAATCAAAATTATTAATATTTTCTCTCATTATCTATACTAATATCTATATCTATACTATCTTCTATACTCTATACTTATACTATACCGTTACTATACTAAAATGCGAAAGTAACTCTGTCTGTCTCGCTTTCACGCCAAAACTACTGAACCGATTTAAATGAAATTTGGTACACAGGTAGTCTAGAGCCTGAGAAAGGACATAGGCTACTTTTTAATGCGAAAAAAGGTTGAAAGGGGGAGATAAAAGGTTGTATGGAAGTTTCGTCATTTTTAAAGCTAGGAGATCGAAACTTATTTTTTTGGCTATTGATACTTACTAATCAGATATAAATAAATATTAATGCGAAAAAATGGTTGTAAGGGGTTGAAAGGGGGAGGTAAAAGGTTGTATGGAAGTATCGTCATTTTTAAAGCTGTTACCTTTTCACGCATTAACTAAATTTTTCATACAAGTTGTCAGGGATACAAGAAAGGTACCATTGATCCAGAAAAAAATTACTGTCCGCAAAGGGATAATCTAAAATAAAATTAAAAACTAACGCCCGGTCAAAGTGTTATAGCAACAATAGGTTAAGCGTTATATTGCTTACATCTTTTTTAATTTTTCAACGCGGACGAAGTCGCGGGCACCAGCTAGTCAGTCTATAAATTTTATTGACGTTTGTTCTTCAATAAATTGCATTTGTTCGAACATTTACTTGCCTTTTTATTGTTTAAATTACAATTTTTAATTACGTTACATTTCGAAAATGTTCAGGCGGAGGACTTTGTTTTATAATATGTAAGGATACTGTATTATAGAAGTTTATTTTATATATTATAAGGGTGGCAGACAGGCTGACAGTCCACTTGATGGTAGGTGGTTACCGTCGCCTAAAGACACACAGGCCTAAGAATGTAAATGCCTAAAGAGAGTCTACATCCCTTAGTTCAGTTTATTAAATAAGATTTATAATAAGTACGTAAATGTTATATAAACTCATTCTTCTTGCAAAATGCTATGACAACTATTAGTAGCTTTTCTTCTGACTCACTTCACTGCCTATTTGCAAACTGTCAGTGGATTTATAAATAAATATACTTAAGTACAGCTTTCGGTATCATTAAACATTAAATCAAACAGTGCCCGTAACGAGCAAATGTTGCAATGTCACAAACAAGATTGCTAAGTGAACCCAAAAGTAAGTACTTCCTGATTAGTAATTATTATATTGATATAATTGGAGCAGTCACTTAGTTAGCTTTTTTTAAGATACGTAGTTCCCTTGTCATCCTTAAACCAAGTGGGTTCCTTTTACAACATATAAATTCGTATATCTACAGTGCTAATCTGCATTGTCATTTATTGCTATTTACTCTTTAAAAAAATTATGTTTCAGTCGCGCCCTGGGATTAACTAAAGCCAGAAAATGCCCACGTTATATCAAATCAAATCAAATCAAGATCTCCCATTGTTCAAAATTGTTTCAAAATAACCACATTTAGTCAAATATTTTAAGTCTTCTTATAAAATAAGTGACATGATTCTGTTCTATATTAATTTTTTGAGAATATATCGTCCCCTTAATGCAAAAACCAAATAAGTGCGCTTATAGCGAAAATGAGTTATATACCTACACCATTAGAACCGCCGTCTTATAGAAGGTAGTTTTAACCCGTTTTTTGATACATAGCTTGGTTCCCAATGTATCATAAAGCAACTTAACAGTCATTTAATATCACTACGAATATTTAATATATTACTAGCCAAAAGTCAATGACTGCATGATAAATCCATCTTCTTGTTGTATATTTAAAATGTACTTGATTCTTCAAACATATTTATAATCAAATCAATCAATACTAATAATAAATCCGTAAGTGTAGGTATGTATGTATGTATGTTCCTCCATAACTCTTAAACGAATTAACTGATTTTCATGAAACTTCGTAGATAAACATTTAGACGTACAGGACACAGGATAGGCTACTTTTTTCTTTTTCAACGCGGACGAAGTCACGGGCGCCAGCTAGTATGTGTAAATAAAAAGATAAAGATTTCAAATATACAATCTGTTTTTAGTAGAAGTGTTTTAAGGCATGTACAATTTCAAACTCATTATTCTCAGAACTATCATTTTGCACTTAATTGGTTTTTGCAGTAAGGGGACGATATTTATCTCTTGCATTTCGCAAATTCCGTTAGATAGTAGTCTCCTTCGCCTCGTATTTACTAGCTATTCGGAAGACAATTGTTGAATTTCTTTTCTATTGGTTCTATTTTTTTTTTTTTTTTTATGCCTATCTATGTGATTTTCAGATTCTGATGTGAGAAAAGAACATATAAAATGTCGCATTCCTCAGCGAACAACATACAAGCAGGCTGCAGCTATGCCAACGGGGCTTCATAAACCAAAACCTCTCTCAGAAATAACGGTATTTTCTCAGAATTTTTCCTTCCATATCTGCTTTATAATAATTGAAGATGTGAGTGGATGAAGGTGATATGTCGCATTTTTGGGTTTTTTCGTTTTTTTGCGTTGATGAAGGTAATATGTCCTTATGAATGATTACAGACCTTAAGATTGCAGATTTAAGACATTTTTGGAAAATAACAAGTTGAAAAAGGTGTTATGTACAGTTAATTTTAAAAAGCTAAAGTGCAGAAAAGTTTACTTTTGTTAATGGAAGAGGGAGCTATGTTCACTTTTTTTTAAATTAAATAATACAAGTACTTAATTGCTATCATAAAATTAATATTTTAGGCTGTTTACGCAAATTTAGTATAAAAATCAGTTCCCTGGCGACTTAACTCAAAAACTAAAAGTAAAACTTTAACCTCGATTTATTCAAAATTGGAATTATGCGACATATCACCTTCATCCACTCACGTCTTCAATTATTATCATATAAAAACTTTTTTAACTAAATTTCGCCCAATCTTTACATAAAAAAATGTTCATTTTATTTATTTCTGTCTTTAGAGCCAACTTAACAGCATAATATAAGTGGTACTTCATAGTGGGACCACGAGTCAATCATCTATTAATCTCTTCTTAAATTTGACCATAGACTATGACCATACATAAACAAAAGTGTATACACATTACATACATGTGTGCGTGTATCAAACATACATTAGTGTGTAATGTTTATTTTGATTAATTTAATGTATTTCTAATGAATATTATATAAAAATATTAGCTTTATCCCAGTCCTTCTACGTGCTTCTATATAAAAACTATAGTGTAATAAATTTTCCACTACTCTGTCAGCGCAATTTTTTTTAAAAAGGAACCATATACCGGGAGTCCCACATCTTTGCCAAATGGAGGGAAAGTACCTTAAATACTGTAGATAGAAAATTTTGCTGAAAGATGACTTCATATTTATTTTAAAAAACAAAAACTTTAAATAATCGCCTGTCTGAACCGGGAACCGAACCCGCTAAATGATAATGATGCTTTAAGATATTGATAACACTCAAAATCTTTAAAATTTATTCATATTTATTGTATTTTTTACAAATACCTTAATGATCTTTTAATTATTGTTTATTTAATATTTATTTAACAGCAAAAGGTGAAATACGAAATGCAGCATTCACGTTTTCAAGCAAAAAATAATGTACGTCCAAGAGAGGTTAGTTCTTAATGATTTATCTGCTTTGCTATAGTTAAAATTTTATTTCTCTTCAATTTGGCTTCAAAATGGACAACCATATATACTTTCTAATTTCTACAAATTATACACATATTACATAAACCTTCCTTATTTACTGCTAAAGTCCGTTGAGTAGTTTAAGAGAAGTTAGACAGAGACTATTTATACAATTTCAAAGTGCATCCTACTAACACCAAGTTTGGTGCTATCAACCTATCAAACCTAGGTACTAAAACCAGTATTTTGTGCAGAGCGTTTTAGGTGCTTTATTATTTCGTAATTTAGCTTCCGTATATTCCAACCTGCTTATACAATAATATTTACTAGCTGGTGCCCGCGACTTCGTCCGCGTTGAAAAAGAAAAAAGTAGCTTAATCATCCTGTGCCCTGTACATCTAAATGTTTATCTATCAACTTTCATGAAGATCAGTTAATTCGTTTAAGAGTTATGGAGGAAAATACATACATACATACCTACAGAAAGAAATTCTAAAAATGGTCAATTTAGTTTCTGTATCATGTATCGTATGTATAGAGATTATAAACACGATATATCTAAAAACAAAGTAACTTACTCCATGACCAACCCTTACAGATTTATTATTGGTATTGATTATTTATTATCCATTAAATATATATCTTCTAATCTTAAAAACATTAAATTATGATTAACAGAACGTCAGAGTAAAATCAGCAGGCAAGGCAAAAGATGTTTCACAACGAACGCCTCGTCAGGAATTTGAAAATATTACGGTGCCACCAAAGGTAATTGTAAAGTGCTCATTTGGAAGAAGTGCTCATTTGTTCATTTTACGAAATGGAGACTTAATATATGTTTGTTATCGTTAAAAGGGAATGGGTTTCAAGGGCTATAAATAATTATCCTACGATCCTTTCCTTTGGGAGCCAAAAGACAAAAGAATTATTATCCTAGGATCCCATGGGATCCTAGACATGGGAGCCAAGTGGAGGGAGAACTTCATTTCCACTCAATTACTTATCATCATCACAAATAAGTACTAATACTAATTTTCATAAGTAATATTGATTATATTTAAATATGACAAAAGCTGACAATTTCGTTTTTCAGAAAACTTCGACGACTATAGCTAAAAAAGGGTTTGATGAAAATCTAATGTCTTCTTCATATAAACCGATGAGGCCTGTGATAACAGTACCACTAACTCATGTCAGTATTGTTCAATTAATCTTTTACTTTTTATAATGTTATCTCAAAACAATTCTGAGAAATATACAGAGATTCTAATTAAAGGTTAGAAGGTTAAAGAAATTTGCTATTATTTTGTTATTGTTCATAATGATAATATAGAAAGTGAATTCAACAGTCAACATTAGTTAAAAAATGTATGGTGGCGTTATTATTCAGCGTACCTAATCTAATACCTAACCTATATTATGTTAGTGACTAAATTTTAAGTTGTATTATTTATTTTACAGAAACAGACACCTAAATCGATACACACTACAAAAAATGTAACCTCCGCACTTCCTGATCAGGTAAATATTTAAATATGATCAGTAGATTATACTTATAATTACTTAGCTCGCTTCACTTTATAAATGACTAAGTACTGCGTTGCAAATCACTAGCTGGCGCCCGCGACTTCGTCCGCGTTGAAAAAGAAAAAAGTAGCCTATCCTGTGTCCCGTACCTACGTCTAAATGTTTACCGGTGACTTTAAATGACAGTTTGGCCTAATTGATGTTTGTGAAACAGGCGCTAAGAGTTATGGCGGAACCATACATAAATATAGAAAATAATTCTAAAAATCGTCAATTTAGTTTCAATATCATGTATAGAGCCTATAAACACGATATATCTGAAAACAAAGTAACTTACTCCATGACCAACCCTTACAGATTTATTATTAGTAGGTACCTATTGATAGCCTACGTTACTCGCTCGTAATGTAGCTTCCTATAGGTGAAAGAATTTTCAAAATCGGTCCAGCTGTTTTTAAATTTATTCATTACAAACATACAAAAACACAAATCTAATCTCTTTATAATATTAGTATCTAAGATTAGCGAGAGGCTAGCATAGTCATCGTAGACCAAAGATTTAAATCGAGAGATGCGGCATTACTAGCGAAAGTGTGTTACAAAATACAACACACATTATACTAAAGACAAAAGTATAAAATACATATACTTTTGTCTAAACACACTTTTAAAAACAGAACACATTCCTTACTTCAAACGTGACTGTGACGATAGCGACGCTCTCAACAAGCGACCGTCACTCACTGTAGCTGGCGTGCAACTGTAGTTGGGTGTAGCGCCTGCGCTAAACCCATTGTTGAGAATTTTTGGTGTGTTTTTAGTATGGCGCGAGGAGATTATGCCGCATCTTCGATTTAAATCTTTGTCGTAGACAAACGATGGTACAGTATATAGAGTTTATTAATACTCATGTATATTCAAAAAAGATTTAGTACCATCTTCCAGTGTTAGACACAAATTCGCATACCGCTGAAAATTGGTAAAATTGAAATATAAAAAGTCCCCATCGATCCCGTACCTGCAAAAAAAAATTTTTCAAGGTCAAAGTTGGAATTTTTTTTTTTGCGTTTTCAGCCAAACGGTAAGTTTTATCATAAAATTAAATTAGACAAAAAAATATAAAAATTGTCTCTATTTTTCTTAAAAGCCACCCTTTCTGAGATATAACGATTCAAAAAGTTGAAAAGTTGTGTTCTTCGGGGTTCTTCGGGTTAGTTTATAATTTTTAATTATTTTTATATCGTCTTAGTTTAGGCAGCATTTGGGTTATAGGTATGAACAAAATTATGTACAATGTTAAACTCTTTTTACATTATTTTTTTTTTACAGGAGACAATAAGCAAGTGTGAAGAGTTGGAGTTAAAACAAGCAGACATAGACGATGACGATCAAGAACTAAATAATGATGGTAAATAAAATATTCTCTCTCATCTCATACTAAGTAGTATTATAAAGAGAAATTTGTATTTTTGTATGTTTAATGAATGAACTCAAAAAGTACTAGACAGATTTTGAAAAATTCTTTCACCTATAGAAAGCATACATCTTCAGCGAGTAGTATTTTATAAAGTTACGCGAACAAACTCGCGTGCAACAGCTAATTATAAATTAAAGCCTTTATCCGTATCTGTTTGTTTCTCCGCTAACCTCTTCTAAACCACTATAAAGAGCGGTAAAAGTTCGTACATAATATCCTATAATTTTCAGATAAAAATTGCATTCGTGCGAAGCCAGGAACGGGTCGCTAGTTTAACATAAATAGCTGTTAATTTAATTAGTTTAATATAAATCCTTACTAATATTATAAATGTGTTTGTTTGTTACGCTTTCACGCAAAAACTACATAATATCATTGACTAAACCGATCACCATGAAATTTTGCATACACGTTGTCTGGGACATCAGAAAGGACATAGGGTACCTTTTATCCATGAAAAAGTACTGTTCCCGAGGGATTATATAAAATACTAGCTGGCGCCCGCGAAAAAGAAAAAAAGTAGCCTATCCTGTGTCCTGTATGTCTAAATGTTTATCTACCAAGTTTCATGAAAATCAGTTAATTCGTTTAAGAGTTATGGAGGAACATATATACATACAATACCTACACTTACAGATTTATTATTAGTATTGATGATTGATTGATTGATGATGATTGATAAGACTGTACCTAACTAACACCTGGCCAATGTGTTATAGCAACAAGTTGTCAAGCGTTATAATTGCTTTTATATTTTTAATTTATCATCGCGTACGAAGTCGCGCTAGTAATAAATAACTGTTTTTATCACTTTACAGAATCGTTTACTAGCCCACAAGATAAGGTAATGAAGCTGCAAATTCGGTGGCAAGACGAGTTGGTACATTTTGAGAAGCTTAGTACTGAACTAAGATATCAACAGGTAACCTAATCATAATTAACTGCTTAGCGAGTGTTTCCAAGCGATCCTATTGTAAACTTAAGGAGGTAGCCCATATCCAGCAGTGGACGTACTACGTCTTTGATGATGATGATATTTCCTTATAGCGATGGTCTTGAGTTTTATTCGGGCCTATTTAGGTATTCGGGCAATACTCTAGTTTCAATCTGAATCTTAATCTCGATATTACCCACAGAAAAATATACTGGAACTATATGCAAAAATGATAACAACCCACGAAAAGATGGCGTCTTTGGGACATGTGACTAGTTTACCTCCTTCCGAAGATATGGGCATAATTAATGTGTCCAAATTTACCCCGGAACAATTGCTGAAAATGTGTGCGTACTGTGCTATTACACCAAATTGCAAGGCAGACAAAGAAGGTAAATAATTTTCTTAAAAAATACTTTTTATTGTTGGAATAAATTTTTTGAGAAAAAGTAGAATTTAACTATATTTTCCCAAATAATCTTTGTGTCGACGTTGCTTTAATATAAATAGTTATTCATTAACATTGTAATTTGCGTAACTAGTATTGATAAAATGTTTTTCCTAGAACTTCCATCGAATTTTGTGTCGCAAATATTTATTTATTTGTAACTAGCCATCAGCTACACAAACCTTATCACTCATTCCATCAGTGAAAACCGTATCAAAATCCGTTGGGTGGTTTAGCAGAAGTTTGTGGAGAAAAAGACAGAGGCGGACGCCGGCTAGCGACTTTATCTTACAATTTATTGTATGTAATTAATTTTTATTATTTCTTCTTCTAGACAAGGTATCGCAAGAAGATACGATACAAGCGGAAGTAGTTAAGATACAAAACATGATACATAAAGTACCACAAAATTTGATTGCAACCTGTGAACAGACACTAATAAAGAGAAAAGAAATCATTGATTGGTTTGATTCTTTAAAAACTGTGGAAAAGGTAACAACAACTTGTAATTCTTATTTTACATGTGAATTAGAAAAATAGTCTAGGAGAATTTACTATCAAAATTAAATTTGAGTCCCTTCGAAAAAATTTTGATGTAAGTTTCTAGAATATAATTACGCAAATCGATGGGTGAAAGAAATTTTCGAATCCAACTTGTAAAATGGGTGGATTTTTTTTAATTTCCTCAAATTATACAATAACAGTACAAAAAGGCATAGACAAATATTGTAGAGTATTTAGTTTTACATAAAAATGTACCTATAAATATAACTTTTTTGCTAAAATTAAAATTAACATACTTAGGGAAGTTAGATGATACCTATCAAAGGTAAATTAAAAAAAAATCACAGTGAGTCAAAAAGAATCACTTACGAAAATAACGAATATTCTTACACATATTTAGTGAGTGCATTAATCCTATGTACGACTAGATTAGATTATCGTTACATTTTACGGAATAATTAAATACATGTATTTTTTTTAGGGAATCACAATGAAAACTCTATCGAAAAAGATTAACGATTTCAATGCCGAGAACGAAATGCTCGCTGGTACACTAGACAAAGTCAAAAATGATTTTCTAATTGATCTCAGTGAAGTAGTTAGTATTATGAGGTGAGATTTTGCTGAATTTTTTTAATAAACTTAGCAACATTTTATGAAGATCGAGATGAAAAAATGTTGGTGTTTTTATGCGTGTATTATGAACAGAATATGTATCAATTTTGAAATTTATTTATCCTTTGATATAATTATCAGGAAGAACATGAGCGACACAATAACTCTGCGACTGTATGCAGAACAACAAACTTGTGAGATAAGTGAATTAAATGCAAATAATGAAGATCTTAGAAAACAATTGCGCAGTACTGAATATCTTCGTTCACAGACTAACAAAAAGAAAATTGAGGTTATTTACTTTATTTTATATTTATTTGTAACTAGCTGGTGCCTGCAACTTCGTCCGCGTTTAAAAAGAAAAAAAGTAGCCTATCCTGTGTCCTGTACCAAGTTTCATGAAAATGAGTTAATTCGTTTAAGAGTTATGATGAAACATACATACACACAATACCCACGCTTACAGATTTATTATTAGTATTGATAAAATAATGTTGTAAAGTTAATTATCCAATTTAATTTTGAAATATCCTGAGTACCCTAAATATACCATATATAATTTACTTTTGCTTTAATATAAAATTTTTAATGTGTATAAAAGTTTATACATCCTGTATTCAAAATAAACATTACAACATTTAGGAACTAGAGAAGCAATTAAAAGAAGAGAAGAGTAAGAAGGAGCTTTTGAAAAATCGTCTGACTCGAGCTGAAGGTCAAATTAAAATCGGACTAGAAAGATCCACTCAACTGGAAGCCGCCCTAGAGAATGCCCAAACCCATACTCAGAAATTAGAAGAAACAATACAACAATTGGAAGAGAAGGTAATAAAATTTAATAGATTAGGCTTAAATTAAATAAGCAAAATCGTCTCTAATAATGTCGAGATCTCTAATAATGTGTGACCCGTACAGTAGATATGCTAGTCGTACAAACTCATAGTCGAGAGTTCATTGTTGAGAAATATTGCGTTTTTGTTTTTTATATGACTGAAAATTGTCTTACTGGTCTACCTAAGTGACATTTTATGTTTATTAATATTTATTAAGAGGATATTTACAGAATCAAAAGCTTCAGGAAGATTTCACTGAAGAGATAGATAAATTAACGAAATCAATTAAAGAACACATGCTGAATTTAGAAGACTTAGCTAAAGATCGTAGTATATTGCAAGCAGAGTAAGTGGCTTTTGAATCAATGTAAAAAGATTATTAGACTACGTTATATCTTTATAAATAAAAATGAATCACTAAATGTGTTGCTAAGCGCAAAACTCGAGAACGGCTCGACCGATTTTAATTCTGTCTTCACTCATGGATAAAGGGATAATCAGGGAAGGTTTTTACGTAAAAAAATGTACCCCGCGCGAAGCCGGGAGCGGGTCGCTTGTTATTAATATAATTTGAGCCTTTTTAATAGGAAAGAAGATCTAGTTAGGCGACTTGAAGAGCTATCAGAACATTATAATAGATCTGTAAACACTTTGAAACAAGAAATGCATATGAATATCTCAAAACTGGTAGAAACAGAAAAGAAATACGAAGAAGTAGTCGAGGATAAGTTGAAATTGGAAAGTAAAATAGAGTCTATGTGTTCACAACTTCTAGAATCAGAGCTACGTTATAAGGATATGAAAAAGAAACTACAACAAAGGGAAAGTGATTTAAGTAAGACATTTCTAGTTTATTTTTCATAATAATGCGACACATTCAGGTAAAAGACACTTTTATACAATCATAGTACTTTTATGTAATTACGATCTCTTAAAATTCTTACATGTTTTCGACCAGTCAGTGTTCAGCTAGTATTGAATGCCTGAAATGTTCACATTCAATGAATGTTATATTAAGTTTTCTTATATATCTGGGAAAACGACTTTCGTGAAGTACTTAAAGTGGACAGGCTACGTAATGGTATTCCTTTATAACTAATAAATATATTTATGAAAATTTAGGATATTTTATCAATCTATCTGTTTTGATGGAAAGTAATGTTTCTTTTCTTTTTTAATTCCATGTAAACAGTAAGTGAAAACAAGTTTCTGTTAAATTTCAGGCCTCGTGTCAATATTATTTCCGACGTCTATTTTGTTCATTACCCTTATTTTTCTTGAGACTTTCACATTCAATTTTGAACACAGCATTATTATTATTATTATTATTAAATACATTTTAATATGTTCTCAGATGAAGCTGCTTGTTTTAAACAAAAGTATGAGGAAACTAAGACTGAACTAGAGACTGAAGTTCAAAAACTTAATGAGAAGATTTATCAAAAAAGTGCATGTTTGAAAGATATACAAGTAATAATAATTACATTTAGGGCCTCTTTCACCAACTACAAGTAAAGTATCGATTAGTTACTTTTCAAGTAAAGCTAATTATCGAGTAAATTCATTGAAATTACTCTTGAGTATATGCAATTCGAAGATGGTGAAACTCGTACGCTTTCTTACCGGTGACTTTAAATGGCGGTTAGCCTACTTGACACTTTACTCAGATGGTAAAAGAGACCCCTAATACTTATATGTATTTCCTAATCATTTTAATATATTAATTAAAATTATCCAACTAAAAATTGATTAAAATTTTTAGCTTCAATTCGAAGAAACATTTAACACCGTTGAAAATTTAAAATGTGATCTCAGTAATAAGGAAGAATATATAACCGAACTTGAAAGGAAAAATACGATTTCAGAACGGAAATTGCTAGAAAGGTACAATGCTTATTATTTAAATAGTGATGCTTAATTTTAGAGTAATATAAATATTTGTTTATTTGTTATTTATAGCGAAAGTAAGATGATTTTTTATGAAGACCAATTAACGTCAATTAAAGAAAACATTGCCCAGTTCAGGAATGATTATGGAGAATTTGAAAATTTGAGTGATTTACATGCAATGGTATGTAAGAAAATGAATATAAAACATTATTTTACTTACTACTTACTTTAATAATAACAATATACAATCTTTTCAGATCAATGAACAACGAGAAAAATTACTTAAAATCACACAACAGAATTCACAATTAATAGAAACTCTAAAAAGCAAAGACACAGAAAATCAGGATAATATTGCACAATTAAAAACTCACCTGGAGCAAAATGAAAATATTATTAATAAATTGAGAGCTAAAGATGAACAAAACGAAACAATAATCACATTATTGAGAAATAATTTGGAAATGAGGACCCAGGCAGATATTGAAGTAAGTCTCCACTTTCTGTGTATGTCATGCATTGTTTATAGAAATTTAAAAAAAAGATAGTTTATTAAAATCCACATATCCAACTCAAAATAATAATTAAAAATATTTCAGCTTAATCACCAACTAAACGAAAAGGATAGAGAATTGAATTTCCTTCATGAAGACCTAAAAACTAAGAAACAAGGGATAAAACACTTAGAAGAGGTAATTTCGACATTAGAAGATGAAATACGAAATTCTAAATTACAAAAACATAAAGATGATGAAAGAATAATGTTTCTTGAAGATATGATTGCGGATAAATCGCACTATTATATGAATGAACGTAGCAGAGAACCATTCACAGATGATTTAGATAATTTGATTGATATTCTTGAAAGCGAATTGGAAAATCCACGTGAAACACAACTCGTTGAAGGCGCAAACGTTACACCAGAAAGAAGGGAATATTGCGAAGGTAACAGGTTAAGAAATTTTGAGTATCAAGAAGTAAATAAGGCTTCTGTTATGGAACATAAAACTAAATCTCCGATTACTACAAAAGTGGTAATGGGCAATCTCAATCGCAAAAAAGCTGTCACCAATATTTACCCCCATAAAATAATTCCATGTAATAATAGAGAAATGTGTAATAGCGATACATCCGTTAAGGTGAATAACTTCACGCCATACAAGGACACACAGTTCAAGGGTCAGGAGAACGGTTTGCAAACAAGAAATTTGCCTTTCATAGTGCCCAGTAAACGTCGGGATGAGAAGAATAATAAAATGTTTAAATTCGCTGGACATAGAATTTAATTTTCAATAGTTGTTAATACTTAAAAAAGTTTGTTGAAGAAATTCAAAATGTTATATTTCTTTGAACAATAAATTGTGCGTGTGTGATATCTATTTTTTCGTTTATATAGAACTTGTGTAAAATAATATGTAAGTATACAAAAGAATGTTTTACGAGTAATTGACTTACTTAAATAAATTTCTCTGAATTTTTGTGGGAAATCCATATCTTTACTAAATACTAATGATAAATGTGATCCTTACGCCACTGTACCCTCTTATCTTTCTGTCTGTTACCTTTTCACGCCTTAACCGATCATCATAAAATTTTGTATACACATTGTTGGCGATACGGGAAAGGAGGGGGAGGGTAAATTAAATCCAGAAAAAAGTACAATTTCCAAGGGATCATCTTAAATAAAGAAAATGGCCAAATTGATGAAATTAAAACTAACAGTTATGGAAATTAGAAGGTTGATCCGTGTCTCAGCACTACGGTGGCATCGTAGGGAAAAATAATTACTCATCGTACCACTGGGGGTATGGTCGGTGGTTACGTGATGAAATATTTACGTAATAAAAGATTTTTTTCCGATTATGTTGAATTTATTTTTATTATTTTATAAAATTATATTTTACCTATATTACATACTTATGAGTACAACATAACTTTTTTTTTTCAATTGATTAGCTGTAAAAGCTTCCAATTTACTTTCAAATTTCATGCAAATGATTAATTATTCTAAATAAATATCTATCCTATCTTTTTGATAACCAATCAAAGTATACAAACAAGTTCAATAGTTCATAAAAAAAAACCATTTATTCGACGTTAAGCGTCGTCGTCAATTGAGTGAGGAAATCGCTTGTAGCCTTCTTCGTTAAAGTCTCTGAATTTAACGATGGTTCACGTTCGCAAGTTAGACTTGTAAGTGTAGATCAAGTAACTAAAAATATATCAAATAATAATATTTAAGCAATGCCCAATATACAGCATTCACGTAATAATAATAATAATAATAATAATAATAATAATAGCCTTTTATTTCCATATCTCTCTAAAAATATAAATGTAGGGTACAATTAAAGTTAGTGAAGTGTTAGTATTTAATTTTGTAAATTCTTATAATGTAATTGTTAGTGTTTTGTTAGTTTTTCTTCTGAATTATGAAATATGGATCCCTTTTTGGGTAAAGGCCTCCTCCATCTTTTTCCACGATTCTCTATTTAATCCAGCAGTCATCCAGTCTTTCCCAGCGATTTGGACAATTTCATCAGTCCACCGGCTATACGGTCTGCCAACATTCCTTTTGCCTGGTGGTCCTTTCCATCGAGTGGTTTGAATTGTCCATCTGTTGTCGTTGATACGTGAAATGTGACCCGCCCATTTCCATTTTAGTTTGAGGGCATGAGTAAGAGCATCAGTGAGCTTGGTTTTTTGCCTGATTAAATCGCTTCGTACTTTGTTAATTTTTCTTATTTTTAGTATGCTCCTTTCTATTGCTCTTTGCGTGGATCTGATTTTTTGTTTAACTTTATTTGTAAACATCCATGTTTGGCATCCATACAATAAACAAGGTAGAAGACATGTGTCAAACACCACTTTTTTTAAATTTAGACTAAAGTTTCCTTTCATTATTTCTTTCAGTGACCAATACTTTTTCCAGGTTACAATCGCTCTACGTTCAATTTCTTCCTCATTGCTTGTTTTTGTAAATGATACTTTTTTTCCTAAATAGATATAGCTCTCGACATATTCTATGTTGACCCCCGAAACTTGGATGGGTATTTCGTAGGTATTAGTCATTAGTTTTGTCTTATTTGCATTCATTTGCAAGCCAACTTTTGAACTTTCTTTGTTAAGGGTGCGAATCATTTCTTCGAGTTCTTCTGATTCTTCTGATAGCAATACAATGTCGTCTGCAAACTGAAAATGGCTTAGGTAGTGGTCGTCTATTTTTATTCCTGTAGTTTTCCATTCTAGATTTTTAAATATGTTCTCCAGCACAGCTATAAATAGTTTTGGTGACAAGGGGTCGCCTTGTCTAACTCCCCGTTCTATGGTGATCTTACTTCCTCTAGTCTCTAGTTTTACTTTGCTGTTGCTGTTAGCATATATATTTCTTATTATGTTGATGTACTTCCTATCTACTTTGAAATGTTCCAGCGCTTTCCAGATTGCATCGTGGCTTATGCTGTCAAATGCTTTAGTATAGTCTATAAAGGCTATATACAATGGCCTATTGAATTCCTTGTATTTGCTAATGACCTGTTCTAGAGCCTGTATATGGTCAATCGTGCTGAAGCCTAAGCGGAAGCCTGCCTGTGCTATTGTTAAGGAGTCATCGATTTTTTGTGTGATTCGTTTAAGTAATAGCGAAGAGAATAGTTTGTACAAACTTGCTAGAAGACTGATTGGTCGATAGTTGCCTATATCTAGTGGATTTCCTTTTTTGTAAAGAAGTATTATGTCTGAGGTACACCACTGTTCAGGTACTGATTCCGTGTCTACTATCATATTAAATAGGTGGGTGATAGGGTTGAGCAGTATCGGCGCTCCTAGTTTGATAGCTTCATTGTTGATCCCATCAGGTCCGGGGCTTTTTTCTGGTTTTAGATTTTTAATTTGTTTAAGTACTTCTAGTTCGCTTATTGATTCAATTGTGTTCGATTCGTCGTCGTCGTTAATGTCAATATGTTGCAGTTCGGTGTTATCTTTGCTACTTTTTCTGTAAAGTTCTTGATAGAAAGATGTTGCATATTCTATTATATCTTTCCTTGATTTGGTTTCTGACGTTTGGTTTTGAAGTTTAGGAATCCAGGTTTTCTTTAAGTTTAGTTCTTTAAGTGCTCGTTTTGTACTTCTAAATTTTGTTAAGTTTTTTGTTATCACCTTTTGCCTGTATTTTTTATAGTCTTTTTTGATTGCTTTATTTGTTGTTTTAAATAATTTACTTAGCTCCATTCTAGTTGTTTTGTCTTTTTTGTTAGTCCTTATTAGCTCTGTCCTTCTTTTTATTAGTTGTTCTGTACTTTCACTTATTATTTTTTTACTCTTCTTTCTATTTAATTCTACTTTAGTTTTTAAGCTAAGTTTTATGCTTTCTTCCAAAATATTGTAATATTCTTGTACACTCAGGTGGTCCAGTTTAGTTTCTGTTAAATTGGAATTAACATGTGACGTAAGACGGTTGAGATAGTTGCTTATTTCTTTTTCACTTTCCGGGAGTTTTGGCTTAGGGTGGAAGTTTTTTCTACTTTTCTTTGGTGGTTTTATAAGACATGTTGCTCGTACCATTCTATGGTCCGAGGGGAATTTTATATTGTTGAGCACTTCAATATTGTTAATTAGTTGTGGTTTGTTTGTCAATATGAAATCGATTTCATTCTTAGTCTTTAGGTCAGGCGATTTCCAGGTCCATCTTCTACTTGCTCTTTTCTGAAAAAAGGTATTCATTATTGATAAATTGTTTTCAAATGCAAATTCTAAAAGCTTTTCTCCTCTGTCATTTCTCTCGCCATAGCCATATTGACCCATAACAGGGTATTCTTCAGTTTTTGGTATTCCTACTTTTGCGTTAAAGTCACCTATTATAAACACGATCTCATGTGTTAGGGCGTGTGCTTTTTCGATGTCTTCATAAAATGCTTGAATATCCTCTTCACTTGCCTTTTCTGTGGGAGCGTACGTCTGAATTATGGATATAATGAGTTCCGAGAATTTTAACTGCAGTAGGGCTACTCGTTCTGAGATTCCAGCAAAGTTTGTAATTTTATCCTTTAGGTACTTTTTTATCAAGAAGCCTACTCCATTTAATCCTTTCTTTTGTCCGATGTAGCAAAGTATAAAATCTTCATATTCCTCAATATTACATCCCATTCTCCGTACTTCTGAAAGTCCTATAATATCGCAGTTTATATTCTCAAGGGCGCTTGTTAGTTCCAAATATTTCTCAGTTGAAGATAAGGATTTTACGTTGTAAGTACATATTTTTAGGAATTTTTCGTTTTTGTTTTCGTCTTTATCGTTTGTCTTTTTGTTTTTGTTTCTTTTGTTGTTGTTACTTTTATTTGTATCATTGCTGTCTATACTCGTGTTGTTGTTGCTGTTTTCGTCGTTTTCATTGTTGTTTTTGTTGTTATGGAATTGGATGGTTTTGTCTTTATTTTTGTTGTTGTTTTTGTTGTTATTGAATTTTATGTTCTTGTCTGTATTTTTGTTTTTGTTGTTTTTGTTATTGTTTTTGTCAGGTGGAGGGTGGTGGTCTACTTTCCCACGAGGACCAGTCGGCTTGGGAAATGTTGTTTTGTTGTTTGATTGTTGCCTTTTTGTTGTTGTTTTCCGGTGTCTGATGTCGTTATCCTATTTATTGTTCTGGGTTGCTGGGCTGAGTGATGTAAGAGAGTTGCTTCTCATCATATCAAAGGCGTTGATCCTGTTGGTTTTAGGTGTTTTCAATACTGTAGCGTGTTGTTTCCGCGGCTGCTGGTCGGAGGCTTCTGGTGACAGAAGCGACGAGCCTCTTTTTCTACTTTCTTTTCCATGGTTTCCTTCTTTAACTATTAACTTGTCGTACTTTATGATGGCGTAATTGCCCCTCTTTCTTTCCTCAATAAGTTTTTCTTTGAGCTCCTTTCTTTTTTCTAAGATCTCCTTGGGGTAGTCTTCAGTAACATATGCATCTTTCAGTTTGTTTTTGTTTGTCATTATTTCTTTTTTCTTCCAACTATTGATAAATGACACCAATATTGGTCTACCTTTACTACTTGCATTCCTCTTTCCAATACGGTAAACAGTGTTGATGTCCCTGCTTTCGAGAGAAATCTTCATATCTGTTTTTATTTTTTCTTTTGTTATTTCCATAAGCTCTGAGGGGGATTTCTCTTGCTCTTTCAATCCAAACATAAGGACATTATTTGATCTTTTATTTTTCTCGAGTTCGTTTATTTTTTCTTTTAATTTTTGATTTTCTAACTTCAAATCCTCGAGTTCTCGCGATATTGGGAGAAGTCTTTCATCCATTTGTGAAATAATCATTTGTGTCTGATTTTGCATTTCAATTTTCATCTTGTTAAACAGGTCCTGAAGATTGTCCAATTTGTCCATTGTTTGTTTGTGTGCTACAGCAGAACGGTGAGGTGGAATCTATTCGGTTTAATGCTAACTTGGTTGGACGTACTAGATATATTAAACAAATAGACTAAATTAGTAGATATATTTATCTGTTAATAAAGATCCTGCCTGCTGCTCTTGACTTGATGGCTAGTCTTTTAAAGACGCTATTTAAAATTATATTGAAGCGAAAGGCATAAAAATCGAAACAATAATTTGCCAAAATTGCGTGAGGATTCGATCTGCGTCCCCTCAGCTCGGAACGGAAGCTATACCAGTCACACAACCGCTAAGCCAACCAAGACGTCAAGTGAATCATTGAAATTCTCGTACATATAACACGGATTCTTGCACAATAATAATGTATGTGGGTACAGATGAAATTTTTATAATATGAGATTCACTAAATAGTTTCGATTTCACTGTTTTAGTTTAAATACACAGTTTTTCTTGTATATTATTATTATTTTTATTAAATTACGAATAAGACAGTAAAAAGGAACCCGCACAGCATTCACTTTGTCTTCACTAGTAATGAAATCTCCGTTATGCTCACATTCAAGTTTACATTCAAGTTCACAATTTTTTAAATTTCATGAGAACGCATTAATTTCTTGCTTAACAAACATTTGTACTGCTCAGTCACTTAAATACGCACATTTTCAAAACGTTTACTCAGTCAATAAGTTTCAATAATTATTTTTAAATTATGAAAATAACGGGACGTTTTATTATCACGTCCTACCTCATGCACCAGCGGGTAGTCATCACGTGGAAAGACTAAATTCAATCTAATTCTAAATTTTGAAAACACTTAAAAGTAATCGGAGCCTAATTTGTGGTTTATTTCATTCAAATTACAATTTACCGGAAATAAGTTATTTTTCATTAATTTTATACCTGCGTCTGTAATTCTGAAAAAGTTATATCATTACTAAAACAATCATAATTCTGTAGTCGTTGTAGATCCATTCTCAACGCTTCCAATTGAGTTTCGAATTGCGCAATAGTTACTTCCCTGTGGAAACAAAAAAAAAGATTTCTAAAACCACTTTTTTGTAGATTTAAGTAATTATTATTATATTATTATGAAATTACAAACTTGTCTCGTTCACTTTGCCGAAGTTCGTCAATGATATGCTGCAAATTTCCAGCTTTTTTCTCGCTGTCTAGTAGCTCTATTACTATTTTGTCATGCAAATTTTCAGCACTTTCTCCTTGCTGTACAAAGTAATTTAAATTATTTTCAAAATAATTTTCGAAAAAACTGCTTAAAATTATATTTCAATTATGTTTGATTATGTTTTGATTCGAACTTGAAATAAAAATTCTATTTACCGCAATTCGAGACAATGAATTTAAAAAGTTTTCTTTATCTGCCTGGCACTGACAAAGTGCTTTCTCTGCTTTGGATAGTGCATCTTTAGTATCTTGCAATTCCCTCCAAATTTCGGTTTCTTTGCTTGAATTTAAATTGTCTGTAAAAAAAGGCTGACTAAGAACAGTTTTCCTTTTGAAAGGATCTTTCAACCCCGTCACAGAAAAATATATTTTATACAGACAAACTACTCGCCTCTCATGGGTAAATAGGCAATACTTCGATTCTTTTCCGTATCAACCATTCTAATAATACGTTCACGCATTATTATTAATTGTTCCCTCAATTCTTTTACACGACTCTCTAGTTCCGCAACCCGTGACTCCGTTTCAGTTCGACATTTTTCCTACAACACATCAAGAAGAATTCTTTCAAAAAGAGATTTTAGATTAAAAGTTATTGGAAATCCATAAATGACTTGTGTGGCACCTGTTCAGCTATTTCCATCTGAACACGTAACTCCTTTACCCTTAAAAAGTAAAGTACGTAATTTAACTTGTTAATTTCACATAAGTATTATTTTATGTTCTTTTATATTAAACGTCTTGCCTCAATTCAAGAGCATCACGCTGTCGAGATAAAGTTTCAATGGTCATTTCTCCAAATTTAGAAACTTCGTTCAATCTTCTCGCTCTACCTTCGCTGCATTCGCGATGTTGGTACTGAAAAGTTATTTAGGATTTGAGAATCCAACTTTAGTTTTTTTAGAAAGAGTATAAAATATTATTATTTAATTTAGCAAGCATTCGCCAGCTTTTGACCGATCTTAAGAGGTATACATAGCCACAACTTCACTGTAGTATAAGAATGTGCGATTCTGTTTACGAGTTGCTCCAAGTCTTTCTGTTTGCGTTTAGAAGCGTCTACTTCAGCTCGGCTCTCCTTTAGTAGGCGTTCGAGTGTCGTAATGTGAGCATGAGCTACTATCAACATATTCTCTGCTGAGCCTACAACTTCCTTTAATGCATCACGAGCACAACGTTCTTTAGCCAATTCCTCACACACGGTCTGCAACATCGAATACGTTATATAAATACCTAACTCTTTAATACATTATATCCAATTTTATATTAAGACTTGAAATACCTTATAAATAACATTATAATCAGATTCTTTATTAACATCATTTCCGTTTTTCCTCAATAAGGCATCGTCAACTTTAGCATGAAGCAACGAGTTCTCCTTTTGTAATCGTTCAATTTTTTTTATCAATGTATCCCGATCTATCCATGGTATCCTTTAAATATTGAAAATTAATAGGGTTTTTAATGTGATAAAAATTTCTGATAAGCTGCCAGTTCATTTACAAGCAACTCCAGTGGCAAGATAGGTGCCCTGTGGACCCTTGATAGATAAAATAGTATTAAGGCACGAAGTTGGTATATATCCCTTAATCATGCAACGAAGCACAATAGGTACCATTAACACTTCTGTGCGCTTCTATGCAAAGGTGTAAGGTTCTATGGAAAGGTAATGGCAAAAAAGAAATAAAAATATAGGAAATGTTGCTTTTGAAAATAAGATATACTTACTTAACAATATCAAACGTATGATTTATTTTGGCTCTTAGGTTTTCTGCCAGTTGTTTCACCCTTTTATTTAATTTTTCTGTTTCCTCATCGAGTTTAGTATTCTTATCTTTGTATTCTGTATTCTGCAAATAATTCCTATGATTATTAGTAAAATACTTATCTATAATTATTAAGTATAAATATTTATATATGAAGTTACTTATTATATCTTACAGAAAGAGTAACGGAGCTATATTTTCCACGTAAAACATTAATAATATCCAATCGCCGACTCAAAATTTCGTTGCTCATATTTAATACATCATCGGGTATAGTATCTAATTGTGCACGAATTATCTGTAATATCTGGGGTCCTACATAAAAAATAAAAACGAAAATAGTTTTTTTTTGTGTATAAATTTGGGAACCATAATATAAGTGTTTTGTGTATTACGTCAATACCTATTACGCCAGTGATTTCACTGTCAGAGATTTTCAAATTTTCTCTTACAAGCAACGCCAAATCATGAGCGGGCCAACTCTTCACCGATAACACTCTTACATCGCCCATTGCTTCGATGCCATTATTTGCGGATATACCAGCTCTAACTTCCATTTCTTTAATTAATGCGTAACTTTCCAACATCAATTTCTGTAGGTAAATGTGGTAAAATGTAGGTAAAATTTTTTATTGGACACCATAAAAAAGATTGACTTTATACAAACATACGCTGCATTTTTTTATGTAAAAGACTAGCTAATTAAGGTATTCTACGAGTATATACCTGCATCTCATGTACTTAGGTATATAGTTTTTTTTAATAACATCAACGTAGATACATAAAAGTATTTTGTACAGAATGCAATATTAAAATCAATTTAGTTTTAACATGTGTAAGAAATTTCGTTTAGCTTTTTTTATACATAAATTATTATAAATAGATAGAGTAAACACATGTCAGAGATTTTTTTAGAATGATTTTAAAAAAATGTAGGACCTTGGACTTTTAAAAAATTTATTGACTCTTTAGTTTAAGATAATATCCTGTTTTGATACTGTTGGAATCTTCAACATCATTATCTACTCATATTGACACTATATTGACATATTATTTATTTAAAAAACTTTAAAAATATAGTTTGTGATAATTTTTTATATATTTTTGTATTTATTATCTATTAGGTATATTTTGTGTTCTTAAATAATATCTTTAATAAATTAGAAAAGTAGGTACCAACATAATGTGAATGTGCCGTTACTCTGTCAAATAATAAAATTAATATTAAATTTAAATACGCTATATACCTATATACCTACTAATTACATAATATTTTTATCATCTTACTTGTTGTGCAATAACATTCTTTTGCATTTTTATAAATTCTTTTTTTTTTGTGGACAATGCCCTCAACATCTTTGTCACCATGCATTGTGGGATTACCACATCTTGTTGGGAAACTATTAAAATATAAGTAAATAATTAATTTATTTAGTCCACATAAAAATAATATTTAGTTAATATTGCTTATTGCTTATAGAAAAACATAATAAATTATCGATTAAATAAATAACTCACCTTGCTGTGAAATTTGCTGACGTTGCTTTTTCATTAAGCTTATATATTTTGATAGCATCTCAGTTGTTGGAGTTGATGCACTCGTTTCAAAAAATTCCTTTTCGAATGACTTCATTGAATACTACAATTAAAAAAAAATACAATTCCCATAGATATATTACATCCCAGATTTCCTTTAATAATACTTTAAAATATTTCATTGTACTTACTACAGTTCTATGAGTATAACTATCACATCACTTGTAACTACAGCCGAAAGTTTTATAAAATTAATTAGATCTATAAATTAAATTCAACAATATTAAATAATAATATGGCCAGATTGTAATTGTAATACTAAAGTATTTAATTAACTATAATTCACGAAGTTATAGGAAATTTTTATATTAGTATACTTATTATATAACACACACAACACGCACACAACTCACAACAAGAAGAAATCATGTTGCTTCGTTTGATATTACCCAAATCTTTAGAAACTTCGATACTTACTTTTGAAGGAGATAAACTATGGCATCTTCTTTCACCGATTGCATTTGAATCCTGAACATAAAAGTATTACTGGCGGTTTTTCTTTACCTATTTTGGTATACCAACTAACTATAAATAAATAGATACCTACATAGTAGGTTAGAGAGATGTATATCACATACATCGCGACCGACTTTTATAAAATTGAGATAAGGAGATAGGAGAATAGGCAATGGCGTGGACGCACCCAATATAACAGTACACATAGGTACTGTAAGATAGCAGTTATACTCTCACAAAACTCAATTATTGGACTGTTGATATTATGATTTCAAAGAATTTTTCATTCAATTGTTTTGCTTACATTATGCATTATTTGCATACATACATACAAATATTTGCATGCCTTTGTCGAAAAAAAAAACGGATAGTCCAGTTTTTGACTGCACTCAGTGTGCCCTGATGCTATAAAAAATAATATTCATTTTATTTTTATACATATTTTTTACTACCCCTTTGGTTTTTATCATATCCTTATCCTTAGGCTAACCATTTCATTATCCTTATCCTTACATCTTAAGTCCTCCACCGCGTCTGTCTGTTCGCGATAAACTCAAAAACTACTGCACCGATTTTCATGCTGTTTTCACGAATGGATAGAGTGGTTCTCGAGGAAGGTTTTTAGTATATAATTTACAAAGTTACGCGACCGAAGTCGCGGGCAGCAGCTAGTTCGATAATAAAAATGTTAAACTACAGTATATGACCAATAAAATACCGTTGCCCTTGGCGTAGGACTCGAAGAGACTGATCTCTTGTAAACAGGATTTTTCGGTCGTGGGATTCTTCTATTAATACCTTTAAAAAGTGAAAATCATTGTTTTATAATGTACATATTTTATCAATCAATACCAACCCTTACAGATTTATTATTAGTATTGATGGATTGATTGATTGATTGATGATATTGATGATTACATTCACATACCGCTCATTGTTTGAAACTCCGACATGTTCTTTTTATATTTTACTATGTTTTTGTTGTATATAAATATACAATACTTTATTTTATTTTTAACATTTGATTTAAAAATTTAGTTACGAATAATTTGCAAAACTTTCAATGTTGTGTCATGGTTATGTCCCGTTTATTGATTTGATTATTTTGACATGTCTATTTCAATGACAATTGAGTAATTTTTTATGTAGGTAATGTAGGTAATGTATGTCCTTAATCCTTCTATGGTCGGCAGCGCACTTGCAGCACCTATGGTATTGCTTATTATAGGCGATGGTAGCCACCTACCATCAATTGTACCGTCAGCCTGTCTGTCGACCGCCACCGAGCAGTTTGATTCAGGATAAGGGATTGGGAAGGAATAGGGAAATGAACACTGGCATCCCTTACTCACTCACCGAGACACAACAGCACACGTGTTTGCACTTACACTTACTCGTTTTTTTAAAAAATTTCATTACAAAAATGTAAGTAATAACAAGAAAATGCTGAATTAATTTTATTTAACTAAGTAAGTAAAATTTCAACATTTTTATGTTTTATTGAAAGCAAGATACTAACAATAAGCTAAATAAAATAAATACGATATATATTCCTTTCATTAACAATATTCATTAACCTGTTCGCACCAGATTAACCTTCAAGTATTTTTTTTATATATAAATACTCGCACAGATAAACAGATAAATACCTATTTTTAACAATAATTGCCCTAGCGATTCGTAGGTGGGTCAAGAACACAGAGCAGATAACTAAACTTCTTTCAAAATACATATAATCCATAATATTTATCTAATCATATATTTTGTTCAATTAAAGATCTAGAAAGGAGTGTACTAAATTTTAAAGTCATTTTAAAATGTTCTACTTAGATGAATGATACATCGTTCGACAAATATTTATGAATATTTAGTATAGAACAAATCTAGTTATAATATAGAACAAATCTAAAGTTATAATATAGAATAAATCTAAACTAAATAAACACTTACCTGACTTATTTCTATACTTAATACTTACAGATAAGCACTTCTGTATCTACGAGTATATAGAATCACTAATCTATGTCCTCATTACAAGGAGTGTAGGTATATAGGTAAGTATATTAAAACATTGAACATTAGTTATCTGCTATATCGAAATATGAAGAATTAAATATTTTAATTTGTAATAGAATTTTGTATTACAATCTAAGACAAACATCAATCAATATGTCAATCAATCATCAATAATAATAAATCTGTACGGGTCGGTCATGGAGTAAGTTACTTTGTTTTCAGAGATATCGTGTTTATGGGCTCTATACATGATACTAAAACTAAATTGACCATTTTTTGAATTTTTTTCTGTATGTATGTCCCTACACAACTCTTAAACGAATTATTTGATTTTCATGAAACTTTGTAGATAAACATTTAGACGTAAAGGACATAGGATAGGCTCCTTTTTCTTTTTTAACGCGGACGAAATCGCGGGCGCCAGCTAGTATCTAATAATATTATAAAGAGAGGCTTTGTATTTTTTTTGTAATGAATAAACTCAAAAACTACTAGACCTATTTTAAAAGTTCTTTCACCGCGAGAAATATAAGCTATATTTTATAAAGTTAAGCGGATGTTGCACGCGACTTTTTTAGGTTAGGTTTGGTAAAAATGTTAGGTTCCCGAGGAGTCGTCTAAAAATATGATAAATATGCTGCCACCGTCATCACATCGATAAATATATTTTTCAATTTTCAACACGGACGAAGGCGCGGGCACCAGCTAGTAGTACTATAATCGTTGGATTAAATATAAAGTTGTTTACATCGTGACTTAAATGGAAACCTTATCACGCGTAAAGTTGTCCTGAGAGCCACTCTAACTGATAATATTTACCAACGAACTTATATTTACATATAATATCCACACACTTACCTATAATAACACTCGTTCTTGGAATAGGACTTCAACGCATTTTATATCAACTCAACATTGCTTCTAAGTTATTCATCAATACTAATAATAAATCTGTAAGTGTAGGTATTGTATGTATGTATGTTAATTCAAAACTCTTAAACGAATTAACTGATTTTCATGAAACTTGGTAGATAAACATTTATAGACATACAGGACACAGGATAGGCTACTTTTTCTTTTTCAACGCGGACGAAGTCGCGTACAACAGCTAGTTAGTTATATTTTTTTTATTTAAATAAATACCTAATCACTACATACTCGTAGTACGTGTATAAAACAAAGTCGCTTCCCGCTGTCTGTCTGTCCCTATGTTTGCTTAGATCTTTAAAACTACGCAACGGATTTTGATGCGCTTTTTTTAATAGATAGAGTGATTCAAAAATAAGGTTTTAGTATATAATTTACAACGCAGGCGAAGTCGCGGGCATCAGCTATCTACTAGAATAAAAAAACATTCCCTGAACATTTCATAACAGCAAATATGTCATGCGTTATATTGCTTTACACATTTAGTCAGGCGCTACACATGCCTTACTTTTAACGCAGGCGAAGTCGTGGGCACCAGCTACTTATATAATAATAGCAATAAAAGTTTTATAAGGCTTGTGTGAGCTTTCATTGCTAGAGCAATATTATGTCCTTATTCAGTTATTTTGATGCTGATTAATGAAAAAATGACACAAATGGGCACATTCTTAGTGAATTACTTACTTACTAATTAATTGAAGAAAACAAACTGAATTAAACTTTAAACTGAATTTAAACCAGCGCCATCTAGTTAAATATGAATAAATTTATTTTCAGCTTTGGTTGGGTAATTGGTTGGGTAGTGATGGTTGAGGCGTGAAAGCGTAACAATCAAACTCGTATTTATAATATTAGTAAAAGTAAAAATTAACATTTTGTAACTTCTATAGAACATTTGGTTTACAGACTTCAGAGAATTTTTGACATTGGTAGAGTTCCCCTAGTCACGTGACGACGTGACACTTTACGGTAGAGGTAGCGCCTCTTTCACAAACGTCAAGTAGGCTAAACCGTCACTGTCACCGGAAATAATTTAGCTGATATACCTTTGTTGTAAGGCAAACGTCCCAAACATTAAATAGAAAATAATAAAAAAAAATCGCCTATCGAATGATGCAGTAAACCGAGTGCATAATTCAATAAAACAGAAAATGATTTCTAAATGTAACTAATCAACACTTTACTTGTAGTTGGTGAAAGAGGCGCTTATACTTATATCAATAAAATTATTTGAAACTAGCTGCTGCCCGCGACTTTGCCCGCATAACTTTGTAAATTATATACTAAAACCTTCCTCGAGAACCACTCTACCCATTGGTGAAAACAGCATCAAAAATCGGTGCAGTAGTAGTTTTTGAGTTTATCGCGAACACACAGGCAGACAGACGCAGCGAAGAACTTTGTTTTATAATATGTAGTGATAATGTAATTTCTTTTCTTTTTGAATTTGATATCGTTCGAATTTTTAGTCTCTTAGCTACCAAGCATATACCTACCAGAGCAAATAATATGTATTCAATATAACTTTCCGTCAACTTATGTTATAATGTAAATACCTAACTAAAGTTTTAATTGTAATTTGTTTCGGTTCAAAACATCGCATAATTATTATCTGTCGTTTCAGTTAGCAATCGTAGACGCGACTTCGCAAACTAATGCAATGCCAACAAGAAATAGGAAGTCGAAATATCTCACAATACTTGTACCTCGCGATGTAACTGACCGTAACGATCAACCTCCTTTATTCATCTGTTCTCAATTTTATGTCCAACGTGTTACGCGAAGCGCAACAAGGGAATTACTAGCGTGTAGTGTATCTATTAGAAAGCTCTTCGCTGGCTCTCTGTATACAAACTTAGTGGGCCTTAAATTACTCGGAAAACATTTGTAACTTTACTATGCTTTAACTAAAACCTTGTCTGTTTCTCTAAAGGGGTTTTAATACGGTTTTCCTAATCAATGAAAAAAGTGATAAACGAGGAAAATTTAATAATCTACAAGGTTTAAGATATAAGTAGATAAGGAAGGTACAATTTGTAGATATTTTGTACGAAATGGCTGAAAGACGGTGTTTTTCGAGAAAAACTGTTCACATAGGGTGAGTCCACCAGGATCCCCTAACTGAATGTGCGCTTACATGGATAACATATTAATATTTTATTACCAAGCCGTGCTAAGCCACCCCCGGATGTGCAATTTCATTTTGTAAATTGTATACTTACACAAACTTTTTCGTTTGTCGCTCTTTCCATTAGTTAAACACGTATCAAAATTCGTTGGGTGGTTTAGAAGTTAGCGCAGAAAAAGACGGAACGGAGAAGCGACGTTTATGTTTTAATTTGGTTTTAATATGTCTTTACATATTATATTGGTGACTTTTCCATTGCTTATTTGTTTTACTAAGAAGCCCAGTGTGACCCCCAGACCCAGACCAAATAGCCCAGATTTTTTAAATGCAACGACCTATCGACAATTGGAAAGAATTGGAAAAAAGAATCTAGATTCCTGACAAGACTCTCAAGACTTTTAAATCTTAACAATATATTATTTATGTAGGCTGGTACATTTCCACTTATACATAATATACAAATATATACGACACACCTATTATACTAATAAATGTACCTATAAGTAATATTATGTGAAAATAAGGTATTCATCATACCTGTTTTACCATGGTTCACAAAACAATGGATCGCTAAATAAATAAGTCTTTGTGGAAAAAAAGGAAAACTTATTGCAACTTTGACGACATCAGTCACACTTATTATACGGTTATTTTACGGTAAATAATAAATTGAAACACGTGTGTGATACCAATCTGCTATAAACATGGCCGAACTACATCTGTTTACCTCGCAATCTGCACAATTCGTAGTGACGAACTAGATATTATTTTGAGACACCAGAAAATATCGATGGACGGCCGTGACCTCGTATTGTAGTGTAGGCATAAAGAATGCTAAAGAGATTGTTCCTCACAGATTAGGTACAAAAAAACGTATAATCCGATTTTTTTATACTTACCTTATCTTATATATTTTATTTTTATTGAAATAACAATTTAAAAAGAAAAACAATATGAAATTTATTAGAAATTAAACCTACCCTATAACCGTTTATAAAAGATTATTTATTTATCACTGATTATTAGCAAGTAGAATGTGTTATTGTACCATTTTGGAATCTTGATTAAATGAGTCATTTTTTAAAATAATTTGTCAATAACTTTTTTAAAAATACTTAGTTCAGTATCAAATTTTGCTATGATATATTTAATCAAACTTAATTTCTTTATACTAAACTGAATGTCAATTATTGACTTTATGACTGATATCAATAGCATAGTTATTTATTATAACTTAAATTAAAAATAAATTACCTTACTGCAAAGATGTCGTCCGTGACGAATTTCCCTATTTTTTAAAACATCTCCTATTACCTCTTAAC
Organism: Synanthedon formicaeformis; assembly: GCA_945859745.1. NCBI lineage: Eukaryota > Metazoa > Arthropoda > Insecta > Lepidoptera > Sesiidae > Synanthedon > Synanthedon formicaeformis. Next base: position 4,451,594 of record OX243957.1, read on the forward strand.
CAAGTGACCTGGATTTTTTTTTTCTTATAATCGCCCAGTGCTGGCTTGATGTTGACTTTCTGGACAGCCTGTACATAGACATAATATATTGTGTCGATATTATTTTAAATTTAAACTACTATTTTGATTTACTTTTTTTTTAATTTTAAAACAATTTGACAAAACTGCTCAGTCGACATCACTGGCGACGCCCTGATCTGGTTATTACATGGATCAAAAAATAATCTTTGCTGTGAGATAATGCAGCCAGGATGATTGGAACCGTGCCTAAGGGACTCAAGCTAGATATGAAATATTTATCTACAATTTTTAAACAATTGATAATGTTAAATTGTTTTATTTATTTAATTTTTTAAAGACGTATATTATTAAGCAAAGTTTGAATTAAAGAAATTTACAAAATACGAGTAAATAGATTGTTTAAAAATTAAAAATTGAATTGCACTTTGTTTTTAAACTGATCAAGGGCTTATAACCTAATGCTAAAAACAAACAATCATTTAAAAATTATCCAACCTAATGTTTGTGTTTAAAGGTCATTAACACAAATATGTGTTTTTGTTTTATTTATATTCGGAACAGAAATTATCTAATGTTTAAACAGGGAACTCTTTAGAGCGCTTCTCAGAACGCGTGTCTTGCAATTGACGGATTATGGATCAGCTCGCTTGTAATTTCGGTATTAGCTAGACTAGAGTATCTGCAGACAGTTCGCTTATCGGGTGAGAGAATTTGTCGATAAGAAATAGCGTTTGAGCAATCGGCCGAACGTCTCAGTGCCGCGAGCGACGTTCGACGCACCCGTACACCCAATCGCTCTTACCAAATAAACTCCAAATTGTTTTGGGACTTTAACATTATTATACAACTGATATGTGCCTGAACCACAACTGCCGGCGACTGTTTACTAAACAAGCGTGTTGTGATACATTGATTTTACTTCAACTTGTGCGGTAGAACAGAAGAAAAGACTAACAAATTAATTCAGCGCGTATGTAAGTAATAAATTAAGCTATTTTAAATTCTTAAAAATAAACATAAGACTATATCATAATAGAAATTTTTTAATTTGATAAGAAAATAACAGCTACATACAATAATTTCAATTTCTTTTGTAACTTGAATCGTGCGAATAAAATTGTGCATATCATTTTTATGATAAAAAAATATTGTTTATTATTAAAATGAACAACCTTGTCCATGTCATTTATTAATTACTGTTATAAATGAAATAAAAATTGCTGTTTTTAGTCTTAAATTTTGCAAAAAAATTTATAGCACATATAATATTTTTTAATAACATTAAAAATGAAAATGTCACATATGGCCCGAAATTGTTCACTATAGTGACACTATACTATACTCTTGTATAAAAAAATATACAAAGAATTAGGATTACTCTATCTCATTACAACCAGTAGTACGATACACTATAGACAAATACTTATTACTTTTAATACTTATAGATAATAAAATATATAGATACGAGTATTTAAAAAAAATATACTTACTTAAAATTTATAGCATTGATATCCCAATGGGATCAACGCTCGGTTGTCTAACGGCAATTGCAGGTTCCCACTTGGTTGGGCCGGTACCTTTAAGTACCTAATTTCAATATCATATGTGGATTAAAGACAATTAATCACTATAGCTCTAACATTATGACCGTCATATTAAAAAAAACTATCATTCTTTGAAAACTTATGAAACTGACAATGATCAGTGGGTCAATAGTGCTTCATTCTATCAATGAAGCACTATATTGACCTCAATTCTCACGTTGGGGGCTTCTTATAAGGGGTTGATTACCTACTGCCAAAGATTTAAATCGAAAGATGCGGCGTAATCTCCTCGCGCCATACTAAAAACACACCGAAAATTCTTAACAATGGGTTGGGCGCAGGCGCTCAACCCAACTACAGTTGCACGCCAGCTACAGTGTGACGGTCGCTTGTTGAGAGCGTCGCTATCGTCACAGTCACCTTTAAAGTAAGGAATGTGTTGTCTGTGTTTAAAAGTGTGTTTAGACAAAGGTATATGTATTTTATACTTTTGTCTTTAGTAAAATGTATGTTGTATTTTGTAACACACTTTCGCTAGTAATGCCGCATCTCTCGATTTAAATCTTTGCCTACTGCCGACAGACGAGCTGCCGAAAAGACTGCGAAACGGGGAATGCACTTCATTCATCATCATTAAATGACTAAAGTGTTAAAGATTATAAATTCAACTAGTATAGATTATTTACCCATTTCAAAACAACAAAAGTACTATGGACAACTTGTACATATTCTGATTAACTAACATCAGTGAACACATGTCAAGTATAATAATGTGCAATTTATTCATTATTTGCACATGTCAATTAACATAAATATGTATTAATATCTTATCAATAAAAACACCTGTTTGGTGTACTGACTTGATAAAAACGGTGAGGAATAGCAATTTGAGACGTGACAGAAATTAAAAAAGAAACTGCATGATAGATCAGGCATAGAGCGAAATAAATGACGATTTTCTTAAGCTCTAACCAAGGCTGTCCAATAAGGTCCTGAATAAATCTACTAATACTAAACATCAAACGAGGAATTCTATTATGCCATGACGATGATGACGATCTCGCAAAAGACTCTAACGATTTTGACGAAAATCTAGGGTTAGGGGTTTTTTAGGTCTAGAAATCGATCTGTCAGGGTCTTATCTTCGAGAAAATTCATTTTAGGTAGTTTTTTTAATGGAACGGTTACAAAAGCAATACTGCTACAGCTAACGCCAACTAGCGCCGAGTGAACGAACTTAATCCTTTTTTTGCTTATCCTTTTTTGGCGTTAGGACCGGATACCCGAAATTGATCTGTCAGGGTCTTATCTTCGAGAAAATTCGTTGTAGGTAGTTTTATTTAATGGAACAGTTACAAAAGTAATACCGCTTGCTCGTTCTATAACCTTACATTGGCCCGAGCGAAGCTCGGTCGCCCAGTCTAGTAATAACTAAAAAGCGATTTTTACGTTGCATTCCAAAAAATGTTTTGAGAGTGACAAAATAAATAAATTGAAATACCTAAAAACCCAGAATCTTATGATGATTTCTCATTAATATTGATCTCAAAATAAAATTAACTTGTATTTTGTTGGTTTCATGAAGAACTATATTTTGTCCGCGACTTCGTCCAAATGCTCGGCTATATCATTTTCTGTATCCCTGACAACCTAATATGGAATCTTTCATAATATTGATTGGTTGAGTAGTTAAGGTAACCGACAAATGAACAAACTAACTTTCGCATTTATAATTTTGGACTAGTCTTTGCCCACTATTTCGTCCGCTTCCCTTGGCAATTCAAACAAACTAATTTTTGCATTTAATGTTACTATGTAACATATTGCTGGCACAATTTAATCCTTAAAGACATATTTTATTAATTCGATAAAAATGGATTACATGCAAAACGATAAATATCTTAGATTGTCGAAATTTATAATTCCTTGCGCTACATAGATAAAGATCCTGTTGGAGTCAATGAACCTGTCAAGGTAATTATTTTTATTGTTTACAGATAACATTATTTGAATTTGAATAAGTATTAAAAGTATCGAACACGTGTAATAACTAATAGAGAGAGATAGGGAAATGTATTTAAACGGTAGCGTGAATGAGATAACCATACGAGTCACTACTAGTAGGTAATGGTTAAGTACTATTTTATCTATGCTACTATAGTTACATCGTTTCCCACAAAAATTTGGTCTGTATTATGTAAATGAACGTAAATACATGTATACTGAATGATACTAAGTCAATTGGACTTAGTTTATAAGATCCATTTCCAGATAGTGAATGACGTATCTGCCTTTTTTGATTCTATCAACGGATATAAAAATATTATATTCTTTGTGTATTTCATCCTAATATTATAAAAGGCCAAAGCCTTCTTTGTTGGTTCGCTTGGTTAAAAATCTCGTATATAAATCAGGTGCTCATGTTAATTACAATTAATGTTTACTTAGAAATTGTGTTTAGCTAAGTATGTTAAGTATGTTGTAATACGTAACTTGGTATGAACGCATTGTTTGTAAACCTATACTTAAAATTACAATAGAAACCACAGTACGTAACAACGGTAAAGGAAACTATAATTTTTTTCGCTCTCATTTGTAAGGAATTATCGTCCGTTCCATCTATCCCTGCTAAGTATCATGTATGACTGTAACAGTCATATTTCTTTCGTAATTCTTTAATAGTGTTTTAAAGCTTTATTGTATTATTGATTTATGATAAATTTCCTAACTAATATTATAAATGAGAGTGAATTTGTTTGTTGGGCTTTCAACCGATCGCCAAGAAGTTATGCATACACGTTGTCAGGGATACAGAAAAATACCTACTTCATCCAGAAAAAAGTACCCGAGGGATCATCATCATCAATACTAATAATAAATCTGTAAGTGTATGTATGTATGTATGTATGTTCCTCCATAACTCTTAAACGAATTAACTGATTTTCATGAAACTTGGTAGATATACATTTAGACGTACAGGACACAGGATAGGCTACTGTTTTCTTTTTCAACGCGGACAAAGTCGCGGGCGCCAGCTAGTACTATATAAAGAAGAAGATAAACTTTTAGGTTGTATATAGCGCCTGTTTACTTTTATAATATTTCAAACTGTACTAAAATGATATAAATTGTTACAGAATAATGATAATAGGACACTCTAAGCAATCTATTTTCCTAAGGAATTTAAAAAAAAAAACATGTCGAGCAGATTGATGTTATTGAAAGTAAACAGAGCGTGTAGTTTAGTTTATATAGAAAAGAGTACACTATACTTTTAGGCTGGCCTCACACAGCCGGAATGTCTCTCTGAATTCATAATTTAAATTCCGGTACCTTGCCTCACATATCTCTTAAAAATTCAGATTTATTAGTAGTTTCGTGTTTCACGGCACATGCAAATGTCTTTATGAAAGAGGAATTAATAGTTATCGCTTTGTTTTTGGCTCTATATAATAAAAAAATAAAATGCAAACGCAAACACTGGATTACTGAATTTAATTTTCTTTCGTCTTCACTTAATGTTTCAGAACGCTCGTCAGTATCATTCTTACAGATCGATCTGAGAAATTCTGCATAATTTGAAAAAATCAGTCATAATATGTGTATTACCATTACGTTTAGAGATACAAATCGGGGTTTCAAATAACTGTCTGTTAATCTTACAAATGATATGCAATGGTCATGGAATCTTTGCTTTGTAGACCATTCGTAACTCAATTGCCGGAGACGACCTATTAGGAATGTGGTTGAGTATCTTCTTCCTGTGAGGTGACAAGGAGGCACTAAAATGAAGCTTACAATTTATTACAAAAATTTGAAGATATTTTGTTTTGTTTAATATAACCCAAAACAGATTAAATGGAAAAAATATATGCTACATACGAAGATATTTAAATTGGATATATGTTTAATAGACAGAGTTATGACTTACGAATTCGTTTAGTGTTTATCACTATTGAGCGACGTGATATTGAAAGTTGACATAAACTCGTATAAAAAATATTTAGTTGTCTAAGCAATGATTTTAAAAACTTACTACCGATCTTAATTAATTTAAATCAATAATTTAATACTATGGAGACTTGTGCCTACTGCAAAATATAGTCAAATTAAGAATGCAAAAAATGCAATTTTCGTAATACAGAATTGATCTCATAGACTAGACACCTAGAGTTGTCCTTCCTTGTACGTAGGGCTTTAACGGAAAATAACAGGTAATAGAAATCTAAATAAACCGAAAGACTGGTTTAAATAACTCTTAAACCAGTCTGGAGCACCCACACTGTGTAGCGTGACCGTTAGAGTACTCGTATATCGGATGAAGACCACTTTCATTAGTCACCCAGCTATCGTACTAGGTAACTTTTGACCTCAGTAAACTATCAAGTTTCACTAGCTAGTTATGGTTATATTATACTAGCTGACTCGATAGTCAATCTTCTTTTTTTATATATAAAAATATTGTTAGTAAGTGTACGCTTCAAAAACTCGAAAAGTTCGAAAAGCACAGATTTTAATTGGGTTTAATTCGAGTTGAGAAACCTTCAAAAGAAACCTTATGATACCCAATGATAACACCGCATGCAATGCAAGGGTTATGTGGGACTGTTACCGTATTAAAACTCAAGATGGAGTGGTTCTAGTCCTTAGACGACTTTGGAACCGTCACTTCTGTATCTGTCTGTTGTATCGTACCTCACAAACGGATGGACCGATTTTGATCCTTTTCATGTTGCTTGAAAGCTGATGTGATGGGGATTGTTTTTAGTCATAATTTATTAAGATCTGTTCAGGCGTTTGAAGACCATTAGCGCATTTTCTAATCAACGAATGGATTTCACTAACTTCCACATGTACGATTAATGTGTAAATACATTTCAGTGACATAAAACTGTCCTATAATTTATTAAAAATATTTGTTCATTGTCAAATCAAATCAAATCAAAAACATTTATTTGTAACAGTAACATAACAAAGAAACAGAAAAAAAACAGTAAAAAAGGAAAATATGTGTTACAAGTTACAAATAGGTCCCTACTCAGTATTTTGCTGGTATAAGCCAGCACTGATCTTCCGCAGGAACCCTAGGTTAAACACACACACGGCCATACACCATGCATATGCCCCTTAAAATCAAATAAATAGTAATTAAAATTTAAATAAAATTATAATAAGAATTATTTTATTGTCAAAAACACTACTGCTTGCATGAATAACTTATGACACGACATTATCTACTTTAAAATCACCAGTTCCCTGCCGAACATAAGTTATAAAAAATAAAAGTTATAAAACAATTTACCTAAAAAGCAAGCAAGGAGGTTGGTTTAGAATTTATAAAAAACTACTCTCTACTCTTAAATTCTCCTCTCTTATTTGATTATTTATTAAAAAATTCTTTAGATTAACTCTAAATCCATGAGCAGTGCATTGATTCCGTATTGGCGGTGGAATATTGTTCCAACACTTAGTCGCTGCATATCTGAAACTGCCTCGGAACGCGGATGATCGGTGAGCTTGCATCGTTAGCTAAGCTGCACATTGGCGAGAACCCCGAGACCGGCTCGCTTGTCTAATGTTTGTATATGTGATTGTAATTTTTCTGTCGAATAAAAAATCTGGCGAAACGAAAATCTGTCCAAATGGTAATAACTCGTAATTTGGTATACTGTTACTTCGCTGGTATTTCCATAACATGGATATCATGGTAACCTTGTCCGGATGCTGCAGCAAGTAGTCTACCGTAGCAAGTTAGCAAGTAGCCAAACTTTTCAGTGACTTACAGCAGAAATAGCGTATTTGGGTTTAATAGAAAGTAGGGGTTAGAATTTTATTTATAATTTCTTTATATACGGTACTGATAGTTCGGATATTCATTTTATTAATATCAAATTGTAGTATTCAGAAAAAAATATGTAATGTTACAAGTCTACTATGGAATGGTATTATTTGATATAAATAAAACATTTAATATAGTAATTAGTTTAGGATATGTCTAATGTAAAGGCGTATTCACACTCACGCAAATTAGAGATAATCTTATCAAATAATTGATACCTATAAAAAAGAGAAGGTACACTCGGCTCTACAAAATATAACTGACTCCAACTCGTGCTAATCGCTCGCGTCGCTTTCGGTGAGGCTTTTTTTTTTCAACCCAGACTATGCGAAAATATTTGTGTTAGTCTTATTTAGAGCTGAAACAGTGAAGTTGTATTTACTACACTTCTTAAGGGTGAGCTTACACTGTCTTCATACCATGGAGAAATAACTAGTTTTGAGGAAAGTCTAGTTAGATGCGTTTTCACCTTCAAGCCTTAGTGAACGTAATGTACAAGTTATATAAACTGTCGTCTGTTTAACGGTTTAGTAATTTCAAAAAATATACAGTCCCATAAACAATCACCATTTTATTTTATGGTTTTCTTCTCCGCCAATTATGTATAACACATCTTTGTCGTGCGTCACTCTTTCCATTAGTTAAAAAAAAGATGGATAAGTGTGTTAATTTGTTTTTTTAATGTTTTTGTTTTTATAAGGTTGACAGACAGGCTGACTGTCCACTTGATAGTAGGTGGCAATCTCTGCCTATAACACAAGCAATGCCATAGATGCTTCAAGTGCGCTGCCGACCATGGAAGGATTGAGGATAAGGGATAATGGATAAGGGATAAGGATAAGGATAAGGGAAAGAATGGGGTAATGGGCTCTGGCATTCTTACTCACTCACCGAAACACAACAGCACATATGCTGTTATTTCACGGTACTATTCTGTGAGGGGGTGGTTATTGCTGTGCTGGCAAAGTTAACTGCCAAGTCCGTGTCCGTTATCCGTAACACAAGCTGCTTTGGACTAGTGATTACTTTGGCGGTTATTATTATTCGTGTGGTTTTGGTTTTGGCGATTTATTTATTAAATATTTATTTAATTAAATATATAACAATACTAGCTGACCCGGCAAACGTTGTTTTGCCTTATAAAAAAAAATTTGGGATGGGCCACCCTTATCACTAAAAAATAGTTTACGGCCTATTCTCAGACCTACCGAAAATACTCGTATACAAAAAAAATCATAAAAATCGCTCAATCCGTTCCGGAGGTTACAAACACTGTGACACGATAATTTTATATATATATAGAGAGATAAGAGAAAAAACTCATCCTACTCATTTTCCAAATATGAATTTTCAACAGTGGACCTGTACAGAGATGGCAATGAAAGAGTGGCTGCAATGGCTACCGCCGCCGAGATCGCTGCTAGCTCTGCTCATATCTCTGGTGGGCTTCAGCGGGAGACTGTTCGCATCGCACGTCACCCATTCACCCACACTTCTCGTTGACACCTGTCATTCGCTTTGCAGGCTTCTTGGGCTGGTTACAACAGTACTCGCTTACAAGGTAATTCTTTCAAATAATGACGACTTCTGATAACTATTTCAAGGGAATGTTTAGTAACTTTAGAACCAATTATTTCACTGCGCCATTGGGTCATGTGCTACGCCATGATAGATAATATAATAGTTGCGTGTCAGTAAGAAAGAATATGTCTTGGCTAAGAAATATAAGAGAGAAAACTGTTGACTTAAAAGACTATATGTGTGATAATTTTGTGGATAGTGGTGATTAATAGCTTATTTTGTTATGTAGTGTTCTCAAAATATTTGCACACCCCAAAGGGTAGAATGTAGCGAGCCTTATACATTATAAATAAAAACATTGTAAATTACCTATATTCAGCAAATAAATTATTATTATTATTATTATTATTATTATTAACAACTATTCGCACTGGCTATACAAACAAGGAAAGGTTTTAAGAGCTTAACTGCCAACCTTAATTATTGAAGATCGTCTTCACTGTGGAAATTAAAAATCTTTATTCATTCAAGCGCAGCGGTTCTGTTTCAGTAAACGCCTCTCTTAAAGTGACTTAGGAAGGTATTCCAAAGCCCATTTCCCTATACCTTATCCTTAATTTTACTATAGTCGGCAGCGCACTTGCAACATCTGTGACGTTAGGTACTTGTTTTATAGGCGATCTGTCGACCTTAACATAAATAAAATTCCGTATGGGACTTTTCTTCTAAGTATCACAATCACAATGAAGGACAGCTTTGATAGCATAAAGACTTTTCTATTTTCTTGGTTGATTACAGTATGAGCGTGCCGACGAAGGCGCCGGTCGGGAAGGAAAGCTCCGAAATACATTTGGCTGGGCCAGAATCGAAGTTGTGGGCAGATTGTCAGTGCACGTACTATTCGCGTCCTTCGGATTGGCGTTAGTAGTGAACGCGTTGCAGTTAGGAGTACATTCTTCACACGGTCAGGCGCCGAGATATCCCAGAGTGATAGTGGGCACTGCTGTCGTTGGTCTTCTGCTCCATGCCATCAACTACATGCTCCTTGCAGGTAAGTGAAAATCAACTAAATAAAGTTACTAAGTATACTTATCGAATATTTGAATTATTTCTAATAAGCTATAATATGCGTTACTTGGGTATTGCATGTGATTAGTTAAATTAACAATTACTTATTTTATTTAAATTTATGCATACGTGAGGTACATTTGGCGACCAAATTGACTTACTAGGTCCTTACTAGTAAGTCAACGTACTAGTAAGGGCCGTATTTCAACTGTCACTATTCTAGGAATAAAATTTAAGTGACGCTTTAGCGTATTTCAACTTTCACTCAACACAAATTCGTCCCTGAGTAAGCTTAGCTTTATGGTAAAGTGAAGCTTAGTTAAGTGTAAGACTTAAGTGAAGACTGAAATACCGGCCCTAAGTGTCCTTCCCATTATCGCTTCAACGACGCTTCAACGTATTAATCCGTCGGGTATGTCTGTGACTGTGACTTTAGTTTGTCTTCGCACCTCCTCATACCTGATCCGTTCTCGTAAAGTAACCCCGAGCATACTCTCCCCATAGCTAAGTAGTTTAGTTTTCTTACGAATTCTGTTGTTTAAAAGACTTCGTTTCAGCACAAAATATCATGGTAGGTGCTAATGAACCATGTATCGTGCAATAGAATATAAGTAGGTACACACAACATGTCTGTTACGAAACATACTGGCCACTTATACACAAGCACTAAACTGTAGGTATCTACCTAATCAAAGAGGTTTTATCGAGTAGCTGCAGGTAATAGCTGTAGTGAGCTGAGCAGCGTTGCCTTGTCGGTCATTTAGTACAATTTAGTAATCTATAGTATAGTTTACCTTTATTGATAATCTATTTATCGATCTATCATTAAATGATACAAATTCAATTACTTATAGCTTTTAGATACTTACAATGTATTTACTACTTAAATATAGAAACGTATTTTATTTAAAATCACTAGACAAAGGAAACAGAAAAAGTATAGGTACAAACTAAAAATGTACTTTCCCCTACAATTGAATATTTTATTTATATTTTCTTATGTAGGTTAAGCAGCTTAGTAAACAGATATACTTAGTTGTACGTGGTTAATACTATCGCCATTACACAAAGTGGGTTGTTAAGGTAGGGGGGATTACAAGAGTATAAAAATTAAGAAAATATATTTTAAGTACAATGGTTCCATAGATAATCCTCCACATTTCGGCGCTCTCTCTCTATCTCTCTCTCTCGTTATAACTTAGTATAACTATTAGTATCTTCTTCTTAGTGCCATCTTCTATCGGAGGTCGGCTATCATCATAGATATCCTAACCCTCGAGGCGCGACTTGCAACAGCGATCTGGTACTTTGGCAATACCATTCGCGGAGATTTGTTAGAATTAATTGCTAACATTAGTTTATATTTATTATTAAAAATGTTAAAACATTTTTCAATTTCATTTTGTTTCAGACTAATTCAGAGATAGTTCAAACCTAAGATCCTCATTGGCACTATTCGATAAAACATTTCTCATTTGTAGTATACTAGTATACCTATGCCTTTCTTAAGTCTTAACAGAGCACCTATGTTTTTTTAAAGGTCGTGAACTGAGTTACAGTCGGCGTCTAAGCATGACGGAAGGAGGTGGCGTGGTTCTCAAAACTGGTGCTGGAGAACCAATTCTCGCTCATGCCCCTGCTGATATTGCCAGTAAGTTAATATTAGAGTTCATCAGTTACTATACCAATAATGATTGGTATAATATTATTAGTGAATATAATGTTACCAATCTAATAATTGACTCGTAGGCTTAGATCATAAATCATAACTAACCAAGAACATACAGAAAAACAGTGAAGTTGACGCTGTTTTTATCTCAACATGGCTAAATAATCTTTTTTTGGTGACTTTTCTATGAAAATGAATTTGTAACTAATTATATTTTTAACATTTTGAAAAGATTTAGCGGACTTTTTTTCAGTTACTACATCAAGAAGTTTTACAAAATCAAAAAACGTATTAAATTATGTTATTTAATAACTGATAATAGCCAACTGGTTTGTACAGTCGGGTTCTGCCACAGAAGTGCAAACAGTTGACACTATAATATTTTTCATTTCCATGTCTTAAAACGTATCTTAAAGCGTAACTACGGTTGTATGAAAAGCGACAGTGAGTTCTCTTGATGAATAAAAAAAAAATTAATTTCTAGGCACTCTATTTGTAATGGGCGCTGGCCTAACATCAGAGTGGGAACCGTTCGCAGCACGAGTAGCGGATCCTGCCCTCTCCGCTTGTGCGGCCTTTGTTTTGGTTCTTCTAAACTATCCATTTAGTAAGTAAATATATAATATATATGTAACTGAAATTTCTTAATGTAACTATAATTTCTGCACCAAATTTGGTATTAGATTTGTATACATCTTGGTGTTATGGCACCAAGATGTATACAGTTGTTACTGTAACAGTGGTAACAACCAATTTATTTTCCAGTTCTAATTTCACAAGGTTGTTCTTGTACCTACAACTTGTATGGAATCATTTTAAAAAAAGAATTCGTAAACAATGTAAGAGGTGGGTGCTTTTTGTAAGGGGATTCCCAGATTATAATTGCGTAATTAGACATTATTTTTTTCATGAAGTGCGTTCAGCTGGGTTGGTGCTACTGCAAACGGTCCCGGAAGGTTTGGGCGCCTGCAATTTAAGGACGGCTGCGCTTTGCGTGCCCGGAGTACTGGCCATTCATGAACTGCACGTATGGCAACTGCACCGAGACCGCGTCGTTGCTACTGCTCATGTTGTCTACAAGTCACATGAGGTTAGTTAGTCGAAGTAAATCTCTCTATCAAAATAAAATATCAAGAACAGCGATATAAACCGTTGAGATTGGAAATCAGCGGTATGTTTAATTCCCAATTAAAAGATAGGATAGTAGGTACGTGGAATCTCCTGAGGAATACAAAATAAGTATACTTTAGGTACATATACCTATCAGCATATTTCATTTGGAATTTATTTTTGGAACAGAGTGAATCCTTTTTTGGTACCTAATTTAAGTGTTCCGAAACCTAGGTTAGGTTAGGTTAACGTGTTACCGTTCGTTATTACGCAACGAATTTAGCAATGTTTTTCTTCCTCGTAATGTTTAAGAAACACGTTCCAATTGTCTTCCAACACATAATTTACAAATATTCGATAATAGCAAAACCTAAACTTACGTAAAATTACGTAACAATATCTTTTGATAACTTATAAGAACCATCTTCTAAGTATTTTTAACCTAGATGTTATAAAAGAACTTATAACAGTCTGTCATTTTTTTTTCTTTATTTGAAAGCTGACGTGATGAACATGATTTTTAGCTATAATTTAAGAAGACCTGTTCAGGTATTTGAATATAATCAGCTCATGTCCTAGTTGATCTCACTAACTTCCACAGGTTCGATAGATTTGAAATTTGGTGTACTGTGACTTCGGTGGTTTATTTTTCCATAACATGGTAGGTAACCTTGACTTGATAATGCAGAATCAAGTAGTCTGCGGGATACCGATTTCTTAGTAATTTACAACACATATTAGCGTGTTTGGTTAATTTATGATAATTATACCTATGATCTATTCTTTTTCTATTGATTAAAAACGTAAACAAATATAGCGTCGCCATGGTCACTGGACTGTTTTAAAAATGGAATTTGTACATTAGGCATTATCAAAGAGAGTTGACTCAGTGATTAACTCATTTAGAATTTGTTCCTATTGTTTGTTTAGTTCTATATCGTGAATTGTTTGTTTACCTTTTTGATCAATGAAAAAAGAATACAATATACATTCGCTTTTTATTTTTACAAGCTGTTTCGTTTGCATAATAGCAAAGTCTATGTTCTTCCTCGCAGTACAAATATCACCATAACAAAATGTGATGGTTTAGCCGTGAATGTGTAGCATAAAGTTTCGCATTATAATATTTGTAGGTAACCCATATATGTGTCGTTCATTTTGAACTATCTCCTTGTAACTGAATTTTAGAATAACGAGCTTTTTGCGAATTATAAGTGTAGGAAAAAAAATATAAGCATTCATTCATTGTTTTCATCTATGGGATTTTAATGCAACTATTGGAGTTACTTCACTTTTATATTGAAAGTTATGACTAAATGTGATACTATTAGGCAAGAAAAGATGGTTTTAAAAATAGGGAGTTACACCACTTTTACAATGAACGACACATATATAAAAGAACGCCACTATATATTTCAGGACCACAATAGAAGTTCTGCGCAAGTCTGTGAAGTATTCAAACGCCATGGCATCAGTCTTGTTACCTTGCAGCCAGAGTTTGCTACGTCACCTGTTAATAATGGTAAATATAAATACTTTACTGTTATTGGTAATTTAAATCATGTTAATAGTACTAAATGTTGCCTTCAACTAGCGCCATCTATTGCATAATAACTTAACTAAAGTCCAACTTAAATGGAGTTACATGTTACTGGGAACGCATTTCCAAGATAAAAACAATACATATCTACTATTTGTTTATCCAAAAAAGTGTTAGAGCAGGTTTGTTGGGATGCTCGATAGCGATCAGTAACTGCTTTCCATTCCATTGGGGATTCCAGGATGGGATATAAGATTCATAAGGCCGGTTTTAGAGCTCTCCTGACGTCGGTCCTGACGATACGTACGACCGACCGCGGTAGCAATAAACGCGTGCGTAACTGCGTACGCTCGGTCGAGCTCTGTAACGATTTAGAATCGAATTTTCATACAAATGACGCGACCGACGTACGCGCCGACAGTCGGTCGAGCTCTGAAATCGGCCTAATACATGAGAAAGGACCAAATCAATGTCCCATAAGGAACAAATAAAAGTATTTAATATTAGTTTGTGATTTGCAATATTGGTTTCAAATAAAAACTTGATTTCTATTCACGGTGACCCAAAAATATGAATAGTCGTTGCCGAGTCCCTTAGTATTGAAATTATACTGTTGTTTTTTTTTAGTATCATTTAGTATTAAACGATCTTTACATCCATCCATAGTTGAAACAATTAGTATCGATAAAATATTATATTACTTAAGCAGAAAGTAGCAAGCACTTTATCGATGATATTAGTAGTTAGCATAAATATTATCCAAAAAATGTTACAGGTTCGGAGGAAGAGAAAGCGTTCATAGAGTTTGCGAACATGGCGTGTTCTACTCCGTGCGCTAAAGAGTGCATAGCGCCACGATGCTGTGAAACTCCAAAGAAGGCGCCCATAACAAAAGTATAAATTAAGCCTTTATTGACCCCAAAGTCACTGCCATTATCTGTTAAGAGATCGAGCATTTCTTTTAACTCTTATCCAGGTGCCAAGTCAATATTAAAGTTTTAAATTATGTCAGAAAAATTTTCAACCTTATCTTGTAAAAATTGAAAATAAGAGATATTTTTTAAATGAAACAACTTTTGCTCATATGTACTTGAAACTAAACAATATTAATATCCCATTAAAAAAACGTTTTTTCTACAAAGTGAAGGAAATTGTCTTGCCATTGATATAAAAAAATTTACAGAGCACGTACCTACGCGTGTCAGAAGTGAAACTTCTTTGGTGCTCAATTATACATATTGTAAGCTGTAGATTTCTGTACAAGAAATGTTACAAGAAGCGTCACGTGATCGTTACACTGAAGCGTCACACAATATTCGACCTTGAAATTTTACTTCAAAAATAAATATGAGTATTTAAATATTTATAGGTACTATAAAAAATACCTTACTAAGGTAAATATAATAAGATTGTTTAGAGTAGGTAAGTGTTTTTTGTACTATATCATAGGCTCATTTTTGCTACAAGTCTAGATGCTGGCCAAAAGCAAATCCATCTCTAATAAAAAAAAACTTTGAAAATGTGTCTGGAAAAAAAAAATGCTTGCACAAGTCTAAGGATCCTTCAATTAAACTTTATCTACTAACGATCTATCGGTGACAAGATTACCAATTACTAATTATTTAGGAGCGGTTACTCTCCTTAACAATTAAGAACTTGCAATTAAGAACCTACTGCCTTTCGTTCTGATCAAAATCTGGTGTCATGCAACATTATGTCATCCACCTATCTGTACTATGTATAGATAGACGAACGGCTTGCTTCCCATAACATTCACTGTCGACGACTCTACTTCTTCCCACAAGTGTCGTGTGCACGTCTATGTCGACTTCGTGTTTTATACACACCAAAGATATTTTGTTGCATAACAAACCAAGTTTCTAATCGAGTCTTGCCTTACCTTCGTGTTCGAGTGAAAGTGTTGTTAGAAATGAAAAACAACCGTTCATGTTACCGTATCGTGTTAAAACGTGCATTTACACTACGTAAACTATTTTCCTAAACTAACTAATATAACTATATTATACCTACTGCCTACTGATTTAATTTTTAATTTGTCATTGAACATTTCTTTGTGAAATGTAAAAATCAGTAAAATACGAAAGAAGACTTCCACAAATTTTGTATGAATTGGTGATATTTTTTTATTGTTATAATTACTTCCAAATACTTTGATTTTATTGAATACTATCGACCCGTTCTCGGCTTCGCCTGCGTCCGTTCGCTACCAAACTTCACAGGATTACCCGCTGGACTAATCTGAAGATTGTCTGAAAGTTTCATCAAAATCGGTTCACCGGTTTTGGAGTCTATAGGGAACATATACACACACATCGCCTTTTATATATATGATGATAAAGATTTACCAATTTGTACAAGCAAACCTTTTAAGCATAAATGAAAAATATGTCTTCCATTAGCTAGTTAGCTACTGAGCGAATTATTAAAGCTCTACAGGTGGTATACTTACCTATAAAATAATATTAAGTTCATTGATAACATTTCTGTGAAAACTCATGGTTGCGAAAAGGCTAAAATAATATACTTCGTAATCATTTTTAATTTATATTACTTTCTAGTGTAATTTATATTACTTTCTTTAGCTAAATATAACAATATTCTTGCTATAACTAATTTGGGCTATAAAAAGTTTTACTTGACAAAACATATCGAGGACATTTAAAAAGAAAGAAAAACCGGTGCGAGTTAATTCATTGTTATTGGTTTTATGCGAATTGGATTTATATAGACTTACTATGGTGTGAATGAGTGTGTGCAGGATCGTATGAAGCGAGTTGATTTACTGTCGGTACGTCATATCGTCGTTGCAAATTTAAAATATCTTATGTGCAGTTTTAGACATTTCGAGAAAAGTGAAAAAACCATTATATACATCAAACTACTACAACATGGAACCCGCGTGCCATACAAAACACTACGAATTTTATGGAACATTTAAAAGTGACATGTGCGTAGAGCATGAACTGTCATTTATAACAAAACAAACATAATAATAAGTACGTAATTTAAAGAAAATGTGACTTTATGTCAACCAATTAGAGTTTAAAATGAAATAGTAGAAGTTGATCGTTACTACCTTTTACCATTGACGCGTGAAGGCAAGAGTCTACCATGATTCTGTCATAGGCGTTCTTTTTATGTGCCGCTTTGGCATTTGAGACGCAAATTCCATTGTAGTATTTCGACGATTATATACCTTAAAATTTACTTAGAACTCTTTCCAGTTTTTAAAAGATAAAGATAAGAGATTTTGAATTTCAATTAAATGTCACATAATCACATAAGACATATTAATTATGACTTAACTCGGAAAATAAAAGCGATATTCACATGAGAATTTTTTTAAACGACAGGAAATATTTTTTTTCTCTTCAAAATATTGAAAAAACGCATTTTGACCAAATTGTCACATGAGGTTTTCAAATTTGCTACGACGATATGATATACTTATATATTTATAAGACCTTAATTATAGTTATGAGTATAAACAATGCATAATCAGGTGGCTTTCCGCAGATATAATACACAGGAATAAAATAAGGCATTTACATGTATTTTATTCTATTATCAGAAATAAATAAAGGTATTTATTAGTTATTAATCGTATTTATTAGATTTCAATTATGCTAAGTACATTTTTGAAAGTTTACTACAAATCGACTGTGATCATCAGTGACAGTATTAGGGAAAGCTAGAAAACAAATTCATTACTATTCAATGTAAAACTACACAAAATATGCTACAGAGATGCTATTTTATTATATGTAATATTTAATTTAAAATTATTAAGTGACTTGTACAAAGATTGATTGACAAAGAATTTACAAACTTTGTTATTGTTGCAATAAATTGTTTTTCTAAAATAAAATGTTTCGTGTTTTATTTATTTTTAATGCTGAGAAACAAGTACTTAAGGTTTTACAAGTCACTTTTCCTACATACAAACGTTTAAGGTTAATTACACCGCTGTTTTATGTTTAATTTACAAAAGTAAGCATGATACCGATTTATCTTGTCGTTAACTAAGTTTCTAGGCATACAATCCTTAAAAAAAAGTATTAATTTAAAAGATATGATCATTGAAAAATCCATATTTTAACACAAGTTTTAATGCAACTTTGAGTTTGAATAGGTCACTCTAGTTTACAAAAACTCCAAAATACTTTGCCCATAAACATTGATTAGTTATTCAAGAGTTGAAATAACTTTACACAAAATAGATATATGCAGTAGTTTTTTCATAAAAACCGTTAGCCCAAGGGTCTATTTGTGATTTTTTCTGTCCTCATATTTGGTATGAATCGATGTGCATCTCACTCGACTTTTCTTCCCCCGCGGGTAGTGGAGGGAAGGCACGCCCACACAATAAATGGTATCAAGGAGGATAAGAGTTACCTCTATCCTCCTTGAATGGGCCGGGCAGGGAGTCACAGTGTTGCCATTTATACGGATTTATCCGTATATGTACTAATTTTCAACTTCACATACGGGTAACTTAAACATACAAATATTTATGCGGAATTATATGTTCAGAAATATAAAATAATAATAATTTTATAAGGATACAATATAAAAAAATACAATAAGTAGTATTGTACATAAATAAATACGAAACTAAATAATCCAGCTGATGGACAACACTGCCTAACAAGTATCTATTGCACCATTGTTTTGATTTCGATGTTAATTTATCAATTATTCATTTATTATAATTATTATTTAAAATCATACATTATCATTTTATTCCGTAGGTACTAATATTATAAATGCGCAAGTTTGTATGAATGTATGGATGTTTGTTACTCTCACACAAAAACTACTGAATGGATTTCAATGAAATTCACAACAATATAGCTTATACATCAGAATAAGACATAAAAAGATAAAAAGATATTGTGTGGATAAAAAAAATATATTGTACGGATTGGGCGCCACTGTCGCGCGGCGACGCCACCGTCGTCACAGGGATAACTATGTCTGGCGTTACCACTCACATAATATTTCCTGCATTTCCTTGCAACGCGGACGAAGTCGCGGGCACCAGTTAGTTTTTAATAAATGAATCCTATGAAAACGGTTGTTTTTTTGCAATTGATATTTTTTTACAATACAATACACAGTCATACGGAATTTATACGGATTTATTAGGGCCCGAATATTACTTCGTATAAGGTTGGCAATGGCAACACTCTGTCATCTGTCAGCTAGACTGAGCTAGACTAGAGTCTATAGTCTACTAAATACATCGTAAATATTATATTTATCTAGTTATTTATAACGTGGCATAGTTTGTACGTAAAGACATTATTTTATTATTTAGTTAGGCAAGGCTGTTGTACAAGTGACTTCATATTTTCATATCACATTGACTCTCTTTGGACAATCTCGTCACATTGTACCAAATTACAAAATATAAAAATAATGGGTAAGTTTTATTACATATTTAATCTAATTTTTGTTATAATATATACATAATTTTTGTTATATTATATAGGTAAACTCGACAAATAAAGTACTTTATCACCCTAACATTATTTGTATGTTGTAGAATAATAAGGTCAGTTTTCTTTTGAAAATTCAAAGTGACAATTATGTCAATCAGTAATCAATACCTATATTTCAAATCTAAGGCCGGTTTCAGTGCTCTCTTGGTGCTCTCCTGACCGACCGCGGTAGCAATACGCGTGCGTACGGTCAGGCGAGCTTTGTAACGACTTGTGAATTTTCATACAAGTGACAACCGCGTCAGTCGCACGGTCGGTAGTACGTATCGTCAGTACTGACCGTCAGGAGAACACTGAAACCGGTCTAAGCCTTAGCGAATTTTGAAATGAATGGAATTTGTTATCGAAACTGATAAAGCACTTTTCTGGTCGGCCATACATAATACACGTTGTCTGGGACACCAGAAAGGACATAGGGTACCTTTCATCCAGAACGCGGACGAAGTCGCGGGCACCAGCTAGTTATTTATAACTCGAGACGGCTGGACTGAATTTTATGATCGTTATTTTAGAGATGACAACGCTATGCAAATCATACTAATTAATAATGATTATCATAATATAATAATAATGAGTATCATATTATCATAATATACTTATATTACTCAATCAGGCGGAAATGGCTGGATGGATTTGAATAGTTAGAGTATAATAATTATATCTTAGAGCAACGAATATTTCTTATCCCTGTAAAGATAATTTTGTCCTAGTATTTTTTTAAAATTTATGGTCCATAAATAATAAAATTCTTACAGTAAAATAAATAGGTATGTGCTGCTTTTATAGCTATATGCTTTATTTTATGAAACAGAACCGCAAAAGGATCGTCGTAATGGAGAAAAAAAAAAACGCTTATACCTAACTGCTTCTCGCAAAATGTGTTGCTAAGCGCAAAACTCGAAAACGGCTGGACCGATTTTAATTCTGTTTTCACTCATGGATAGAGGCATAATCAGGGAAGCTTTTTACGTAAAAAAATGCACCCCGGGTAGCTATTTGTAAAATAATTTTAAATCAGGTTCTATTTTTCTAGAAATTTAAAACTAATTTTTATTTATATAATTCCTGTTTTAGATCACCTCATGTAAACCATCCTGAGGCATATAAAGCAATTGTGGTTCAAGCAGAAACATACAAAGCATCTTCTTCCTCATGTTCTGCTACTGCTACTCAAATTCGTAATTAAATCCCAGTGTCTATGTAGTGTTTATTTTTTTAATTGTATATTTTTAACTAATATATTTTTGTTTTAGGTC
Source organism: Synanthedon formicaeformis (assembly GCA_945859745.1). Classification (NCBI taxonomy): domain Eukaryota; kingdom Metazoa; phylum Arthropoda; class Insecta; order Lepidoptera; family Sesiidae; genus Synanthedon; species Synanthedon formicaeformis. The sequence continues at coordinate 4,472,687 of OX243957.1, forward strand.
ACCTCAAGAATCATTTCTACAAATGGTGGTTCAAACAGACGTACATAATCAACCTTGTGTTTCCTCCTTCAAAGATATTATTCCCTCAGCACATGCCCCTTGTAAAGGATTTAGCTACTATAATATTCAGGCTCAAACTAACTGGGATGCATTGAAACTGACGGTTCTGTTTGTAACATCTCAAATTTGTAAGTATATATACAGACATTCTATGTAAGCAATGTATGGAGGAATCAAACAAATTAATAAAGTTTTCAAACTTGTTTGGGTTAACGGTTCAACCCGTTAACGATTTTTTAAGTATTTTGCGAAAACTTTAATAAGCACAAAAAGTATCAAAAACAAAAATTATCCACATTAAATTTTTAAACAAAATATGTTCTCTACATTATTTTGATTAGCTTGACGGTTTTTAAGTTACCGCCAGTTTTCAAACTTTGAAAGTTAGTATAAAAACTTTTATACTCTTGTTTAGAATTTTATGAGAATAATTTTTACCTTTGACACTTTTTTGTATGTATAACACCCGTATTCACAAATGATACTTGTCTAAGTAGCAATACTATACAAAGAACGCTATGCGTTACTCATATCAAGCCATCCCATTCAAGAAGTTCTTTACTATGTATTGAATAACGGCCCTGTGATTGGTTAATTTGTTGTGGCATACTTCACTCTAGTATTTGACAATTGATATTACAGATGTTAACTAATATTATAACCTGTATATGCCTGTATAATATTTTTCGTTTGGCGTTGCTTGTTTTATTTTTATTTCGGCGTGGGTATATGATTTTTATTATTATTTTATTGACCAAATATTAATATTACGAGACTGTAGGTTGACTGATTTTTATAAGGTCTCCAGTAATCATCTGTAAATAATATAATGGTAAATCATTTACTTCAATAAAGCTTATACTTTATTGAAACATTTTTTTTTAAGTCAATGTATTTCGTTATTATCTACAATAAATAATAAATTATGTTCATATTATAATACAAATGTTTATTTGTAATTTTTTTTCCTAATTAGAGAGGTACAATAACCTGGAAACTCCCAAAAGCATAAAATCTTAGGGCCACTAGTAACTGATAAACAGGAGGTATTGGAAGGCCTCTTTTGGTTAGTTTGTCGAGATTTTAACTAATCAGTGGCAGGAGCACGAATAGAACAATATTATCTTTTGAAAATCTATTCCGCCTCCTAAATTCATCCGCACTGTAGTAATCGAAAGGATTTTTGAAAACCACCTATTACTTTTTTGTACTTATTGTTCGAAATCCTACACTGATATAATTATCAAACTCCTCTTCGCTACTGTAATCCATTGGTTGAAAGTACATAGTTGATACAAATATAATTTTCAAATTGAATATAACCTGAAATAACCGACGACCATTCAAACTCCAACGATTATAACCTTGCTTTTGACATAAGCCGGGACACAATGCGTTCGCTAATATAGCTTGGGCCTCGGCGGCTACTTTACCTGTGCGTCGATTTTGACGGACACATAGTGTCGTTCATCACTCAAGTGCTGTTTATGAATTGATTCGGCCGTCCCTTTGCGTTTGTCAGCACTGTGAGACCTCATAGTATCACAAACTGTCGTATGTGACTATTAACCCAGTCACCCAAGACAAAAAAATCGCGTTAGGTCGCAAAAAATTGCACTGTTTTGATTTTTTGGGATGTTGTTAAGATAGATACCAGTAGTGTAAAACCAAGTTTGCATTTTTTTTTCTTTTTGACAAGGGGAAATCTCATCCATGGATACCCACAGACCCACAGACCCGGGGTGGCCTGTGGGTTATGTCGGACATTAACCGACTAAAACCCTTTGGCGTTGGTATTAGGTGAGGTTCCTCCACCACTTCACCTCTGTGACTTCAATATTGATAAGAACCTACACATTAATATTATTTGCACATTATTATTATTTTATTATACTCAATTTAACTTGTCTCCCCCTCCAAAAGGGATCTATTACTTATTTACTTGATAACAAGTGAACTTATTGGCCCTACAGAGTTGTACTTGTGCTCAAATTGAAACTAAGTAAATGCTCTACAACTTCATTTCTCATAACTTTCCATGTAAAATGATATTTTGTTTCAAAAATTTCTAACTTTTTGGGAAATTTGACCCATTTTTGAATTAGTGTATCTCGAGATCTGTTTGACATACAGAGCTGCGGTACACTCGAATTGTAGCAAAATTTATTTTCTTTAAGAGTGTCTAGGATGATTTTTCCATAGAATGCACTTTTCAGAAGTTATAAGAGAAAAACTGAAAAAAGTCTGAAAATTTCGAGCTTTTTCGAGCACCGTGCAGTTAGCACACAGGTCTCTCGAAACTGCAAACTTAGTTTTACACTACTGGTATCTATCCTAACAACATCCCAAAAAATCAAGACAGTGCAATTTATTGCGACCTAAGATGTCTTCAGTGACTGGGTTATTTATAAAAATGTATTTCTGCCTATTTCATTCCGTGTCTGACAAATATGACAATTTTAGTACTGTCAATTTAATTTATAGTTTAGTTTTTATGACAAGAGAATTAGCACCAATACCACGCATACATATCATAATAATTATAAAATGCGAACGAAAGTGTGTGATGATGATGATGATGTTCATATTTGTATTCAATCACGTATTGTATCTTACTCATCGGTATTTGTTACTCAATCACGTTAAATCAATAGCGCAACGAATATTTATTATCTCTGTGAAGTACCTAGTAATAAAATAATAACTCCATATGTGCTAATTTAGACTTTTTGTGTTTGTATTTTATATAACATTCATTTTTATGTTATACCAATGTTTATAAAATAAATAAATATGAAAAGTATTTTTCTTTTATTTACATCCTAATCAGGAAAATCAGGAAAATTAACCTTATTTCTATACTAATTTGTTTGTTTCTTTGCAAAGATTTAAATCTTTGTTTGTTTGCGTTGAATACGCTTTGAAACTACTGAACCGATTTGAAAAGTTCTTTCACTGTTAGGAAGCTACATTATCAGCGATGAACATAGCCTATGTTATATAAATTTTCAAAAAAATTAGAGATTCTTACTAAAACTCCAATAATGTAACCCAAGGTGTAAAAAAAATTACTTAAAATATTCCTTACATCGCGTGCGCTGCGAAAACTTTGCAGAACACATCAATATCTATACAAAGTGTCGCAACAGCATAAGTATTTATTTATTTAAAAAGGCTTACCAACTAAAGACATACTAAAATCACTATATACAACACTACTGAAAGGAACATTACAAGTATGAGTTTAAATTAAATGTCTTTATTATACCATTCCATTCGAACGATATCACGAGTTTAAAAATGTAAGTATTAGAAAAAAGTCGCGTGGCGTGGTCACCGCTCACCCCAGACTATAATATGCGATGTAAGCGTCATTTATTTGTTAAATACCCGTGCGAAGCCGGGGCGTGCTGCTAGACTAGTACTACAATAAATTAGTGATAAAACACTCGCGGCAAACGTCCGCGTTCGACGAGATCTCGCAGTGTGCGTTGCCTAACAACGTCACAATACGGTCCAATTGTGTATGTGTGCGCGCTATGTTCTAACTGCTCATCATCGGTCTTTCTCTTTCGCCCAATTTCTGTGTGAAACAGAATGAATTTTAGCTACAGGCAACGATGAGTTCGGGCTGTCAACTAGTTACGCCTTAAGAGTGGGTGGGTACTTAAAAGTGGGTATAAAGCAAACAAAATTTGTTATTTCACCCGCGTGGCCCCTTGGACATGACAGTGACACAAAATACGTACAACTACGCACAACATGCGACGGAAGAGAGCGCATTTCGCTCAATAAAAATGTTATAAGTGCCAAAAGTATTAAATATTAATTATTCGTAAACTACAATGTCAAATGAAAAAAATTTACATACAGCTTTAGATAATATGTGAAGTGAAATTACTGATACACTTTTAGCTTTGTAATGTGTGTCATTTTGAAATTAAAACTAAAATCGATGGAAATGAGAGCTCAATTGGTGATTTTTTTCTATCGAGAAAATTTCATTATATTATGTTTTCTGTTACAGTCGTCACTTTCATTTATAATGTAATTATCTATTTGAAAAAATTAATTAAATTAGACTTTGTTTACTTAGATAAAATTCAAATCTAGGATTGGCTATTTCTCTTTATACCCGCTCTTAAAGCGCTTAGTGCTTAAGCTTAGCATAATAATTCCTCTCAATCGAAACACTAACAGAATCGACCACAGAATCGAATACAATACGGCCTTAGGAATATATTGTAGTACTTAGGTAAGGACTTTGTTTCTCCACAAAATTAGCAAAGCACGGCCGTGGCATAATTAGCAGTGGCGGGCTTTGCTAACTCTATAGTTTTTTTCTAGTATTTGACCAAATGCCCTGACCGACCAAATATGATATTCACACAGAGGAACACATCTAGTGTGACTAATCCTTTAGGGTAGGCAGCGCATCTCTTACCATCAATTCGAACAGCGAGCTTGCCAACTACCCTTTATTTGAAGTAAAAACACGTGTTTCTAATAGCTTCTTAAATTAAAAGGGACCCGATATTAAAGTATAATTAAAATTTACGATCAGATGTTCCGTATTGGTCGTGTAAGGTGTGGCAGCCAACAGTGGCAAGTGGCAGTAAGAGGGACGGCAATTGCGGCTTTTTATTAAAGCCGGACACGCTTTGCCGTCTCCTGTGGGAAGGCGCTGTAACAAAGTGTGTAACCCAATTAATACTCTTAAGAAAATAAGGTTCCTGATAAAGCTGTGAGAGTCTTCGGGAACTGAACCTGTTGAGCCTGTCTTTTAATGTGTTAAAAACTGACTTCTGATTTATGAAGTACGATTAATGTTCTGATTTTGATGTATAGTTTCCCTCTATCCTGAACTTGTCCTTATCCTATTAATCCCATCAAGATTGCAGCGCAAAGGCGTGCTTTTGGTATTTTATGTTGTTAACTCTGGCTTATGTCGAAATTATTACTATTTTAATTTTTTTAAGATTAAAATTTTATCTTAAAGTTTTACGATATATAGACTAAATATGAACTTGTCAAATTTATAATGATCGCCTTCGGAGTTTCGGACTGTTATCTTCGGAAGATCGACGAAGGAGATATGATATTGTCTGTCTTCATAAAATATTGCACTCGTCCTAGGATTGTCTGAATTTTCTCTACGCGATTAGGATCAAAACTAAATATAGATTACGTTATCACCACCCGGGTCCCTTTTCCATCCAAGCATATAAGCAAGCATAAAAGTAACCGGGGATAATGGAGCTAATATACCTTTGCTTGTACGGTAAACGTCTAAAACATTAAATAGAAAATAATAAAAAAAATCGACTATCGAATGATGCAGTAAACCGAGTGCATAATTCAATATAACAGAAAATGATTTCTAAAAGTAACTAATCAACACTTTACATGCAGTTTGTGAAAGAGGTCCTAAGGCTAATATTTAAGTAGACGTTTTATTCTTTGTAAATATTATTGTTAATTAAGATCATTAGTGTTTAGTTAAAATTAAGTTAATCATGCTATGTAGTTGTAGTTACACTATTTAGGACTGCAATTTAGTAAATTATCATATACACGTATTTTATAGTATTCATGTACATAATTGCACTCTGTCTGTGTACTTTATTAGATAAATAAATAAACTATACGATCAAGTAAAGACTTTTGGCTAAGGAAAACTTAAATGTAGGTATGTTGTGCATAAAATAGTTATTGAATTTCTCACCGTCACCAAGCGATAGTTGAGTTTAAAAGCGAAGTCGCATTGACCGAAGCAATCGCTCCAACCCAACCACGGACCAGTCTTACAGTCAATGTCATCTGAAAAATTATTGAAAATTGTATTTTTTTTTTACAACTAGCTGTTGCACACGACTACGTCCGCGTAACTTTACAAAATATAGCCTACTAGCTGGTGCCCGCGACTTCGTCTGCGTTAAAAGTAAGGGATGTGTAGCGCCTGACTAAATGTGTAAAGCAATATAACGCCTGACATCTTTGCTGTTATAAAATTTTCAGGGGTTGTATCTTTATTTTTAGTAGATAGCTGGTGCCCGCGACTTCGCCCGCATTGAAAATTATATACTAAAAACCTTCCTCTTGAATCACTATCTATTAAAAGAAACAACATCAAAATCTGTTGCGTAGTTTTAAAGATCTAAGCATACATAGGGACAGCGGGACATAGGGACGGGAAGCGACTTTGTTTTATATGTACTATGTAGTGATGTTGCTCATTGATAATATAGCTTCCCAACAGTGAAAGAATTTTTCAAATCGGTCCACTAGTTTCGGAGCCTATTCAATTCAAACAAACAAAAACTTTCCTCTTTATAAAATTAGTATAGATAAACGGCCTGTGGAGGGGGGGGGATGGGGTTGCATAAGCCCTAGGGGAAACATTTAAGAAGAGAATTTAATTTAATTTATGTAAAAGAACATTTTCACGTAAATGTCGGCAGACAAGCTGACATTATACTTGATGGTAGGTGGATACCGTCGCCCATAAACACAAGCGACGCGTGTACAAGTGCAAGTGTGCTGCCGACCTAAATAGGTTAATTAAGGAGATAAGGATTATTGTTATTTCATGAGGTTATTCTGTTAAGATATGGTTACTGCCTGTTTGGATTATTACCAAACACTTTATAATGACGTAGCGCTGCGCGTGACCCCGCTTTCTATGTTAGTCACTGTAATGTAAATTTAACAATAAATAATACTCATCAACATTTAACATTTATATATCTCAACATTAACATTCCTTTAACCACAATCATCCCCGAACATTGGTCCTTCGAGCCGGATTTGTTTGCTCCACGAACACTGCCGTTCGGACGATATGCTCGGTCTAGTTAATTTAATATTAAGTAATTTAGTATTAAATGTGCAGAATAATAGTAAAATATAAAATAAAAAATTGCGTACCGGGTGCGGGTGCATCTCTTTGCAAAACTTCATTGTCCATACTAGAGGGCGTAGTTCTTATTTTCTTAGTGATCTCCTTGAGGTCTACATTTGTAATCAATACTGAAATAACAACATTTCCGTTAGCTACTATTCGTTCTTAATATTAAATAGAGCAAAATATAAAAAATCCAAACATTATATTTTGGAGCACTTAATAACCGACACTTTATAAAATAATATAACACATGGAATTTATAAATTTGTGAAACCAAATTCTAGTGAATGAAAAAACTAAGCAAAATCTCATTGTTAATTAGAAATGTGTAACAACAGTTTCACTGTATTATATATCCTTATATGTTGTGTTTGTATCTGTGTTACCAAATCACGAAAAATGGCTCAACTGATTTCGATGATACCAAATAACTAATAAACTATTTTTTTTTCTCACCCGGAGTGTTTGTCGTTTGCTTTTCTTCACAAGTTAACTGACACTCGCTCCTTGTTTTGAAGTTATTTGAATTTCCCCCACAGCCAGTGTACCCGAAAGGTTCGCAGGAATCGCGCGTAGCGTCAAAGAACCAACGCTCCACATAACTACGGCAAGGGCCAACTTCCATTGACTGCGAACATACATCTGTAAGATAATTATATTTTTGTATTCAAGTCCTATTGCAGGTTTTCTTTGTTCGTTAAGTTCGTACCTTTGTTGAGTTTCTCGCAACTGGGGTCTTCTCCGTCACAGAGCGCCTCTTGCTTCGTTAATGTATATTGACAGTTCTCAAGATGCTCTTCAACCATCTCCTTCACTTTCGGGTCGTCTATGGTCAGGTTGTACATTTGAACTTCGTTCGCGTTATCCACTATTTTGGGCTATACAAAGAAAAACAATTTTTATATTACAGAAGTCGAAAAACTCAAATAGATGAAACTTATGTATTTAAATGCATTTAGAGAATTCTCTATGATAGGCCAGATAGTGGAATATCAGGGTAGAACCACAATATAACATTTTTTGTTACATAGTCTCAAACTCACCTAAGTAAAGGCGTTTCATGAAATGAGTATTCGGAAATTAGCCAAATCTATATTGTTTGGTTGAACGCGTTAATCTTAGGAACTAGTGGTTCGAACTGAAAAATTCTTTTTGTGTTGGATAGGCGAATGATAAATAAAGACTCACGTCCAGCTGGAATTGCTTAAAGCGCGCAGTCCACTGGGATTGCTGGAAGCGCCTGAGATGAGGTTGTAAATGGGGCCGACTGGAAAGCAGCCAGCGAACGCGCAGTCTTCGCCCGCGACCGCAACGCGCCGAGCACGGAGACCAATCACTCCACGAGGTGACCTCGCATGAAGGGCTCGCAGCATCCTATGACGATTGTAGTTAATGGACTACTCGCCCAAATTTTGTTTTATTTAAAAGCAATATCCAGTTTTAACAAGTTTTTATGTTCAACTGTACAGAATCACCGTTGTGGGCGAGTTGTCTATTAGGCCGCCCGCACATTGGGCCACTAGACGCGACCACAAACTGCGGATAAGTCTTTTCATACATTTTATGCTCTAGTGGCTCAATGTGCGGGCGGGCTTAAATAATGGGTAAAATCAAACATGACAATTCACCTATTTGGGCGAGATAAATTTGGGTATGTAGTCCATTAACTCTGATTGAATAATCAAATATTCAATTAATGCCTGTTAGTCGAGTGCAACTTGTAAAAGAAAGATTAGTGATTCACTCGGATCTCATATACTAAGTCCAATGAAATCCGTATCATTCAGTCGATCAAAGGATACTGTTTGGCATACACGTGATAAATTTTATAGATACATATAAAATATTTTCACCAACCACAAAAAACCAATCAAAATCCGTGGCATTGATTGCCTCGGGGGGTCTGAAACAACAGAAACAAATTTAAATACATTTGTAATTGTAAATGTTTTTTTGGTCGATTGGTAGTCTGACAGTCCAATTGGTGGTAGGAAACTACCGTCATATATATATAATATATGGACCTCAGTTCAGAAGCACCAAAGAACAAACGCTGTTATACAGTTTGCTTCGAGGCTCACCAACGCAAGAGCCACGGGCTTCTTCTTCAAGTAATGAGGACGAACATTGCATTAATGGTTCTCAATACTATACTTCCAAAATATTCTAAACTTATAGACTGGTAAATAGTCATCCAACACAAATAAAACGGATTATATAGAAATAAATCCTGTATTCCACACACATAGCAAGCAATACAGTGACAAAAAATCGAGGGTAGTCATTACACGAGACTACATCTCTTCTGATGCCTTACATACCTGTAACAAGGTCCGGCGTCGCACGGCGAGGCCTGGCTCATAAGTGTACGCGCTCGAAACCCAACGTGACAGCGCTTGTGCGCACGCGGCTGCACGTAATGACGCGTACGGGCGCGTATGCCGCAGCCTTCGCATGGGGACCACGCTGACCATGCTGACACCGCGCATGCGCCTGAAGCCTCTGCGGGCTCCGGCTCGTACTCCGATATCACCCTGCATTCAGGTGCGTTTTAACTCAAACGAGTCCAGCAACGTTTCAATTTAAGTAATACTTGATGACCGATCTATAGGTACCTACTCAAGATTTACGTTTAGTGGGCAGTAAGTATTTACGTTTAGTGTTAGCTATTGACTCTTTCGAGCGCATACCTGACTTATTTTAAACCGGTTTTTAAGGTTGATGCGTACTCGATAACTGGCTATAAAAGGTGTTTCGGCAGAATTTCGTGAGTGTGATATGTTGTGGGGTATTAAGTATTGTGTGCTGTTAAAAGTTTTATTTAGGGCTGTTCCGTATGTTGTGGAGTATTATTATGTTACTGTGTTATATTATATTTGTGGGCACAGTTGCCTACCATTTATCTGATTCCCTAAAAGAAGAAGAAATGGAAAAGTGCTTACCTGCAATTAACTCTAGGTCCGTAACATCTCTTGTGATCTGTGAGTGGTTCCCTGCAAGCTTCGAGGCGCGCCCTCTTCGGCCATACATAATTTCTCTGTCGAGAAGCCCTCCCCACTCCGCAAGTGACGCTACATGGCCCCCAAGCTCCCCATTCGTGTAGGGCACATGCTCCGGCCCCTATGCCCACACCCCCCTCTATTACTCGCGTACCACCCGCCTCTGCAAATAAAGCAGCTGACGCTCACTCTACTAAATGTTTAATGTGGAGAGGCAGGACAGAATACTGCGTGCCGCAGCCATAAAGTAGGCGGCCTGTATGGCAGTAGAACCAGACCCCGTGCATAAAACCATCGTGGTATAACAGCACATGAGCTGTTATTTTTCTGTTCCTAAGAAAAGTATATATGTTAAACCTCAATTCTATTCACATCTTGTTCCTTAACTTTCTTCATATTTCCTCTACATATTTAAGTCAATAACTGCGTGATCGACGACACTTCAGAGAACCGTTTGGAGTTGCATAGGTCTATAAACAATGTTTATCTAATGGACTGACTGACCATCACACATTCATGTCCAATGACCAGTATCCAGGTTCCAAATAATGAACCGAACTATCTTTTTTATCAAATGAACCGTCGTCGTCTGCTATGAAAATAAAACAGCGTATTAAATCCACATACCCATAACTTCACATCCTTTTTCATACAGTCGGAGTCTGGTTAAACGTAGTCTTGCAAATGGCCTCATTTCACCAGAAGTACTGAAGAAAGGAGACCGAACATCTCTGGGCCAATCCGGCCGCAAAGCGCGAACAGGCGCAGATGGAATTGTAGGTTTGCGTCGCGACTGATAAACAAATTGTCTTAAAAATATATTGAAGAATATAAAATGTCCAAAAAAATATTGTGAAGCACTTACTGTGTAACTAAGTCCGCTGTCCGTACCGACATCGTAAGGAAACAAAGGCAACATAGCTGATCTTGTCCAAGTGCAATTGGCGTTGCACAGTTCTAAAGCAGACACACCAACTATCCAATCAGGCGACGGGGCTAACTTAGCGGCCAGTGATACCAAATGGTGTCTAGCATCCACACGAAATACGGCAAAAGTACTGGGATTACCCCCACTTGCCACTTGTTGCCATGTAATTCCCCTGGCTTTTATTATTGTCCTTATGTGATCGCTCTAAAAACAGATTAAGAAAATATAATTTCATTTCTAATGGAATTATAGAATTCATGGATATCAATTTGGCTACACATAAATATTTTATTCACACCTCAGCTTTCAGCTCTTTTTCAAGAGCTGTCGTTGCTCCTTCTTCAGCTAAACGTTTCAACCCGGTACTGGCAACTCTGCCCTCCTGCCACACTCTATATTGAGCAGTATGTGACGCCCCTATGATATCACCGAAATGAGCCTGCGCTGTCTCTGGAGGAAATTCCCGTGGGTGAGTATTGCGCGACCACATACCTTCAAATGTTACCTAGAACACATTTTTTTAAATGTCTTTCTGCAAACAAATCACACTGAAAGAATTTATAGAAATGTGATTATGTCTTTTTACATATATTTGAACTGACAATATACCCCCAACAGTACACAAAAGTATGTTACCTCATATTTAGCTTCGTCACAAGCACAGCAGGGCTCAACAATCGGCGGTTGTTTGATATGACTGGCAGGAGCTGCGGGCGCAGTACAAATTTTGCGTGCAAGTACCGAAGCGTGCTGGTTATGATTGCCGGCAACGGGTGCTGCGCGGGCGCATAGACGTACGCACAGCTCAACGGCAGATACTGGGGCATTCCATATTACCTACGACATATGTACATATTACTCTAATATACTCGTATATGTACTATCGCGGTCAAGGGAGCAATCCCACCGTAAGGAACAATTTCGTGTGCACATTTTGTATTTATCTTTGTTCCTACTTCAAATACCTACTCGTATTATAACATTTACGTTACTATGACAACCTCGTCTTATGAACTCTTAGTGCTACGTGCTCTACGTGCTGAACTCTTAGTTCTTAGCTCCATGATATGATATATGATTAGGAGTATAGAGAGGTAAAATAAAACAAATATAATTCAACGTTAAACAAATTTGTATGAAAAGTGGGTCTGCTCCATTGACCGCGATAATACGTTTACTTTCTAGGTAGCTAGTAGGGGGCCAAGATAGTAGTGCCAACCCAGGAAAGGATAAAGGGGTACCTACGCAGTAAAGTAAGTACTTCTAGAGTAGGTCTACTATAAGAGAGTTATCACTGCCTTCAGACGTGCAGTCAATTTAGGACTGCAAAAAGCAGTGTACACTGCTATTACTAAACTACTACTTTAAAGAAAAATAATGATGCTCGATTTTGGCAATGCGCCAAAATTTTAAAAAACATCGTGTTGTATTATTCATCCATTTCCCGTATAAACTTCAGTCCACTAAAAGCTTTAGCCATGGCCTCATAGTTGCAGATTGAACACTATAAACGAAAGTATACTTTTCACTGCTAAGCCAAAAAACTACATTTTCTCCCGTCCTTATGCATTCTTTTACACGGATAATTTAACTGAGTATTTGTTATTTATATTTCAACCCCACCAAAAACAAGATTTCATAAATAAATCTAGTTCTGTAAAGAGTATATTTATGACATTGGAAATTTTATGAACGATTTTAAATAAGCCACCGCCATAACATGTGAGTTGCCTAGGATTTAGTTAGATCGACCATAAAATGTATATCAATAAACCTGTATTTCTGTTTTTGGATGTGCAGTGGCATTATCCACAGCCGGTTTGCAGAAGTCGTGTGGTTTAGTTTGAGCGTCGTAGGATTGGAAGGTTCCTAAGGACTGGTTTGTTGGCGCGGTCGGTTTTGGTTCATCCTTGTTCTCGCTATCTGGTACATCCTTATCTAATTCGGCCCATATCATGAATCCAATAAAAGGTGTAGGCCCTTGACCGCTGTCAACGCCATGTAGGGAAACTGAAAATAATAAAAATTTATTAAGATGTAAATATTTAATTTTAGCCCACTCATTCTAGCTTCTTTTCATTTAATTCTGTGTATTCATCTCTTAATAATAATAGCCATTTATTTCCGAACTTTATTATTATATATTATTATTCATCTCTTATCATTCATTATGATTGTTATGGATTCCTATAGGTAATTGGCCCACAAACTCGAAGATATAATTTATCAATGATATAGGTACTGGTATCGTACGAGTATCGTCTAGATTAACTAGTCTGCTATTAACGTACTCTTTAACTAACCTCCAGGCGCCTATGTTTTCTATTGTAATTATTATGTAATGACGACGTATTACTAAAATAATAAAATAATCACCAGTATAAAGTTCTCCTGGTAAAAATAAATCGGGCTCGCCAGCAACTCCGAGTCTGTAGTATGAGTCTGAAGGCTGTGAATTGGGCGGTGCACACTCGCATTGTGAGGGTGGAACTTCACTGCTATTTAGCGTGGTGCTGGCCACGTTAAATGGAAACCATACACCGATCACAAGGAACGATATTATACTGTAAAAGCAAAAGGAGGTTACAAGATAAAAAGTTTCGCCCGTTCCACCTATCCCTACTAAGTATTTGCCTGGTAGGGATAAGTATCAACCTTTATCTCCTAATCTGCCTAACTCTGTTAAGCAAAAAAAAAAATTTTATACAATTTGAAAAAAAAAAATCCTATCCTTCTACAGCTTGGAATGTAAAACTTCTTGCACCCATCGATATTACATATCAAAAATATCTTATACTTATATCAAAAACTTATATCAAAAAACTTAAAGAAACTTATATCAAAAATATGCCCCTAAGAGACGCAAGTTTTGATTTGTTAGTAAATATTCCATGACTATAAAAGAGTCCCTTAAAATAAGATCGTTTATGTCCTCTATGTGAATTTGAAAGGGACCGTCAGAAAATATCAATAACCAAGAATAAATGACTAGGCAATAAGAAAAAGTTAATAAGATGACATTGGAAAAGGCGCTAAGTTTATAATGTTATGATAGATTAAAACAACATCATATAAAGTTTTTTTTCAATATGATTCATATTCTGAAAATTAAACAAAAGGAACATCTCTAATACGTAAATTCCGAATTCCCATATCTGCTGTTCGCAAGTTTTCATACAACTTATTTTATAAATTTGTAATATAATTTTAATAATAAATAATTTAGTTTTTTTATATATTACTTAGTATTTGCCCGCGATTTCGTCCGCGTCCGATCGGTACCAAACTTCACAGGAACACCCGCTGGACTAATCTGAAGATTGTCTGAAAGTTTTAAAATCGGTTCAGCGGTTTTGGAGTCTATAGGGGACATACGGGGACATAGATACACACATTGCCTTTTATATACATATAAGATAATTTTATAAGTACGTACCTAAATTATTCGGTATTATAATGACTTGAAAACAAAATCTAGACATTCACATGTACCTATCTACAAATAATTGTCGGAAACCAAAAGCATTTTACCTACAGCCATTATAAACACCGTTACTAATAAAGCCGACAACAAGCGGCTTATTAATTGCGGACAAGCTGTACCTCTCTATTGTTCGCACTTTATCACAAGTGTATGAATGAACCTAAACAAAGAAGTGCATTGGCCTAGTTAAATGTAACAATGGAACTATATTTAATTTACAATGAAACCTACCCATTAGAACATTAGTTTTACCTTTTTAAATAAAGATCCATCTTGAATTGTTTTATTTGTGTATTGCTAAAGCGATAAGAGCGCTAGAAGCCGCCCGCCCGCCCTTTCGCATCGCGGCTACTGAATTTTATACCGACTACAGGCGGCAGGGTTCCATATACGTAACAAGTACGCAGCCTATATACTGACTCGCTGTATTTCATGTTCAGGTTCACCCTTTGTCTGAGATTTGGCGTTCAATAAAACTTTTCTACGAATCGTCATTGAAAGCAATAGTACTAGCTGTATTTCGTGGCTTCCTCTGCAAATAGCTAATTAAGGGCCTCTTTCACCATCTGTCAAGTAGGCTGTCATTTAAAGTCACCGGTAACCGGGGCTAATGGAGCTGATATACCTTTGATTGTACGGTAAAAGTCCCAAACATTAAAAAGAAAATACTCGTAATAAAAAAAAATCGCCTATCGAAGGATGCACTAAACCGAGCGCATAATTCAATAAAACATAAAATTATTTCTAACAGTAACGAATCAACACTTTACTTGTAGTTGGTGAAAGAGGCCCTAAGTCTTCAAACATTGATAGTATTCGACACTCAGGTTTGCTGAAAATGTTTTCTTTTAGCATTACAGTGATAATTTTAAAATTCTGTGTGAATCACGCTTTTCGCACTTTTGCCCGTGACTTCGACCGCGCATCTTTATCAATTATAGCCCATGTATTATTCTATTGTCCAGCCGCTGTTAGTTTTCCCATTTGACAGTTCGTGAAGGACGTCCGGGATAACTTTGAAGCGGCGAGCTCATTACGACGAAATATTTCAACTTTACATTTTCACTAATTAAAACAAAATGTGATATAGTACGTACTTTTACAATAAATGTTAACGCGTTTAACTCTTAAACTGTTAGTTAATAATTAAGATTGCACTATTTTTTCATAATTTCTCATATCCTTACTACGAAGTGACAAGGTTACGTCAGGTGCCTATTTTTCTATTGATTTAGTGATGTGCCATGAAAATATTATAATCTGTCAATTAAATGAGTAAGTGAAATACATACCTACTATGAGTCAAAAAACTGTGTTATAAGTTCTATACTAAGAAAAAGTCAAAGAAGAAGCGTAGGGCCAGAAAAGTGACGTGTATTGATTCGTTCGACGCCGATGCCATAAGAAATCAGGTTTATAGCTATTATTCCAGCAATGAATACCCAAATAGGACAAAGCTTTTGGCAAGTTTACGAGAAGCTGGTTTGTTCAATGGAGGGAAAACAGCTCTATCCCAAATTTTGAAGAATCAATACAAAAAAAGTGACACAAAGAAAATTCTAATGGAGAGACGATATAATTTTAAAGAGAGTAGAATTTTTAAGAAAAGCCAATAAAATTGAGAATTGGCAGAACGTAGTTTTTGTAGATGAGACATGGTTGAATGCCAATCACACGGTCTCAAGCATCGACACCGAAAGCACCAGTAGGTAAAGGCGCCCGACTTATCATTTGCCACACTGGGTCAGCTGGATCAGGTTTTGTAGAAAATGGTTTACTGGCATTTGAGTCCAAATCTACTACGGACTACCACAAAGAGATGAATGCGTCTACATTTAAAGAATGGTTCGAAACTGTATTGTTACCTGGCCTGCCAGAGCCATCCGTTATTTTAATGGACAATGCACCATATCACTCAATGCAATTAGATAAGGCACCTACCATAGCCAATAATAAAACTGAAATAGTTGTTTGGTTACAACGAAATGGTGTCGATGCAAATATGCAGATGTTTTAAGCCGAACTGATAACATTGGTTAAAACTCACAAACCAGTAAAAGTGCGCTATGAAATTGACAAACTAGCTTTGGCATACGGTCATTGCATTCTGCGAATTCCCCCATACCATTGCCAAAATAACGCGATTGAGTTGATTTTGGGCTCAAATTAAAGGCTACGCTGTCCGCCAAAATACAGCTCCGCCATTTGGCACGAAAAAGATGCTACATTTGTTAAAAGAAGCATGCGCAAATGTCACGAAAGACGATTGGACTAAGGTCGTAGAAAAAACCAAGAGAATAATTATAGCAGATTTTGAACGCGTTATCAGAATAGAATGCATTATCGATAATGATATTGTAATTGAAGTCGGTGAAGTTGATGATGACCACAGCGCCTTAAGCTATTCGCTGTCCGATTGTGAATAATAAATATATTTAAATTAAAATAAAATAAAAATTTTCTCGAAATTGAAGTGTCCATTAGTAATGTGAACATTACAGCTATGTAATGTAATAAATGTATATGAATGATACTGTTGACAACCTTTTTACAATACCACTGGCCGTTTTGTATTTATTTCAAATTACTGTTCTTTTATATTTTTATTGTCAATTGTCAATTTTTACATATTTCATTCACGTTTTATTCATTAGCTTATAAGATTTAGTAAATAAATTCGTTTCACTTGAATTATCTTTTTCCTTCTTCTGCCCCTATTTAGCCTGTAACAGATACTAATTCTAAAATATATCGATAGTGGCACCTAATTCTGTTATACTTATACCCATCACTAGTTATGTCAATTTGCTAAACGTCAAATGGGTAACAGCGGCTGGACAATAATTTATAATCTATCAAGGTCTTATTAAAATTCGGATTTAGTACGAATGGGAGAAATAAAACAACTATGTCATTTAAAAATGTATTTCGCGACATTTAATTTAATACAAAATATAAATAATATCAATCTGAATAGCTTGAATTTGCTTTAAACCTAGGATAAACATTATAGTATAAGAGGTGGCAACGTTTTCGAAAGAGAATTTCAGGTCAGCTGGTTTTTTGATATGTCGTCTCTCTTGCCCTTTCGGTTAGGATCTGGGCAGTCTGGCTAGCGGTAGCGGTTGCGTTTGCCTGTGCGCATCCTATTTGTGCGGGTAATATACTGACTTTTAAAATCATTTTATGAAGGTTCAATTTGCATATTTTAGCTTAAGATAAGTTTAACAAACATCAATCTCTTATTGCCAGACATTTTTATCGTTGCTAATAATGAGCCAGACGCGAATTTTGATTTCATTTTTATTAAAAAATTAAGTTATTTCAGAATGTCTGTCATTTTAATATTATGTTGTTTAAGTATGAACAGACCTAAAAATAATTTGCCAGACATTAATTCAGTTGCTAAACCATGAATCAGAACGATTAAAGTCCTGAAAATTCATACAGTAAAATCATTTTATGAAGGTTCAATTTGCATATTTTAGCTTAAGATAAGTTTAACAAACATCAATCTCTTATTGCCAGACATTTTTATCGTTGCTAATAATGAGCCAGACGAGAATTTTGATTTCATTTTTATTAAAAAATTAAGTTATTTCAGAATGTCTGTCATTTTAATATTATGTTGTTTAAGTATGAACAGACCTAAAAATAATTTGCCAGACATTAATTCAGTTGCTAAACCATGAATCAGAACGATTAAAGTCCTGAAAACTCTTACAGTATGATTCTACTGGTCAGAGAGAGACAGTTGAGTGCTCTCAGCTATAGATGGGTAAGCACTGTAGTATTACTCAAGCCAGAGTACTTTTTTTTTTTTACTTTATACTCAGTATTACTACGAAAACTTAATGAGCTATGGCTATCGTTCATTACCACGATTCATCATTAAATGAAGGAATAACGCGTGATGATAATTATTATTATATAAAATTGTTAGGTACAATGTTTAAATTATCTATACTAATATGTAAAGCTGAAGAGTTTGTTTGTTTGGTTGTACGTGCTAATCTCAGGCTGTCGGGCTAGGCATCGCGTTGGCCACGATCTACGAGCCCGTAGGTTTGTTGAAAAAGTATCGATATTTTTAATTAGATATATTGACATTTTTCCTCGATATATCGACGTCGATATTGATATTTTATAAATGAAAATTAATACCGTTTTATATTTCCTAATTATAGTTTTTTAATAGAACACTAGCTGTTGCACGCGACTTCGTCCGCGTAACTTTATAAAATATAGCCTATAACACTCGCTGATAATATAGCTTCCCACCAGTGAAAGAATTTTTCAAATCGGTCCAGTAGTTTCGGAGCCTATTCAATACAAACAAACAAATCTTTCCTCTTTATAATATTAGTATATATAAAAATTCAACAAAACAAAATGCAGGTGCGTCGGCAATCTTTTGTATCTACTTGTAGGTATCATCCATAAATGATAATTGTTTTGATGAAAAAAAATCTCTTGTATCCGTATGACTCATTTCTGTTTTAGTTTTAATGTTTGAACAAAAGCAATAAAAAATGTTCCGTGTTTACTTAGAGACCTTCTATCTAGTTGTCTTGTTTATCAAAGTTATCATAGTAGTACTATGTGAAATAGTTGTTATTCTAATATCCGTTAATTTACTATAAGGTTTGTAACCTCTGCTATGCCGCCGATGGGCGGTCTCGGCATGTGAGTATAAAATTGGCTTTTAACAATTTATAATTTAATTTTAATTTTAATTTTAATTTTAATTTTAATTTTAATTTTAATAAATTGACTATTAATTTTTACAATATAATTAATAAAGTCAAAAAATATCTAAAATAAGAATTTAGTAATTACTTATATGATGTCAAACAGGTGACATGTAACATAATTCTTTTGTTTTTTTTTTTTATATTATAGGTATTTCTTATTTGGTTAATAATCTTTTCTTGTGAGAAAATTAAGAATTTTAAATTAAGATAAACGCAAAATTCACTGCAATAATAACATAACTAGTAAATTATAATAATATGGTGTAGAGTTAACTTAGTTGTAACTATATCTAGGTAGATAAAAATGTAGGTTTTTCACTCATCTTTACATATTTCTATGTATTCTTCTAATTTCCATGCAATTAAAAGGTTGTTGACATCGTCATCCATTAGGAATATTTGTAAATTATAAAATTTTTTTAGGCAATACGAGTTTATTAAATACGAGACGCAATGACTATCACGCTAGAAAGATTTGGACGAAATGAATGATTCGTTTTCACTTATAGGTAACCCATTTTGCTTTGCTAAGTATTTTTACTTGGTTAATATTTAGTAAGCTGTTTGTAAAGATTAGCAAATGTGTCATGGTAAAATTTACAATCGCACATATTTAATAACAACAAAATATCAATGGCTATTTGTAACCGATTACGTTGTAGGTGGTAACAGAGATATATTGGTTAATTTTAACCAAAAAAAGGGTTAATTTTAACCCTTTTTAAACATATTTAAAATTACATACATAACTTGGTTAGATTTAACAATATTAAATATTAAAATTTAAACAAGTCTGAATTGGTTCAGAATGCTAACAATTTTGTTTAAAAATTATTAAGTGCAATGTTAAAAATAACCAAGTATCCATAACAATGTTGACGTGTTAGATTATAACCAACTGCGCTTATATATTCTTAAACGAGTTTTAGTTAATTTTAAATAATCTGCCTTTAAACGAGCCAAAATGTTAAAGTAAAATTTTCTCAGTGTATCATAGCGACAAGAGTATTTCAAATAAAAAAAAAACTTTTAAATTTTCAATAATGTTGTTTGATTTCCTGCTATCTAATTCTATCTCATTTCAATTTTTTTTTATGTTAAAATTTGCTAAATGCTAATAAAAAATAATATCCCTAATTTAAAAAATATTGAACTTACGCAATTGTATATCTATTGTATGTATATATAGATATACAGTTTACATAAGTCCAATTCATACTGTAAGAGTAGAATCATACTGTAAGAGTTTTCAGGACTTTAATCGTTCTGATTCATGGTTTAGCAACTGAATTAATGTCTGGCAAATTATTTTTAGGTCTGTTCATACTTAAACAACATAATATTAAAATGACAGACATTCTGAAATAACTTAATTTTTTAATAAAAATGAAATCAAAATTCGCGTCTGGCTCATTATTAGCAACGATAAAAATGTCTGGCAATAAGAGATTGATGTTTGTTAAACTTATCTTAAGCTAAAAAATGCAAATTGAACCTTCATAAAATGATTTTAAAAGTCAGTATATTACCTGCACAAATAGGATGCGCACAGGTAAACGCAACCGCTACCGCTAGCCAGACTGCCCAGATCCTAACCGAAAGGGCAAGAGAGACGACATATCAAAAAATCAGCTGACCTAAAATGCTTTTTTTCCCGACGTTGCCACCTCCCGGACTATTATAGCACGACGCAGGTACATAAAAAAAACGTTAAAATTTATTGATATCTTTTTTATTACTTATTTACTAGTACATGTATTTTTTCATAATTTATTAAATTAACACACTATTTTTCCTAATAATCCAACTCATTCTTTACAACTATTACAATATTAATATTACACGATATACAATATTACTAATGATATTCTAACCTTATGTATTTTTAATATTAATTTTAAATTACAAATCATCAATATCACTAGTATCATAATAGTAAGAAAAATGCAATTACCTATAGACCTATAGACAGTAAAACTTAGGTACGGTCAAAAGGTCTATAGTGAATTGGCCCTTACATTAAATGGATTAGATTTTTTTTAATACGACTTCTAGTGGAGCATATTTATGCTATCAACATCCTAATTGTAGCAGTTTTTGTTATGATTTTTTAATTATTTTTTTTTTCATTAATATAATATTCATTTAATATTCATTTTTCGGGATCTATTCAAGCGACTTGAAACTTTGAAATTATGTTCTTTATTTAGCTTTACATCACCACTAAAAAACTAATATTGGTTATCATAGAAGAAAAAGAAGAAATCTATATAAATAAAAATTAATCACTAAATGTGTTGCTTAGCGAAAAAATCGAGAACGGCTGGACCGATTTGGCTGATTTCTTTTTTCTAGTGTTTGATGAAGTCTGGGTAAGGTTCTTATGGAGAGAAAAAACGTAAAAAAAAAATACGAGGAAACATTAAAAACATGTTTCTTTTCACATACAAACCACCCTGTCCCCAGCTATCAAACATTTAACGTCAATCAAAACAAAACGTACGTGTCACCTAGCAACCGTTGTTGATAACTTTTTCACTGTCATTAGAAACTGTCAAATCGATTGGTCTGATGTTGTTATGATGTGCGGGTGTTATTTAGAGCAAAGAGCTAAGCAAAAAGCAAAGTTTATCTAAAAGGTAACATGATATTTTGACTGTTAGGCGATATGAAGTTCGCCGGGCCAGCTAGTATATAAATAATATAAATATATAAATAGTATATATAATAGTATATAAATACCAATCATACTCATTGTACCACACATAATAATATCAAGTTGATAGAAAACACTCTTTTGGCCCTACAGACCAAACACCCCCCAGCTCCAGCATACCCATACTTTTTGGACCCTCCAACAGCAAGCCAGGCTTGCTTGCAGATCAAGAATAGCGATGTAACAAGTGCTATTTTGTCTTTCAAGACGGGTTCTGCAGCAGGCCTGGATGGACTTTCACCCCAACATTTTACAAAATTAATCAATTTCGTGTATTTAGGAAACGTTCACCCCGACATTTTACCGATACTGTGTGGTGCAATTATCGCCGTCACTAAAAAAGACGGAGGGGTGAGACCAATTGCTTTTGGAACAACACTTCGGCGCTTAGCCTCCAAAATTGCTGTTCGACATATTTTATCAAAATTACAAACATCTTTCGAACCTACTCAACTAGGCTTTGGTGTTAAGGGAGGTTGCGAGGCGGCAGTGCATGCTCTCCGCACTTTCCTTTACACCACAAAGTGCGAAGTGTTACTATAATTGACGTAAAGAACGCTTTCAACTCTGTTAACAGGGATACCTTGCTGTCAGAAATTAAATCAAACATTCCCGAAATATATAACTATCTACTTCATTGTTCGACTATGTTAATGTACCGATCTCACATGAGTTATCATCAGAAGTCGGATGCCAGCAAGGTGATCCTCTGGGGCCAGCAATATTTAGTTTCATCAGGTTTTCTGCCTGGGAAGCAGAAGATATCTACAAATCGTCTAAAGAGTACAGCAGTACCGTCAGTTAATTTACAGTTGGTGCAGAACGGTTAATAGGATTTTAAAAGGTAAAATTAATTACGAAGGAGACGATTTAGTTAAGAAAACAGCTCAATTATATTATGATAATCATAGGACAAATAAAAAACTAAATCATATCCTGCTTTATTTGTATCTAATAAGATACAAATAAAGCAGAATATATAGAAAATATATAGAAATATAGAGGAGTCAAGAATACTTGACTCCCTAATTTATACTAATATAATAAAATTAATAAAGCTGAAGTTTATTTCTTTGTTTTAACTCTGGAACTACCAGTCGGATTTAAAAAAATATTTTTGCATTTGATAGCCCAATTCCCGGGGAAGGTTTTTAGATATTTTCGCTGCAAAATTAAAAAAGAAGCAGAAACTCGATGACGCGTACCTAAGTATCTATCACAAGAATACAGATTGGATTGCTATCATTCATACTAATCCACCAATCGCTTGGCGGCAGCACTCTCCATACATGCACTTTTAACTACAGAGTTGCCACTCTTTCCCCCTATACATATATATTACTATATTCTTTGCTCGTCGCTCACTACCCGTACACAGCACGGAACAGCGTTCATATTACGACGGGACGTGGCGGGGACGGGGAAGAACCGTGCAACAAGCGTGACATGGCCGGGCGTCGTCCGGGCCCGGACGAGACACGGATCATGCTTAATGTGACCATTTATTCTTTGACTCAAAACGGGACATTATACTACAGGTAGAGAATTTTCTTCTGCACTAAATTACTAATCTTATTACTTTTTTAAAATAGGTTCAGTATCACGTACTGACCCTAAATGCACAAAATCCTTACAAATTAGGCGGGCGGAAGTGCCGCCATTTTGACAAAAAAAACCGTTTCGGCCTATATCTTTGTAACCGTGTACTTAAGGCCAAAAATGGTAATAATCTTTATTGTAGATAAATAAATTTCCTATATTTTTGTCTAATATTTTGTTTTCTATCATTTACCGTTTGCGACTTATTTGACTATTACGATTTGTTTACGCGCGGTTTCTGAAAACGGGACAATTTTGCGTCCCACAGTTCATTTCGGGGACACCGGGACTCGTAATTGTAAAAAGGGACAGTCCCGTTCAAAACGGGACGTCTGGTCACATTAATCATGCTCAGTGTAATATAAACATATTCATACAAATTATATGTAAAGTGCCAAACGCGTGCGGGCCACGGACGAGGCACGGCCCGGACACACCACGGTCTAATATAAATCATCCCTAATGCTTTCTTGAGCAAACTTTCTTGCGAGTGGATTCACTCCTTTAAATATTTGCCATTGATTTGAATGATTATTCATAAACATTGTTTTTTATAAATATACTTAAGTATTATATTATATTGTTACGTGACTAGGGTAAGGAACATTCTCGCCGAGAAAGTGCAGAAGTTGATGACGACGGAGGCAGTCCTCACTCCGCCGGTACCTACACAAGGCAGATTGGACTTGCCACGGTTTGATGGCACATCGTCCTGGACAGCCTATAAGTATCAGTTCGAAACCCTCTTAACTGCAACGACTGGACCGAAGATCAAGCGTTCATGGCGTTGACTCTAGCTTTAAGAGGAGAAGCCCAACTGATTCTGGAGCGACTACCTACAGAAGGAAGATCTCTGCAAACCCTACTGGAAGCCCTAGAGACACGGTATGGTGACAAGCATATGGAGCACACGTATAGGGCTCAACTACGAGATCGCATGCAAAAGCCCACGGAAACACTCCAGCAGTGGGCCGACGAAATCGAAAGATTAGTTCGTCTCGCCTATACATCAACACCGAATGCAGTAGAAATAACTCTGCTCCAAGCCTTTGTAGACGGGATAAGGGACGGCGAAGTTCGCGCAACGGTGCGATTGGGTCACCATCAGACCCTGAAGAGTGCACTGGCACATGCTCTAGAAGTAGAAGCTGTACGGGGATCTCGTTTCCACGTCGGCGAACTACGCGAAGCTTGAGAAATTCGCACGCCAATGGCACTGCCGGAGAAGCATGTACAGATAAATGGGAGAGTGAGCAATGCCCGGGGCTCGCGCGTCACTTATTATTAGTGTAGCGCACGGCCGGCTAACTTCGTACAAAAAATTCCGATTTTATGTCTATGGTTTTGTCTATGAGCTCAGAAAATGAAAATGACAGTTACCCTTCCCCCTTCTTTCCTACTTCCTCTACCCTACGTCTCTGTCGTCAGAGCGGGCTGTCTGTCATGCATGGTCATGCAGATCACAAATGCAGATTTACGTATCAATGTGCAGATGCTTTTGGTCACTTTTGGTTGATGCATGTCAGGATTGTCCGGTATTATTTACGAATTACGAAGTGAAGTAATTATTTTCCAAAACTTTTAACATGTATAACCGGTGCTGTGTAGTGAATTGGGATAGCAGACGAAAGGACGTCAAATTATATCAATTCCCTAAAACTGAGATAGGACTCGCAAAGTGGTTACAATGCATTAATTGCCCAACACTTAATAGTTTGAGTTTGCCGGATCTCCAAAAGCAACACGTGTATGTAAAGCATTTTGAGAAACGGTTTCTGGCGTCTTTAGCCCTAAGACCTGTCCCAGTCAGCTTTGGCATATGATGGCAACAGAGATGTTATTGATGGATTTGTCGAATTGAATGAAAAAACTAATGACTTTGCAGATCACGCAATCTTATTTATGGTTCGAGGAGCTGTTTACAAGTGGCAGCAGCCTTTACTATTTAATATTTGCAAAGGTTCGACATCTGCCATAGAACTGAAAAATATTATAAAAAATGTAGTAATTGCAGTGAGCAGTACTGGACTAATACCAATCCGCCTTAAAAAGCTTACAGTGACCGGCTGACAGGGAGAGAGGACAAGTACGTGCAGGAGACAAAATAGGTGCACTCTATATTAATATACTATAATTTATATATAATTTTAATCGATTTTTTTTAAATCGGCGCCGTTATAAAGTAAATAAATACTTTTTCTTTCTAGATGGCCAATTACTACATATAATTTATGACGCCCCACATCTCATCAAAGGAGTACTTAATAAAAATATCAAATTTGATAACAAATTATCAAAGTGGGATGATATTGTACAAGTTTATAAAACTGACTGCAACCATGCTCAGATGAGATTGCTACCCAAGCTGAACGACGAACATGTGATACCAGAAAAGATAAAGAAAATGAAGGTATGTTACGTATTTATTGGTACTATGTTCCGTATAGATGTTTAAAAATGTTTCAGTTAAAACCTAATTTTTAATCTAATTCCATGTAATTACTTGGCTTATTAAGTTATTTTGATTTATTTTCTTTTTAGGTAAAGAATTGTACGAGTTTTTAGCAAGTCAGTTGCGTCGGCATTGGCTCAGTTTTATGGGTATGAGTAAAAATATTCCACGTTTTCGTTTTCGAATTTTCTTTAACTGAAATTTTAATAAGTAATAAATTATGTTTTAGCTCCGTATGCTGATGGAACTCCAGTCAGCGACACCATAAAGAACACAGCGGAGATATTTTCATTTTTTGATGATTTGTTTGACAGTATTAATGGTGCAAGTTTATACAACAATAAAAACAAAGGCAAACCCCTAAGACAGGCTGTAACTCGGAATTCGATACACAACGTTTTTTGGGAAGAAGGATTAAGAAAATTAAAACATTTAAGATTTCTAGATAATGCTGATAAAGAGATAGTCGTACTGTCCTTAAAAAACTTTATCACAACTATTGAAAATTACCAAAAGTTGTGGCAATTCTTTAAACAAAAAGATATTAAAGCCCCAGGTATTTTAATTCGGATCCCATTGAAAACTTGTTTGGACAATTTCGTGCATATAATTTCCGAAATAATGACCCGAGTTGCCACACCTTCAAAATCACATTTAGGTCTTTATTAATCACAAGGTTCATAAAGTTTCATGAAGAAGGCTTTAATTGTGAAGAGGATTCAGGTGAACAATTACTGCAGTTGAAATCTCTTTTTAAGGCATTTACAAAAGATAAAGTTAATGCAGAAAATGATTCTTCTGGGTCCTCCGCTGTTATAGCTAGCAACAGTGTATGTGTAACTAGTAACAACAGTGAATGTGTAACAACGGCTCCGCAAGAAAGGCAAAAAATACATTCACGGCATACACGACAGGATGGGTCATAAGAAAAATATTGTCCAAATATGACTGCCAACAGTGTGAAGCAAATCTAACTTCTAATGATTCTCACTGTGGGCAGCTTAATATCTGGATAGCTTTTAAAGAATTCCCGTCAAAAAAAAAAACAAAATATTAAAGTACCTATCCGAATATGCTGTGAAGTTATTTGGCACATGTATCGAAGAAGCCAACAAGTATTTGGAAAAAAATCCACAAGAAAAAAATAAAAAAAAAAAAATCAAACATAATATTATTTCAAAATACTCTGTTGACTTTTTAAATTGTGAAATTCATAAAGCGTCCGTCCTGGAGCTGTTCTTGGAACTTACCTTGCGATTAACAATACATAATGGAGAACACCAATGATTTTTTTGGTAACTCGAGAAAAAATAATCTGTTTTTATTTTTTTCCTATCTTCAAAAATGACTGAGATATTAAACGTTAAAGTACGGCTTCCGCGACTAGTGATCGCGCTAACGAGCATACGAATACAACGCCTACAAAAGTCGTAATGTCGCTCTGTGAAGAAATATTCAGGAAGAGATAATTGGTACACGAGCTTACATTTGGCAAATGAGCTACTTGATAAGAACACTCACTTAGTAGGCACGTTGAGAAAAAATAGAAAGGGTTTGCCGAAAAAACTCCAACCAGGTGAATATATAGCAATGGAAAACGAACGTGGCATTACGGTGCTAAAGTGGAAAGATAAAAGGGATGTGCTAATGCTCTCTACAAAACACTAAAGTATTTTGTACTGTACAAAAAAAACCGGTAAATCTGTACGAAAACCAAAAATGGTAGTAGCTTATAACAAAGCAAAGGGAGCTGTAGACATGAGCGACCAAATGAGCGCTTACTCGTCGCCGTTTAGAAAAACGGTAAAATGGCAGAAAAAGCTAGGAAAAGTTGTAAATGCTTGGGTCATGTACAATGAATGCAACGCCAAACAAGGAATTGTAGAGTTTACTGGATTATTTAGTTGCAGAAAAAAATGAAACTGAAAATGTACCTCAAGTTTCCAGACCCAAAAGACTAAAGCATACATTGATGACGAAAGAAAGGAAAGTCCGAGAAACGAGACGATTTTGTGCAGGTTGCTATAAAACCTGTGTAGCTACACACGGGTCAAGAGCGGCTAAAAATAAGGCAAAAAAAGTAGCAACATATTGCCCTCAATGCCCTGGTGAACCACACTACTGTTTAGTTTGTTTTAATAAATGTCATCGGTACACATGAGCCTCAATTTCTTAATTTCTCAAAGTATTTTAATTACTTAATTATTTCTTTTTGATTGACCTATCATTAATACTGTTTTAATAAAGTTTTTCTTGGTTAAAACGCTTTTGAATATTATTTTTAAAATTTTTCAAGTTGCCTTCTCAATGTTCACTTAAACCATAGGTAATTTCAAATTTTTTTAAGGTACATAAAAAACACGTCGCAGTATTACTCTGCAGCGCCATTCCGGTCATCCGCTATCACTAAATCTATAGAAAACGTGCCCTCCGGCTCGTACGTCAACTCCGAAAACAGGTCTACCTTAAGGTCACCGGTGCCCTACGTGGCGCCTTAAAACAGGACAGGGTCCGGTCACCGGTGACCTACATGTCAGACAATGTGTTAAGGAGATGATAGCTGCTTTGAGTAAAACTGGACTCCTACCAATCGCATTGGTCTGTGATCAGGGTACAGCATTCCAATCTGCCCTGAAAAGTCTTCAGGAGGACACACAGAGAGAGCAAATAATTGCAGGTGACAAAATAGGTACCGGTAAAATGTTCCTACTTTGCTCCTATAGGGTTAATTATGCTCCAATTATTTTAAATGTTTTATCGCTTAATATGTCCAAATCGGTACAACATTTCATTTAACTGTAACATCCCGAAACATTTCATTCCCGAAACATCTTACTTGTAAGTGGCAACACTGAAGTGTCAAATTTTTCATCCGCCATTTTTTTCATAAGTCAGGTGCAGCTGTAGTGCAAGACCTTAAAAGTTATTTTTTTTGTATCTGAAAAAGCCACTTCCATCTTGAAATCTGCATAGTGCGTTAAGGTAATTATGTTTTAATGTTATTATGTATATAATCAGGTAAACGAATACGTAAATATTTTATTGGATTGCTGAGTTGGGCATAATCTAGCCTCACATTTTTGGCGTGCTCATATTTTCTTTGGTACGATGGGGTAACTTTGCGCCCGGAAAAAACTAAACCCAAACATAAGCCGTTCAAAAGTAAACATTTTTTATTCATTGTAAGTGGTTATTAATACACTTTTTATCAAGGAAATTGTTATTTATTTTCAGAAAAGATGCCAAGAAATTATAAAAAACGTGTAGGGTCGAGAAAATATAAAAATTACAGCTCCGAATGTTTGGACAATGTTTGGCTTCCATAGAAAATAAAGAATTAACGCAAAGAAAAGCCAGTGAAAAGTATGGCATCCCACGCAGAACCATTATTAATCAGCTAAGACTCCAACGATCTAAAATGCCATCTAGACCTCCAGGCGTTCCACAACATTTTCAAGTGAAGAAGAAGCCTTGTTTGTCGACTGCATTTTAAGGCTGAGCGTGTACGGCTTGCCTATTACACGGCAGTGCCTATTATAATTTAAGAATATAAAAAAACCAATGAAACAAAGTGATTTTGTAACTAAATTTAAGAATATTTCTTTCTTTCAAAAATTTCTTCAAAACACGGTTTATTTTAATTTTTACCCATTTTTCGACCATTGATACTATCAAAAACGGTAAAGCGTAATATCACGGGAGCATAGTTTGAATAAGGAAAGCATAACTTTGCTCAAAAAGCTTCTACAATGGAGATTTTTTGTGAAATATTCATAGTTTTATATATATTATGTGTTACGTATTAACAGGGCTGGCAACATTGCAGCTGTCACTTTTGTATGTCTCTCTGTATGTCCCCCGCCTCTGGGCTAACGAGTTGACTGTAAAGTGTGATCTTAGAAATAAATCAGTGTTAATTAATCCGGCTGTTTAATTCAAGATACATACAACAGTATGAAATATTTCATTACGTTGATTTAACTTTAAAAATATGTTAAATAACATATTATTCTTTAAATTAATACATCTGAGTATATTTCATAATTAATAGTGTGAATAATATTCATAATTCCCTTTTTTTGAGCAAAGTAGGACCATTTTACGGTAAGCTTTTTCTATTTCTTGGACTATTAAAAATGTAACCCAGAAGGTGCCATCACAATTGATAATGTTTGTTGTAACATTGTAATGTAATTTTTACAGATGATGTGATTACAATTGATGGGCACACCCTAAGTGTCATTTATGACCCACCTCATTTAATAAAAGGGTTGAGAAACAATTTCCTAACCAAGGATATTAAATACGATAAAAAAAATTCGAAGTGGAGCGACATTGTCGATGTATATAAAGCTGACTGCAATCACGCTCAAATTAGATTACTCCATAAATGGAATGATGAACGTGTCATTCCAGGAAAAATTAAAAAGATTAAGGTGCGTAATAAATTCTGTTTATGTTTGTTTACTTGGCATAACTAGGAAACGATCTTGGCGTGTCTTTTTTATGTAATCTGTTTTAAAAATAAGATAGACACATAAACATTATTATACAATACAGTAAAATGGTTTACAAATCGGTATATCAGAAAATAGGCTTGTTAGATTGTTTACGTTACGCCAAGAACTTATATTAAATATCCGTAGGTAAGGTACTATCTAAATCCTAAATACCTAAATAAAGAACCTTGTGATCAATTTCATAACAGATTTACATGCAAAATCAATAAAGCTCGTTAGCCATTTAAAGAAACCTGTGACTCTGCTGAAAATCTTCCTTAATAACATAATTAACTCTGTTTTAAGATGTAGTATTTATTATTACTTATTTTTTCCTCTTCTTACTTTGTATTATCTATTCTTTTATTTTCAGGTGAAGAATTGCACAAGGGTGTTTAGTAAAACTGTAGCTGCCACCTTGTCATATACATCTCAGTTTCGTAAGTATCTAGCTAAAACAGATTATTTCAACATCTTAAAAGATTACTTTGCAAGATTAGGTAACACGTTTACTATAACTGCGGCCTTGTTTTTTTTTAGATATTATAGGTAGGGTATAATTGACCCCTGATTACAGTCCTCTTATGGCTGTTTATAATAATGGGCAAGAGATCACGTTAGAGCAAATTAAAATGAAATTGTTGCAAGAATGAAGTAGACAGAATAAAATGAACTCATGCAATGAACAAGCTTTGGTTATCAAAACTAATGATCGTAATCAGAAGTTTGTCTACAAGTGTTTTAAAATGTCATAAACAAGAAAATAAAGCATCTGAATGTAAAGAACAGCACAAGAATGCGAATGTCTGCCGGAATACTAAAATGGCGATTACCAAAGACAAATGATATCTTGACAGTGAATGCTCTAACCACATGACTCACGATAAAAACAAGTTGATGTCATATAAGCCCGAAAAGAGCAACATGAAAATATCAGTAGCAAATGGAGAAAAGTTTCTAGTTAAAGGTCGTGGAAATGCTGAACCACGAGTCAGCGGAAACATCAAATTAATTTTAGATAATGTTTTACATGTTCCTAATTTGTTAATGAACCTTATTTCAGTCAGCGATTAGACAAAGGAAATTCAAGACTCATCAAAAACCAACTGTCAAGCGATGTTTTGTTTTGCCAGTATTATTAGGGGTACACATATACCCCATTTGGGAAGCAAGAACTCATTGCAAAAAAACTACATGGATATTATTAATAGCATTTCTGAGGTTAAATAAATTTCACGTTATATCTACCTAAATATTTTTTAGTTTATGAGCAAAAAAAATCGACTCACTCAGGACACGCTCGTGGTTAAAAGTGTCTGGCACAAAAACTACAGCAGTTTTGTCGCGAGAGTATTTAGCTTAAGACCAATAAATGATTTGACAGTTTGGTCAATTGAAAATTATTCAGGTACTTTTTTTGCTCTGAAATAAACCCATAATGTTCCTATCTACAATCAAATTGACCTTAAACCAGCCAAGTTTGACATAATAAATGTAATAATTTATTAACAGTGTGAATTTTATTAAAAAGATTTACGTAAAAACATTCAAGTTTAAGCTTTATTTCTGATACTTATATTTATTCAATATACATAGGGGCATTATATTTTCAAATGTGTGCATTGACTCATGTAAGATTTGAGAAATAATGTCATATTTATGTGAGTACCTCAAGTTTGCTGGAGTACTTATATACACAATTGCTTTCAGTTTAATAAATAATAATATAATGTTGATATAATGTTGACCTTCAACATCAACTTACAAATTGCTCAGTGCAAGAGCAACTACTCTGTTAATCTCATCAAGATTGTAAGGTTGTAATATTGTGACCACTGATCCCATGGATATCGGAGCAGCCAATAGGATTTAGTACACATCCGTCAGATTCCAGTTTCGCCATAAATCGAAATTTATGAAAATTTAGTTCGCTTTGGTCATGAATGACGAATGTTGAAAACCAATAATGACACTTTCTTCAGTTTCTACCAAATAGTGTAACAGAACGGACCACATGTCGGCTTTTAGCCGAGTTAATTAAATTAAATAAATCTTTTGCTTTTAACAAAGACAATACCATCGTCATCCATTTTCACATAGGAGAGGTATGAGGGGTGTTAAATGCGAGATTAGAATTATGAAGGGTTCGTCCAATTAGTTATCTGACGAAAGCGGAATCTGTCCAATGTGGAATTATACCGTAATTGCCGTTTCGTCATCGGTTTTAAAATTCTAACCTATCCGGAAAAATAAAATCAAAAGACGAGAGAGGAATCTGACAAATGTGTTCTGAATCCAATCATTTTGGCTAACCAAATATTCTCAAAATTATTTAAAAACTGATTTTGCCTCCAAACCCAAAATGTTAATGGCGGACCATCCAAATCACAAAAGAATAGTTAATGAGTTAACTTTTCTAAGATTCGGCTCTGTTCGTTATTATTCGCCTTGACCCAGTCAAGTAGCTCGGTGATGTACCTGATTGATGGGTTTACTGACGTTTCCTTACGACTGCGGCCTGTTGGGAAGATTGTCACGCATCTCGAGCACGTGATCGAGCGCTTGAGGACGGCCATCGGGACCGACGCGCGCCGGCTTCACTATTCCCTCGGACATCAGTTTATCGAACATATTCACCAACTTCATCGCCTCGTACTCTTTCTGTCAACAACGCATTGCTCGTTCACTTATACTGCACTTACTCGCTCACTTACTAATTCACTGTTCTCACCGCAAACGACTCACCTGTTCTTCGCTCATGCCCTCGAAGGGGTTGTTCCTCGGGGGCCGCGTGCAGCCGACCACGGGGTCGATGTGGGGGGCCGCGTGCCGGTACTCGTCCGTGTCCGAGTCTTCGCTGCTGGACGAGTAGCGCCCCCCGGCGGACGAGTCGACCCCGAGAAGCCCCTTCTGCGCGAGCAGACCGGCCGCATTACCGAAGCCGGTATACTTCACCATACGACCCACTGTCGACAGTTAAAACTACTATTTATTTATTTCAAGAAATTTAAACTAAATTAAATTTAAATTTAAATTACCATTATAAAATTGTATCTTGCAGGAATCGGGATATATAATTTCGATGCTATCGTTATATGTAGCACTAGCTGGCGCCCGCGACTTCGTCCGCGTTGAAAAAGAAAAAAGTAGCCTATCCTGTGTCCTGTACGTTTAAATGTTTATGTACCAAGTTTCATGAAAATCAATTAATTCGTTTAAAAGTTATGGAGGGACATACATACATACATACAATACCTACACTTACAGATTTATTATTAGTATTGATTGATAAAAGAGAGTCTTGTTAGTCACATCATTTATAAGTCGAGAACGATTTAGCAGAATGACTATTAAATCATCTGAAATATTCACGAAAGAAAAATTGTGAATAAAATTCATTTTCTCATACTTTTTGCAATGGACATTCATACAATGGAATGTGTTTTTATTCTGATGAGGTACGAATGTACGCCAGATCAGTTGGTTAATATATAACTAACCGATTTGGATGAAATTTTGTGTATACTTGAGTGGGTCCCTGGATGGTTTCCATTTACAATTGACTTAGAATCGGGTTATACTTTTTTATTTATTTATTGTAATTATTGAATTTACTACTATTATATTATCTATGAATCTAATTATTCAAGCTATCAATATAATATCTATGTAAATTATATAATATATATGTATGGCGTTCGCGTGAGTCACACGGTGCTGGCTGAAAATCAGCGCTGCAGGTGCTTGTCCAACGATTCACTGTCGCGAGGACACACACATCTTACCTGTATGTTTTTATTAATTTAATTGTGTCATTTTGTTTTTATTGTTTCTGTTTCTTATGTAATGTCATGTCAATGTCCTTCGTGCAGTGAATAAATGTCTTTCTGTCTTTCTAACTAGGTCTTAGCATAAACAATTTGTGGTGCTAAATAATTGAGAAGGCTTGGAACTCCCTGTGAATTTCTGTGTTTACGAGCTCATTTAACCCAAATCTTTTCATAGTTCGAGTGAATAGCTATTTTCTGGGTGAGCTCGCTCAATCATAGGCCATCCATTCCATCATCTTCGCTACACGGCTGGATGTGTTGGGCGAGAGCAAACCCATCTGTAATAAAATAAAAAAAAAAAAAGAGCCACTCGCATTACAAACCTTTCTCCTTGCATAGTACGAAGAGGAACTCCGCTACTAGATCCCTGAGCGAGGTGACCGGCGTGGTGAGGAGCCTGCACAGCTGGTTGCGGAGCGTGTCGCCTTTCTCTGGGCGCGTGGTGACGTCACGCAGTGGTGGCAACACCACCTGTCGCAGGTACTTGCGTTGCCACCGGCACCCACGGGACGACTTGTTCAGCACACTCAGTACAGGGGATAGACTCTCGTACTGATTAGCGGAGCCCTAAAAAACACCATCCATCGATAAAACCTATGTAGTAAAAAATCCACTTCTCATATTCAACACTTCGTTAATGACCAATCGCATAATGACATAATAGCAAAATGTTATGTCATTAGCATAGTTAGTGCCCAAAGGCACTATAACTAGACATTCTGATAATGAAAAACTATAGAAAATTTATTCACCCAAATGTTAAACTAAAGTTACTATAGTTGGTAAATACTAAGGATGTTATGGAGCTCCGTAACCGTAACCGAAACTATCAGACATCCGAAATAAAAATATATCCGTAACCGTAACCGAATCCTATATAAAAGTTTCGGATATGAGCGGAGTCTAAATGAATGTTACAGGTTTTTGTTTTGTCCGGCCAAACCGACACACCGCTCGCGCGAGTCTTGCATAGTTTGTTTACATAGTCAGTCATTGAGGGATTATATTACTTACAATTTTATATTTACGCGTATTTAATTCGAATATCCATAACCGAAATTATCCAAAACTAACGGATAATCCGAAATAATAACTAACGAATAACCGTAACCGTATCCGAAACTGGTATAATATTATCACAGATATTATTCTTATATCCGTATCCATATCCAGATCCGAAATTTTATATCCATAACATCCACTTACCATAGTTTGTGTCAATCTAAACTGAAGCAAATCGACCAGGGATTGTAAGGCGTCCATGTTTCTATCCTCATAAATGTTTCTGGCGATCTCGTTTTCAATCAACAATGGTGTTAAGCCTTCGTAGTATCTTGGTGGAACACTGTAAATTGCAAAAAAATATGTGAAATATACTGTAAAAAAAAATTAAATCTCACATTTTCTAAAACTATTTTTGGCCATTTTTTACTCATCTTCCTCGGTAAGCATTATATTGAGGTCATCCAGAAATTCGTCATAACTCTATAATGTTATATTATATCGTTAGCATGTAGCATGTACTACACACAGCAGACAATACTGCCATTCTGGCCACTAACAGCGATCCTGTCAAGGCTACTGGGGCACTCCAGGAACACAACAACACCATTTCATCATGGCTAAAACACTGGAGATTGAGAGTCAATGAGACCAAGTCAGTTCACGACACATTTACTCTCAGAAGAGACACATGTCGACCAGTCCACATGAATGGAAAACATAGGATAGGATGTGTTCGGAACATTCCAAGAGCCAGTAAATATAGTGCAATAGTGGACACTATTGTCATTATTAATTCCTTCACCTATAGAAAGCTACATTATGAGCGAATATAACATTTAAAGCTATATTTCATAACATTACACCAACAGCTAGTAAAGTATATTTATATTTACCTTGTAAGTAAGTTAGCAATGTTACTATACAGTTCCATAGTTTTAATATCATTGGAACATGTAACATTTAGAAGAGCTGCCAAAACCGGCATTAACTTTAAATATGTGTCTTCCTCAGCATCGTCAATTGATTCTTCAATGCCAGGTCGGAGTATCAAATTGAATTGTGCCTTAAGGATCTCACAGACTATTGCTTGTTGGTTATCCTAAAAGTTATAATAACAATTGTAATATAAAGATAATCACAGCCCTATAAATTTAGATAGCAGTTATATTAATATAAAAGAGAAACCACACAACACACAAAAACTAAATATAGTTCCTAAGAAGAAAAATGAATACTAATAAAAAAAGAAAAATGTAACTAACAAAAAACTAGAAATATTTAAAAAAAAATGTCAGAAATGATGGCTTTATTTATTTATTTGCATTCTGAATTAAACTAAATTATGTGAAAGAACTCTGATTTGGAATGCTTTAAATAGCTAAGGCTTTATGGTATTGAAATATTATTAAAAAAATATATAATTACATTTAATACACAGTGCTGATCCCCTTCAACCAAGCCACTGCTCGCGACTGCACCAATGTCATCTGTATTAGACGCTTCAAATAGCAATTCTTTCAAACAACTTGTCAAATAATGCATACCATGCAGTTCATCTTTTATCTTCGTTTTAATATCATGTCTCAAAGCTGTTAGAATAAAGAGCAGTTTCATATCATAGAGCATTATGTCGTCTTTAAACTTGATGTCTTTGTACAGTCTCAGTCTCGATATGAGGCCTTGAGCGATACTAGTGGTCGCACATAATGCCCGTGCCACCTCACTGTTAAATGTAATATTGCATAAACATTTCAATGCTTCAACTGTATCATCTTTTTCTGGCATATCTATAGGCAGATTTGATTCCTCATCAAGTCCTACAAAGTTGTAAAGGCCAGCTTTCTCTATCAGGACTGTCATCCATTTTTCACATATCACATTCTCCAGGCCAGCTTTATCGCGGCTAAAATAATATTAAAAAAAATTACCTTACATATAATATTGTATTCAAAATTATAATATATTAAAATATACATTCTACCGATAATCTATACTATATAGAGGTACATTATATGTGGAGGGTAATATGCGGAACAATTACATCCTTTTGAAGGATCCTTTTACTATTTTACAGGTACATTATTCCAGATGGATATAGGTTATATATTATATATTGATGTTGGACAAAGCCGAGGTCAGTCTAGTATTGCAAAATAGAGAAAATAACCAATAAGATTTTTTTTATTGAAATTTTAGGCCAGTTACTATATTTATCACAATACCTTAAAATCCTAATTACAGCCATTATAACAGGATGTAGTGACCCAAGTGACTTGTCTTGAAGATGTTGAAAAAGTGTAGCCCACAATATTTCTCGTTTATTGTTTTCAGATAACGTGGGAAATGTAAAAACATTTTCATTCTGAAATATTTTATGGATGAATTAATGATATGTCTTGTAGGTTTCGGCTTCCACTCTCTTTCTCGTTGGGGCCCATGAAGATGATTGTGGTTAGTTAAAACTTTTATTAACTGTTTTCCATGTTATTTTATATTCATTTCACGTACAAAATAATAGATACATCATGTTTAGGGAAAAAGAGCTTCAAAACACACTCTAAATATACTGACATCAAATTATAAAAACATGTTTTTATTTCAAATCTAGTTCTATATTATGTTTCTTAATTCTTATTTAAAATTCAAACCTCTTTAATGTCCCCTCCGAATTTTAAATTCTGACTGTACTTTTTT
This sequence comes from Synanthedon formicaeformis, assembly GCA_945859745.1. Classification (NCBI taxonomy): domain Eukaryota; kingdom Metazoa; phylum Arthropoda; class Insecta; order Lepidoptera; family Sesiidae; genus Synanthedon; species Synanthedon formicaeformis. The sequence continues at coordinate 4,510,611 of OX243957.1, forward strand.
ATTCTACTACTCTATATAATCCTCCATAACTCTTAAACGATTTAACTGATTTTCATGAAACTTGGTAGATAAACATTTAGACGTACGGAACACAGGATAGGCTACTTTTTTCTTTTTCAACGCGAAGCCGCAGGCACCAGCTAGTATGGAATAAAACAACCATAAGTTTTTTTGCAACATACAATATGAAGGATTATGATTGTATTTTTGCAATAAAAACATTTTTGGATTTGTTTTATGGCCCTTTAGTTTTTAAGCAGCGATATACATCTATAACTCAATCAAATCAATAATGCTCACTCAATACGTATTAACAGTATGTTCTCAAAAACAATTGTTAGAATAAAGTATGTATTCAAACGCTTACGTTCTTCATAAACTTTTGCAGAATTTCAATAATTTTGTCTGTTTCTTGACCTTGATTAATAATTTCTACATCCTTATCGTCCATGACTAATAGTTAATGTATTGTCTCTTATGTGGTTAAACAAAATATGCGAAAATCGAAATTTTAATTTTGTTTTGTAGACGACTTGTTTTGTAATTTTGACACAATATAAGCCACAATATAATGAAATAATTAGATTTTTCTTACCAGTACTACTCTATGCCCATTGCCAAGTTGACAAGCAGTGACGACCTCCCTGTCCCAAAGAACATATATATATACTCTCTAAACCTGGCCGAATGAAGTTACAAATAATGCAAAAGTAAAAGCAGAAATCGATGTAAAATTAATGGCTCCATCTAATAATGAATTTGAAAAGATAGCTCCAGCTTATAAATAATGATATTCGCAAAAAAACAAACTGGGGCCCTCATCAAAATACTACAACATGGAACACGCGTGCCATACAAAACACAACGAATTTTATGAAACATTTAAAAGTGACATATGCGTAGAGCATGAACTGTCATTTATAACAAACATAATAATAAGTACGTAATTTAGAGAAAATGTGACTTTACTTCAACCCATTAGAGTTTAAAATGAAATAGTAGAAGTTAATCGTTACTACCTTTTACCATTGACGCGTGGAGGAAAGAGTCCGCCATGATTCTGTCAAAGGCGTTCTTTTTATGTTCCCCTTTGGCACTTGTGACGCTAATTCCATTATAGTATTTCGATGGGGGCCCTAGACAAAGTGCCATTTTAAAAACGATAACGAAGTTCGATAGAATAAATGTATGGGAAGTATCACGTGATTTAGCGACGGCATATGTCAATCCCATACATTTTTATTTAGCGAATCGAATCGAATGCACTTTGTCTAGGGCCCCCTGGATCGTTGCAACGCACATATCTTAAGAAATACGTATTATTTCCTTGTCTAAGTTACGCGAAAAAATTGCTCCAGAGCTGGTAAAAATGGCTCTACCATTATTATTTAAAAACAATCAATCATTCATTAATTAAATGAAATTAATCTATTTTGATTAGCATTTGCCAGTGTTGCCAACCTTATACGAAGTAATACCAAATACCCGTCTGTTGCGTAATTCTTAAGATATGTGCGTTGCAATGGTCCATTTTGTTTTTTGCGAATATCGTTATTTATATGCTGGAGCAATTTTTGCTAATTTATTAATTAGCATTTATTTATTGATATAATGTCTTGCTCAGCTGTGTATTGTTCGCCAAGAACAACAAAAGGAGGAGTGAAAGACCCGGAATTATCATTTCATACATAAGTCATTGAACAGATTATTTAACCTTTACGATGAGTTTTATAATAATAAAAACGGAATACTATTAAATTTCAGCAATTTTAAGTCTCATTCAATATTCAATATTGATGAGAATCAAGTTTAAACCTTAAATTAATGAAAATAAAATTCTTTGTTTTGGACATTATTTTTAGTGATGTAACCTGTATGTAATGTAAACTTTATCGGTAAAAATTGTATACATTTTCGATAGTTAAGTATTGAAATTTTTACTATTTTTAAAATAAATGTTTAAGGTACCAAAGAAGAGAAAACCACCTCAGCGCCAAGATGAAATTCAAGTTATAACTCCTAGGAAAAGAAAAAGAATGCAAGAGAGCGGTGTCAATATAGAAGATATTCCTACTACGCCCAGGAGAACGGTGAAAGTTTTAACACCACTAACGAAAACTCGAATGGTGGTTGCGAGACGACTTGGTGTGATTAAAAAATTCTTAAATTCTTCTGTCTCCTGTGTGTTATTTCTAAATATTTATATTTTTAGTTTGTTTACCATTAAAATGCTTTTATTTATGTCAGCATATATTAATATTAATTTAATAATTACAATTATGTATAGTCAAGCTTCACCATAGTTCAAGTTTGAATCCTCTGTGGGTGAGTTAAGAATGGTACAAAGTGTAGAGCTCTACTTGCTCTTGACTGTGCACCAATAAAATAGATTCTAATTATTAATGTATCGTGTAACTTCTCGATATTCAATTTGATATGACTAGGTTATCGATATCGATCGATACACTAGTCACATAATTAAATAAATTAGATTCTAATTATTAAAATAAATTACAGTTCTCGATATTTGATTTGATGTGAATCGGTTATCGATACCGATCGATACACTAGTCACATAACTATTCACGCACACTAATACATATTGACAGCTGCATACTAACATAAAAGTTACACGCATAAAATCCATATCCTCTATCCATTTTATACTTGATCCTAGGCCCGTCCACACTCTCGTATTCGCCTCGCCTCGGCCAACTTCGCGAGGAGTGTAGAACTGTAGAGTCTGTAGAGAAGGGGTTACTTCAAACGAGTGTTTAGCGACGCACTTCATACTTCGATCAACTTTTCCGAACACTTCGTCGAGGAACTTCGCAAGTAGTGTGCTTCGCTAGCCAAGTTACCTTTGGCTCAGATAGCATAAATATTTGCGAGTATATAGTTTTCTGTGGACTAGTTTCTAAATAAATATGTCATATGTACAAATATAATATGTCAATTTATTGACAGTTCTCTAGAAATTTATTTACCACAAGAAAAGAAAATCGACTCGAAACCTTTAGCTATATTAAATTAATGAAACTTTAGCCTTAGAATGGCTACAATAGCTTTATCGGGTCGTTTTGCTACAAAACCATTAGGCAAGGATTTTTTTCTTTATTTATCCCCCTAGTAATCTGGTCCCCTCTCTACTCTTACATAATTCATGTCATGTCTTGTGTTGTTTAAAATCAATCTGTATAGTTATTACTTAATAATTCGAGTTAAATGTTTCAGCCCACAATGGAGCCCTGAGCATTGTTTGCGTTAAGTCTGCCCAGTATAGTTCTGACAACAAATTAAATTTGGCTTCGTACAAGCGCGGTACGGGTGGCCGCAGCAGCTTCAATGGAATCGTAGCCACTGTGTTTGGCTGCACGGGTTTTGTGGGCCGATATGTATGTAATAAACTGGGCAAAACTGGAACGCAGGTAATGTTTTATTATTTTTATAATCTCCTGTAGTAAAAAGAAAAGGCGTAACATCCATTTTTAGCCAAATGGACTTAAAACATCATAAAACTCCACCTTATCGTTAGGTTGAATTCAGAAAAAAGATTTAGTTGTGAGAAACTAAGGTAGACTAGGTGCCCTTTTTCTTCTGAATTTCCAATAATAAATACACATTATTTATAGGCTATTGTTAATAACATGATTTTTTTTTTACAAATGAATAAGCTGTACCAGTGTAAAAGCTTTTCTTTTAAACATATGTTATTATTATTTTATAACATAAAAGTTTATTATTAAAACCATCATCCATATATATTTTTTTATATTATGAAGTAATCTAAATACTACACTAACTTTTATGAAAAATTAATTGCAAAGAAATATATTTATCAATTTTAATACCAGTCATATATTATTATGTCTCTAAATTTAAGTACAATATACCTCAGGCTATATTTTTTTTTTATGTTAAGGTCGACAGACAGGCTGACGGTCCACTTGATGGTAGGTGGCTACCGTCGCCTATAACACGAGCAACGCCATAAGTGCTACAAGTGCGCTGCCGACCATAGAAGGATTAAGGATAAGGGAGGGATAAGGTAATGGGCTCTGGCATCCCTTACTCACTCACCGAAACACAACAGCACATAATGCTGTTATTTTTATTTTATTTTTTATTTTATTGAAACATAGTCACACAGCACTCATACGACAATAATATAAAAATAAAATATACACGGTGGTATTCTGTAAGGTGGTGGTTACTGCCGCCAGACGGGCTGCCCAAATGACTGCGAAACGCAGTGTGCCCTGCCACTACTTTTCAAATCCAGACCAGAGTCAATTTTGAAAATTATATTAAAATTTCCAAAGTTGACCCCGCCGGGAATCGAACCCGGGGCCCCTGAGTCGTTAGGCAAGCACCCTTGCCACTCATCCAACGGGCTTGTAAATTATAAATTAAACTTGTAAATTATAAACTAAGCTAATGTTAGTGTTTCTCATAAAACACTATCATTAGTTCAATTATCTTGGTATGAATTTGAGGCCTTTCAGTGCAGAAACACTGATTTATAAGAGATAATACTTATATTACATTTCAAGAATTATCATAGAATGTATAAAAAGTATTTATGTTTGATTCTTCCAGTTAATTCTACCCTATAGAAGCGACTTCTATGATGCTCAAAGGTTGAAATGTGTTGGTGACTTGGGTCAAGTGTTATTCACTCCATATGACATCCGCGATGAGCAATCAATTGCAAAAGCTGTACAATACTCCAATGTTGTAATAAATCTGGTTGGTCGCGATTATGAAACCAAAAACTTTAAATACAAAGATGTTCATATTGATGGCGCTAGACGTCTTGCGAGGTAAATCTAGTTCACCCCATATTTTTATAGTTGATAAAAATAAATTCTATACTTACATATAATTAAATTAATTAACATATATAAGTAAACAAACCATGTCTGCACATGAACTAATTTTTTTTTTAAAGAATTTGTACACATATGTCACCAGGGTCAAAATGAATAATTTTTGAATGTTTATCTGTTTGTGTGCGCTAATCTCAGAAACGGTGTTTACTGATGTATTGTAGCAAGGTTCCCATAACATTTAGTGTTTGTATCATTCCAATTAGTTGACAAACAGAAAGTTATGCCAAATACCAATTGTATGAAAATTATTATTTTTTGTAAAAAAAATTAGTTTTGTATTTTTTTAAAAAGTGTGTTTTCTTTCTTTGTATCAGCTTGCCGTTTGGCTAAGGCCTCCTCTAGAACTCGCCACAATTCTTTGACCATTGCCTTCATTCTCCATAGTACCTACATTTGTTAATTCTATGATTTTATATTTTATTTTTAATTTAATAATAGCTAAAATCTTTTGATATTTTTAAGAATTTCACGTGAAATGGGAGTGGAGAGGTTTATCCACTTGAGTTACTTGAATGCCGAGAAGAATCCTAAACCTTTAGTGATGAAGAAACCTTCAGAGTACAAGATAAGCAAATACTATGGCGAGTGTGCAGTGAAAGAGGAGTTTCCAACGGCCACTATCATACGCGCATCGGATATCTATGGCTCCGAGGACAGATTTTTGAGGTACCTATCAATTACTATAATTCAAGTAGCGGCGGGGCATACTGTTTTTAATAGTCAGCAGCCAGTTTTTCGCAGCCCATCTGGGGCGGCGGTAACCACTCCTTACAGAAGAACACAGTGAAGCAACAGCATGTGTGCTGTTGTGTTTCGGTGAGTAAGTAAGAGATGCCAGAGCCCATTTTCCCTAACCCTTGTGTGCGCAATATTTTATGCATCTGACGAGCTAACAACTGTCTCAGACTAGTCAGCAGAATGGTTTGCCTACTCATTTAGGCCGGAAAACAATTGACTATCTGAATAAATGTTTGATTTACTTCAAATTAGGAATTTTAGTGCAATTAATCCTTTTCTAAAATCTGATATCTTACGTAGGAGTTCACGAAATCGTATGTTCTCTTACATGGGGTAGGAGGAGTCAAAGTAGTCCTTACGTAATTTATTAAAGAATGGCCCCTCCCGCCATCCGGTTTAAAGATGTATACCCCCGCGTTTACATGCTTGCCAAGTCTCGACAAGTGTCCACAAACACAAGCGTGTGAACGGGGTGTTTGGCTTGACTTGCGTGAGCTTGTCCCGATCCGAGTTAGTGTCGGTTTTTGAACACAGATCAAAAGAAGCTTGCGGCAAGCGCTTGCGACGCATTTACACGTTGGCGCGTGTTTAGTATCGCTCACGAGCTCGCGCCGAAAAAGTTTTTTTTTACGCTGCGCTATAACTGCGTATCAACCATGATTAGTTGGTCAAACGAGGAAACTAGTTTATATTTTGAATATAAAAATATGTCAAGCCAACACAACTTCAACGTCCACCGTGTTTGCCTGTCCGGAACACACTAACGCTGCTAACGCACTCGCAAGCGTGTAAATGACATTCAAGCGTTTGTCCAGGTTTGGAACTTGTGGACGTTCGACAAGCCTCGGCAGGCGTGTAAATGCGGCATAACAAGTTCTAAATAAATGCAAAGCGCCATCTAGTTCAGAGATTCAATTTTGAAATATCATCCAATGAGAAGTTTCAGTATCAACTGTATTCAAGATCCAAGATTTATAATAATGTTTTTTTCTCTATTCAGATGCTTTGCCTCGTTTTGGCGCATTCAAGGGAATTTCATGCCGTTGTACAAGAAAGGCTTGGCCACCGCCAAACAGCCCGTGTTCGTGTCAGACGTCGCACAGGGGATTGTGAACGCAGCACGCGACAACGACACTATGTGTCAGACATACCTCGCCGTTGGGTAAGACATTTTTAACAGGAACAGGAGTCAGAAGAAAAATTCAAGAGTATGGAGGACTAATATTAGGTATAAATGTGAAAGTGCCTCTGTCTCTCTGTTACCTTTTCACGCCCTAACTACTTACCCGATCGCCATGAAATTTTGCATACACGTTGTCAAGGATACAAGAAAGGACATAGGGTGCCTTTCATCCAGACTGTACATCAATGTACTGTTCTCAAGGGATCACCTGAAATAAATTATAAATATTAGCGCCTGGCCAAGGTGTTATAGCAACAAGTTAGGTTTATATATTTTTAATTTTTACAGCGGATGAAGTCGCCAGCACCAACTGTTAATTATATAAATTTTAATTAAATCTAACCTAAAATAAAAACCTTGACTGTAGTTAAATTTCCCAATGAATGAACTTCATTCATTCATTCATTCATTCTAAATTATGGTTTAATTTCAGACCTAAAAGATATCTGCTGAGTGATCTAGTCGACTGGTTCTATGCACTGATGCGTAAGGATGGAGATTGGGGATACAGACGTTACGATATGGCATATGATCCCATTTTCCCTATCAAGGTCGCCCTAGTGAACCTGATTAGTCCTGCCTATCCGTTTGGCAACCTATGTTGGGAAGCTCTTGAAAAGGTAATTTGTATTAAAAAGTAATAAGCAAAATTAATGGACTCTTCTCTTTCTTTAACGTTTTTTTTTATATATTAATGTCAGCAGACAGCAGACGCAGTGTACCCTATTTACTACTATAGAATCTATATGTACTATTATATAAGCTGAAGAGTTTACTGGTTCGAATTGAAAAATTCTTTTTGTGTTTGTTAGTCTATTTATAAACCGATGAAAACGAAAAAACAAAAACGGAGGAGGTTCTCAATTCGACGCGTATATTTTTTTATGTATGATCACGCATAACTTTTGACAGGGTGGTCCGATTTTGATAATTCTTTTTTTATTTGAAAGCGTGCACCCCCGAGGGGGTCCCATTTTATTTTGGAAAAAAAATTCCAACCCTAAGGGTAGGAAAACAGGGGACGATTGATTGTTCACTCACCGATTGTAGCGTATAACAACGCATAACTTTTTACAGAGTAGTCCGATTTTGATAATTCTTTTTTTAATGGATAGGGTATACCTCGAAGTTGGTCTCGTATAATTTTGGAAAAAAAATCCTACCCTAAGGGTGGGAAAATGGGAGTGGGAAAATTAAAAATTAAGCATGTAGTAAATATTAGATAATAGCCACAAAAAATATAAAATAAAACTTTTTAACAAAAAATAAAACCGCCAAAAAAACTGAAAATCATAAAATAATCTTCTTATTTTATTTTACCTAAGTAATTTTGAGTCGGCGCCAAACAAGCAAAAATTACGTAAAAAGTGATGCGCGGCGGCGACTCAAAATTACTTAGGTAAAATAAAATAAGAAGATTATTTTATGATTTTCAGTTTTTTCGGCGGTTTTATTTTTTGTTAAAAAGTTTTATTGAGGAAGACTTTAGGATATATAACATCACGCTTATATCAATACTAATAATAAATCTGTAAGTGTAGGTATTGTATGTATGTTCCTCAAAAACTCTTGAAACGAATCAACTGATTTTCATGAAACTTGGTAGATAAACATTTAGACGTACAGGACACAGGATAGGCTATTTCCTATGTTATTTTTCAACGCGGACGAACTTGGGGGCACCAGCTAGTATGTATATATAATTTTAGTATAATTTTGATTTGCGTCAATTCTAGTGCCATCTGTCAGTGAATAGTGACATTAAATATAATACTGGCAGTCTCCAGTGACAGTCTTATTTTCATTCCATCAGATGGCGCAAATAGCAACTGTTTTTTTTTTAAATTGTTTTTGATGGTTTTTGCGATATCTCATCGTATACATACGTAATAATTACTCATATATTTTTCAACGCTGACGAAGTCGCGGGCACCAGCTTGTGTATAATAAAAATCTAAACTAAAAACCATGACTTGTTTCTTGTACGGTGGATTCGGGTTACTTTAGCTCTATAGTTTGTTTTTTAATCTCAAGAGACAAAAATGACATTTGACATGCATTACATACATTTCATGTCATTACATGGTATCATTATATGCAAACTTGACATTTGCATGTGTCATTTTTGTCTCTGAGATTAAAAAAACAGACCGTAGGTGGTAACTGGCTCAAAACAAAAAATAGTTTGAACCAAGTAAATACTCGTGCAACCAACAAAAAACACTAACATCATCTAACATCTCTAAAGCGAACTTTTTTTTGTTTACTGTCATATCTGCAAAGAAGCGGGAAATTAGAGCTTGTTTTTGTTTTGAGCCAAAGTTACCCACTAGAGCTAAAGTAACCCGAATCTACGGTATAAAGTTTGGAAGTACAATTTTAACATTTAATATGCACATACCTTTTAATTTAATAGTACCTACTTTGAAGGTCAATTATGAATTTAATACTTTTAATTCAGGAAGCGACTACGGACGTGGTGCCTCCAAATTCGGCGACACTAGAAGACCTGGGCGTCACTCTCACCCCAATGGAAGACCAAGTGCCATGGGAACTGAAGCCGTTCCGAGCTTACCTCTATTACAATGCTAAACTCGGCGAGTTCCCCAAACCTCCACCGCCCAAAACTCAACCAATCGCTACTGCAGTTTAATATTGTCTCGAGGGCATCTTGTAGAAAATGTATAATGAGAATATAATTTATCAATTTTATTTGTTCATTGTAGTTTTATTTGTTTGCAATTAAAAAAAATAATGAAATAAGTGTACTAAAATGTCTCTGCCAGGGGAGACAATGGTACACAAGGTAGACCATGCAGAAAAAAGCCTAGTCTTTCACTCATAGCATGGTTAGTTACACTGACGGCGCATTATTTCATAATACCTAGATTTTTAAATTAAGTTAATAAATTGTATATTAATAATATAATCAACGTCAATAGTAATCAATTTTTTTTAATAGTGTGTCATGAATATGCCCAAAACACCACCTTATTTGACGTCTTATGAAAAAAAAAATCTAGTGAATATTCTTTTAACAATTAGATGTTTATAATGCCTTCATGAATGGTAGGTGATTACCGCCGCCTAAGGACACTAGCAACACCAAGGGGAGTGCTAGTACGCTTCCTACCCTGCAGGAATTTATTTACAGCACGCTTGAAGTAGCCCATATATGTAGCTAGGTGGGAGGGAGATTGTTCCAAAGTTTCTATTGGACCGTGCGTAGTGGCACCTTTTCCAAGTAATGCGGATGAACTCCACGTCTATGACGCGCAGTACGGTGGTAAAAACTTGGGGTAGGCATTAGTTGGAACAACTCATCAGAGCACTCACCATTGTACAGCCGGTAGCACACAAAGAGAGGTTACATCCCTTCTTAAACTAAGGAGTTCTAACCGTTATTGAGACACGAAGCAACAAAATACGACCTAGAGGAATGTGGCCGCTTTTCTTTAGATCGAATTTTGTTGCTTCGTGTCTAAATATGAAACTTTATAAAAGGTATTTAAAAATTGTAGACATACTTACCGAGGGGCCTTATGGAGCCGTTATTAAAAGTTCCTTCTCAGACAAGAGATATTTTTTTAAATGAGTGGCGCTAGTGTGCCTTTGTACGCGCTCTTAAGCAACAAATTCCTCATCTGTACGGGGTATTAACCAACTTTTTTCTTTTAATACGATGTCGTAAACGTCCCACAACCATGCAATGTCAAAAATTATTAGGTATCCTTACCAGCAAGTGGATTCAAACGGAATTAATATGAACGGTAAGTAACTAGCTCTGGCTGTTACCATAATGTCAATATGTAATAAAAAAAAAAGCTGGTAATCTATTAGATCGTTCAGATTATCTAGACCAAAATATTTTATTTAGTAAGTATTCCCATGGATAATACAAGTCAAGAGATAGCTCGAGTATGCAAGAGCATTTTGCGCTGACCCTATGTTGTCATCACTTTTCACTTTGAAGCTTGCCTCTGCAATTTCGACATTTTAATAGAAAAATCTTACTATAAATATAGTAAAACAAAAACTTGTATGCAGAGCCATTTTAAAAAAATCTGGGCTATTTAAATAAAACAGAGCAGACTTTAAAATATGTTTATTAATTTAAGGTGCGGGCCTGCCACGTCCATATCCACCTCTCTGTAACAAAGAAGAAAATAATAAAATTTTAGACACAACCCAAGCAACACATAACTTGTATATTAACTAAAATAGATATATATTTATGTCCTAAAGTCATACTAACACTGTTAATCAGCACTAGTCAAGTATGAAATCTCTATAGGGGCATTTATTTCACCTAATTATACTTAATGCTATATTAGAGTTAGTACAAATTTGTTACATTGTCAAAACTCTTAATTAAACATCGGATAATACTAATGTACAGCTTCTTAAACAGCTTTTACACTTACACTAAGGCTGTTCTCCGATAACGGTAATTTGAAAAACATTACGCATTAAATAAGCATTAAGAAATTATTGTATAGTGAACTTAGCCCTATTTGGATATTTTTAAGAATAAAAACTTTCTTATGGTCTATGGCTGTGTTAATTTAAAGCTGATCCTATATTAACATTGACTAAATACAAATAAAACCCATAGGTCCGTTTTCTTCATAATTCATTCTTTAATAATGTCTACAGCTATATTCTAATCCAAATAAAAGTATTGTTAGAACTACAAGTAAAATAGGTCGTAATTTGAATTTGCAAATGGTCATTGTTATTATTAACGTGAATTTATATGCGTAGCAATGGACAAAAATAATTGGAAAAAAACTAAAAAAACAGGCGGATTTAAAAGAAAATTTAAAAAACTTGAAAATCTACTTTTTTGAAGTCGGATAAAAAAAATCTCGGATATAATTACGTTTTTACATGGTTTTTACCATATCATTGCTGTACCCTAATAAACTTGATAACAATCAGTCACTACGGCGTATAATGGCTACAAGCATTAAAACATACTTCTGAAGTGTGTAATATGGCTGAACATAATTTGTAAGTGCCTTATATAGTAACAATACAAGCTCTAATTTTTGTGTCTGGCCATATTAAAATTAACAGCACTATAATGCTATCGTTGAATGCCTAAAACTTTAATTCACTTGCCGACATTTTGCTTTCCGTTTTCTTTTTTTACAAAAATAATTAAAGTCACCTAAATCTGATTAAAATGCGTAAATCTGATTAAAAATCATTTGTTTTGTGCAAGGATGTCTATAAAAGCAACTATGTTTGTTAAAACTATGCTAAAATCTTAAAACACATATTGATACTAGGTTAGGTTTTCTAAAATGTTTTAATAATAAAGCACTTTTGGGAGGGCGCGTCTATTTTTTACCAAAAACATGCTTATTTTACCCCACAAACTGATGCGCGCATCTTATTTCACCCATAACAGACCAAAATAAAGTGGTATTATTTACCCTAAAATATTAATCGTCATAAGTCATAAAGTCACAAATAATAAACACTTTGATCATAATACAGCATCATGCGTAATATTTTTAAAATGAGTTTTTTTTACAAAGGAATGCATTGTAAAAGATTACTTTAATAAAGTTGTAATTTTTAAAGCTGCATGTTAATTGTGTAAAAGTCGCAAAAAATGCCCTTAGTATATCGATATGCTTTTTACTGACTTTATTAATGTTGTAATACAATAGTTGTAATGCTATTAAACTGCCTTTATAAAGCTCAACGCTGTCTAAAAGGGGGGCCCAAATTTTACCTAAAAGAGTTGTACAAAAGAAATACAGTTGATATAAGATTTTCTTATAATGCTTTGCGCATGAACTTGTGTTATTAGACGTTTGTTATAATGGTGTTTTGTGCTGCTTGGGAAGTAGTATGTAGCTAAAAATAATTGGGTGAATAGGTGAAAACCACAGAATAAATTTAACTGGTTGCAAAACCTACTTGTACGAAAATGAATTTGTATGTAGGTATCAACTAAAACACCAACATTTTAACTGATATACTGGTATTGGCTGGTCATTTGAGATGGACAAAAGAGTTTATAATGATTGTTTGTTTATATAATAACGAGATGTTAATAAGGGTTCAGATTTGTGTCATGGAACCCTTAAAAAAAATTAGATCTAACACATAAAAATCAGATGTGGCGATGCTATCTGTTTCATGGTGCAGGTAAGGAATCTTGACAACACTTGGTCATCTTTTTATGAATGGTTGTTCTACTAAATAAAATATGTATTACTAGTAAAAGTAATTAGTTAAATGTTTTATTCAAAACATGCTTGGAACCTCTGGAAGAAGAAAGTTTGTTTACATTCTTTTCATCATCTTGCTGGTCTTGCTTTAGATTAAGATTTCTTTAGTTGGCAATTAAGTATTAGATAAGTCAAATTATTTGTGATTTTCAAATAAAACCCAGCAAAGTGTACTTACGAATTCAACATTGGCGGTGCCAGGACCAACGTCGGCCTTCTTGTCCTGAGGAGCACCAGGCGTGGTGGGAGCGCGGCGATACGCCGAGCGATCCTCGGCGCCGCGAGCGGGAGCATCGGGCCGGCCCACTGCCCCGCGCCTCACCGTCTCTGTGCGCACGGATCGCTTCAGAGTCGCCGGCACAATCTCGGGTGGCAGGTGAAGGAAGATGCGAAGGTACTCAATGCCTTCATTGGTCAAGTACCTAAAAAATAAAGGAGAAAAATTAATTAGATTAAAGCAGCAATGTGGATGAGAAACAAATGAACATTTTTAAAGACAACCTTACATTTTTAGAAGATTGCATGAGTAATTTTAATATGCAAATCTGAATGTGGATTGGACTGTATGCAAGTATAGAGGCTTTCTTTTATATGAAGAGAATGTGTTGTATATTTGCCTTGTATTTTTTTAGTGCCTTGTAATCTGTAATTTGCCTTGACATTCCTATCGTAAATACCTTTACTAACATAGTTTTTAAGTTTTTCATTACTAACATTATAATGACACTTATGTCTGTATTAAACATTATTATTAGTAGCACTATTGTATAAAAAGTTAGATTTCCAATCTTTTTATACATATAGGTTTCCCCCCATAATTAACTACAATAACTAATATGTGACAGTGTGACATTCCACTATCTGACAAAGAACAGACAATAAACAGCCCTCAAGTCTATTATGGAGGGCATGGACGTAGGATATAAGCAGGACTGATTGATTGCAGAATATTTTTCATTGCGCCTTATACAATCCATTCTTTTTCTATTGATCAAAAATAATTATATATAATATAATTATATATACAAATTAGTAACCCAATTGGACCATTGTCTCTATGTTTTGATCCTATACACACCATCAAGACACTAGGGTCTTCACAATTTGGGAATGTATAATCTTAAACTGTTTGTTTGTTTAAAAAAGATATAGGACTGTGAATCAGATCAGGTTATGTCGTAGCATTACATGAAATTATAAATGCATTCAAATACAAGTTTGTAATCTAGTTCAGTAACATGAATTGAATAACTTGATTTGATATTGGTTAAAATATTGCATATTTTGTTTCCTTTTAGTCTACCATTGTAGTTATAGAACATCATAGCTGTTATACAAAGTAAATAAAGAACAACCAAAAGAATAGATAAAAACAAAACCGCCAATACTGATCCGTTAATTTATAATCGAACCAATGTTAGTTAATAGTTATACTTACCAATAAAAGTGCCTCCATGCAAACTGTTCTTTGACATAACCTCTAGATTTGAGGGACTGCATTGCCTTAATTACTTGCAGGTTGGGAATCTTCTCGAGATCCGGATGCTTTGGCGCATGGTAGTCTTTTTTGGCTACCATAACACCTTCTTTGAAAAGGTATTCATAAATTGAAACACGGTTTTGTTTTGGCATCAACATTTTGAACCACTATCTGAAAATAAGAAACAGCGGTAAAAACTAAAACTCACGAGAAAATATATAAAATCACAAATGAAGCGCTTTAAAGACAATTTCCAGACACCTTTAAAATTACAAAACTTTACATAAAATCACAGATTTCTTAAATAATTACAGATTTATTATAAAATAAACATGTACCTTTCCGACTATAAGAAAGAGAAAGAAAGTCTGACCTGTCTGACAGCAAGCAATGGTCTGACAGCTGTGTATGTGACAGTGCACAGACAAACTAATATGTGACAGTGTGACATTCCACGAATCACGGCAAATGGCACTACTATGTATTGGCACTAACCTTAACATAGAGTAAATAGTACTTGACTACTACTCTATGCCTATAATATATACCACTGGACAGGCTGCTGTCAAATTATTTTTATACCTATTTGAAAAACGCCATTTTAGGCTTGCAGGCTATGGAGCGAAAGTACATGGAACTAAAATTACTCATGCAATAATTAAAATTGTACATGGAACATTTACAAAATACACACACATTTCCTCATGTTTCAAAACTTGAGCGGACCTAAATAAACTTAAACACTCCCAGACATCAACAAATAAAATAAAAACAGACTACGTCAAAATTAGTTCTCCGTACTATCGTACGGCGTAACACGAAATTATTTGTCATTTGTAATTTTGTATGGGCAGCATGTCCAGTGGTTATATTATTACATTACAGGTCAGTGAGATATTGGTATTGTATTGTATTGGTCAAATGTAATGATAAACGATAACGATTTTCTCATAAAAACGTTTGATAAAATAACAGTATTACCTTAGTTTATAAGGTTTGATTAATTTGATTTGACTGGCTTCACTTCTTTAGTAGCTAGCTAGTTGTCGCTAAAGAGCACTGTATATGTATGTTCTTTCTGTGGACTGTGAGCAGCTTGAGCTAGCTCCATAGAATATGAATAACTTATTTGGCTTTTGGCTAAATGACTTAAATGTTTTTATTTTATTATAGTTTTTTAATTAGATACAACTTAACTAAAATGTTTCCATAAACATTAACATTTGTTCAAGTGATAAATATTAAGTAAAGTGCACTTGTTACATTACAACCAAGCGATTTAATTTCAAGCGCACAAGTTAAACTTAAAAATGGATTTCCAAAATCGGCCTGGTGGTAAAACTGGTGGCGGAGGTGTAGCGTCATGGTCGGAGAGCAATAGAGATCGACGAGAAAGACTTCGCCAACTCGCATTGGAAACAATAGACTTGAATAAAGATCCTTATTTTATGAAAAATCATCTTGGTATGTGGGACCTGTAAGCTAACCTATAAACGCCACTTGATTCTTTTCTTACTTATATTTAAACTTGATTTTGTACGTTTTAGGCTCATATGAATGCAAATTGTGCTTGACTCTCCACAATAACGAGGGTAGTTACTTAGCTCATACACAGGGTAAGAAACATCAGGCTAATCTCGCTCGTCGAGCAGCAAAAGAGGCCAAAGAATCACCACAACAATTGGCACCAGAGAAACCACGAATCGAACCAAAAAAGTTTGTTAAAATCGGGCGACCTGGTTACCGTGTCACTAAACAAAAAGACCCAGAGAATGCTCAACAAAGTTTACTTTTTCAAGTTGATTACCCAGGTAAATTTTTATTTCATCATTTTTCTTATGTTAAAGGTCCACAGACAGGCTGACAGTCCATTTAGTGATAATTGGCTGACATTCTTTTATTTCATGGTGATCTTTTGTAAGGGTCTGGTCACTGCCGCTAGACAAGCCGCCCAATTGACTGAAACACAGTGTGCCCTGTCATTAATATCTACACAGTTATATACTGCATTTATATACAATTTTTTTATTAGTAAGACAAAAGTATTACAAGTAATCTGCATACTTTATACAACATTTATTATTGGATTACAGGTTTTGTTTTATTTATTCACTACTAAATAAATAAATAATAGAATAAGATATTATGTACAATGAAATTATTTTTATTACATCTCAATTCCAGAAATAGCTGAAGGTGTGATACCAAGACATCGTTTTATGTCTGCTTATGAACAAAAAATTGAACCTCCAGACCGCAGATGGCAATATCTATTGTTCGCTGCCGAACCATACGAGACCATTGCATTTAAAGTTCCCAGTAGAGAAGTGGAGAAGCATGATTCTAAATTCTGGACTCACTGGAACAAAGATACCAAACAATTTTTCCTACAGTTTGCATTTAAAATGGAACCTTTGCGGATGCCGCCGCCTCCTCCAAAGATGTGGGAAAACCACGGCATAAGACTGCCTCCGCCTCCGGGAGCTCCTATGATGGGTGTACCACCACCTCCGCCACTTCTGCCCGTACCACCTCCACCACCAATGTAATTATGTGGGAGCTATGGAATTCAAAACACGCATTGATGTAATATGATTTACAAATAAAGTGGATTTATTTAAAATACTAAAAATATATTTATTTTATTTTGAAAAGGCCTATTGTATACCTATGTATTTGTATATGTCATGCAAGATAATTTCTATGGATTCATATTTCAGTCTTAGTGTTCTGTGATTAGGCGGTACTTTCGTTGGTTGGCGTTGGAGCCTTGGAGCGAGTTCTATTATTATTTATCCTACGTCCAAGAGTTCTATTATAGAGCAAGGAGGATAGAATACAAGGAGTACCATCTCTATGTATCTAAAAGTGTCCGTTGATAGGCGTTAAACTGGGGCCCTAGACAAAGTGCCATAACGATAACGATAACGAAGTTCGATAGTTATAAATGTATGGGAAGTATCACGTGATTTAGCGAAGGCATATGTCAATCCCATACATTTTATTTTTAGCGAATCGAATCGCTACGGAGCGAATGCAACTTGTCTAGGGCCCCTGGTGGCGCTAGTGTAGCCAGTGTATAAGTTTTAAAGAAACAGGTTACAGGTGTATTATTTTCTTTATTTTTCACAGCACGCATAATTATTTTATTAATATAAAAAGTTTTATAACAGTCAATACAATAAAACCACTAAAATATTAAAATCTTCTACATTCATTTCATATACTCTGGCTACACTAGCGCCGTTCTGGTCAATTTATGAACCACTAAGTATTTGTTGCTTTTAGTTGCCATTTTTTTCAGTTGAGATGGTGCTCCTTGTAATAGAGTAAATTTACGCTATGATTCAAATTTCTATTCATTATTGCTGTTTCTTTTAATGTAGATATTCAAAACTTCTTTCTAAAAATAGTTTAAAATTTTGGTTGATTTCATTTAAAACCAGCTACTATGCATTGAATAATTATGTACGTTTTCAGTTCAAAATGCTACGAATATTTTTTGTAAGTACATAATATACAATAGGGGCTGATCATTTCACTTAGATACTTGTATTAATGTTTATTATAAAAAAATACGATATTTTTTACGTTTGCCCTAATATATTATTGGAAATACTGAGTTAACATAACACATAAAATTTATTTGATAATATAATATTGAAAACATAAAACAAAACATACTTAGATATACATATTCACAAAATAATACACAGAATAAGGATAGATTGTTCTGTGTTGTTAGGTATTTAATGGATTTTTGTGAATTACATGCTTTGCGTAAAATGAAAAGGTATATAACGGTTTTTTAGAAAAAAGAAAAATTGGCGCGTAAGTGAAGTCAGCTGACAGCTGGGCTGGTGGTTTGTTGTACGCAAAAGAGAGGGGTGGCCGGTGGTTGCGCTTGTGTTTGTCTGTCTGCTGCGCCCCTCTTCAATTCAATTCAATTTGAAGAAAACGTTTAACGATCTAGTCGGGGTGCTACTGTGAACATTTTAATCAGTTTGTTTTACTTGTAATAGTTTATTTAGCAATGTTTTCAAAAGCTAAACGTTTCGAATCAGTTGGTAAGTTCGTTCGCAATTTAAAATAAACTCTCCTTTGTATGAAATTCCACATAATAATACTTACTTTTTTTAGCCTCTGTAACGAATCATCAAAAAGCACCGAAGAAACTAGAAGTAGATAAACATAAGGCAGTATCAGTTGCCTCTACTGCATCAAAATCTAAACAGATAGCTTTAGCGGATCATATAAAATCCAATAGTGATGCCAATTCGCAATGCAGCTCTCAACGCACTATCAAATCCTTTGCTACAGTAAGTTTATTCAATTTAGTTTAGTGCGTAAACATATTATTATTATTATTGTGTAATTATTATAAACTCTTTCTTAAAACCATTTTTTTTTTTGTATCTTTAACTTTTAAAATGTTTTATGTATAATTTTCTAATCGTTATATTAAATTTGTCAATTCACTATTAGCCATAAAAACAATTTGGTTTGAAAGATGGCTTCTGGAAGGTTTCGAGATGATGTTAATAAGATCCTATTATGCTATATTCTCATTGTGTGTAAGTAACTTTATACCTAGTCTCTAAAAAGACAAATTTATAGGTAATTGTCTGAATATTGATATATTATCTGAATTGATAGGTACCTCAAACTATTATGATTCAACTGGCATTAATTAGTAGATAGTATAAATCATTCCGAATGATTGTCTTAATGAGTGAAAAAACACATAAAAATCCATAGAGTAGAATAAAGGAACTAAGCGTACCATAAGAGATATGAATAATTTAATACTTTTACATAAAATATATAAGAAAGTATTGTAGTGATCATTAATTATTGCAATTATAATAATAACAATCATCATCATTTATTTCAGACATAGAACATCCATAACTATTAACTATGTATTAACAAAATAATAACAAATATATACATCTATATAAAATATACATCTATGTGAATTATAAATATATAAATATTATTATATTCTTACTAATCCTTATGTGAATGTGAGTTTGTTTATACATAAGCAGGGAAGTGTAGGTTTTGATTCTGGCAATTAGAATTAAAGAAATATTCTAATTCTTTCTATTTGATAGAAAGAAATTCATTTCAGAAATTTACTTATTTATGTCCCCCTCACTAGGCTTTGCTTGTCCTATGGATGATCATTAACAAACTAACTGACAGAGCTAACTAAACTAATAAATGGAAAGGTTGTAGTCTAACTGCGGTGAATGCTTTCTAAAAATAAAAGCATGCATTAAAATTAAGTTAATTTGAATGTAACTCTATCCCATTACAGCCAAAGCCAATCAAGACATCAGGCACTTCTAAAGCGAATAAAGTGGGAGTAGTTAAACACACTTATACTAAAAAGCCCAACATTCAAGTTTCTGCTGATTTAATTAAAGACCAAGAGGTCGAAATAAGGTACGTATTTTTGTAATCTGTAAATACTTTTGAAGAAATTGAAGATGTTAATATCTCTGGTTCTAAGTGATACAATATTAACTTTTTTTAGGAATAAAGATGTTACTTTATCGGAGTACAATAGACAAATTGAAGATTTGAAAACTGAGGTAGCACGATTGCAAAAATTGAAAAGCGAAAATGAAGAATTAAAAGAATTACATAAGAAATTTTCACATATAACTTTGAATGATGCTGATGGAATATTTAAGGATGGAGTTCCCAATGACTTAATTGAGGAATATCAACAAAAAATAATTCACCTAGAGAAATCTTGTGAAAAGCTTGAACAAGAGGTGAGCAGTAAACAAGTTGAACTGTCATCTCTAGAGGAACTTATTACTATCAGAGACAGTTTGTGTAAAGATTTACAAGACAAATTGTCTAATGTTGAAGTCGTTTTGGAAGAGACGCGTCAAAGATTGGAAATGGTAAAGGGCCATCACGCCCTAGCATTGGAAGCGAATGAAAGCATTAGACGGGAATACAAAGTTGAGTTAGAAACTTTAAAGTCGCGGTTGGAAGAAGAAAAACAAGGTATTATTAGCAAAAGTAAAATGGATCAAGAAAACATAAAAGCAAAATATAACACTATGATACAAACTATTAAAAAAGATTTCGCCAAAGAGAAAGAAGACATTGTTAATGAATACCAACAGAAGCTTAGTAACAAAGAGATTGAAATGAAAGCCAAACTCGATCAAATCGACGAAGCGACTTGTGAGAAACTGAAGCTCTGCGAAATACAATTTGAAGAGCGCACACAGAGTATTCACGATCATTGGACACGTCAGCAAGAGAAAATTAAACATTTAGAGAAAGAGATGGCAGAATTGAAACAAAAACTTAATGTGGCAGAAGAAAAATCTCTTTCACTTCAAAAAGAATACGAAGTTATTAAAAGTGAAAACGAGGCTTTGAAAGCGGAAAAATTACAACTTATTAGAAATGTCGATGAACATAAAGAAGAAGCCAAAAGGAAATATATAGATTTTGAAAATGAGATTAACAAACTAACAGTGGAAAGGGACACTGCCAAAAAGGACAAAAGCAAATTTGAGATGTCACTGTCTGTGACCAGAGATATTGTTCAGGTTTTGACCATGCGATTGAGAGATTCCGACAATGAACTTGAACATTTAGAGGGAAAGGTGCAAACGTTGACAAACGCACAAGAAGTGCTTGAAAACGAACTGGCAACTTATAAGAACACTTTGAATAACACCATTTTGGAATGTAACGAATATAAAGAAGCACTCGTTAACATTCTCAAGTCTAAAGCGGCTTTAGCGAAGGAACACACGCGAATAATGGAACATAACGTGTCGCTTATAGAGAGCTTGCAAAATGTTGAAAAAGAAGCTTATCGTGAGCTTGGATCTATAAAGAGTGAACTCATCGAGGATGTCGAGTATCTAAAGAAGGAATCAAATTCTCAAATTCAAATGTTACGTGAGGAGGTTAGTGTTCATCTAATTAATCATCCCACTAATATTTTAATGCGAAATATTGTGAGGATGCATACATGTTTAGTCCTCAATAAAGCAAAAACAGCTGAACAGATTTGGGTGAAATTTGGCACACGGATAGTTTATCACCTGGATTAAAATATTGGATACTTTTTATCCTGGAAAAAATGTTTCATTTCAATTTCGCCAAATTTCATCCAATTTTTGAAGTAAAGAGTAACAAACATCCATAATAATTCCTTACAAACTTTCACATTCGTAATATTAGTAGGATTTTTAACGCGGACGAAGTCGCGGGCACCAGGTATAGGCCGCGCATTGTATTAAGGTCAGAAAGCAAAATTAGTGGGGGTAATCGGCGCATGTGTACAATTGCGCACAAAATTGCTATGGGAAATGAATCTTTTCGGTGTCGGCACCGACGCGCTTGCCACTCGTCCAACGGGCTCTTCAATGGTCAATGGGTCGTACTTATGGTGTGAATTGGTGTTCAGGTGGAGAAGAAACGTGTGCTGTGCGTATTGGCGACGGAGCACGCCGGCCAAGCCACGGCCGCTGCGGAACACTCTCGCACTCTGCTCTCTCATGCCGCCGACGAGATATCTCGTCTTGAGGCTGACAACCAGAAACTGCAGCAACAGGTCAGTGTACACTACAGCGGAATGGAAACACGCAGTAGTGTGTATGTCGGCGGCCGATCGTTTAATCCGGTAGTACGTGATGTGCCTAGGCAGATCAAATTACATTTAATCAGAAATTAATATAAATCTCAATGGGCAGCCAAATCGTCGAACGATCTGACTGAATATTAGTTAGGAACTTCATTTAAACGGCGCAATATCACGAACTGCCGGATTATACGATCAGCCGCCGACATGTTTTCTCTGTACATATTAATATTATAGAGAAAATTTACCTTTTTTATATTTGTGCAGATACAAGATCAACAATCTCTGGTGGTGGAACTGTCTCTATTGCGTCAAGAGAACGAAGAGCTGACGATGACGCTAGCGAGGCATTCTTCTATGATGGAGAAAATGAAAAAAGACAAAGAGCAAGCTCACTCTAAGCCCAAATCTCCATCGGTTATTAGGAAAAGCCATAAAATCGGAAAAGAAAACTTCGTGTCTCCACTCCGAGAAAGAAATCAATAATTTTTATTTGTTTACATACTTTTAATTTTATATCATGTTTGGTTCGGATGGTTTCCGTGTACGATTTTATTATTTATTGATTCACAAATTTGTTTTTTATATTTATTTGTATTTCGAACACAATTTGCATTAAAACTGTGTTTAATAAAGAATGTTTAAAATATATTGACTTAATTTTTTAAGCATTAGACGGTATGACCTTTCGGTCCATTAGGTGTCCAAAATGTCAAGTTCAACAAAATGATCGGAGTATCATAAAAGTATGATTTGTAACTTGAGGCTTTAATAGAATGAAACAACTTATATAACACTAGCTGGTACCCGCGTCTTCGTCCGCGTTCTCTATAGCCTACAGCCTTCCTCGATAAATAGATTATCCAACACAAAAAGAATTTTTCAATTCGAACCAGTAGTTCCTGAGATTAGCGCGTACAACTTCTCCAGCTTTATATATTGGTATAAATAATGCCTGACACTTGAAAAATACCAACGAATACAGGAAGGATAGTGTTATTTTTACACTGTTTATTTTGTAATGTTGACATGATTTATAAGTCCAGGTTAAGTATGGTACCTAAATGTGCTTGCAAGCTTCTGAAGCTTGTGTAAATATGTAGAAAACCTAAAATTACACATTTTTAAATTAATTACTTTTCAATTGTGACTGTTGACTTTCTGTTTGCACTTACGTAAGCGACGTAACAATATTTTCTCCCACATTAGTAGTACCACTCTCTAATTCACAGCATTTTTTAAACTAAACTTATTTGGTGAAGATTTCTGAACTATGTAGTTACATCTGAATAAGTATTACAATCTATGATGTCATACAAAAACTTAATCGCATGGTAGAATTTATAAAAAAAATGACTTGTACAGTCAGCGTCAGAAGTAGGCAAAAAATTGTTGGTATTTAATTTTTCGTTAACATCAACACAACTTTATGTGAGCTTCTATGAATCCATATGTCATATATATTTCTTTACAAACGAAGTCTTTTTATGTAGGATTACACACTTGACCTGTAAGCAGATATAAAGGGCAGAAATAAAACTACCGACTAAGTAACTAGTTTTTTTTATTAATAAAATTTACAAAAAAAGTCAGGTAAAAAGCTAAGTGCAGTTACAAGCTTTGGCAAGACAATACGCGTTTGAGCTACATATAAAATAAATTGTGTTTTAAAACACAATATAAAAAGAATACCAATGCTACAAGTTAGTTAATATGAGTATTAAAAATGTATCTTTGGATTGTTCATCAGACTTATAATAAACGACTTTATGTCATAACATAGAGGACACTCCTTACTATATACTAACTAATACTGAATTAAGTAGACAGGGTTAACATACATACTTATACAATTAACACTATCTAATTTACAGTACAATTGTGACAAAAACGTTACATGTGATGTTAAATGTGAGATCATGTTGGAGTTAATTTTTAGGCTCCTACAAATCAGTCTTATTTATTAATATTTGTATTCTAAAAAAAAATCAGACCACAAGTTTTAAACCTAAAAAATCATTCCCTTGTAAAAACATTTTCAGTAGGAAATTTCAAAAAAATTTATTTCCTCCTATCATTTTACTATCAAATAATGGTAACATTCAATAATGTCGTTTATTAATTACACAGTTTCATTATAATCGTTAACTATGCTACTAACGATATGACTCAGAAAACGTCATTAAACTTATCTACAAACACACATTACATACAATTATTATTATATGTTAAAAAAAAAATTAAAAATGAGAATACCAATAGGATAATAGATATCCAAAATTTACGCTTAAATGTTAAAGAGATTGTTTATTCTTTAAATTGTAAAATAGAAAAGGAATAGAATAAAACCAGTATTTAGATTACTTCCAAGTATCGAAGGTATGAGAATGGTAAACTTGACCTCCATATTTTAGGAATGATCAATATATTGTTTGCGGTGTGCATTTCATAATTACATTCAAAAAGAAAATCAAAATATTTTCATGTAATCTTTTAAACAATAAAGACTGTAAGTGACCAAATATTTTAATGATGTCTAGCCTATAGATATTTGTAAAAATATTCATCTTAGAAAATCCGAACTTTGCACGAAAAGAAACTATTCCTTATCGATTCTACATTATAAAGTAGACAAATCAAATTGAAAATTTAATCGATGCGAGCATATCTAGGTACCAGGTCGTTAAGTATGAAGAGATCGCAAGCGGGCAACCCCTTCGACGGGAGTAAATCCTGGGCTACTGTGATGACACGCGTGTCCGGACCCGGCAGAGTACCGTGACCCACATAGTAATAGAACAGTTGCTGCATGGCGGACATGTAACGTCTCTGTTGTGGAGTCACCGAGTCGAATGTGCCCAAAATTGCCTCCACGTCCGCATCAACACCCGCTATGGTGCCCACTCCCTCCACCACATACAGTGGAACGTCCAGACGCAATCTTGCCAAACTCACGAGGGGACATAAATTGCAAACATACGATATCATCTTAACGAGTCCTTCGTAACTCTTGTTGAAATGCGTAAACACCTCCTCTGTTAAACCTTTCGAACCGATAACGCTATCGTTAACCACTTTTTCAACCAACTCTGGTGTCCAATTCGTATATCTTTCTCTCAAAATGAGATTGTTGGAGGAATGTTCAGTCGTCCCAAACACCATCGGCTTGAAGAGCTTATCTTTTCCGGATTTTTTGGAGTCGATTTGCTGTTTCCAACTGTCGTACGGGTGCGATCGAATCAAATCTCCGTCCAGAACCAACCAGGACTGAGTCGGTTTGTCATCGGCGTGCGGCAAATTGTATGCGTTCTGATTCCTCCAAACGTCGGGAGTGGCCGAAATTATTTCAGATATAGAAAGGTTGCGTAGACACTCGACTGTCTCGCACATGGTATTCTTCCTAAATGTATCCCTTATTTTCATTTCCTGTTCCAGCGATTCACTCGGGAAAATTACAGAAGGTGACGCGAGCCAAACCCTAGTGTACAATTTGTGAGCATCTTTAACTGTGGTCAAAGCGGCCGTTAGAGTCGCACCAGCTCTGTGACCCAACAGAGTCACAGATTCAGCATCTCCACCGAAATGTCTAATATTGTTTTTGATCC
This sequence comes from Synanthedon formicaeformis, assembly GCA_945859745.1. Taxonomy (NCBI): domain Eukaryota; kingdom Metazoa; phylum Arthropoda; class Insecta; order Lepidoptera; family Sesiidae; genus Synanthedon; species Synanthedon formicaeformis. The sequence goes on from OX243957.1 coordinate 4,536,384, forward strand.
AATCCAACGCGACCAGCAAATCGCTCAACCCGTAATTTCCAGATGTCTTGGGATATTTTTCATTTGCGAGTATCTGAAGTGCAACAAAACCCAACGCTCCGAGCCTAAATTTGGGTCGTACAAATATCACTTCCTTTGTACGCGCGTATAGGGCCGACGGTTGAGCGGGACTTTTACCACCGGCAAGAGTGTTGGCGCCGATCAGCACAACCACTGGCAATGGGCTGTCGTATGTCACTTTAGGTGTTATAATATCTAAAGTTAAACAATCCTCCTCACCAAAGATGTCGTTATTTTCTCCCACTTGAATACACTCCGGGGTGGCATTGTGTGCTTTGAGTGTGTCGTTCCAACACAGCGAGATGTTGTTCAGGGGTTGAGCATATTTAAAACGATTCTCTCCGACGGGTTGCACTGCATATGGGATACCGTAGAACTTATATACACCCTCTGACCAAATTCTGAAATATAAATACACAATATATTTACTTTTTATTCAAATATTTTTATGAGAGAGGGCAGTACGCGAGCTCAAGGTGCATTTAGTATCATTTAGTAGCGTCGCATATAAATCAATTAATAATACCATCGCATATAGTCTTCGATGGGACAAAGAGACTGTACGATAGAAATATACAATATATATTTTACATTATTACATTATTACTGGAGACAAAATCCAGTAGTTGTAGAGTGGCAACTCTAGATTGAAGAGACCACTGTAAGATACAGCTGTTAAGAGTCACGGAGCTAATCGGTCAAATGTCCTAATAAAATTTAGAAATAATTTCATATTTTCAAACATCAATATAAAATGTTTAATACTTATTTTCTTGTGTAGCATTGCAATTCAATTGACATAATATTAGCAACAAAACAATAATTAATTCTAGTTTTTTTTAGATTGTATAAATATTGAGAAATGAATATAATGATTGTACTGTTTCAATGCAGCCCATCCCTCCTTCCTTAAAGATGTAGATTCACTTTCGAAAATGACTAAAGATTGTTTCTATATAATATTTCCATGTAAAATTACGATCGTTCTTAGGTAGATGGCGTTTATTTCATACAATTAAACTCCACCGAGTGTGTCGCTCAGAGCGTGATGGCGCGAGTTCACTGGTTTTTCCCTATGATAAAGTAGTTTAAAAAAATATAAAAATGGTTGCTCACCCCTCCACATGTCCACAAGTGGTGACGGTGGTCATGTATCGGCCCAGTCGTAGAGGACGAATTCGTGGCGGGCCCGCGGTGGCACAAATAATCACTCCTATTAAGACTGACAGTAGCACTAGGAGAACTACAACGCCCACTATCATATCATCTAAAAATAAACAGAGAAACAAACTTTTATTGGTGACACCATTTTACGAAAATGAAGTATCTAAACAGAAAAAAAAAAACAATTCTGCAATATACATAGTCGTTGTCAAACCAAAACCGTTGCTATGGGGATTTCAACATTTCGACCTTAGTGAATAGTTACTGTCTATTCACTAAGGTCGAAATGTCCCTCGTTCCCACTAGTTCTGTGCTGTAGTTCTGTACACAGAACTAGTGTAGTGAGACTTTTTGTCTCATTAATTCTGTACACTATAACACTGCTCTAGACCCAGGTCGTCGTTATTTATTTACATTATTAGATTGTACCATAACAGACCAGAGAAGTTGTTTGAAAATAATAATAGTAATATTCACTAAGTTCTGTGTACAGAACTACAGCACAGAACTAGTGGGAATAAGCGCGAAATGTCACTAACACTCCCATAACTACCGTTTTAGAACCTTAAATTTTTTCAAGCTATAAAAGTGTCCAATATTATAATTCAGATAATAAACTATCTGTTAGCCAAATTTCTAACAGGCGCTTTTAATTGATTGAGTAAACAAACATCCAAGCACAAAATCGCAAATTATATTAATTGTTAGGATATAAGAGAAGAAAAGAAACTGTCTTACCCATGATAAATTTCCTTTGACGGATTCTCTCTTTGAGTGGAAGCCTCGTTGAGACTTTACCTTCATCTGGTTCCTGAAACACGATTTATATCCACCTTGTAAAACAAAATTTAAAAAAAAAATAGAAGGTCAAATATTGATCACCATGCAGAATTTTTTTATGTACAGGTCAAGGTCAAGACAGACTTGATAGTAGGTGGTAACTCTTCACCTATACAAGCAACATTACAGGTGCTGTAAAAGCATTGCCGTTGAGCCGTTTTTAACGAAACGGTGACAAACATCTATACTCACAACCTTTCACATTTTTAATATTAGTAGGATTGATTTATTTATTACTAGCAACCCTCTCCCGGCTTCGCACGAGTGCAATTTTTCTATTCACATCCTTATATATATCAAAATTACGTGTCACATGTTTGTCACCTATGGACTCCTAAACTACTGAACCGATTTTGATAACACTTTCGTACTATGTGTAATTTGGTCTAACTTAAAAGGATAGTTTTTATTTTGAATCTGGATGAAGCCGGGAGCGTGTAGCTAGTTATATATAAAATCCCTATTTAACGCTCTTTCCATTAGTGAAAACCTCACTAAAATCCATTGCATTGTTCAAAAGATCTAAGCGTACTTACAAAGGACTAGACGATGAGAAGACTTATTTTATACTAGCTGGAGCCCGCGACTTCATCCACGTTCAAAATGTTCACGATAAATGGACTATCCAACACAAAAAGAATTTTTCAATTCAAACCAGTAGTTCCTGAGATTGGCGCGTACAACCAAACAAACAAACTCTTTAGCTTTATATATTGGTATTATAGACTATAATATCTCACTAATAATATAATAGACTCACTTCAATACTTAATTTGACGTTTTCCAAGCCATCGTTAGGTGTGTCAAGTTTATCCTCTAAAGTTTCCATAGATGCCAGAGCTGCTTCAGGGTTTTTCTTATTGCGTTTTTGAAGCATCTTGGGATATTTTAAATTAAAAATTCCCATTGTCTTCTTATTGTCATCTGTGTTGTCATCTAAAAAAAAATTGAAAGCTGTTATTCTAACTTATAAATCGCCAAGTGGCTATCAGACCAATGTTTTTATAATGTTAGGGAATATTTTAACATTTAATTAAATTTTACAATTGACGATATATTGTTTATTATTATTTTCATTTTATATAATTCTAATTTAGGTAGGTAGATATGTAAATTATGATTTTACACGCCAGCGTATGAGGTAGCATATTCAAAATAATGAGAACTACTTCACATTGAGCCATGTTACTTGTAAATAAATGATTTGAATTTGAATATTAAAAATATTAACACTTGATAATCAGTCTTTACCATTTTCCTGTTGAGGATGATGCATGAATTGTGTAAATGGACAAGTGTGAAGAAATTGAAAACGACGCCGCTTCGGTTTGGAATTATCTTCATTCTTTTCCTCTCCATCTTTTTCAATAACCCCATCGTCATCCTAAAAATATATTCAACATTTGTATTGGATGTTACCTACTGGATAATTATAACTAAAAGATGATCAATCATAAATACTAATAATAAATTTATAAGTGTAGGTATTGTATGTATGTTCCTCCATAACTCTTAAACAAATTAACTGATTTTCTTTCAACTTGGTAGACAAACATTTAGACTTACGGGACACAGGATATGCTACTTTTTATTTATCAACGCGGACGAAGTCGCGGGTGTCAGCTAATTGTAGTATAATTATGACACAAAGAACTATGTAAAAAATAGTACCTATGGGCACTGTCCCTACTATAAAAATTAAATGGTATAGCACTAGTTTCAGTATTTAGTTCAATTAAAAATCTAAAAAAATTGTGTATTAATCTTAATTTAAGACAAAAATAGCTATTTTTATCTTAGATTGTTAATATTACAGAATATTAAAAGTAAGAATATATTGTGAAAAGGGATATACAGGGGGTGTTGTAACTTGTAACCCTAGGGAAAAAAAATTATAAGAAAAAAGTGTATCTTAAAGTAAACTACTCCCAATAGTTCAATAAAGGAGTTCAATTGAACTATCGAAACTAAAAAGTACGAGTATCTATAGTTCAGTATCAGTCAACATAATAATGAATGGTTAAATAAAATAGTCCACCTTAAAATAATAATAATGAGAAAGGAAAAGTGTAAATGGCAATTTAAATGCAAGTACCTTAGCTTTATCCTTGTCTGAATTCCTTGTAAAAAATCCTGGCATCTTGATTGCTCCGATGGGGATGAATTTTGGCTTCACCTCCCGACCCTCCTCAGTGACATCTCCAGATAGAGCTGCTTTCACGGGTCCATCGTCAGCTTTTAATTCCGCAACCGCTTCAATGGTCTCACTATCAACTTTCAACATCACTTCCTTCTCTTCGGCTTCTATTTGTTTCTTATCAGGGGTCTTGTCCATTTCTTCTTCCATTTTGTTTATGTTTGTCGCACTCATGGCCGATAGTTAACAGTTGGAAAATATGTTAAAAGTTTTTACTTACGCTACAATTATCCTAAATAATACGATAACTATTAAATACCATAATCTTCTTTAATAATATGACTGTTACAAAAGTAATGTGGATAAATCTCGCGCCTTTATTCATACAAACATGCACAACGAATGCTAACCGTCATGCAAAAATGCCGGACGCCGATTGACCCCCCCGCGCTTAAGGTCCCTTTCCCCTTTCATTGGTCGATCGATTAGAAACCACAGACTATTAAGCATATTGAACTGTGTTAGCAACTGAACGCAGAGTATGTGATATGATATTGAACTGATTGCAGCCAACGTTTTTCTTAAAACGCTTTCCACACGATACAATTTTACTAAATTGTCAATAGAATATCGAATTCTATTGACAATTTAGTAACCTAGCCTAGGCTAAACTAGTTTGTCCTAAGTATGGTCCTAAGCCCGACAGGCCAAACTAGTTTGTCTGATATAAATACGCACATTCCAGGATAAACTAGTACGGCCTAGTCTAAATTCATTATAGAATATCTAGAAAGCCAAAAGAAATAGATAAAATGCTCTGTAATTGGAAAAATAATCATTTTTCTTAAAAAGATAATGATTCGTTTAAACTAATGGATAATTGGTAATAAAAACAATCATAATAATATAATTACAAATAATAAAGTTTTTTTTTTTTTAAATAAACAATTAACTGGGCTTTTGACGAGCCCGTTGATTGGATGGGTCTGTGGTGGTGGACGCCCCCGATTCGAATAAATTAAATATAATTTTTTTTGTGCTTTTCAACTATTTACTAGTTTACCCTGGACTGTGCGTATTTATATCAGGACAAACTAGTGTAGTCTAGGCCAAACTAGTTTGGCCTGACGTGCTTAGGTCAAACTAGTTTGGCCTGAAACATATATAACAAATTGCAACCCTGGCGAGGCCGGAGGCTGTTTGCTAGTGTAATATAAGACTAACTTAGCTCATGAGCATGTCTACTGTGGTAGTGGTACTCGTAGTGTTTATAAATACTCTTTGGTGGTACTGGCTATACCAAGCAGTATCACTAGTACTATTAATGGTACAGACCCTTGGTTATTACAGGTTGATTAGGGTGATCCTTAATATTTCTAAGTATAGGAAAAATAAAAATAAAAATGGTTTCATAGTTTATTGAAGAAATAACAATGTTTTAAAACAAATGCATAATTAATAATAATAAATAAGAGATACAATTAATGTTTCTCTAGTGCTTTAACTAAAAGATCATTAATATGGGTAATTAGATTTCTCGGATCCATAATGAGGCCGGCTGTCACCATGGCATTGGAGAATAACTGCTGGCCTACCATATTGGCCAAGTCCTTATCACTTGATAGTAGCTTGTGAAGTTTCCTAATTATGGGATGTCTGAAATTTTATTTTATAAAAACGTAGGTATAAATATATTAATAATTTAGCATCCAAAATAATTTGTAAGATAAGGGTCTCCAGGCAGACTTACTATATATAAATACAGACAGGTTAATATAGAAAATAGTAGAGACAATTTTTCTGGAAATTTTTTTGAAAGTTATCCTATGTCCTTTCCTGTATCCCTGACACGGTGTATGCCAAATTTCATGGTGATCGGTCGAGTAGTTTAGGCGTGAAAAGGTAGCAGACAGAGTTACTTTCGCATTTATAACATTACTAGCTGGTGCCCGCGACCGTCCGTGTTGAAAAATTACAAAAAAAAAGCAATATAACGCTTGACCACTTGTTGCTATAACACTTTGGAAGGCGTTAGTTTTTTTATTTTAGGTGATCCCTCGGGATAGTCCTTTTTTCTGGATGAAAGGTACCCTATGTCCTTTCTGGTGTCCCAGACAACGTGTATGCAAAATTTCATGGTGATCGGTTCAGTAGTTTTTGCGTGAAAGCGTAACAAACAAACAAAATCACATTCACATTTATAATATTAGTAAGGATAAGTAGGTATATAAGTATGGATGATTTAAAAATCTTATTTTTCACTCAACATACTTGGCATTGATTTCAAGTTGCGGTCTCAATAGGGCGAATCTATTTTCCTCGCTTATGTTTTGCGCCTGAGTCCTTATGAAGTGGCGAGCGGCCGCCATCTCCGGCACAACGATCACACACGGATGCGTGTCCAACTTGTGTGTTGTTCGCACGTCAAACACTTTACCCGCCAGATTGGACTTCAAGAAAGATATCACCTCGTTCACTTGCTCCTTCTCTAGACTTTCACTTCCTGTTAAAGAGTGGCTTAAAATGACATGTAAAAGCTGTAGCTAATTTGAGGAAGGCACGGCAAAGTATATAAAAAAAATTAGTACACACTTGTAACGATTTTTTGGTTATAGCGACGTACACTTAAGATGACACAAGTCGGCGGCTCGAACTCATCAATCGTCGATCGACTATCGATCGATTGGTCTGGCAGAAATTATCGATCGACGTCGACTAATCGATTCTACCATCGATCGATGGCATAGATCGACGATCGATCGATTGGTGTGGTAACACCCTCAATGAACCATTTGTAATAGGTACCTAGAAAACCCATGCAGATATTGCGATCCACAACAACAAACAAGAAAACACAGTTTATTCGTAAAATCAAAAATTAATTAAGCTATTTATATATAATGGACGAAATACACGACCAATCATTTGACGTGGCTCAAAACGACTTAAATCAAATGGAGCCACGCCAAACATTGTGCCCACACACGGTCAGTCCAATTCATTTCATTGCGTTTGACTGGGTCGAGTGACATTGACATGAGCTCTGATTCGGAAGCGCGGCAAGGTGCCACGGCGTAGTGTTTCTACCAAGGAGGAATTCTATCCTCCTTATCTGACGATGAACTGACGTGACGTAACGGCGCGATTTGAAATCCAGTGTTTGACATCAAGCCATCAGTTTTTACCATTCACGATCAAATTTTGGCTTCACGTCAGTCAATTTGACGCGATGGGCTGATCGTGTATTTCGTCCATAAGAAATTAGGCGATATAATATGCACATTACACGATTGTATTGTCTAGCAATAAGTATGGTTTTATTTCTTTCTATATAAAAGCGAGATCCGCATATAGCGACAGAAATGTAGTGGTCCCTTCATCGTAGTTATAATCAAAATCCTCTGTAATTCAAAATTTTATTGTATTATGCTATGGCGGTATGTCCCAGCATGCCGATTGTTGCCGATGAAATTTTAATTATGTTAAAACTCCTTAAAGTACAAAATACTATGATTTTTTTTTTATACTTTGCCATGTCATTCTCCAATTTGCCTAAAGGTTCTAAAGAGATTTTCGAAAACTACAAAGTACAAACAATATTATCTATGGTAACACAAACCTATAACGGAATCCGTTTTTTCATTTGAATCCTTATGCATGTCATTTTCAACGGAAACCAACGTTCTGCCACCAAATTCCTTCAGCTCGAGTAGGACCAATTCATCGTACATTTCGTAGCAAAACAATACTTCCACATCGCGTTTCTTAAGTGACTCATAATATGGAGATGTTTCAGCCAACTCGCGGCTAAAAACAAAATAAAAAAAAAAAAAAAAACTTTTTAGTACAAAATCAAATTGTCCAGGACGAAAAAATTGTATTTTTTATCAAGCATTTGAGTAACTTATAGGTACAGCAACAATATTTGAAGACTTGTTTTAATTAACACTTGTGAGGCACGGGTATTTGGGTATGTATTTGATTACAAATCGCACCTTCGGTAAGACAAGGGTATACTTACAATTTTTTTTTAAAACGAGTTAAACTTAAAATATATGCAGAAATGTCTTAAAAACATTATTAAATTTAAAAAATATTTACAAGACTACGGCTTATTTGATGAAGAATTGTTTAAAAGCAATATAAGCAGAAGAATACGATATTAAATGCAAAAAAAAAAAAAACTTTAAATGGCTCTCCTGTAAAATTACAAAAAGTGAAGTCATGCCGATATTTGCACTTAGCCAGAGTTCAAAGTTCAAACGTGTGCATAGCCTGCTACACTTGCGCAAAGTTCAGTGGAGTTATTAGTATAATAATTACTCTTTTTGGCTTAATAATAATAAAAAAAAAATACTTAGCGCCTCTTTCACAAACGTCAAGTAGGTCAAACTGTCATTTAAAGTCACCGGTAACCGGGGATAATGGAGCTGATATACCTTTGTTTGTACGGTAAACGTCCCAAACATTAAATAGAAAATAATAATTAAAAAAATTCGGCTATAGAATGATGCAGTAAACCGAGTGCATAATTCAATATAACAGAAAATGATTTCTAAAAGTAACTAATCAACACTTTACATGTAGTTTGTGAAAGAGGCCCTTAGTTTAATTTAAAAAAAAAAATAGAGAATTTTTAGTTTAATTTTTTGCACAATATGTAATAAATAATTACATACACTTAAATAATACAGATATTTGTACTGCATCTATAAAGTCGTCGTCCAACCATCTATGTATTTGAATACTGTGAAGCGAACGTGTCTAACAATGTCTATGTTTTAACAAGTACATAGGAAATAGAATTTATGCTTGACTTGTATAAAATTAATACAAACCTAATTATACTTAAATCGAACACAATATTATAGACTATAGAGACTTAAAATCATAATAATGAAAATTGAATTATTTCTGAACATGCAGTGACAATGTATGAACCCAATAATATAAAATTATATACCTTGGCGCTGCCAAATAGTAAATAGTTCTCTGGTCTTCTTTTTGACGAGTTGCGTATTCGGCTAATGAGGTTCTCACGCCGTTTCCTAATTTAGATGATTCGAAACGTAGCAATTTCGCAATTTCTTCCTGAAAATTTTAACAATGATTATTGAAATTTTAGCTGTCGTCATTTTTATAATTCACACAAAGTTAAACAGCTAAATTTATTACTGACTGTTGCACGCGACTTCGTCTGCCTAACTTTATAAAATATGACCTATTTTACTCGCTCATAAAGTAGCCTTGTAAAGATAAAAGAATTTTTAAAATGAGTCCAGTAGTTTTCCAGTTACTTCAATTAGAAACAAAAATACAAATAATATTTTCTCTTTATAAATTTTGCATAAATGACCCACACTATCAACTACAGTGATAAACATATAAAAAATGCTTTTTATTTTACAGAAATTTGACCGGTTTAGATTCCCAAGTATGAATAGAAAAAAAAATCTTATCTTTTATGGTTTGAGGTTTGCCCTCACTGACCCATTTGGAAATTTAGAAGATCCAACTTCTATCGTGTGATCATAAAGCAGACATGCATTTTTTTAGTTCATATAGATGTGTTAAGAGAAACAGAAAAAAAAACAGCCCTTCCTGCTTGTACTCACTCTTTCCAAAGGACTTTGACCGGTGACGATACCCTCTTTGAGGAATATAGAGTAATCTTTATAGAAAGCGTCATAGCCTACTGAATCTTTTTGCGATTGTTCAATCATAAATTTCAGGAATCGATTCGTCAAAACAGTGCGCAGTTTACTGGAAATAAAGATGGATTTCATTATTACAGACACCAACAGTACAATCTAGGAAATGAGCTGATTTATCTTCAAAAGCCTGAACAGATCTTCGTAAACTATAGCCAAGAACCATCTTGATCATGTCAATTTTGAAACAAAACAAAAAAAACTCAATAGAAACATACACACATGGTCGGGTACACAAGTCGGAACTTATAACGTCCCGTTTTTGCTTTGGGCGCAAAAAAGAACCAAGTTACCTAAGTATGAATAATTCACTTGGTTCACAAGTGATAATTTATAAAGACAGTATTAAGTAAAACAATGTATTTTTTTTTACTATTGATAAAAAAAAATACGAAAAAAAGAATAAAGACTTACGTAATAAGAGCACTATTTTGTAGCAGTTCTCTACTCAAATTAAGCGGAATGTCTTCAGAGTCAACCACACCTACAATGAAAAATAGACATTTATTAATGTCACCAGCTGGAGCCCGCGACTTCGTCCGCGTTGAAAAACAAAAAAGTAGCCTATCATGTGTCCTGTATGTCCTAAATGTTTATCTACCAAGTTTCATGAAAATCAGTTATTTCATTTAAGAGTTATGGAGGAACATACATACACACAATACCTACACTTACAGATTTATTATTAGTATTGATTACAAACAAAAATACAAATATTCTTTCTCTATAATTATTAGCATAGATTAAATCCGCGTTAAAAGTTTAAATAGAAGCCTTTGTTCCTATTTCTGGGTACAAAATATCTCCATACCAATTTTCTTCAAAATATCTTTTTAAACTCTATAAGGCCCTCTTTCACCATCTCTGAGTAAAGTGTCAAGTAGGCTAATCGCCATTTAAACTCACCAGTAAGAAAGCATACGAGTTTCACCATCTTCGAGTTATTACTTAATGGGTAATTTCAATTAAATTGAAACAAGATACTAGTATCATTTACTCGCCAATTAGCATTACTTGAAAAGTAACTAATAAACACTATATTTTTAGTTGGTAAAGGTGCTTCTAAATTACATTTGTTTACAGTTTTCTTTGTCAATATGTATCAATACATTTGTGAATTTTCACTTACCTTTTACAAATCTCAACCACTTGGGCAATATATTTTCGGCCTTGCTTTTGATCAGTATTTTCCTAGAGTATAGGGCGACGCCCACGTCTGAATCTCGAGAGAGCTCAAAGAGCCCCGGTTTCCCTTCCGGTACATACAATATGGCTCTAATGCTGAGCGGGGCATCGGTTTTATAATGTAAGGTAAAACGAGGCTTGTCGTAGGAATTGCTTATAAATCTATAGAATTCAACGTGCTGTTCGCCTGTCACTTCTTTGGGTTCCATTAACCATAGAGGCTGTTAATAAAAAAAAATGTTATTCAAAAATAGTTAAGCAGTTTGAGAGAATTAATACTAAATTTTTTTAAAGTATTTTATAACTTTTTGTTGAAATTAAAATTAACAGAGTTAGAGAGGTTAGAATATAAGGTTTGATTCTCTTTGGCTCACTGTAATTTTTAAAAAAATATCTATCAATTCTTTTTCTTCCAACCTGCCTAATTCTGTTGATTTTAATTTAAGCAAAAAAAGTTATATAAACATTTATATGTAAAACTAAATTCTCTACAATATTTGTCTGAAACTTTACCATTTTTGTATAATTTGAGAAAAAAAAATCCACCCCTTCTACAGGCTGGAATCGATAATTTCTTTCATACATCTTGATAATATACCAATTTTTAATATACAAACCTTGATAGAATTCACTTGTTCATTGTTCAACAAAATGGGACTACTGATAAAGTTGCTGTATTTCATTATTATGCCTGAAAAAGATTAAATAAATAATTGGTCGATTGTTTGTTGACAAAGTATAGTTCACGATGTATTTATATTGTTTCCTAACTTTTTTACCATTAGTCAAAGTACTTTATTACTTCTAAGATAAATAAATACGAGTATTTGCACGTGTTAGGCATGGCAATACCGCCGCCCTGTTTTGCTTAAAATATAATAAAATCTCAAACAACAATATTTCACAAAGAATCCTAACGAAAAATATTTGATAAATAAATACTTTTTACTGTGTCATCATCGGAAAATTCTCTGCAATCCGTTTTTAAATGGACAATTATTTTCGTTCCAATTTCTACACCATCTGCTTCTTGAATCTCATAAGTTCCAGAACTGAAAAACAAAAAAATAAATAAAAATATATTATAAGGTTGAAGAATTGACCCTATGGGTTGCACGATCTAATGGTGAAGAAAAGCAGTGATAGGGAACTTATAATGTAAAATATTCCCATATTGATTGAGGTCATCATAGTCTATGCTGACCTGATCTGTGTTCCAGAGTGATACAAAATATATTATGTAACTAACTGATGCCTTTAACTTCGTACACGCTGTAATTAGTATTTTGAAAATCCCACAGGAACTTTATCAGGATAAAAAGTATCCTATAAGTTATTTCAGGCAATTATTAATAGTTACATAATTCAAAATGGCATTCAAATCAGTTAAGCCATTTCAGAGATTAGCGTGCACAGACAAACAGACAAAATTCTAATACATACTTTTTTTTAATTTCACTAACATAAGTACATGAAGATTTTCTTTTTAAATATTTGATGTAGACGGTTCCTTTGCCATCATCAATCAATACTAATAATAAATCTGTAAGTGTAGGTATTGTATGTATGTATGTTCCTCCATAACTCTTAAACAAATTAAATGATTTTCATGAAACTTGGTAGATAAACATTTAGACGTACAGGACACAGGATAGGCTACTTTTTTCTTTTTCAACGCGGACGAAGTCGAGGGCGCCAGCTAGTAATATATAGATATATTAGAGGGTCTGTAGCTTAATTCAAGTATTTAGTAAGTTATTTAGCATTTTGGTGTGAGCTGAATCTTAAACTAGTAAGTTCTAGTAATCATCAAAAATGTAAAATGCATGCATGGGACCTTATTATTTTTAAAATGGGAAAAGAATTAACAAACCCATCAGAAGTCCACTTATATCCAGGGGAGCCCTCTTTACTACTCCGTGTGTACACTTCAATTTTATCAGCAACCATAAAAGCAGAATAGAATCCAACACCAAATTGACCAATGATTGAGCTTGCCTGATCTGCTCCTTGTTTTTTAATTTCTTCAATGAATGACTTTGAACCTGAACGAGCTATTGTGCCCAAATTTTGGGTTAATTCTTCTTTTGTCATTCCTATGCCAGAATCCTAAATGAAAAATATACAATAATTAGCTTGGCAGCAGATGGATAGCATTCAAGAAGCTACGAGACATCTTCTCGGCCAAGATTACTCAGTGCATCAAAACTAAAAAATTGCCTGATATGTGGTGCTGAAATGTGGTCTCTTAATATGGGCCTCGTAACAACACACAAAGTTGTTCAACAAGCTATGGAGATTTATAGAAAAGTAGAGAGCCAATGGCTACTGAGGTCGGATAGTTACTAAGTGGAGGCCACAGACCTAAAATTGCTGTGTAGGACGTCCATTCACAAGGTGGACAGACATCCCAATATTTTATAAATTTTTTTAAATATATTTTTAGTTTTTACCAAAACAAATTTCCATTTATTAATAAAAAAATAATTATTATAAGACTTATCTTATCCTAATAAGTAAAAATCCCTCACCTGAAATATAATATTTCTGTTTTGTTTATCAGTAAAAAGTTTGATTTCCAAAGGTCTGTCAATTGCGTCCAATTTTATATCAGTCGAGGCACTAACTGTAAGATAGCGGAATTTTTCCAATGCATCACTTGCATTTGATATCAGCTCTCTAATAAAAACCTGAAAACATTAATATTGAACAGGAATTATTACTAGTCGAATATTGTTATTAGAACAATAATAATTAAGAACAAAACACGTTTGTTCATAAAAAATTACTAACTTCCTTGTCCGAGTATAGTGATCTAGCCACAATATCTAGCAACATTCTAGTTTCAGCCTGAAATTCTTTTTTTTCGGAACTCCCTTTTAAAGTTTCAGCTTGCTTTTGTTCTGTTACTGTACTATAGAGTTTATAATGAGTTTGTTTAGAAATATCTAAAATAAAAATAATTACATTAGATATAAATATTACATTTATACCTATCTTAGTAACGTAATAGTCACACAGTTTACATACTATTATAATCCTTATATGGATTATAGGCGGCAGCAACGAGTTTTCCTTTATTGTTGAACGAATAATAAAATAACCTCTTTAAACAGAGAGAAGAAACTCTAGAACTAAAAGCCGACATACTGTAATGACAATTTATATTTTATCTGATAATGTATATTTTAAAATTCCACTTTTCTGAACGAAAGAACCTCGGTATAAACACTACAATATTATTCAACTCAACTGTTGTTTGTCTATTAGTTAATAATATAGTATTTACAATTTACAATAATTATAAATGTAAAATTATAATTCGTTTCATCGACAACAACATTGACTGTCATTGACCATTGATTGACTTTGACCCAGTCATTTGAGTGTTGGGCGCTAAATCAGTTCAAAAAAAGCGCTAGATTCCGCTAAAAAGATTATGATTTTATTTTTAAATTAGGAGTTAAATACGTTCCACATAACAACCATATTGTTTGATTGATCAAAAAATTTATGCTTTTAGGCTTTTAGGCATAGATGAGTGCATTCATTCCATACTCTCCATACTCTCCATCTTTCCATACTCTCAAACTCTCTCTGTGCACACCAGCGCCATCTCTATTTATCGCCTTTTGTTGCCACTTTTTCAGTTTAACACCCATGTAAAATGGCGCTCCTTATCTCTACGCTCCTTAACTTAAGCTTTGACCAAGCTTAAGACACAGATTCACGAAATCAGAATATGCGCTAGCATCACTGTACAGTCTGTGATCAGAATAAAAAAAAAACAGAAAGGATTTTAGGAAGGAGGATAGAAATAAGGAGGGCAATCTCTGAGTATTAAAAGTGTCCGTCGAAAGACGATAAATTGATGGCGCTAGTGAGGCTAGTGACAGTAATCAATTCAACCAAAATTCAACTCGGCGCACTTCACTCCGTCAACTACTGCTACATTCATTCCATACTCTCCATACTCTCAAACTCTCTCTGTACACACTAGCGCCATCTCAATTTATCGCTTTTAGGTGCCACTTTTTCAGTTTAACACCCATGTAAGATTGCACTCCTTATCTCTACCCTCCTTAGCTGCTAGGAACATATATGTATAGACCACTGATCTCTAATATACCTCTGGATGGGTTTTCCCCCACACAAATTACAGATACTTTCTTGTACCATTTTGATGTATTGATTGATAAAATTGATGTAAATACCTAGTAATAACATTAGATTTAAAAGGACTATTAATTTATGCTTATATCTTAATAGCTTCTGGAAGCTATTATTATCCTGGACCAGAATCATATAGCTGGAAACTCTTTATATTCTGGAAGCTTACATATTACAGACTATAAAAAACTTTAGTTTTATATATTCATATACCTTTACTTTTATATAGTCTATATATATATAATACTCTGTCTAACTGCCACTGCGTCACTTGTCTCTTGATTGACTGACTTACGTCAGTCAGCCCTTCAGTAACTTCAGTTGATGTTTGGTTCGGTTTTGGTTGGTTGGGTCAGTGAATTTATGAAAATAATCATTGTAATGCTTTTTTTGCAAGAACTTTAAAATTTCCTTATCTAGAAAGTGTTTTTAATGGCCGCGTGAAAATTGTATCAGTAATTTTTAGCAGTTTCACTTTTTTGTAGACGCGGTTTATTAAGCAATTGGTTTCATAACTTGTTTCAAAACATTTTATTCTTATGACTTTATTTTTTATATCCAAATACAGTACTTTACAGTGGTTAACAGTGTTTGTTTATTTACCTTTTAACTGTCTAGAGAACTGTAATTGTCAAAGTAAAATTTTATAAAGCATCTCCCTAAACTTGTGTGAACATGAGAAATATGATTAAAATGTTAAGGACGAGGAACAGTTATTCAAAGGTGTTACTATATTTACCTTGTAACACTTGAGCATTAGTGTGTTTGGTGAAGTAAAGACTGAGGATGAAGGGCAGAAGGTGAAGTGTACAAAAGACAGTCACCGTGGAGCATCTGGTGGGAGGTGGGGGCCCGGGCAGCTTGCTGCCTGGCGCTTCGCCCGTCCAGCCACCGCCCAATATGCTGCAACCCATGGAGGAGATGGTTCTGCCACCTAAGCGACAAGCAGTAGTGGATAGATTAAGGTAAGTCATAATTAAAGTTAAAAGTGTCTTTAAAATTATAACATCAGCACTATATTGAACCTGGGACCCCCAAGTCAGAGCTTTAAGGCAAGCACCTTAACCACTAAACCGATGGGCTCATCAATAATAATGAAGTTTTTCTAACAGCACCATGATACTGCAAAAAAAAAATTGAAGAAAACGACATAATAATAATGGACAAAATGTAGGTAGCCTTATCTAACAACTAAAGTAGTAAGTACCCATAACCCTTTCTTCCATTGTCTTGCTATAATAAATATCTTCTTCCAAATTTTTAACATTGAATTATGTGATGGATGTGATGGAGCTACTATTCGGTTTGGGAGCTACCCCCAGTGGGGTACAACCCTTTTATTTGTGTAGTCAGTCTATATGCTGACTATTGTTGTCAAAGATGTCTCGCCTCTTCTTAAGCCGACGAATGGTTTCTGGCATTGTTAGTTGCCCCGCAAGCTGGTTTGGGTGCTTTTTCAGTCTTGCTTTGTATTTGTCACCATAAGAAGCAATTTCCTGTTCGACTGTTGGCATATCCAAATTTCGTGAAGCTCTGTTGATCTGAGATACCACGGTGCATTCGATATCTGTCTGAGTATACCGTTCTGCATCCTTTGTAGTATAGATAGGTTGGTTGCACAAGCAATGCCCCACAGTTGTATTCCATATGTCCAAATTGGCTTTAACAGGGTTTTGTAGACGAGAATCTTGTTGTCCATCGCGAGCTTCGAATTTCTGCCCATCAGCCAATAAAGACCCTTGTATTTCATGTTAATCTCATCTCTTTTCGCCTTGACATGTTTTTGCCAGGTCAGTCTCCGATCCAGGTGCATGCCCAAATACTTCACGGTATTTTGGTGTGGCAGTTGAACGCCGTTCAGGATGACAGGAGCACAGTCTTCCTTGCAGAGTGTGAATGTAATGTGTGTTGATTTAGTTAAACTAACAGCAATTCTCCACTTAGCTAACCACTTCTCCATATAATAATTTTTTTTTATTTTCTATAATCACAAGTAAAAAATAAAATTATATTTAAATATAGCATTTGGACATATCATCATCATCATCATCATCATCTCAGCTGCAGGACGTCCACTGCTGGACATAGGCCTCCCGCAAAATTTTCCAATTGGACCGGTCAGAAGCAGCCTGGATCCACTGTTGACCAGCGGCCTTTATTAGGTGTCCTGCGCTGCGCTTGCTGGTCCATGGCCTCCACTCGAGAACCTTCCGGCCCCAGCGGCCGTCGGCTTTCCGTACTATATGCCCTGCCCACTGCCACTTCAACTTACTGATCCGTCTGCTTATGTCGGTAACTTTCGTACGTCTATGGATCTCCTCATTTCTGATTTGATCTCGCAGTGTAACCCCGAGCATAGCCCTTTCCATAGCACGTTGAGCGACATTGAGCTTCCTTATGAGACCCACAGTTAGAGACCACGTTTCAGCGCCATATGTCATCACTGGCAACACACATTGATCAAAGACTTTTGACTGAGAAATTTTGGACGAGAAGATGTCTCGGAGCTTCCCGAACGCTGCCCATCCAAGCTGCATTCGACGATTGACCTCTCTCTCGAAGTTGGCTCTACCTAACTGGACTATTTGTCTTAGGTATATGTACTCGTCTACAACTTCGAGAGTTGAATTCCCAACTGTTACGGGGGGTAATTTGACATATTATAAGTATCTAGAATTGCATTCTATTGGATTTCACCACACCTTAATTATTTTCTTCTCATTGAATTAACTATTGTAAAATGGACTTATTATATTTCTTCATTACGAGGACTGATAAGCCTTTGTCAGAAAAGTGACTAACTCACTGTGAATCATTATATAAACATCCGCTCACACTCGCAAAATATAAGATAAGAGACCTGAAATACACAGTTTATAATTAACTTATTCTTTTACAATATAGATTCCAAGTAAAAGTGAAGTGCTTATTTTTAACTTTTGTAAGAACTTTTAAATTTTTATAATTAAAGCAAGGAGTGTGATCTAGTCAGATATTTGAAATTTATAATTAAATTTATATTTTATAGTATAATTACTTTAAAAAATATGTATATGAAATATATTTAGTTATTTATTTTAAACTAGTGGTTGCCCACGACTTTGTCCGCGTCCGATCACTATCAAACTTCACAGGATTACCCCCTGGATTAATTAATTTATTAATTTATTTTTCAAAAGGTACATCAACAGCATAAACAAAAAACTTATAATAGGTATAGGTAATGCAAGGCAATTTTAAGGTATACACAGATAAATTACAAAATAGAAATTGTGACAAATGACAACATATGCATATAACAATTAATATAACATAAACTTAACTTAAATAAAATAAAATAATGAGAAAAAGAGAACAAAATGAAAAGAAAAGAAAAACACTCAGTTAAATAGTATATAGCTGTCAATTTACGCTTAATTTCCGTTGATTCACAATTAAATATATCAATATCAGCATCAGCACCCAACTTGCTGAACAACATGTTGAGGTTTATTTGGGTGGGTCGCAGACGGTCTAGAACGCAATTTGACTAGTTTGTAATGTTGCCTACATCGCAATATGCCTACCGCGTAATACGTCTAAAACTTAATGATACTAAAACGCATAACACCCTAAACACAAAATGACAAAGACGCATTTTGCCTACTTCTGTGTTTTGTTTTTACATGTACAATTGCAAACAGAATCTATACTCGACTCGTTGTCACACATATTGACACAAAGATAGTTTACTTATAACCGAATAGGTACTTTATTATTCTGCCAATCAGAGTGAAATGGGGGATGGAATACAAGCATACATAATAATTTATTTTATGTATTATTAATTTTTGATAAATAATTATACTGAATGTCTACAGTAAACCAAAGCCCATTAAAATTGATAGTGGCACAAGTCGGAAGTTTCTTCCGTTTCGTGCCATCGGTGGCAGTTCACCATTTGGATGTTGAAGATTGGACTGCTGTCGTTATTCCATCTCAGCCATAACGGATTTCAATGAAGTGCACACAACTGATATTATTTAATTACTAGCTGGCGCCCGCGAAAAAAGTAGCCTATCCTGTGTCCTGTACGTCTAAATGTTTATCTACCAACTTTCATGAAAATCAGTGTTATGGAGGAACATACGAGTACATAGATACATACAATACCTGCACTTACAGATTTATTATTAGTATTGAGTATTGATGATGATTGATAATAGGAAACAATAGGATACTCTGCATTTTTGCAATACTAAACTTTTGCAGTTTGCGTCCGGGCATTTTGCGTTTAAGTCGTTATACTATTTAGGAATTATACTAACTAGTCGTTTTGCGTTTTTGTCAATATAAGAATTAGGTATTTTACATTGTAGCCGTATTGCGTTGTAGGCAAAACTACAACTAGTCAAATTGCGTTCTAGACCGTTTGAGACCCACCCGTTTATTTTACCTTATTTTTAATGTAATTAATTTTATTATTACTGCTTTTTAATTTAATATTTTGGAGCATTAGCTCCTGTTCTGACGTAAATGAATTTAAAAAGAATAGATACTAGCTGCTGCCCGCGACTTCGCCCGCGTAAAAAAAATAGATAAAAACCTTTTCTCAGACCTACCAAGTATACATAATAAAATTTTATCAAAATCGGTTTAGCCGTTTCGGAGGAGTATGGCAACTAACACGGTGACACGAGAAATTTATATATTTATAGATATAGATAGATTATCTATAATACTCTAGTAAAAAAATACAAAAATGTTCTAGAATCTCTAGTACTAAATACTTCAATTGTTATAATTTCCGATGAAACGAGTCTATGGAGCCCACAGGTTATTTAAAAACTTCTGCTTTTATATTCACAAAAATTCTCTAAAGAGAAGAATAAAACTGTTTTTGATGAAATTGCCTGATTTAAAACACTAGTTATTTAAGTTTTTAAATTAATAACTATATGAAAATATTGTATCAGCATTGCATGTCAAACTTCGCCTAGATTATTACTAGATTGACTGTACCATTTAAAAAAAGATTCAATGTATTAATAGCACAAAAGCTTTAACTATTTTCGATTTTTGTTACCTTCTTTCCACCAATGAAATTTGTATCAAAATGTATTGGGTGTTTAGGAGTTAGCGGAGGTACAGACAGAGTTGTATAGCTACTTTATTTTATAATATTTATACCTAAAAATAAATTTATAGCATCAAAAAATGACCTATTCATTTTTATGAAACACTGTATAGTTACATATTGTTAAGAGGCTTTACTACCTCCTGATGAATATTAATGTCTTGAACATCTGGGCTGATATTTGATACCTTTTTCACAAAAATAGTTATAGAGTTAAACTCCCTTATTCTGATTATGAAAATGTTGCTGGACAGTAAATTTTGTCTTTTATTTAAAGAAATGATACATAACCATTAACCAATAGCGGATAGAATTCATTAAAAAAAACTCGGAAACAAGGAAGACTACAGTAAGTTACCTACAAAACACGTCTTTTGTATTTTCAAATAACTACATTCTCGATACCAATTAATGGGGATTTAAAATTTTCCCTTCTCCTTTTCAAAGTACGATGGCAAAGTGCACAAAAACATTGGAGTACCGAAATATGGTGTGCGTAGTAGTGCATAGTGCTTTTTGCCCTGTGTTTTACTTCGAATCTTGATGCCCGGCGCTAGGCTAACGGTACAGAGCAGCCAGTAGGCGTTGCATAAACACTGAGTTGTGTTCTATTTGCATTGCAGCTTAGTGTTACAGTGCATTCCATATATATATTATTATATTACAGTTTTCGCATGTAGGTACTTGTGTAGATGCATTATATAAAAGTTATTTGTCATATTTGGCAAATGAACACCGTTGACGATACTGCGTTGGCTGGTTATGATTATGATGGCATGGTAGGTATTATTAATAATTTAATTGCGAAAGAAAGTTTTGTGTCGTCCGCCTGTCTGTCGTTGACACCTAAATCACTTGGCCGATTTGGGCCTGGGTGGGTGTACGTCATGTATTTTTTTTTTAAATTTCGATCTTCTTGAATGGGTAAAATATGGGACAAAAGTTAGTACACTTATATAGTTTTCGTTAATTTTGATGACAGAAAAATGAGAATTTATATTAATTTCTTATGATAGGAGATTAAGATAGGAAAAAAAACTAAAAAAAAAATACACTTAGCAGAATTCTTGAAATTAGTCACCTGTGGGGGTACCTAAAATCGGGATGAAAAATATGTGGATTGTGGTACGGATAGAAATGTGTCACACTACCACTATACTATATACACTCTTATATAGTACGGTAACTAGCATTTCACTTCGGAAAAACTCCAACCAAGCTGAAAATTTGTATACAAGTACCTGTTAGCTGCCCATATAACTAATCTGAAGATTGTCTGAAAGTTTCATCAAAATCGGTTCAGCGGTTTTGGAGTCCATAGAGAACATACACACACACACACATTGCCTTTTATATATTAAGAAGAAGAAATATAATTATATAAATAATCTATAATCTAAACAAATAATAACTTTTGTTCACTGAAATAAACCATTTTTCATACCTCAATTCCTATAAAAAATGTTAAAATAGAAGATCATGAAATGCATTAAAATATCCATAGAATTTTTAGAGACAGACGCGGCGGGAAACTGTTTTATAATATTTAAGGAGTAGTTTGTGCCCGCGTCTTCGTCCGCGTCAAAAATTAAAAAAATAAATCGAGAATTAGGTCTTTTTTTCTGCGAAGTGGCGTGCGACGCCACGCCGCTTGTTGATGTTATAATGAGCAATTTTGAAGTTTCTTCCTAGTTTTTAACTAGCATTAAAAGCAAATAATTGTTTTGGTCTTACGCAATAAATAAAATTTTTGTTATATTTATTTATTTGTTGGAATGTAACGTAAACTACAGTTTATTCCAACGCTAAATTCATCGTAGATTGTAGACCCACTGTTTTGTTATAGCATTGACCAGTTTTATGAAGCGATGCGTCGCTGTGCTTATAAATGCAGGTTAATACAACCGGCATAATAATGAACAATGCTAACAATAACAAGTTACGGCTTATCCCTTACATTCATTATTATCGAACAATATATCTTTGTAAAGTTTTTAAATTCATAAGTTACATAACGGTTACATATAATATATTGTGAAACAGCAAACCAAACTTCTGTTCTAGTTTATTCATTATTTTTTTTTTAAATCTAAGCGCCTCTTTCACCAACGTCAAGTAGGCTAATCTGTCATTTAAAGTCACCGGTAACCGGGGATAATGGAGCTGATACACTTTTGTTTGTACGGTAAAAGTTCCAAACATTGAAAAAAAAATAATAAAAAAATTCGCCTATCGAATGATGCAGTAATTCAATAAAACAGAAATTCAATAAAACAGTCGTGTCGTGCATAATTCAATAAAACAGAAAATGATTTCTAAAAGTAACTAATCAACACTTTACTTGCAGTTGGTGAAAGAGGCCCTTATCCTAATAAAAGATGCGATTCTTGTGGAGTTTCTTTGGCCGTTCTTCTCCTCAGAGGAATACACACCTTGGTAGTGAACGGGCCATTCTCTGACGTCGAAAAGCGATGTGGTTGTAAATCTTATTTCGAATAAAATGTTTTGAATTTGAATATGTTATAAATGGGAAAGTTAGTATTTTTGTTTGTTCCTCAATAACGCAAAAACGGCTGAAAGATTTGGATGGATTTTGGCATACAGACAGTTCATTACCTGGATTAACATATAGGATAATTTTAATTCTGGAAAAATGTTAGGTTCCCATGGATCGTCTAAAAATATGAATAATTCGGCGCCTACCTGTCTAAACAGCGATTAAAGATGTCAGGCGTTAACTCATTGGTATATTATTTTAATTTTTAGAACACGTACGAAGTCGCGGGCACCGTTAGTATTAATATATAATAACATATATCTAAAATGTGTGAATCCTTAATCGTATTAGAATTTCACAAGAAAAATAATTAAAAATAGAATTTAAAAAATGGACTACTTATTTCGTTTAATTGCGTTTATAAAATCAAATCAATAATTTCAAGACATTTTTTTGTAACTAATGTTTGGAAAGTTAGTTTGGAGGAGAGTTAATATTTGCACAACAATATAGACATTGAAATACGTCGGAGGCCTTTATTAACTAAGGAAGCATCTGGGCTCATAAATAAATCAATAGTGATTTCGTTATAGTTAGTCACGTGTCCTGTTTCAAGTTTGTAAAGAAATAGCTTATCCAACGATCGATACAGTCAGAGTTGGGGGAGTCAAGGGATCAGCCCTTGTGTTAATGGGATCATTTGTAGGGATACATATTGATTGCCTCTACGAGTTTCTAAAACACAACTTCTATTGCTCGTTCAGTTATTCGGAAATGTTACGAAGCAATAATTGTTCATTAGAGAGTGTTCAATACACTTCATTTAGTAAACATTATTAAGTTTACACTAACTAACATTTAACGAGTAAATTTTTGTTTGTTTACGTAAACGTATAAACAATTAGATTTTTATATGGGTTTGTGTGATTGAAGTTTTTCCGCGTTCAAAGGTTAAAAACTGTTTTCCTACTCTTTTAAATGTATAAATTGTTTTTAGCGATAAGGATGAAATTTATTTTCATATTCATATCTTATTTATTAACCCATTTCACAATGTTGCGTGTTGCCTTAGCTACTTAACTCTGTGCGCTTACAGTGCAGTGGTCTTCTGTAAAGGCATTTTGCATACCTACGAGATGGGACATTGATTATGCGCCATCTATGGGGCGTATAGATTGGACATCTAACTAAATTACTTTTACACGTTTTCACCAATATACACCTAGAGGAAACACCTAACTACTATTTAAGCCGGCCATCCACGACATTTCGCCTTGCAGTCCGGCGTTTCATGTAGGATTGTGAATGTGACTGCCGTGAATGGCCGGTTTAATTACTCGTACCTAGCAGTTATGTGTTCCTTAATGTGTTGCCCTTGCAGGCGAATGCCACACCCCTAATTTCTGGCAAAATAAATACAAATGACCATTACTAGCAGCGCTCGTACCCGTGATTTCGCGTTCCTCTTGCAATTTTTTTTTGTTGTATGACAGGTACCCTATATTCTTCTCTGTATCCCTGACAACATGTATATGCAAAATTTCACTATGATCGATTGTGTAGTTAAACGTAAAAGCTTAACAAACAAACAAACAAAACTCATTTCATAATTACTTTTTATATCTTAGGATATCTACTTCGTTTTTGGCGGTTTAGAACCAAAATTAAAAGATCCTTACATATTAAAAAGTTAAATTCATGATAGAATTCCTGTATGGACCAGTTTCGTTTTCAATGTGACTTTTTCATCACTCAATCTCTGAAGTCGTATTTGTGAAGGTAATTATTTAATTAAGCGCTTCAGCGCTTTTTAAAGGGTTCATAACGCTCAAAACAGCGTTTAATCTGCAAACAATAACTGTGACATATATGTGTAGGTATAGCCGACCAGAAAAGTGCTTTATCAGTTTCGATAACAAATTCTATTCATTTCAAAATTCGCTAAGGCTTAGATTTGAAATAGGTATTGATTACTGATTGACATAATTGTCACTTTGAATTTTCAAAGGAAAACAGACCTTACTATTCTACAACATACAAAGAATGTTCAATCTTAGGGTGATAAAGCACTTTATTTGTCGAGTCTACGTATACCGCAACTTCAAATACATCCTGAACACATAATATCGTCATTATATTCAGCCAGCTGATTAGAGGATCTTCATAGCTCCCAAGACCTTAATCCTACTATAGCCGACAGTGCACTTGCACAGCACCTGTGTCGTTGCTTGTGTTATAGGGGAGGGTAGCCACCTACCATCAAGTGGACCGTCAGCCTGCTGGCCGATACTAACATAAAAAAAAGAAATCAGTGTTTCGGACAAGTTTAGTAATCCCGATTCCATTTAAGTTGAGCACTAGTCTGTTATGAAGTTGCATGTGTGTATGAGAAAATAATTAAATAAACAAAATATTTTAAAAAAAGATACTACGATGAGTAATACATTTAAGTTGAATGATGAAAAAATTTTTTTTGAAATAAGTGGGATGAGTGGCGCGGTGTACGCGCGGGGTGCAAGCAGTGCGCGGTGCACTAACTATAAACTTGTAGATGTTTTTGTTTAGTTCATTGACCAGCGACGCTGCGCTCGCGCCGCATCAAGCCGCGGTTGTCGCGCTACACAAACAACACCTTGGATTGGATAAGTCGATTGTATGTCACGTTACGTCATAGGCGTGACACCGCAGCGGCGCACTCCACTAAGTGCAATTCCAAATAATTATTCATACTAAACGTTTACACTAAAATTATGGTGGTTATTTAATGTAAATATTCTAATCTGGGGTCGGCATTACAATTTCAGGCACTGTTAAAATTCCTTCTGTTAATGATGTTTTTTTTTCGGGTCTTTACGTCCTACTTACTAATATCATGAATGCAAAAATTGTGAGGATCTATGGATGTTAGTTACTACTCTTTCACGGAAAAAGGGCCGGCCTCAGCCTGCCTGCCACAGCTTTTTTATAATATAAATAATCATCATCATCATTATCTCAGCAGTTGGTCAACTTGACTGTAGGCCGATCACTGACGACCAGTCCACGGATAAAATTAATGCAATTAATTAATACTTATTTATGTAAGTAAATAAATTGTTCTCGCATAATAGAGTGAATCCGTTAAACGTCTCGTAATGTAGGTATGGGCAGCATTCACTCACAGTGTTATAATATAAATATTGTTTATAGTAATAAATTCTTTGAATTAGTAGGCAAGAAGACGTGAGTGGATGAAGGCGGTATGTCGCATAATTGCAATTTTGAATAAATTTATGTTAAAGTTTTACTTTTAATTTTTGAGATAAGTCGCCCAGACCTGATTTTTGTACTAAATTATGATGCAAAGTTGTGTAAACAACCTAAAATATTAGTGGTATGATAGCAAGTAAACACTTCTATTATTTATTTAAAAAAAAAGTTATACATAGCGCCCTCTTCCATTAACAGTAAACTTTTCTGCACTTTTGCTTTTTAAAATTAACTGTACATAACACCTTGTTCAACTTTATAATTTCCAAAAATGTCTTAAATTGACGATCTTAAGATCTGTAATCATTCATATGGACATATTACCTTCATCAATGCAAAAAAAAAAAACCAAAAATGCGACATACCCTCCTTCATCCACTCACGTCTTCAATTATTATAATTATGAATCTAATGCTCTAACTAAAGTGACTGTAGACTTTGGCTTTTGTTTTAATTATTTTTAACTAGCGCCCCGCCCTCTGCCTTGCACTTTTTATATACACAAATGTTCCTAGTTTATCCTACTTTCCATTAGTGAAAGCCGTATCAAAATCCAGATTTAGAAGAAGGGTGGTTTAGAAGTAGTTAGCGGAGAAACAGACGAGAACAGTTTCGGCGGCTTGGTTGCAAAATATTGTTTTTTTTCTACTTACATAAAACCTTTGAAAAATTATCTAACTGATGGTCATCGCCTCAATATCCGTTTCGTGGTTTAGGTGGACAGACAGACGCGTAAAGCGACTTCAACCTGTATGACTGTATAAGGATTAAAATCTCACTTGAAGCGGCAAACGATTGAATTGCTAATGTCATGGTCGATATGTTTCGTTTGTTTTCATCGTCTTCTGTGGAGAAAGTGCAGAGTGAAGTTGCTTCGCGTGTAATTAGGTTTCCTAGACAGCCAACAACTGCGATGGCGACGCAGGTGGGGCGCTCGACTGCATAAGCAGTGCACTCCTCTAAGGGAAAGTGCATGGCACAACTTTTTATTTAACTTCTTACATTTCTATCAACAACAATTCTAAATATAAGTAGATACCACCTTACATACACGCTCACACATTAATTCAAGCACAATCGCTAGGCCGTTTGTCGAACATTGGATTTATTATTCGTTCGATTCCAATAAGGTAAACTGATATCATCGCTATATACAATGACGTGCGCGCTGATAGCTACGTAGGTACTGCCTAGTTATATAATAGTTGTGCACCGAAATGATTACCTAATATCGCTTGCCTACAGTAACTACATATGTTTGAGTCGTAGTTAAACGAAATACAGTTTGTTGATTACCTAATTTACTCCTAGATAATGATTGTAATCCTACTTATATTATAAACTAGCTGATGCCCGCGAATTCGTACGCGTTGAAAAAGAAAAAAGTAGCCTATCCTGTGTCCCGTACGTCTAAATGTTTATCTGCCAAGTTTCATGAAAATCAGTTAATTCGTTTAAGAGTTATGGAGGAACATACATACATACAGAAAAAAATTCTAAAAATGGTCAATTTAGTTTCAATATCATGTATAGAGCCTATAAACACGATATCTCTGAATACAAAGTAACTTACTCCATGACCAACCCTTACAGATTTATTATTAGTATTGATGAAAAAGTTCGTGAGAATGGATGTTTGTTACTCTTTCACGCAAAAAGTGGTGAACGTATTTGGATGAACTAATAATAATGATAGTGGCACACAGATAATAAACGTTTAATTAAAAATTTATGAAGACTAAAAATGCGAAAAAAAAAGATTTAAATGTTTTAAATCTTGATTAAATTTTATATTGAATTGAATTGGTTAAAAACTAGCTGGTGCCCGCGCCGCGATTTCGTCCGCTTTGAATAAGAAAAATTTGAATATTATAACGTCTAAAAACTTTATCGCTGTGACAACTGCGTTGAATAAGAAAATATTTAAATAATATAACGTCTGAAAACTTTATCGCAGTGATAACTGCGTTGAATAGAAAATATTTCAATAATATGACGTCTGAAAACTTTATCGCTGTGACAACTGCGTTGAATAAGAAAATATTTGAATAATATAACGTCTGAAAACTTTATCGCAGGGATAACTGCGTTGAATATAAAAATATTTGAATAATATAACGTCTGAAAACTTTATCGCTGTGACAACTGCGTTGAATAAGAAAATATTTCAATAATATAACGTCTGAAAAATTTATCGCTGTGACAACTGCGTTGAATAAGAAAATATTTGAATAATATAACGTCTGAAAACTTTATCGCAGTGACAACTGCGTTGAATATAAAAATATTTCAATAATATAGCGTCTGAAAACTTTATCGCTGTGACAACTGCGACAATGGCACCCAATTTTTTATATTTTTAGAGGATCCTTCGGGAACCTAACATTTTTCCAATATGAAAAATAAAAAGTATCCTATATATAATATCCAGGTAATAAATTTTATTATCTGTGTGCCAAATTTCATCTAAATTCGTCTATCTAATCTAATCTATCTAATACATTCAAATTTGTCCACCCATCCATCCATCCTCACAAACTCGCATTTTTTTTTAATTTATAATATTATATTAGTAGGATGCGGCTGTTGATTCATAATAAACAGAGAGGAAAAGCGATTGACTCTTTCATCGTCACGTAATTAGGTAAAATAGTTTTCGATGGTAGCCTTGTGTTAGATAAGAGCCATAGTTTAGAATGAAAAGCTCGTAATGAATTTTTTATGTGTCAGACTAGGTGTCCGCATTAACATGCTCAAGGTGACCGCGCTCTGGCGGGAGTTGCGGCTGACTGAGCATCGGTAGAAATACCTACTGCTGTTTTATAACTACTACAATGTATTTCACCTTGTTTTGTAACAATACACTGCTTAGATATCTTAGTAAAATTAACGCTTGCAGTAAATGAATATAATCTGTTCACAATTATTATCTTGTTCTGGAGATGGAGCCCATTCCTATCTAACCTCGCTCTTCATGTATCAAAGTCGCAGTCAGATCTGGCAGTATAAGGGATACTGAACCTAATCGATGTTCATGAGCAAATAAGTGGTTTTGATTTTAATTTTTGGCAACCGAAGCCTCCTTTTAGCTGCTGTCTATAAATAGCTATAAATAGCTGCTGCCCGCGACTTCGCCCGTGTATAAAAATAGATAAAAACCTATTCTCAGACCTACCAAGTGTACATATAAAATTTCATCAAAATCGGTTAAGCCGTTTCGGAGGAGCATGGCAACTAACACTGCCACACGCCAGATCGAGCACCAACTAACGAGAATTTTATAATATAGCTTATAAAATTCTCGTATATTATAGCTAGCTTTAAGGTGAAAGAATTAAAAAAAAAATAGTTTTTTGTTTTTACAATTACAAACAAACATACAATAAATCTAGTATATTAGTGTAGACACACGGCTCTCAATTAGGTGGGGTCCGATGACATTAAAGGCGGGCGGTTGCTTAGGTAGCAGAAGCTGGATGAGACATACTCATCCAGCTATAGGTATTGGGTGGTTGCATAAGAGGATACCGAATTTGTTTATATGAATATTGTAAACAATATTATTTTTTTGTTCCAGACGGAGGATAGAAACATATCGTCGGCGACAAACAGAGTGTGTGCCACGGTTTGATCAGTCGTTCACTGGCGCTTGCGAACAGCAGAATTTGGAGACGAGCGCATTGCAGAAACGGTTCCTTGAAGGAAAAGCTAAGCGACAAGCGAAAAAAGGCGATCGGAAGCCTGACTTGCCAGCTATAAGCGGTAATTTGCACAGCAGCGTTCATGTGGTAAGTACTGTTCCAGACGTGTCATTTTTTTTAGAAGGCTACAGAATTTTTGATGACCACTCTTCTCTAAAGAAGCATAGACTCGATTTTTCAGAATCGGTTTTCTCAAACAATTTTCGATACCTACTTACTCGTATACACTTAAATATATAATTTTAATTTAACTCAAATAGCTGAATGAATAAATGCAATAGATTTTAAGCAGTCCAATTGATTTCCTACTTATTTCAATCTATCAAAAACGGCTTAGACCACATTGTGTAAATAGAATTATGTAAGCGTCGCGTCGTTTGTAAGATGTTTATTACAAAACCAGTTAAAAGAAAATTCAAGTTTATATGCGAGTATTAATGGCAATGGTTGGAGATAATTGATGTTTTAGCACGTGCCGCGGATACGTGTCGCCTCACGCCATGCCGGATGCTGCTAGACGTCAATTGGCTTGACCCTCTGCCATCGCTTCCCGTACCTCCGCGAGACTCGCTTAATACGCAACATTGAACATTCAAACCATTCAATCTTAGCAATAGATAAAGTAATTTTTAACGTAATCAAAACTAGTCATATTTGAATTTTAAACGTTGCGACTTCATCATAGTGAACAAAGTGTTGAAATGACCTTCGTTCGAGAGAGTGATAGGTTGTTTCGGACTTTGACGACTTCAACTAGTGGTCAGCTGTCCAATGAAAGATGATCCATGCTGATACGAGAATATTGTATGCGTTGGTAACTAGCAGCGTTGTACGGACGGAGGATCTTGCGATGCCGGTTTAGGTGTCACAGCTGTGCGGTAGGGCGGGTTGTGATTGTGCAAAATGCACGAGTTTCACAACGAGCGCCGCGCATTGTCTTGCGCCCGCCACTCGCCACGACGACCTCTGCGTTGCCTGCACAGCTTTCTGACACATAGTAAAATAACCTTTCATTTGCAATCGAATAGTGTTATTGTTTTGAGAATTAGAATACATACTTAATTTGTTAGTCAGGCGGTATGTTTAATTCGAACAGGCTTTACCTCAATAATGCTCCAGTTCCATCACATAGCGAATGGCGATATAGAGAACTGCTCTCTCCTGTAACAGTTTTCATTTAATGTTATCGTTGTCATTTTGTTATAAAACATCCATGCGTGATCGCTCGCCTATAACAAATTTATCTTATTACTACGACTAATTAGAGACGATTGACGGTCAAGCTTTATCAACCGCGGATGAAAACTGCGTATTAACATTTAACTTGTTAGAGTAGGCTGTAGGATAGTCATGATAATTGGATTAATAATAACAACAACAAAACATTTTAACCGTTTTTTTTATGCTGACCGTCCACTTGATGGTACTGTCGTTTATTAACACAAAAAAACTCCATTGGCCTTTCAAATAAATCTAAAAATGTATATTAAGAGTATCTAATTAGGATAAGAATGCCAGCAGTGCAAACTTAAATACTGTTTACGTTACATAGGTACCTGTGTACTGTTACTAGGCACATTCACCATTAAGATAACTGTTCGCTTCACAAGGTTATCCACAATAAGTGTTTCATTAGTTACAGCAGCAAAAGTTTGGGTGCGGGGACTACGAACCGCCGGCAAAATTGCAATGCACCGGAGGCGCTGGCGGTGGAAACGGCCCGGGAGAAGCGCTCACCAAATTTTCGGTAGAAATTGTACAACAGTTAGAGTTTACTACTTCCGCTGCGGACTCTCAACCTCAGCAAATCTCCACGAACGTAACTGTGAAAGCATTAGCGAACGCTGTGAAAACTTCCGGATCCCCGCCGCCATCTCAACCGCCACCACGCGTGCCGACGCCCCTGGACTGCGAAAGGGAATGCAAGGCGGAGTGTAAGTCAGAAATAGCCGACGATGAATTTGTCGGTTTGGACGAGTGCGCCGCCGCCCTAGAACGCGATGCCGCCTCGGCTTTCCCTGGACTCGCGGATCTTATCGGCGAGGACGACGGAGACGATACCTTCGAGGATTTAATAACTGAAATATCAGAGTATCCGGAGTTTATGAAGGATTTCGATCTCGATGGTGGAAAATTGAACGGCGGCATAGGTAGTGTGGAGCCTCCCGAGGGTGAGCCTGCGCCCAGGCCGTACGGCGGTGGAGAAATGTCACCGGCAGCACAGACCCTGAAGCATATGGCGGAACAACACCAACAAGCGGCGGGCGGTGATTGGTCGCGTTATCGCGGCTACGGCACGTATCGCCCGCGGCCCAACCCTCCAGTGGACCACCTTCATATGTCTCAACATCAACAGTTACACCTCAGTCAACCGCATCATGTAAATCTTCAGGTAAGTCATTTTTAGTTTCCATCTATATTTTTAATGACCCCGGTTTTATGATGTTTTTATTGACAGAATTTTGGATTTTCTGAGATCTAAATGTACCTTGAAGAAAATAATATAAATAGCAATAATAGTTAAATAAGGGATGAAAAGATCTCGAGTTCAACAAGTGAATCGATCATCATACTTTGTATTTTGCCTATATTTTAGCAGTGGACGTCTACTGGCTGATGATGATTTGGTAAAAGAACATCATTCAGAAAACTTGCAGATAAAGTCAAATACTAAGATATGGTGAAGTATTTCTCTCAGACACTACTTGCATTTTTTGGTAAAATTTCAAATTTATTATTGAAAATTCTCAAATCCCAATTTGAGCCACCTAAAATCCTTATAGTGGAAGGAGTATAATTTCTTGGACATTAATGTAATCACGTTTTCTTTAAGATGGCACCACCTTAACCGATAGGTATTCAGAATCGGAACTCGCAAACGGAGTTTGCTCTCTCGTTTGAAAGTTGTTATAAGATATTTATCATTGCTTTCCCGACACGTTATAAAATTTAACCAGGGTAATGCGTTCGGTAATTGGAATGCTTCTTTATTGGGTAATTCGTGACGTGAAAGGACATAAAAAACATGGGAGTCTGGTGCGGTATCGACCGGCGTCAGCGTGCGCGCGCTGCCCGTCCATAGAGAATTACTATGAGAAGGGTTCGAAGAAAATGCGACCCGCCTCTATTTACATCTATCTTTCTCTGTCAATGCGGTCGACCTTTCTGTACGGAGTACCTCATACCATGAGTGCTAACTATTAGAAATTCGTTCGAATCCTTTTATATTTCTTACACTTGAACATTTTCCTATATGCAATCTCTGTACGTTATGGCCTTACTACTTTTGATAAAAATAAGAGTACCTACGTCCTACACAGTTTATGAGTTTTTTTTAAATATTTTATCAAATTAATTATTTTTTAATTAATCAACTTTACTTTTTGTTTTATTAGAAATTGCCTAAGGCTATGTAACTAGGTTTTATTTTTATTAATTTGTTTTATATCATGAAACACGTGCGTAACACAACGTGTTTTGCGAACACATATCGTCACCACATGTTGCCTTGTAAACGCAAAGCAAAGTTGTAAACAAACATTTGTGAATATACTAAGTATGACCGACCGTATACTTAATAAGTACCATCTTGCACCTACATTATTTGAATCGGTTTCATATTTAATGCCTTATTACGTAAGTTAAATACTGGCGAATTCGGAAGACAGTTGTTAGTTTATCTTGAACTAGCGACCCGCTCCCGGCTTCACCCGGGGTGCAATTTTTATATAGACAAACCTTCCCCCGTTTATACCTGTTTCCATATTATTGAAAGAGAATTAAAATTGGCCTACCCATTCTCGAGTTTTTGAAGCGTACACAAACCAACTTATGAAGTTTTTTTCTGAACTTTGTTAGGCTTGAGTATTTAAATACAACATATATTTATGTAGCTGTACTTTTTTAGTAATAATCTAGAAAAGTATTTTACTTATTTATATGCTGTTAATAACCACTAACGCACACCAGTGACGACATCGCTGTAGCTCTATCTATCTACGTTGGCGATAAAAGTTTCAGTTAACCACCTACATTAATGACCTTCGTTGAAACAATAATTTTATCAGTGTGGTATAAACTAACACAAATTGATCGATAAATGTTTAATTTTCACTCAAATGTTTACTTTAAACACTTGTCAGTTTGTTTACACGATTGACCGTCAATATGTTACCAAGAGATACTATAGTTATACACCGATATAAATTAATGTTCTATCTATATAATAAAAAATCTCAGTCAATTCCCGATAATTGTCGATGTACTTCGTTGATTAATACTTCAAATGGAACAAATAGAATGAATTCCCGTCAGAATTACTTCCTGCGTTGAGATGTGAGCGCCACATGTCTCCGCTAGTTGCTACCATCACCCTCCGCACAGTCTCGCTACAAGCACTCACCGATCCCCTTAATTAAAAACGTTCACTTCGTCCATATGTACTTTTTGTACTTGATCAATTTTTAACATATTCATACCCATTTTAACCCTTTTTAAATTGATAACCGGTTAAAAATCTATATCCTTATCCTTACATAGTATAATGCGTCTGTCCTTCTGTTTATCCGCTAACTCCTCCCAAACCACGCAACGGATTTATGGTTTTCACCATCAGTTTCAAGGAAAATTGTAACCAAGTCGCCGAAACTGTCCGCGTCTGTCTGACTCTCCGCTAACTACTTCTAAACTACCCAACGGATTTTGATGTGATTTTCACTAATGGAAAGAGCGATAAACTAGGCAGGTTTGTGCAAGTAAGTATATAATTTGTAAAAAAAAGGCCCCGTGCGAAGCCGGGGAGGGGTCGCTAGTAAATAGTAGCCTATATGCTATAAATAAAATTGCTTTAAACTTGAACAATTGTTTCGACTGTAGAAACCTTTCCTTTGAACCCTCATTATGTAGTGGGTGTTGGTGACGTCGGACTATTATATGAACGTGCTTGTTTCTGCCTCACACCTAACCGTGTGACGTCATTACAAGACTCCAATTGCCAATCGCGACTGCCCTCTCTCGTGTTCATATGGATCCATTCATAAAGAGATTTTACATAAATTAGAATAATTATATTAGGTATAAATAAATAGCAATTTGGTAAAGATTAGTTTTATAACTTTAGAACTGAAATCGAAGTAGATTTAAAAAAAATTGTTAGCTTGACAAAAGAAACAGGATTTTTTGAAAATAGCTGTTAAGGACGAAATGCACGATCAATCATTTGACGTGACTCCAAACGACTTAAATCAAATGGAGCCACGCCAAACATTGTGCCTACACACGGTCAGTCCAATTTTCTGTCATCTATGCGCTTGACCGGGTCGAGTGACGTTGACATGAGCTCTTATTCGGAAGCGCGGCAAGATGCCACGGCGTAGTGTTTAGAATATATTTTCTATCCTCCTTGGTTTCTACACTCACGGTTAATTGGCGCGATGAACTGACGTGACGCAACGGCGCGATTTTTTGACATCAAGCCATCAATTTTTACCATTCACGATAACATTTTGGCTTCACGTCAGTCAATTTGACGCGATGGACTGATCGTGTATTTCGTCCATTAAAGATGATCTAATTTTATGAGTCTTTAAATTTGCTTCCATAGTAGGAGGAAATTGAGAAAAGAGAAAATTTAGTTATACCACTCGATAGCTAAATGACCAAAGAATATATTGGTATATATGGTATATTCGAATTTGTTGGATATATACTTAATATAACACGTTCAAATAAAATATTCTTCGTAACGTAGGTACTCGTAACCCAGCCACAACCCAATGTAACAACTAAATTTATTTTTCTGCATTAACTACTGTGCCATAATTAATCGCATCGAAAGGTTTAACCACATATATTAAAATGTAGTTAAACGTGTATAAAATGTTTGTTTAAAATATGTAATTGCGTACAAATCACAATAATATGGTAACGTTACCGGGTATGTTCCGTTCTCGTGGGACACCGGTCCCTTACCTGCTCGTGTCCCTGATAACAATCCTCGGTTCATTTGAAAAGGTGATGTGCGACCAGATAATACAGGTGCCGTTAGTCCGTCTGGCTTTACAATAAGGCTTAGCGGGCTGTGTTTCGTATAATGTTGACGGTGACTTACAAAAATCGCGGTTGCAGCGGACGGGAGGAGCGATCTACAAACTGGTTTGTAGCGCGCTACCACCGGATTGTCATAATATCTGCTCACAACCACCTCATGTGCCGTCTATTCATTATTAACCAACTCGCGCTAATAAAATGTATAATAATTCACCCTCGCAATATGTACGTACATAAGTATTAAATAATGCCGTTTTCACAATCAGTCATGACACACAGAAGAAAAATTCCTTTTTCGTAGCTACTTATGAAAAACGGATACGAAAATGGACCCATATTAACTACATTTGCGTTTGTTGAGTGCCATTTTTAAAGTACCTCTTTTAAAACAAATTTTATTGTATATCGCATAGTACCTAATGGTTATTTAATCCAGTAATAGTGTTTCTCGTAGACATACTTTGCTTATTGAAGGGGTTAAAAATAGACACTCTATATGGGTTTGCTGAATCGAATCGGTCCGACAAAAACCTCTAGGACCTATAGTCTAGGTTTGTTTTTCTTTTTAAATTCTATGTCCGGTTTATAAAAAAAAACATACCATCGTGTATGGGACAATGAAGTCCAATGATATAAGAAATATTATGAAACAAGATTTCAAGCAACAGCTTAAAAATCAAAAATGCTTGTTGTCCTCATCGATCGTTGTCCTGCTCTATTTTTGCAGTGAATTATCACACCTTAACAAATAACACCTCCTTTAACTTTAACGATATAAAATGTTGTTTATCCAGCACATTATGGCAAGAGATAACTTTGTTTTGTGTTTACAAAAGAATATAGACACTTGGACGAGCAGCGGGTGGTGACAAATTTTCATGAAGTGTTATAAACAGTAAACGACACAAACAACCGGCCCGAATTGAATTGATCCAATTAAGTGCTAGTAGTCTTTAGAGATTCATTCATCACCTTTTTCATACAGTCTTGAATCTTGATCATCATCACACTCCGACAGACGTCCACTCCAAAACATCAATGTAACATCAATTATCGCGAAAGCGAAAAACAATGTAGGTATCATTTCGTCGTTGTCAAACTAAAATCTGCAAGGTATGTGCAGAAAGTATACTTTTGAGATATTGACAAAACTTTTACTTACTTTTTTCCTAATAAAATACTTTCGTTTATTCCTTTAATTTTATTTGAAACAATCCTAAATTTCAAATAAAATTATTTGATACTTAATTAATAGTATTTTAAACATGAAAATTTAATAGTTTATTTGTTATTTTGATAATTGTGTACATTTTGCACATAACAGGTTCTATAGCTGCTGCACTTAGCACTTTATTTATTTATACGATAGATAAGGCAGTGAACTATTCACAAAAAAAGCAGATTTTGATTTGACAA
Organism: Synanthedon formicaeformis; assembly: GCA_945859745.1. Lineage (NCBI taxonomy): Eukaryota > Metazoa > Arthropoda > Insecta > Lepidoptera > Sesiidae > Synanthedon > Synanthedon formicaeformis. Next base: position 4,573,678 of record OX243957.1, read on the forward strand.
CTTCGATTTGTATACTATAAATGTAACGTTTTAAAAGGTGTTTTATAACAAAGGTAGTATAGTATAGTATAGAGAACATTGTAATGCAAATATTGTGTTGCGGTGGTGAGATCTAAATTTGAGCCGAGCCGCTTGGACCGGTTTGTGTGATGTGTGAGTGTGATTGTCAGGTGTCAGCGGCGCAGCACATGCAGGTGAGCGGCGGGTCGGGCGGCGGGGGGCACGTGTCGGTCGCCCAACAACAAGGCATGTACGCCAACTTCCAGCACCAGGGGACGCCTTCGTCTCAACATCACCAGGGTAAATTTATATTGAAATTATTCCAATGACGTCACTCGTTTATTTATAAATATTATAATAATTTATACTGTCTGTTTCACAGCTAACAACTTTGAACCGTCCAAAGGATTTTGATACGGTTTTCGCTGATGCGAAGAACGATAAACTATAGGACGATCTGTGTATATATATTAAATATTTCAGCCGTACGAAGCCGGGGGCGGGCCCCTTGTTTATCTTTATATTAATAAGTGATACGAAAACTTTGGTTTCCTTTTTTTAAGAAAATTGCGCGGACGGAGGAGTATGAAATTTTTTAAAAAAAGTTAGTTTAAATAATTTTTATATAATATTTAATTATGAATTACAAATAATTGAATTAAATACCAGGTGTTTGACACAAGTAAACACGTTTTACACTATTGTACTTATGTAATATGTATGTATTAATATAATCTTTGGAAATTCCGACCACTGGTATATTTAAAAAAGTTGCCTCTGACGTCACCATACACAACCGCTGCAAAGGTTGGCAATTGTAATGACAATAATTTTATGATTTAGTTACAAGAAATAGTAGTATTTATTTTAGCTATATATACAGAATAAGTATTTTAAAAATTCTATGCATACGCTTCTGTAGTAAAATATCAAAGCGATGTACAAGCTATTATATTTTGCGTAACAAAAATTATGCACAGCACAGAAGACTTTCATATAGTGATTTATTAAATTGACAAGATTGTATTGTTTAGATTCAGCAGTTCCTCTCTATAATACTAGTATAGATTTATGTTTAAACTTAGTATAAAATCGTCGATGCCGTTTCTAAGTGTGCGTGTGTGTGTGTGCAATTCGCTCTTATCTCTCGCACAAACACACCGATGTTCTCATACCAATGAAATGTTTAACTGATGATTCAATTCCGGAGCGGCGACTTATCGAGCCGACCGATCGTGCAACTAGATGATTATTTTGTTTAAAATTTACTTAGTCCGCTTCGGCGTCGAGATAACGATTCATTGTTGCATTTGGCGACAGTGTTTTCAAATGCGTCACGTTAAGGAAAGTTAGTTGCGCGATGATCACTTTCATAATAACCTCGGTTTGAAACAATTCATGTCTCGAATACGTAATATATACCTACATACATCGAAATAATTTGTCCGACACGCCAAATACTGTAATATTGGATAGAGTGAGGGGCGCGTTGGTGCAAGGTTGATGATCTACGAATATGAGACACCGCCCGCAACTATTTCTAAGGGTGGTGGGAGGTAGAGTGGGGTGGCGTGGACCCTTAGTACTTTCATTGCTAGTAAGATACTAAATGAGAATGTGTCTTGAATCTAGCAAAATTATCTTTATGGATTTTAACAATTAAATTATTTTTTTACACAATCACGCATGAGTAAACACTGAATTCGGTTGAAATAAAGGCACACGGAACATGAACTACAAATTTTTATTAATCTCCTACTTATAAAGAGGACCAGCCGTTTTAACTTTTCAACCTATTAAAACGGCTAAACCGATTTGGATGAAATTTAGCACACAGATAGTTTATTACCTGGATTAACACATGGTATACTTTTTATCCTGAATATGCGGACACAGCTAGTATAATCCTTACATATTATAAAACAAATTCCTCCGCCGCGTTTGTCTGTCTGTCTGTTCGCGATAAACAAAAACTACTGCACCAATTTTCATGCTGTTTTCACCAATGGATAAAGTGGTTCTCGAGGAAGGTTTTAGTGTATAATTTACAAAGTTACGCGGGCAGCAGCTAGTGTTATATATAATCCTAATAATATATCAATCTTAATATAAAATATATAATCTTACAAATAACTCCAATGAGTGAGGATGGTTTCCAGTTCCACTGGATACTTAACATTATCATATCCTTAAGTTCAAAAGATTATGTTGAAATTACAGGTGGTGGATGCGATTCGTATTCTGTGTCACAGTCGCAGAGCATAAACTTCTCGCAGGGGATGCGTCCAAGGCCCACTGGCCCCAACCAGCCGCCCACAGCGCAAGGGCCTGGACCGCAGACGCCATTGGGTATGTCATTTGCTCTACCATTGACGTATGTCTAATACATATACTTTATAGTTAAAATTAGTTGCGTCGAATATGATTTCAACCGAATACGAATATTCGGCCGAATGTTCAATTTTTAATGTACCGAACCGAACATTCGGCGCACCTATAGTTTTGTACTGTATACTACCCCAATATTCGAATTGGAATAGTTACTGAGCTTAAGGAAATTCCCAAGTGACTTCGTATTTGTAAACGAAAGTTATTAGATTGCGATGATTAAAATCCTTTCGCTCTTTTACAGGCGTAGCCGCGGCGGGCATATCGCGTGAGCAGCAAGCCAAAATGCTGCAGTCACAGCAGCAGCAGATGCTCCGCGCCCAGCAACAGCAGATGCGGCCGCCGCCTCCCGAGTACAAGCCGCGGTTCGCAGCCAGCGGAGTGGTCGGGGGCGGGGGCGGAGTGGGGGTGGGGTTGGCGGGGGGCGCGAGGAGGCCCGCCCCCGCGCCGCGCGCCTTCCCCCCGCACGCCCGCCAGTACGCGCCCGAGTGGCGGCACGTCTTCATGCAGCAGCAGGCCGCTGCCGCTAGGCACCAGTTCCCGCACCACCACCAAGGTAATCCATACTGTTTATCGCATTTTCACGCCTTAACTTACTACTCGAGCAATCAGAAAAGGACACAGAGTATGTTCCACCCAGAAAAGAAAAACGTGTCAGCCGTTGAATTGCACGTCACAAGTAAAAATTTAAATAGTTTAATTTTTATGGTGACACATGTCGCTGCGCTGGCAGGTTATAACGCGCTATCGTTTCGTTCCTCAACATCGCGTTTTCGCGTAAAATCGCGGGCATAAGCTATTATACTACCAAAGCAGATTGCATTGAGTTCTACGGAATTACATATTTTGAAAGATGACGAAATTCTAATCTGATACTAGTTAATGATTTATAAACAAGTATTTTAACCACGTTAAAACAAACCCGGGTATTTCCTCTTTGTTATATAAGTGTATGATCAAAATAGATCGTATAGAAAAGTGTAGCGTTCTTGAGGAAAACATTGAAGCTCATTATAATTACAAATGACACTATTAAGTGTCACCTTTGACCCTGAGATAGGTTCTAAAGAAAATACTTACGTACTCCTCAATTAAAACCCAGTGAAGGTAAACGTTTGACCGCAAAGCAGCGAAACAAAAAATAAAAGGACGTTTTTTATGTTAAATCTAGCAATTGTAATATACTAAATAAAATTATAAATGCGAAAGTGAATTTGTTTATTTGTTACGCGTTCACGACTTAACTACTCGACTGATTATCAAAAATTTTGCATCACTGACAGTGTGTCAGGGATACAAAAAAGGACATTTCATACAGAAAGAAAGTACTGTTCCCAAGAGATCATCTAAACATTAGAAAACATTCAACGCCTGACAAAAATATATGAGCAATGCAGATTGAATAAATGTTTTAACACGCAAGATCCTAACCCGCGTACGAAGTCGCAGGGAAAAACCAGTTATTATTTATATTACTTGGAGCTTTAAGTAATAAATCACAAGATGATTTCAATCGTGGTAACAGTAGGTTTTCAGCCACATAGACCATCAATTGGACCGCCAGCTTGTCTGTCGACCTTGACATAAAAAAAAATAACTGAATACAGTATAATACTTATACCTACTATAATATATGAGGTAAATTTATAATGTAAATGTGACTTGTAGGCGGTTTCGGTATGGGTGGTCTTGGAAACGCAGGTGGCCTCTCCCAGCAACAACAGATGCAGCTTCAACAGGCTCGTCTTCAGCAACAGCAACTCATGCAGCAGCATCAACAACAGAGGTATTTCATTAAACACAAACAATGTGCTTTTCCCTAAAAAAATGATTACATTCATCATAATATTCACCTAATTAAAAATGACACATATGCAACATGACAAGCGAAATCACAATTCTCAGAATGACTACACAAACCACATAATGTTGTAATGACAAAATTTAATGGGAATTGGCTCGGGGAGTAAAAGTTACATAAGACGCAACAATAATATTGTTTGTTTCACAGACTCCACTTATAGTTCTTGAGTGTTTCATTCTTTAGCGACAAGATTTTTGTATAAATAAACCAATTTGTGAATAATAAACAAGAGATAAGTTTAAGTGATAAAGAAGTTAATTAAAACTTTAGTTATCTCTTTAGTTCATTCATTAATTTTAGAAAAATTACAGGTATTTATTGTTAAGGAAAAGAGATAGAGCATATTTCTTTATCGCTTTTTATTTCGTCCTGGTTGTTTTGTTATTGACATAGGATAATTTGTTATGTATAATAAATTGCATAGGATAATAAATCGTTTAAGCTAAATTTGATAGATGTCTTCGGGAATATTTTGTCGACATTTTTCCGTGTCACCGATATAAAGTGCAAAATTGGTTATGTAATGTAATTTGGGTTATGTCATTTTCAGAGTACCAAATCAGCAGCAGCCTTCGATGTCACATCTGATTATGCAACAAAATCAAATGATGAATGTACAAGGACAGGCAAGTATCACCGAAATATTTATCTATCGAGTTTTTTTCAATACAATCGGCCCATTTGAATGCTACATTAGATTGATATTTTTCATTTTATTCTCTCACTACGATGACAAGTTATCAAGTTCAGACTCAATTATTATTATTTTTTATTATTAGTTAATACAATATAATGTTTAATTTAATTTAACATTGGTGTAAACACAAACTCATTAGGGTTTTACCGCACACCATGTTCAGATTACAGAATTTCCATTACATACAGATATATAAGTGAATACAGAATAATTATGTAAACCTTCTGTTGACGCTCACGTACACTTTCGACTTCAAATTTTTTGATTTAGGATAATATCTTATTATTATGTTTCTATCTATAATATGTAGGTATGTATTTACAAAAAAAAAGTATCAATTATCTGGTATCAAGGTGATACAAGTCAGCTTTCCTCCATACAAATGTAGAATGATTATTACTCCCCTGTTTTATGTTTCATTCACAAAAAGTAAGTAGATACCGATTTACCTTGTCGTTAACTAGGTTCGTTGCTATACAAACTAGTAAAAAAAGTATTAATTTAAAAGATATGATCCTTTGTTTTTTTTTTTTTTTTAATCCTTTGAAAATCCACATTTTAACACAAGTTTTAATGCAACTTTGAGGGTGAATAGGTCACTAGTGTACAAAAACTCCAAAATACTTTACGATCAAGCATTGGTTAGTTATTCAAGAGTTCAAATAACTTTACAAGAAATAGATATATTATTCAGTAGTTTTGTCAAAAAGAGAAAAAGAGTATATGCTCAAGGGTCTGTTTATGATTTTTTTTTTGGTATGAATGGTATGGTGCATCTCACTCTTCCCGCGCATTGTGCTGTGTGAGACAGAATGAATTTTAGCCACACGCACCGATGAGTTCGAGCCGCCATCTTGTGTCATCATAATACAAGCCTATAGTTGCTTAATGTGGAACTAGATGGTGCTGTGTGGATTTTATAGTTATTTATTTACTAGCTGGTGCCTGCGACTAAGTCCGCGTTAAAAAGAAAAAAGTAGCCTATCCTGTGTCCCGTACGTCTAAATGTTTATCTACCAAGTTTCATGAAAATCAGTTAATTCGTTTAAGAGTTATGGAGGAACATACATACACACATACTGTATACATACACTTACAGATTTTTTAAATTGTTGATTATTTTTTGAATTTGTCATTGAGTTGACTAATTGAAGTGTTTTTATTGCAGCAGGTGGGCAACATTCACATGTCGCAGTCTCAGAGCATGTCGCTGCAGTCGGGCGTGGGCTCGGGCGGTGGGCACGCCCATTCGTTCCCCTCCCTGGCGCCCTCTTTTCCACCTGCGCCCGAGTTCAGTCTGGACTTCCTCGACAACATGCCCTCAGCGGACGCGACCAGTCTAACGGCGCAGGAGTTACTCAACTCCATAGACAACTCGTTCCTGAACGACATCTTATAAATTCTCTCTGTTACGTTTAGCGACGTTATACATTCGATTTAGCTTCGAGTCGTGGAGAATAGAGGTCAGGAGGACCAACTTATACACTCATTTTAGTAAAAGAAGTCCCCACTAGAAGCGGAGCAGTCATCGTGCGACGTTTCTACTCAAAAATTGTTCTAAATTAGTAAATTCATTATGTGTAGTTTACTGTTAACTTAGGCTTATATAGTTAGTCAGTAATTACAAGAATTCAACCCTCAAAAGTGTCAAAAATTCTACACACACACAAACACAAGATATGAAATTTATTTTAGTATTTTGTCTCCATCAAAACATTCGTATTAAAATCTCAGAAATGTAATTTTTTTTATGTATTGCTAACGTCGATCGACTATAACCAATAACTATAGAGTAATCCTGAGTAAGCAGCTCCCGTTGGAAAGATCAAAATTTTGATTGGTCCTCCTTGCATCTATTCTCTATGCTTTGATTAAAAGTGTGCTTACATGAGACAATTTTTGTTGGCACTTCCTATAGTCACTCTCTCAGCAATTATGACTTGTTTTTATAGACACATTGAAGACTGTTGTAATAAAATTTTTGATAAATCTTTTTGATTCAAACGAGTCAGTGTAATTAATGTACAGTCAAATGTGAAAATATGTATGTACTAAACCATTACAATAATGACATGTATGTAGTATGTACTAAAGAAATCACGAAATATATATTTTTATCATCATCATTAATATGTCTTCTCATATTATGTTGTAAATTTTTATTAATTACCACACAAGCAATAATATCTTCCAAAAATAGTCACTTGTAGACAATAAGTTTTGAATTAAAAGAAATATTTTCCTTTTAATTGAATTAAAATAAAATATTTCATCTTTCTTAGAAATATTAAAACGTATTCATGTTATTGAAAAAGAAAAACAGGACTATACTAATGACAGTTTATAATATTTATGTGTACATTCATAATAAATGTTTTTAAATATATATTTATGCAATGATCCTTTAAATACATATACATATTTATGCACTTGATTTTACTCGCCTCTTAAATTGTCCCATGTGGTGCGACTCAAACCTTTAGTGACTGCCTTAGATAAAAAAAAATATATAATCAATATATTCATCGACCAATATTTTAAAGGATGTACGGAAGAAAGTGTTCTTTGGAAGCAGTTATAATAATGACCAAAGTTATATATCACACGTGAACATCAGAATTATTTATAATAGAATTTAAAAAAAAAAAAACCTCTTCTCTACGCTAGCCTAGGCTAAGTTAGACAAATCTTCCAAATGTCTTGAAAACATTTAGAAACGCATTGTTTTTTTTTTTAATATATATAAGACTATTTATTGTGAAAAATTATCCATTTTATGATATTTATAGTTTTTACGATTGTTAATAAAATTAATTTGTAAATATTTTATTGTATTTTGTAAGATACGAGTATTTGTTTGATTATTATGAAACTTTAGATGGTTATGTAATAGTGATTGTACGATACCAATCGAGTTTTCCTTATGAAGTTGTAAGCTAATATAATAAGGGTGTCCGCACACCTACCTTTCCAAAAAAAAAAAAAAAAAAACTGACGGTTGGTGTGCCGACTACAAAATATTTATTGCAAATATTATTATTTTAGTTCATAAGAGACGAGCACAAAAGATAAGTTTATTTAATCGCCAACGAATTTAATTGTTTTTATTTATGACAAGACGTAACGGGGCAATATCAGAACCAACAATTTTTATATTTATTTATAATATGTATTATTTTTCATAAGCGCCTCGCCTAATAAATACTCTTTATTGAAACTATTCACAAGTGAGTAATTTGTTTATAAATATCTGCTTATCGGTTGTCAAAATATGTTAGTAGGTTGCTCGACCACGAAACCAAAAATTGAAAATTCTTAACCAGACAGGAGTCAGACAAATGACTAATTGACTTGATATTCGTTGCCCAGTTAATTCCATATAAAAATACCATCTACATGTTCTACTTTTCCCTCAAGATTTTGTAAAAATTTCTCTCATACAAACTTTGTCCTGAAAATTAGGGCACACTGCGTTTCGCAGTCATTTGGGCAGTCTGGCGGCCGTAACCACCACCTTACAAAATTCACCGTGAAATAACAGCATATGTGCTGTTGTGTTTCGGTGAGTGAGTAAGGGATGCCAGAGTCCATTTTCTTATCCCGTAATTCACGTTGACAATATAAAATATATATTTAACAATTTTATATAAAGAAAGATCAGGCCATCTGTTTATTTTCGTTAACGGTTGAAACTTGTACCATTACGTAAGAAAATTAATGATTTGATAATGAAAGAATTAAAATGCCGGTGCATATCCCGAATAAAATTTATCATATTCATACTTATTTATGAAATTTGTAAAATTTATAATCTGATTTTTATAAATCCGAACAATTCACAGGAAATTACTGAAATTAAGAGAAACTCCTTTATTTGTGGATAGTTTCTGCAATGTTCTAAGAGCGAGGCGCCTCTATCCGCCTGGGAACGGCCCACTTTTTATATAGTGCAAATGTAAATTGTTAGATAATGTAGTGTTTATAATTAATTAAGATCATTCCTGTACCTAAGATATATAGTAGATTATACTGTGATGTCGGTCTCAATGGTCAATAGATAAATGAATAGTATCAATTAATATAAATAGAATTGTTATTGTTAAGGATCTCATGTATAGTTTAGTGTGGGTTTCGGGATTCTGGAATACGTGTTGGGTTTTTAGTTTTATACCTGCCGAATATTGTCCTCGCCATAGACAAGTGTTGTATTTCTACCATTCATTCGATTTTCTACCAATTTTCTTACAAAAGTCATATATTGCTTGTAATACCTTATGTCCATACAATATTACCGTATAAATGTTTGTATCCATACATAATTCGTCTATTCTCATTATGTTTCACAAGAAATGTGTCCAATTTGTGACATTTTAGGAATTACAAAAATAACTGTTTTTAATGTTCCCAAAATGTAACACTTTTTATGATAGCGTATATTTTGCAACTTTCAAAAAAATATTTTAGTCTAGGCTCAAACTGATTTATATATATTTTTAAATTAGTAATTTTACATTCTTACATCTTATTGTTTCTGAATGTACAACCAAATATTTCTTAATTTTTTAATGACTGTCCACAATAATAAATAATCAAAGCGGGACATTATGTTGTGGGACATTAACAATATTTATTTTTGCAAATCCTAGAATGACCAAATGAGACCATAATGAGAATAGACCCATAATTTGCATAAGATCGGAGACAGTTTGTCGGTTTAATTTTTTTTAAATACCGGTATGAAAATATTATACTAAACCCAATTTTTGTTTAAAGAAAATAATGAATCAAAAATTATATTTGAAATTTGTAACAAACCTAATATACTCGTATATTATACAATTATTTGATTACTTTTTGTGAAGCTGGTTAACGTCAGGGATAGCAATAGCAATTGCGTCTGTTTTGGTCACATATAGGACGTGTTGGTTGAACAGTTGATGTATCATGTTACATGGACATAACATTCATAGTTATGCTAAATTTCATGGAATACAGACGCGATAAATAGACAATACAACAGCTTAAACATTAATTTGACATGATAAAGCAAGGGATGTAAAGATACATAATTTTGCCGATACGATAACGATTTTTGTAGTAAAAAATCGGCGATACCGATATTGGTGGGTGGCTTAGTAGATAATAAATCAAATTATTAATGAACTATGTACTTATTGCCTAAATTTTATGGAGAATCGACTTTGTGAAATATGAAAAAATAAAAATAAATTGATTAATAAAAATGCTAAATCGAAATAAAATGAAACATAATATTTAGTATATGAAATATTATCAAGCAATCAAAGTGGTAATAAACCGAAATGTAATTAAAATTTATTTTTGGTTGAAAACAAAGTTTTTTTCAAATCGTACTGACCTGCCGATTATATCGAAATTGGGATCGTTACATCTCTAGTGCAAACGCTATTGAAAAGTTAGTTTAATTTTCTCTGACAAATGTTTATACGACCATAACGTCCTTTGTGTGACCTTTTTTTAGTTGCAAGTTGTTTATATACTGATTTGGTTTAAATGAAAAAGAAGCGAAACGTATGAGGAAATGAATAAGGACGTATGTGACAAGCGTATACATGAACACAAAGCCCTTTTATAAATTGTCTAACGGCACTTTAGCTCTCTGATTATTGTAATAAATTTTACAGTTAAACGTGAATGACGATAACATTCCAGAACCATTGTTAACAATGTTTTAACTTTAGGACCAATTTTTGAATGTTCTTTTGAAAATAATATTGCATATTGAGACGTGAATGAATGTTTTATTTATTAAATCCTTAATTTAACAATAAAAAATAAACACATTTTTATAAACATACAAAAAGTCTTAGTGAACTTAAATCTAAGTGAAACACACACGGAGAAAATGCTTTAGAAAATAAGGAGTTTTAAAATTCTATTTAATTCAGTCTTTTGAAAAGCTATAATGAAGTGGGTAATATTATTTTAGGTATAATAAATTTAATTAATTGTCAAAATAAAATATATATAATATTATAACATACTTGGCCAACTGATTATTTTTCGGGCGGTTGAATTTTTTAACATTTAATTTAATTTTGAATTCATTACTTTCAGATTTTAGAATTTTATTGTTTAGAATTATTTTATAAAAACCAACTTTTATTCAAAAACCAACTTTTACTAAAGTAAAAGTTTTTAGTTTTAGTTACTGAATTCTAAAATTAACTTATTTACAGGTAAAAATCAGACCATGTGAATTTTAAAAGTCGTTTTAGCCTCAGAAAAAATGGTTACGCTTTCTGAGACATTGAAGTCTAAAATAATACCTTTGTTAAATGCTAATCTTGTTGATAATTTAAATCAATCGGAAAGTGGTTTGATAAGTTAAAATTGTAATGATATAATCATCATAATCAATCGTAAGTTAAGCTAGATGGATTTACTTAACATTGTTTAGCTTAACTCAGGCCATATTTCAATTTAGAAATCCAATAATCAAATAGGTAATAAACATTACTATTAAAATATATGAAGATATGAATACAAGCGTTTAGCCAAGTAAAGTTTATCAGTGTAATATTTTTTCTCTTTTTTATGGCACTTTGTATGAAGAGTATTATATAAACTAACACCACATTAATTACCACATGATAGAATCTGCTTGGTGTTTATATAAATAATCAGAAAACTTCTCCAACTTTTTCTCTAAAGTATTTATCTCCGCTGCTAATTCTCATATCATTTCATTGGGTTTCGTATGAAAAATCCTTGGGTTTCGTACTCGAGGACTGTAAAAGTTATTTGGTTGGACGTATTTGGCTGTAATTGGCTCGTTGCTCAAAGTTTCCATTTTTCTTTCATAAATGTTTTCTTTGGGGACGGATTTGATGATGAAGGAGCTAATTCTTTGGCGACGTTTTCTTAGTCTGATGCAAGACATGACGGTGCTCAGTAAAATGCCCAACTTAAAGAGTGCAATAGCGAACAGAGTTAAAATAAATATGATAAATTGTTGTTGGTACCACTCTTCGAGTTTCCCGAGACAGCCCTGCAACAAATAGAAAAGTTATTCTGACTTCGTAATATACCAACACACAAAACTTTGTATGTGTTGACGCGTTGACAGGCAAGTCGATGTGCAAGTAATTACAGGCAAGTATTTATCTTAAGTATTCTGGTTCATTATTTGCTATAAGGGCCAGTGCAGACGAGCATTGCTCGCGGAAGACAAAAGTACCCCGAGGACTGTCCCTTGTCTGCGTAGGCCTAAAATGTGTAAATGTATAGTGTGCTGACCAGCAATTGCCTTTTTAATATAACACAAAATGAAACCCACAGAAGCTGTAAATGCGCTCTCGAGATCATAGTACTTAAGGATTGGAAATGGGCTCTCATACCGAAACATATAGAGCACATGCTGTTATTTCACAAAATGCAGTGTGCCCACTACTTTCCATAGTTGACCCTGCCTGGAATTGAACCGTGAGACAAAGCGTTCTAACTACTCATCCAACGGGGTTGTCAATAGAGTAAAGTAGTGCACTGACCGGCAAGTGCCTGTAGGCGGGGTCGGCGTGTATGTCCTGGCAGAGCGAGACATTGAGGGGCGCCGGGTTGAGATGTGAGACTGGGGCGCGTTGCACGCAGCAAGTGCCCGGCACAGACAAGCCGCGTGGCCCGAGTCGCCGCAGTTGCCAGTTAGACATGTCGTAGTTGCGTGCGTCGCTCATACCACAACATTCCAACTGAAAAATCACAACAATGAAAAAATAATAACTAGTTATGAAACAGTGAAGATAATTTCCGTTTCGTAGCTGGTTTGAAAGTGGATAAAGAGGAAAAAATAACTTGAAATTTTATAAGACACATCAATTACACAATCCAATGATATTGGATGCTGGATATACCTACACAATGAAAAATCCAATGACATTGTAGGTACGCTGCATTGGTTTAGTTAGATAGGTGTGAAATAAATTAAGCGTGTGACGCTATTCGTGTCTCTTATATAACGTACTAGAATAAAATGTACAAACTTCGTGTACCTAAGTAAATCTAAATAGCCTTAGCCAGAACTTCACTTATTTAGCAACTTAACTTCTCTAGCTTGATTAAGGTGGGATTTGGACTAATTATTAGAATAGAAAAATTGTAAGATTGTAACAATATGAGTATATTGTGAAATTAATAAACTACATAATAGTTCATCTTTTTTGCGCGAAATAAAGGGTTCGGTTAAGCTATATGAATTAAGCTTTGAAAGATTGCTCGAATCAAAAGAAATAATCACCTGGGTTTGTGCAAGATCTACGGCCGCAGTGAAATGTTCGTAGTCGGGCACAGCATAGTAAGCCTGTAAAGCGCCCACCGCCCCACCGCGCGCGCTCTGCAACCCAGCGCAGTGTGGCCACATCGTCACTAAAACGCCGCCTGCGCACTCGCATAGCAGCAGGGACAGCACCACCAAAAAATACTAAAATACAACACTAACTATAATTAAAAATTATGACTTGACCACATCAAAGTTGCCATGTCATGAAGTTAGTGAAATAACTTCGTCAACTAAGAATGCACAAACGCTTGAACAGATCTTCATAAATTATAGCTAAGAACCATCCTGAACACAACTAAGTCAGTCAGTTGTCAGTTTTCAAACAACAAAAAACAGATCGTAGTCGGTCCATTCGTTATTCGTTTTGAAGCTACACAGATACAGACAGACACACACGTCGAACTTAGGTATAACACCCTGTTCCTGCTGTCAGATTAACCTTAATAAATCCTTTAAAACGGCTGTACCTATAGTAGCTCGACAAATCTACCTGTGCTATCAAATCACGTGACCGGAAGGAAAGTCATTATTTCATTAAAGGTTTATCATTATCGCATCCGTATTATGCGAAGGCGTAGTTGCCTATCTATCTTATAATAGAAATAACATACAATCAAATTATGATCTTACAATAATCAGTATAATATATCCAGGAATGTAAGTCGCCCAGCATCCAAGAGCAGCGGTGGCGCATACGACGAGACCGCAACATAATAAAGCGAGCGCCAAATAGTAGAAGGGTGGGTCTATCAATGCGCCATCAGGGGCCGCCAGCAGCCGAGACAGTAGAATCCGCTGGGAGTCGCAAAGCAACAGAAAGCCACACACAACTTCTGCCACACCGCTCGCCTAAGTAGTAAAAACATTTGGTTTCATTTCTGATTGAAAATAAGACAATCTCAAACAAGAGAATCAAGTTTTGAAAATCCATTTGTCCGTTACATAAAAATACACCTATTTGAAATAACCATATATTAATTCAGTATATTCTTGCCTAAGCATATTTGAGGTAAGGCTCTCTTCTTAATAATATATTTGAAGCCGGTTGGATTAGTGGTTAGGGTGATTACCTACTTAACTCGCCGTCTCAGGGTTCCCGGTTTCGATTCCCGGCAGGGCAACTTTAGAACTTTTCAAGAATGGCTCTGGTTTGGATAAGTATGGTAGGACACACCGCAGTCCGTAGTAACCACCACCTAACCACCGTGAAATAACAGCATGTTTGCTGTTGTTTTTAAGGGATTCCATAGCCCATTTCCCTTCCATTATCCTCTTACTATTGCTCGTGTTATTGGCGACGGTAGGTAGTCACCCACCATCAAATGGACCCGCGGCCTGTCTGTCGATCTCAACATAAAAAAAATCTAGTACAAACTGATTTTTTTAGACACATCGCTGCTTTAAAACTAAAGGGCCACAAATCAAAATTTGATAACTAAAAAGATGACTGCTTTGCTCTGAACTTAGCCACCGATGCGTGAAAATGCCAAAAGGACGTATGCGTAAATTTGTGATTTAAAGGCTGATTTCAGTGTCTTTGTTATATGAAAATAAGTGCGATTTTTGCCCCATTTCTTAAATAAAAGTAATTTTGGTTCATTTTGTTTTATGGCCCTTTATTTTTTAAGCAGCGACATATCTACCTACGAGTATCTACTTAAAATTAGAATAATATTTTAAAAAATACTTACAAAAAATGTTGTATTGAAAAATCCAAACAGTGTATTTGCACTAAAAATTCTCTTGCATCTCATTTCGAGGCTAAATATCACTTATAACAATTAGATATCGAACTTTTGAATGCTATTGGTTTCACTTCGACTATAAACAAAGTAGTGTAGGAACGCGTTGCGTATTGTACTGAATTTACAGGTGCTTTGAAAGCATGTGAATAATAACCATGCATTGAATAGATTCGTTGGGTTTAGGGAGATGCGCTCTGTTGAACACGCGGGGTGACTAATAATTAAGGCATTTCGGTTCAAAATTAATGCATGAGTTGTTTGTGTGTATGTTACGAATGTTGAAACAGTAAGAAACAATGCGACATAGACCGCTTTATGTTAACAATTAAGTACTTACCAACAAGTTTAATTACTTAAAACTACCTAACTCATATAAAAAAACTTCTAATTAATCCTATTTTAATATTAGGAATTCAACAACCTGAAGGGATTTGGATGGGGACTTTATTACCTGGATTAAAATATAGGACACTTTTTAACCTGGAAAAATGTTAGGTTCCATAGAAATCGTCTAAAAATATAAAAAAATTGACGCCACGGTCGTCGCAGCGATAGTTATAAATATTTTTTATAGGCAAATGAATGGGAATGACGCGGACCACGGGCAATTTTTTTGTGCAAGTGGTCCACCTACTTGTACAATACCCGAATTTTAGATTGAGCACGCAGTCGTCTATAGCGACAAAAAACTTAAATTAAGTTTCGAGAGGCGTTTTAGCCTGTAGTATGCTAGAGGCAGTCTAATTGACGAAATAAGTCGTTGTAGGCAATGTTCAGAAATAGGTGGTTAAAGTGGTTTAATGACAACAAATTGCTTGTTCTCTTGCAGCTGCGTGGTTGATCTTGATCACTTGAAACCTAGAGTAAACTGGAGATGCTATGCCAGCCAAAAGAAACGATGTCATCTATAAAAATAATTAACATAAAAAAAAAAACTAATTTTGTTCCTTCCTAAGACTGTAATTACCTACTACAATCTTAAAACATATATTATTAAAATAGGATATCTTAAATGTAATATATAATATACTAAAAATCGATATCTTTTTTCTTAAAACCTCCACAAGATACTGATGACGGTACTGCAGTTATGTCGTCTTGCTCTCGCTCGATCGTTTCTTGTAGTTCTGAAAAATATACAAAGCATAATTTTTTAGGTGTTATTGCATTCAAGTAACAATATTCAGTGATATCAGAAAATAGCAAAAAGTTTATGAATTTTCAGGAAAATTGGAAGATGCAAAATTTTTCTTCGCTGCAGCATCTACCATGTCATGGGAATACCACCGAAGTAACAGTATTTTATATCAATCGAACCTGTGGAAATTAGTTAAATCCCTTCGTCAACTAGGAAATAGGTTAAAACTCCTGAACATGTTCATAACAGCTAAAAACCATCTCAATCACGTCAGTTTTTAAACAAAAGACTGGTTAAATCCGTTTAGGAGTTACGATTCCATAAACAGATACACACGTCAAACTGATAATTTCATCCATTATTTTGAACTACCCTGACTGTAAGTATATAAAATTTAGAATATTATTTTACCTGGAGGTAGATGTAACTTTTCTATAACAAACTTCTTTCTTCTTAACTTGAACGCTAGATCTAGACTTGGGGGTACAAAAGGCACTAGTGAATTAACCGCTGAGAGTTTTGTAATATGTACGAGACCATGATAATCCTTATAAACTGGATTTGTTTCTTTGCTCGAGCCCGCAAAAGATTCTATCCTTATTGCATTGTCTACAGAATACAACAGTCTCTTCATTAGATTGTTATCCTGAAAAGAAAAACCCATTTTTATAATTATTAAGAACAATATGAAATAAAATTCAAAATACGTTCTTTTGAAAAAAAAAAAAACAAATTTTATCAGAATAAAAAATAAACTTTTTTTTGTTAAGGTCCTCAGACCTTGATGGTGGGTGGTTACCGCCACTCATAACACAAGCAACGCCACGGTGCTAGAAGGGCAAGACCATAATTTAAGAAGGGATAGGGAAATGGGCTCTCTGAATAACTCTTTGTGAATTGAAGTTGAATTAACAAAATCATATTAATATAATTGTATCTGAAGACCTTTAAACAATAAAAAAAAACAGTTTCTATGATAAACAAAAGTTTAAACTTCTTATACACAAGTCATAAATACATACGTCAAACAAATGCGATGGAAGTGTTAGAAATACCACTGCATTGGTATTTCTTATCATAATCTTGAGACAGTAGACAAACTTCAACAGATCCTGCCCGTAATGGCTGACAGTCATATCTGAATCACAGTCCTTCGTCATCCAAGCGGGAGATCCTAGAGACTGAATGTTGATACGAAGAATATTATTCGACTTTGCCACCATCTCTTTTATCTTCACCATAAGTTGGTAGTATAAATTATTTTTGAATCCTATTAAACAAAACAAACACTGAAATAATGAAAGAGTAGAGGCTTTGCACTGTGTTGTCGTTTCTCATGGAAATATCGTACAGTGAAAATCCATTATAGTGACCATCAAAGGACCACAAAAATTAGTCATTGTTAAAAACAGATGAGATTAGGAACGAATAGGGAAATTAGCTCTAGTACCTACCGGGAATCAAAACCATGATCCCTAAGACAAAGAGTTAAACCATTTGACCAAAGCGTCTTGAAACTATTATTCAAGAATTATTTCAGTAATGAATTTGGCATCTTTGAAATGGTACCTACATGAGTAGTAACTAAACAAACAACATCAATACTTACCTTCATTGTTTTCTACTGCAGTGGTACTGGTATCTCTAAAATCACAGGTCCAATATTTTATATCACTTTTCTTTATTGTTTCTCCATCAATGTATTTGCTCAAGTCAAAATTATGGCCAAAATTGGAATTACTGCCAAAAGATGACTCCACTTGGCCAAGGCTTTCGTATCTCCAAGCTATTTTCATTTTGTCTATTGAGTTAGACATCATGTCGGATTCATCTTGCTGATATGCTGTAGGTTGGGGAAGTTCTTGCACCTTAAAAAATAAAATAAAAATAACTAAGAAATTTGAAAATAATAATAATAGTCATAATACATTTTGCATAATGTCACAATGTCAAAGATACAGAAAAGGCATTAGAAGAGTTACTTCTGAGAGGTAATTAAGTACTTTTCATTATTACCAAAAATTCAGGAACATCATTCAATAAAGGACATAAAGACAAATAGGGAAAAAATAGGGGACAATTTTTTTTAAATTACATTTTGAAGAATTTGGAAAAAATGTCTTCCTTAATTTTATTATTTTCCTGTGAATATTTCCGATTTTGTAAATGGGAATGTGTAACCGGTCGAGTAGTTACGGCGTGAAAAGGTAACAGACAGACAGACAGTTACTTTCATATTTATAATATTATTAAAGTATGGATTGTGAACAGTTTTGTTTATTTTATTTTTTAATAATAGCGATATTAGACGGTTCATCAAAAGTGATTCATTTTTGCATTGAATGGTGAATGATGAATAGTGAACTGTGTTGTTTGTATAGACGCATCACTTTTGATGAAAGCTATTATTCCATTCCTTGTGGAATTCCCGCGTGTCGTTCGTTGTGGAACGTTTCGCGTGATTTAAAGGTAAATGTCGCTAAGTCGCTGTTTAGACGTTTCACTAATCATTAATTGTCGATGAATGATGACCGATGCTAGTGTAAACAATCAGGTGCCTTCGCGATGAAAGCTTGCGGGCTTTCATCACGAAGGCACACTCCGATGAACGTCAATTTAGACATTTCATTTTCGGTCTTTCATCGATGAAACATCGAAAATGAAAGCAAAAATGAACCGTCTAATATGGGCTTAAGATTGTATCTTTTGTGATTTTAAAGTGGATAAAACTTACCATTTCTTGAGGATCATCTTCAGATGAAGCTATAAATAAAGAATGCTTGCAAACAATACCTTCTGAAAGAAAGTATTTACAAAGAACTCTACTGTAAGTACCCAATACATCCTCCTCTGAAAAAAAAAAAACCAATTAGAATACTTGTGTACTCACTTAATGAACTTTTCTACCAACCTTAGGTAGGTACATAGGTACTAACCCACTGCAAAAATAGTTCCAGACAGTAAACCGCCTCCTGAAAAAATATAAGAAGAGTATGTTATAAGGAAGGATTAGATTTTATGCTTGGAATAAATACCAAATTCAAATATTATATTTCTTACCAATTATGTGGTCTAATGAAGGTATCCCAGAGGATATCAACGGTAAATTATTCCTCATTTTAGCACCATTTATGGAAACATTTTTCACGTTTTTGTGAAAACTCGACATTTTTAACTAACTTAGTTTCTGTTTTATACTTGATTTATATATATTATATTTCTCCTACAAATATTGTTAACTACTTTTGTTACTTCACATCTTATTTTGTATTACCCGTGACAATTTAAATTTTGTTATCTCACTCGTATCGTACACAAAAAAAAAAACAGTTTTCTCAAATAAACAACAAATACATAAGAATAACTTTTTTTAGGTTATTTATTTTATTGACGAACGAATTTATTAAATGATGATTTGATTTGAATGAATGAAAATGAACATCCTATCAAAATTCTTATGGAATATGGATCACTGACTAGTGACTAGAGGACCTAGACAAAGAGAATATAATCACTGGACCTAGAGGTAACTGACAGTGACAGGCCAGACCATACCACTGGACAGGCTGCCTGCTGTCAAATTATTTTTATGCATATTTGAAGAATAGGCTATTATGGAGCGAATGTCTATGGAAATGATTTTGACGTAGTTACCAGGCCATGAAATTCCAAAAAAATTAAAAGAATTTGACTTTTGATTTGAGAGATTCTGTCACTGTCTGACTGCAAGAGTATCACCAAAGTGTCACGTTTACATTTGTAGCATTTATACGTGATGCATTTCATTTAGTTTGTGAATTTTCACGTGTTTTTAGCAGTTTCGTATATTTTAGAATAAAATAAAAAGAGGCCTGTAAATTTGACATCTTAAAAATGCAGGGTCCAGCAGTTTTTATGGAAATTTCACTTGAGGATCAAGTTAGTGAACCTAACCTCTCTTTAATACTTAGTTGAATGTTTAACATAAAGTTACTAATTTTATATTATTCGTTTTTAGGCTCAAGAACTCAGAAAATACTTCAAAAGCTTAGGTGCTGAAATTTCCGAAGAGAAGTCATCAAAAGGCATAGAGGACGATTTGCATAAAATAGTTGGTGTATGCGATGTTTGTTTTAAAGAACAGAATGAATCCGATATCGAAGCTATTCTCAACAGTATTGTTTCTATAATGGTATCAGTAAGTATTTACCTTTTTTATATTTGTACACATAAAAATAATAATAAATAATCAACAATGAATTGAAATTTCACTATGACGTATTTTTTCCAAATATTTAGGCATTTGGCATGTGTTGAAAAAATATTTCAAAACTATAAGTGTAATTAAAATATTAGGGAACTGAGATCAAGTTAGGGCAAACAGTACATTAATAACAGACGAGAAAATGAATAAAAGTTGAAATAATAAAAGAAAAAAAAGATAGGAAAGAAATAGAAAAGGATAAGGTTTAGAATAATGAAAAAACTAGAGTATCAGATGTTATAAGGATAGGAATAAAACAAAAATAGAGTAATTTATAAAGAAATTGTGTATTTCAGCAGAAGAATGCTCTCAAATTTGTTAATTCTGTTTATTTTATAAAGATCATTATCATCTAAGACCTACAGCGGTATCTATGATTAGACAGAGACAATGCACATATCGTTCACCCCACATAATTAATAATTGTAATTACACTTTGTAAATTTTTATGAGACAATATATCATGTTGTTTGTTAATTTCTACATTTTATTTTAAATCCACAAAAATCATCACCCTAGAAGTCATGAAGGATCTGGGGTTTACACTGGATACATGCTGCTTCTGACCAGTCCCACTGCAAAATTATGGGGTAGGCTTATCTGGACATCCTTCAACTGAATTCGTGATAATTATGTAATAATGATTCATAATGTTTTCCAACCTAATGAGTGATTTATTCTGCCACCAATATACAAACACATGATGTTTGAAATGTCAATGTGATTTCAGATACCTCTTGAAAGAGGCGAAAACCTCATCTTGGCCTTCAGTCAGCGTCTCACTAAAGCACCTGGTCCTAAGTTAGGAATGGTGGCACTACAATCGTAAGTTCAATATTTTATCTTTATATGTAACTTGTTTAAGTATTGTCACAAGTGACAAACAAAAATTATCATAACTTCTATTTTGTCCTGAAAAATTATTGTGCTTTTTAGCATTTGACATTTCACCGTTTAAGGTAACATCTTAGTTTCGATAAAATTTCGTAATGACAATAACATAACTCCTGCTAGATCTACTAAAATACTTTATATTTTCTTCCCACTACTCCTATGTTGTTAGTATAAAAAAGAGAAGTAATTATTTTTTGTATATTTCAGTTTGTGGCGCCTATATAATAACTTGGAGAAGAACTCGCCACTTCGCTATCACGTCTACTACCATGTCATCGAACTGGCGGCTCGTGTGGGCTCCGTAAGAGAAGTGTTTACAGGCGTCGAGCAACTTAGGAAGGAGTTCGCCAATTGCCCTCCATCCAATGAACAAATGCAGAAGCTATATCGTCTTCTGCATCAAGTTCTAAAAGATCATAATAGGTGTGTATATTATTTTTTTACCACCGTCCCTCAGCGCAAAAATGGGATGTTATAAGATTGACGTGTGTATCTGCATCTGTCTGTAGAATTGTAGCTCCCAAATGCATGTTTGAGATGGTTCTAAGCTTATGAAGATCTAAATCCTAAATACTTCTATGGTCTGCAGCACATTTGCAACACCTATGGCGTTGCTTGTGTTATAGGCGACGGTAAACACCTATCATCAAGTGGACCGTCAGCCTGTCATAAAAAACTTTAATGGACGAAATACACGATCAGTCCACGATCGTCAAATTGACTGATGTGAAGCCAAAATTTGATCGTGAATGGTAAAAACTGATGGTTTAATGTCAAACACTGTATTTCAAATAGCGCCGTTGTGTCACGTCAGTTTGTCTTCACGCCAAATGATTGATCGTGTATTTCGTCCATAACATAAAAAAAAAGATCTGTTCAAGCGTTTCAAGACCATCAGCCCATTACCTAATAGACAAAGGGAACATATTTCAACGTTATATTCAACTTTTTTTTTTAATTCCAGTGAATTGGCGTCGAAAGTAATGATTGAACTTCTCGGCACGTACACAGACGAGAACGCATCGTACGCAAGGGAGGACGCCATAAAGTGCATCGTGACCGCTCTCGCCGATCCCAACTCTTTCTTATTGGATCCCCTTTTGTCCCTTAAGCCTGTGAGGTTCCTCGAAAGGGAATTGATCCATGATTTGCTCACAATCTTCGTGTCAGAGAAACTGTCCAGCTATCAAACTTTCTATAACAACCATAAGGAGTTTGTGCAGTCTCAAGGTACGTTCATTATTAATATTACTGTTTTAATTTAAAAAAAAATTAGCGATAAAGTTTTGCATGCAGGTTGACAGTTTACTTGATGTTTAGTTGCCTAAAATAACATATAGCACCATTTCTCCAATATATGTTGATCTATAAGAGAAACAAAGTCGTCGATTTTTTTTAAATGTTAGTCTCGACAGACTGGCTGACGGTCAACTTGATGGTAGATGGCTACCGTCTCCCATAATGCAAAAAAAATAAATGTAATATTTATGTTATAATCTTTTGCAACTACTGATTTCAGTTTTTATTGGTGTTGTTAAATAAAACAGGATCAATTGAATAGTAACAAGAAAACGGTATCTATTTCAGGATTGAATCACGAACAGAATATAAAGAAAATGAGGATACTAACGTTTATGCAAATGGCGGAATCTAACCCTGAAATTTCATTCGACGACATAACATCTGAATTGCAAATAGAGGAGAAAGATGTCGAAGCGTTCATCATAGAAGGTACATAATATAGTTTTTTTTTATAAACATTAATTTTTCTAAAACAGAGAAGGTTTTTGCTTTTATGGCACTGGTTTTAAAATTAATATTTAGAACTAATTGTACAGGATCTGAAGAGAGATCTTCCTTTCACCCGTCTGTTTACCAGACAAAAAGTATATTTCATCAATTGTGATCTACGAGAAAATAAATCACAATTGTGTTGTCTTTTAAAAAATATGCTCATGGATACTTATCCTTAATTTTATAAAAATTAGCTTTATTGCTGCGCCCTTCTCCATCACACAGTATATTACGCTTAATGCTTCTTGACTTATGTTATGTTACCGAGATCAAATAAATAGTTATTTTTGTGTGTATATATTTATGTACGCTTTTATTGATGTATTGACCTGGATGAAACTAGGATACTTTTTATGCTGGAAAAATGTTAGGTTTCTGTGGGATTTTCAAAAAGCGAATTTGATGATGATCACTTGTCATGATGATGAGTTAAGGCGTGAAAGGGTAACAGACAGACAGAGTTACTTTGACACGTCGATCGACTATAATACGAGTACTATTATAGATACACAGTGCATCTATTACAAATGTATATAAGAAAAAGTCTTAAAATTTACATAGTTTTTACAAAATATAACATATAACAAAATATAGCATTTAAAGGAGCACTGTAGCATGTTGCGGATGGAATTATACTTAATGCAAAAACGCGTTTTTGTGGCCGATTGTGTATCTAGTATTATAGTCAGTGACCTGTAATATAGCCACTAGACAGGCTATCCCATACAAATAACAGATAATTTCATGTACCATTTTGAAACGCCGCCGTACGAAAGTACGGAGAACTAATTTTGACGTTTGCGTATTTTTATTCCATATATGTATATATGTATAGTAGTGTCTGTTTTATTATATTTGTTGATGTCTTAGGGCGTGTTTAAGTTTATTTGTGTCCGATTGAGTTATGAAACATGAGGAAATGTGTATTCTGTAAATGTTCCATGGGCAATTTTAACTATTGCATGACTAATTTTAGTTCCGGGTACTTTCGCTCCATAGCCTACAGCGCCAAAATGGCGTTGTTGAAATAGACATAAAAATAATTTGACAGCAGCCTGTCGTGGTATAGATTACAGAGTGCGAGTGCGAGTTTTACTCTATCAAACGCGTCGAACGCGTAAAAGTCAATTTGTATGGAAGTGAAGCAGCGCTACCTGGTGGCTAACGTGTAGCACTACTTCATTCCCATACAAATTGACGTTTACGCTTTTGACGCGTTTGATACAGTGAAATTCGCACTAGGCCCCCTGGTCAGTGATTATAGTCGATCGACGCTTTGACATTTATAAATATAATGTGGGCGCAGTGTTGAAGACGCGTCTGGTGCGCGCACGCATGGACCAGGCGGCGCGCACGGTGCGCGTGTCGAGCACGATGCACCGCACGTTCGAGCGAGCGCAGTGGCTGCAGCTGCGCGACGTGCTGCGCGCCTGGCGGGCCAACCTCCACCAGGCCACCGACTCCATGAAGACCGCCGCCACCGCGCAGATGGAGTACGCCGTCCAAATGCACAACATATAGCGCCCTCTCTTATCTTCAATAAAAATAATCCCCTAAAAAGATCGTTTTTTTTTTAAATCCCCTGTTGGACTCACGTGAAACATCACACGTCATATAAAGACTTTACAATATCGCACCTTCGGCAAGACAAGGGCATAACTGCACTTTTTGTAATTTTACAGGAGAGCCATTTAAAGTTAATTTTTTGCATTCAATATCGTATTCTTCTGCTTATATTGCTTTTAAACAATTCTTCATCAAATAAGCCCCATTAGTCTTGTAAATATTTTTTAATTTAATAATGTTTAATAATTTAATAATTAATTAATTTAATAATTAAAAGACATTTCTGCATATATTTTAAGTTTAACTCATTTTAAATTCAGTCGGTTGTGGGCTCAACTTCAAATGGCTACTCGTCGTTTCAGGAAATAACACGAATTACAAAAATACATTTTTATTATTATTACAAAATAGGTATTTTGGCCAGTGCGCTAGATGGTTAGGGAGCCCACGATGCCAAATGTGTAGTCACTCGAGCGTCGTGGGGACCTATTGGACTTTGAAGATTGGATGGTAAGAAAAAAAAAAGGTTATATAAAGTTTTTCATTTCAGCGGTGGGGTGAGAACTTTATTCAGTAATTTATATTCACTTTTTCACTTTTTTTATATAGTTCATACTAAAAACAGATGGTCTCTATAATTGACCCTAGTAAAGCTGGTAATTATCATCTGCTGAAGGCTATCAAATATCTAGTAGCTACAACAGTTTAACTAACGGGATGTTACCTAATTATTATTATTTTGTTTTATTTTATTGAAACACAGTCGCACATCACTCATACGACAATAATATAAGAATATATACATATGTATACTTAAAAGCTACTGCTTAATTATGTTGATGATCGCGCAGGTAAATCGCAAGCTTGACGAAATATGGAAGCAGTCGGTGCCTGATTAAAAAACGCACGGGAACCGTAGCAAATTCTATTAAGAGGCCCTTGGTTTGTATTTAGGATCTTTAGTTTAATTTTCTCATGTTTTTGTTGTTTTCTCAATTTTTTTTAAAATATAATTTAATTAAAGATAATTTTATTAAAATTTTTAAGAGCATAAACGAATAACATTTGAACAATATTTTATGAAATGTTAATTTCAAAACAATAAAAATTTAGCTGTTGAGATCTGGTTTAGATGGTGCAAGTACTTGCAGCACCTGTGAATCTTGTCTTTTTAAAGATTTCTTTAAAAAAGTTTATGAACCGAGTTTATGAATTTTAATTAAAAAATTTTTTGCTTTAATTTTATCCGTTCAAGATTCAAGTAAAACTATCTTAACTGATATCTTTTTAAATGTTTCTTAACTAATTAAAAGAGAATGAAGACAGAATTAATTTATTTGTTAATAATATTTCAGAGTAATTATAATTCAATTGGAATGATTGAAATTTCGCGGAGACCCATATCCACATTGATTTTGGAACTTTCGAATATGACAAAAATGGGGATCCAATTCAATATTTTCCGGTGGCTCGCCCAGCGGCGACAGGATTTTATCTAGTTCGTTACCGAGTACTTTCTAATTGCATACTTGCATCTACACGGCAAATTAGCGCCCTTAAAAGTTCCTGACACTAATGTGTCCAATCATGGCCTTTAATTAAAGAAAATCAAATTATATTTTCATGTTTAATTGCAATTTTCATAATAAATGTTATCGTTATGTTATCGTGTTTAAAATGTTAATTAAATAATAATATTTATATTCCGTTCTTTTCTTTAATAAAATTAATTAGCGGCATGGCAGGTTATGACAGATTCTTCACAAAAGTTCGTTACACAAATGGCCGCTACTCACCAATCACCATCAGTTGGCATGATCCAATCAAATGGCTTGATCTTTTCCGAAATAATTGTTCCAGCAAAAAAAGTGAGTGCAGCGGATACTCAATATTATGAATTTTTGATGATTACTGAATACACATACTCTTTCCCCGAACGCAGTCCAGCGTACAAAGTACGTAACGATTTCAGTGGCACCAATGAAGTAGCGATTCCAATAACGGTTCCATTTTTGATCTAGTCGGAGTGAAACTATGGCATTTTATTATTGTGTCAAAATGATACTAAACAATTGCTGGATGTACCTAGGCATACCTTGATTAAGTTTTGTACCTAGGCAACTAAATTTTGTTTCTCGCATTTTTTTTCCTCGAAAAATTAAAGAAAAGTAGATACTATGCTTCAAGTCTCTGTGGAAACGAAGACCTTTTGAATTCACTAGAAAAGTATTAGTTCTCACCTTATGTCGGTACTATTTAAATCGTCAGACTTTCAAAATATTTGATCTTCAAAAGTATTGATTTAAAAGTATTGATCGGTTCCTCCAGTTCACTTGAAAGCACTACGATCGAAAGATTACGAAAGCCGAACCAAGAAACGAGTCTTCAAATTGCCGTTACTAGTGGTGAAGTCAACGTTTGGAAGACGCTTTGGCCCATATCTGCCTGTCCTCATTTACAACAATGTGACGAAGCTGCTTCCAATGAAATCCTGCTCGGTGGCGGAATCCAAGATCAAACTTAAGTCTTGGTTGGCAGAACTCTCCTACGACTCCACCGAAAAACTGCTAACTAACAAGCACTAAATTACATACACTACTTCACACGCACGCACACTGGTATAAAAGACATATAGCACGATTCAGATACTGTTGCTTACTTATGTTCCTTTCGAAATGTAATTCACTGTACGGGACCCCACGATACAGGCATGCCTAGTGTGGGGACCGGGGTTTTGTTCTTAAATTGTAAAGTTGTGAAAAATAATAAATTATTTTGAATTTTGAATTTTGAATTTTTTTGAATAATGACCTATACAAAATTCTGGAATTTATGCCTTCGGAGGCGGCCTAAGTCACGTTGTTATATGCAGACTGCAGACACACTTTCCCGTTTGCTCGGTAATGCATAAAAACGGTAGTTTATGACCATTAATCGCCAGGTGTTCGGTTATAAATGCGCATTGTGTCTTGCACAAAACGAAGAGAAAACTAAGATCAAACAGTAGAAGTTAATGTGGGTGTCCGGCAGCCGAACGCTATAAAAATATACCCTTTGTCGAGTGGACAAAGCGACAAACGACATAAATTAACATGAGCAAAGTGATCATGATCTCCCGCTGCGTTTGCACTAATGGGTTGACTGGCAAAATCTCTACCTCTTTTGTGTCCACATACTGACTGTAACTGGTAGGTGGGTGCGGGTTCGAAAAAGGATACGAGGGTATTAATTATAAATAATTTATTGCCCGTCCAATAGCTTTTTCAGTTCTAATAAGCAGTGATAGTAAGAAGTTATGCTTGTCGCAAATCAATCTCAATTTGTCTTAAAAAAATACTTAAATAAATTAAATGCCATCTGATATTAATTGAAACTGTATTAATATATATAATATATGTAAGTAATGGTGTTATATAATATTATTAAAGTTTAAGTTGTCTTCTTGTAGCGTTACAAGATAAATAGACAATAAAATAATATTAGGTAAGTATTCTGTACTATCAGAATGAAGTCACGAAATTTTATCTGCGTATTTGTATATTAGTTAATATCCGATCAAAACAATGTAAAAAAAACAAGCATTAACACATGACCAGAAATAACATAAAAATGAGATTGTTGACTAAAATTTGAAATTAAAAATTTTAACTGTCCCTATACTTAACAAATAATTAATAATAATATTGGAATTTTTATGAATAGAATGAATTAAACATATTAACATAGATTATAGAAGATTATTACCTAAGTTACTATTAATTTTAGGTAAAGCTTAAAAAAATAAGATTTCTGCTATGCTGGCTTTATTTGGATTCCGTGAAACAAAAATCATTTGTAAGTTCTAGGTATTTACTTAGTTAATAAGTAAATAACTCAAGGGACCATGGTATGGTTTCATTAAAGGGTTACTTTCACTTAGAATTTTGAACCAACTCACACAAAAATAAATTATGGAACGAAACTGATTACAATGAATCAGAGCATCTTCACATCTTACTTTTGCATGACTTTTGCCATTAAACATAACATGCGTGTAATTTGTGTCATTTTAAAGTAATAAATGGTCCTACACACCATTTAGAAGAAGTGAAATTCGACGAATACTTATTAATAATGTAAAAGTAAGAAGTTCATTCAAAACGTTTGACAAATAGACCCGAAATATAAAGGGTGAAAGCCCTTCTCTATGAAATGTATCCTTTTCTTTCGGCACCGCCTCCGCCTACACGTACACTCGATATTAATGATGTGATCTTAGTTCAATGTCTCCCACTACCTCCACTCGACATGAATTAATGACCAGCATTTCGTTCACTGTGCCCACATTCGTATCATCATCATCAGTGACAAAAAGGTAACATTGATACTTACTTACATTTGAATGCTTGCAAGAACAAACACCAGATTGGGTTAATTAAAACTATATGGAATTTTGGCAGTCGATGAAAAATAATTAGGTATACTCTTTCACCAGTTACAAGTAAAGTGTTGATTAGTTACTTTTAGAAATAATTTTATGCTATATTGAATTATGCACTCGGTTTATTGCATCCTTCGATAGGCGAACTTTTTAATGTTTGGTACTTTTACTCGTACCGTATAAACAAATGTATTCAGCTCCATCATCCCTAGTGACCGGTGACTGTAAATGGCGGTTAGCGTACTTGACACTTTACTCAGAGATTGTGAAAGAGGCCCTAAGTAATGGGTAAATACTAACAACCAGAGCTTTTAAGAAGAGCATTAGTTTATTTTGATTATGAAATAGAACTTGTCAAGTACTTAAACATTAATAATTAATAATGTAACGTGTAATAATTATAACGTTTTGTTACCTACATACATTTGTTTGTAATATCTAATCCTGTGGGTATTTATAAGTGGATAATAGGTAAGGAACTTCCGTAATTATTATTACTAGGGTACATGTGAATTTACAAAAAAACACAAAGCAACAACCGCCAAAATATTTGACAGTATTTAATAAAATATTTCTGGGCTATCGCTCGTGAAAGGCTTGGGCGGGTAAAGGATTACCGGCAATAGTTTCACGGTTAAGTGTGCCGATCGCTGTGTCGGCACTCGGCACCGATACTACGCCACTATACTTGGTGCGTTTCGTAAAGACTTGTTGCTTGGTACAAACCACAAACTTATGATGAAGTATTTTATAGATTCCATACTGAAACATTATTTGTTTCTTGATATTTTTGCGAATACAAATATCTAACACATTATACTATACTAGATGGACGGGCTAGACGTACCTTGTACCTAGGTATAGTCTATTGCAGTTCCTAAGGAGTCAAATTGCATAAATCAATTCCTTATTCGTTTAGTCATTGCTTTGTCAAGTTCTTTCTAGACCAAATTACCCAAATTACATTTTAAGCCTTAACAACGAAAACAACAATGAAAATCATTAACAAAAAAATTAAAACTGTATAGCTCTGTTAATGTCTGTTGAGATATTGTAAGGTATAATAATTTAGCCTTACGTGGTATTGGTTAATTTGTCCCGAGGACAGTTCGTGGATAAAACGGCTATATATTATAGCTACGTTTGTGACGGTTAACATTAGAAAATCTTCGCACGAGAAAGAACATGATGATGGTTGTCACTAAAAAAAAACTATTTAATGGACCAAATACACGGTCAGTCCATCGCGTCAAATTAACTGGCGTGAAGCCAAAATTTGATCGTGAATGGTAAAAACTGATGGCTTGATGTCAAACACTGGATTTCAAATTGCGCCGTTGGGTCACGTCAGTTTATCGCCCCAACTGAGTGAGTGTAGAAACCAAGGAGGATCGAATACATTTCTATCCTCCTCGGTAGAAACACTACGCCGTGGCATCTTGTCGCGCTTCCGAATCAGAGCTCATGTCAACGTCACTCGACCCGGTCAAACCGTAGAGTGATTATTAGCCTACTTGTTGGAATTATACCTTTATGCGGTCAAACTCAAACGCATAAATGACAGAAAATTGAACTGATCGTGTGTGGGCAAATTTTTTTGGGTGGCTCCATTTGATTTAAATCGTTTGGAGCCACGTCAAACGCTTGACCGTGTATTTGGTCCATAAGAGTTTCTGTGCCGACGCTACTCGTGTTCACGCACACATTCGTAGTGTTGCGTACTTCATTACTAGAAGTAAGGTAAAGCGCAAGTTGCTTCATTGATAACAGAACTATAATAAGGGTGATGTTTTATTTTATATCCAGGAAAATTATTTTAGCAATTCAATTATATATTTTTTGTGAATATAATATAGGTAGTATAGAATCAGCAAAGTATGCCTGCCGTCGCGTTTGCGGGGCAGTTGCCGGCTTCACTAATTAGGTATATGTTTTTTAGGAATTTTTAACAGTTTATGGCCGCTTGGTCTATGGCTTTCCCCAGCGCCGTCATATATTTAAGTATATTGTTATGTGCACACAATAAATAAATAAATAAAGTTTTATTATACATGCTAATTGACAATAGTAAATATTAAGGAGTTTTAATTTGGAGAAGTTTTCTTTTTTAACTTGGACCACAAAAAACGCCTGTACCCAGAGGGGATGTCGTTAAGGCGTTCGTTTTAAATAGTCTCCGAAGGTATTGTTTGGTAGACAGGCATTGTCCGAAACATCAGAAACACTCTCGTGTTCGCTCCGGTGGCTTCGTTAAATGTCGCGTTCAGGAAATGCGATTTTAACAGCGAAAACATCAAAATTACAAGTCATCGTAGTACACTCTACTGCCTTTGGGCAAAAGGGTATCTTTTCATTACCGTGTTTTACACAAACAACGGTATACAAAACACATTTCTAAAGGATTCCTCTTATAATAGTTGCACACAAATGATTTATCCGGAAGGGATTTGGAACCTAATGGGTTAATATTGTGGGACACTGGTAAAAAATTTAGAACGCAACATTAAACACAATCTGTTGTTATCTAGCTAGAACATTATAAATTGATTTTTTGTCTAAGAGAACTTCAGCCAGTTGCTGAAGTTGCCAGTTGATGTAAGAGCTTAGTTGCCAACGGGAGCTGCTGGTCGTAGCAATACATAAAAAATAGGAATATGAAGGTACGAATGTATATGAAATTTCTGAGATATAATATAAAGGTTTGGATGGAAACAAAAAAGTGAAATTAATTTCATACCTAGTAGGTACGAGTACAATTAATTTGTAATAGTGCAGAATTTGTTACATTTTTGCAGGTTGAATTCTTATTATTACTGACTAAATACCATATTTTCCATGAAATCCTAGCTATAATATAGATATCACCCATCTATAAATGTTTTTTAAAATATTGAAATTTCAGGCGTAAGTTTTTTTTTGCGAGTTCAATAAGTGTCGTGAATATCTTGCGTCGCATTCTGTCTGCGGTTATTCGCAGTACCTATTACTGAATTCACTCGTTCGTACAAGGTGCCTTAAAGTTTGAAACTGTTTTGGAATTTCAAATTTTGTTCCATCGAATTTTGATCATGCGAAAGTAAAGGTATGATATGTGAGGGGTTCGCGGCAGGTATGTCCGTATGGCGCGATCGGTCTTTTAACATTTTAGAAAAAGGGCCATTTATTAAAGTAGAGCCCTTTAATAATTATCGAAACTCCATTCCGACATATTCGCTACCTGCCGTCAATTTGCCATTGGGCCCTTTGTCTGGTGGCGTGGCGCCCTAAAGGGTTCTAATTTTAAATGCAGCATGTAACTATTTCGCCTTTTATTCGTTAATTTCTCTTTCGCGGTGGTTAGCCCGTTCGCCCGCTGGACGCAATATGGCCTCTTTTTTCTATTCGATAATAATACTAGTACAAGCAAGGGTAAGCAATTAACTGGGTACCCTATTGCAGACCTTTTGCGGTTGTGCTCCATTTAAGTTTTTCTTATTGTGGTCAAGTTTTACCTACTATTATTTTATTTTGCAACTTATTTATTACAAGAGAGACTGGAATGCTTTTTTAATTATTTTAAATTCAAAATAAGTTCTAATTGTATAAAATAATTACATATGCCTATGTATATTATACATATATAAATAGGTTATACATAAATATATACATAATAAATGAATATATTTCAGTACCTACCTTGTTTTCAATAGTTTTCTTTTTTTGTTTAGTAGCTAGGTATTAACGAGTTTTAGTGTAATAAAAAAGTATTATCCTCAGCTTTGTAATGATTGTGGTCGAATTTCGTTCATCGATCATACTTTTGTAGTGGCCGAAAACAAAATTTGGCAGCTCGCCTGGCGTCAGTGACCACCTACAGAAATTGTAGCATGTAAGTAGGTACTTATTTGGTTCGTTGAGTGACTAATGGATGTCATACTGTTCACTCTTTAGAGAAGGAATGTGCTTAATAAGATTGAGATTTAATAATAAAAGTAGTTTTAATAATATACAGATTATTATTTAGAGAAGAGATATTAATATAATAGTAATGTAGGTTTTCGCAAAGAGACGTAAATACAATAAGGTTTTGCGATATTATCGTATAAAATTACACGGATGACGGAGTCTGGAGGACCGTGGTTAGCGTCCGACGAGCGTGTGAGTAAACAATGGCGGCAGGACGTCCATCTCGGCAGTTTGTCCGCAAACAGAAGGATCGAATGAATATCGACAGCGTGTTTGTGGTTGCATATCGCGTTACAACAACAAATAACCATGTTTATTTGTATTGTGTCGGCAATCAGACGTAAACCATCAGCCACGAAACGCCAGATAACCCCTCGCTTGTGCGTAATGCGATGCAGTTGCCACGGCAACAGTGCAACCGCCCCACACGAGAAACCATAAAAAAAAACACAAGAAAAACAGAAAACTCACTCGACCTCACCCCGCGTTCCTGTCGACGCGAATGTCCGAGAGTTCCCTTCTTTCAAACATAATTTATGGTTTCGGGGAAATAAAACATAAAAAATAGAAAAGGAAAAACGACGGCACGCACGATAAAAAAGCTCCTCGTAAAAGTGCGAGAGCGGTGCGGGGTGCCGGCGTCTACCCGCTCCCGCCCAGTGATCGCGGGCGGTAACCCTTCCGCTGCCCGCCTTCCACCGCCCTCACACCCATCGCACTAAAGGGTTAGCCCGACTTACCCCTTGCCACTATTACATCTATATACACTACGAATATACCGCGGTTATATTTCCACTTATGTTACAATCACAAATTGTAAGTCCATTATTGTCATTGCGTTTGATGAGTGCGCGTTTATGCTAGTGTTGTCTACTGAAGCTGTCAATTGCCAGGTTACTTTGAGCATCATTTCAGATAACATTCAAGTCACAGTTTAAACGAGTAAGTATTTAAAAAAGATATTTTTTATGATAAAAAAATGGAGAATGTAATGAAAAGCGTATCTATTAGCATTGGTTAAATGCATCTGATTGCAAATATATATCTAAATACTCTGATATACAGACTTAAGAATGCTATCTGACGCCAATGTTACAGTTTTTTATATGGTCTACGGATGAAACTGGATTTAAAAATATAGTCGAACGTTTATGGCACCGATTAAAAAGAAGCCTTAAAAAGAATGATTAAAAAGAATGAAGAAAGAGTTGGGTGGTTAAGAAGTAGTTACCGGAGTAACAGACAGACGCGGAAAGACTTAAATTTAAACTATGTGTAATAAGGGCTGTTGTAGTTCTACAAATCAATAATAGATGGCTCTTACGACTGAAAACAGTTAAAGGAAGAAGCTCTATGTCTGGTTCTCTATACTGATCTAATTGTTAAGATGGAATCTTAAAAATACTATTCCAGACGTGTGTTTTCCTAGAGGCCGATGCCTTGTGTAGGTAAAAGTATCAGTGATGAAGCACCGAAGGCTTCGCGTAACGAGAGTTTGATGTAAATGCGTGGGTCATGTCCATGTTGTGCAACTCACGCGGCAATTCGGCACCCTTCGGCTCCCGCGGCGACCAAACGTCTCGGCGACGCCAACCCATCACTTCACCCTCGGCCTGCAACACCCGCGCTCTCCACTCTTACGGATACGGCACATATCCGACGGGGCGGGCCACGGATAGCCTCAAGTAGAACCGTATTTACTTATGTTATGAACAATATATTTGGTAATCGAACTATACGGTAAAGCCACGGCGCCATAGCCATATCGTTCATCTAAGCATACGTACGTTCTGTGTACATCAGAATTTGGGGTTGATAATTACAAGCTTGTAATTTTTATGGTGATAATTAACTGTGATATACAAATAGAATGTACTTAATTTAGTTAATTTATAAAGTATAATAAATATTAATGTGCATAAATTACGTTTTTAACTGGTTTTAAAAAATCAAGTGACTTTTATATGCACATGTTAGGCGTTTAAATTTCGCTGCGAACTGTGAGACTGGAGTCACCTAGTAGTGAAAACTACCAGCGACCCATTTGGGCGTTTCGCCGTCCCGCCTACGTATATGTGCGAAATCCTTAAGAAACCACATACTGACACCTCTATGTGTGCAAGTTTCAACTTTCTCTACGCACATTTTTATCGATACTTACCATTTTTGATGAAATCCTCACAAAGTTTGTAACTGCTAGACTTTAAAAATATAACAATAATACTTATTATAAATAACTAGCTATTACACGCGACTTCGTCCGCGTAACTTAAAAATATAGCCTATGTTACTCGCTGATAATGTAGCTTTCTTTAGAAGAAAGAATTTTAAAAATCGGTCCATTAGTTTTTGAGTTTATTCATTAAAAACAAAAATGCAAAAATAAATACAAATAATACAATTAGTATAGATTTTGTTGAAAGAATTTTAAATATGGGAGTTCGCCATTAAGGGATCTTGGTAACGCATACCTACTAATTTATTAGCTTTATATCCAAAATCATTAATTGATACCGTAATTAATTAAAAGCTAATAAAAATAAATAAACAAATAAAGGAAAACCAATATTTTTCAGATACTTGTAGGCTGAAGTGTTTGTGTTTAGTGTGTGTGTTTAAATGCGTCTAGATCAATCAAGTAGGTAAATCTAAATAAATATTAATACTTTATTTATTAATAGCATATTTTATTTACTAAGATGTGAAAGTTGAAACCTTATGTAAATAGAGGCCGTAAAAATATTAGTAAAATTGTGTAGGGTGCATTAAAATAACTTATCGATATCGACATAGACAGTGCCGGCCATTTGGACAGATGATTTTTTCTCTTTGTTTCCGCCCACCTCCGCCCGCGCCGCCCGCTCTGCTTTTTGGCAATCTTATTTATTGCCGATATCTCCACCCTTAGCCGAAGGAAAACTCACATCATGTTAATTTCCTGTGAGTAGTTCGGTCACACGACCGTCGTGAAATACGCCATTAGAAGAAATAAAATATTTCTTTTCGAATTCCAGGCCTAACTTTATAATTTTGACTAATATTTTTTTAATACATTTTTGGAGATCAGCAAAGAAAAACGCAAATATTCTGATATTATTTTGTCCTTTCATTTAGTTACTCAAAATTCCTGAAATTTGCTTGAGTTTCATGTTAATTTAATTGACGAAATAGATTAATTATTATTAATGAACAGTTTTTATTTTTAAACAAATTAATGTAAGTAATGAAATTTAAAAAGTTTCATCTAAACTAAGTATCTTGTTTGTTGCGCAACGGCTGTACCCATTTTGATATTGTTTGATGGTATTTTAGGTTAACCTTTTTTGCAGTTTTATTTACTTCATGTTCCTGCTTAAAAAATGACACACCACAAATCTAAATAGACATGAAATAAAAATAAAATTTAGACAGGTATAGTTCTAACATAAGCTTGAATTTCTATTTCTATATTGGTTTTTTTTCAATGTTTCTATAGGTATTTTCCAGTACCTATTCTTATATATATTATATAGGTATCCAATACCATGTTCTGTAATTGACAGTACCTCATCATTATTAGGTTCTTACAGTTAAATAAGTTTTTTTATCTTATTTTGTCGTTCTACAACTCAGATTAGTAAAATCTGTTTTACTAATCTGAGTTCTACAAGTATCATGTTTGACAATTCCTTTGGTCAACTAAAATTACTAATACCTAAGTACTTAACTTACTTAAATATATAGTTTATAAAAAAAATTATACATGCACTGTTTGTTCGCATACTTGAGGAAAGAGTGTGTTAGATTTATTATTAGCTAGTAAAACTTGTACAATGTTTTTGTCACAAGTCTGTATAAGAATAACGACTTCTAACATCTGATCCAAATATCCACAGGGTCCTTCACTTATTTAAATTCACATTTTTAGTAGCAAATTTACATTAGACACCGCATAAGAACAGATACTGAGGTATATCAGGGAGAGGATGTCGCGTCCCTTCTTGTGTTGTAAATTGGGGGTCACACAAAAACCGTTGAGCCCTTACCGGACCCATAACGTCCAGCCGTTCGGTCATGACGGTGAAAAAGTAGGGTTCTGCCTACTTTTACGTTTTTTTTTCTCCTCCGATATACCTTACGCGTGAATAACAATTCGCAATGTATTTTTTTACAAGACACAGATCGCCAGTAACCAGTGCTATTATTGAACGGTTGAAATTTTAGGAAAAAAATGTAAAATTACCGAGGGGACAATTTTAAACACATGCGCGAGCGCGTCAAATCTTCAGCCGGCGCGCGTACGCCGTTCATGAGCGTATTATGGCTTTTTTAAAGCGAAACAGAAGCACGGGGGAAGAGTATTTTTTAAAAATAAAAACACCTTTTTTAAGTGAAAAACATGTCCCCGCCAGTCGGATCCAATTGTTGCGTGTCTGATGAGCACGAGTTCGGTTTTATATGTGTGGTGTGGCAGGGATTTTTTATTGCGTGGTGTGTGCCACGAGGTAAACACGGGGCACTTTTAAATCAATATCTTTTCTTTCTTTTCTATAAAACTCAATGTCTTTGAATGCGTGTCTACATTTCTTACAAAACCCTTTAATAGTATCCGCGATTTCGCCTCGGGCGTGACAAATTTTTGAGTATGCGAAAATGGATTCTTTTTGTATTATTTCGTGTGTCATACTATTTACACAAGAGCTCACGTCGAATGTACTTAGGAATTACAATAGAAGTGAATGTTCTACTATTGTGTATTTATCGATTTGAAATCTACTTTTTGTAGCTTCTAAGCACTATGTAGGTATAGACTGGCTGAATCCGACAACGCTTTATACTGTGGCGTACGCGTGAGGCGCATGCCACTTATCAGTTCCTCACAACATCAGCCAGTGAAAGTCCAGTCAAAATCGGGCCAGCCGTTTCGGAAATTAGCCGTAACAAACAGACAGACAAAACTTATTTTTTTTTTGTTATAAGTACAAGTAATACTTTGATATTATAAAATTGTAGTTTAGTATATCCCTACTAATATTATAAACGTGAATGTGAGTTTGTTTGTTACGCTTTCACGCAAAAACTACTGAACCGGATCACCATAAAATTTCGCATACACGTTGTCTGATACACCAGAAAGGACATAGGGTACCTTTCATCCAGAACGCGGACGAAGTCGCGGTAGCAAGCATATATTAAGCTAGTACTTAATATATGCTTGATATTATAACATTTGGTAAAAGGCAGTTATATTGTCATTGCAAAAAGACACTTCAATTTTATTTTATGTATAGATAGATACATAAGTACAAACACATACTTATATGTATGTGAGTAATAGGAAAAAAAGCTTCCTCGAAATGGGAACGGAGCAAAAGCGAAGGGCGACACCGAAAGAGGTGAACAAGTCACAACTACTTTTTACTCCCCCTCGTAGGGAGTAAGGGAGGGCCGGCCCTCCGGTCCGTGCACGCACACAGCCGCCCTCCGGTCTCAGGAGATGAAAGTTT
Source organism: Synanthedon formicaeformis (assembly GCA_945859745.1). Lineage (NCBI taxonomy): Eukaryota > Metazoa > Arthropoda > Insecta > Lepidoptera > Sesiidae > Synanthedon > Synanthedon formicaeformis. The sequence continues at coordinate 4,612,172 of OX243957.1, forward strand.
TTGTGGGGTTAAAGGAACTAACACATACGCACACGTGAGACAACAAACGTGCGTGGTTAACTCTAACTTTAATTGTGTCTTTTCAATCGATATCTCGTTATTTACTTAACGGAACGATTCTGACTCGTAATACGATTCGGAACATAAAATTCTTTGAAAAATAAAAAAGATATAAGGGCCTGGCAAAATATACAAGGGAAATAACGGCCGATACTTTTACCAAGCGTTGGATCTTTATTTTTAGATATCTATTATGTCCATGAAATTTTATTCTAACAATTGGTGAAATAATTTTTATATTTCACCAATTGTTAGAATACAGGTACCTTTACAATACAGGTAGGTACCTAGATAAGACTAGCTTGGAGGTCGCGGCTTCATCCGTGTAAGACGAACTGGTAAGTTGTCTGTAAACTATGCTTGGCTGTAAATAAGTGAATAAATACTTATATCTAATGTTGCACAGTGCCACCACAGTGCAAACTGGTATATGAATGCGTCCCCATACGTCCAGCCACCCTTCGCTATCCCTTCCTGCAAAAAGTGGACAATTGCATACTGACTCATTGCTTAACATAATCAATAGCTGAATGCTTTTGTGCAGACCGCTGTAGTTTAGGGTAAAGTAAATAAAAAAATCCATTGTACCTACAACGTATCAAAGTATGAACGAATTATTATCAAATCCGACAAGAAAATCTTAATGTTATCATGTTTTTTTTTACTCGTGTAAAAACTAAAATAACTAAACTATTTATTTAGTTATATGGCGAGGAAAACAATTTAACAGCAAAGACATTTAAAAATAATTGGAATAATTATTTTTGTTTATAAATAATTTGGTTATTTATAATATCTACTAATATTATAAAGAGGTAAAAGTTTTTACTTTCATTCGTTTGAATGTAAGTAGGAGAAAATCTTCGCAACTAGGTACTCATCCAATTTGAAAAAAATCTTTCATCCATAGTTAGAATAGAATTTCAGGATGGACATAGGCTTATCCACGCCTATGTCCATCCTGATGCGCGGCTTTAAGATCTGGAGATGAAGCAGGATGTTTTCAGGTCTCCTTATTTTGAAACCAGCCGCATATTATTTATACTTTGAAACCTATTATTCAGCTTAAAACTTTGAAATACAGTAGTTTAATATTTATTTAAAAGTTTTTTGTACAGATCCTGATCGTATATCTCGATATAAACTTGTAAATCTGTTTCACTAAAATCGAATTGCAAGATTACAATCTTGTTAGAAGGATATTTTTTTATAGTTTTTACAACGCTATCAAAATCAATAAACAATGGTGGCCACTTAATTATGTTTTCACGCTCTGTGAGTTGTTTGTTGATAAGTTTTTTTTAAATCGCTGCTTTTCTTAGAAGGATGAAATCTTGAAAGGATCGGACTAATGTATACCTAATTTTAAAATTCTTTTCTTTAAAAATATTCTTTTAAAAGAACGCCGTTTTTAAATTAAAGTAACAACACATTACTTAACTCTTTCAAGAGACACAAGATTAGAAATAGCAATTCTAAAATATTCATGACAGTTTCATATTTTATATGCGTATCATTTATTTTGTATACTTACTTAAATTATATATTCTGTATTATTTTTTGTATGAAGAGTAGACCATAAAAAACTACCATATCCGCCATAAATATGTCTTGATTTGTTCTTATAGTCTCTATTATAGTGGTATACTTATTGAAGTATAACTAACGTACGCAGCAATAATAGTTCCATGGGTATACTACAGTAGTATGTTGTACATGGTATGCGTCATATATCAGCTACATAATTAAAACTCATTTAACCAGGATACTAAGAAATTCTAACTTTAATTACACAGTACTCAGTCTATAATGTAAAACAGTAAATGTAAAATGTATAAAAAATATATTTTTATTTATTATGATTTCATGATTCCTGTTAGATATTTATGTAATCTTGAGTGCGTTTAATAATTTAAAATAAACTTTTATTTAAATGTTTTTTGATGATAATATTAAAAAAAGAAAACACAAAATAAATATCTCCTTTTTCTGTGGCAATAATCACACCGACTTTAGGAATAATTTAAAATAATGTATAAGTAATCGCTTCTCGATACCATTAAAATAGATTCAGTCGAATCTATCGACCCATGGATTTCCAAAAATACGGAAATCATCGGGCGGAATATTTAGTTTGTCATCGATTACGCAAACTGTTTCAAGGGTGCGCCGTCCTCGGCCATTGTGAAAAAAGTACGAGTGTATATAAAAACTGATGCAGCTGTTGGGGAAGCACACATGCGAATTGTAGCGAACACGACCTCTGAACGGAACGGAGTATGTGTATTGGAAGCGAGCGGCACATGTGACCTTGTGGAACGACTGGTGTGATCATGTAACGGGTAGCTCCCTGCACCACGCACATAGCGCACTCAAACAGGAAGGGTTCGGGGTTCAATCCGAGACTCGGCAAGGGTTCACACGAACGGACTGACGCCCGCCGACGCGCAAGCGCACACGAGTTTGCCAAAAAAATGCAGCACAAAGCACAATGCGTCACTGTTTTTATCGCTAATACAGTAGATTGTTCGTGAATTTTATTTTCTTCACAAAAAAATGTAATATCATCAACTCGTTCACGCCCGACGTTTCAAAGGGAGCTCTTTGAAGAGGGAATCGAAAAAATGTGAAAACTGGTAAAAAGTGGGTCAGAAAGGGGTGCTTTTGAAACTAGTAATCACTACCTCGCGACTATCGATTGCCGTTATTAAATAAAATAAAAAAACGCTTTTGTTAACGACAGTTGTGAATTACGATTTTTTATTATGGCTTCGAATAAAATAAGAGACCAATTTTGTGTATTGAAAGAGAAAATAATAATGAAAGGATCTATTTGCTTCGTTTTTAATTGTTGTATTCCTTTATTGAGAGAATTCGAGATGGACATTAGAAATGTTCCTTTTTATTTAAATTATTATCATCAAACTACTACAACATGGAACTCGCGTGCCATACAAAACACTACGAATGTTATGGAACATTTAAAAGTGACATATGCGTAGAGCATGAACTGTCATTTAAAACAAAACAAACATAATAATAAGTACGTAATTTAAAGAAAATGTGACTTTACGTCAAACCATTAGAGTTTAAAATGAAATAGTAGAAGTTGATCGTTACTACCTTTTACCATTGACGCGTGAAGGCAAGAGTCCGCCATGATTCTGTCAAAGGCGTTCTTTTTATGTGCCGCTTTGGCATTTGTGACGCAAATTCCATTGTAGTATTTCGATGATTATTATAAACAATTTGACCAGTTGAGCCAACTTCGAGAAGGAGGTCAATTGTCGAATCCAGCTCGGATTATAAGCGTTCGAGAAGATCCAAGATATCTTCTCGTCCAATATTTCTGTGTCTTAAAAATATAAGTTTTCGAACAATGTGTGTTGCCATGCCAGTGATAACATAATATGGCGCTGAAGCGTGGTTTTTAACTATGGATCTCGTGAGAAAGCTCGCCAAGCGCAGCGTAGAATGTCCAGCCGCAAGGTGGACAGACGATCACAGGTTAATCCAGATTGCTTCTGACAGGTCATTTAGGAAAATTATGGGAGATACCTATGTCCAGAAGTGGACGTCTACGGCTAAGATGATCAATCAATCAATTGCTAAGAGTCAATTGCTAAAAGTGCTAATAAGTCATTACTTAACTAGGCTATAGGAGAATATAATAGTCGCCAAGCACTGACGGTCTTCTTGACTGCAGGCCACTGTATGCTATAAATAACACGTCAAAGGTGCTAGGAAAGTATAGGAAATAAGCTCTGGCATCCCTTCCTTAATACTTAATACTCACTGGAAACACAACAGCACAGCCTCAAGAAAGACTACTTTTAGCTAGTTCATAAATTAACATAGCATATTCTTTCGAATAATACAAGCATGATACAAAATTTAATAGTACAAAACATGTAATATAACTCAAAAAACTAAAAAAAAAAACCGCGCAAGTAGTAAAAAATGAAGTCTCTATCATTTATAAATTAGTTCCGTGGACAGCCACGCTGTTCATCCCTTTATCAGTTTACAATCGGCCACAATAAAAGGGTACGAAGTGATTGTTAGCTCACTTTTTATATCATTTCTTTTTTTTTGCTTTTAATTTTACGATTTATGTGATATTTCTGTGAAAGCTTCCACAGACAAATATTATATTAACGACCCTTGAAACCGCTAATCGAAATTTATCATTTCCACCCATTACGTAAAAAGTCCTTTTATTAATGTTTAACTACGTCAATTAAATATTATTATCGCAATTATTTCGTCAATTTAATACACAGTAATTAGTTGTTTGTTTGAAATGAAAAATTTAAAACATTGTTTTCCTTTATTATTTGTTGTAATAAATGAATGGGAGTATTTAACCGCACATAGGAAAAGCAATGTCATGTTTTAAACAAATTATTCTAATTTTCAATTGAAAATACTGATTGTACGTCAAAGCATGCACATAAAAAGAACTCAGACTCATCTATTTAATATGGTAAATACCTGTTACATTTATATTCCAATATTAATAGCCCATTTCTCTATCAATTCCTAAACCATTGTCCCTATCCCTACAACGGACAGTAGCGCTCTTACAGCACCTGTCCTGTGGCATTGCTTGTGTTTTAAGCGACTGTAGCCACCTACCATCAATTAAACCGTTAACTTGTCTGACGAATTTCACGAGAATATTAAAAAAATAAATAAAAACGGAAACTAAGTAATTCCGCATGGAGTTCTTCTTTTCCAGTGGGGAATAGAGAGGAAATACCTACTGTCCTAGTAATCGTAGCCCTAGTCCTAGTAATGTCCTAGTAATAAGCTCCTTTGGTTTGACTCTATGATTTATACAATTCCTTATTATTTCCTTAATACAAGTAGTACAATTTTTCTGCCATTAGTAATATTGTTGCGTTTCATTATAGTTGTGTTTAGGTTTTTATTTTTTGTACCTTAAATGAAATTGCACATGACTTTAAAATACTTTAAATTTTCCATATTTGTAAATGGATTCAATATGAATACTCACCGCATGAGGTAAATGCTGTACCTTTAAATTGTTTTTATTGCTTATACAGTGTGTAGTTGTGTACACTATTACGTTGATTAATAAATAAATTAGAGCATTTTTTGATGCAATGTGTTTATTTTATTAATAAATACTAAAAAATAAAGAATAAAATATACATTATTAAAAAAAAACTATTTATCCAATGTATCATTTTATAAAGTGGATTCATGCTAATTTCGAAGAATTTAAAAAATAAAAGGTCCCATGAAAGTAAGATTAATTCACATGAACAACCCCTTTACCTGTAATGCGAAATTACACGATGTTTACACGGCCATTATGTGTCTACAATTCCCCAACCCTTCCATTGTTACTTTTTTCACGCATCCACTGCACTTGTGCACCGGACGCGTCGTAATTGGCCTTGAACGATGCTTTCATGCACGCCACACACACGTCTTGCGTCAACTATGAAAGGGTTATTTTTTATGTCTACAATGCGACCGTAAGACGTGTCCCAGAAAGGAATTATGATTGAAAAAAATATTGGTTCGTTAAGGGTTAAACTTTTTATGACATCTGAAGTAAACAACTTTCTATAAAAACGTTTTTTAGCCGGGTGCACCTGTTCTAATAAGTCGATATTTTTCTTAATTTTGTGGCGTTATATTTGACAAGACTGCGAGAGGGACCACGGGATTAAATAAGCCGTAGGACACACTGTTTCGCAGTCATAAACTGGGCAGCCCGTCTTTGACGGCAGTATCTTATTACGGGAAACTATACAGTTAAATAACATCATGTATTTTGTAGTATTTTGGTGAGTGAGTAAGGAAGCCAGAGCTATTTCCCTATTTCTTCCCAATATCTTATTTCTAATCCTCCTAAGGTTGGCAACGCACATGCAGCACCTAATGGCGTTGCTTAGGTTAATAGACTACGGGTGATAATATACCTACCTACCATCAAGTGGACCGGCAGCCTGCTTGCTTATAGTAGTGGCAGCCACACTGCATTTTACAGTCATGAATTGGGCCACCGTCTAGGAGACCACCCTCTAACAGGTCACCACCGGGTAATAATTACATCATGTGGCTGTTGTGTGTCGGTCAGTGAGTGTTATCAAAAGTTGTTTAAAAATACCTTCTCATTAAAAAAGTTATTTTTCTGATAAAGGGGCAATTTAATATTATTCAATAGATGCGATTACGTAAAAACCTTTTACCATAAATTTTAATGCGGCAGATGTAGAGTCACAGGCTACAAAAAGGTTATCGATTATCGCATGATCCAATTAATCGATACGGAAACAATCGAACGGACCGTAACTCGACGGCACTCAAATAGCTCTATCAGTATCCATTCGAATTAGGGTTATACGATATTTTTTCTCAAGACACGCGACTTGGTTACCCCTTTTTTAATCGGATTTTGAAGGCGCGTGTGGTGGCTTTTTTATGAACAATAAAAACTCAAATCCACCTTATTGCAGCCGTTATACCATCAGTTTTTTGTTACTTTCCGATGAAACGCGATAGGTGAATGTTTTAATTAGTCATTTTTATTTCCGTGGTTATAAATTCAATAATATAATATCTAGACATGAAATTTGTTTGTATGTTTATATTGATCTGTAAGACTAGTAAACGGTTTACCAAAGGGATACGAAGTAGCGGGCACAACTAGGTACGTAGTATTCTCATAAGTTCAAATTTCTCCATACTAATATATCCTCATGGAAGACACCATATTATGTAAAATATAGATGTGTGGTGTACATACAGAAGAATACCATCAAATAACAGCAAGTAATACATTCTTAGCATCATTAGCTTATCTATTTCTAGGAAACTGTATTGCCTCCTTTTACCCGTATCAAGTGGTCCGCGAGCGTGCCACATTTATCACAAAAAAAACAACTCTATACATACAATTACAAAGGTTTTTTTTGAATACCTATCATACGCCTAATGCTATAAATAATGCACGAGGAAATATGTGTCATTAGCGGAAAATATTTTATGGATTGGACCGTGTAAAAGAAAGAAGTATGGAATGTCATTAATATTCAAAACGTAACTAGGAGGGATTATAAAATAATAGGAGTAATTTGGAGCGGCCCGTTGCCGCTACGGGTAGCTTCGGCCCCGCCCGCTCTCGCTGGAATTTCTTCATAAGATATGCGTGAAAATATGTCAGCTTTATTACATTTTTCCAAGTGACTTCCTTCTATAAAATCTCATATTTGACCCTTGATTTTAATTTGCTATAGTCTTCGTGAAAATAAAATCTAATAAAATAATATTTTCTAATATTTATATTAAACACACAATAAGCTTTTTACAACGTCTTTTTTATCACCTTTCTAAGGTTTATACATTTATACAAAATTTTATTGTTCATTTATTTCTCAATGGCGAAGATATTTTATTAATAAAATATCTCACAAAGATCACCCAGCAGGCAAAAGCTGAAGTTTGAAAAAGTTTAAAAGATAAAAATTAAGAGTTTTAAAGAGATATTGCAATAAGCTCGATTCGTACTTTTAAACATGCTGATCTTGGCCATACCTATTCTTGCTGTGAAACATAATAGTGTGGAGATTCATTAGGTAATTATAATATGATGTAACAGGCCTTTAAAGTAGTAACTAATTTAAAGTTAGGGCCTCTTTCACCATCTCTGAGTAAAGTGTCAAGTAGGCTAACCGCCATTTAAAGTCACCGGTAAGAAAGTGTACGAGTTTCACCATCTTCGAGTAGCATTATACTCAAGGGTAATTTCAATGAAATTGACACAAGATACTCGTAACATTTACTCGCCAATTAGCGTTACTTGAAAAGTAACTAATCAACACTTTACTTGTAGTTTTTGAAGGAGGCCTTTAAGGTAATAAGTTTTTAAAGTTTATTTTTAAAAGTGCTTTTTTAATATATACATGTATATAATATATACCTACTTAAATAGTTATTTTTCTTAATTTGAAAAAACAAAACAAAATTTATAGATATGGTAACATTTTAATTTTTAGTAATATCTTAATTTATATATCTTAGTTTTCATTAGTTTTTATGTTCAACTGTACAGAATCAGTTATTGTTAGCGAAATAATTAGGTAAATAACAAATATGATATAAAAACTATCGAGTAGTCATTTAGTAACTGATCACAGAATAAATAGTAATAGGTACTACAAGTACTATAAATGCTCTGGTTTGGAATTGATTTTTATTTGAGTTTTACTTACCCATTTTTTCATTACTTATCTATGTATTGCTCATAAACCTATAATTATTTTTGTTGAAGAATTAGATTTTTTAACAATACGATGACAAAAATGTTGTAATTAAGGCGACAAGTAATTACCGCTTATTAGTTTTTCTTTCGTCTTTAACTTATTAGAACGGGTGGAACGCATAATGTAAATTAACTTCGGTACAATTTTTTTAATTCACATTTTTTACTATAATTACACGTACGCAGTTTAGGTGACTTTGTAATTTATTGCTTTAAATTTCTTATAATAGCGTGCTGTTGTTTTTATAATAAGCGTGAATTTTTGAATTCTTTTATGTCCACTTTATACTCTTTGTAACAAATCATAAGTTTTGTTCTTTTTCTACATTTTGCGCAACAAAATGTTCAAAGCGACAATGAACATTGCGAAACGGTAACATACCGGTCAAATTTTTTATTTCGTCGAAAAATTTGAATATTCTATTTTTGTAAAATAGCAGCGCAGAAAACACAATACGTGGCCATTAAAAAAAAACAGACGCAATTGCTCGAGTTTTTAACATATTTTTTCATTCCAATATTGTATTCAAATTCCACTTTTTAGGCAGTAGTTACAAGAAGTAGCTCTCTTTAATAATAAAAATTTATGGCCAATGGTCAAAATCTTTTCGTCCTTTGTCGTTTTCTACACTGATTCTCCAAGTGCGTGTTGTATATGAGAAATTATTAAAATTAAAAACTCAAATTTGTTTGAATCTATGTTCTTTTAAGACAGAGTGGCAGACAGGCTGACGGTTAGGTGGATACCGTCGCCTAACTACACATGGGACACCAGGGAGCGTTTAGGTGTGCTGCCGATTATACAGGAATTTGTTTACGGGTCTAAGTATGTAAGTTACGAAGAATATAAGATTAATTATCAAGTTACTTATAAAAAAAAAACCATTATATGAGAAATATTGCAACAGTGCCTAATAATCTTCTCAATGTTGGAGTGAATAGGCCTCGTCTTTGCTACAAGGCTAGATGCTGGCCAAGAGCAAACCCATTTCTAAAAATCTAAGTAATAAATAAAAAGCCGGACAGTGTGTCTTTTTTTATGGTAAGGAAATATTTAAAAGTTAATTAATGATTAAAAAAAAGAAAGGTAAGTACAAAGTTGCTGAAGTTAAAGTTTAAATTTTAATTTTTTTAAATATCGGTTTATTAATAGTAATGTATGTAACATGTATATATTTAACTTTCGCAAGAAATAAGGGGCTTTCTTATTATTTTTTATTTTTATTTACAAAGCTGTATAAATATTTTCCAAAATAATGTATATATGTATGTACATTATATACACGTGAAGACTTTGAGTAGACGCGGCTAAACTAGGTACTAATAAAATATTTATTATTCAAAAACCGAACAATATACGTTAGGGTTGTTTCCTTTTAGAATTTTGGTCCAAAGCAATTGTGGTAACAAACAAATGATCGTAAAAGGCAAAAATTACTTAAAAAGTAGATCACATGACAAAGTAACAAAGGCATCCTTTTTGCGAATCTGTTTCAGTTTTACAATTGATATTCTTCACTCTTTTGCTGTTTTTTTGGACATATTATTATTCTGCGAAACAATATAATCGTCAAAGAAAAGGTTGTGTTGTGACCATGCATAAAAACTGTTTTGCACCCATTTTGCACTAAACAGCAACAAGTTTTGAAAATAGAAAGTTAAAATGTCCTTTAAACGATCCTTTTAAATGTTTCATTATTCATGGCACACTTCAATCGTGCTTTGAATTATGGAATTTATCAGTACACATATTATTTATTATTTAATTTATTGACTCAAAATTTAAACAGACTTTATGCACCACGATTGTCAATATTATTTTTTAAATCTTAATTGTAAAATGTCACTTGCAAGCCATCACTAGAAGTTAAGTTACTAACCTTACTGTATATCTATACTAAGCTCTTATAAAAAGAGAAGAATTGTATTTTTGTCTGTAATGAATATACTCCAAAACTACTAGACCGATTATAATAGTTCTCTCACGTATAGAAAGTTATCAGCGAGTACATAGGCTATACTATACTATATTTTATAAAGTTATGCGGACGATGTCGCCAAATGTGTACATGTTGGGACGTTGTTTCATCTATGGCATCTGGTTTTTACACCCATGTACATGCAAATAAATGATTTGATTTGTAAGATATTTTTATATGTTAAGTAGCTTCCAATGTAAAGAACAAGCATTCAGTTTTGAGGTAAAGTTTGAATTTATTATTTTTGTATATGTTAGATAACATATATCTGTAGCCATACGTACACGGGATAGGCTGATCAATCATGGAGCCTACCCCTTCTATCCCGCCCAGTGTAGACCGGCGCGCGAAAACAAGCCGTTGCTAGGCAACCGCACCCCGAGGGCGGGAGGGCACCCACACAACCCGATGCCGCATCCTAGGAACTCCACACATATGTATGACACACCACTTTACACTCCACCATAGCTACTGCACGCGGCTTCTGATAAGTCTAATAATTTTAATCGTTTTAATTTTTTTTATCAATACTAATAATAAATCTGTTAGGGTCGGTGATGGAGTAAGTTACTTTGTTTTCAGAGATATCGTGTTTATTAGGCTCTATACATGATACTGAAACTAAATTGACCATTTTTAGAATTTTTTTCTGTATGTATGTATGTTCCTCCATAACTCTTAAACGAATTAACTGATTTTCATGAAACTTGGTAAATAAACATTTAGACGTATGGGACACAGAAGCGTTTCTTTTTCAACGCGAACGAAGTCGCGGGCGCCAGCTAGTAATTCATATAAGTTTACATCTTGTTTGTTTTTGTATCACAAAAACTGGGAATTTTTAGTAGCTATGCATAATTTTGCCGATACGATACCGGCACCGATTTTTGTAGTAAATAATCGGCGATACCGATACCGATATCGATGGCTTAATAGATAATTAATCAAATAAGTAATGAAATAGGTAACTTGTATATCTTTCTTTATTATGCATAAAAGTTACTTAAATTTAAGGCCGTGCCTTGAGAAGTGTTAAGAATAAATTAATAAAAATGCACAATCAAAATTTAAAGAAAACATTTATTTATATTAATTTTTAAGAAATAAAAAAGAAGAAAGAATTAAAATATTGTATATCGGCCGATATATCGGTATCGGAATCGGTATCGTTACATACCTAAAAAAAACTAAATTAACCCAACTAACTACACATTCTTTCATAAAACATTTCTTCGCATGTTATGTTACAATTATCTCATTTAATTTTATGGCGATGGTCATGTTCTTATTAAACTTCTTAATAAAAAAAATTGTTTTTTTTTTCATGTAATCCACATTAAATACCAGAAATATCGCCAGATAGATTGTTGCCGATTCGTAACATTTCATTTCTTAATTATGTATATTATTTAATTAGAATATTTTACACGTATGTACATAATATATAATATTATAAGGTATTGGTCAAAACTGCATTTAAATCTGTTTCTGGTTTAGGAGAAATGAATAGAGAGACGAGATTTGTAACATTTTTATACTATTTAATTAATATAAGATTAATTTAATATTACATTTGTTTGCAACTTATAAAAATATTTTAGCACAAGTTGAGTTGTTTTACGGTGTGAGCAAATTCCACTCTTCTGTGCCCTTATCCTTTATCCTTATTTTATAAAAGCCGACAGTGCACTCGCATCCTGGGCGTCTACAAAATATAAATATTTAAATTGTAATGTAACATGACCGACTATCATCGCACAGCACAGTAGTTAAAGTATATCTAGAAAATTGAAAATTGGTATATATTTTATAAGGCAAACATCAACCGCTAACAACCCAAATAAAAGGCGGATCGCTATGTTAACATAATTATGAAGGTGTTTTCAAAAAGTAAGAGCGGTTAGTTAAATATGTTTAACCATTTCGTGTGATAATAATAAACGAACAAAGGTTACAATAAAATAACAGTATATTTATCTGGTAAAATGAGTTGTTATATTTGTAGGGGTAATTGGGAAAAGAAGAAAAGCGAGGTCCTGGCGGCGTTCGGCGCGGCGGTGATCCATCATCCCTCCGCTGACCGCTGCCCCCACACTACCCCCTTTCTTACTTTTCACTCTCTACATATTTTAAGGAGAGTAAAACTTTCCCTTCGGCCCCCATTCGCTCCTATTTTCCCGCTGGAGTTGTAATAGACTCGCGGCCAAAGAATTCTTTTCCGAAGTACTGATTTCAGAGACACTTCACGAATTTCGCCTGTCTCGTTATCGCTTACGATGACAGTTTCGTACAGACAATGTAAATTTCTTTTCAACTTAAAAGGGTCTTTATCTGATTCTCAACTTCTCAACTGCGTAACATTTACCTACTGCTTGTTTTTCTTACATCATTTAGGATTTATGTAATGTGAAATTAACTAAAGAATTCACCCAAATGAATTTTAATTGTGAAGAATTTGCTTTTAAATTAATGAAATCTAATTAATTTATAATTTTTAGTCTGCTTTTTATAGTATAACTCGTATTAAGCTTATCCTGGAACTAATCCTACTAAAATTTGATAATAACTGCGAAAGTTTGTGATTTTTATGGATGTATGCTATTATTTTACTTTACAATATAATGTTTCATTTAATTCTAAGTTATTTATATTTACGTATCACTACATATTATAAAACAAAGTCCTCCGCCGCGTCTGTCTGTCTGTTTGTCTGTCTGTTCGCGGTAAACTCAACTGCACCGATTTTCATGCTGTTTTCACCAATGGATAGAGTGGTTCTCGAGGAAGGTTTTAATATATAATTTACGAAGTAACGCGGGCGAAGTCGCGGGCAGCAGCTAGTTATATAGTATAAAGCTTCTGTCCCCTAGGCAGGGTCCTAAACTCCCTAGGCAGTTAAAAACTACTGTACGGATTTGGATGAAATTTAGCACACAGATAGTTTATTACCGCCGCCGTCACAGCGTTAAAGATGTGTCAGATATTTTTTCAGGTATTATATTTTTATTTTTTGAATGCGGACGAAGTAACGGACACCAGTTGGTTTTTATACCTATATTCTATGGGCAACAAAGTGCTTGCAAAGACATTAAGACACGATGTAAATTTCATTGAATGTGGTAGGACATATTTTTATAGAAAGCGTGTGTTGTTATTCGGAAGCATCGCAGATCGCAATGTGTATAATAAATGTAGAGAGGACGCGGGGGACGCTGACCAATGGCAGGACCTCCCTCAATCAATATGATGAACTTGCCCGCGAGGGGACGATCGCTCACTGATTTTTTCCCTCGCTGACAGGGCTCGGGAGGACGAGTTTTTGCGCCCTCATTGCACGCCACATGAGAAGGGCGCAAGCAATTAATAAGTGCTCGGTGAACTATGCTGCACTCCTCTATACTGTCCGATGCTTGTATTCTCCGACGAACCGTCAAATATTAAGAACAACATTGCCACTTCCATACAATTCTGACAGGTGATTTGACATTTGTGCGTGTTAAATCGATCGATTTAATCTTATGGGTGTTTAATTAAACCTCTAAAATTTTAATAAACTTATGTTTATTTACCGTTCGTTGTTAAGCACATCAATCATTAAATCTATACCAAACCATTCCAATGACTAAATAGTCATTGGAACATACAGTATTACCAAAGATTTAAAAGTATTACATACAATGCCTCTTTATACAGAACTAACGACGCGTCCCGGTTTCGCACATTGCAGCCCACTTCAGGACAATATTCATATAATTTTAATGAGTTTTACCATAGAAAATCTATTGTTTTATAAGATTATGAGTAGTATAAAGTACTAACAATACTTAGAGGTAAATCAGCAATTATTGTTGAATACATTTATTTAAATATTAAATGGATCATAAAGCTCTCTGTATTTTAATGTAACAAATTCTGTAACACATTAAAAAACCTTTTTAAGGATTTTGTAATTAGTAAAAAGAATATTCATACTTAATTTAATTTTTGTAAAGAATCATAAAGTAAATGCAAACGACGATTGAGCGAAGAAAAATATTTTACATCAATTTCTCATTCATAAGAAGCAATTAAAAAGCAATTAGACTTGATTACTTGATATTCATGTTTTGAAGACAAAGCTCTCTCTTTCTGTATTTAGTACGAAAACATCTCGCAGTTTCGAACATCGAAATCTTAATCTAAGTTTAAATTTCTTGGAGAATCGACAAATTTTGCACTAAGTCATTAAAGTATAAAACTTCGGTCATTTCGCTGGCGTTGCTTAAAAGCCTTTTTAGACGGAGAAAAGTAATCTTTCATTAGGGCGGGAGCGGCTAAAACGGAAGTTCTCTTTGAAAAAGAAAATTACACGTCGGATGTGCCCCCGAGATGGATTTTAATTACGTCAAACAAAGTTGGTAAAAGTGAAAGTTTGCTGGATACAGTCTCGCTGGCTGTTGCTGCCATTAATATCGACTTAGGAGTATCAATCATGCGCCGGCGGACCCGCGTTTACAACTCACTAATGATTCTCGCTTACTCACCCGCGCGCCTATTGCAATAAACTTTATCTTATTGAGACTCAGATTAAATAACAACTAAAGATAGAGCCTAGTGGACGGCAGAGTAAGCCGGTGACACTACGCCTTCGCCGTGTAAATTAAATACACGGTTACACGCACACAAATGCAATCAAACTACGTTTCACGTTATTTACAAGTGAAAGTGCCGAATTGCATAGTGAAAGGATGTAAAAAAAAGATTTCAAAAAATTTTAAGCTGGATGGAATCACATTTCACACTCAAGGAACCAATATTTTTAATAAAAACAAACGAAAAATGAGATTATAGCTTGGAACACAAAATCTCAATACGTAAACGGCCTACGCAGACATTTATACAACCGGCTTCACTATGTTGTCCACAAAATTTTGTCTATAGCTCTTATTTCATCTTAGTACTGAGATGAGACATGTATTCGGAACTTCGACATTAACACTTGCTAGACGAACACTCATTACGATTCAATCCAAAAAACTTCAGTCCATTAAAAGAAGAATTAATTACGATTCATATAGCGCGATGATGACTAGGTATAGGTATATCTATAGTCATTCGTTCACTGGTTTCACTTCACTAATTAAAGTACTTTGTACAGCCATTAATGTTATGTTTACTCACTACCCGAAGCCCTACCCTGTTGTTAACAACGCGGACCTGATTACTTTATTGAAATTAAACTACACACAATAATGCAAAGACAAAATAAAGTGACTCCCTCTTTTATTGTTTGTTTATGGGCTTACATAAGTTTTTATATGAATTTTAATACGTTGAAGAGAACATATTTCTTTATTACATTAAACCAGCGTCGCCTATAAATACAAGTGTGCTGATGACATTGATATGACAAGGTTTACAACTATAGTGGGATTGAGGATAAGGAGGAAATCCCTTACTCACTCACCGAAACACAACAGCATACTTGCTGTTATTTCACGGTGGTCATCTGTAAGGGGGTGGTTACTGCCTGCCCAAATGTTTGAACGCAGTGTGATCTTTTTTTTGTGTGGGAAAATCTGCGAACCAGATCCCTACCGGCCATGAGGAGATTTGTGGGGTATGTGGCTTTTAGCCACTAAAAACCCACGGTGTTTCCTTGCGCCGTCTTGAGAACGTTAAGACACGCTACCTTTTCCCCTCCGCCATACGAGACCCGCACACATCAGTGTAAGGCTGTAGTTACTTCTGCCAGTTTATGACAGTGGAAAGTCTGCTCTTGCCTGAACTAAATTAATTTAAAAATATCATATTCCAACCTATTCAATATTCTAACCGTATCCGTAAATGTAAATATGTAATCAATTAGTGTTCTCTAGCTGTTATAGTTTTGGAATGGGTCAAAAGTGCGATAAATCGGACGCGCCTGACAAGGCTGACGGACGCCCATCGGACACCAGCATGCTATGGAAATGTACTGCGAACCAGTGGCGTTAATCAGAGTTCAGTCGCCATTAATTTGATTAGGGTTAGTGGGCGCGGGGACTATCAATCCAACACATTACCATGTTCAATTCTCAGCGAACTAGGGCTACACTTTTTTGTTTTGTGATAAGATTTATTTTATTTTGTTTGTGTTTCCGCGCAGTTAACGCTATCACACTGTTTGTTTTTCCTCCTTTAACATTTTTACTTCTTCAAATTTTTGATGATGAGTTAAGTAGGCTATCAAAGGTAAATACAGACATTGGAATATTATATAATATTATTGTTTACCTACTTGTAGCTTTTTATTTATATTATATAGATTCAGCTATTTCTTTTTTTATATAGCTTCTTAGCTAAGTATCTGTGTGACTTCTCTCTAACAGAGTGGTTAAGTCAGTTCAAAAACAACTTAAACAGATACGAGTACTTTGGGTAAGTACTTTTGGAGATTTTATCTAATAAATAATATAAAATAAACTAAGAGTTTTTCACCTATACATATAATTTGAAAAGGTTTTCAATTTTATTTATTAAAATTACTAATAGTCTAGTTTTTCAAACCATTTGTCAATTACATGTCATTAGTCTTCTTTCTGTGACATTTCAAGCCAACAATTACAACATAAATTTTTCAAGTAAGCCTTCGTCTTTAAACAAGTAATGCGAGTTTTTGATACAATTTAAGAGACAAAGTTTTGGCAGCCCTACAACGTCTTCGTAAAACATAATTCCGACCGATTCGCGTTCAGCACTTTTAGGTCAATTAGGCAGTCGCGCCCGCGAACCACTGTCCACCAACTAATCAGTGGGCACGCCAAACTTTATGCCGTGTTAATTTGACTAATGCGCCAACTGCCACCGTCCATCGGATTATACACTGATAAACTGTCTTTCCATTATAACTGCGCCATAAAACCGAACATCCTGTATTACATGGATGTTATTCGCGCCAACAAAAATATGTACGAGTATATCAAGCTTCGTGTCATGCATTGCACAAATTGTTATATACAATCATTTTCTCGTCTTTTAATTAGTAATTTAAGAATTCTCCTTTCATATAAGTTCCTGTCTTTTCAATGTAACTACCGACCCGAATTTTGAATCGTAAGTATGTACTTAATTTTTTTTCTGAAAATTTAGTGAAATTCTCTAGTTAGTTAAATTTATTTTAATTTTGTTTAGGAGAATTGAAACTTGAAATCTTCCTGCCAGTTAAAAAAGATAAATTAATTTTTTAACTGACAGAAACCCCAAGACCAAGAAATTTATTTAACCGAAAGTTAAACAAAATCTCTACTAGAATAGTATTTATAAATTATTTTATTATATTATAAAATAAAAAATAAAAAATAATAATAAAAGAATAGAATAGCGATTGAAAAGTCTAAAGTATGCAAATACAGGGGTCTAGGCTCCGAATATGATTTTGTCCCATTCGGTGTCGAGACCCTTGGTCCGTGGGGTCCTAGCGCTATAAGGCTTTTTAAAGAAATTGCAAAAAGGTTAGTCGACATCGCAGGAGACCGAAGAGCTGGCAGCTACCTCGGACAAAGAATAATTAGTCTAGCTATTCAAAGGGGGAACGCTGTCAGTATCTTCGGAACCTTGCCTAAAGGGACTCCTTTTAATAATATATTTTAGTTATTATATTATTATTTTTTTTCTTTAAGGTTTCTAGTTTTAGGTTCAATAGTAAGTTTTGTTTTTTATTTAGTATAGATTATTTGTAAATATACTTAAAACATAGTATTTAGTATAAGTAATATTAAAATATTTTCACAGGATTTTTAAAAATTAATCCCAAATTGATGACAAATTTTTCTGATTACTGTATAACTAATGTAAATTTGTTGTTTATTATAATATTATAGATATTAATGCTTAAAGAAAATACAAAATTTACTTAATTAAAATAACACATAAAATTGTCTTCAATCGGCATGATGTCAATTGTATAGTAATTTATCGGTTGTACGAACATATTTTCTTGTGTAGAGATTGTAATTTGTAAATTATAGCGGTGGTATTAATCGCGAAGCAGACAGTGTCGTGTCCAACGGCAATTAGGTCGTGCTACTTAACCAATTAGAGGTGAAACAATCGCCCTCATAGTGACCACAGCGACTGTGAATACGCCCCTATCACAATACGACTATCATGCTTTTTGTACACCACTTTATGATATTTTAAAAGGCACCTCATTATATTGCCTTTACTCAAAAAAAAAGAAAATTCGTCCAAAGCTCGTAATTCGTCTGCATTCATAGGGGACAATTTTATAGTTCCCATAGCCGCTGTGTTATTGTCGTTTTGGGAACTTCGTAACATGTTACTCGTACATTATTCACCGCAGTTGACGTTCGCAGGCGTTTGGGTAACAGTTTGCTCCAATCAATTTAGTACGGCTTCGTACAAATTAAAGTAATTTACGGAATAATATCCTTTTTATTATCGTCAATTTCGTTAAATGATACTTGTATTTATTACTTGTACGTGTATGTTATAGAAGACCTTCATACATAATATCTAATAAAACCTTCTAATACTTTATTTTGTACATAAGTATTCTATAATAGTAAATCCTAGCTAATATTGCAAATGCGTAACTTTAGCTATTGAACTTATTCATCATGAAATTTTGATATTAACATAATATGTAATAATTAACACGTAACAGAAAAGGACATTTATGGTACCTTTATGGTGGTAAATTGTATAAAATGAAGATAGCCCCTATCAAAACAGAAATTAGGAAACTGCAGTGTCAGTCTGTCTTTACAACGTGCTAATGAAATTGAACTTTATGTAAATCACTAACGAGATGACCACGTCGTTGACCAAAGCGATAATTTGTAAATATATAGACACAAATTGCGTGTACTGTCTCAAACAAAAGTGACATTTCGCCGTTGAATTAAAACCCTTCGTTTACCAACAGATATATACCATCAATCAATACTAATAATAAATCTGTAAGTAAGTGTATTAGGTATTGTATGTATGTATGTTCCTCCATAACTCTTAAACGAATTAACTGATTTTCATGAAACTTGGTAGATAAACATTTAGACGTAACGCAACGAGACAAAGTCGCGGGCGCGAGCTAGTTTTTAATATATATATCTAAAATTGTCCTAATGAAAGATTTACATATATATGTTATAGGTACACATTATCTGCAACTAGATGGATTAAAGTCTCACATAAAATCTTCTATTTTTTGTCGAATATTGGGAATATGTACTTCACTAAAAATAGAAGATTTCACCAAAGTTAATATTACACTAGGTACCATGAACATTGAACAATTTAGTTATTTTTATTGACGTTTATTTGGTGGTTATCCTAAATAAATATGCCCTTCAAAGCGAATATGAATTGGCTTTTTAATTTTTAATTTTCATATAAAAATTTTAATTTTCATTAAGACAAACTTTGCTGGACCTACACGACACCTACACGAAATTTCAGCAACGAATATGCATACAAAAAGTATGCGATATATAAGTAAGGTATGTTTAAATAAATACCTACATGCAATGAACATTTGTGCGCAATTGTACATAAACTCATGACGCACTGCTGATGCCGGTTTGTCTTCAATTGAACATGGAAGAGGGTGAGTGAGTACATTCAATTCATTTGTATCTAAAGCATGCGGGAACATTTTAACTGAACATGTTGGTCAAGCTGACGTTGAGTCGTTCATTTATTTTATGGCGTTACCGTCTGCTGCACGTTCTGATTTCTGAAACATCCGAGAATACCAGACAAAAAATAAAAAAAAGTTAAACGTTGAATGCAATTTAAAAATAGAATCCTATCTGCTTGTAAAGCAGCCCCGCCTCGCATCTGATTGGTCGGATAACCCTTCCATTACCAAAAGGGTTATTAATAAAGAGGCGCGCGCGCACCGCCTCGCCTTACGTCTTTTAAGTTTTTTACGAACACGTTTTATTTTTTTTAAGCCTACTGCCGCGGGTTTTGATTGGGTGAAAGGGTTACGTGTATAAATAAATCCGACGTGTAGCCTGCTGGCAACCGTAAATAGGCGGTGCTTTTGGGAAAGTGAAAGGGTTGGATCAATTGTTCTCATTTTACATAGGGGTCACAACTAATAGGGGTTAAGTAAGAGTGTCTGTTGATGAATGTATCCGTAATAGAGTAGGTATATAATATTGAGATTTGTTTATTTATTTTCAATCCGGTTAAAATTTTGAGGACTTCAAATTTTTTTTGTAAATTAATTTGTTTAAAAATATCTTTTAAAGGCAAGACGTGCTATTAACTTAAAAGCTTCGTTAAAAACTTGCAATTATAAGGGTTAGGTTAGGTTAGATACTATAGACCTAACCTAATACACTGACAAGTATTTTTATACTACAGTGACTACAGTGAAATTTCAAAAACTATAGTGAAACAGCTTGCAACTTTCCCAACATGTTAATACTCCTCGTGCATAGCAAATTTAGGCGAATTAGTTAATATTTTACGCAACGGTCTTTGAGGGTTAAGGATTAATCTGGTGACTTTTAAATAAAAGTATTGTTAGGTTAGGATCAACGAGGTAAATCATAAAAGGAGGTGCGCGTGGCAGGCGAGTAGTGACGTGACTCACTCATCTACACGAGGATTACCTACTCGCCGACACCTTGCTCGTTAAATTTACGGTTTTAAAGCTTGTCAACGCTGTAATAATGCTTTGTCGTTTTCGTTCGTCTTAATTTAAACGGATTACGATTGCGTTGTAAAAAAGAAAAAATCTTCATGTCGATATAATCTTTACTTATATAAAATATAAAGATAAATTAATATTTATTGTTAAATACCTTTGAAATATTAAACAAGCATGCAAGTTTAGTGTGTATCAACTGATTTATAATAGAATAAATACCTAGGTAAAAAACAACATTATTGAATACTTTTAATGGGTCTTTAAGGATAAAAGAAACTAGTTACCTACACTTACCTGACATTTTTTTCTTTTTCTTTATTCAACACTTTATGATAATTTGTTAACAACATTGAGTATGATTGTCGAGATCTTTGTAAAAATTATCTAGTTTTATCGATAACGGCTCGTGCAGCTTACTCCCATCACTAAATTTGTGGGATCCTCTAATGATTTACCACCGAAATGCATTTTACAGTAGTGCTTTAATTTGACTTTGGTACACTGGTAATTAGCTCGTTATTTTTTTTTTCACAATTAATGAAAAAATATTTAAAACCAGCGTGATTTTATGATTCATTCATTTTTATAACAAGTGAAATAAATTCAAGCAATCAGATAAGCCAACAAATTTCAGCCACACAACGTAACCTATGCGTTATGTTTAACAAAAGCATCATAAATTGTCTATTAGTTGAAATCATTTGACATGTCCACAAAAGGTCCGCTCCTACAAAATTGTTAACTTTTGTGCAAGAATAGCGATCAAAGGCGAACAAAGATTGCAGTTTCGACTTGCGTAGGTAGAACCCTTCCCCACCTGCATTCCCACGATGCATTCTTACGAGTAGAAAGTTGAATATGCAATGTATAGAAAAAAAAGTTGCGCAAATAAAATTTACTATCAAACTTTTAAATTTCCCCAAAAGTGTATAGACCCTTTTTGCAATTGCTCATTCAAATAAACTGAGGTTGCGTGGGAAAGTATTTTGTGTGGTTAAAAACATACGAGTTACATATATATATACCTACTATGGCCTTACCTTTATACCCATATCAACACAGCACTTAAACTATCTAAGAACTTTTACTGAAACTTGTTTTGCTTTTCGAGGTCTACTTCGCACTTACTCTATTATAAGATTTTAGGTGAACATATAGATACCAAATATATGTGTGTGTGTACCTTATATTACACTTGTGTACCTGTAGTTAATATAAATAAATAAACAATTGTGTCGTAGCATTTTTCATTAATTATGCGAACATTTCTTAATTCATTATTTATTAGATAAGTATAAACTTCTTTATATCCATAAAACAACACATGTTCACTGCAACTAGATACAAGTTTAGAGAAATATTTATACTAAATAAAATAAAAATCCAATTATTGGAAATTTGTGTGAAAATTTGTGAAGATAGATTTGTTAGGTCTTTTATGATAAATATAGGTAATGAAAGGATATTAATGAAACTACAAAAGAATAACAAATAGACGGGCAAAAGATAATAGACATTAAAGGTGAAAACTCGAACCTGGTGAGTTTAAAAGTTATTTAAAAAATATACAATCATAGATCTTCCTGTTACTAACTATGTTACTGCTTGATAATAGAATATTTTGAACCCATTCTTTTGTTCACCTTTTCTTCATATTCATATCAAATCTAATATTCTCGAATTTCATACAATTCCATACAATGTAAATTTACAACAAACGTACCGTACGTAGTCCGATCTTTCTTAAGAAATAAGCATAAATGTTTATTTTTTTTTTTATTGGGAATCCGAAATGCAAAAAGGGCAATATCAGTGGATGCACATCACGGATTCTCACGTGTTTCTACTTTACATTCGTTACAGTATCTGTATGCCGGCAATCAGCGCGTTGCATCTGATCCGCGTCACACAAAAACGCCAAGGGAAGGTCAGTAAACGATTCCAAAGTGAAACTGGGCTAGTTCTCAAATTGCATCGACCCTTTCACTCTCATCGTATACCTGCGCTTTTTACTCTACTTATTCCAGGAATCCACTTCGTGCTGCACCCAAACTCTGCTTCTCAAACTGTTAAAGAAATATTCATTAGTGAGACATTACTTTTCGTGAACTTACAAAGAAGTAATAATAAAATATTGGACCTTCTTGTCGCAATTTTGACATTGTCAAAAAAGTTCTGAGCAAGGATCGTGTGCTTCTCAAGAACCACTCACGAACATTTTCAAGACATGTCGTTTTACGTTGGTCTTTTTCTTACGCTCATAATAATCTGAGCGCTCAGGAATTTTGTAATCAAAGAATTAATCTAATAAGGATGCAGAATTTAGCTAAAGTGTTCTAAAAGTGTGCGAATTTTGCAAATTAATATGGTATGAATGATGATGAAAACGATTATTTATAACATTTTCAATATAATGACAATAATAAAATCAATGAGTAAAAAAACTAAGTACCTACTGTAGTGCTGTGTGGATAATGCTTTGTGTAAGTGATAAAAATAGTGCAATTTAGGTAAGTGAATGTGATGAAAATATTAATTTCGATATACTCGTATATGTGACTCCGTTTTAAAAAATAAATAGATATTAATCGCGAACGCATAACGCATACTTCATAACAAGCAGTTTTATGCACAACAATAAAAAAGACAGTTTGAGCATCACAGAGGTTTTGCGCCAAAGGACTGCACTATTTTGCGAATTCTTTTACGAATGGGCTTTAAAATAAATCAAATGAATATGGGGTCCTTACAAAAAACGAGTTAATTACTCGTCCCTTGAATATTTCTATTGAAAGGATGTGGTTTTTTTTTCTAATTTTCTATTCAAAATGACGTTAAAACTAGATATTTTTTTAATTAAAAAAAAAATAATTAAAATAAAGAGTACAAGTTTAAACTACAAAATGTACGTTATATTATTATTATTTTTCTAATAATCTGAGTTAACTACAATGTCATTCTCCGTTCCATAAAGTAATTTAGCATTTCCTGGGTTGCAGGCTCAGATTATTGCAGGTTTTTGACCATATAAAAATAGTGATGTGACCTAATCGATAATCATCGAAAATTAATCATATATAGAATTAGCATTAGCAATTTAGCATTGACTGCACATTTACTTATATTCGAGACCAGAAAACCGCACAATGCATTCAGTAGAAACATAAGTGTTTTTTGCAAGTAAATTCAAATGCTCCATCCAAATTCAGGTAGATATTTTCATTTTTTTTTATTCAATTTAAAAAGAATACGCGTGAATTGTGAACTTATTTTACAGTAATAAAGCCTATGTTGCAATGTAACGTCGAATCGAGATTTACTTTGATTTTATATTGTAAAACGATATCGCATGTTCGATCATTTATAACCAGAATCCGTCGGGCAAATGATTGAAAGAGGGATAGAAAAGGTTCGTATTGGAATGCAATAATGGGAAGAGTGGAAATAATGCATTATTGCAACACTTGCACTTTCAATGCAAGCTTGGAGGGATCCGATTGCAGATCGACCGGTTTTCCTTTTGCATTATATCCATTATCTATATTTTAATTATTTTGGTTTCTTTTATAGTTACATTTATTGTAAGTATTATATATTTTGTTTCAACTGATCGATGGCGATTAAAGATAATGCAGATTCTTTCTAATGTAGTAATCAAATATATTAACTTTTTAAGTACATAAAATATGTTCTTAATATCATATAGCTGGTAATAAAACCAGCTGAAGCTCAACCGACATAACTTGGTGGATAAGTCGCTGCTTAAAAACTAAAGGGCCACAAATCAAAATTACACTTTTTACAGGAGAGCTAATCGAAAAAAAAAAATTTTTTTTGTCTAATTTTTTTCTTTCTTATTAGATATATATCAAATATTATACATCGTTAGAAGCGTATTTTTAAGTAGCATTAAATGTTTTCAGTACTTTTATAATAAATTGAATAACAGAAGAGATATAAGCATATAAGTTACTTTTAAATATAAAAAAAAATCAAAATATGGAATAAAACAACAACCAACATACTATATGAAGGATTGTAATTGTATTTTTGCAATAAAAACATTTTTGGATTTTTTTGCTTTATGGCCCTTTAGTTTTTAAGAAGCGAAGTAGTTACCGTCGTATCGCGGCGGATCAGTAAGTTGAAGTGTGGGCAAGACCCTGAGACGGAGAGCCTTAGGTCGCTTGGCCCGGAAGGTTTTCGAGTGGAGGCCAGCGTAGCGTAGGACGTCAACCCACAAGGTGGATCGACGCGCCGTCTCTAATAACACGTGTCGACACTGGATCCAGGCGACCGACTTGTAATCAGAATGAAGGCCTATGTCCAGAAGTAGACGGCTGAGATGATGATTAATAAAACAAAGTTATATGCTAAAAAATCTTATAAATTTATATCTATCTGAAATTCATGCTATGTTCAATAGAAATGTCGGTGAATGCGTTACAACGTCACATATAAAAGACTGATTTCACAGTTGAACGGTCTCGTCTCAAGCAAAGTGGATACTATGGTCAGACATCGCTTCGTTGATCTTTGAGACCGCATATAATTGCACCCTCATTGCACCCTACATTTTTACATAGGTACTTAACTTACACGTAGCACATGCGCTTAATAAAATATAGGTTCGTCCACCTTGGTAACCTTATGTTAGTAACAACACCATAATTGTAAATATTTATTTATATGATTTTTTAAATTATGATTTAAAAAATGTTTTGAAATATGATAAAATCAATATCCGAACATTCAATTCATTCTAAGCCTTTGATCAATTCGTGGGTCTAGACGTCCTTACCCGGGTGTATCTAGCTAGACCCACGAAATTTTTAAAATTCTGATACCTACTAAGAAATTTTGTACGAGTAATGTTTTATGTATGTTATGTGTATAACATGTAATTTATGTTTTGTGATTTTAAATAATTTTTTAAACATTAAAATATTTATTTTTAGAATAAAACCACTGGGTCGAGGAAGTCAGTACCTATTCAGATTTAGGCCCCGTTGGCCCGATTGATTCACATATCGTTCTTGATTTTAAACTTGTGAAATATATTGTATATTTTTGGCGGATATAGTTACGACAAAGAGGTCGGTGTCTAAAAGCGCACGCGAAGTGTTCGCTTGCCTGCACTTGAGAGTGCAAGCACACGTGCAGATTGTGAATTTCAAAGGATTTTTTACTATAAAACATGTGCCGCTCTTGCTTAACCCACTTTAGACTCGATAATAACCTTCTTACCTACATTTGCTTCGCTTCTTTATACAAATGATGCCGCTGAATTCGTAACACACACATGATTAACCGACACGTCACATTATAAAGATTTGGTTTAATTTTCAACTGTATTATTACACCAAAGAAATATTTTTTTTGCTGACTATTTCACTGCTATTATTATTTATTATTTCATGTTATAATTTTATAGTGAGACTTGGTTCATATTGTAAAAATATACATTTATATTTGAGTGTAAAGTAGTTCTTAAACTAAGATCTTAACTAACTTAAGGCATAGAAAAGAAATGTTAGTGGCTATAGAGAAATATGAAATCATTATATTTCTAATATACTTTCTGACTGTTAAGACTTAAGAATCTCTAGAATTAATAAAAACTTAAACAGTGGCTTAAAACTTAAATAATCAATGCATAAAACTTAAAGCAATCATATACATACTTCAACAACAAATTTACATCAATAGTGTATATAATTAGATTTATTAATAATTACAAATGATAATACGAGATTAAACCTCAGTGGTTTTTAGTGTTATCATTTTACATGTTAATTTATATGTTAGCCCTTAAAATTGTTAAAATTATAAATAAATAAAATAAAATAAATATAAATGAAATCTATCGATATATTTTTTGTAGTGTATATCAAGTTATTGTTTACGATCACATATCGGTTGAGAGCCCACATTTGGATGAACAGGAAGATGTCGCAAAATATACTTACCGAAACATTTCACGCAATACTAAATGTATTCAGGGTTGCCACCTCATTAGTGGAGATTATCACATACCTAGAAGTGAAGTAGGTACTTACTTACTGTTTTTTTTTTTTAGAGATAGGTTTGCTCTTGGCCAGCATCCAGCCGTGTAGCAAAGATGAGGCCTGTGATGGAGCGAGCTCACCCAAAAAATGCCTATTCACTTTAAATCTGAAAAGATTTGGGTTATATGAGCTTGGAAACATAGACGCCGCGGCAGGGAGTTCCAAAGGTTCCAAACCTTGGCTTACTTCAAAATAAAAAAAATAAAGTCATAAATCAAAGTATAAATAAAAGAATCCTACTAATATATAAAAGCGAAAGTTGTGTAGGTAGATGGGTGTATGTTTGTTACTTTTTCAGGAAAAAGCGGCTTAACTTGGCACACAGATATTTTAACATATATGATACTTTTTATCTTGGAAAAATGTTAGGTTCCCGACCCGAGGGGATTGTCTAAAAAAATAAAAAAATGAGCACCACAGTCGTCACAGCGAAAAAGATGTCAGATATTTTCTTATGTATATTTTTCATTTTCAACGCGGACGAAGTCGCGGGCACCAGCTAATACCTAATAGATAAATTAATGTGTGTTTATGTGTGTGTGTGTGTGTGTGTGGGTGTAAGTTCCTTTAAGTAGAGGTGTACTTATATGTGTATGTGTAAATGTTGTAGTGGAGTGTGCTGATTGACAAGCTAATTGTTTTTATTATGCAATAACTCCATAAATAACGTTGAAGCTTGTAAATCATAGTTGTCACAGTAATTTCTCATTTAATTGTCTTCTGTAAATGCAGTTTTAAATGTTTGAAAGGATTAATTGTATACGAAGTTGTTATATTCTGGGTGTGTCAGCCCTGTATAGGTATATTGAGATGAGAACAGATCTCACAGTTGGTGTAACCGGAGCCGACCGTCCGCTATGTTCCGTCCGGCTTTTAGCGCCGTCTCATCGGTCACCGTACGTGTTTCCTTCGCTGATATTCTCACACACACATTATGCATTATCTCACACTTTTACTTCAAACATTAACAACTACAAACAGGTTCTTGGGCCAACAAGCGATACAGAGTATCGTAGTCTATTTATTCCAAAATTGGCAGTAAGTAAATACAAATACGAAGGATCATTTTCCAATGTAACTAATATTACATTGGAAAATGATCCTTCGCATATTTTAGTCAGTGAAAAGGACGAGGTCACACGGCAGTGTATCTAAAGGATTGATTCGTAGTCACATTCACAATTACCAAGGCGTTTGCAATATGTTTGCAATGAATGTTAAAAGAAACCTACAAATATTATAAAAGAAACGTACGAATATTGTAAGAGGATATCTGAGGAGGCAATATATTTAACTAAATAATGAGACAAATAAGGAGATCAAGCAGACTGTCACTCACTTGCAATCAAGTGGACCTTAAACCTGCCAGCCCACCTATTCATAAGTAAACGTTGAACAATGACCGACCACATTCTCTTGCTTATATAGTCCGTCTTTGTTCAGATGAGCTATATAGGAAGCTGATAGTTATAAGCATTAGGTTAGCTCAATAGCTTAAATGCTTCCGATTCGTTAACAATCTTCCCTTAATAATTTAATAATAATAAACAATAATTTAAAAGATCAGCCTCTTATCGATAAAAACCGAAATGGAAAGTGGTGTATGTGAGATAATGGAGGTAGGTACAGTGTAAAGTAGCGCCTCCTTGGTCATTAATATTAATTAGGTGCGGTACGTCCGCCGCTGCCCCGACTCAATACTCGGCTCCATGCTTTTGACTCGCTGCGAAAATTAATTACTCGCAATCTTTACGTTCCAATTAAAAAGGCCTTCGCAACAAATTAAATCTGTCCGGAGCAGGCCTCTTTTGAGAGAGGTTTCATTCTCTTTGCGGGTTTGATAAATGTTCACTGCGAATATATTTCAATTCAGCCAAAACGTTGAATTTTTGTTAATGCGTTAAATTATGTGAAAATAATGGGAAAAAAATTAATTTCATTCCATTGAGCTTGTGTATGATTTTGTTATGACTAAGAGCGGCTGGATGCTTTTGGTCCATTTTAATGGTAGGTGACACTTGATGGTAGGAGATGTGGTAGGCACTTGCGCTGTCTAACCATAAAGCTGATGAGCATTTACTCCATCTAATACGTTCTGGCATCCCTTGAACACGCAAACAAGCAGATACGCTAAACTGGCTATTTTACTATTTCAGAACGAAGCATTGTAGCAGTGCCCTACCACAACTAAAATAAATGCATTTAAAGGTATAGTTATTAAAAATAAAATTGTATATTATTATCGACTCGAAGTCGTAACAAGACGATCCTGTTCAGAAACTCCAGCTTTTGCATTACCATACGTAACTTCCGCATATGAGAAGCAAAAACGAAATCACGACAAAAAACTATGAAGTTTCCCTTTCATCAAGAGGCAAAATATTTAACGGCCGTAACCGGATATCTCGTCGTTACTCACGGGAGACAAAGAAAAAAACCAACAACGTGTTATTACGTGAAACCAACATTTAATAAGCCCATTTTTTTTTCGATTTATTTTACTTTTGGTTTGGTTATCCATTAATTCGTTCCATTTGCAAAAAAACCTTATGGGTTTGCCAACGTTTCTGGTGTATTTGAATAGTTCGATGGCGCGGTCATTGTTGCGGGAAGATGCGGAAATGGGATATTTTCTTTCGAGAAATATTATATTCGACGGTATTGTGTTAATAGTCAAACGCAAAAAGTCTCACACGCACGTACTACAACAAATGCTCACTAACTTGAGCAATATGTGTAATAAATATTTTAAGATTTTATGGCTGTTTTGAAAAATCACATTTTAAGTTGTAGGTAATGCTATGTAATGCGTAATGCGATCATCCTACACCCCAGCCTATACCTACCTATACCGGGAGTTTTCCAATTATTTGGTTAGGATCTTTTCCAATTATTATCATTTGGAATAATAATCCTTGAGAATGCACAAAACTACATAATAATAATACATAATGCGTCTAATAGGCGAACATCTAATCGATATGATTTCCAAAATATGTATATCAGAAACATCTTCATTTATATTACATTATGAATACTAGATCGATCTTTATTTTAGTTTAGATTATTATCGATCCATTTTTACTAGAGCGACTTACTCCAGCTTGGCTTTGTAAGTTAGTATAATACATAATATACTCCAGCCTTTTTCCATGTGGAATAATGTACCTACGAGTACTTCATAAGTACGGAAAGATATTTTCAAATAGATTCAGTAGTTACAGAGATTATTTTGTTGTAATTATCTTAACAGATATATTAGAATTTAATATGAAATGTAAGAATATGTAAGAATAAATTAACATTCAAAACCTCGACAAGTACTCACAAAAAGAAATCAAAAAATTATGTCAATCTGAGGGATTAGCGTCTTTTTCATAACACATGCGTCGCGTCAACTTTTTACAGAATTATTGTCCCTTTCGTGCAAAATTGTGCCATTGACATTAATTTGAGTGACATATCTGCGCCCACACAATACCTAATCTGTATTAAATGCTCTTGCTCTTTTGCAGAAAAATGTTTATAACAATTCTTATTTTTACTATGGTAGTATTAAGAATTTAGATAAATATTTTCAAAATATTTCACATCACCATTGAGTTTGCATGTAAAAAACAAAACAAAATCTTTAAAAAAAGTATAAAACATAGAATATATACTTTTTATTTGCATTTTAACTAAAAATAATAAGTTAAATAGTGTAATTCTTGACGATTGTTAGCATCAGACTAAGCTTAATCTTGCTAACAAATATTGCATATTCGTGGTCATGTTCTTTTATCTTTTAAATTTAATTAGAATTAGTGTATTTTATAAAAAGAAATATAAATTTATGAAAGTGCATTTTATAACAGTAGGTTAATCTATTGTGAATATTTTCTCATAAATCAAAAGTAAAAAATATACCTGATACAAAATCGATTTCCTGTCAGCGACTGACCAGCTCCCGCGCAAGTGGATGAGTTCAATTCTCTTTTTGCAAGATTAATGAATTCACGATTAGATACGACCAGAATTAAATGGCAAATAGGACTTTTAAATCGGAAGTGTGGAGTGCGTGTTGAATGGTGCAATTTAAGATAGATTGTTGCGAAATAAAGTTAAAAAAAAGTATGCAGCGGCCGCGGACTGGCCCGCAGCTGGCCTTGCATTGTCAGATCATATTTAAGGTAATCGGATAAATATTTTTTACTTACTTTTTATGTAGTTGAGTTTTTTTTTCGTAGCAAGAAGTGTTTGTGTATTGTATTCCTAGTAATAAGTAATTCGGTGTGATATTAATAGAAGTTTTCATTCATTGTAAAGGAAAGTGTAATTTCTCTTTAAATAAATGTAATTTTGGAAATACATCTAAAATGTAATAGGGAGTTGACTTTGGTATTTATTTATTGCGATAAATATAGGTACGTGCTCTATTTGTCTTAAAGGTGGAAAAATTGGACGTCAAAGAAGGTTTATTCGGCGTAAGAGGTTACGCAAGGGCAGTTTACGTTAAAGGTGTTGTCAGCAACAGAAGGCGAGGGTACAAAGGTCGTGTCGGTCCGGGACGTCCTGTCCGGACTCCTTTGGCCTCCTTACATTCGGTACTTACAGAAAGGATTTACCTTTTTCAGATTCCTCAAATTTAATGTCCATTTTTTGAAAATAGAATCTTATAACTCTTTATGGTGATATAATTAAAAAAATATTACAAAATCGTGTTATTTCTAATAAATATTATAGGTAAAAGTAGCAATAAAAGTTACTGTTTTTAAATAATAAACTATTTCTAGGTAAAAGTGGCAATAAAAGAAAAATTTCAACGTTTTCTAAAAGCACAAATCGCATAATTTTTCGGTTCATTTTATTGATAAAATATTAGCACAGAAATGGTCTAGACTTAAGATACAAGTAGTCGAAAACTAACATAATAATCAAGCAAATTTAAAAAAAAAAAATCACGAGTGTCAGCAATCACTGTAAATTAATAGGTAACAATATTTAGCAAATCTATCAGTCAACTTAATAATAAAATTAATAAATATTTTTTTACGTAATTTCTATTTTACCGCTGTTTTAAATTAATACTAAGGTACGACTTAGTTAATCATGTTAGGAATTAAACAAAACAAAGTTAACAAGTCTTTAAATATTACATTTGGACCGCTAACCACTCAACCAAAATATTTCTTATAAAACTCATATACACAAAAATTTCTCTATTATAAACTTGCAATTTCCATGAAGGGTCTTCAATTGTCATTTTTTACATGTTTCCAATAAAATGTTGCCAAAGTGACCCCGGTCGCGTGCTTTTCTAACATACGAACGTTAGTCGAAGCTCTTAAAAAATTAACCAAAATTTTTTTTTATAAAATATCTATTATGCAATGTTGCACCTGGACATATAGAATATTTTGTTGTTCGTTGTCCACGGGATCAATATTTTTTAATAGATATCGTCCGATGGATTCCCGTTGCATAATCCCTCTCTAGGTCACTTTTTGTTGTTGTATAAAAGTTTTAAAAAAACCTTATTATAAAAAAGTGACATGTGCTCGACAAATTATGCATTTCGTTGCATCACAACAATAGAGAATCGTTGTCTCTGAGCGCACGTGACGGCGACACGAGTGGAGACACTTTATTTTTTAAGTTTTCATTGTGTATGTATTCTTTGTATATTATTTAATTATACAAATACTTGTTCAATTAGTCTGTGGCAATACAGCCAGCATGCTGGGGACCTAGCATGCTGGCTTTGTGGTTGGGAAATTACTAAGGACACTAGATACATTTTAATAGTAAGGCTTATTAATTATATTTTATTTTCATAAATTTTGTACATAATGCAATTATGCATAGAAAATTAAATTGTACATATTTAAATATTTAGTTTTAAATTTTTTTAGTTAATTAGTCTGTCAATGTGATTTTCTGTGAAAAACCTTTTAACTTATCCTGGTATTTGGTCGATGGTAGGTATTTGGAAAGTTTATGAACACTTAATGGACTGGTTTCGAATCTAATAATAGTTTATTTCTCTAACATAGAAAAAGAAAATATTACATTAATTTATATTGCTTATTTTACTTTTGATATTCTAATTTATATAAAAAGGCCAATGTAAACTTTTAAAGATTAATAAAGTGCCTTGTGTAGACGCCCGGACTTTTTCGGCGAATTGACTTCTTGAAAAACGTTGAATTTTTGTTTTATTAATAATTTTGATGGTATTTTATTACTTGTAGCGCCTCTTTCACAAGTAGGCCAAACTGTCATTTAAAGTCACCGGTAACCGGGGATAATAGAGCTGATATACCTTTGTTTGTACGGTAAACATCCCAAACATTAAATAGAAAATAATTAAAAAAATTCGGCTATCGAATGATGCAGTAAACCGAGTGCATACTTTTCAATAAAACAGAAAATTATTTTTAAAAGCAACTAATCAACACATTACTCGTACTTTGTGAAAGAGGCCCTTAAGCTAATTATTCATATTACAATTATTAAGTTATTTTAAATTTATTGACTAATTTTATTAATTACCTACTTATATTTAGCTACTTTAGAATAAAAAAGTAGATAAAAATACAGATATTTATAGCTATGGTTTCTATAGTCTCAATAAATAAATTCAATTTTTTTTTGGAAAACCATAATGTATAGATAGGTTAACTGTGATAAAGACCACAGTGTTATGGACCCTGTCGGGCTTGCAACTTAGGATAGGATAGAGTGATATATATACTACTATAATTAGCGAAGGTTTGTGAGGATGGATTTTATAAGTACTTACTACATTCCGCAAGCTAATTCCGAGGAATCTTTAGTAATGTTGAAATAAAGATCTACAGCAGAATTTATAAAGATACGTGAACGAAGTTAAGCAAAAGTCTATAATATAATGATTTTCTGAGACAAAATCTGTTTATAGGAGAGATAACCTTTTTATCTTGAGTTGTTTTTTCAACCTTTTACGTGTGAAAACTATAAAATTAGATAACTCACTTTATGATGTTTTGGTTAAGGTACTTCACACTAACATTCTGTTGCATTGTGGGTTGGTGTCGTGGTAGTAACCAACTGACCATCCACCCAAGACGTGCACGTGTTCTGTTTTGCTTCGTTTCCTGATTATGGAATGCCGGTGCCCACGCTCTTATCTTTTGCCTTGTCTTTTACAGGTCAATTAATTTTATGTACTTCCCGATTTTCTTGTTTTTGTAGCCATATATTTCGTATTGAAATCGGGTTTATTGGCGACTTCCTATCTGAAGGGTAGTGTAGCCACACTATCCATTATTCACAGGTCAGATATTCACATATATTTTTTTATAAAAGAATAACAAATCAACGTTTGTTTTGCCCGTTTATCTACGATTTCATTCACGTTCAATACGGATAGATAAGCGATAGGGAATGTCCGCTGTTTGCACTGATGCAAACAAAGAGTCCGCAACTTAAAACGCCAAATTTATCTAACGTTTGCACAGGATTATTACAAAAAATGTATACGGTCCATGTATGTGGCGATGTTATTTTTGAATTTGTGCAAGCAACGAGATATTTGACAGCGGATAGGAAGAGTCGCGTATCACAATAGGTGACAGTTTCTTTCTGTGGAACGACGCGGTGGAAGGAGTGCGCAGCGGGGGCACAAAGGCCCGAGACATTTGAAAGACATCATGAATGGGGATAGAGAGAAGGAGTGATCGAGCTGTGTCCCCCCCTCCCGTCCACCACACACGGACAATACACGATCGCATTAATCCTAACTTGTGAAAGAAAACCGCTTGGATCAAAAATGACCGGCTACGGGTCCATGAAACCTATCGGTCAAATGTCGCACAATGTAACCAATACATAAATCATATTGTATATATTTATAATGTTATGATATTTCAAAAGATCTATTTAATATAGGTACATATTTAAGTGTAGGTATATTGGAAAAATATCAATATTTAGATGTAATTAATGCAGATAGAAAAATTTGTCCCGAACTGACGAAATTACACTTTTGCTCGCACTTCTGTGTATTCGGTGGTGAAACTCGATTTATGGATACACTAGCTTTTGCCCGCGACTTCGTTCGCATCTCTTTTTTTTTTGGCCGTTAAAACAATGATTCAATTGCTCATATAATTTTGTAAGGTGTTGAATGTTTCTTTTTATGAATTTTTTTCTCCAATATGAGTAAGGATATACTAAAAGTTCAAGAGTGGTAAGTAACTTCACTAAATGGACCAAGATAATCCATCTTTACTAAAATATCTCTCTCTCTCCACATACTGTTAAATTCACGATCAATCGTTGATTAAGTGGTAAAATAAATAATAAATCTGTTGTCAGCTTTGAAAACAAAAAAGTATAAAAGGTCCAAGGTAGTGTAAGATAAAATTCACGTTTATACGAGTGGTCGACGGCGCGTATCGAGTCGCTGGGATAGTTCGCAAGGACAATAACTACCAGAGAAAAAGGGAATTATTCATCACACCCGGAAGGGGAGAGCCCGCGTGACGCAAGCATAGAAATGGTCTCCGCAGGTGGGTAAAACGAGACAAGTCACATTTCAAAACAAACTATTTGATGTTCTACGCTGAAGGCAATAAGGTCCGTTTTTTGTAGCTAATATTTTAATCGTCGTAGTGGTCCGGTTGTATGTTGCCAGTTGCAGAATCAAAAGTTTAAACGGCTCTTTGAGAACAAAGGACTTTCGGACAGGGCTACGCGTCGAATAAATATTCAATGCGAATCCTTTGGAGGCGATATTTCTTCTATTGTAATAAAAGTCGATGGATAGACCTCACCTGCGCTATCTAGCGGAAAGGTTTTCATACTACGGCCATAACTAATATCAATTCGAATAATGTTTATTTGGAAATTTATGAAATGTTACAGTAAGAACTATACATTTTTTAGTTTATAATAGACTAAGCGGGCTGCCTCCGGCTTCATATGGATGCTATCGTTTTCTGCAAATTCACAATTCCTATATTCGTTTATCAATTCTATAAGTGAAAACCGTTGGGGGGTATAGAAAAGTAAGCGCCTGTTTCACAAACGTCAAGTAGGCCAAACTGTCATTTAAAGTCTCCGGTAACCGGGGATAATGGAGCTGATATACCTTTGTTTGTACGGTAAATGTCCCAAACATTAAATAGAAAATAATTAAAAAAATCGGCTATCGAATGATGCAGTAAACCGAGTGCATAATTCAATATAACAGAAAATGATTTCTAAAAGTAACTAATCAACACTTTACTAGTAGTTTGTGAAAGAGGCCCTTAGCGAAGTTATTCAATGACCTAATTTAAAAAAAATGTGGGATTATATTTTCCATCGACAGTTGTTTACAGAAAAGCTATTTGCACATGGCACATTGCACATTATATATTGTATAACAATAATTAAAAAATAAAAACATAAAGTCTTTTCAATTAAAATCCATATGTTAAAGTGAAATTTTATTGGTATTTGTTCAAAGACTGGTATTAGTTCAAAACCTTCAGTGATGCTTTTTCAGTAATAACTGTCTTAAACCATCATTTGATATTTACTGCAATATTGGTAATTTTGTATACAAATAAATCTAATAGACTCTGTGTGCATAAAATAGGTATGTTGCAGTAAATATTGTACAACAAGACCATACGCGGTCTAACTTGATTGACTAGTTAACGTGATTATCTATATAATGTAACGACATTATTTTCGTTAATTAAATTCACGTTAACATAACAAAAACGAAGGCGTACGTGCGGTCAAAGATTTACTAAGAAACAGGAAGCCTAATGACCTTTAACATTTTGGTTATAATTGAATTAGATATACTAAATCGCAATATGGAACGGTGGAGAGAAACATAACAAATAATAAATCTGAAGTTTTATTCCAACGTCTCGTCCGATTTCGATATTTTTCTACAAAAAACCCATTGATTTTATTGTGTTGGCAATTTATAATTTCCAAAGAAGTTGATTATAAGCTTCAATCATGTTATAATAGATTTAAAATTAACAATGTACTCTATTGTATTATGAAATCTATACTCCTTTATTAGTAGCCTTTATACCGTTTATAAATGTGTACATTTTTTTGGTACACGGTTTATTTTTTGGAAAAAAGACATAATTAACAAGATTGACAATTAATAAATACAGGTTTTTTTTAAAAATATCTATTAGATGTTTTACTATAGGTAGGTACCAAACGAGTTTGTAATCAATCACAAGATTGTTACAATGAAAAGCTATTGATTCTTGATCAACCGCCCTTCCTTTATGAAGCAAAACCTGAATTTGTATAAAGTTTACCAAAAATTTACATCAAAATTGCACACAAATACAAAAAAACTAGGTGAAACTCGAGTCCATTGTGTGAGCGATTGATTCGTAACGGCCGAGCGCTTAATAATACGAAATATTCACAATTTTTGTAATTCTAACGGCGACGTTGCGTCGCAGCACATCTGTCGACGCACACGCGGAAGGGATCTCCTATTTTTGAAAACATTTTTACTACCTAAACTAGTATTAAAATTAGGTAGAATTTATCATCTGACTCAATGAAAATTTAGAATTATATATTTAGTGAATTATTATATGTATATTAAGGATATATTAAGGAAGGACAAGTACCTACAAACAAACGCAACAAAAACCTAACCTATAGTTAAACATTTCTTGTAAGTATAAATTTTCAGTACAGCCAAAGTAAATCAGATTGATCATAGTACCTACCTACCTCTTTCATTTCAGGAAATGTAAAATATTCTAAGTAGGACTTCCTTTCTGTTCGTTTTGAAAAAAAAATAATAATTCAATTTTGTTTTATTGTTTTAAACAAGTACATTTAGCGCCTCTTTCACAAACGTCAAGTAGGCCAAACTGTCATTTAAAGTCACCGGTAACCGGGGATAATGGAGCTGATACACCTTTGTTTGTACGGTAAACGTCCCAAACATTAAATAGAAAATAATTTTAAAAAATCGCCTATCGAATGATGCAGTAAACCAATATAATAAAACCAATATGCATAATTCAATATAACAGAAAATGATTTCTAAAAGTTCTAACACTTTACATGTAGTTTGTGAAAGAGGCCCTTAATATAATATTTTTATAATTACTACAATGAGAATAACCAAATTAATGCGCAACATTTTGCATTGGCATGGTGTTTCCTTCAAAATCGCAAATAAAATATATAAACGACACTAACTTATCCGTTCCTTTTGTTGAGCTTATATAGTATTTGTAAAAATACTAACATTACAACAATAAAATACCCCTTTTGTAATTGTGATACTTAGTAATTTTGAGTAAGTAATGATCAATTTGTTCTCTGTGCTGTGCGCATACTATCACAAAACAGTCAGTTACTTACAAACTTATGTGTAGGTATATGAAACAGATATTTCATACCACAAAATGCCTTCGGTTGATTTATTTCACCTTCCATAATATACAAAACCTTAACATGTGTAAAGCTTGGCATCGCTTGATAAAAATGAGTCATTTTTCTTACCAATACGATTCTATTGTTGAGTATTACCTACAATATTTTTGCATAAAAATCTGCAAATATTCGGCTCTCTCATTGGTTTCATTGTAATGGTTTGAAACGTTGAAAAAAAAAACAATATTGTATCTTAAGAATTATCTCAAATTAATATCTAAAGATCTTTTGTATCGCAAGTATCTTTCATAAAATCTTTTGTTATAGTTACTCGTTTTATTAATGAATAATAATAATAATAAATTAAGGACGTTTCGGTTTGTAAAATTAAAAAGTTATTATATTTTTATTATCACTTTCTTTAAAAAAGGTAAGTGTACGTGGGAACAAGATATTTTCAAAAAAAAAAGCGTGAACAAACATAATCTGAGTACAAAAAATTTATAAGTGTTTTTTAAGATCATAGAACAATCATAGCACAGATATAAGCCTCATGAATATCTTAAATTTCAAGTTATAGAATTATCATTTTTTTGTTATTTTCTAATTAAAAAAAAACGTACTCCTTTCATTGCATTCAAAAATACTCTTTTCATTAACCGGAAACATTTTAAGGGTGAAAGTGTTGCCATTTTTAGCTGATTGTAAACCAAACTACAAAAACTTAACAAATCAGTATTATTATTGCGAAAGAATGTGCAGAAATGTAAGAAATTTACAATTTCTTTTGACTCGTCCAAATTTGCGGCGCCTACTCTTCATTTTTATTATTGTACGTTTTCAAAGAGTTAACTTCATTGATATCTACTAAGAAAAGAAAGACGGTAGTCGGTTAGAGGAAAAGGGTTGCTTCCTTTGCAAAAGAAAGTATACACTTACGCTTTCGATTCCATTTTTTTTACTTTTAAAATAATGACTATGTCGTAATAGACATAATAACTACAATTCGAAATATTTCTCCATATAGAAGTCGAAGCTGCTAATTTGTGTTATTTTGTGGCTTTTAATCATAGGTAAGTAGTGATTAATTATTAGCTGAAATTCGATCAGTACTTAAAAAAAATTTTTTATTGATAACTTGAATCTACTGGTAAATGGTAAAAAACAGAAAATCGGTTTAAATACGAATTAGAAAAATTCGAAGTTCTCAATTCACGTGTTATTGTTAGTTTTATTTAGGTAATTAAACATAATTATTTAAATTTCTTACATAAAAATAATTGTCTAGAAATAAATTTTTGACAGTTTTAGAAAATACAAGAAATATGAGACATACGTAGAATTTGTGAAACATTAAGTGAAATTACAGCATTTGTGATGTTGTGTTTCGGTGCTTAAGTACCTAATGCCTGGACCTAATCCAGTTTCTTACTCTTTATTTTGTCATGTATGCTTACAACCCCTTGAATAGTCACCTACCATCAAAAAGACTGTCATCTGTCCACATTACCATAATTTTCATTTTAAAAAAGGGACCAATTTCTGCCAAACTCAGCACGAGTTGTGTGGCCCCAGTCAATAATTTTCGTAAACAACCTGACGTTTACTCAGTAAACATTGCTTCATAAATCAGCTTCAATAAGATGCGATCTTCAAAAAGCAACCTCATCTGACATGCCCTCGCCGATATTAACGTTAATTAACTACACATTCTATTGATATTAGATAAGATAAGGCCCGTGTGCACCTGCCCTAATATTAAACTTAGCTGTTTATACGCGAAAAGTGGTCGCACAATGTCCTGTTGTTTGGTAATTTATAGACTATCTTGGTAAAACATTAGCAGCGTCTGCTCCCGATACTGAGACAAGGTGCACGACGTGTGCCAGATAACAAACCTAAACATCCTGCTGAATAAGGATGCACCACTACACTAAAAAAGGAAGGGCGTAGTTTTTTTACTTAAAAAACTCCAGTGCAACCGTACGCGACAAGAGCAAGTTTGAGTCTAAACACGTACGAAATACAGTTGAATTTTCTAAAGCAACTAGAAGGCACGTGACTGCAGCAGGTGAGAACAAAGCTCTAAGTTAAAATTAGAAACTTTTTCACCAGCCATTTTAAAAAGCGACATGCTTTTTTATTATTTACAGTAGATAGATAGATCTTCAAGTGTCAATTAGTCTTAAGTTGATAATATGTTGTTAAAATTATATTTTAAAACTACAAGTAATTTTGAATAATGCTTACCCAAAATGTTCATTTGCTTCATTGTTAAATTCATGATGTCATAAATATTTTGACACTTAGTTAGGGATCGCTTGATACCTTAATCTAGATTTAAAGACAATCCCTAAAAATATGTATGATGGATGGTTAAACGTTAAATAATATATTTTCCTCTTGGTTACAAACAAATAGCACTACACCAACAGTTATCTATAACTAACTGTATTAGATATAGATACCAAATCTATATCTATATCTAATACAGTTATATTATAAAATAAAGTCGCTCATGATTGCTTATTTTTGTTTTTCTGCTAACTTCATCCACAAAATGGATTTGATACGATTTTTACAAAAAGAAAGAGGGATTAGCGAGGAAGGTTTGTATGGATAGTCTAAATTGTAAAAGTGAAATATTTTTGATAGACAGACTATGAATTTAGTGAATCTCAAATTGCTAAAATAAAACGACTATCATCGTGAAATTCAGTTTTTATTCACAGCAAGAAGTTATTTTTCTTGAGAAATTGCTAATCGCTAGATCGCTAGAACGATAAAAAGATAAATCGCTAGAACTCACTAAGAAATGATTTTTCAAAATTCACTATACAAGTTTAGGGGATTCAAGATACTTTAACGATTTTTTTCAGCTTTGCATAGATAAATTTTTTTTCTGCAAATTATATACAGTTTCACAAACCTTCCTCGTTTATCACTCTTTATACTAGTGAAAATCGTATTTTATTGTGTGGAACACAGATTGCCATGTTGCTGAAAGGAGAAAAAAAATCGTATCAAAATATTTTCAATACTATAGAAGAAGTAAGCGGAGAAACAGACATAGGCAGACTTCACATATAAGTATTGATTTAATTATAGCTAAAACAATAGTTTAGGTAATATCTTATTATGAGCGAGGTAATGAAGGTTATTCCATTCTGATTCCTCATGTAAAACATTGGGCATTACTAAGTAATTAAGTAATAGGGCTGCTAATAATGAAAATATTTTGATTACCTCGTTAAAGGAGTGATTATCTCTTATTACATTTAAATCATCATAAAGTAGGTAGGTATTCCGCTTAACAATTAGTTCGTATGATAATGTTATTTTGAGGAACATAAAACAATAACTCTACTAGGAACATAAAACAATACATAAAACAATAAAACAATACCCAAAAAAATGAACTGCTGAAAAAATATTTTGCTGGTGAAAATATTTATTCTTTTTTTTTTATAAATATGTAACCGAGTATCGATATTGTTTGGTACTTCCCTATGACAGGATAAAAAGTGAGTCGTACATTAGGGTGGCGTGTGCCTACTAAAAATGGTAAAAATAGTAAAATTGTTATAAATAGGCACTAGAGGGCTTGCAGCTAAGCGGGGAGAAGCTAAAACTATAAAAACGTTTAATTTACGCGATACGCCACCGTGTTCCGACACTTACGCTTTTTTATGTGTGTTGTCTTTGAACCAATAATTGCCTTTACTCAGCTCTATTTAGGAGGCTAGTCAGACTATCATTCTAACACAAAAAAAATCCAAATCAATCTCCAAGCTAATTAGTCCCGACCAAAATGGTGTATTGTTATGTTATACATCCAGTTCTTCGTTATCTTCCTGTTAAAATAAGGAATTTATTTAAGATAGGCGGCGCTATACGGGAGCAACTCATAAACATAAAAAAGTGCTTATGTGGTTCTCGAAATAGAGGGCCAAAAAACTTAACCAGGAAGGAACATAATGCAGTGGCGGCCATAAAAACTGAACGCATTCAATGCGTGCTGAGTGCAGCGGGGTGAGGGTCGGTGCGCGGGGCACATATCTTCTTGGGGAGGGGCGTGGGGGTGTGTTTACCGCGAGGAAGGGCGGCCAGCGGTATCGTCATGCCGTCCGGCAATGCCAGTGTTGTGGTAGGTCCCACACGGAGCGGACGTAGCACGCGAATCCATTCTCAAACGCGACTCAAACACGTAAACACGTCTCAACTGGTTCTCGCGATACAACCATTTATTATTTTAATGTAACTTAAAAAAATAAAAAATTTGAATGAACTATTTTGTACTTTACACGCTAGAGGACAGTGATTAATAAATGATTTTTGTGGGACTGACTTGAAATGGCATTGTCGCTACAATCGTCGCAGAACTCGAGAGGTTGGTGTACAGTTTTTTTCGTTTCTTATTGAGTGTGTATTTAAATTGAGCTTTCGTTCGAATGGGTTAAGTTAAAAAGTGTAACGTATGAGAAAAGTTTCAAAAGTTAGCGGCATACGACATGCGTGCTACGAAAGCCGCGATTGGCCGACCAAGCGTCGCGAATGCCGTAAACCGCACACATGTTTATTTGCATTCGCGACGACCTTTTGCAGATTCAGTGAACCGTGGGCGGTAGCGAGCGCGTAGCGTGATGTAGCTTCGTCTTGCTACGAGCCTGCTACGATCGTAGCAATTAGTTCTTGTCTTATATAATCGGTTTCGGGATAATCTGTGATCTACCTTTTTTACTCATCTAACTCGGTCAGTATGGGATTGTTAATTATCAATAATAAAATTATGAAATAATTTTGATAATATTATTCAACTGTCTTAAAAGTTATTTCAATTGTTAAAGCTAAGTATCACTGATTGCAAATGAGTTGCAAATGGTTAAAATATTTCAATCACTTAGTCAATCTCTAAAGCTCTAAGCTATATCGACAATAATAATTTAGTAATGAAGATCCCAGCCAGCATTCCATGTACTATTTTGCGTAATTTTTTTAACGCTAAGCAACTGCTTAACTAAAATATTTTAACTTATTAAATGTAGACTATGATAGCATAATTCTAGCTAATACTAGTTACTTCTATATTTTAAAAAAGTGTTTTAAACAAGGATAGATAAATAATGAATTGAAACAAGGTTGTAAGAATATAAATTTTTTGCTATAGTATCTTTTTTCTTTATTAGAGATGGGTGTTTAGTATATTCCTAATTGACAATAACTAATTCCATTATGTAAATGTGCTTATATTTTTTAAAAGTCTATTGCCTATTGTTTTTTATATGTCTATTTTAACATTATATTGGCAAAATATGGAAGAAATTATAACAGGATTATTCATTGTTAACTTCTTTGATGCTTTTGTTATGTTTATTTAAAATGCATGAATTTTTTTCATCAATTGCAAATTTTATATATTTTTATATTTATATATTGACAATAAAAAGAAATACCAGCATTAATATACCAAGATAATATTTATTTCATTTTCTTTTGAACTAAAGTGCATTAAATGCAGTTCATCAGAAAATTGGGAATTTTATCAAAAAAAGAAAATAGTTCATACCTACACGGTTTAACCGAACTTGAATTTTTTCATATGTAAAAAAAATACTATTTAACTTATTATTACTA
The DNA here is from genome assembly GCA_945859745.1 of Synanthedon formicaeformis. Lineage (NCBI taxonomy): Eukaryota > Metazoa > Arthropoda > Insecta > Lepidoptera > Sesiidae > Synanthedon > Synanthedon formicaeformis. The sequence goes on from OX243957.1 coordinate 4,656,245, forward strand.
ATTACTAATCTATTGTATTGTATTAAAATCTATTGTAGGTATATATCGTAGTTTAATACATTTTTTTCCAAATTCTTGTTATGAAATAAAGCGAGGACTAACTAATATAAAATTAAGTTAAATAACAAGGTACTTTTAGTAAAAAAATGAAAATATTTGTATAATCTTCCTATATATAAAAATAAATATATTTGTCACCCTTGGACTTCAAAACCGCTCAACTTCTTTCTATTGATGATCTCTCTTTTTATTGATGAAAACCGTATCAAAATCCGTAAAATTTGTTAGCGGAGAAACAGACAGACAGAAGCGAAAACAGACAAATTTACTTATACTATGTAACTATAAATATATAAATATAAGCTATATATAAGCTTCTATATTTATATAAACTATAAATATAGAAGCTAAAGTCGAGTTGATTGCAAAACATTGTTTTTTTTTTCTACATGCATAAAAACTTAATTAGATTTCATTATATAAATAAACCTCATTAAAATCCGTTGCGTGGTTTATAAGAAGATAGCGTATATACAGACAGATTTGACTGCCTGTCAAGTAATTTTGACCATTTAGAACGGAGCTTGATGTGCTTGACGAGCAAACGTGTGTGATTGATGCATGCTTGTCAAGAAAGACATTCAGATATTACACTGGATCACAATGTGGCGACTGAGTTAAAATGAATGCGGATGCTTGACAAATAACTATGCTGCAAGCCTCGTCAAAGGGTGCTTGTCAAGCACATAAATGCTTGTCAAGCAACACATTCAGATATTACACTGGATCACAATGTGGCGACTGAGTTAAAATGAATGCGGATGCTTGACAAATAACTATGCTGCAAGCCTCGTCAAAGGGTGCTTGTCAAGCACGTAAATGCTTGTCAAGCAACACATTCAGATATTACACTGGATCACAATGTGGCGACTGAGTTAAAATGAATGCGGATGCTTGACAAATATGCTGCAAGCCTCGTCACAAGCGTGCTTGTCAAGCTTGTCAAATGCTTGTCAAGCAATTTTGACCGTCTAGGGACTCCATTACTTTTCTCTCTAGATATCCACTTTTTCCTTGCCTTACTTTTTACGACGAGTACGTTACGTCAATTAAAAAATATTGGAAAACGAAGTCGTAGAAATTTGGGTGCGTGTATTATCAACCCTAAAACACAGAAACCGTAGTAACTCGGTAATCTGTGCTGGTGCGTATGTTTAGGGTAATTTACCATGTCTGTCATTTTAATCTTATTAAGAGATTTATTTTTTAACAATTGTGACTATTCTTTTCACCGATGTAATACCGAATAAAGAAAGAAGTAATTATTATCAACTATCACAAGTTCAAAGTGTTATTCATTATACAATAACAGAAACTAGCGATAACCCCTTTACCATTGAATATCTACTTATCTTGTTGTCAAAAATAAGTCTGTTTTAATAACAGAGTCTATATTTATTTTAATGTTTTAATTATCTTCATTAGATTAAAATGTACTAGTGCCCGCTCAGTGGTCGAAATTCATTTAATTTACAAAAGAGTACATCTTATAAGTATCTTATATTATATACGCAGCGTAAAAGTCGCGGTAGTCGGTGTAATGTTTATTTTAATTAACTTAATGCATTTCTAGCGCATATTATATAAAAATATTAGATTTCTCCTGTCCTTCTCTATATTATCTTTAAGTGTTGTACTAAATTTCACCATCCGTCCTCGTCGCAATTTTCTTAAAAAGGGGCCGCTTCACATATTAATGAATATTTTATAGATTCTGTCATATCTCTATTACCTACTTCATAAAAATATAAAATTCAATTAATATTTACATAGGCCATTTTGATTAATTTGGTTGGACAGATTTAATCCTTTTTCAAATCACAAAAGCGTTTACCGAATCAATATTAATATGTTTCATAAAAAAAGCAGAGCTGTTTAACTCTTTACACACAATAAGTCATTGACACATTGGTTTATCGGCAGAACCCTTGCGTAATAATGAGTAATGGAGTATGAGCCGCAGGCGAGTCCATAAACGTATTGAGAATGGGTTATTGACAAATATTTATGGCGTATAAAGAGGGGATAATTACAACTCTTTAGCACATAAAAAACGCGACACCGAGAGGGTGCGTCGTCCGTCGCGATCTAAAAATTTATTACCAACTTTGTCACCCGCCGGAGATCGAACGACCAATATAAACTGTTTCTGTACATGATTTTTGTCGATTTCATCTATCAATAACTCTGTTTTATATAATACTAGATTTTGTCCATGATTTTGTGGGCCCCCTTTTTCTTAAACGTTGAAAAATAAAAATAAACAACGTCTGACAAAAATATATGTATAAAAATCTCATAAAAATATATTCGACCGATAATCATGAAATTTTGCATACACATTGTCAGGGATACAGATAAGGACACAGGGTTCCTTTCATCCAGAAAGAAAGACAGATCCTGGGAGTTCATAAATATAACTTTTCCACGTCGACGAAGTCGCAGGCAAAAGCTAGTAAACTAATAATTTAATGTAGGTACTGTTCAATCAAATTTCAAATTCTATATAATATCAAATTTATTAGTCCGAATTTATTTACGATCCTGTCTTCCCAGCATGCACGTAAATTATTTTTATGTAAATATTTAAGTTTTTTTTATTTAGTTTAATTTATGTAGTATAGCTAGTAGCTAGTATTATATTATGTAAATATAGGTAAGTATATAACTAAAAAATAAATGAAAATCTACTCAAATTTGATGTCTTATTTATGTTAAAAATAAAATAAAATAAAAACAAAATATTTACTATAACCAAATGATGAATAATGATTTGTATTGACTTGTTTAAACTTTTACATTAGACTGGATATTACGATTCTGAGCACATCACGAGTGCGGTTCGCTGCTCGTCCTCGAAACACCGAGTAATGTTATTAAAAAGTTATGGGATAAGCCGGCTACGTGCCGTTCGCAACGCCTCGGTCTAATCACCAACTTTAAAATTATCTGACTACTTTTTATGACGCTCGTTCTTAGAATACTTAATTAAATTATGCATAAATATAGACGTTTTCATTTTTGATCAGTAAAATATTTAATTTACTTTAAGTACATTAAGTAACATTAAGAATTAACTAACTACCTACCTAATAACTAGTATTAACTAAGTGCTAAGTTAAGTTAATGCCCACCCTCATTTACTTGTCAATTTAATTTTTAATGTTATATAGAAACAGAAATGGATGTAAGTATCTATTCCCTTTTGTATATCGGCCATAATTATACGAGTAGAAATATAGCATGTGTTGGGGGTTCCTCAAATTTATTTAGGTCTATGTAAATGAATAAAAATACATAAATAGGTCATAAAGTAATTTTTGAGTTTATCCATTACAAACAAAAATACAAATATTTTTTCTTTATAATATTAGTATAGAACACTATTAAAAAGCTTTTTATAAAATTAATATTATAAATATAAGTATTAAATAATAACTAAATACTCCTATTATATGAGAAAAGTTATATTTATTTAAGGAAAGAACAGAAGAACGAACTCACAACAAAATGTATTTCAAGCATTATAAACGAAGATTTTCTTATTATATAGAGAAAAAACTACAAAAAAGAAGGTCTAGATAGTCGTCAAGGCATTCCTGAGTAGGCGACAAAAGCACAATGAGGTAGGAAGGTAATTAACTTATATTTTGCCTCCTTCAATTAAGAGAGACGGCTGATTCCAAAGCGCGCTTCCAAATTAATTCCACGACTAAGTAGATAATGTAAGGAGCTTCCCTCCTCGTGCCACCTCTTCACGCCTCGAGGAGAACTTTCAATTATGATTTTGTCTAATTTTAATTAAGTGCTCTCTCAAAAAGGCTTTTCTTCGGCGAAATTAATATTTGAATATAATTTGGGCGGAGCGGGCAGGCGGAGTTTTGCCGCTGGAGGAATAATTAATTCCATTACAAGTGGTCCGGTCGCCCGCGGCCCTGCCGTCGCCACCCGCAACGCCTCGCTCCTAGATGCCACGCTCTTTCACGTTTTCAAATGCTTCCTTATAAATTAATAGCTAGCCAGCTTTTGCCCGTGACTTAGTCTGTGTTAAAAAAAAGTCTGAGAAAATATACGATCAAGAATTTATTTCTGTTATAGTCTAGCCATGCATTGGATTTTTATGGCTATAATCTCTAGGGAACAGTCCTTTTTGTGGATGAAAGGTATCCTATATGTCCTTTTCTGCATCCCTGACAGTTGTATAAAAATTTCATTATGATCGGTTGAGTAATTAACGTTTGAGTAAACAAACTCATTTTCGCATTTATAATATTCATTAAGATTAATCAATCATAAAACATAGATTATTATTTATATTGGGTTGGTTTTACTTTTACAACGATTCTGTTAGTTAACGTGTGAAAAGGTAACAGGCAGACAGTTACTTGCACGTTTATAATATTAGTACATAGTATTATAAATGTATACAAATGAACCAATTAACTTTTGTTAGTAAATATAATGAAAATTCTAGTAACGGTGGCGGTAGCGCAGCCGCCAATTTGCGCAACAGGTCGGGGCGGAAGCGACCTGCAGTGTGTGATTGCGACCAAATGTTTCCTCCAGTCAGCCGCCGCTGCGTCTGGTTTACTGTTTTTGCTATGTTTTTTGTGCTCTTTCACTGATAAGTGCGCCATCGATAGGTACCACTGAGTATTTATTTAGGCTAAAACTGACGCCTGGCGGAAGTTAAGATGTTATGAAATTTTGAAGAGAACGAAAGAAATCTCGTCTACATCGCTTCGATTTATTCGTGTTGGACAATTTTAAAACATTTCTCCACTATTATTTTTAAATTGCCCGTGATTTAGTCTGTACCCCTTTTTGTTTAAGTTTTATTTGGTTTTACTTTTACAACAGATACGCAGGCTACAATTATTTGTATGCTAAAATTTGTGTAAATACGCACAAAAATTCTTAGTATGTTAATATTTAAAAAAAAATCTAATTTAAAATAATAGGTTATGTTTTATATATGGTTATTCTTTTGTTTAGGTGTGTCGGTGCGACCACTCTCCAGCATGCGGCAAGATTCACTTCCAATGTTGGCGGAGAGATTCCTAGCGTCGCGCGCGGCTGCACTCGTTGCTGGCATACCCGCCGAGCTATACTCTGGCGCGTTACTGGCTGGGTGGCCACCTTCGCCGCCCGCACCTTTGCTGGCGCCGCCCGAACTTGAACGCACTAAGAAGCGACGTCGAACCTCCAAACTCGAAGACACCGTGACAACTGCACCACCCTCACCGCCCTCCTCCGGATCATCACCTGGCGCCACCGAACCTCCACGAGACAAACTATTCACATGCAAAGTGTGCTCCCGGTCTTTCGGATACAAACACGTTCTACAGAACCACGAACGCACACACACCGGCGAGAAACCGTTCGAATGCGGCGAATGTCACAAACGGTTCACACGCGACCACCATCTCAAAACGCACCTACGTCTGCACACCGGCGAGAAACCCTACAGCTGTCCACACTGTCCACGCCATTTTGTACAAGTCGCGAATCTGAGACGACACCTGCGCGTGCATACTGGAGAGAGGCCATATGCTTGTGCGCGTTGTCCAGCGCGCTTCTCTGACTCGAATCAGTTAAAGGCACATGCGTTGGTGCACGAAGGAGACACGCCTTTCGAGTGCCGTTGCGGTGCTAGGTTTAGGCGTCGGCAAGCGGCCGCTCTGCATAGATGCGCGGGCGCAGGTTGCGAGCCGAACACTCCTAGCCCGCCTGCTGCTACCGCGCCCGACTGGCGTTGGGAAGAGTGGCCCGAGCAAACAGAGCCCGAGGATCTGTCACTGCCACGGAGGCCGGAATCACCTACTGACTTGCGCATACACTCTGCGTAGTCGCCGCGCGTAATGCGCCGCTGAGCCCGGTATACGAGTTCCTTCAGCGTAGACCCCGCCTGCCGCCGCGCCGCATTATCAGGCGACGGTATCGCATTATACGCATAATGGGTAAACACTTATTCAGCGCCTTTCGTCTTACTCTGCGCGATGTCTTACACTTATACAGTTCCGCTTCTATCAGCCACGTGTTTTCATTACTACTACTACACTATACTGTACTGTGCTATACTGTGTTTTTATACTATCGCCCTGCCTTCTGCTTCGCACAGATGACACTTTCAGGGTATTTTTTCCATCTTTTAATAATAATAAAAAATAAGTTAACCGAATTGGTCTACCTTTTCTCGAGTTATGCGCCTAGCAACACATTTAGCTATTCGTTTTTTATATAGAATAATTATAATAAAACTTGTAAGGGAGTAACTAGGTACATTTTATTCAGTTCAATTCAGCTTTTGTCAGCTGAACGCATCCGCGTGCTCCCTTACATGTTTTATTATATTTATATTATAATAAAAATACGCAGTCTATGAAGCGGAACAGCATCTAGCGAAACGCAAAAGGAACTGAATAAGTGACTTACCCTTACCCGACACCGTCGTCTGCTGCTGCACTGCCTCCAACCGTCTCCTTTCCAATGACGTAACAAATCATTCGTTTCGTTTAGAAGCCAATTTAAACGAGACCCTTTTCATCTTCACTCTGTACCATAGGTAATTTAAATTTCTCAGTAACATTGTTTAGCGATACTTTTATGTTCCTTATTCGCAAATTTCTAAGTAAAAAAAGTTTTTTTTTTATGTGTTACAGTTCTAAAACATCATTGTTTGCACCATTTGCATAATCTCGAGGTGGCGCAAAAACGCCACTGTTTTGTTCTTTTTGTTCTGCGACTTGCAAACATTTAAAAAAGAACATATTGCACAAAAGATATTTTTTGATTTATCGCCTTCGTTATTGTTTCGCCCGAGTAAAAAACATTTTTCGTTATGCTTCATATTTATTGATCTTGAATTGATTTCCTTGCATTTGTCTACCGGGAACCGGAATGAATCAAGGTGTTGATGATGGCATTGGCCCATTATATTCCAAGCCATCTATTTACTAGCAGGCAAACAGCCTGCTTAAATTACGATATATCATAAATATACAAATTTTTCGTTATAACGTCATGGACAATGGCAAAGGAGACGTGTTGATAAGCGCCGCACCCATGCTTCTGTAAATAGCTATAAAGATATTTATTATTTATCAATTAGCTTGTAAATTTGCTATCGTTAAATAGTTACCTATAACTACACTGGAATTGGACCACACGGAAACTTTTTATTGTTATTTTTTTCTTAAAACAACAAATAAACAGTAAACCAAATCATTATAACCAAAACATTTTCTTGTCATAGATTTAGACATAGTTTGTTAAGTACAGCGTGAAAAGATTTTTAAATAGAATTTTTTTCTATATCTCAGCGGGCTGTGCGGTGTTGACAGTTTGATTTTTGTGTTACCATTTGTAGCTTGTAAGAATAAATAGTTAATTAAATGTAAAAAAAGGACAGAAGCGGACCATGTTTTCATTGAATTATTTCATTGATTGGCTTCATTTATTGGTGTTCTAGTGTACATATTATAAGTAAATCAATTCTCTGCCAACATGGTCCAGTCGACGATGTAAAGTAGATTATTTAATTAAGAATTATTGCAATTCTTTTTACGGGTATTAGTTTCCTACTAGATGTAGTGTGTTCTTTTTTTTTTCTCTAATTTAGTGCCACAGATAGTTGTTCTCGATGTGTTACGTACATCTGTAATTATATGTAGGTACTTGTATACATGATTTAATGAGTGCTAATTGTTGAATATTATTATTTTATTTTACATTAACTTTAAGGTAAACATTAGGCAAGGCGATTTTAGGTGAATTTAAAACTAGACATTACGTGAATTATCCAAAGAGATTTACAAATTGGTACAAATATAAATGTGTACAAATATTTAAAGATATCTTCGAATAAGAGTTGTAATTCTATGTTGCGAAATGTTGTAATTACATAGGTTTATAGTTAATGTAAGGGCGTTTGGTGCCATTGCCTACCTCATTCGTATAGGAACCCCGCGCGATCGCCACCAGGGTAAAATTTACTGCCAAAACTTTTTTACAACTACTTTTTTTTAGACAACTATTATAAACAGTGTTACCGATGCTTGACATGTCTGATTATTACTTATTTACAATAGTTTATATATACATTTTACTGTGATTATCGAAAGGAAACCAATTTGTGGGGCAAATAATTGTTTTGTAGACTTCAGTTCGGATTATAAATTATTTTCACTTTACACAAGTAGGTACGAGTATAGTATGAGACTTATACAGAACAGATTCTAATTAATAAAATTATACACTGATCAATATACCAAAAATGGTCCAATAATTTTGATCAAATCTAAATCTCTTGCTGGAAATATTTTTTCAAAAAAAATTTTTTTTAAGTGTATTAATCGATATATCTTTACTAGTAACAATTACCGACAGTATATTGTATTTATTTATTAAAGAAATAATAATATTAACGGAATAGTAACACAAAGGAATAAGTCAGGAGAAATTTGACATATTTATTATCTGATAAACTTAAAACTAACACAGTTTTGACGAAAGTATTTTTTAAGGCTTCTGCTCATATACTTCCCTTTATTTTTGTAGCAGTAATCGTGATTGTATTCCTAAGGGTTTTCTAGATTTGAGCAGAATACTGGAAAAAATGACTTCAACAACTTCTCACAATTTTGACAACTTAAAAATTTTGTTGATTTGATTGTCAATAATTAGCATCAGTTTTGGTCTAACGAAGCTAAAACTGGAATAAGGTTAATCATATTAACCCTAGAAATATAATATCGATGACATGTAATATTTTTTATTTTATTTTTTTAAATGGAAAACGACGGTGTCGGGTATGTTACAGCTCCATTCGCTTTTCGTTAGATTTTTTTTTATTTACAAAATTGATTATTATGTTTCGACACTTCTAGTCTGACCTTTTAAATCATCTAAAAGACAAATATTCCAAATAAAAATTAACTTTTTTTTTATTTAATTGGACATTTTCTTAAACTCAATGAGCGGCACCTTATTGACTAAACACGACTTAAGTTGCAATTCTTCTCAGTTCCTATTTTAAAATTAATAATTAGATTATTGTTTTGTTGAATATATGTGTTGTTTTGAATATTGTACGCTTTAATCGCAATCGCAGGAAACCACTAATGAAAATTCGTTTATTATATTATTTAAATAATATATTTAACGTCGACTTCGTGTGATGAAGAAAATTGTTTTCAATTTGTTTGCATCCACGAAGTCAACCTGCCACGACTTGCCACCAAACAAATCTACCTCAATACTATTCGGAAGAGTGAATTATACCGTTCACATTTAATTTCGTAATTGTTTAATTGTACAAATATACCTAAAATTATAGGATAATAAATGTGACATACTAGATTATATGATGGTAAAATATAAATATATGTATTTCTTTAAATGTCCAGTACATTATGATAAAATAAAAGATTGATTGTTATTTAATTTGATTTTTCATTTTAAATTGTACCCTCACTCTTAAAATGAAAGCACACGAATTCGTAATTCAAAAATTGTTAACTATAGATACCAAAGTAGTTATTTTTTTTTTTTTTTTTTATTAGAGATGGGTTTGCTCTTGGCCAACAACCAGCTGAGTAGCATGGATGAGGCCTAAGATGGAGCGAGCTCACCCAGAAGATGCCTATTCACTCGAACTTTGAATAGATTAGGGTTATATAGGCTCGGAAATACAGACGCCGGCAGGGAGTTCCAAACCTTGGCAGTGCGCATTATAAAGGATGTTTCAAAGCGTTTGGTCCGAAAATGAGGGATTTCGACAAGATGAGGATGGTAATCAGCCGTACGTCTGTGTGTCCGATGGAAGAAAGGGGAAGGCGGTATGAGCTCATGTAACTCCTGAGCACACTCTCCGAAGTACATCTTATAAAAAACACATAGACTGGCAATTTTGCGTCTATGTGCCAGGCTGTGCATCTTAGATTTTAAAAGAGTACTTTTGCCTATGAGTCTCCTAGCTCTGCGTTCCACTGAGTCGAGTGCGGCAAGTTGGTATTTGGCTGAGCCATCCCAGAGGTGAGAGCAATACTCCATGCAAGATCGGACTTGCGCCTTATACAAAGATAAAGTATAATATTTAAAATATTATAATTTTTAATATGTTACTACAATTACCTACTAGAAAAAAGATGCTACTTTCAACTTACTTAAAAGTTGTCTTAACTAAAAGTCTTAACTCAGTCTTAACTTAAGTAAAAGATGTCTTAAGTAAGTAAACCTAAAAGATTCCTTTACTTAAAATATTTAGTTAAAAGTGTATTTTTTAAAAGAACATTAAAATTGTTACTTAAAAATCTAATAAAAAAGGTAATACTAATAATAAATCTGTAAGGGTTGGTCATGCAGTAAATTACTTTGTTTTCAGAGATATCGTGTTTATGGCTCTATACATGATACTGAAACTAAATTGACTATTTTTACAATTTTTTTCTATATGTATGTTACTCCATAACTCTTAGCGCCTCTTTCACCAACGTCAAGTAGGCTAAACCGTCACTTAAAGTCACCTGTCACGGGAATAATTTAGCTGATATACCTTTGTTTGTACGGTAAACGTCCCAAACATTAAATAGAAAATAATAATAAAAAAATCGCCTATCGAATGATGCAGTAAACCGAGTGCATAATTCAATAAAACAGAAAATGATTTCTAAAAGTAACTAATCAACACTACTTGTAGTTGGTGAAAGAGGCGCTTAAACGAATTAACTGATTTTAATGAAACTTGATAGATAAACATTTAGACGTACAAGACACAGGATAGGCTACTTTTTCTTTTTCAACGCGATCGAAGTCGCGGGCGCCAGCTAGTCAATCAATCAATCAATACTAATAATAAATCTGTAAGTGTAGGTATTGTATGTATGTATTCCTCTATAACTCTTAAACGAATTAACCGATTTTCATGAAACTTGGTAGATAAACATTTTGACGTCCGGAACACAGGATATTCTACTTTTTTCACGCGGGCGAAGTCGCGGGCGCCAGCTAGTTCATAATAAAATTTCAGTCACGGTCAGATAATTATGTGACCACCGTGACATAACTGCATGTGCTCAGTTGTATTACAGCGGATGTCCTTATGCATTCATCAGCATTTATGCTATGGCATGGCATTAACCCTTATGCCATTGCTTGTTTTTCCATCAAGCGGATTGTCGGCATACCTGCCGGTCTTTCATAAGTTTATATAAAAAAATATCTTATTGAATATCATTGGATAGATAACCCAAGGTCATATGGCGCCTTATTAGTAACTATTTTAGTCTAGGGGCCTCTTTCACGAACTAAAAGTAAAGTGTTGATTAGTTACTTTTAGAAATCATTTTCTGTTTTATTGAATTATGCATGCACTCGGTTTACTGCATCATTCGATAGGCGATTTTTTTTTATTATTTTCTATTTAATGCTTGGGACGTTTACCGTACAAATAAAGGTATATCAGCTAAATTATTCCCGGTGACAGGTGACTTTACGTGACGGTTTAGCCTAATTGACGTTCGTGAAATAGGCGCTTAGTCTCTCAAATTTACATTAAAAAAATACATTAGGTACAAAAATCTCTTACATAATTATTATGTATGTAAACTGATTATAGGTAAACAGTCTTTACCTAATCAGTTTACCGATCAAAATAGAACAAAATAGCTATCGATATTTTCTGGGTGTAAGGTATGTGCTGATTAATCCAATGAAACCACAATAAAACAAAGAGGATATGTATGTTATCATATGTGAAAACATTTTATTTATTTGGTGACCATGATATTTATGTAGGTAGAAAGTAGAAATCGTATGTAGGCCATAATTCAACTAGCGTCGCGCGCCGCATAGCTGCGGAGACAAACGCACGGGAATCCGGTTGGTATTTATTAAATTAATCGTTTACCCCCAACCCGCACCCCCTACCCTTATCCTATACTTCTACACCTTTATAAATATCTATACCTACAAACGCTCTAAGATAATAGTTATTTTTTTCATATTTTTATAGCAAAAATGTTGTAAGAAGACGTAATGACTTTTGATTACTAGCTGGCGCCCGCGACTTCGTCCGCCTTGAAAAAGAAAAAAAGTAGCCTATCTTGTGTCCCGTACGTCTAAATGTTTACCTACCAAGTTTCATGAAAATCAGTTGATTCGTTTAAGAGTTATGGAAGAACATACATATTACATACATACATACAGAAAAAATTTCTAAAAATGGTCAATTTAGTTTCAGTATCATGTATAGAGCCTATAAACACGATATCTCTGAAAACAAAGTAACTTAATTACTCCATGATCAACTCTTACAGATTTATTATTAGTATTGACTAGTTGTTGGACGCGACTTTGCGTTCTCTCTTTATAATCCTCCTTACATATTATAAAACAAAGTCCTCCGCCGCATCTGTCTGTCTGTCTGTTCGCGATAAACTCAAAAACTACTGCATCGATTTTCATGCTGTTTTCATCAATGGATAGAGTGGTTCTCGAGGAACGTTTTAGTATATAATTTACAAAGTCGCGGCCAGCAGCTAGTATATGTATAAGTATATTTGTTATGATATTTTTCACTCTCTCTCTCTCTCTCTCTCTCTCCTTCATTATCTAAAACCATAACAAAATCCATTAGGCAGTTCAAAAGTTAGCGGAGAAGCTGACAGAGACAGACTTCTACTTTGTTTTATAATATCGCTGCTTAAAAACTAAAGGGCCACAAATCAAAAATTACACTTTTTACAGGAGAGCTAATCGAAAAATATTAAATTATTTTTGTCTATTTTTTTTTATTAGATATATATCAAATATATGCATATTATACATCGTTAGAAGCGTATTTTTAAGTAGCATTAAATGTATTAAGTACTTTTATAATAAACTGAATACTAGAAGAGATATAAGCATATAAGTTAATTTAAAATATATAAAAAATGATCAAAATTTACTAAATATGGAATAAAACAACCATACGTCATTTTGCAACATACAATATGAAGGATTGTGATTGTATTTTTGAAATAAAAACATTTTAGGATTTTTTTGTTTTATGGCCCTTTAGTTTTTAAGCAGCGATATGTATAGACGAATATAGATAAAAGATTATTAAGTGAATGTATTTTATACGCACGTAAAGGTAACCCTTTTTAGGGAACCCACACCGTCTTAATACCGACCGTAATGATAATATCGGGCTGTTTCAGGCAATCGTATTGAGGCGGGTATAGGAAACTTACAAAAGTAAACTTAAGCTATGTAGAAAAGCTATGTAAGCTATGTAGAAAATAGGGTACATTTTCTGTTTTTTATTCGACGATTGGTACAATTACATGTTTAAATAAGGTATCTGTACTGGCATACAAATATATAAAAATATAAACTAGCTTTCGCCCACAACTTAAACCGCGTATATTTGTAAATTACAGCCTATGTGTTATTCTGATGTATAAACCATTCTTCTGAAGATTTTCACCTAAATCTGTTTAGTAGTTTACTAAGGACATACATCCTCACAAACATAAATTATATGAAAATGTATTAGTTTTATCCGTAAAATATTAGGTAAAATAAAATTCAGCAATACTTGAATTGTAATTGATTTCCAGCTAAAAAAATAAGCGCTATTTTTTTTAAAAGTCACATCTACAAAATGCTGCAGAAATGTGTTTATAATTGATACTGGCAATTACAGGTTTGTTTCTGGTCCAAGATTTGAATAGTTCCAAAGTGAATCTAAATAAATTTGAAATATTATAGACTCACGGTCCACTTGATGGTAAGTGGCTACCGTCACCTATCAAGTATTGCAAGTGCGGTGAGTATTAAATAGTGCCTTGTCCTATTTCCCAATATTAAGAAAGATATAGGGAAATGGGCTCTGGCAGCCCTTACTCTTTCAATGTAATGCATACGAGCTGTTAAGAGCTGAACTTTGCAATAAATATTAAGATAATGTTTAAATGGGTAATAGAAATTAATAGGTAGGTAATGGGCATCTTTGAACAGTAGTCGGGAAGGTTTGGGCTCGAGAAGGACGGAGAGCGGGCGAATTATAATTTATTTGGAGAAGTGGCAAAGAGCCCTCGCCCCGCGCCCCCGCCGCCCCGCACTCGCCGCCCGGCCTACCCTTTGCTTTCGCCCTTCGTTACGAGTTCCCGCTCCAAACGTTGTAACTCGGAAACTAATTTATAATTAATTCTCACTAGAATTACAGCGATTACTTTAACGCTGGATTGATGACCTCGAGCAGAAAGAGTTTGGCAGTGAATGAATGCTGAGGACGGAGGATCGAGTGTAGTGGTCCTCAATTAAAAAGGCCTATTTCCCACAGCGGACGTTTGTCGACTGATGATGATCCAGTTACATTAATACTACATAACCACATACTACATACTACATACATTAGTTAAACAACAACATAGAGTAGCCGATTTATTAGTTAAAGTTTAAATAAATAACTACGTTTAAATAAAGTAAGGCTCTAATTATCTCAGGTTCTCAGGTAGTTTATTATAAAACTATATACGTTGACCCATAAAAGAATTACTTATCTTGTGGAGTCGCGTTTTTTGTAATCTGAATCATTTTTAAACCTAGTATTGATATGATATTGTGTATAAATTTGTCCGTCCCCTTGTTGGGCGTTGAAACATTTATACAATCTATATTTTTTATAAATTATTCTTTAAATTCAGTACCTCATACATCTGCGCAAGTAGGTACACAGACACGGCTGGTTATAAACACAAGCAATTCCAGGGGGTTGCAAGGACGCTGCCGGTTTGATAGAATAAAAGGATAAAATAATGAACTTTGACATTGCTTACTCACCAAAACCTTCAATAACATTTTTAACTTAGCATAGGTACGGTGACGTTTAGTATTTAAAGTTTACTAGAGACGTAACGCCGATGAAATCGAATAAAAAATATGGAAAATATATTTAAAAAATAGTTGTATTTCCCATTATGACTGTCACAGTTCCCTTTCCAAAATGATGCAATAAATGTCACCGTACCATGCTATGTAAAAAATACTATAGACAGTTTATATGTACTTTGCCCCTACAAAATAAATCATCACTTGGTCGGCAACTTTGGTCAGCAGTTGGCAGCAACTATGTTGCATATGTGTACCCATGCGACGGTAGCTACTCTCCACTTATAGGGTCAATATCTATCTGACTATTAATACAAATTACCTAATTTATACCCTTAACTGACTACAAATATCCGCATTAAAAAAATTAATGTAAAATAAATTATAAATATTAATTAAGCTACAACGTATTGGAACGCAGTTTTTACTTTCTGTTTTTTCTCTAGGTAGGTGCGTTCAAAGGAGCTGGCAGGGTACGGGGAGAGCGGGCGTAGGGGAGGCCGGAATTAAGAGGGAGCCGAGGGAGGCCCGCCCTGGATACTGAGAGGAGTTTTAACCAATTAATTTTGTTCCTCAACGCAAACTCCGCCATATAATAAGATATAAGTAGGCATTAACCGAGGCGCGCCGATAGCTAGCCCGAGCCCGACCGGGGGCGAATTCGCTCTCTCCTAGCCTCTTATAACGATGTTTTAATTCTTGTTAAGCTCTTCGTTTCTCCACTTTTAATATTTAATAGCATTTTCATGACTCGTGTTTTACGGCGCACTTACGAATTCTCAACATTATTGACGTTTTTAACGGCTTCGTTCTTTTCCGACGTCTCCACAATAAAAAGTCATAAAACGCAAATACATCATTTGCTTAATCATTCACTTAATTGTGCATACCTAACGCTTTTAATGTAGTAAGCAATCCTATAATCCTAATAATATTATAAATGCGAAAGTTTGTATGTTTGGATGTTTAGATGTTTGTTACTCAATCAAGCAAAAACCGTTGAACAGATCTGGATGTTTTTTTTTTCATACAGACAATTATTTATTACCTGATATTTTATCCTGGAAAAATGTTCTGTCGGTGCCACTGGGGTGATAACTGCTGCCAGACGGGCTGCCTAAATGACTGCAAATGTAGCGTGCCCTTGTCACTCGTAAAATTTTAATTTTTAATATATTACTGCGTATAGACTTATATTATGTCTGTAAACAAATCAATTATTATTATTAAATTATTATATGTTTTTTTTTATTATGACTACTGAAATTGGTTTGCAACAGTAGACAGACACCTGTCTCTAGTGAACAACGAACGTCTTCGTTTAACGAACCATATGTTTCGAATCCGCCCGTGCTTTACCGATACGCCCTCGGCTTCAAGATATAAATATAAAGCGAGCCCGAAAACAACCACCTCCACAACTAATCCGTGACTGAACATTAAAAAAATCTATCTCGCGTTTACACAACGCGGTAAAGATTTAAAAATAAAAAAGCTCCAAGAGAAAAACAAGATTTCGGGCTCGCGCCTTGTGCGCACGACAGCAGCTCGCGTCAATATGACGTTCTTAAAAAAGAGTTCTTAACAACGGTATAGTATTGTGTTGTTAAAAAACACGAAACCGCTCGAAAAAACAAACCGCAGAGTATGCTTAAAAAACAAAAAGCAGCACGCGAGTCGACCGAGACACCCTTTCCCTTTTACGCGTCGCGCGCTTCGTTTTTTCTTTTATCCGAGCGAGGGTTGTGTTTTTTTTCACCGCGATGCCACGTATAAATTAATAACTGAACGTGCTCATAATCTACTGCACGAAACACTTTCTGCTTTGTATTTTTTTGTGGTAAGTTATCATTCATTTGTTTTTGTGGTGGCGGAAACGGAGAGGTCCTATTGATTGCGTCCGCACGAGTGACAGGTGGCTGATATTGTCTTCGCGATAATGTAGCCAAAATATTGGTTGGCGCTAAAAATTCAGAACTGGGTTGGAGTATATGTAACTTTAAATATTATTTCGTTTTATTCAATGTGAAATCTTAATAATTTACATAATTTTAAAATGTTTGACATCCATATTTTGATGGTAGGTGGCTACCGTCGTCTGTAACACATGCAAAATTCCGAACTGTTAGAGTAAGCTGGTGCCAGCGACTTCGTCCGTGTTTTATGTCTTATATAGCCTACATCTTATTCTGATGTATAAGCTATATTATTGTAAAATAAAGTTTCATCGAAATCTATTCAGTAGTTTTTGCGTGAAAGAGGAATAAACATCCATACATCCATCCATACAAATTTTCGCATTTTTAATATTAGTAGGGATTAGTAAGGATAAGGATAGATTTTTATAATTCATTATTTAATGTTTGACTTCCATTTAATGGTTACCATCGCCTATAACAAAAGGAACGCAACAGGTGATGTAAGTGCGCTGCCGACCATACAGTAGAATTAGGAAGAGATAGACAAATGGGCTATAAACATACTCACACACAGAAATACAACAGCACACATACCTACTATTATTTCACTGTGGTCTTCTGTAAAGGGGATTAGTGCTGCTAATCGGAAAAAGCTATATTTTATCAACAAAATAAAGTTTTCAATAACCGATGGGTAGAAGAGTTCTCGAATGGAGGCCACAAATTGGAAAGCGCAACGTAGGATGCCCTACAGAAAGATATATATTATTTCGATGCCTGCAGTATGTCTAATTAAATAAATGAATTAAAATTAAAATTAAACAAATAAATGTAGGTTTTAGGTGAACTAAATATAATGTTTCTTTCTTTAACTTTTAGCAGGAAATGAAATAAAATTTAAAATGTGTGCACAGAGATAATGACGTATACAATTTTTTGCCAGCACTCTTTCTTTGGGGGTAACTAACGCCTGCCACTCCTTATTTTTGGGACCCACCATCATCATTATCAATCATTATCATTATAATATGAATCGAAGATAGACATATAATCAACACTGCTGTAGGTTGCAAAATATGATTATTTTTAGGCACATTTAAAATTGTCTCAAGATTTATTTATTGCGTTACAGTAATTTCCCTACATAAGTACCTATTTTAAGATAAAGTCGCTGTCCACCTCTGTTTCTCCGAAAACTTCTTTTAAGTCACCTAACGGATTTTGATAAGGTTTTCACTAATGGTAAGAGTAATAAACGAGGAACGTTTGTATCTCCATCACAATGGACTCAGTCAAACGCTTCGAAGAATTATATCTGCATAAATAAACAGAAAGGAAGAAAATATAACTCGCATGTCTAGTATACTTATGTCATATTATTACGTTGTAATAATGTTGTATCGATGGATCTTTTTTAATTATTTTTAATAAAAAAAAATTAATTTAGTCTTGCATATCAAGCATACACAGCAATATGTTTGTTTGTATGTCTGTCATCTTACCGAGACGTAAGTAAGTAGAACATTTGATAGAAATACATGGGATCGGTTAAAAATGCAACAATGAAAAAGATGCTGCAAAGATTCTATAGATCAATTCTTATTATTTATATAAAATGGAGCAAAAAGTGAGAGTCTCAATGGCTGTGGAAACTGTGTCAAGGTAAGCAAATAAAATGAATGTATTCAATGCGTATTGTAGAGTTGGCGGTTGCACGTGTGCAAGCATTTGATAGATTGTCAAAAGGTTACAATTTTCGCGATACCTTTTATTTAGGGATCGGAACGAAACAATCACCGCGCTACACTTACTCGTACCTATGCTGCTTATAATGGCAATGTTGTTGAATATAAATTTTAAGTTCTCAAAAAAAGGAACAAAACATCACTGAAGTTAAATTTAAATACCATACTAGCCTGAATTTTTTTTCGTTTGACTGAAAATGTAAAGCGCGAATTAAACAAAATCAGTTTAGTCACAAAAGTATAGGTATAAGTAAACGAAAGACATAAGTAATCAAAATCTTATATTTACAATATTAGTACGATATTTGATCAAATTTGGTAGTATTCAATTAATATTTCTTTTTTTTTTAATAAATCATACATTGATTGTGTAATACATTGATAAAATGTTTCCCAAATAAAGAAAAATTGTAATATAGCATTTCAATTTATAATAACTAACTATTGTAATAAGAACATTGTGATTGGCTTTTATTTATTTACAAATAAAACATATTTATATACAACATTAACAAATATTAAAGTTTAACTGTTTCTCGCAGTTTTGCCACTCTCAATTTTGGATTCCAGTCGTGTTTGTGTAGCTTGCTCTCGTGTTAATTTATAACATTTGTATTCCGGTCTGTAAAAAGCTTCATGAGAAATCTTCCCCTTAATATGCAAATTTTCAAAAATGTATTGCTATACTATATTATATACATTATCATCTGAACAAATGTCATGATTCTAGCTTTGGTTAGATATAATCTAAGTAGTTTTTTTAAGATTTTGTGATAAAACAGTCAAAAATGAGGATAATTACCTACTCCAGATTATTAAAAAAATTTCATTAGCAAATTCACAAGCAAATCACTGATATCCTAATAACTTCGTATATAACTTGATTGAAATATATAAAACAGTACCTATAAAAAATAATATTATATGTGAATTTTATATTCAATATATCAAAAATATCAATTGTGTTATTCATGCTATTAATGTTTGTTTGTTTGTACAAAAAGTTCCTTGAAGTGTACAAGATGACGCAGTTATTCGTCCCACCACTCCATCCAACTAAAATTTGAAGAAGAGCAATAAAAAAATACTCCCGCGCGCCGCAATTCTCTTGAACGCGAATCGGTCGCGTCACGCAGAAGCCTTTATTTTGATAGTGGATTCGGTTACCCGCCGGCCATTGTCGCTAGAACATTTTGATTATTGATTTTTACGCTAAATATTTCCTTTATAGAAAAATCTATTCATCGCAATTATGAGTTCCTTTAACATTTTTGATGTATGTAATGCGTTATACAAAAGGTTCAAGCAGCATAATGTCATTAATAACCCGTATGGATGGAACTTGTCGCGAATCAAAAATTGTTATATAGTATAGAGTTTTTTTTTTGTTGGAATCATATTTTTATAATTCTTGCATATCACTCCACATGTATTGTAGAACTCTTCAGAACACTCCACGTAATTCGCAAGGTTCACAAACTTTGGTTGAGACTGACTGTTTTAATAATAATAGATAAATTATAATAATACTCGTAGTAAAAATAAATTCTACAATAGTAAGTTCTAATTACTTCTTGATACGGCACGTATGGTCAGGAGGTTCCTCACTGTGCATGTGCAGCACTTACACTTCTTGGCATGAAGTTGAGCACATCTTTATCATATGCCACATCTTCGCTTCACAGCTGGATGTTGGCCAAGAGTAAACCTATCTCTAATTAAAATAAATTAATAAAAATGCGTTGTATAAAGTTAAGAGGCAATGAAGCCAGCATGCTTGGGAATAGGGGACCGAAGCTTTAATATTATGTATGTCATGTACAATTTATAAATATATAATAACTTAGTTTTAGATATAGATTAGTTGTTAATTTATTTATTTATTGCTAATAATGGTTTGTTATATGAAAAAATATAAAAAATGATTTGTACAAGTTAAAACAATTAAATAAAATATGTAA
This sequence comes from Synanthedon formicaeformis, assembly GCA_945859745.1. Lineage (NCBI taxonomy): Eukaryota > Metazoa > Arthropoda > Insecta > Lepidoptera > Sesiidae > Synanthedon > Synanthedon formicaeformis. Next base: position 4,676,810 of record OX243957.1, read on the forward strand.
TTTTTAAATACTTATACAAACAATCTCACATGACGAAATCCTCGTAATTAATTTTACTGGACGTGACAAATTATGCTTAATAAGAGATTATAAAACTCGTCTTTATATTTCGTCCGCTTATTTTAGAAATCTATGTTGATGCAAAGCAGGTAACTGGAGCTGTCGTCGGAGACATTGTTATTTTTCAGGAGAAACCAATAGGTTAGAATTACTGCGTAGAAATAGGTGTCGCACTAAGTTGCTTACTACAAAGATCTAATCCTTTAATCCTCCGAGTATCGCTACCGTTCAGTGTTTTTTTTATCCCATAACAATGAATATTGTTATTGAAATTGTTATGTCTTTGGGAGACGACGAAGCCGAAAGAAGCCTCACAAAAGAGTTTGTTTGTGTCCGCTTAGCATTAGTTGTTTATGTAACACGCGACTCAAAACGTCCCCGGCTACTGGGTTTGTTTGCATTTAATCCGTTTGTAATGTCCTTTCGGACACTACAAAGCAATTGGCGGCGGCTACGATACAGATAGTTTCTTGTATATTAACATTAAAAGCTTTTCTGTCCAAATATAGATTGACTACACTGTACAGTATTAAACCAGTTTCATACATAACATGGAGGATGTTTGTGTTGTATAGGTAGGTACGAGTAAGTGAATTTGTTTTCTTTTTAAATGAGAATTTTCAAAAAATTAAGAGTTTCTCAAACCAAATTTACCTATTTGTATTTTTTTGACAAACTGTGGGTACACACGTTCTGCTCATCTTCGTACGTATTCTAGTTCGCTGGTTCTGCTCTGCTGTCTAGTTGCTATGGAGGCCTGGGCGTATGTGTGGCTCTTCTATATCTATACAAATATATCTTTACTAATATTATCAATGTGAATGCGAGTTTGTTTGTTACGCTTTCACGCAAAAACTACTGAACCGATCACCGAAATTTTGTCTGGGACACCAGAAAGGACATAGGGTACCTTTCATCGTTCAATGCGGACGAAGTCGCGGGCACCAGCTAGTATTGAGAACTCGATGCGACGTATGTTAGAATCTCTTTTTAACGATGACGAGCACGGCTGTAGACGGGCGGGTCGCGGGAACGTTCTATTGTAATTTGTAATAAGACATCCGCGACTTGCCATTCGACTTTCTAGCGCGGGGATAGGAGGACTGCACTCCCTGTCAGAGCCTAGGCGTAAAATTTAGGTACGCTGGCCATCTCATCTTAGAGAAGACTATCGCCCAAGTCCCGACATATTCGAACCTGCATCAACAGTCGTAAGTCAAATGATTGTCCCAGTGGACAGTGATTTTTTACTATTATTAATCAACTCTACATAAATCTTTTTCAAATAAAAGGCTAAGGGAAAAGAAATATAATAATTGATATACACGAGCCATGACTTGTTAAAGCGAAGTCAGATATAATTAAAAAGAAATCGTAAAAACGACTACTGATGAAACTCTATCGTCGCGAAATCAGATCCCAACAGGCCTCATTCCGATGTTAAGTAAAAAAAAAAACACATTTTTTCGCTCTTTCTTGGTAAAAAATTAAATTTGTTGTAGGTAAAACGGGGGCGGTGCTAACAGCTGCCGCTAATTCTAGAGTCGCGAATGTTATTCGTTAAATGGGTTTGGTTCCGCGCGTTATCTATACCTCGCCCCTCTCCCTTTCCTACCCCCCGGCACTCGCAGAAGAAAAAGACATTTTTACCTACACATTCGTCACAGTCCACTATAAGTCGCTAAAGAAAGTGTACGCAATTCGCTGTTGAATTAGACATTCTAATTAATCGCTGTATCAGTCGCATCTCGCTGTATCGAAGAAAATTAAAAGCAGTTCGCGAATCGCGAGTGAAGTGTGGTGACATCCAACAAGGACTGGAAGGTCGTATACCGCTGCTCGCCGAGTGAGTACCCTTGATTCCTTTCATTTTACCCTCCACCTTTCTGGTCCTAATGAGCCAGAAGGTGTTCGCGCTTACATCTTTTGGTCCAAACGAGCCGGATGGTTCCAGCTACCATCTTTCTTGTTCTTTAATTAATTCGAACGGAATCGGTCTATTCGCTCAGATGTCCTATAGGACGTAACTGACCTTTCGCCCTTATAAGAGTTGCCTTACATAAAAATATATAGGTATTTCTTTTAACAATTTTGTTACAATCGCTGTTAAAAACCATTTAAAAATATTGTAAAATTAATTTTATATATACATAGTTTTATATTCATACTACGCCGTAATCACATTAAAATCAGTTAAAATATTGTTCAGTTAAATTCGCAGGTCTATATATATAATATAATAAAATAAATTATATGTGGGTACCTAATTCATTTCTATTAATAAATAAATTGAATCGCATTTACACATCGAACATTAATTACGTACCTACATACCGCAGTTGTTTCGCAGACGAATGAGTTACCCACATGCTTAATATATTGTAACTAGCTGTATTCGTATTTCATGGTTATTCTATTGTTTAGCCAAACATACTTAATATTGTAAATAATTATAGTTTTATTACATAAGTTATCTGATTAAGTTAATAAGTATGTCTCACCAAGGGGATGTGTTGAACGATGGTGGGAGTAATGCAAAGATCAAACGCGAAGTAAAAAGATTAGAAGGAAAACGAAATGCCCTATTTGAACGGGTGCAAACTATCTATCAATACGCAAAAAAGGCTCATCTCAATGATGAAGCAAAAGATAAATTTCTCAGATCGATAGCTACTATTGATGAAACCCGCGAGGACTTTCAAAATATTTTAGACGAATGGGTAGATAAACAACTCACCATCGACCCGACCGCAGCTCCTAATTATCAATCTTTGAATTCAATGGACGAACTTATTTGTCATATTAAAAGTGTGCAATCTGAACTGTCAATCCAAAAACCAATGGTGGAAACCGCATCAAAAAGGGTCGTCACTTTGCCTCCGATAGAAATAATGTCATTCGATGGAGACATACGAAACTGGTCCTTATTCTATTCTAGTTTTAAGTCTATAGTTCACGACAACCCATCGCTGACAGATTCAGAAAAGCTTTATTATCTACTTGGTAAGCTCTCCTCTAAGGCCCAAGCAGTTTTCGCAGGCATTACGCCATCCGCTGATAATTATAAAATTATAATAGATTCGTTAATTGATAGATATCAAGATACGCGCACGCTCGCATCTACATACCTAGATCAAATATTAAACTTTAAATCTCAAGGTCCAGCTTCTTCGCTAAAGTTCCAATTATTTATTGATAATTTTATAACCGCTGCAAACGCTCTTCGAAATCTTAAACTAAATAATTTGGAAGATTTTATTCTGTTACATATTGGATTAAAGAAGTTGGACGAAGAGACCATTCGCGCATTTGAAGCGCATTCGCGAGATATCAAAATGCCCGCCTTCCAGAATCTCATTGACTTCATTAAAGGTCAAAGTAAAATTTATAAAAGCGCGCAATCTAGTAGTGATAACAATATTTACAATAGATCGAAAAAACCGGTTAGTGGTCGCATCGCTCCCCACCCGAACGCTTATGTCGCTAGTACATCGCCGTGCAAAACGTCTCGCAAATGCCTCTGTGATAACGCTTATCATATGCATCTATTTAAGTGCAGTTCGTTTCATAATTTATCACCCGCTGATCGATTCAATTGTGTAAAGGATGGAAACGGGTGTATTAATTGTCTCAGCCTAGAACATAAGACGCAATTATGTAATTCAAAAGGGAGGTGTCGTATATGTAATAATAAACATCATAGTTTGTTGCATTTTGATAAACAAATTAAATATAATCGGGAGACGCGTGAGTCGCAAGATACACAAGTGTCTTCCGTCCCTCTCACGCACGCAGAGACACCGGTATGCACTATATCGCTTGCATCCTCACGTTCACTTCAAACGAAACGCGACTTTAATTGTATAAGCAATAGTACCGTTTTGCTTTCAACCGCACAAGTTATAGTATTTGATATTAAAGGAAAGCAACACATTGTACGCTGTTTGTTGGATAGCGCATCTCAAACAAATTTTATTACTGCCGCATGCAGCAAACGTTTAGGTTTAGTTAGCAATAAGAATACGCATTTAATGGTTAAGGGCATTGGAGGCGCTGAAAAGAAAATCACCGGTTCAGTAAATTTTCGCTTTTATTCTAGATTTAATTTAAATATATTTTTCGACGTGTCGTCGTTAGTCGTCGATCGCATAACGGACAACTTGCCATCCGCTCCAGTCGACTTGTCCGCTCTTTCGCATGTACATAATTTACCGTTAGCAGATAGTGAATTTTATACGCCTGGTCCTATAGATATACTATTAGGCGCTTCGATATTCCCACATTTATTATTACCTAATATGGTACATAGCAACAATATTAATATACCGCCCGCTGTACAAACTATTTTAGGCTATGTTATCATGGGAGATGTGCCCGCACTCCCGCGCGCTCGCAGTAATAATACTATCGCCTGCTGCTCAGTAGTAGTAGACGATCCTATAAACGATCTTCTTAAACGCTTTTGGGAGCTCGAAGAAGTCTCCGCCACGCTCGCCCACACTCAAGAAGACAATGAGTGTGAGAACCACTTTCGCGCCACCACTGTTCGGGATGACCGTGGTAGGTATACTGTTGCGTTACCGTTTCGTAAAGATGTCTGTTCTTTAGGAGACTCCTATAACGTCGCGCACAGACGTTTCCTGTGTTTAGAACGTAAGCTAGAAGCGTCGCCTAATATGCGTGTAGCTTATAACGCTGTTATCCGCGAGTATGTCGACCAGGGCTACTTGTCCCCAGTCACATTTACTGATGCCGTAGATACTCCTACTTACAATATCCCGCATCACGGCGTCATCCGCGAGGATAAGTCGTCAACAAAACTCCGAGTTGTTCTCGACGCAAGCTGTAAGACCAATACGGGTCTTTCGCTAAATGACATCCTACACACAGGACCCAATTTACAGGGTGATCTTTTTAATATAATTTTAAATTTTAGATTATTCGCTACCGCTGTATCCGCCGATTGCCGGCAAATGTTTCTTCAAATCGGTATGCGTAAAGAAGACCGCAGGTTTCAACGCATATTGTATAGATTTGATCCGCAAGAACCAATTCGTGTCTACGAATTTAATCGCGTTTGTTTCGGACTACGGTCAAGTCCCTATCACGCACTCCGCGTTGTACAACAACTTATCACAGATGAGGGACTTAAGTATCCCGCTGCTGCTACAGTCGCTTCCGCAATTTATATGGATGATATTGTATTCAGCATCATGGACGAGAACCATGCTATCGTCACATGCAAAGAATTAATTGCGCTGTTTAGATCTGGACAACTCGAGCTAGTAAAGTGGACCAGTAACTCGCAAAAGGTCCTATCCGCCATCCCCGCATCTCATCGCGCTGCTCCCGACATCGAATTCGATAAAACCACACAGCAAAAGATCTTGGGATTACGATGGGATATATCTAGGGATTGTTTCTACTTTCAAGTTTCTATCTCTAACGAAACTTGTACAAAGCGTCTAATGCTTTCTACTGTAGCACGCCTATGGGACATAATGGGCTTTGTGGCTCCCACCATTTTGTATGCTAAACTACTTATCAAGGAACTTTGGCTGCTAAGATGTGACTGGGATGACACACCCCCATCGCATATAGTCGAGAGCTGGAATAAGCTGGGCTGCGAACTCCCGAAGCTTAATTCCATTCGCATACCGCGTCACCTGGGTGTAGTGCGAGGTAGTACTGTCAACCTTCTAGGTTTCGCTGACGCCAGTGAGCGTGCCTATGGAGGCGTCGTCTATTTACACGTTAGTAACGAGAGCAGTAGCTTGGTCAGATTGGTGTGCGCCAAGTCAAAGGTCTCGCCAGTGAAGCCTCTTTCTATAGCGAGACTGGAGTTATGTGCTCCCGTGCTACTCTCTAAATTGCTTCGTCTAGTATACGACAACTATTCTGTTCGCTGTAAAATTCATAAGACTTACGCCTTCACTGACTCCAAAATAGCGCTTTGCTGGATTCGCGGCTCTCCAACTCGTTGGCAAACATTTGTCGCAAATCGCGTTGTCAAAATAACTGATAACATACCCGCCAACTGTTTCCATCGCGTGGCAGGTGTCGACAATCCCGCTGACTGTTTATCGCGAGGCTTAACCCCAAATAAACTAGTCGATCATCCACTTTGGTTCCATGGACCACCATGGGCATCGCTTAGTCCCGCAGAATGGCCTATCGAGGTATTCGATCATAACTCGTATAGTTACGTCCCAGAACAGAAGTCGCTCGCTCATGTCGTCGTCGCCACAGATAGGACAAATTGCCCTATTTATTTATTAACGCAACGCATATCATCCCGGTCTAGACTCTTACGCATCATAGTATATATTTCTCGCTGGTCGAAATTGTTACCTCGCACAGATTACGTTACGAGCAGACAGTTGCAATACGCAGAGGATAAGATAATACACTCTTTACAAGCGCAGTACTTCGCAGACGATATACGCAATATACAAGTAGGGAAGAACTGTACTTCCGCTTTAACAAAACTCGCCCTATTTCTAGACGACAAAACGCTGAGTCGAGTGAGGAGATGCGTCGCTAATTCCGCCATGGAGTATACTCATAAATATACATGCATATTTCCACATCGCGATCATGTTGTTAATACGCTGATAGATTATAATCATAAAAAATATCTTCACGCCGGTCCCGATTTACTGATATCTATAATACTCAGAAGGTCGTATGGGATCATATCCGCCAGACGTATTATTCGTTCGGCAACCTCTTCGCAGTCTCTTCGCAGTATTATCGCAGTATTATAATACTCTTCGCAGTATTATAGTCCTCTTCGCAGTCAACAAGTAGATATAAGTTTTAGTTTGTAAGGTGATCTATTTTATAAGTTAGAATATAAGTTAGATTATATGTTTATTAAAACGATTGTGTAGGTCTCGCTGATTTCCGCGCTAGGATATATCATTAATTTGTTAAAGGCAACCCTTTAAGGCCGGGAGGATGGTTCCGCGCGTTATCTATACCTCGCCCCTCTCCCTTTCCTACCCCCCGGCACTCGCAGAAGAAAAAGACATTTTTACCTACACATTCGTCACAGTCCACTATAAGTCGCTAAAGAAAGTGTACGCAATTCGCTGTTGAATTAGACATTCTAATTAATCGCTGTATCAGTCGCATCTCGCTGTATCGAAGAAAATTAAAAGCAGTTCGCGAATCGCGAGTGAAGTGTGGTGACATCCAACAAGGACTGGAAGGTCGTATACCGCTGCTCGCCGAGTGAGTACCCTTGATTCCTTTCATTTTACCCTCCACCTTTCTGGTCCTAATGAGCCAGAAGGTGTTCGCGCTTACAGGGTTGTAATAATAGACTTTGGAGAGACAATAAGGAAAGGTCAATATAGCAAATAATCTTTTCTGTTCAGAATGAACCCGCATTTACAAAAAGGTATAAAAGACGATGGTGTTTTGATATTTAATATTAGATGCTACATGACAATTGTTTTTAACCAAAGCATATACTTTTTATAATTTACACAAATTTTGCCATTTTCATAGATATATTATATCGATAACTTTCTATGAAAAAAATTAAAAACTTAAGGAAGAAATCTATAAAAGGCTTCAAAGTATCACTTTTAATAGTGATCTATTTTTATAAAGGTTTCGGAAAAAAATTGTTTACCTTCTTAGGAAGAAACCCCTTGTCCACTAAAAAATAAACTAAATTAAATTAAATACTTAAAATAAATTAATTAAATGTAGGTACAATTAGAAATTGTTATTTTGTTCCAGGCATCTATTATAATAAAGGCGTATTTTAAGCATCTGATTTTATTATATCACATTAAAGAAATTGAAATCTGCCCACTTTCTTTTTATGCCGGAGGTTGCTTAGAAAAAAATACACACATTAGATACGCATACGCACATACCTAAACCAGTGTCAGGTGTTAACGGCGCAATCTGTTAGTCTGTACCTACCCTATACGAATTGCAAAAAAAAATATGTCGGGTTAATATAAAAGGGCCCAACTTTTTTAGGCATTCAAAAAAGAGTTGAACAAAGAACGATGAAACGTTACTTAACGGGTGTGTGCAACTCGATAACCCTTAACACCTTGATCTATGTGGGTTAGTGGAGTTAGTAATACCGGTGCCATTCGGCTTTTTACTTCGATTGCAGAAAATTGAACCGCTCTGTTGCGTTGGCGAAAATCGACACCATCCGGTGTTGCGACAGCTTCGCAACAGTTTCTACAACAGTTGCTTAAATGGGTGCAAACAATTGCAAATAAAGCCTTTAGCCGACACCTGTACTTTCGCCAAATAACTGTATTTTTTTTTTAAATCTATATCTAATCATGCTGCCAATATATTTTGTTTGTAAGTTTAGATATAGGTAGCGCATTGCTTATCCGTTTTAAATAATTCTTTGACCAATAATAAGAATTTACCTTTTCAGGGTGAACAAAGTTTAAATGCTATCTTGCTCTTACTTGTGTAAAGGAATATGTTGTAAGTATGTATGTCTTTTATATCACCATCATATATATTTTTTTATGTTAAGGTCTACAGACAGCCTGAAGGTCCACTTGATGGTAGGTGGCTACCGTCGCCTATAACACAAGCAACGCCATAAGTGGACCATAGATGGATTAAGGATAAGGGATAAGGAAATGGGCTCTGGCATCCCTTACTCACTCACCGAAACACAACAGTACGTATATGCGCTGTTATTTCACGGTGGTATTCTGTAAGGTGGTGGTTACTGCCGCCAGACGGGCCGCCCAAATGACTGCGAAATGCAGTGTTGCCCTACCACTACTAATAACCTACTACGTAAGTAATCTAAATAATATTAACATTATCAACCAGCTCGTGCCCGCTGGTAAAAGGTTAATTCAGCGAGCTGGCAATTTGCCTGATCCGCGTCACTGCAGATCAAGTAGGTACAAGTGCAGCATGCATATATTTATTAGTTATTAGTTATTATTAGACGACACGTTTGTTCTTAGTGGCTAGTAACCCTAGCTGTTACCAAATGTTTACATACGTAAACATTTGGTAACAGCAATACTAACAATGTTAATACTAACATTTACCCTTGTACCTATGTTTTGTATTTTATAAATATGTATGTAGTTACATAAAAAAGTAATCTATGTAGTATATCAACTGTCTGATATCCATAATTAATACAAGCATTAGTTGCTTAGTGTAGAACTAGATGGTGCTGTGTGGAATGTGTGAAGATATTTAAAAAATAATAAAAATATTAGTTTATCTATTCACCAAGCTCTCTTTACCATATAAATTCACAAATAAAAATTGGATAGGAATTTCATTTATATCTTAATCATAGGTGTCCCGTTCATATTCGTATTCTTGTTAAATGATTATTTAAAATATTTATCTTTTTATAAATTTCATAATAATGACTTTTCCTCTGCTCATTATACTAATTAGTGACACGCCTCCGCACGGATGCAATTTTTTTCTGCAAATTATATTTTACTCGCAGATAATGTAGCTTTCTATTGGTGAAAGAATTTTCAAAATCGGTCCAGTAGTTTTTGAAATTATTTAATACAAACATGCAATAAATCTTCTCTCTTTATAATATTATTTTTATAATATCGCATCTTCGGCAAGACAAGGGCATAAGTGTACTTTTTGTAATTTTACAGGAGAGCCATTTAAGTTAATGTTTTTGCATTCAATATCGTATTCTTCTGCTTATATTCCTTTCAAACCATTCTTCATCAAATACATAGTCTTCTAAATATTTTTTAATTTAATAATGTTTTTAAGACATTTCTGCATAAATTTTAAGTTTAACTCATTTTAAAAAACTTTGTAAGTTATGCCCTTGGCTTAAGAAATATACATATTTAAAAACGATTAATGGAAATAAACGATAGATACCTCATAGGAAAACAACGCTTTTTATTACTCGACCTTGAACTAGAAAAAAATCAATAAAGCATTCTACTACAAGTGCACTATTGTATGCATCAGCTGATCTCTGAGTTCATTGCACTTCATATTGTTCTCGATTCATGATCCATAGTGAAAAAAGCTCTGGGCTTGAATAAAAAGCAGCCCGGTCCATAGAGAAAAAATGCAACCCTTCCGTAGAGTCGCGTGGCAGGTACCCCATGCACAACCCTTTACAAAAACGCTCACAAAAAACCGTCGGGGTGGCGAAAGGGTAAAAAGGGTTGTTATTACCGCATGCGTACTACACGATACACTCGCATTCAAATCATGCTCGCGTTTTTTTTTATTTTAAATTTTAAACTTCGACTAAATTTCATTTGAAATTACAAGTAAGGATTGTTTCAAAAAAGTATTTGTTTATCATCAATACTAATAATAAATCTGTAAGGGTTGGTCATGGAGTAAGTTACTTTGTTTTCAGAGATATCGTGTTTATAGGCTCTATACATTATACTGAAACTAAATTGACCATTTTTACAATTTTTTTCTGTATGTATGTATGTTCCTCCATAACTCTTAAACGAATTAACTGATTTTCATGAAACTTGGTTTTTTTTTTTATTAGAGATGGGTTTGCTCTTGGCTAACAACCAGCTTAGTAGCATGGATGAAGCCTAAGATGGAGCGATTCCCTTCTCATAATAGGTATGTATATAAAAAACCGTATTGCGATTTACAATAATTGATGATTTTTTATAATTTAACCTATAATAATTGCTTGCAGGCTACATAACAGAACTTATAGATAGATAGATACACAAAATAGCTATCGTAGTATTAAAATCCAAATGCAAATATATAATTATGTAAAGTAAAAAAAATTCGATAATTTTGTGAATTATTTTAATTGGTTTTTTTTAAAATATTATACAAAAACACTAATGTAAACTGGCAATATGTGTTGTAAACTTTTGTACTAACGCTTATCAGAAAAAATGCTCTCTCGTTATTTGAATAGAAATGTTTTATTAATCCGACATCTAAAAAAGACAAATAAATGTAAAGTCATAATTCAACTAATCCCACAAATATAAGTGCAATATAAATGCAAATATAAATGCAAAAATTTGTGAGTTACAGTTTTTATATTGTTTAATGGTATCTAGAGGAAGTCGTGGGTAAAAGCTAGTACCTAAGGTATAAAATTATGAAATGATAAAAAAATGTTGTTTGGAATTAAATGAATAAAACATAAAAAGTAGCCCACGAATAAGTGCATAATAATAAGAAAAGGGATACAATTTAACATTAACGGACGACAAACGCACGTAATTTGATAATAACACAAAGAGTTGAAGCAAAAACATGAACAAAACTACCAAATAAGCGTAGTGAAACTATAATTAAGAAAGATAAATATCGTTTATTACTGTTAGGAAAGTAGATTAGAAAAAAACTACCCCTTTCACCCCACAATTTGTAACCCGTACAGTGGGACGCCGGCTCGCGTCTACACGCACAAAAACCTACAAGAAGCTTCTTAGTATGGAATAAGCTTTCTTTTAGAATTAAATTATTTTATTCTGAAAGTTCTTATTAAAATATAACAACTCGTTTATCTAAACAATATGTATAAATAAACAATCGGATTTTATATGCAAAAAAAATTAAAAAAATTGTGTCCTATTCTGAGGGATCCTTAATGCTACTAAAGTTCTTAAACACTTCATTACTAAAATGACTGTGGTACAATTATTAGTAGGTGACAGTAGCCTTTTTGACGTCCTTTACATAAAAATCGACCTTGATTCTATAGAATGTTTTCTTTGGCAGTATTAATTGGAGTAAATTTTATATGTATGTATATGTATTCTTGTATGTAATTGTATATGTATAATGTGTAGTGAGAAATTGTATGTTTCCTGTAATCAGAATCTATTACAAGCTTTTTTTATGTATTTACAAAATACAAAATTTACTATTTTTTAGATATAATTCGTATTAATAAGGACATGACGTATAAAACAAAAGCTTTCTCTATTCATTCGTGACCCCTTATGCTTAAACCTACTATTTAGATGATCCTACTATGTACTTAAACATTTTAAATATTATTCCTTTTGAACCTTATCTTTTCATTCCCATATATTATATATTTTTAATTTTTTTAACTTATCCGTAGCAAGTATTATATTTAACTTCAATGATGTACTTAAAAGCTGATTCCATATAATTTAGCCGCAGAAGAAATGTTACAGTTACATAACGCTTTTCCATAATAATAGAATCATTATCGAAAACAGAAGAGCGGGCAGCTGATTTATTAGACGATAATGGTCTCTGTCATAAATAGCTTTTTTAATAAATTATTTTTTTATACTATAGCGTTCGCTAACGCACCGGGCTTCATTCCAATTTTTTTTTTTATAAAAAGAACTGTTCCTAATTATGTATGCACATTTTTTTTAAACACCCGACAAAGTTTTAGAGCAGGAACCACTTTTTATTTCATTAACAAGTTATGTTTGAATCGAGGTCTACAATTACTGAGACTGAATATAGGTATCTATATTAATATATAAAATCGTAAGCGAGCCTTGCCTGTACATTTAAATATTGTATTTATTTTTAATTGTGCACGTTGTCAATTAAAAATACAATAAAAATAGTTTTTATTTCTGTCTCTGTCCACGCTAATCTCGGTAACGGGTTTACGAATTTGTATAAAATTTAACACACAGGTAGCAATAGGTTTTTTTACCTGGATTAGCAAATAGGTTTTTTTATTCTATAAAAAAAAGAAAAATCTTTTTTCTGTGGAATTTCAAAAAAAGAACTAAAGCGCGTACGAAGTCACGTTAAAAAAAATTTAATAATATTTTTACTTAATTGTTAAATTATAAACAAAAATGCAAGAAAGTAAAAAAGAAAGACAATAATACATATTGAAACTATTGAAATAATTTTTCAATTGAAAACATTTTAAACAGAAATAAAATAATAGAGCGTTTAAAAGTAGTAAAACATTTTCCCTTGTCATACACATGTGTTGCTTGACCTTGACAAATGTCCCCAATTAGATTTTGAATCGTGATTTTGATTTATAGTTTATTTAAAAATCAAATATTGGTAAAATGAAAACGGGGGTTGTAAAAACCGTATCAAAGTGCGGGCGTAATTTCGCCGATATCGAGGCTACGGCGAAGATTTAAAACGACTTAAAAATTCAGCGATTCCCTGTTGAAAAAAAGAGTTAATATTGATCGTAGATTTCTCGTCGTGGGGTGCAGCGGCCGGCTGAGTCACCCCACGGTTTTTTACTCACCCTAAGTTATATTTTTTGTACAACCCCCCCTCTCCCCCTGGCCCGCTTTAAAGGATGAGTAGTCTCTATGGAAACGGCTCGATCTAATTTATAGGCGGGAGAAAGTACGGATTGCTTAATTAAGAATTTAAAATGTGTCTTCAAAGTAATTAATTACAATTTTTCAGTCTTAAAATTTAGTAGGTACGCCGATAACGTTTTCTTCTGTTCACATTTGTACGTAGATTAACCTTTTATTAAAAGAACTAATGAATTTCTACCTAAGTAGGTACTAAAATATTCTTAGCTACTTCTCAAGAAATTATTCATGAAACAACTACTAAGCATAGAACTATTAAATACCAAGTAAACAATTAGGCCTAGATGTATTTAATTACAGTTGAGTTGACATTTTGTTTTGCTGCTCGATTAGAAATGCAATAATTAGACTCAATATCTCTTACAGACCGAAAGCTAAAAATTTTAAATAAATAAAAAAGTGAAATTTTTGTACGAGTATTTATTGCACTCATATTGCACTATAAAAAAAAATACAATAATTTAACAATCTATTAAAATTTTATTCTTTTAATAAAATTTATGTACTATCGCGGTCAATGGAGCAGACCCACTTTTCATACAAATTTGTCTAACGTTGAATTGAGGTTGTCATAGTAACGTAAATGTTATAATACGAAATACGAGTAGGTATTTGAAGTAGGAACAAAGAAAAATACAAAATGTGCACACGAAATTGTTCCTTACGGTGGGACTGCTCCCTTGACCGCGATAGTACAATTTATACAAATATTAATTACAAAACAATTAAATATGAATTGTAAAGTGAACCTACATTAAAATTCTATCATTTAAAAATTGTATTTTTATTAAAAATCTTCGTCCGCGTTCAAAATGAAAAAAGTAGCCTATACTGTGTCCTGTACGTCTAAATGTTTATCTACCAAGTTTCATGAAAATCAGTATATTCGTTTAGGAACATACATGCATACATACAACACCTACTTACAGATTTATTATTAGTATTGATACCCTTAAAAGTACGGTTTTTGTTTCAAAACTTGTTGCTTTATTTAACTGACAATGTATGTAGATTTGACATATCGATTTATGAATAAGCAAGGGTTGTTAAGCATGGGAGAGCGGTGAGGGCACGCGCGGGTTAAAAAACCGTGGGCACATTTCGTTCTATGACGGACACTGTCAGTTGTAGTTTTTTTGTAGCCGTGAGCGCGCGTTGCTTGCCGTGCGGAGGCGCTAGACGGCGCAAGCGCAGGTGACCCCACACACTGGGTGAGTTCAATCTTCCCTGTCACTTCTATACATCGACACAAAAACTGACACGCATTTCTTTTTAAGTTGATTGAATACTCGGTTTATTTAATCAAAAATATTTAAGTATCTCATATTTTTTATACCAAGCAGGAGTTTTTTTATTGTAATAGTGGCAGGACACACTTCGTCTGGCTGCAGTAACTACTTCATGCAGGAGACCACCGTATATGACAGCATGTGTACTTTTATGTTTCGGTTAGTGAGTAAGGGATGCTAGAACACCTTGTATCATTTGTCATAACTCCTCTTTATCATTCGTCCTATATCCTGCCAAGATAAGCAGTAAGTAATTAATCCTTGATTTAGAAGGCTAAATGGTAGACAAATAAGTGCACTTGCAGCACTTATGGCATTGCTCTTGTTAGTCGGCAACGGTTGCCACTTACCTTTAAGTGGCCCGTCAGTACGACCAGTCTACGATATTTTCATAAAACAAGCGGAAACATTAACCTTTTGGTCATAGTTTTTTCAGCGTATACAGAAGAAAACATTCCCTGAGACCGCGTGGTCCGACTTCCATCTCATTCGGATTAAAAAAAACTCATAGATGCACAACATTCATACATACACATCATTCAGTTAAGCATGTTAGTAAAATATTATTAAATCGTTTCAATTCACTGTCAGTTAAAGGATCAGAGATTGCAATAATCGTTTGAATTTGTTACATAGATTCGATATTTATCATTACCTACTTAAATTAATGACGTTACGTTACGACTAAATGTCAAGCAAGGTGAAAGATACCTAATTATGAATAGTAGTTTGCTGATCATAATAATTAGAACCTGTGTGGGTTAGCCGAAAAACAATGGCGACAATGCTGGCTAATGAGGCATAAAGAAGAAAACGATACGTAGAGCAAGGCGTAGACAAAAGAAGGCGCGGCGGGGTTGAGGGCGGCGTGCGGAGGCAGCGTGAGGAAATGGCGGGAGAGCTAAATTAATTTGCGCGCTCCCGCCAAACAAAGGCACGCTAATGGAACGCGGCGAATGGAAAAAATGCCACCGTCCGCTCTCCGGCGACTTATTTTTTTGTAAATACAACCTTTGACTTTCCCAAATGAATAACATTACACCCGTCGAAGTTTGCCAAGCAGCTTTGTCTCGATTTAATGAGGAAGAAGGGAACGCGATACCGGCCACGCGAATTCACTAATTGTTCACTCAAAACAAATCAAGCTCCTGTTTTCATTATTCGCTTCGTCCAAAAAATATTTCAAATGTTTATTATTGTTGTATATAATGTGTCGCTCATTGTTGACACTTTTCCGAGATAAAAAATATAGAAAACATTTTAAATATAGCAGGTTCCCGCAATAAAACGTAGTACGTGCTTTAGTTAGTTTTTGAAAATCCCACACTAACTTGATATTATTCCAGGATAAAAAGTATCCTATATGTTAATCCAGGTAATCATAAATACATCAGTGAAAACCGCATTTAAATCGGTCAAGCCGTTTCTGAGATTAACGTGCACAAACGCACACACGAACAGACAAAAATTCTATAATCTATTTTTTTATTGCCAGGCCGGAAATAAACCCATTGTGGGCCGAGTTTTTATTTTTAATAATGAAGCCACTTCCAACTAAATGGAAGAAAAACAATTTATCAAGTGAATAAAAATATGAGCTTCAATCCAAATATTATAAATGGGACAGGGAGTTTGTTTGTTTGCACGCTTTCACGCCTTAACTACTCAACCTCATCATGAAAATTTGCAACATGTTGTTAAGGATACAAAAAATCTTTCATTCAGAAAATATCATCTTAAAATACGAGTACAAATAAAAATTCAATAGACGACCAAAATATATGTGCAATAAAGATTGAATAATTGTTTTAACATAGAAAAAGGGGCGCGGACGAAGTCACCCGAAAAAGCTAGTATAGTATAGCTATGAGCAGCTCCATAACTTTTCGAAGATACAACGTAGAGCTTACTATAGCGCATCAAACGTTTTATTTCGTAGCTTTGTGCTCTAATTACGTCCGCCGCTGAGAAAAGACTGTAACACATTCAAATCAAAATGACATATATATTAACTTGTAACAGGGATTAACATGATCTATACCTACAAAATCTTTTTTAAAATTATAGATTAGTTTTCTCTTAGCCAACATCCAACCGTGTAGCAAAGATGAGGCCTATGATGGAGCGAGCTCACTCAGAAAATGCCTATTCACTCGAACTTTGGTTGAACCTGCAGCCAAAACTCTTTAAAGCTGAAATTTGGAACATTAATTATCATAAGCATTACGTTAAGGATTATTTTTGAAATATTCAACTCCATGCGAAGCCGGGGGCTAGTTGCTATTTATAAATACAATTGAATCACATAGGAAAGAGAGTGTAGGGCACACTGCGTTTCGCAGTCATTTGGGCAACCCGTCTGGCGACAGTAACCACCACTTTACAGAATACCACCGTGAAATAACAGTATTATGTGCTGTTGTGTTTCGGTGAGTGAGTAAGGGATGCCAGAGCACATTACTCCATGCCTTCCTTATCCCTTATCCTTAATCCTTCTATGGTCGGCAGCGCACTTGTAGCACTTATGGCGTTGTTTGTGTTATAGGCGACGGTAGCCACCTACCATCAAGTGGACCGTCAGCCTGTCTGTCGACCTTAACATAAATAAATAAAAAGTGAAACGTTGATTATAGGCAGCGGGTCATGTGCGTATATTTGGCGTCGTCAAAGCGAGACAATGGGAGATGTTTATCTAAATGTCCGCCATTTTGTCGCGAGATGAAATTAATACCGGTCCCCGTTATACTGGCGCGATTTATGCGCGCCCAATTAAAAGTTCCGAGCGCTGAAGACGCGAAATTAGTGGAAGTCGCTCACATTTATCAAGACATCAACGCTGCCACGCACCAAGCGAAACTTCCCAAATTTAAATTAGAGACGATTTTTACAGCTGCCTCCCGTGGGGGGGCCAAGGGGGGGCACTACCCTTTCCTTATAACGAGGAAGGCCTCATGCATTTTTATGTGCTTCTTTTTTCACCGACGTTTTAAACAAGGGGGTGAGCGTGGGGTGCGCCCGGGGGGTGAACTTTTTTATTCGCGTCTTGATAAGTTAGGGTTGAAATTAGACGTTCGAGTTTCGCTCGCGGAATTCATAATGACGAAAATTAATAAGTTTTCTTCGGAAAACTCTTCGATCCCCGAAGCCTATCGCCCTATCGCATGGCGAATTAAGTAAGTAGGTGGATTGGTTGTTTATATCTTTAATTTAAATATATAGGTGTTGCCATAAATTAACAAATTAAAAGATTTCACGCAATATATATTTTATTGTTATATACTCTTTGTTAAAATACTAGTTTTTGCCCGCGACTTCTTTCTATAAAGGGTGGACCCTTTTATTGCTTATTTATTTACATAGGGTTTTGATATTTTTCTTTAAGTGATAACTCGGTAGAAGTGCTTTTTTCTATGTACTTATGTTCTTTTATAAAAGTATTCTGTATAAAAGTAGGTAAATCGCGAAAGCGTAACAAACAAACAATACTTTCGCAATTTATAATATACTAGTTGTTGCACGCGACTTCGCCCGCATAACTTTATAAAATATAGCTTATGTTACTCGCTGATAATGTAGCTTTTTATGAGTGAAAGAATTTTCAAAATCGGTCCAGTAGTTTTTGAGTTTATTCATTACAAACATGAAACATATTCACTCATTATAATATTAGAAGGTATAGAAGTAAGGGTAGTGAGGTTGTATTAATTCCATATTTTAGAGAAAAACAGAACAGAATAGTAATCAAATAGTTGAACACTTTCAACCATTATATCAGAAATTCATAAGACAAAAAGTTGTCTCATAATTATGTATATATTCATTCTAAAATTGTTACATTTCTGTATACATTTTCGTTGCAAATAAAAGTTCATCGTCGAATAGATTAATCGCGTGTCCCGTGTGTGTGATGTGTTGTGACACGCGTAGGGTTTAGCGTCAGGTTGATGGAGGCGGAGTAGTGGCGTCGAGCACATGGAGACACTTGTTGAATCTCATGTGTGTAGGCCACTGAGCATGCGCGCCCGACATTTTTTAAGTCTCCATTGCAACTTCATTACTTCATTATAAGCTTGTGATAAACCAAACCCATTATTCTCTTTGAGGTTAAAAGACAAATATCGGTTAAAATTTGATATCGGATCATCGGATATTTAGTATAAATTTACCTAATGAATTTAAATTTTACTTAATGAAACTAAGGGTAAGTTCACGAACTAAAAATAAAGTGTGTATTACTTACTTTTAGAAATCACTTTCTGTTATATTGTATTATGCACTCGGTTTACTGCATCATTCGATAGCCGAATGTTTATTATTATTTTCTATTTAATGTTTGGGACGTTTACCGTACAAACAAAGGTATATCACCTCCATTATCCCCGGTTACCGGTGACCTTAAATGACAGTTTGGCCTAATTGACGTTTTTGAAATAGGCGCTAATAATTATAACTTAATTATTATAATTATCAGTAATAATAATAATAATTATAATAAAATAATAATAATAAACTAATAATTACTCAAAGAATTAGTTTCTTTGAATGTCGGCAGTAACCACCCTTACAGAAGACCACCGAGAAATAACAGCATGTATGCTGTTTGTATTTCGGTAAGTGAGTAATGTATGTCAGGGCTTATTTCCCTATCTCTTTCCAATCCCTTAATCCCTCTGTGTAGTAACGTAGGTATCTTGTGTTATAGGCGACGGCCACCTACCATCAAGTGACCCGTAAGCCTGTCTGCTGACCATATTATAAAAACTGGTTAGCTAAAAGTCAATGAAAGTTAACAAAGTATTTCAAAAACAAAACAATGGAATTGACCAAATCTATACCAATATAAAAAGCTGAAGAGTTTGTTTGTTTGTTTGGTTGTACGCGCTAATCTCAGGAACTATTAGTTTGAATTGAAAAATTCTTTTTTGTGTTGGATAGTCCATTTATTGAGGAATGCTATAGGCTATAGAGAACGCGGACGAAGTCGCGGGCACCAGCTAGTAATAAATAAAATAAATAACAACTGTACTGTTATATTGACAGTAAAATATACACAAAGAACAAAGTAGATGAGTACGAGTAGTAGAATTACCTACATAAAATTGTGACACTGTGAGTTAATAATCACCCTCGTATGAATGTCAATAAAGCACATCTGAGGCCTCAATTCGTAAGTCTAGAATCTATATAAAAGAAAGTAGTGTTAAATACATATTTCATAACTCGAGTACGGCTGAATCGATTTTTATGATCTTTGATTTGTTGAATTTGTCTCCCCTCGAATAGCAGGATAGCTATTAAAACAATATTGTAAAAAACGGGTTTCTTGTTCTGAGGCGGTATGAACTTCGACGGGTCAGCAAGTTAATAACATTATTAATATAAAATTTCTCAATACAACGGTACAACTGCGTGTAGAGTAAACTATATTCTCTATAATTAATTACATAGAGTAGACACGAATAATATCTTGAATACTAGCCCATAAGCCTTCAATCTAAGTCTATGAAAAGAACAAAATTGAATTTTACGAAAAAAAAAATGTGTAAAAATTAACAGACAATAAGTCGTGATTAAGGCTTCAGAAGTATTCAAATATTGAAATTAATTAACGAAACTGTAAAATTGGATTCGACATTTTCGCGAGAACAATAGCGAATTTGATGGCGGCACCGCTCGAAATTCGAAGTCGCTACGTGCTGCCAGCCAGTAACTGAGATGTTGGAATAATTCGCGTCTATAATAAGGTCGTTAAACAAGGCACATTAAAACAAAACAAACAGCGTGGACGCGGGTGCGGGCGGGCGCCATCCTTCCTCGAATCCGTGTCATTAATTTACGTAATGCGTAGGTACGCGCTATCCCCAAATATTTAAGAAGCCTCCTCCGGGAGCGCCCGTTTCTCCACTATTCCCAACCCCGCACAGTCCACCGCCCCACACCCCGCCTGCCGAGAATTATGGCGGCCGCCTTGTAATTATATTTTTTAATTTATCTTCCTTAGCGAATACAATGGAGGCACCACCCCGCCACCGAAGCGCTTCCTTCTCATGCTGAATATTGTATCAGGCCGCTGAAAAAAAAAAGAAAAGAACGCTTTAATTACAAATGAGAGAGCGGCCTGTATTATGCGTTAAATATTTGATGTTGTCTCTTTCTCGTGTAGTGTTTTGTCCGCCCGCCCGCCGCGACTCCTTGTCGTTCACTTGTCAATAATTAAAGCACCCGTTAACTCATTCCTCCACGGCTGACCCCTCATTACCTACCCAATAAAAAAATATATATTTAAGGGTAAAAACTAGTACTGTTCTCGCACTTACTCAGTCGAATCAAGTAATCTGAATAAAGAAATTTCGACGAAGAAATGTGCGACGATTTTAAACGGTTATTGATTAAAAACCTGAATCACACAAAGCAGCCACATATTTAACTAAGATGTTACTATTAACCGGTAAAATGTCACTATTAAAAAAGCATAGAAATAGCATTAAAAATTGATATTTTGGATTCCAGTTCAACATAACTATTGAACTGATCTAAAAATTGTGGGTCTAATAGTGTGATGTGAATGCACCTCAAGCCTGAAGTAATTCGGCCGCAATTGACTTTTTGTATTTCTGACGATTTGAAAATCTGACCTTTTGAAAGTAAAGGTCACAATAATAAGGTCGAAATAATTGATTATTAAATAAATTAATATTAATAATATTAATTAGTCCAAATGTAAAAATTTCAAGGCTCGATAAGTACAAGAGTCACAAAGTCCATGATCTCATAATGTCCGGACGCTACAAAGACTGAACTAGTTCGTCATCTACTTTTTTTTTCTAAAAACATTTCTCTGTGTTGCCGACACGAGGAAAAAAGTTGGTACCTTGAAGTGCTTTGATTTATTACTGAACAACAGTCGCAAATTAAAGCGGATTCCGTCGCGCGGACACCCGTAGCTGCAGTACTTAGCGCGAGGAGACAAAGTATAAAGTAGCAACCCCACATCCACCCACTGAAAAACGTCTCTAATATTCTTTTAGAAACGGTGGCATTTACGGGCTATATTTTATCCTGAATTTGCATACGCTCCTTTTTTTTCGTACCCGTCCTCTATTTTATCGGGGTGAGTATTTTTTCGTTCGGGGGTTAAGATACAAAAGGGTAAAGCGCGGGAGCTCTCTTCGATAATTAAATTGCACCGCGACGTGTCTGAATGAAAAAAATGAGAGTAACTTACACAAGTAATTCTAGAGTCGGCGTTTTTGTCCCCTTATGATTGTACACAACGAATTTGTGTTGAACTACTAAGCATCTTCATCTGCATATATTTATAAATTATAACTTATGTGATATTCTAATATGTAAACTACTATCGAAATATAGTTACCAGTACTTGCTTTAAAATATTAGAGAATTGTAAAAAAAGTATTTGCATGAAATATTACAGTTTTCTTCGAGAATCGGTTGAAAGCAGATAAAAAAGTATTGAACCATTTTTTTCTTTACCCATTTATATAAAGATTTCAATAAACAGTACTTGCTTTAGATTACTAATTATGACGAAATAAAATTATATTTTGCGTCAGAGCCGTGATTGTAATTTAAGCTACAAATTTAAGGGAATGTTACCCTGCTCGAAGACAAATTAACATAATTACTAATCAAATGTTGTCGGAGTAGCTGTGGCGTCCTCTCTTTCTAATTACAAATTCTAATTCGCTCTCTTGTTTCGTGGGCCTTTTGAATTTATAAATTATTGCCCCTATATACGCAGCCACTTATACTGACTTATTCTATTGTAGGTAGGTACTTATTTTGCTAATACCTGTTACGTATCTGTGTGAAAAAAAAAAACTGAAATGAGATTTACATCATACAGATGTTATACGAGTTGTAGAATACGCCGTAAATTTGTTTGAAGCCCCACAAAGACGGTTCCCGTTGAAAGGAAAATTCATCGTGAAATTTAATAATATTAAAACATTTTCCAGTAAGCATTCGAAAGCGACGTAGCGAGCGGTTTTAATTCTCTCACAAGTCTACTTATAAATAACACCGGCACCAATTAAAAGCGCGCGACAGCTTTTCAAAGGCAGAACGGAGAAAGTATAAGTAGGTGGGGAAATGTTCCCGTGTTTACGGAAACCTCCTCGGGCAAATATTATCGCGAGACGAGCACGATCAAATATTCAGACGGCGCGCGGAACCGCGGCGTGGCGGTAGCGACGCGAGGCGGGCGCGGTACGCAACCCTCTCCAACTTTCAAGCCCTTCCCTTTGCACGCCCTACACTAATTACGTTTAGAGTTCTTAAGCGAAATTACTTAGTCCCTCGCCCCCCCTCGCCTGCCGCCTCGCAGGGCCCTCCCGGAAATGAGGCGCGCTGGAAAAACAAGAAAGAGGAAAGCGTATAACGCTTACAAAATCGGTGTCTCTCCTATCGTCTTAAATCTGGACATTCTTAAACACGTTGATCTAATGATTTCTTTCTTCACGTTCGCGAAACATTTTCTGTTCATGAACGGTTGCTAAGTGAAAAGCAATTAAAGCATGGGCGAGTGATCTCCACCCTACACCCCTCCCGTGGGGACACTGCCTCCCCCCGTCTTCATAAGGCTCTTATTCGATCAACAAAAAGAAAATTATTATAAACATGATTTTAACTAATTCATTTTAACGACACAAAATTCATTTTTATTTAACACTGTCCGAAAAATCGATTTATAAAATTGTCAGATGTGATAATTATTAATATTTTATAAATTGAATTATTTCACTAGCAACCATATACGAGTATTAATAATTCATTATTTATTAATTAGGTAGCCTACATTTTTTCTAAAAACAGTTTTCCTATACAAATCCTATATTATACAGAGTAAAAAATGATAATTCTTTGCTTTATATGTTAAGTATCTATCTGTGATAGCCAAATGTACACCCTCGAGCTACTAAAGCGATAGATGCAGGTTCGTATACGGAGCGGGCGTGCATTTCTAAAGTGATTTTTGATTTCATATTGAATTAGAAATAATGATATATTTTACAAAATATTGAAGAATAATATTTGAAGACAGCTAATATGCAGTTGTGGTAAAATTAAACGAATTTTATTAGTTAATAGCTAATAAAATTAGTATAAATCTTCAAACATTGAGGTGAGGCCAGTGAAAAAAATAAATATATTTACAGAATATACATATTCTGCAGAATATATAATCTTCTTCTTCTTCTTATATATAAAAGGCGATGTGTGTGTGTGTATGTTATAGACTCCAAAACCGCTGAACCGATTTTGATTAAACTTTCAGACAATCTTCAGATTAAGTAATCCTGTGAAGTTTGGTAGCTATCGGATGCGAGCGAAGCCGGTCGCGGGTCGCTAGTACGAATATATGTATATAAATACTACCATCTACTTGTTATCATTTTAAATTGCTATTTAAAATTGTTTTTAGTAATTGTATTTAGCTTATTGATAGATTCTTCCTATTCACTTTGTTCAATTTGTATCTACCGTAAATCTTTCTTAAAAATTTTTTTAAGAAAGATTTTTTTATACTTAGCTACGAGTACTAGAGAATCCCTTGAGAATATAGATGCTAGAGAAGTGTTATCTAGACTCTTTTATATCGAACTATCGTTTTTTTTTATCTATTACACCTTGAAGGTATGAAAAGGCTTGAATTATACTTACTTTCTATGATTTAATGTAGTAGGAAATATTAAGGGGAGTATATTTTGTTAACCGCTCGACGCCTACGTTCAACGTCAAGAGCAGCCGTTCGAAGCTAAATTAAACAAATTCAAGAAGAACGGGCACCGCGTTTCCGCACCTTTCATATGCCAGCGCACAGTTAATTTCCTAATTTTCAAAAATATTCCCCAGAAACAAGACATTTCAGGCGACTTTATCATCCAATCGGAAGCGACCGTCAGCGGGACGCGATGTTAGGTATCTACCTATAGCTAACATCGCGTCGTGCAATTTCCTGCTCTGACATAGTTAATAACTTTAAAACAAGTAAATGGAATCTCTTTAAAATTTTCTTTTTATGTATGTATGTATGTATACAGGTATGTATACAGCGTCAATACACTGAAACACTACAGGTTGCGGCTTCACATACTTTATTGAGGTGAAAAGATAACTGTGCTTTTACTTTTTGTACGAACCAAATCCTTTTCTCCAAGCCTGTTCTTCAAGCTCAAGAATTTGTTTTAAGTATGGAATTTCTCTTATATATTCTCTTATATACTCAAAAATACATAAAAAATATGTAAATTAAAACATTATAAATATTAAATACAATAAGTATGTATATAAAATAAGTCAGCATGTTCCCTTTCGGTAGCTTAAATTAGAAAAGGGGAAGTAACGTCGCGAAATTACAAAACAAGAGAAAGAAACTTGCGGCTGTTTAATGAGATTTAAATAATTAATGAGCGTGCAAAATTGGTTTCTTTTTTCAGCAACGGCACCCAAGTGCTTCGGGGGTCGCGATGAAATACAAGGCATAATTGCGACCCCGGCCACCGTGGGACAACCCAGGGACAGACACCATCATTCCTCTCTCCTCTTTTTCAAAACATTACGCAGCGAGGGAGGACCGTCACGGATCGTCATTTATAAATCGCATCGTATTACGACAGAAATTAAAAAATGGAATAAATGAACACAATAAATATTTTATTGTGTTGTTTTTGAGAGTTTACTGTTTATTTTTTAAGAAAAAGATCTTTCTTCCGGGGTTTGCACATATGTAGGTTTAAGGATAAGGGTTCAAGGTGACCTTCTGTAACAGCCTCTAAAAACTGCCGTTACTCGTATCTAGCAGTGAAAAGAGCATCCATACTGAATCTTTTACCTAATTGTATTAATTTATAAAACGGTAAGCACAATTTTTTGTTATTTTTTTTTACTTGTGTAGGGGAGATCTCGGTTTAAAAACTTATTATAACAAACTGTGATTGTTATCTGACGTATCTTTTTACAAAATAAATAATAATCAGTAGGTTAGGTACCTACAGTATGTGTCAGTTCCAAATGTGTAACCCACATAATTATTTTTTGATTTGTATAAGAAAAACCGTTAAAACTGGATTCCGCATGGCCGCCCGTGAATAAATTTCAGATGTTAAATAACGAAACGTTTCTAGAAAGTGACTTTTTTGGTAGAAAAGTAAAATATTCAGTTCGTTGATTTTATATTGTAACGAAATTATTATCGCAAAATCTTAACGGAATACGGAAACTTGACAATACCTATATTCAAATGGCTATGATTGACATCTCGCTGGGCGGTCAACCGCGGGCACCGCGGGTCGAATCTCTATACGGGACCGAATCTCTAACAAGATTTCGCCCCTTCGCCCTGGCTTCCGTATGCCATTGTTGACTCTGACCACCATAGAAAAACGATTGACATCAAATCCAAAACTATTTAAATTTTATTCAAAAAAAAGTTATTCTCAACTGTAACGGTCTATTTTCGTAGTTTGGGGAGAAAATGAAATGAGTTCCTGGGAATATCCGTTATGACGTAAAGAATTTTAATTGTTTGCATGAATAAATATTAATGGCTCAATCGTATTTATTCTATTATGGTTCAAAATGCGAATTAGTTTACGTAAGTACATTTTAGAGTTTATATATTTACTAAAAAGATTGTTTAGATTTACAAAAAAAATGTTTTTAATGATATGTCCCTTAATAAAGCATTAGTGGCATTAGGCTTGTTAAAATGACAACAATCAGAGCAAGGCCTACTTAGGTAATTTCATTTCTATAGTTGACCTAGCTAAGTGTTAAACCTATACCTAGGTACTGTCAAACATAAATCCAACACCTTGAATCATTCTATAGAATGGCTCGTTCTTATTAAAGTAATTTATATAATAATGTATTATTTTATTATTTTATATAATAATGTATCTACATTATTATATAAAATAAATTATAATAAATATTACAGATATGTACATATTCTTAAAGAATAAAATAAAATAAAAAAAGATGTCGCACCTACTTAATTAGTGAACAATAGTAGGTAAAGCACGCGTTGCAGATGTGGAACGCGGCGAGGCGCGATTGTGATAGTGGCGCGCGTGCTGTACTTGTGCCACCCCAAATTATAGTTGAACACAAAAAAACGCTCAGATTGTTTACCTCACTTTTTACTTTTTTTAAAAACTTCTGTTTAGCTTTTTGTAGTAGTTTTGTCGTGGCGCACACGGCGGCGGCCACCTTTATATCGAACTCAGTGGAGCGTTGTGCGCCTCTATTGTGACCGATCGTCAATGTCGAGGTAATATATTTTTAATGTTTAGTTAAATGTAGATAATCGGTGGATTCGAATAGTCCCCCACTATTCTTTGTAATAACTTAATTTGTTAAAAAATCCGTTCCTACGTTTAAGAGTTTATTATGCTATGATGTGATATTTTGTAGCTTTTTCAATTCATATCTCCGAAAATTTTGTAGATCAATGTTTTACGTTTTTCTTCCACATTGGGATGTATATCAGAAAATTGATTATAATCAAGGGATAGGTATAGTTTGAAGCTGTAGCTACAGATTTCATAGAATTCTAGTGTGCTACAGATTTCCATAATACAACGGTTAAGGCTAGAATCCCTTACAAAAAAAAACTTATTATCTGATTGAATAAATCTTTGTACTATTTCTTAGGCACTACAGTAAAGTACAGTAAGAAAATTGAAAACTACAGTAAGAATTAATTGCTACTTAAAATTGGAAATTTTCTTCACATTTCTACTACCACTACGAAACTGGGAACATTTTGCAATGGTGTAATTTTTTTATTTCAAGTTTTACCACTGGTAACCTGCATGTATTTTGTCTATAGGTATACTCACCGACTCACCCACTGAAGTTTATTGATTATTTCTAACCATACAGATAAATTAATTTAAGTAAGGATATATACTTTAATTTATTTATCATCACAATACTAATAATAAATCTGTAAGTGTATGTATGTTCATCCATAACTCTTAAACGAATTAACTGATTTTCATGGTAGATAAACATTTAGACGTACAGGACACCGGATAGGCTACTTTTTTATTTTTCAACGCGGACGAAGTCGCGGGCGCCAGCTAGTTTTTAATAAGGATAACAGGTAAGTAAATAAAACAATATTACCTTAGTAAAAAACTTATATTAAATATTACAGAGTACAAATTGAAATGTTATAGTAATAAATATGCACGGCTTTTTTTATTTTTTATTATAATACTGAAACATTTAAGGCAAATTCTCGCGTATTTCATCTTGCTACACAAATTTCTTAATCCCCTAATTTCATATACAAAAACTCAAAAAATATAGAACACTTAGAATATTAAGAAATACAAGATGTTAGATTTTTGGATGTTATTGGGTTATTAAGTACATACAATACTTAATTTCCAAAAATAAAGAGCGAATTGACATTATCAGTAACTTTATATTTTAACAAAAATATTACATACTTATTAAATGCGTTTTGGAAACAAATTATAAATACTTCTTTACTCTATTTAAAATTTATATTAAATTAATAACCAATAACAAGACGATTTTCATCTTTTCACCTTATTTCATATTGACAATATTTTCCTCTGACTTTTTAAACGCCATTTTAACTTCAGAAAGAGAGCTAGGTTCTTGTAAATTTTAAGATAAAGAAAATTATGATTGAAAAAAAATTATTTAAATTAAAAAAATATAGCGTAGGTCATGAGTAACCGGTAATGTGAGGCAAATAGAAACTGTGGGATGTATTGCATCACTTTCGAGGGAAAAAACATTTTAAACCACCTTTTTTGTCGTAGCTATTTTGAATATTTTTTTTCTTCTCGAAAATGTTTCAATATACAGTTGTTATTCAACCCAAATTACGGTATATATAAATAATTATAGTAAAGTGTCACTTTTAAGGGCACTTTAAATAGCTTTACAGACGCTACAAAATGCACTGATCCCACATATTTACTGAGTACAAAAAGAGTAGAGGCGGGGAGAAGTTTCTTTATCTAGTGACGTCAGCAAGTGTTGACGGTGGCCAAGTATTCATTGTACTTTTTCTCTTGAGCCAACTGCAGCTTTTGCAGTTTTTTAATGAGACCTTTACTCAGCTCCTTGCCCTCGAGGTCGTGTGTCGGCAAACCCTGGAATTATGTACATATAGAGTAGGTTATATGAAATCTTATGGCAACTTTTAACCTTAAGAGCGGGTATAAAGAGAAATAGCCAATCCTAGATTTGAATTTTATCTAAGTAAACAAAGTCTAATTTAATTAATTTTTTTAAATAAATAGATAAATACATTATAAATGAAAGTGACGACTGTAACAGAAAACATAATATAGTGAAATTTTCTCGATAGAAAAAAATCACCAAGTGAGCTCTCATTTCCATCGATTTTAGTTTTATTTTCAAAATGACACACATTACAAAGCTAAAAGTGTATCAGTAATTTCACTTCACATATTATCTAAGGCTGTATTTTCATTTTGAAAATAACAATTTTTCATTTGACATTGTAGTTTACGAATAATTAATATTTAATACTTTTGGCACTTATAACATTTTTATTGAACGAGATGCCCTATCTTCCGTCGCATGTTGTGCGTAGTTCTACGTATTTTGTGTCACTGTCATGACCAAGGGGCCACGCGGGTGAAATTACAAATTTTGTTTGCTTTATACCCATTCTTAACATATAACTTTAGTTAAAATTTAAACATGTTAACTGACGTTTTAAATTGCTACTCCTATTTGCTTTTTTTTTCTTTTAACACTCATAATACCTACTATTTATTGCTAACCTATTTTTGCTGGTTTGTTGAAATAACAAGAACAGGAGAATAGTCACTTAAATACCTAACTACTATTGAAAAACAAGAGCATAAATTATATCGATACCATAAAGAAACAGTGAGATATATTGTCAATGATAAGTTTTGAGATAATTAATCTCAAACATTTAAATGGTTATGAGAAATCAAAGTTATTGAAATCATGAATTAAAATATCGTAGGCAAAAATATTACCTGAGCAAGTAAGTGAGCACATAACTCAGTGTTTCTCTTATAGAACACATGTTTTAGAATAGTTTTTGTGAGATAACTCAAAATCTTCAATTTAGCAAAATATCTCAGTGTTGCTTTGATGTATCGATATTTTACTGTCACCAGCGAATCTGATCAGTCCAACCACTGTCAAAAATAAAGTCGCTGGCCCTCTGCATATAAGCTTAGATCTTTTAACCTATGCAACAGATTTTTATGCGATTTTCACTATGGGAAAGAGCGATAAGAGTGGGTATAAAGCAAACAAAATTTGTAATTTCACCTGCGTGGCCCCTTGGTCATGACAGTGACACAAAATACGTAGAACTACGCACAACATGCGACGGAAGATAGCGCATCTCGTTCAATAAAAATGTTACAAGTGCCAAAAGTATTAAATATTAATTATTCGTAAACTACAATGTCAAATGAAAAATTGTTATTTTCAAAATGAAAATACAGCCTTAGATAATATGTGAAGTGAAATTACTGATACACTTTTAGCTTTGTAATGTGTGTCATTTTGAAAATAAAACTAAAATCGATGGAAATGAGAGCTCACTTGGTGATTTTTTTCTATCGAGAAAATTTCATTATATTATGTTTTCTCTTACAGTCGTCACTTTCATTTAATGTATTTGTCTATTTAAAAAAAAAAAATTAATTAGACTTTGTTTACTTAAATAAAATTCAAATCTAGGATTGGCTATTTCTCTTTATACCCGTTCTTAAAAGGGGTTGGTTTTTATATATAATTTGCAGAAAAAAATTGCACCCGTGCGAACCGGGAGCGGGTCGCTACATGCAACGAGGGCTGTAACAACTTACCTTGTCATCGAACTGCGAATATTTGTCAGTTTCCTTCTTGAACATGTCAGCTGGTGGAATACGTCGCTGTTCCTCTTTGGCCCTCTGTGCTTCCAACAGCTCTTGTTTCTTTCGCTGCTTCTCTGCTTCGATGCGTTTCTTTTCCTCACGCTCCTTCAGCAATTCCTCTTTACTAACCAATTTCACAACGGTGCGGTCTGTCAACGTAGTAATAAAAAAGTTAAGCTTTGAGAGTTGAGCTGTTTAAACCTAATTTCTAACTATGCTTGCGTGCTTGGGGCCTAACCAAGATGCAAACTCTTCTTTGCGTACTTACGAAACGAAAGAGAGAACGCTAAGAGAAGGCCCGGTGATTGGTTGCTGTGACGTCAAACGTTTATTTTGACGTTGCAACGGCCAATCACCGGGCCCACAAGTGTAGAAAGAAAGCAGTAGCGCTTTCTACACTTGGCTAGGCTACCCTGGCCTAGCCATAAGGCGATTTAAAAATGGGATTTATGTGACTTTTTTACCTGGTTTGTCTTCGAGACGAACGCCCAACTCCGGCAGGTCTATGTCGCGCAATGTGTCGCACAGGGCCAACACCGCAGCGGCTCCTTTGCCTCCGTCGCTGCCCGCACGCGCCGCCTCTCGCACTCTCGCGCGGAACGAACTCAGCACGTTTAAGTACGGCATCACTGTCTCCTCCAACTGGAAATTTCAATATTGACATTTGGCTTGTACACATCACAGACTAACTAACGACCCGTTTGGTCTAGTGGCTAGTAACCCTAGCTGTTAACCAAACGGTCGCGGGTTCGAATCCCGCTAGGGGCAAATGTTTTATGTGAACATTTTACCTTTGTACCTGAGTCATAGATGTTTTGTATTTATAATATGTATGTATTTACAAAAAAAAAAGTAATCTATGTATTATATCAACTGTCTGGTATCCATAATACAAGCATTACTTGCTTACTTTGGAACTAGATGGTGCTGTGTGGAATGTGTGAAGATATTTATTTATTATTATTTATTTATTATTACTAAGTAATAAGGAGAAGCGTGTAATAAGAAAAAAAAATGGAGAAATACATATTCCAATTTTTTTTTGGGCATTAAATATAATTTGAGGGAGTAACTACATTTATTAACTCAGTTCAATTCAGCTTTTGTTTATAGAAAACAGCAATTTTATATGTTGTTAAGCTTCGAAAAGCTCAACGGACGCGTAAGCTTCTCCATACGAAATTGCTATTTTCTATGAACAAAAGTTGAATAAATGTAGTTACTTTCTTATACGGATAGTTAAACCGTCTATCTGTATGGGGTAGCACATACGTGCCGAATCTAGCCTTGACGTGACGTGCCTAGTCATGTGAGTTGGACTTGTTATGTTGTTAGCGTGCACATAATACTGACTGCTAGTGTGTTGGCGTCGGCCACCGGGAAGCCGATGCCGCCTCGTAGGCCTTCGACGGCGCCGAACACGTGGAGCACGTCTGTGACGTAGCGGGCGGCGGCCGCCAGCAGCGGCGACGGACGCGGCGGCGTGCGTTGCAGATATACGTGCGTCGCGCCCACCAGCTCTCGCAGCGCGTCCAACGCCCCGCGAGTGTCTATGTTGTCTGCGGGCATATACATTTTTATTTATAACTAGCTACGCACGGTTTTCCGTATAACATTTTTGAAGTGAAAACTTCTATAGCCGCGTTATACGACTATGGGTAGGGAAAAAATGTATGGGTTCGCGTCAGCAACATGCTAATGCTCAGTTAATGCGCGCGCAGCTGCCTACGTACGCGATCACGCCAACACATTGCATATACCCGATTGTAGGTATGACTGTCATGATGACTGCCTCCGGTTCTTTTTTTTTACTCTTTACTTTTTGGTAAATCAATTGGAATGAAACAAACACTAGATGTTACGAAAGCCTGCTGCAATACATCATTAGAACCTCATTCAAACCGGTTAAGCCGTTTCTAATATTAGAGTGCACAGACAAACAGGCAAAAATTCTAAAAAAAAAAATTTTTTTGACCTAAGTAACATAAGTATCACGTGTACAAATTGTTTTTTTTTTTTTTTTTTTTAACTAATCTATACTAATATAATAGAAATGAAGAGTTTGTTTGGTAGAACGCGTTAATCTCAGGAACTACAGCGGGCCTATTCTCTATCTGTGGTTTTTAAAACGTATCGAATCCAATGTCGACATTAAATTGGAAATAATACTTTGTCAAACTAAAAACCACACAATAACGCGCCAATAACTTCATCGTCATGTATAACTACGGAAAAAACGTCGTAGACATTTTGACAAATGTGCTTAGTGAATACCAAAGTAGACAAGTGTCGAGTCTATAACCGCATCGAGTCGATAACCACAGCAAAACCACACATAGAGAATACGGGCACTGGTTCGAATTGAAAAATTCTTTTTGTGTTGGATAGTCCATTTATCGAGGAAGGCTGGCTATATAACATTTATAGGTTTACGATTTTATTATGTCAGTAAGGTAAGGCAGTTTTATAAATAAGTAGTCTCACCACAAAGTGCCACATGCACTTGTTCCTTGGCTAGACTAAGTTTGGCTGACAGCTGCTGCTCTTCGGGCCCCCATACTCCGCCGCAGCCCTCCCCGTATCCGCTGCGTAGAGCGTCTTTCACCGTTAGGAAAAACTCCTTTAAAAAAAGAAAATGCAGGAAATAGAGTGCATGTCCTATTGGTGTCTTCGCACGAGCAAATGATGCTGTATTACTTCCCTACCTCACCTTGCATAACGATACCTGTCGTTGTCGGCATCCTTTCATATTTTCATATGTGACTTGTGTACATTATTATTTACCATAAATAGGTATAATATTAAACAGAGCAAAAAGTTTCCTTTTTAAATTTTTATTAAGATGATTGTTTTAAACTTTTTCCTTTGAAATTTGCAGTATTTTTAAATATTTGTTTATTTCAGTAACTAACATACATATTACATTAAATTTTAAGACTGTACAGTGTTCGTACATATTAGATTTGTCTGATACAAAACAAATAAGCGAATATTTTAGAAATGGTCAGCTCAAATGACTGCGAAACGCAGTGTGCCCTGCCACTACTAACAATTAATATACTATCGTCATACTAAAAATAATAATATAAAGGATATCATGCTGACTGCTCTAGTTTTATTGTGTGACACTGTACCCTAATACTACCCTACGTAACAACTTACATTAAATAGCTTCTCGGTCTGTATGGCCATCTCCATAGTGTTGTCGGAGTAGTCGAGCGTCTCCTTCCAGCCGTGCAACAGGAAGGCGATACGCAACTGACGCGCCGAATGACGCCGAAGGGCGTCCGCTATGGTCACGAAATTCTTCAGCGACTTGGACATCTTGCAGCCGGAGATCGTTAGGTGGCCCGTGTGTAGGAAATATTTCACCCAACCTGGCTTGTCGAAGTACGCCTGAATAAGGAAAAATATATACATTTTAACCTTTTCTTTCAGAGGTGTTCACTGACAGAGACATCAGTGCATAACAGTTTTTTTTTCTAATTCCTGGTGAGTGAGCATATTAAATAAACTGATAACACTTGATTATATTTAATTTGACTAGAGAATACGCATTACACATTATTATTAATTTTTAAAAAAAACTATGAAATATACATCTATTCATCATACATGTTTTAAATAATGTCACTGTTGTAATTTCGCTTGTTTCTCCGCTAACTTCTTCTAAACCACCCAACCGATTGTGATATGGTTTTTGCTAATGGAAAGAATGCAGAAAAAAAAATTGCATACGTGAGATACCGGAGGAGGGTCGCTTGTTTACTTGTGCTAATATTCAGTTAATATTAGCACAGCTCTTGACGCAAACAGACATATCGTAGCCTAAGAAACTGTACCTCTGTCTGGGCGATCTCGTTGTCGTGATGAGGGAATTTGAGGTCGACGCCGCCCGTGTGCACGTCAAGCGCGGGTCCGCACACGTCGGCCGCCATGGCAGAGCACTCGATGTGCCAACCGGGCCTACCCGCGCCCCAGGGCGATTCCCAACTCGGTTCCCCGCCTTTGCTGCGCTTCCACAGCGCGAAGTCATTCGCGGACCGCTTCTCGGCCGTGTCGTCGCTCAGATCACCTATTACGAAAATACTTCATTATATCTATAGAGTACGCAAGTCAGACCAACTTCAACAGGTCGCCACAATTCAACCTATCGGTAATGATGCTAGATATGCAAAAAATTTTCACTGTCATACAAAAAAGTAAACTTTTGAGATATTGACAAAAATAGTTTTACTGAAAAATTTTACATGAAAGTTTATATTTCAAATAACGAATAAAATGGAACTAGCTGATTCTGTTTTTGATACTAATATATGACATTGCAATTAGAAATGACTTAAGATCCACAGCAATAAATTGAAAGAAATATATGGAAATATTTACCTTCTCCTTCTTGTAATGATTTTGTATCTCCATACGCTTCAGGCACAAGTCTCGCATAATGGTGTTTGTCTTTACTATCAAATTCACTAACATTAAAATAAACTGAACCATTCGATTCGTAAGCTAGACCATTACTTATAATTTTCTCTATAAACTTTATAATTTGTGGTACATATTCACTAACTCTTGTCAGCACATCTGGTGGTAATACCTAAAAAAAGAAAGATCGCAACATAAAAAGATAAGTTGCACAATTTGATAACTGACACAATTCGAGTTTTAAAACAATGATGCAAGTAAAAAAATAAAACTGCAAGATTACAAAACAATACTCATTTGCTTTTATAAATTCTTTTAGTGTTAAAATTGGGTCAATATTGTAATTCGCTGAAGAGAATAAAATTGAACGAAGTCAAATTAAAATGAAATATATTGAATAGCAATGCATATTTGACACATTTTAATTTATACTTCTTTAGGAAAAGTGTAGTGAAATTTTCAATAAACTGGTTCTTATGATAAACCATACTACGGATACTTACATTAAGCGCTTTCATATCCTTATGAAATTCATTTTCCCAATATCGAGGTAGAGCATTGAAAATTGTGTTATCTGTGACTGTAGTCCCATACTTGCTATCTAACCAATCAGAGATAGGATCTTTAGCTGATTTCAATAGCTCACATTTAGCTTTCAATATATTCTCCTCATTCTTTGATTCCACTGCTGACTTGAGATCTTTTACTGCACTGGCAACACTGAAAAAGAAAAAACATTCACCTGTGGCCTGTGGCATTGTGTGTTACAGGCGACGGTAGCCAACTACAATCAAGTGGACCGTCAACCTGTCTATTGACCTTAATATTAAAGAAATATTGTTCAGTTTTATATTCTTAATGTTTATTGTGTAAAAGCAGCTCTAGTAAAAAAAAATGCTTACTTGTCCAACATTTTCTGCATAGAATTCTTCTTATCTACATCCTCAGTTTTCTTTACAACATCCTCATAGTAATTTATAACATTTGTTGCATCATCTATAATACCATCTAAACTTTTTAGTTGTGTTGTATATTTCTCATACAAATAATTTTGTCTTGCTCTTTTGATTATTTTATCATCAATATCAGTAATGTTCATGACGAAGAGAATATCATATCCAAAATAATTGGACAAAACTCGCCTCAAAATATCAAATGAAATGTATGATCTGAAACGAAAAGTCAGTTTTAAAGGTTTTTTTCTTATTGGTAAACATTGTTTCTATTTACAATTAGGCTTTCCACTCTATTTAAATTTTTTCTCACTGAATAGTCCTGTTGATAATGTCAAAAGTGTAAATAGTTATTACATTGTATTATTTTCAAGAGAATAGCAATAATCAAATCATAGAAAATTTTGCTACATTTAAATAATTAT
Organism: Synanthedon formicaeformis; assembly: GCA_945859745.1. Classification (NCBI taxonomy): domain Eukaryota; kingdom Metazoa; phylum Arthropoda; class Insecta; order Lepidoptera; family Sesiidae; genus Synanthedon; species Synanthedon formicaeformis. The sequence goes on from OX243957.1 coordinate 4,713,207, forward strand.
TCACAGTTTATAGAGGTTTTTGTTACAATTTATTTAGATACCATAAAAATTTATTTGGAAACCTCAATATACCTTTTACAAACACTTGTTATATGTATTATATATAGCTCTTCAATGAAAATACTTACACTAAAGTGTTCTTTTTGGTATGATTAATATACACATTAATACAACATCAAACATGTCTAATACTATAAATCCTACTTTCCAAAACAAATTATAGCAAGATTTCTGCGAAATAACTACATGTATGCTGGATTATCAGAAAATCTATTCTTATATACTAGCTTGTGCCCGCCAATTTGTATGCATTGAAAATAAGAGATATAATCTGCGACTTTGCATGAGTAGTTTCAAAGAATACCTCTTACATACAAATATAACCTTTTTATAAGGTTCAAATTGAAAAATTCTTTCTGTGTTGGATAGTCCATTTATCGAGGAAGGCTATAGAGAACGTGGATGAAGTCGCAGGCGCCAGCTAGTATTAGATATTTCCAACGAAAATATCTTGTGTATACTCTAAAATTACTGTTTATAAATACTATGTAGTATTATCGACCAAGCATACCTGGCATGCCCCATGTGAGACGCATCATACACTGTAGGACCACAACTATACCAGTTGATTTTGTTTCCATTGGAGCAAATAAATTCTTCTTTTTGACGAGTCAAGCTATTGTATAATTTTAAAACTGGTCTTCTCGATGCCGAGGGAGGTGACCAATTAGGTTGATTTCTTTTGGACATTGTAAGGCATTAACTGCCTATAACCTCTGAAAGGAACAACATAAAATATATTGAAGTAATAGGTGAATAAAGCTAATTGCTAAGGCACTTTATCTAAATTTTAAGCTAGTAAGAAATTATATATTACTTTATTTGCTAAGAAAGTAATGCCACGTACCAACTAAATATTAAAATATCTACAAAATAAATTGCATCAGCTGTTTCACAATATATATCTCACTGCACTGCGTGCGTGACTGATTGAACGGACTGAACCGAAGTGAAGTGACAATACTGATGACAATGACAAATTGACAAATGACAACCAAGACAGTAATAACAAATAGCAATTGCATCATTGAAAGCTACAATGACAGTTTGACATAACGCTGACAGTAACAGCCAGTTAAAAAAGTTACCAACAATAAAAAAAAACTTCAAAATTAGGGATAAAATTAATAGACCTTGGAAAGTTTTTTGATCGTGAATATGAAATGAGTTTAGCTATAACCGAAATCATATAAAATCCAATAAAGTTTCCAATAAAGTTATGACACAGATAACATTCAAGTTTTAAAAATTAAGAAAAAAAAAACCATTGATTAACACACGAATACGACCAATCAATCTACAACAACTTGTAAAAAAAAATCTTCATCCCATCCTAAAACGTTCCTACATTGTGAATGCATCAATATACCATTGTGAATAAGATTATCGAAAGATCTCATTTTAAAATCATCGACTACCCAAACACTACCAAATCATATCAACTCAAATTATATAACTATCCTTATCTTACATGCGCACTGTGAATATCTGTAAACAAAGATAGTTTGATATCAGCTGGTTTTAGTATAGTATTTGACTCGTGTTAGTGTATTTGTGTGAGTGCGATTAATATAAATAAAAATAACTTCAACTAAACTAGTGTGCGGTTTGTCTAGTTTGTGCGATTTGCATTCTTGTGTATTTTTAAATAATTTTAGATACTTTATTATATTTTTTTAATCACGATGACCCTATGTGTTTGTAAATGCTTAAACGTAACGTTAGAAAGTGATAAAATTGAAGATAATGTAGACCTCGGACAACTGAAATTGACATTTACGGAACAAAGGGATATATTTGAGGTACCATCAGTAAACATGTCTTGACCTTGACTTCCACAAAGGGCTGTAATATCAATAAAAAGTGAATTAATAGATCTTATTTAAATTGTTAAATCATATTGAAATACGTCGGCTAGTATTTACTGTTTATTACATGTGCGTCCGGCATATTGTAAACTTATTTGCGTACCTACTATGAAAATAAGGTTATTTTTGTATCACCTATTTTCGGTAGGTGCGTGTTTTGATAGTAAAAAACAAACAATCTGATTAAATTCAGTATGTATCCTGATGGACTTCTATCAAATTACAGTGCTATGTGAATCAGCATATAAAAATAATCAAGTATTCTATAAATGTATACTGTATGTACTTATTTTATTCTTATTTTAAGGTCGTAAGATAGGTTGACGGTCCACTTGATGGTAGGAGGCTACTGTCGCCTATAACAATAAAAGCTACAGGTGCTGGAACTGCTGACCACAGTAGGAAGGATAAGGTATTAGGACAGCATAGGGAAATAGGCTCTGACATCCCTTACTCATTGAAACACACACACATATACTTGTTGTTTTTTCACTGTTATACTTTTGTAAGGGGATGTTTACTGCTACCAGACGACACGTTTGGTCTAGTGGCTAGTAACCCTAGCTGTTAACCAAAGGGTTCGAATCCCGCTAGGGGCAAATGTTTATGTGTTAATATTTTGCCTTTGTACCTCAGTCATGGTTTCATGGATGTTTTGTATTTATAATATCTATGTATTTACAAAAAAAAGATGTATATAATATATCCACTGTCTGGTATCCATAATATAAGCATTAATTGCTTACTGTGGAACTAGATGGTGCTGTTTGGAATGTGTGAAGATATTTGATATTTATATTTACCAGACGGGCATTGTACGTCCAAATGTCTGTGCATTGCTGTGTGCCCTGCCAGTAACTATAATTGTGCCCTGAAACTACTTAACAACTATCTTTATAAGGAGTAAATAAGTGACTTGTAACTAAATGATATTTCAGCCATTGCTGTTATGTCCAGCCAATGCTTTGAAGATCACTGTCATCCAGTTAGCACTCACTGGACAGCGTACAGTAGGTCGATGGACTCTGCATTTTTGCCTTGCTTGTGGACACAACACTCATGCATTTTTTCAAGACAGACCCAACAGTGTATACATTTGGAAATCTAATAAGGTAAAGACTGTATAAATATGTATTAAAAAAACTCCCAACTAGGAATATACTTCCTTAACTTACATAAGAAACTTAACATTATTAACTTCTGCATTCTGATGAAATTTCAAAAGACACAGGCTAATCTTTTTGCCTGGAGTTACCCTGCAGTTATTATTCTTGTTAGAATCATCTAAGCCCAAATAAAAATATACCTAATCCTATATATGTATACAAAAAAAAGAAAAAAAAAAAAACCAGGTAATTTTTCAAAGTGGGCAACAACTAGTTTATAATAGTTATCACTATCCAGACTTTATTCAACATTTAAAAGATCACAATAAAAATTCATATAATTACCTATGTAATTTCAATTTCTAACATCTATTTTCAAATAAATATTTTTGTTTATTTACAAATTAATAGTATGATTTTTCGATATTGTTTTTTAAATAAAAAGACATTCTAAAATTATTTACAACATACTATCATCCTATGACAAGTATAAAGAACCATACTATCATCCTATGACTGATATGTTGTTTGTCATTTAAATTTTCAGACTACCCCAGAGGCGATATTGCAACTAAAGAAGTCCAGCAATTTCTCTCCCGTTTTCAATCTTCTCATCCCAGAACCAAACAATGATATTGAGATGAAAGAGAACATAGACACAAATAATGTTTCATTTGGTGAAGTAGCGACATGGTCTTTACATAACGTTATTGGAGATCTCAAGAAGCACCTCAACCAAACGTTACAGTCACAGCTAGAGGCCGTCGAGGAGTCCGTGCGACAGTATCGGGATCAAAAGTATTCAGAATTTGAGTTGTACAAAGACAGAGCACAAAGGGATCACAAAATTTTAGCTAGGTATGTTTTCATTACCATTGGCCACATACAGTGTAAACTCTTTATAAAGAGTTTTCGTTATATGGTGCTAATAATTAGTCTTTTTTCTTACTGGCTATCTTCACAGTTTCAAAGTTGGTTTACAAGTTTTACAACTGATGTAACTATATATGCTGTGCTCTAATTATGGACGTATTTCTTTGTAATAGCTATTGCGCTATAAAGATCGTTATAATTTGTGAGTCTTGAAGTAAACAAACCAAATTGTACAGATTTCTATGTTATAGCGGCTATAATATACCCAGTTTTACATTATAAGAGCTAGCTAATCTTATAAGAGTTAACTAACTAACACAGTATCTTCATTTAATTCATTTTAAAATTTTGTGTACAAGGCAACCCCACACACATTTTGTTGCATTGTTGCAAGTTCTCCTTCCAAAATATGTATGAACGAAGTAAAATATCACTTTAGCAGAGTTTTTTTTTTAATAATAAATACACACCTTAATGTGAAAAGATTTTAGATATATTTGCCTAGACCCATGTGATCCATAGAAAAAATTATCTGAGGATATTCCCAATTAATTCCAGTATGATCCAGCCAGTCTCCAGCTAAAATTGTAAAGACATGAATATTAATAAAAGTATTTTTTGCTTAACAAAATAAGTTTATAATAGGTATGTATGTCCACTATGTATTATGCATTGTAAAGTAGCGATATTTTTATAAATTCAGATGGTTTTATAATTTTCATTGTGAATTTTCTGATTGGAATCATCCCAAATTAAGAGAACATAATACATTCCTTGATCCTATGTGTGATAAGAAATAATTATTTTTGAATATGATTACAGTATTATAAGTAAAGCACGCCACAACCTCGACAACGACGGGTGGGGAACAGATCTAAGCCAAGATAATGGGCCTCTCTCACCGCAGCTACCTCCACTACAGAGACGAAGACTGTCTTCATTAAAAGATGCCAAAAAAATCCCACAAGTTACAAAGGTTTGTAACATAATACCTACATTGCTAATATTTTTATATCGGAATATGTATTTTTTTAAATCAAATGTTATTATATAAACAGCACGAGTCACTTGGACAAAAACATGAACATATTAATTTTAATATAATAATGCCATCCCTTACTCACATTTTTAAAAGTAACAGCAAGTTTCTGTGTATGTGTATGTATTCTATATGTGTATCTATGTGTGTAAAGGAATAGTAGCGACTAATGGATTGATCAATTTTGATACGGTTGTTTGATCTGAGGTTATCGAGATAGTTTTAGCTATCACATCAGCCCATTTTCCAGTTTACAAAGGGATTTCACTAACTTTCATAGGTTCGATTGATGTGAAATTTGATGTACCATCCATGACGTGGCATTTCCATGACTTGGTAATAACCTTGATCTGATGCTGCAGCTTCAAATAACTAGTCTACAGGACACCTAACTCCTCAGCAACTTAAAGCAGATATAGCGTGTTTGGGCTCAATAAAAAGGCGTTGGTTAGCTAATAATTTTGTTTATAGCTTCTTCTATATACTTTTTTCTTATAATTTTCAGACTAATAGGAATATACCGCCAGAAGAAGACTCACTAGATGCTGAAGATATATTTGATATAGAGGGAATGGATTCACGAAACACAATGGCCTCAGACCAGGATGATTATGATTCAGGTGAATTAGTGAATTTAGTGATTGTTTTGATGAACTGTTCTTAAGCTGAAATAAAATTTGGAATGCATCATATATCAATATTTCATATTCTTTGAAAAACTTGAAAACTTTTTAAAAACTTTTTTGTTTTTTCACTTTTAAACTAAAGCCAATAACTACAATATTTAGACCAGATAATTTTAAAAATAATCTATCCTTCCTATAAAAGTGAGATTCCTATAAAATTATCATATAAAAATGAAAAAATTGGCTTTGAATACAGATAAAATGAAAGTTATTTTAACTTATTTTTTTAATTATATTCATATGTAAATTTTATAATAGTTAGTCATTTTGAACATTAATTTGTAAAAAATTAATTGAATATTTTTTTTTGTATAAATATTGTACTAATTGGTGATTTTATTATATATTTTTCAAACTAGACTCCTATGGGATAATACTTTGTGTTTTCGTATTTTTTTTAAGTGAGTTGGTTAGGATAAGTTTAGGATGTTTTAACAAAATTCGGATTACTTACTTATTGAACAAAAAATACCCTTGAAATTATGAGATATTTTTTTAGGTGTGTATCTTACATATATAGAAATCTAATATGCCATATTAGAAATCTAACACGTTCGCCATATGTTTCCACTTCACATTTAAGGGATTAGATATTTCAAACTAATTCCACACGAAAAACACTGATAAAAACAATATTAAAAAAAATTTTTTTTTTATCTGACACTGACTTATTAATCGGTGCAGGAACCATTTGCGCGCAATAAACCGTTTTCGAAACAATTTTCAATATGTCAAATTCTTCTTATGTTCTAACTTTTATTGTGGGGTTTCTATTACTTCTAAACTCTAAATATTATTTATTCTTCACATGTTTTATGTATAACATTAATTTTTCAACGCAATGTTGACACTTTCTTGTAATATCTTTATTAAACAATCCAAATTTTTTGGGATTTAGCCTTTGTTTACCCCCTAATTGTATGTCTAAATATGAGTGGTGTGTTCAGGGTCGGAAGAGTCGGAGGGCAATGAGGGGGGAATCAACATAGCTCAGGTCCGCAAGTCCGATGACTTTGCGCGTTCGCTGCCCATCAACATGCCCAACATACCAGGCGCCCGACACGTCTCCAGGGAACAACTCGATGACGTATGTCAACTTTCAGCTATACGTCATTTCCATTTACCTGTCAGCCTGATGCATTAACAAAGAACTGGAGTCATCATTAGTAACATTAATTTTTTGACCCCACAACCCAAAAGATGCCTATTCACTCGAACTTTAAAAAGATTTGGGTTATATGAGTTCAAATCCTTAACAGTGCGTATTATGAAAGAGTTTTTAAAACGTTTAAAACGTAGAGGATGGTCCTGTAGTTTTTGAGTTTATTCATTGCAAATTAAAATACAAATTTTCTTTTTATAATATTACTATAGTAAAATAATAAAATAGAGCCTATGTTACTCGCTGATAACTTAGTTTTTTTATGAAAGAATATTGAAAATCGGTCTTGTAGATTTTGAGTTTATTCATTACAAACATAAAAATCTTCTCTCTTTATAATCTTTACATATATAGAAATTACGTGTCACGTTGTGTCTCCGCGATGAAGTCCTAAACTATTGAATTGATTTCGATAAAACTTCGTAACTATGTGTAATTTTGTCCAACTTAAAAAATAGGATCGTTTTTATTTTGAATCCGGACAAAGCCGGGAGCTGGGCCACTGGTATTAGTATAAATACTAATACTAGCCCTTATCCTTAACCCTTCTATGGTCGGCAACGCACTTGTAGCATTTATGGCGTTGCTTGTATTATAGTCGACGGTAGCCACCTACCATCAAGTGGACCGTCAGCCTATCTGTCGACCTTAACATTAAAAAAAAGTTGATAGACAAACAAAAATACAAATATTTTCTCTTTAGAGACTAAAAAAACGTGTTTTGTACTGTAGGAGGAGCCGAAAGACATAGCGGCCAGCATCAAAGCGTTGGCTCGGTCTGTGCACGGTGACGTGTTTGAGCTGCCGCGGCCGAGGTTCTCCACGCAGATATAGCCTCGCCGTGCGCCTGCGCCACATTCTAACCGTACTTTTAAACTTTACTCTAAGGATAATGTCTCTTCGTGTTGTGCATGTTGGTTCCGGTTCCGTGTGCTCGTCTACTGTTCTGCCACTTTCATTGTAAATGCAGTACCTGATGCAGTTTACATAATATTTTACAATTTTTTATTTCATTTTATTCCTTGACAAGAAACGTAATGTTTCCACTTTTAAGAAGAGCCTATTATATATATAGGCTCAATGCAATGAATACGAGTGTTGAAAACATCTATTAAAAAAAAATATAACCATATTATAACCAAAATTATTACTACAACCATCTCATTGTACTAATTTTATTAAAAAACTATTTGAAATAATTTTATTCGCAAAAGTATTCAATTAATAATACTGACATGACTTTACGATTTTACTGAGATTTATATATAGCTGACATAGAATGGGATGGTTTCGGTTAGCGAACATACTCTTGTTGTTTTTAAAAATTGACTTTTATTTTATTGCTTTAAATTTAATAAAAAAAAAATGTAATCGGCAGCAGTACGTGCGTCAGTCCCGCCTCGGTATGCCTCGGTGCTCTGTGGGGCGATCATTAGTTAAGGATCTCTCTCACGTTTCACGACAAAGGTCATGTTGAAAGTTAACATTATGTTCACCATTAAATGCCTGGTGTACTTTAGAGAATGACAGTTGATGCCATAAAACCTCGAAAACTGTCCATGAGTCAATATGTCCAATTATAATGTTCTATTAGTTTTTAGTGAGTGGGTTCTTTTGAAATGTGAAAAATTGCCTTAAAGTTGGACAGGTTGCGGCGTCCTGCCACAAATTTCCGGTAGTCGCATAGGAATTTAAAGTGTAGAGTTTTCTTTTATAAGACAATATAGCGTTTAGTAAGAGGCTATGAAATGTTATTATAAGTGGAAGTTCGGTCGCATCCAAACGTTAAAGAGATGTTCTCGCCTCCGCACTTTTTGTATGTGTCTTAAAATCATTTGGTTGTTTAACAGAATGTTATATTGAATAATGAGATGACGAATGAATATAATTTTTGGAAGTTTAAACGTCTAAGTCATATCCCCGATTTAAGAGTTTTTCTGTTATTTTTATCTGGTGTTATCTTAATGTTAAGTCGAAAATGTACAAAAAATTTATAAATAACTTTGCATTTCTTACTAGTCTTTAGGGTCACGAATTCTCATTGTTAGAAATTATTATGTTTTTAAAATGTTGAATAATTTCGCGAGCTCATTAAACTTATACAAAAGAAATGTGTACATAGTATTAATGGGACAATTGTTAGGTAATTTTGAAGAGAATACATAAGTTTTGGAAAACTTTTATTTTTGTAAATGTATTTCTTAAAATGTCAATAAGGTGTGATAAGGATAGAAAAATTGTATCGGAATATTGATATCTTCTTGGTGAAATAAATAAACGCTACCTGATGTCTGATGGAAAATATTGGACTAAATCTCAAGTGTTTGCCTAAAACACCCGCTTTTTGGGTGCTTTTTTATATATATATTTTAAATACATATTAATAACTTTTTTCATCTTTCTATTAATGTCGTAACCTTTACAGACATTCTTCCCAAATCTTTCTTCTTCAAATCTTATTGCTAAATTTCGTCTTCTGACTTTTTACTTTTTGAAAGGCGAATAGTAAGCTGTATCCGTGCGATTTTTTTTTTACATAATTTAAATACATTTTAATAATTATATTCTTTTTTTAACAATGTCAATGTAAACTTTACATAAATAAGCATGCATTTTTCACAAATCTTTCTTCTTCAAAAATTTAATCTGACTTTCAATTTACTTATTACTGTTGCACGCTACTTCTCCAGCGTAACTTTATACAATACTAGCTAGTGCCCGCGACTTCGTACGCGTTAAACGATGAAAGGTACCTTATGTCCTTTCTGGTGTCCCAGACAACGTGTATGCAAATATTCATGGTGATCGGTTCAGTAGTTTTTGCGTGAAAGCGTAACAAACAAACAAACTCACATTCACATTTATAATATAAGTACGGATAGCCTGCGTGATTATCATCGCAAAACTTGATGGGTATCTTTCGTTTGCGCATGTAGAATTGGGAATAATACGGCGGACCTGCTTTCTCTCGTACAAAATGTTATCATTGCGTCTCGCTCATTCCCTGGCTCCCCAATCCCCGCGTCGCAATACCTCACAAACAGTCCCAAAATCGGTTACTCCGCATATTTGACACGTGACGTCGCCAGAGCCCATCAAGTTTTGCGATACCTTTACTTGCTGATAATGTAGCTTTCTATAGGTGAAAGAATATTTTAAAATCAGTCCAGTAGTTTTTGAGTTTATTCATTGCAAACATACAAATCTCTTATAATATTCATTAATATAGAATGCTAGATATTTATTTATATCTATAGGGCGTAACCGCGCATTTTCAGATAAGAGCTAAAGCCTCTAACCTGAAAATGGTCTAATCTTGAGGCTTAGTCCAATAACTTTTATTTGAGATCAATAGCAGTGTTTCACCTCAATTTTACCGTTTTTGAGTATATTTAAAACACAGCGAATTACAGCACGTTTATAGCACTTACAGCAGAACTAGCCACAAGTTTCCGTGTCTTCCATTTAATTAGCACTGTAATTGTAAAATGAAGTGATTCATTTGTGATTTCAACTTTTCAGTCATTTTTGTTCATTTAGCTTTAACTATATTTTAATTATAACAATGAATTGGCGTGTAAACAATGAGATGGACCTTGATTGTAATTATCAATCATGTAATAAATATTGACCGTGGATTTGAATTTTTCATTTATTGCCCACTTTCGTTTAAATATCTACTCTTGTAGGAAACGTCTCACCTAACCACCTAATACCTAATACCTCAGCAGTACCTAACCACTTACAGAATAACACCGTGAAATAATATCACATGTGCTGTTGTGTTTCGGTGAGGGTAACGTGAATAAGCCAGTGTCCTCTCCTTTCCTAAAAAAATCTTATCGTTGATATTACTATGGTCGGCAACGCACTTGCAGCACCTACGACGTTGGGAAGTAGAATGGGGCTTGGAAGATTTGCCGACCAAAGTTAAGAAAAATCGAAGTACGTAAGAGAATGGTTGCTTCTTTTTTTGTGCAAAACAGTATCGCAATTATAATATTAATTGAGATAATGAGTATATTTTTTATAAAATACCTACCATAGGGATAAGATTTAGTTAGTAACTTTTTTATATAAGGTGCGTAGAGCACTCCATGTATAAAAGTACTCTATGGTTCATTTATATAATTATTTGAAACCTCTCGCTAGAGAGTATTATATGTTCCTTGTTTCAAACTAATAATCCGTGTCACATTTTAGTTACCATAGTTACGGCGTCACAACAAACTCTAACTTCGTGTAATTTTATCTTCGTGCATTTATCAAAGAAAATATGCTGAGTTCTCGTTACTACAGCGCATCCCGTCTAGGAACCGATGCGAAGCCACGTACAGCCATGGTGCTGGACGATGACGATGACTTGTACGCTGGATTCAATGAGGTGGCCCCAGCACTTGACACTCGCACGCTGCGAGAAGACCAGGATTTTCAGGAGTCTCTGAAGACCAGTGGAATAGGGAGGAAGGCGCCCAGTCGTATGGGGACAGGGGTACGTAAGATTTTTTTTTTCTCTGATTTAAATCTGCAATCAGTCCCCAGGACTATAAGCGGATTCGTGGAGGAAGACGGATAGAGTTGATTAGTTATATCTATGTTTTATTAATTTATAGTCTTTATACACATAGAAGGCAGTTAATCAGGAATACTATTTTCGACACCATATCCATCATATTATCATCGATACATGTGGTGTTACGGTTTGCTATTGTAGGACAGCCTCGGAGGAATATAAACACATTTGTTTTTATACCAGCATAATATATTTTTCGATCACTTATTTTAACAATTTCACTTTCGACTTAATACATTCAACGTGTCCGCTCGATACCACTCACCAACCGGGAATGCCCCGTGTCGTTTTGCGTCTCCGCTCTGCCGACCTGTTCCGTAACTATGGCGGACGTGACGTCATCAGAATAGTCAATTTACTTTTAGATTACATTTAATTCTAAAGAAAACAATAAAACCTTACACTCGACCATCCTGATGACGTGCATGTCCCCAGGCACGAGTCCGGTGAAACCGAAACCTTACACTCGGCACCAATAGACATACCCAGTAAGTAAGCGGTTACGTACGATATATTATTATACGATTACAGTAGTATTCATTCATTTAATAACAATTCAATTTTATCTTTTGAATATATTTTTCTCAATCTCAATATAGATATCATAATTATGCATATATCACACTAACTTAGTATTCGAATAATCTATCAATATAACCATATTACCATAATATGACCATTATCAATTCGATAAACAAACAAACAAACAAAACAAAAAGAAACAAATCATCATACCACGAGGTAATGTAGCCAGCATTCTCGGGACCACTCGGGACCCTGTTTGAGGGAACGCAGCTTATATATTATATAACTTAGGTATAAATGCTAAAGCAATTATGACTTGTGAGGATATTACATATATTAACATATAGGATTCTTTTATCTTGGAAAAATTTAACAAACAAACACTCAGCTTGATGATCCTATATATTTTGTACTAACAGTATATCCATTTAAATATTTGTCTAATTAACATTAAATTCATATCATATATCATGAAGCAATTACTCCTTGACAAATGTATATAAATACAAATGACAATAAATATAGTATAAAATATTATATGTCTGATAGTTTATTGTAATAATCGACACCCTCAAAGGGTTGAATGTAGGGAGATTTTATCCATTGTAAAACCATTCTAACCTGTATTAAACAAACAAAGGATTTTTATTATATTTAATTAAACCTGTATCCTTGAAATAATTTATCCAAACCCGATTTTTCTATTTAGGTAAATATACATAGTAATTACGTAACCAAAGAACAAAATATTCCGAATAATCTATCGGTTTAGCTATGTATGGCCGACCAGAAAAGTGCTTTATCAGTTTCAATAACAAATTCCATTCATTTTAAAATTCTCTAAGGCTTAGATTTGAAATGGGTATTGATTACTGATTGACATAATTGTCACTTTGAATTTTTAAAGGAAAAGAGACCTTATCATTCTACAGAATGTTCAATCTTAGGGTGATAAAGCACTTTATTTGTCGAGTTTACAATTTTAACTGAACGACCAATAAACCCAGTAACCAAATAATGCGAATTTTCCCATTTCCTTAGGGAGTCAGATATCTACTATTAATCAATCAATCAGTTATATGCTATCAATATCAATCAATCCAATTTACTCGTGCCAGGCAAAGGTAAAGACGCCAACCATTTTCGCGTCTGCCGTTGCCTGACCGTTCTATTTTCTTAATGAGTCATTTTTGTATTATCAGTCAATCAATCAATCCTTAGGGCATCAGTTATATATCAATCAATCAATCAATCAATGAATCAATCCAGTTTTCACGTTCCAGGCCAAGGTATTAAGAACGCCAACCATTTCCGCGTTCTTCGTTGCCTGACCTGGAAAAACATAAATACATTTGTAGTAACTAATTTTCAGAACCATCATCGTTGTTTGCATTATAAGGTACGTCATCAACATCATTATCATCATCAATCAATATCATAGAATCATATCAATATCAATTTAACCGTACCAATATCATAGAACTTATATATCATTCATAGCACTGTCAAGGACGCTTTCTGTCCGTGGCAACCGTGACCTTTCGCCTGTTTTTCATCCCTTTATACCCGACAATTGGGGTAACTTTAAATAACGGTCGTTACCCAAAACTTTCACGACTTTAAACGAACGCTCGAATGAAGGCATAAGTTTAATGATTATATATTGTAACACCACTTTGGTTGTTTAACCAAGTGGTCATCTTTATAAGAACGTGTGGGACGTCTGCTCTGATCGTAACGTCGTCTCTGTTCACCTTGAACTTATCAATCCCATCGATCAATCTACCTATTTTCCAATTCCAATCCCATTCCTTCTCCCCTTCCTAGGGCTCTAGGCTTCTAGGTACCGTCTGTCAGTAGGGGACCGATCTGTTACATCTTACTTCCCAATAGGATTTCGGACTGGCTACTGTATATTGCACATGTTTAATGCCTCGATCCAAACAGAACCTTCGAAAAGTATCACCTGAGCGAATCACTAGCAATTCGCTCAGGTGATCGAAACATGTGTCAAATATACGCTGTAATACTTTAATTACATTCTGAGTGTTCTTATAAATAAGAAGCCAAAACAATAATAAAAACATTAATAATAATGTTTAATATATAGAAACTATTTTATAAATCTTTAGCAAACTATTAATTTCATTTATATCTAATGTTTCCTCAAAACCAATCATGCCCTACGTCGTCACGATTTCGCTTGATTATTTCTCAGGACTTAATTAGGCTTAACGTTAGACCAAGTTACTATAGACAACTTCGCTAATACGGCGCAACCCCGAATCACCCAATTTCGGTTCCGGTCCTATATTCTACTGTGCATTCGAGTTCTTGCAGTGCTATCAAATATCTGACGATTTTGAGTATCAGTCCGCGTTCTACAAAAGTGGAGCGAAATGAACTGCGGTCTGTAACTTCGTAACGGCCTTCCTACCGGATACACCCTGAGTTCTTTATAGTTAATAAATTCTTTAATGCAAAGTCTAATTCCGTCGTCCTTCTTTCTTAAAAGTGTAATTCGGTTCGGCGTGGTTAGAAACTAATTCCCTGATGATACCGGTCTGTAATAATTTTTCTCGTTCATGATAAGATCTGTAAGAGTGGTATGGCTCTGGTTGGTCACACAGTATAATGTGTTATGGGATTCTTCTTCTTTGGTATGACTCTGCGGTGTGCAAAAGCGCCATTAGAGCCATCTATCGACTAAATTCGCATTCTTTCCTCAGAGAAAAGTTCAAAGAAATAAGGATTTTAACTGTTTCTTGTCAATATAATCAATTGATATTTACTTGATAAGCATAAAAATATTAGCAAATTTAAAGGAACAAATGTAACATACACAACACCAATACTAGGTATAATAATGATTAAGATATACATAAAACGCGCCTCCACGAAATAAGTAATTCATTTATATGTCAATGTATACGGTTTTATAATAAATACCTGAAATAATCAGAGCCTTACCTATAAATAAATTTTAAAGTGTATCTAAACCAAATTCTTTCCAAAACTGTTATAAAATCGCTGATTATCTTATTTAAGCGACAATGACGCCTGGTTTTGAGCGATTCTTACTATGTTTATTATATTAGTATTGAATAAACTTTTATTTTGTGTATAATTAATAAAATAGTTGTAAATGTTAACAATTATTTTGATTTGATTTTTGATCACTACAAGGTTTCATTTTCATTCCAATAGATGGACAATCTAGACTGGCTAGATCGTATGCAAAATTTTCTTCGTGATGCTTACGGAGTTCGATTAGTTTAGAATCGGAAACGTTCTCATCTGAATAAAGTTACTTTACCGGGACTTTAAGCAAGACACCGGAATATCTATATTATCATTTCATTTTTTTTCATTACAAAGAACCTACTTTATTTAACCTCGTATATCACCGCAATGTATATACTGGTTCCTAGGTTTACCCACCCCATTAGTGTTTACTATGAAACTACCGCTAAAAACTGTCTCTGTGGCGGCTCGTACAGTCAGGGTGAGAAAAGGTTCGTCACCCTAGAGTCGATATTTGCTTGCACCAGGGCAACTGTCAGTCAGGCCAAAACTTCATTTCAAACGTCTGTCAGTACTCTTATTTTTGCTTTAGTTTTACCATGTTTTACTAAGAGTCTACGACTTTAATAAAGGAATGAATTTGAAAACTGACGAAGGTTTTCGTTCCCCGACTTCACACTGACTACCCCACAGAGTCGAAGTTCTAACTCGTTCTAACTTCAAATCGTCAGGACCTTGCGAATTCGGTAGTTCGCTTTCTATTTGTAAAAGTTGCTCGCATCTTTGTACACAACTCCATGCAACTGCTCAGAGTAAGTCTGGCCTATTAGTATAGGCTTCTCGAGAAGGCAATCACTCAGTGGTCTTATCGATTTGTCACATGTTTGAGATAGGCCAGGCTCAGTGTCAGCATTTACCGATCCAGTGTCTGACCTTTGCTTACACCTTTCTGGTTTATGTCCTACCTTCTGACAATTGCTACATTTATTCAAGAGCTCAGGACACCGAGAACAGATGTGTCCTTTTTCAATCAATCAATCAATCAATCAAAAACATTTATTTGTAACAGTAACATAACAAGGCCAAATAGGTCCCTACTCAGTATTTTGCTGGTATAGGCCAGCACTGATCATCCTCAGGAACCCTAGGTTAAACACAGTGTACTCAACTAACTCAACACTCCTCGTAGTTATAACAAAATATGTTGGAATTTACCTTCAAACTAGTTTCATAATGTGCTATATCGTCTCCCCACTTTAATTTTCTATCTCTAGGCAATGAGAATCGGACCGATGGTTCTTTGTCATAACTTATTAAAAACTTAAGTAATTGATCGGGTTCCTCACGCGACGCTAACGCGATTAACCGCTTTGTCCTATCTACGGTCCCATGGATAATATATCAGTGGCTAGTCTCCTTGTCATTTTACATTGGTCGAGTAGCCCAAATTTTTCGAAAATGTAAATTTCAATAGTGCTTACTTTTACGCTTCTGGATAATTATCTTCTAATATTTGACCACAGTATTGTTCTGAAGGAACCGCTACTAGCTTAAGAACTTTTTAACCTTTTTTTTTATCTTGCGCCTATACGTTAATGCTATTTAGATGGGTTCAATCCTGGGAAAATGTTTTTATGATCAAGGCTTCTATTAATCAAAATCGGGCAATCAAATCTACGTAAGGATAATTAGTTTGGAATAATTAAGTCCTTAATGAACTTAATTATTCCAAAGGCATCTTTAAAAAGAAAGGAGTACATGACCTTTTACAACATCGACCGACACTCGCGGGGTCCCTTCCTTCACTGTCGCGTCTCGTGCTGGCGCCTGACTCGCGGCTGCCACCGTGATGCTTGCCGGCGACTGACTCGCGGCTCACGGTCGACTGCAGTCCTCGCCACCTGGCTTCGGCTGCGATGCCTCGTAGCGACGCTCGACCCGCGGCTGCGACTGCGCGGCTCGCGGTCGACCGCAGTCCTCGCCGCCCGGCTTTGGCTGCGCCGACGGCTGCCGCTACGAGGCTGACTGGTGCGTCGCGAAGAGTCACGCAGATGTTCCTCGGCACGCACACGACCACGCTCATGACGTATTTCTCCCTCCAGCGTTTGTAGTCGCTCACGCCCCAGCTCGATGTCCAAGACCGTTTGGACTTCGCAAGCGATTACGGTCCCGCGTGCTGAGACTTTGCTGCGGATTACTTGAGACTCCATCTCGGAGTCGTAAGCCTTCGTCGCACCGCCGACTCCGACATTGTCTGGAATCTCACGGCCAAGGACTTTAGAATCTTGAAATAATATTAGTTTGAACAAGTTGAAGTTAAAAGTTGGCATTGAGATGGCCAACTAAAAACACAAAGCATGAAAAGAATCAATGAATAAATATTTGTCTGAAAAATTAAATGAGTCACACCACTTCACGATCACGAGGCGACGAACGCTACTCAAGTGTCTCAACTCAAGTACCCGGGATCACATATCAACTAAATACAAACCATGAGCTCGAAGGAATATGCGCTAGATATTTGAGTGAAACAGCTACACAAAAAATGAAACCCTTGTACACAAAAAAAGAACGCCTCGCCTTGTATAAATTTTAAGCATTCTTCGTAGTGTCATAATAATACGGTTTAATTTAGAATAAATTATTTTCTATGCATTACAGTGAGATTTTAAATGTTGTGTTATTCACAATGAAATCTACTTTTAAATCAGATTAATTATTGCTTTGTTTGACTTTTAGCCTTGAAGGATAGCGAGGGCCATATTGAATGTTTTATTTTACATTCATAACTGTATAATTTTATTAAATCAGTACTCTTTATTAATGCGGCCAGTCCTAAATTGAGGCTGAGAAAAGTATGACCGGAAGTTCAAATCAAGTGGTTTGGGTATACCTACATAATAATAAATTAAAACAAACCTAATTGAATACAAATACATATTACATAATATATCAATTCAATTATGAATGAAACCCAGATGTGAAAATATTACCAATATATTTACAGAGAGAAATAAAACATGGCGTGTACGTGTACTTACGTTTCATATCCCGCTTCTGACTTGTAGGACAGCCTCGGAGGAATATAAACACATTTGTTTTTATACCAGCATAATATATTTTTCGATCACTTATTTTAACAATTTCACTTTCGACTTAATACATTCAACGTGTCCGCTCGATACCACTCACCGGGAATGCCCCGTGTCGTTTTGCGTCTCCGCTCTGCCGACCTGTTCCGTAACTATGGCGGACGTGACGTCATCAGAATAGTCAATTTACTTTTAGATTACATTTAATTCTAAAGAAAACAATAAAACCTTACACTATGGTGGTGCTGGTTCCCGTTTAGTTAGAAAAGGCCGGTATAAAATAGAACATAAAAATTAAAACATTTATTTAAGATTAACACACAATTTTATATACAATATTCACTTATTTAAAAGTAATTATTAATGGCATAGTGATATATGTTATTGTTTATATTGCTTACTAGCGACCCGCTTCGGGTGCATTTTTTTACGTAAAAAATTTCCCTGATTATCCCTCTATCCATGAGTAAAGACGGAATTAAAATCGGTCCAGCCGTTCTCGAGTTTTGCGCTTAGCAACACATTTAGGGATTCATTTTTATTTATATAGATGAGTACGTGCCCGAAAATGTTGTTAAACTGGTTATGGTAATACGTTTTCAAATCGTGCATTTGAAATGAGGTAAATGAAAAGTCAACCAAAAATTAAGTAACAAGCGCATCAAAATCAACAACCCTTCCCCAAGCCGGTTGGTCACCGTGGGGAAGTACGACCAAACCCCTCCAAGAAATAAAAGTAAAGGCCTACGAATAGCTACCATAAATGTGAGATCACTAAGTACCTCTGAAAAATTAACTGAATTCGAAATAGCGGTGGACAAACTGAAATGGGATATAATAGGTATTAGTGAAATGAGAAGAATGGGAGAAAAGATTATACAATACAAGGACTACATTTTGTTCCATAAAGGAGAAACGCCAGGAATGTATGGAGTAGGTTTTCTAATCAAGAAACATATTGCACATATGATAGAAGAAATTACAGGAGTTACGGAAAGAATAGCGCTCCTTCACATTAATATCCCTAAAAATCAAAGCATATCAGAAAAATGGACGATAATTCAGGCATACTCACCAACTGAACAAACCACTAAGGAAGATGTTATTAAAATAGAGCAATTTTATGATGAGCTTCAAAATACCATTCATAAAGGACACAAAAATATAATAGTAATGGGTGACTTTAACGCTAAAATAGGCAAACAGAAACCCGGAGAAGAACATATTATAGGCAAATATTCCTATGGAACCAGAAACAAGAATGGTGATAGAATTATTAATTTAGCAAATCAGAATAATCTATTTTTCTTAAACAGTATGTTCAATATAAAAGAAAATAAAAAATGGACCTGGATTTCACCGGATGGTAAATATAAAAACGAAATAGACTATATTATGACTAACAATAAAAAATACATTAATAAAATTGACATCATTAACCAATCAAAATTTAACTTTAACACGGATCACAGAATGGTCAGAGCGTTTATGAATACATCTCTTATAAGGAAAATTAGACCATTGCAGCGATTAGGAAAACCCTTAACTTGCGAAGGAGGTGAAAGAGAGCTTATACAAACCCTAAAAACAGCTAACAATTACAACACACACACAAAAACAACCAGATATCAAGACACAGTACAAGAAAAATACGATTCATTCATTAAAACACTAACAACAGAAACAAAAAGAATTAATAGAACCTATAAAAATGAATTAACGGATGAAATCAGGGAGTTGATGCAGCATAGGAGGTTGTTACTACAGAATAGAAAAGAAAATAGGATAGAAATAACAATGGTAAGTAAAAGAATCAATGAAAGTATTAGAAAGGAGAGAAAGAAGAGAAGGTTGAAATTATTACAAAATCATATAGAAAAAACAGGAGGCGTTAAGAAAGCTTTCAAGGAGTTATTAGATTCGAAGGAATGGATGCCAAGAATAAAAGATAACAAAAACAAGGAAACTGGAAATAGACATGAAATAGTAAACATAGCAGCATCATATTACAGAGAATTATACGGAAGGATAGAAGGAAAGGATGAAGAAACGGGAAATAGTAAGCTATACACACGAGTAAAAGAAGAACACACACCTAGGATATTACTTTCAGAAACTGTAAGGGCTATAAAAACTCAAAAAGAAGGCAAAGCACCGGGTGAAGACCAGATCACAAATGAGTTGCTAAAAGCAACAATAGAAGAAACTGCACCTAAATTAACGGAGATTTTCAATGATATTCTAGATTCAGAGATTATACCAACAGATTGGACGAAATCATCTATAATATTATTGCATAAAAAAGGAGACAAAACAGATATCGGAAATTATAGACCAATAAGCTTAATGACAAACTTATATAAGATATTTTCAAAAATACTGCTATTAAGAATAACAAATACTTTAGACGAGAATCAACCTAAAGAACAAGCCGGATTTAGAAGTAAATTCTCAACCTTAGATCACATTCATGTTGTAAAACAAATACTCCAAAAATACAATGAATATAAAATGTCATACTACATTGGCTTTGTGGATTATAACAAAGCCTTTGACTCTTTAGATCACAAAGCTATATGGACAGCATTAGAACAACAAGGAGTACAAGGAAAAGTAATCCGTATTCTGCAGAAAATATACTCGAATAGCACTGCAGTTATAAAATTAGATAAAGTTAGCAAAGAGTTTCCTATTCTAAGGGGTGTCAGACAAGGGGATCCGATCTCCCCAAAAATATTTTCTGCTGTGCTAGAGATGGTATTCCGCAACCTAGATTGGGAGAAACATGGTCTGAAAATTAATGGAGAAGCTCTAAACCATCTTCGCTTTGCTGATGATCTAGTGTTATTTTCCGAAACCAGTAAAGACTTAGAAGAAATGCTTCAACAATTATCAGATGCAAGTATGAGGGTTGGACTCTCTATGAATGCCAAAAAGACTAAAATAATGACTAATTCGGAAAAAAATAATATATATGTAAATGAAGTATTAATAGAGTATGTCGAAGAATACGTATATTTGGGACAAATTATTGCTACGACAGATGCCATGCACAAAGAAATAGATAGGAGAGTGAACAACTCTTGGAAAAGTTATTGGTCTCTGAGAGAAGTGATGAAAAATAAAGATTTACCGCTGAAGGAGAAAAAGAAAGTATTTGATATTTGTATTTTGCTTTGTCTAACATATGGATGTCAAACATGGTCTCTTACAGAGAATTTATTGAGAAAATTGAAAGTATGCCAAAATTCAATGGAACGAAGTGTCATTGGAATTAAACTGAAAGATAAGGTGAAGTTGAAAGATATCAAAGATAAAACAAAATTTAAAGATGTAGAAAAAACCATAAGAACTCTTAAATGGAGATGGGCGGGCCACATAATCAGAGAACAAATACCTAAATGGACAAAAATAATTACAGAATGGTATCCCAGAGACCAAAAAAGGAACAAGGGAAGACAAAGTATGAGATGGGACGATGAATTAAAACATACGGCAGGAAAGCTATGGACAAAAGTGGCAACAAACAGAAAGGAGTGGAGAATCTTGGAGGAGGCCTTTGTCGAAAGACAAATTGTTAACAAAAAAGAAAAAAGAAAAAGAGGAAGACGTTACTGCGAAATAAATTTATAAATTTGTTAAGAAATTAGATAGATATAAGTAGATATATGTGTGTAAAAAATGTTAACAGTAATAAAGGCTTTATTATATTATATTATTATAAATGAAAAGTGCAAAAAATGCATGAGAATCAAAATGAAAACGCAGAGGATGGTGCGTGGTGGCGAGCCTTGGGAGATGCAAGATATTACTATATCCAACAGTGATGACGATGATGAAAATTATTAAAAAGTTACATGCAATAAACAGAAGTTTTGATATGATCCCTTAGATGTTTCGAATGGGCACGGTGAGTATGCGCAGTTCGCGTGCTGGAACCGCAACCGCGCGACCAGTCACCGCCGTCCGCGCCGCCGGCTATACCTCTTCCGCAAGAGAAACGCCTACCCGGGACGACAAACGCGAAGACACGTATGTACTATCTATTATCCCATCAAAAACAAATATGCTCCAAATGAATTGATACATCTAATCAAGCATGAAAATTAAACCTTCTTCGTTTATAGTGTGTGTGTAGGTGTTCCTGAATTTTTGCAAAAAAAAAAATCGCTAGTATATTTTATGAAATGAACAGGTTCTGTCCTCGGTTAATAATAAAAAAACAATAATTTAAGATTGAGTTTTTATCGAAATTGACCTTGAGGTTCTTTGAGTATTTTTCGTTATTTTCTACAGTATACTATTTAGCATCAACGCACTCTTGCGAATTCACCTTATAATTTAAAATTTTCATGTTTTAGTCGAATTAATGCTAACCCATATTTTGATAAAACTTTCACTATTCTCAGTATAGAAGATAAAGTCAAACAAATGGAGGCCAAGATTATGACATTAGTCGAAGAGTCGTGCATGCTGACTGCTCGAGCTGACACCGATGAGGAAATTCAAACTAAGAAGGAAATTGACTTAGGACAGGTAGCTATTTGAACAGAATTCCTTATCTTTTGACAAAGTGTGATATTTCTTAGATCATATATTCATTCATATTCTTATAAACAATTACGCGAACATACGCATTCTCGATTATTTCCGAGTAGGACCGGTCAGAGGCACCCTGGATCCATTGTCGACTCACGGCCCTTATTAAGTATAGTCAGTCCATACTATTTCTTGTAAATCTAAACGTGTTTCCTAACCGCAAAACTCGAGAGCGGCTGGACCAAATCGGCTACAGAAATTACTGCATATGTTCTAATTTATTATAGAAATCATGAGGTTGTGAAACGATGTCTTATTATACAATTTCAGGCGCTGGCAAAGGCTCAGGAAGCATCGGCTCTAGAACGACAATTAATTCGTATGCAAGAACAAGCAAATTTGGGCGACTCACATAACTTAGACCTCACATTTGCTGTAAGTCCAAATCGTCAATTGTCCATTACAAAAATGTGTCGATATTTTTTTTAAAACTAAGTTTTTGTACGTAATAATTTTGACAAATTCAAGATAAATTGTAACTTCAACAATTTATCCATATGAAATAAAGATAAACTATCTTCCTACTTCCAGACACGATAAAATATTGTATTTTATGGTGTATGGTGTTTAGAATATTGTACAAAATTTAGTATACCTAGTATTTAGTATCACAATAAGTTATTAACTTTTAATAAATGATTTCAAATCATTTAAAAAAAAGCTTATATTCATAACATTCAAATAATTTATATAATTATTTGAAATTGAAATATTTAAATTTTTTTTGGAAAGAGCAACTGCGGAGTGCGGAGGTTAATTCCCCATAGAAATAATTTTCATTTATTTTTATTGAGATATTTATAAAAAAATATACTTCTATTTTACGACACGATCTGATGAAATATGACTTTCGGAAAAAAGAGTTACGGAAACTAGACCGATTATAAAAATTCTTTCACCTATAGAAAACTACATTATCAGCGAGTAACATAGGCTATCATTTATAAAGTTACGCGGACGAAGTCGCGTGCAACAGCTAGTTTCCTAAGAAACTAAGTTTCGTAAGAAATTTAATTGTGCGTGTACATAAGTAAAAATTATTTAATTCAAACTGATTCAAAATTCACCCAGGTGCTCTGCAATTTGGCTGGACAGTACGCCTTAAACGAGATGTATACTGAGGCACTAAATACATATCAGCTGCTTACCAGAAATAAGCTTTTTCCTCACGCTAACCGACTAAAGGTAAAGATATTTATGTATATGCCTATTAAAAACCATAATTTCACTTTGTGTTTATGTTAAATATTTAATTTAATCATCAATACTATACTAATAATAAATCTGTAAAGGTTGGTCATGGAGTAAGTTACTTTGTTTTCAGAGATATCGTGTTTATAGGCTCTATACATGATACTGAAACTAAATTGACGATTTTTACAATTTTTTTCTGTATGTATGTGTGTGTGTGTATGTATGTATGAATGTTCCTTCATAACTCTTAAACGAATTAAAATTGATTTTCATGAAACTTGGTAGATAAACATTTAGACGTACAGGACACAGGATAGGCTACTTTTTATTTTCAGCGCGGACGAAGTCGTGGGCACCAGCTAGTTATTATGATAAAATTAATTCCATGGTTAATTCAATGCATTAAAGGTTAATATGGGAAATATATATTTCAAAATGGGCGAGCATCCGAAGGCGTTAAAACTATATAGAATGGCGTTAGATCAAACTCCTACGGCTGAAAAAGACTTAAGGTATGTTAAATATACAGTGAAATGAAATAAGTAGGTATATCTTCTGTCAAAAATTGTTTTTTAATTGTTTTATAATTTGATTTACAGAATGAAAGTGATGCATAACATTGGTTTACTGCTCGTGCGTATGGGAAAATTCCGCGATGCGGTGACTAATTTTCAACACATAATGCACGAACAAGGAGATTTTCAAACTGGCAAGTATTTTTTACCCAAATCTGTTATAATATGGGATCACAAAGCCTTATTTAAATAACTAGTTATGAAGTACAGAGTGGCTAAATAATAACTACGGTCATAAATTAGTCATTAAATCATAAATTAATCGCATTTGACCAGAGATGTCGCTTTTCTTATGTGCCGCAGTGGAAGCGAGTGAGGGATGAAGAAATATTGATCACTCAACGTTATTATAGAAAGCTCTTAAGTGTTTTTGTCTCAAAGTAAATTGCGAGGGTAGATTTAAAATGCCGATTGTTACTATTATTCCAGGGCTCCACTTAGTTTTGTGTTCCGTGGCTCTAAATGATGTCGAGGGTGGCAAAGCTGCCTTTCACGCAATGCTCGACGTCGAACCACCAATCGATCATCAAGATATCACTATAGATGACGTAAGTGGCAAAATTAAAAAGTCTCTCTATCAAAAATATTACATTTAAATTGTACTGTACATTGTTAGCAGTTTACTGTGCCGTCTTTTAATAACGCACAATTTACTTGCAAATTTGCCTACTGTGCCTCGTTGCCTCGCTCTGGTTACTTTATTAAATTTAATGCATTTATTGTGTACGTTTTCACGTACACGGAAAGGAATTTGGCGTACTTTTCATCCAGACAAAGAATACTGTTCCCCAAGGACGCTTACGAAGTCGCGGCAAAAATTATTAAATGAATAAATGAGAGTTATATTGAGCCAGTGATATGTTAAACAAGACAGGATGCGCCCTCAAGCAATGTTTGTGACGCCTTCGCAATGTATCCGCACGAATACGTTTGCTTTCTTGATGTGTTAGTTAGTCGGAGTTTGACAACTCTGTCGTACACACGTCTCGGCCACTCCGAGAACCAACCAAACGATGAGAACACTTTACAATAACAGAACACGCCAATAAGAAATAAAAATACGTTAAGAAATAAGAATAAATAAAAATAAGATGGCAATGAATACAAATTATTTTTAGTAGATGTGCAAATAAAGGAGGACCGTTTTTTTGTCACTGGTAGTATGGTAAGGGCGCATCCTTACTTGTTTAACATGTCACTGTATTGAGCGTTAGCAATTGTAAAGAAATAAATAAGCCAGCACATAAGAGAATTTTCAAGTTGATGTGGCAATGGGCTGGTCATATAAAATCTGTCGCAGAGCGGATAACTGATGGGCTAGAAAAATTCCCGAATTGCAACGTGAGACGCTCTGTGGTCAGATGGTCAGACGGCCAGAAAGGCTTCGCGGGAAGCTGCTGGATGCTGGACAGGAGACTGTGCTTGGTGGTGAGCGTTGGGATAGACTTATATCTAGCAGTGGTGAGATGATTGTAATGAAAGAAATGAATTATTGTAAGATACACTGTGACAGGAGAACGACGCATACGAGTGCGTAGTACGAGACGTGGTCCGAGGCGACCGTCTGTCGCGTTGGTCGCGTCGCTCGGCTGCGACCGCTGAACGCTGTCTCGTTCTCGCCTCTGCCGCACTTGCTGCCATCGTTTCTCCCAACAACCGAGAGGACGACAGTGGGTCAGTCAAATTTAACCTAAATACCCTTAATTGCATATTGACAGATGACGGTTCAATTGATGGGGTAGGGATAGGGTAAAAATGCGCTTCCTACTCTGAAAGGATATGGAAAATGGTGTGAGATAGGGTTAGGGAAACATACACTAATATAAATATACGAGCAGGGGTTGTGTTAAGACTCGTGCTCGAAAGTTTTTTCTGGTGCGATCGTTAGCGTTGGGTGGACAGAATAAACAAAAAATAAAAACATACACTTCATATCTAGATCATGCAGAGATTAAAAAAAGGCAAAACACATTACATTCGTTTAAATATATGAAAATTTGAGCAATATTTGATTGCTCATATATATATACACTGTGTTTTAGCGGCATGTCGTGGTGTGTGGAAGCGTTGCGCGGATACTCCGGCGGAGGCGCAGGCGCACGCCTGGAGCTGGGCGGAGCGCTGGCAGCGCTGCGAGCGCACGCCGGCCGAGCCTCTCGCGCCGCCCCCGCAGGCCTTAAAGCGCTGCAGCGGCTGAAAGCTGTCGCGAGGGCACATCCCAACGACAGAGTATTACGCGCTGAAGCTAATGCCGATGCAGCATTCGTCGCTTACGCGGTAAGTTACCATCATCTTTGTGAATAAATAAAAGTCTGCAGACGCTGACTTGTAAACTGCGATTAAATAACGTTAATCTAATTACTTTAGGGTGGGTTGCACCGTAGGCTTGGTTATTGTTCGTCACTGACAAAATTACAGGGGTTGCAATTATAAAATAATGTAATTTTCCTTAGGTTGCCGTAGTAATATTTTTTTAATATGACAACATTCAAAGTCACCTGTCTCAAAACTGTCACAGTTGACTTAACAATAACAATAAACGGCCAATATCAAGCGGTTAATGTTATCGTTAAGTTATGACGCTATTTTAACCGTCGTAAAAATGGTGTAACGCATATTATGCTTAACCGAAGATTTAACGACTGGATTGGATATGGTTACCGTTAAAGTTAGATGGTGCAACCCACCCTTAATATTTTGAATGCAATGCAAAGTTATTTTCCTTAGCTGGGCAATTTGTCAGAAGCGAAATCGCTGAGTGAGTCGGCGGCGCGAGAAGACCCGTACTCGTGTGCGGCGCGCCTTTGTAGCGCTTTGGCGACTGCAGCCCTTGGCTCTGGGGCCGATGGCGATAACGCTTGGCGGGATGCCGCCGAGCAGATAGCAGCTGCCTCACATCTCGACCCCGCCGACCTCATTGCTATGCACGATCATGGTAAATATGATCCCACTCACACTCACCGCCACCATCCAGCAAGAGGAGTCCCTAAATCCTACTAATATTTATAAATGCCAAAGTTTGTTAGGATGGCTGTATGTTCGTTACTCTTTTACGTAAAAACTACGGAATAGATTTGGGTGAAATTTTGTATAAATCATTACCGGGATTAACATATAGGATACATTATATCCTCGAAAAATGTCAGGTTAACGAGGGATTGTCCAAAAATATAAAAAAAATTGGGCGCCACCGTCTTCACAGCGACAAAGATGAGGCGTTGTATTACTCGCCAAAAATCTACAATTAAATGATATTTGAAGACAAAATGAGAAAATCATTGTGAGTAAGTAATCAGTCAAGTAATCATTGTGAGAGCCTTTTTCCTAAATCATTGTTTTATGTTCTCATTTTCGTGTTGCTCGTGTTTATAGCAGATGGTACCTACAATCAAGTGGTCAGTCAGCCTGCCTATTTGCCTATTATTATATCTTTATAAATAAAAATCGATGTGTGTATCTATGGTTCCTTAATACTCCAAAACCGCTCAACCGATTTCACCTATGGAATTAGACCATTAAATGAAGAAGGTTTATATATATTATTTGCAGAAAAAATGCACCCATACGAAGCCACGAGCGGGTTTAACATAAAAATGTATTTGCTTCTCATCAGCCCTGTCGCTGGAGAAAAGCGGGTCCGAGAGCGCAGTAGCGGGCGCGACTGCGCGATGGGTTCGGGTGCGCGGTGCAGGGGGCGCGGGGGGCACTCTGCGCGCGATGGCCGCCGCCGGACTCGCTAGACTCGCCACGCGTAACGACCCCGCCGCTGCGGATCACTGGTATAGTGGCAACACTTCATTCCAGTCACGATACTTAGGGCCGACGCAAATTGGAGGACATATAGTGGCAACACTCCATTCCAGTCACGATACTTAGGGCCGACGCAAATTGGAGGACATATAGTGGCAACACTCCATTCCACTCACGATACTTAGGGCCGACGCAAATTGGAGGACATATAGTGGCAACACTCCATTCCACTCACGATACTTAGGGCCGACGCAAATTGGAGGACATATAGTGGCAACACTCCATTCCAGTCACGATACTTAGGGCCGACGCAAATTGGAGGACATATAGTGGCAACACTCCATTCCAGTCACGATACTTAGGGCCGACGCAAATTGGAGGACATATAGTGGCAACACTCCATTCCAGTCACGATACTTAGGGCCGACGCTAATTGGAGGACATATAGTGGCAACACTACATTCCAGTCACAATACTTAGGGCCGACGCTAATTGAGGACATAAGTGTCAACACTCCATTCCAGTCAAGATACTAAGGGCCGACGCTAATTGGAGGACATATAGTGGCAACACTCTATTCCAGACACGATACTTAGGGCCGACGCTAATTGGAGGACATATAGTGGCAACACTTCATTCCAGTCACGATACTTAGGGCCGACGCAAATTGTAGGACATATAGTGGCAACACTCCATTCCAGTCACGATACTTAGGGCAGACGCAAATTGGAGGACATATAGTGACAACACTCCATTCCATTCACGATACTTGGGCCGACGCAAATTGGAGGACGGCACGGCTAAATATTTTAATTTTTTCATACAATTTTTGTCAAAAAAGCAACATAGAGCTCACAGCTGTCTTTTGTAAGAGGGTGGGCTGACTAATTTTATGAGTGACCAATGTAGTGTGGCCTGTCTCTATTTAATCACAAAAACATTATTTTTTACCTAAATAATAAATTTAAGTTTATATAATCAAAACTACATTCTTTTTTTATTTGCTATACTGTTAAAAATTAATTGGCGATAATTTGAAAATGATGATTCAGGTACAGTACCATTGGCAGCTGGGACGCAGGCGTGTCCTGTGCACTCGCCGAGCTTCACAGCGAGTTGGGCGACTCGCAAACTGCCAAACATCACTATCAGGACGTGAGATATTTATTTACCCTCTTCCTGTAGTATTATTACTTTGTTCAACATTTTCTTCAAAGTTCAAAAAAATTTTCAAATTAAAAAAATCTTGTACAAAAGGATGGCATGGCTGTAAAAGCGAGTCCGAATACGATTCTGAATTCGTTGCCTCTATTCAAAAACTCGTCTACTCCTTTATAGTATAAGATACGGCATTAGAAATGTCACAGTCCACGCTCGTATTTAATTAGGCAACCCATTCGCAATTTATCAATGTAAGTATCATCTACCAGATAATCTTTGCCATCATTAAATAACAGATGAGGGTATATATTTCTAAAATGCCTTATCTCGTACCTAAAACATATCATGAGTCTAAAGATGTCCCTCTCG
The DNA here is from genome assembly GCA_945859745.1 of Synanthedon formicaeformis. Taxonomy (NCBI): domain Eukaryota; kingdom Metazoa; phylum Arthropoda; class Insecta; order Lepidoptera; family Sesiidae; genus Synanthedon; species Synanthedon formicaeformis. The sequence goes on from OX243957.1 coordinate 4,742,863, forward strand.
GCAGGTGGAGGCGGCGTGGCCTTGTTCGCTGTCTGCTTTGGGTTGGTTGGCGTCAGACGCGCGCGGCTCGAGGCCAGAGCGCGCTTTGCAGTATTATCGACGTGCTGCGCGTGCGCAACCCAACAACGTACGCGAATTTACTTTACATTCATCATGGCCGCGCTATGGTCTGCTTACATATTAGTCCAAAAGCTGGCAACATAAGCAACACCGGTGGTTTCGTTTCAGTATAGTGCCTACATAAAAGTAACAGAATGAGTTATTAAAAGTTAATGGACTTTGGCATCCTTTGCTTGGGTACTGATACTCAACAACAAAATTATGCTCTTATTTAACGGTGTAGACAGTTCTTATTTGCTATATTTATTATAGTCCGTACCATATACGTGTGTATAAAAGTTAAGCAAACGAACTCGACGACAAAATGTATGTCGTAAAATGTTCCGCATTGTTAGATGCTCTGTGAGCCAATACTCTACTATGAAACTCGCACTTTAAAAATAACTTCCATGAAATGGTATACATGACTATATAAGTTGGATATTTATGCACAAAGTAACACCTAATTGATAAAAACTGGTCATACCTCAAAAAACGTCAAAAAAGTCCTCAAAAACACACATTGGTGTACCCGTGGTGCATCCAGTAATCAAACTTTCTAGAGTAAACAGTCGTTCTTTTTCGTAAAGAGTACGATCTAAGCTTTTCTGAAGAAGTTTGTTGTGTTTATCTGTTATTGTTTTTTCTGGCAAAGCCGCGTTGGGGTTTGCTTATGGGCGAGTGCCTCCGTTCTGCCGGCCGCTACCAAGAAGCGCTCGCGCTCTACAAGAAAATGAACACTCGATTCCCAGACAACGTTCAATGTAAACACATTTTTATAATTACTCTTTATATACTCGTTTTCTCAGCTTAATGGACGAAATACACGATCAATCATTTGACGTGGCTCCAAGCGACTTAAATCAAATGAAGCCACGCCAAAATATGTGCCCACACACGGTCAGTTAAATTTTCTGTCATTTATGCGTTTGACCGGGTCGAGTGACGTTGACATGAGCTCTGATTCGGAAGCGCGGCATGATGCCACGGCGTAGTGTTTCTACTAAGGAGGATAGAAATGTATTCTATCCTCCTTGGTTTCTACACTCACGATCAGTTGGCGCGATGAACTGACGTGACGCAACGGCGCGATTTGAAATTCAGTGTTTGACATCAAGCCATCAGTTTTTACCATTCACGATCAAATTTTGGCTTCACATCAGTCAATTTGACGCGATGGACTGATCGTGTATTTCGTCCATAATAGTACCTAAATTGTTTTCAATGTTAACTATATTAGACCAGGGGCGTAGCTACGACCGTATTTTTAAGGTGCAAAAAATCATAAAATGTTATCCAAAATCCTTACATATTATAAAATAGTCCTCCGCCGCGTCTATCTATCTATCTGTCTGTCTGTCTGTTCGCGATAAATTCAAAAACTGCTGCACCGATTTTCATGCTGTTCTCACCAATGGATAGACTGGTTCTCGAGGAAGGTTTTAGTATATAGGTAACTAGCTGGTGCCCGCGACTTCGCCCGCGTTGAAAATTATACACTAAAACCTTCCTCTTGAATCAGTCCATCTATTAAAAAAAAACCGCATCAAAATCCGTTGCGTACTTTTAAAGATCTAAGCATACATAGGGAAGCGACTTTGTTTTATACTATGTAGTGATTTACAATGTTACGCGGGCGAAGCCGCGGGCAGCAGCTAGTCTTACTTAAATTAAACATTTCAATAAGACAATTAAGTTAGCTTAAAAGGTTAGTGTTTACGTGTGCTACGTCATAGTCACAGTTAGTCACAAAAGGTGCCCTCGGCATTATATGCTTGAGGGTCCATAGAGAAGCAACGGTATCTACGTTAACGACACCGTTACAGTATACAAAGTTCTTCAGAAGACATTTTATTAAGGAACTGGCTGTTGTACGCGATTAGGTCCGCGTAACTTTATAAAAAAACAGCCTATGTTACTCGCTGATAATGTAGCTTTCTATAGGTTAAAGAATTTTTTAATTCGGTCTAGTAGTTTTTTAATTTATTTATTACTAGCTGAGCCCGACCACGCTTCGCTGTGGTTTTCTTTGACGTTCAACGGTCAACGGCTCGGCTGCCATAACAACGAGTAACTTCCACTTTAAATGTGACAGCGGTTATCGTTGGCGAGTTAGTTCTCGCTTTCAGCAGATGGGGTCGTAAAAAAAGCGATCTCTTTTTATCTCGCGATCGAGATTATATTATTACGCAAAATATAGATAAGATCAATCCTTGAAGCGGATTGCGTATTGTGTAAAAATTTCATGTCGATCCGTCGGTTAATTTTCGAGTTTTTGAGAGATACACAAACCAACACAACATTTTTTATATATAATAGATATTAGTTAAGATGATATGGGAATGATTGTGTGGTCAGGTTTGAAGTTGATCGTGAAGCTGTGCGGAGACCAAGGGCTGGGGGAGACGAGCGCCTGGAGCCGGGAGCTGCAACGGGCACAAGCGCGTGCGGCGCAACAACATACGGGTACGATTCTCATCCCATCCTCGATAAATATATATATGATATTAAATATGTACTTACATCAAAACCGAAAAATGGCTACTGAACTTTCGAATATTCTTTTATTATCAAATAATTTCAACCATTTCGAACTCAACAATAAAATGAAGTTAGGATTATTTTTCCTTTTAAACTTCCGGTGCACGTGTTTTCTTTAAATATTGGGAGTGGTCCTAAATGTTGGTTTTCTATGTGCCAATTATGTACATACACTATGTAAGTTTAATTAAGCGTATTTTTCAAACGTTGTTTAGTAAATCCATACAATGTTATTGAGAAATTACGGATATTCACGATTTTTAGTCAACATTGTTCTGCAAAAATTGAATTTGGGTGCGTAGTCACGAAACTTGGCAAAAGTATAATGTCAGGCGTTATATATTGCTATACATGTTTTTTCAGACGTTATATCTTTTATATTTCAACGCGAAACGAAGTCGCGGAAAAAAGTAGCCTATCCTGTGTCCTGTACGTCTAAATGTTTAATCTACCAAGTTTCATGAAAATCAGTTAATTCGTTTAAGAGTTATGGAAGAACATACATACATACATACATACACTTACAGATTTATTATTGGTATTGATAAAGATACACTTATTGACTGAAGATAACACTGGTTTCATGAACAATTTTACCATATAAATATATAAATAGGAAGATAGATAATGAAATACGTGATGTAATACACATCATTTATTAAAAATGGTAAATTTAACCTTTCACCTTACCACAAACAGAACCGGATTTCTCCAATAGTGTATCGCTGTGATGATTTCAGTGTCAATACCGTCGGCAAGTAGCGGTTCCTCAGGCCACAGTCAATCGCCAATTGATCAAATCAGAGGTAATTAATCATACAGGGAGAAAGATGTACTATCGCGGTCAAGGGAGCAGTCCCACTGCAAGGAACAATTTCGTGTGCACATTCTATGACTATGACGTTTCTATGACGTTACTATGACAACCTCAATTCAACGTTAGACAAATTTGTATGAAAAGTGGGTCTGCTCCATTGACCGCGATAGTACATGGTTTTCTATCCTTATTACCTTATATTATTACACTGAAGATCCGCCCCCTGCTTTTTCAAACAAAGTTCGGACAAAGTCGTTTTATTGCCGTGCTCTTATCTATAAATTATAATCTTTGTGAATATTATTTTCATACACATAAAGCGTATAAGTCAACAATTAGCGTATCATAAGTAAACGTATTGCCTACTAGAGAATTTTCGTATAGGTAAAAATTCGCAAATCTAAAGTGTATCGGACTGTCGTGTCATTGTTTATTTGCCTATTTGTAATAAATAAGTATATTGTGCTGAGTCACCGTTACCTACACCGTCGTGTGGCTTGAGTTATAGGTAAAATATATAATAAATTAATCATGTTTTTATCTATTAATTAAATACAACTTATCAATGTTATTCTCGTATGTTCAAGTTTCTAGGAAATTCTTGTCGTGTTTATTATAACTTTCTGTGATAATGAACACAGAAAATGTTGAATGGGTCTCGCTCTGAGTAAATATTTATACCATATTTGTCGTTTAGTATTTAATTTTATCTTAATTAAATACACATACAAGTATTATAAACATTTGGTAAATCTCGCTAACATTAAATATGGAATTTCTTTTTAGATTTTTTTTATTTTGCCAAGCTAACTAATATTATAAATGCGAAAGGAAATTGTTTGTTACGTTTTCAAGTCGTAACTACTCAACAAATCATCATTAAATTATGCATACACGTTGTCAGAGTTATAGAAAAATACTTTTCGTCCAGGAAAAGGTATTATTAATCCGAGTGATCATCCAAAAGTATAAAAAAAATCAGAATATTCTCTGAGTGGTTTACGTGAGCGGATAATTAAGATTGAACAAAGCTCCCAGCTCTTGATTTTTTCCCACATCTTCAACAATCAACGTCATATTTCAACAAATTAACACAAAACAATATTATAAAAAAAAACCTTCCTCTTGAATCACTCTGTCTAAATATTGACGAAAACTGCATTAAAATCCGTTGCTTAGTTAAAAAGACATAAACGAACATGCCGAAGGTCTCTCTGGTGTAGCATTATGTTACTGAAGCCTTTTAGAGGTTTTGTATTTTCAGCTACTTTAGTTAGAAGGTTCTCTTGACTTTTAAATATCATCTTGTTAAGTTTAGTCATATGGCTTTTTATATTTACTAGACTGGGTGACCGAGCTTCGGTCGGGCCAATGACAGGTTTAAAGTTTTTTACATGTAAAAAAGAAAGTCTTTTAAATATTATAGAAAAAAATTCAAGAATACCTACTTGAATTAGTAATTAATAATTCAAAATATTATGAAACGAGCACGGTATTACTTTTGTAACCGTTCCATTAAAAAAAAACTACCTAAAACGAATTTTCTCGAAGATAAGACCCTAGCAGATCGATTTCTAGACCTAAACAACCCCTAACCTTAGATTTACGTCGTTGTATACGATTTGTGTGTATTTATATTTGTGTACAGGTGACAGCGCAAGCGTACAACGCACTGCGCGTGCGCCGCCTTCTCGTCACTCAAGCGATGGCCGAGGAGCCGGCGACTCGCTCACTCACTCTTACACGTGTGTATTCTATAAAAATATACCATTAGCTTAATTTTTGAAGTTTATTACACTTACATTTAATTATTTGTTATGATATGTGGTCGTCCTTCATGATATAATGGCTTACCATGGCTACTTGGCTTACCATTAACCCTAGAAGCCCAATCATATTTTAAGGCGGTAAAGCCCAATCATACGTAATATTTACGTGTAATAACAAAATGTTTCTGTGTTTAATTATTGTTTTGTAATTATGCTTTTTTTCTATTATTAATTCAAAATATAGTGTAATGAAATAAAACAAGCAATAAATGAGTTAGTTTCGCCTACTGAGTTAGTTTCGGGGATCACGACAATTCAATCGCGTGTGCGACAGACAGCTATTTTTTGTTGGCATACACGTCAAAATTACGTACATTGGGCTTCTAGGGTTAAACAAGTTTCCACTCTTTTGCCTGTGGACCTAACCATTTATTTATTTGCTGGATGCTTCAAACCGTAACCTATGCTATGCATTCAAACATAGATATAGATCTTAAAAAAATAAAAATATTTTTGCCTTCAAGTAACAATTATAGTCGATCGACGAGTAAAAAGGAAAACAAATATATTATTTATTAAAAACCATGCCAACTCTAAAAAAATTACACAATATGTTGGCTAGTTCATCTAATTTTGAGTAAAATAACATTAGTTCATTCAATAAGATAAATAAACTTACCTATTGTTACGACTAAGGTAAGGAAAAGGAACATTCTCGAAAGCTAAGAGCGTAAGCCCTTGGCCACGGAAATTTTCACACGCGTTCTCCACGCCCACGATAGATAGATGGTGACCACGCCCCTTTTGTAAGTGTCAAAGCAAACTGTTCCTTACGGTTATGACATGGGGTTGACATTCCACTAACAGCAATAGCCTTCCAGAATTTTATTATAAATATGTTTACGACTTAAGTTTCTAGTAATTTCCAAAACTATCCAGGCTATATGCGCGAGTATAAATACGGGTGCGATCGCTTGAGAGGGACAGTTCTGCGACAACTAGCGATACGATAACAACACTTGGGAGCTTTTGCAAAGATATCTGCGACAGCGCATTAGTGACACGTTGAATGAATTAGTGACGACTTTTGGCAAGTTTTACGGTTTAATTGGAGAAGCTCTGTGATATTGGAAGTCATCTCGGTCTGCGAAAATAAATCGTGTTCTTATACCCCTAAACGGCATTTTAACTTACCCTACGCGTAACACTTTTTTATAGGATAAAGTCAGTCATATTTGTAACCATTGAAATCTGTGATTGTCTTGGTTTATTTGTAATTTAGGTGTATTAGAATATCTGAGTATTGATTATTATTTAATTCTCTAATGTTTTAAAATAAAAAAGTTACAGTAATTTAAATTAAATTTGAAACAAACGTACCTATACAAATTTGATAGAAATAGACATTTCAACCTACTTTATAATGACACGGTCACGTAGCTAGATCGCGTAGTGCGCACCAGACGGTTGCATTTGGATATTAAAAAACGTTAGACCGATTCCATCAATAGGGTCGTCAGTATAAATTATTTAATGAACTTCATTAATTATTCATTCGCCTTCATACATTTTAATAAGCATCGTAAAAAATGCGCATTGAAATTGTTTTGGTTCATTCACACTTATAATTTTCCTCGTTTATTTTACACTAGCTGCTGGCAGCAGTGTGAATATATAAATTAAGTACTGAGTAGTAAACTAAAAAAAAGATGGGGCCACCGCACGTACCTCTACACTGATAAAATCGTGTTCTGTAAAATAAACAGTATACCCCAATTTTAAAAAATTATATTAATACTCCTTTTTTGACATTTGTGATTTTTGAAAAAAAAAATATTATGCTTTTAGATTTTCCGGAGATTCCACAACGCACGAGGTCCAGCCAATGAGTCGCAACATTCGTACGGAAGCCAGAAGGAAGAAAATAGAAGAAGATGAAGACGAACTGCCTTTGCCACCAGAATAATTTAATAGGAAATAAATATAATCAACTAATTCCTAATTATTTTCCCACACAACTTTATATTATTGTGTAAGGGGCCATTCATTATTTACGCAAGGAAGAGTTTATGTAAGAGCACATAAGATTCCTCGGATCCCCCCTCCCCTTTCTTACGTAAGATATTATCTCGTTATAGAAAAGGATCAATATGCACTAAATCTCGATAATTTGACAAAAAATAATCAGTTTTTTTTTTTAATTATTTAGGCTATACTGTTATATTTATTACGATTTTTATAATAAAAATATGTAAAATAAAATATTACGTAAAAATGGCTTTAACCTCCCCCGAAATAAGGTAGTAAATTACGTAATTTAATGAATGGCCCCCTAACATAAATTCTTATTTAATTTTTAAAACACTCTGCCAACAAAGGCTAGAAGCAAATATTGCTTCTTAGTCAAATAATTGAATACTACTCGTAATAAAAACATTTTGCACTTTTTCTTTGTATTTTTTTCTGCTTTCCTTTTAGTGACTAATCATTCGAGCATTCATCACTATGATAAAATTGAACATACCAAAATAAAAGACGTAAAAGAATATAAACATATATTTATAAATATATTGAACAACATATAGATTCCTCAACATAAGACTAGATAATAAAACGTAGCGATTTATAAACTTACTCCCAAACAACAATACAGTCACAACCAATAACATACTTGTTTTAAATTAGATAATATTTCTAATTATAATCGATTTTATCTAAACTTCCATTTATTTACAGCAAAAACACACATTCGAATGTGTAAAAAACACTCAAACCAATTCTTGTAAAACTAATATAAAATCTACTATGTACTTTTGAGATATTGACACATTTTACATAAAGGTTTATTTAAAAAAAAAATTTAAACTTGGGGTTTTTATACGTAAACCCATTTGTCCTTTGAACAAGGTAGTAAAGTAAATTTTGCACATAACAGATTCTAGCTGCTGCACTATTTCACTAAGAGCTCGTAGTTTCGTGGATAGTGCTCATAAGAACTTAGATTTTTTTTATACAATAGAAAAGGCAATGAACTATCCACTAAGGTCAAAATTTAGAATCTCAAAAAAGTGCACATAGCAGATTTGACGATGATATATTAATAATTTGACCTCTGCATTATGTATTGGAGGCGTTAATTAAAAAACAATGAATATTATCTACTGAGAGTAAGCTTATAATCGGTTTTAATTAATTTAATATCACATCACTTGTAAAATACACTTGTATAATCCTGTATTCGCGTATTAATATACAAAACGTCAAAATTCTATAAAACATACAAAATTGTTTGTTCACGTCAAAATTAGTAAGTATTAAGCGCCTCTTTCACCAACGTCAAGTAGGCTAAACCGCCACCTGTCACCGGGAATAATTTAGCTGATATACCTTTGTTTGTACGGTAAACGTCCCAAACATTAAATAGAAAATAATTAAAAAAATCGCCTATCGAATGATGGAGTAAACCGAGTGCATAATAATTCAATAAGGCAGAAAATGATTCCTAAAAGTAACTAATCAACACTTTACTTGTAGTTGGTGAAAGAGGCGCTAAGTGGTTTAACTTATTTGATAGACTATCTTACATCAACCCAAATGTGGTCGTCGTCTGGCAAAAGTTGAAATTTGAGACGAAATTTCTCTGTAAACTTGATAACACATAAATGACGCATTTAATATTATTTTTAAAATTATCTAAAAAAAAGAAGTATCATAAAAATGTATACAAAATAATTTAAATGAAAATTGTACACAAGTTTACAGTAGAAAATAACATAATAATTCAACAAAAAAAAATCCTGTACATTTTACACGCTTCTAAACGACCGTTAAGACTTTTATTGGGGGCGTTTATAATAAAATAAATATTTGTTACATTAATTCACTTTACACTTATCACAAGATAAGACACTAGCTCCTAAATAAGTCTGAATTTTTATCGTCTTTTTGCGCAGCTCTTTATATCTACGCGTGAAATACACTGTTTGTGACGTCACTAGTCACTGTGTGTGAGCACTGTTCACTGATAACTATGAAATGACGGTGGCGTATGGGTGGTCTATGTGGCCATACTGTATGGCGATTAACGTGTCCTTAACCCGTTGGTACAGAGGCTGCGTCTGCTTCATAGTGGGGATATTGATCTCCTCGTCCAAAAAGCCGATCCTGCTGATCGGACTGATCAACACTGCTGTGCCCGCGCCGAACATTTCCAGCAACTGAACAACAAATCGGATGTCACAAAAACACACTTTATATGGTATTTTGGGTATTATCATCAAACTACTACAACATGGAACACGCGTGCCATACAAAACACAACGAATTTTATAGAACATTTAAAAGTGACATATGCGTAGAGCATGAATTGTCATTTATAACAAAACAAACATAATAATAAGTACGTAATTTAAAGAAAATGTGACTTTACGTCAACCCATTAGAGTTTAAAATGAAATAGTAGAAGTTGATCGTTACTACCTTTTACCATTGACGCGTGAAGGCAAGAGTCCGCCATGATTCTGTCAAAGGCGTTCTTTTTATATTCCCCTTTGGCACTTGTGACGCAAATTCCATTGTAGTATTTCGATGGGTATTATCAATAACATTTAAGATTCAATGTTAGCCATTTGAAAAGTCAACAAAAGTGAGTCGCATTCGTTTAAAAAGCAACCTTGAAACTTGCATGCGTAAGTTAAAAAATTATATGTAGTGAATCAGGATTAGTCATTTTTAGAAATATTTTTTCGTTTTGAGTTTGTTCAAGCGACTTGGGACTCTTTTTAACGTAAAAATAGTTAGCAACGTAAAAGTAGTTAGCAATTAGCAATCATTAGATATTAAAAATTGTTATTACAAGAATTAGAAATCAATAAACGGGAGAATTGAGCTTCCGTGGCTTTATAAAACTTAGTTTGGTCTAGTTTACTTCAGCCCCTTAGGGTAGAAAAAAAAACTACACATGTAAAGTTAACAAAATAGAAAAGTTTTCAAAAGAAATAGAGACTTGGAAACTTACCCGTCCTTGTTTATTTAGTTCAATAATTCTGTCCATAGTTAGCATTTCTTCCTTTACTGTGAGGTCTTCCCATTGACTCGCCAGCTCCAGGATGGATTGTCGCGTCACTCCCGGCAATATCAAACCGTTCAGAGGCGGAGTACTTAACTGCTTATCTATTTCAAAAAATGTAAAACATGTTAATGCTTGATCTAGGTGTTTAAGAGAATAGCTTTTAGTTTCCTAAAAAAATATATATACTAAAGTCCGAAATTCAAATTATTTTTGCAAATAACAGCATTTGTTCAGCCGTTTCAGTGAGTAAGGGATGCAAGAATCCATTTCCTATAACCTTTCAATCCTTTATATTTTATCCTACTAAATTCGGCAGACTGCACATCTATGGGGTTGCTTGTGTTAACACACGACGGTAGCCATCTACCATCAAGTGAACCGTTAGCCTGCCTGTCTATCTTTACATTTAAAAAAATGTTATTTTAAGAGACATCTAGATATTAACCGAGATAACATCTATAGACTTTATAGTTGTAAACTATGCGTATTACCAGCGGCGGATTTACTAGAAGGCTGAGTAGGCTGGAGCCTATAGGGCGGCAAATATGGCCAAAAATTATTTTTGTCTTACAGAAATAATATAATTATACAAGTGACCCAGAAATTTCTCGCATTCCTCTCGGGAACCGATACTGTGGCTAAACTGTGGCTAATTTTGTACTATATAGGGTATTGAATTGCAGGGGTCTGTAGGGGCGGCAAAATTTGAATAGTCTACGGGGGGCAAATGTGTAAATCCGCCACTGCGTATTACTTAAATTAAACAATGATGAAACGATAGTAGAAATAAACTAAGCAATCTAAATGACGAAATGTGTTACATTTTACATCATTGGACACGGTAAGCGTGATACGGCGTCTGAGTATTATCATGACGTTTCTGACCCTTTATTCTTATTTCAGATAATGTCCAACGAGAATTTACCGGTCAGAGGGTCAAAGCACCAGAGACGCGATCGATAACGCGATCGAGTGCATGTTATTACGCGGACATGCCTACATGAATCCAGATCGTGCTAATTAAATACTTAATTGGAGAGAAATACTAATAAAAACCATACTAAATTCGCAATCGCTTCCGTTGTTACATTTTTATATGATAGCCTCACGTACTATAAACAATACGATAACATGGTTCGATATTGATTTTGGTTCTATTATTTAAAAAGAGATGGCGCTGATATTGTCTTGAAGTAGTCTTGTCTTGTCTTCAAGTGACGTCATTTTAGAAAGATTTTTTTCTTTGTCTATTTTAACATCATTATGAATTATTTTCTTTGAAATCTTTAGATAACTTGGATGACTATATATATAAACTGGCTTTACGTTACATTATCTACACAATTAATATTATAAAAAATGAACTTGTTTGTTAATATGTAGGTAATTGGTTTCTCTGAAACGACTGAATCTATTATAAAAATTCTATCACCGGTTTACGACTATATTTTATTTCGATAAAAGCATATTTTATTTTATTTATTTTATTTCATTTTATGTTTCAAATAGAATTTCAATGTATTAGAGCCAAGTTACTTAGTGAGCTAAACGCAATAAGGGAGTCTCAATTTAGAGGCAACGAATTTAACGCAATCAACGCAGAGCATATTATTACTATTATTCTAACAATATATATCACCTACAAATATAGGAAAATTGTTTATAATAGGAAAATTTATATCTAAAAATAATCTCCCTTTTAAATGTTATCTATTTAATTATGATTATCAGTATCTATGTTCATATCATATCAACAATTCCGATTAAAAAACCCATGCTGTCCGTTTCTTAGGCGATTGCAATTAAGAACCTTTTACATGTGTGCAAATGGACGCTTTCCTTTTTATTACATACTAGCAGATGCCCGCAACTTCGTTCGCAAGATATGAATGCAAGTATAATTTTCTAAACAACTATAAAAGGTTTTAGACTTTTTTCCTGTTGATTCGATTTATCGAACCAATAGGGAATCACAAAAGCATGAAGTTCGACCAATCGAGCTATGTGGACTTTTTCTTCCCTTTGGTCCGATCATTGTGTCGAAACGCCTCCCGAACTTGCCGAAATAGCATATTGCTATTTATGCTAATGTACCTACATTATTTTATGTATCATCAATAGTTTGGGTACGCCATATAATGTATATCCGGTGGGTGGCTTGTGTGGCTGACATTTTTATTATCAAACTGCGTAAATAAATTCAAAATCGACAGCTTTGCGGAAACAATTGCGAATCGAATGTTGTGTATGAGTAATGTGGCTTCACTGTAAACTAGTCTTACCTCCATGCTCGTTTATGTAAACGACAAATACGTTCATAGCTCCGACCTCAGTCAGCTCGTGGTTGGGACCAAACAGCCACAACACTTGATGATGACCCAATTTGGCAGCGCGAGTCGTCGCGTCTGTAAAAGTTTGCAAATAATATTTAACAAAATAAAACTATCGAATTTAAAATTTAGCACAATCATAATAGAACTAGCTATTGCACGCGATTTCATCCGCGTCCTATGGATACAGCACTTTTCTCTAGGTGAAAGGTAGAAAAGTAATTTCTGTACCTCGGACAACGTGTGTGTAAAATTTCATAATGATCCGCGAAGTTGTGAAAGCGTAACAAACAAATTCACTTTCGCACTTTTTTTTTATTTTTATGATAAGGTCGACAGACAGGCTGACGGTCCACTCGATGGTAGGTGGCTACCGTCGCCTATAACACAAGCAACGCCATAAATGCTACAAGTGCGCTGCAGGCCATAGAAGGATTAAGGATAAGGGAGGGATGTGGTAATGGGGTAACTTATAATATTAGTTAAGATAATCATAATATAATGCCTAGTTAGAGGAATATTTGTTTTTAAACATACTGCACCTTAGTGAGCAAAAATAATACACTTTTTTTAAAGTACTTTGTAAGTAATATAATTTATTATAATATGCGAAGATTAATTTTATTTTATAAAAGAAAAACTATTAAAAAGATTAATGTTTCAAACTAGAACTATATTTTAAAACACATTTTAAGTTTTTCTAAAAATATTATTCGTATAGACAGCTTTGCTTACGAAATCTATCTTGCGTTCAAAATCTCGACCGTTTCATATTGTGTTCAGAAAAAAACAAAATATTCATTTATCTATTCTCATTCTTCAACCTATTCTATTCTACCTAACACCGAGTATGCCTTATAAAGGTTATCGTAAATTCGCTAGCGATTAAAACTTAACTTGTTTTCAAAAAATAAAATATTATCCGCCTTTCTGTCAAAACATACTTTTGTGTGAATTGGTGAAATCTAATTGAATTCTTAGAAATCTATTTTGTAATTCAATTATTTGAAATTCTTTTAAATTTATATTAGTAAGTATCTATTTCCTCATAATTATTTGTTCTTTGCTCAAACTGTCTGTAGGTAACGTCTTTTTATCGCGGGTCTTATACCCCTCACCAGTTATCACTGGTTATGGCTCGTTAGTTGTGTATTTAATTACTTAAACCGATGAATAAATATGAAGTAGCTAGTGTACAGCAAGATATATCAATAACGAGACCGTACCAGCTTTATAATGATAACCAAGCAATATTTTTTTGTAAACAAATAAACATCTCAAAGCATTTACTGCAGTTTTAAACTAGGCTACACTTTCTGTTTATCAGTATAGGTAGCATCTACCATTAAGTAACCGTCAGCCTGTCGGTTGATTTTAACATTAAAAAAACTAAAACATCTAATTGGCCTATGCCTGTCTTATACACATTCACTTAGTTTAGAAAAATAATAACTAACTGGCATGGTAATTTTTTTTTTTTTAAGTGAAAACTTCTATTTTTGAAATGGGAAAAAACTATTGAACTCGCGACCTGTTACCATAATCGTGTAACCCATTAATTTAAAAAAAGAACAATTTTTGAAATGGGAAAAAACTATTGAAATCGCGACTTGTTACTGTGTAACCGTTTGACCGACAAATCTATATATAAGTATGTACTTTCCCTGCAATTCAAAAAATACACACGTAATTATTCAAGTTTTCACTTCTGTCGGCATTCCAGGAATGCCACTTCTTTTTATTATTAATTAAAGGAACGCAAAGCTTTTCTTTTAAAATTGAATTCTTCTATACAAGATTGACAGTTAATGTGGTAGGAAACTGAATTGCATACCTATAGTAGGTCCATAGTTCGATCCGACTTTCCTATTACCCACACCTCCTGGAAAGGCGCGAACTACATTGGGATCAGCGTATATAGACACGGCGCCGTCACTTCCCGTCTTGTAGTATGAACTGACTGGGCTTAGGATCACGAACAGTAGCGTCGACTCTGGCGCTAGGACTCCGAATGTTGGCTGCAACAAAAACACAGTACAAATAAGTTTTTTTTTTATTAGAGATGGGTTTGCTCTTGGCCAACATCCAGCTTTGTAGCAAGGATGAGCGATTAGGGTTATATGAGCTCGGAAATACAGACGCCGGTAGGGAGTTCCAAACCTTGGCAGTGCGCATTATAAAGGATGTTTCAAAGCGCTTGGTCCGAAAAGGAGGGATTTGGACAAGATGAGGATGGTAACCAGCCGTACGTCTGTATGTCCGATGGAAGAATGGGGACAGAGTCTTGCAACTGCGATGTAGCCACTGGTCTATTGAGGATGCTATGTTTCCCTGTGATACTTTTAGTCACTTACTTTGAAAGCGACTGTTAACAATAATATTATAAATGCGAAAGTTTATGGGGATGAATGGATTTATACTATGTTTGTTACTATTACACGTAAAAAAATCTGAACTGATTTGTATAATCTTTGGCACACAGATACATAGGTAGGTACATAAGTAGTTTGTTACCCGGATTAACAAAGAGGATTTTTATTTTATTTTTATATCCTGGAAAAATGTTAAATACCTGAGGTACCTATCATCTAAAAAATAAATATAAAAAATTGATAAAAAACGCAAACCGTTTGCGAAAAGACGTTACCCGCCCACTTAAAAATTAAAGATAATTTAAACACCCATTATGTGTTCTGGTGCTATGCCAGTATCTTAAACATATCCTACCGATAACAATTATGTGATCAATAACACACATTGCTCACCGATAAGAAAATTACGTGTTATAGAAAATATTAAAAATATATAACGATAAGCGAATAAAATAATAACAATATTTAGTTTTAATGAAGCGACTAAGATCCGTTTCTGATTAAAACTAAAGGAAACAGATGCGCTGCACAAATACGAAATATTCCTGTGTTTGTGATAAACAAATACGATATAAAAATTCCCAATGGAAAATATTTTAATGAAAGCATTTGATTCAACAACACATTTTGTAATTCTTACGAAACATCACGACTTGCTGTTCGTTGAGTTTTATTTTTCGAAGTGGTTTAACGCATTTTAGCCATATTTTAGCTAATTATTGGTAGTACTCAGAGGTCGTCCAATGTTCGGAATTAGACCATAAACAAAAGCGTATACATATTACAAATGTAGTGTAAACTTATTTGAATTATAGGATACAGGTTCAGGTATATAAACTATATGGATGAGTAGTATATACCGGTTAAAATACTTTTCGTTTTATTATTACTTTGTTGGGTCCTAATTATTTAAAAAGTTAGGAGCCTGTCTTATAGCACTGTTTATTTGTTATGCAAGAGTATAAACATTTCGCAGACGGTGTTTGCAAGGTTACATTTGTGGGATACAAAACTAGAAAATAATAATTTGAAGGCTAATGAAGTACACGTGAAGTAACAAGAGATAAGGATGTTTTCACTTGGCGTTGCGTATCGCGATAACAATATATTAAGATAATTTTAATTACCTATTTTATTTATTATTCATATAATGTTTCTTGATTTATCAAATGGCGAGATACGCATTGTTTTTATTTTTTATTTTACATATATTAGCACAGTTGGAACCACGTAGAGATAGCAATTCGCATTGATTTCGTATGCCACACAACGCCTTCAACATTGTTGTTATGGATACAAATCACAATGTTAATTTTTATATTATAACAATATTTTTTTAAATGTTTATAAATATAAGAATGTTAAGTTTACAATTACAAAAATGTTTTTTAATAAACCTAATCCTATGTTTTTTTACCTACTTAGTTACCTCTATACTAACAGAAAGATGTTATGGGTTGGAGTTCAAAAAATTAACCATAATTTATCTATCATCTCAATAAATCATTCCTGAGTAATCTTTTCACTGATAATTTAATGCTTATACTTATTATTTGATACATTTAGCTGAACTGCAGTTAAAATTAAAACTTAAATAAAAATATAAAAATGGGTCACTTACATCAATTCCTATAAGAGTAGGCCGTATATAAAGCGTGGAGGTTTCTGAATGTGGTACCCACTCTTGGTCTATTTGAACTAGTCGGGTTATACATTTGATTAGTTCTTCTCCATTGAAGTTGGGCATGCCCGACCTCGCCGCTGACAAATTCATACGGGCCATATTCAAATCTGGCCTAAACAATCGTATCTTGTCATCTACACCTCTGTATGCTTTTAATCCCTCAAACAACTGGAAGAAATATATTAAAAAATATTTAAGCATTTAAGTTCATTTCTGTCGCATAAAAGTTGAATCAATATATAGAAAAATAATTATCCTAGTTTGTCATTTTAATAGGGTAAAATTTATTTAAATATCTGTAGCAATATTGTATAAAAATGTTCAAGCATAGGTAGTAGGAAGTTGTTAATAAGAAGTAGGAGTGAAGCAAGAACATTGAAAAACAATATTTTGTTCCAAGGAGAGGAAAGTCGTAGAAATGTAAACAAAAGGCTCCATGAATCATATTACGCAACAAGTAATAGGTATCTAATAAGTCTTCGTAATCAAAAACACATAAATATTGGTGAAGATCCAAATAGCGTGATAATGTTTGTTTACATCGTTCGTTGCGCTGATAAATATGCAATAGCAATCAAAATTTCGATGTGTTTATTCCAGAAGACGTCAGAGTTTAGTGACGTTACTCACTTGTATTGCGTAGTGAAGCCCCTTCGCCGCTGGATGCAGGCTTAAATTCTCAAAAGGTGTGATTTCTGGTTTCTGCCAACCGCCCAGATGGTGGTGATAATATATTTTGAGCATGTGATCTGTGAAGTATTTCCCAAAGCCGAGTTCCTGTGCGTCTGGTTTCGGTTGAAGCATGTAAGGGGCCGCGAGCTTCACTTGTATGTCTTCGTACTGTAATTATTTTTAATAAATTTTCTGTAGCATGAGGCGGCCGAAAATAACATGCCTACATAAAGTAAAGTATGGATGTACGTTAGATAAATCACAAATGTTGCTCAGTCGACACAAGAGCTCTAGGAAGAGACTTTCTCAAAGAAGTAGAAAAATGCGATTAATCTTAGATGACTATTGACTACTGTTGGCCATAACACAAGCAACATTAGGGAGAAATGCAAGCGCAGCTGCATTAAAAAATGAGGATTGTCATTTCTTATTCATGTATCAGTAACAAAATATGTCCTTCGAGGCTTTCGAGTTTTGAGGGAGGCCTAATTTAATACTTTCTATTAAATATTTTTAAAATACTCTCTTAAAACGTTAAATTAATTCGTTTAAATTAATCGAATTACTAAAAAAATATTAAGAAACAAATATTGTTAATTTTAGAATAATAGAGCTACTTACAGTTACCAAATATGTTACGTCATTGAAGTGTTATTAAAACAATTCATAACACATACTTAGTAAGTAACGTAAACCACTTGAAATTTTGTACTATGAAGTTTTATCAAACATCAAGCCGGAGCATTTTAAAGCAAGTGTTAAAACGTCAACACTTGCTGAGTATGGGAACACGTGATGAATCGCGCGAATGCATTTCCAACTATCAGCATGTCAGAGCTTAGTTTAGAAACAAGCAGTTCTCGATCTCAACACGACGCAAACAAGATAAAAGTTCAAGTAAGGTTACCTATACAAGAGTTCAAATCAAAACAACTGTTATCTTACGTTATAAGAAATTGCATTCATTTTACAAAAAGTTCATACCTTGAAGGATATTTCAGGCGTAATTTGTGGGTGTGTCTCGGGTGTGGTGGGGGTATGCGCTGATGAGGCGTGGCCGGGGTGAACCACGTGTTCATGTGGCGTTTGGACGCCGTTCTCTTCCAATTCCTTGTACCTCAGCGATGAGCTGCAGGATCTTACTGTCTGCAACTTGTGCTGGTTCTCGAATATCCATTTCACTAGTACCTTTTTTCATTTACAAAAAAAAATCCTAATTTAATTTCGAAATGCCTACAACTTTATAGGGGGTAGTATGAATTTTTAACTTCTAATAGAAATAATTGCAATGCTGCAATTTTCTATTCTAAACACACTGGCCAGTAATACTTAATTAAAAATATAAACTAACTAAGCCCAAACACGCTCTGTAAGTTGCTGAAGAGTTGGGTGTCCCTTAGATTACTTGATTCTACAGCATCAGATCAGGGTTAACATGTCATGGAAATACCACCGAACTAACAGTATACAAAATTTCAGGTCAATCGAACCTGTGGAAGTTTGTCATCTAGGAAATGGGGTGACAATCTTCAATCGCCTGAATAAATCTTCATAAACTATAGCTAGAACTATCTCGATCACGTCAGCTTTCAAACAAAAAAAATCGGTCCATGCGTTTGGAAGCCATATAGACAGACAGACACATTACACAAACTTCAAACTTATAACACTCGTTTTTGCGTCTGGTGTGAAAACCTGTTAACACTGTACCCTAAACTGAGGCTCAAGATTTGCTAGAAACATTATTGAATTTGTAATGCGTAGGTATGTGAACTCTTTTTGTGTGGCGATTTAATTATGTTATTTTACATTTACAAATTGTAATACAAATTGTAAACCTACCTACTTATTTAAATATTTGTAGTAATGACTCGAGAATTTTCGTACAGGATTATATTATATATATAATAATTATCAAACTGGAAGATAAAAAACTTAATTAACATTAAATGATTCAAATAATTTGGCAACTACCTACATAATCTTATCTAATAAGATTACAGTAGAGTACCTAATATCTGCGCAATAAATTGTAGTTTTTTTTACTGACTCTACAATTCATTGTAAAATTGGTTTAACATGATGCAATAAAAAATCTTACCTTACTGCGACGAAAAGGCATCTTTATTTCACTAATAAAAAATAATATTCACACAAAAATGTATATGTCACAATATGTAACTCAATTTTCGATAAGTATATGTTTTATATATTTCGAAATAAATTCAAAAATACCGGCACAATGTTTTATTTTATAATATATGTTTATTCATTAGTCGCTCCGAGTTAACTGACTTCACTGGATCCAAAGCACAAACATTTAAAGAGCAAAAGATAAGATACTATGCTGACCTATGACGTATTCATTCATAATCAATGTTAGTAATTATAAAACATCGCAAGATAAGGCAACGAATAAATAATGAAAACACGATGAAAGGTACTTTTCGGAATGGGAGGTGCGCAGTAAGAAATGTGTATCACCTTGTATGCCGGTGCCGAGGGGTCGGGTGAAATGCTTGCATATGAATACATCAATATGCTAATACGACTGGCGAATCAATGCCTATTTACGCACAACGACAACAATTTACATTAACAATTATTCCGCATAATAATACCTTGAACTCGCATCAAAGCCAATCCCCAAAAACACTCGTACCTACATGATGCCTAAATCATAAATTACCGTGTACTGAATAACTTTAGTGGTTTAGATAATATAATATTTACACAGATTAATCGTAATTGCGTACAGTCAACTAAAATTTAAATTTGTATAGGCGATGTGTGCGTGTATGTATGTCTCCTAATCTCCTATAACATAGACTTCAAAACCGCTGAACTGATTTTGATGAAACTTTCAGACAATCTTCAGATTAGTGCAGGGGGTTTTCCTGTGAAGTTTGGTAGCGATCGGACGCAGACGAAATCGTGGGCTAATACAAATCAATTCCCCGCGGGGTCAACTTTGGAAATTAACTTTTCAAAGTTGGTTTTCAGTTACATGAATTATGACCATGACCGCAATAGCGAGAGCGTAGAACATTTATATGGGTCAATCAACTATTTTACCCACACTAAGGACAGATCAGAAATTTTTTTTTTTTAAAAATAAACATTAATATTCCTTTATTCTAATTTGATTAGGGCATTAGATATATCGTCTCCTTTAATAACCTAGAAGGGCAGCGACGAAAATTCGTATTTAAGACAGTTTTTAGAAAAAAACTACAACAGATACCCTAAAAACTGTCACCTGAGTTACCTGCATTCAGCGTTACATAAATGGTGAATGAAACAATAAAATATTATTCATTATTATTTATTTGGTCTTGCATGCATAATCAAATATTTTGACAAAATCAGACTTCATAGTATTTTTAAATTTAAGTACAAAACTAACTAACATTGGTCTTTTGCGTTACCGTTATACAAAAAAAATATAGCTATTTCTTAATAAAACTAAGTAAAAAAGAATTACAAATACAAATGAATTATTTATAGAAGCTAGCCAACTGTTAGAATAAAGTACTGGTAATATAAAGATATAATGGAAAGAAATTACATATTATGATCGTAAATATAATGTTAAAATATTTGGGACAGTAAGTAACTCCAGAGACAAATTTGGGTAACGCCTAAGACATACTACTATAAAAGGAAAAAAAGATGATTTTTTTTCTTAAGTAGCAAGGGGCGTAGTGTCGTTTTCTTTTTAGTGTAGGTTTATTCCCAATGTTTCTCGTAGTAATTGTGTTTTCTTTGTGGATTTTTCTATGTTATCACTTTTTAAGAGGTTTTTGAACAATCCTTTCTACTTATGGCTCTTAATCCTTTCATATCGATCTTTAATCGAATTTGTCAATAGCTTATAACTATATTTCTCTTTCTGATCTTGAGATTCTCTTTCTTTTATTTTGTATCTATTCAGCCTTTTCTTGTACTTCTCACATTTTTTCTTCAACTTCTTGTTTTCTTCTTGTAATTTTTTGTCAACTCTATGCACTTTACTTCTATCTTTTCTTGTTTTCTTTCGTCCGCGTCCTCGGGATGCTATTGATGCCGGCGATGCTGTTGGTGACTCTTGTGAAAATTGAGTACGCTTACTGGGGAACTTGGTGGTGTTGCATCTAAGATCGATTGTAAATTCTTCCTCTTCTTTCTGTATTCTCTTTGTCTCAACTTCCAGATGACCTTTGCTTGTTTTTTTTCAATAGGTGTCAAGTCTCTTGCAAGCCGTTTAACTTTATGGTAGTGTTCACGGTGCTTTCTTTTAGCTTCTTCATATTTTTCGGTGTTCTGTTTGAGTCTTTCCCTGTACCTCCTTTGTTTTTCAGCCGCCGATAGTCGCGCCATTTCAGGTCAAATAGTATTTCTGAAAATAATATCTCTAAGTTATAATTGTATGTATAGGTGTTTTACTAATTTACAATAAAAAAGAAAAAGAAAAGCAAAAAATAAAATGAACCTTTGCTTGGCTGATCGGATTGTCGCTGGGGAACAAAGAAGACCCACGTGCGTATGCTCCGAGCGGGCTCCCACCATCGGAGCTCGTGGCGGAGCAACAGTTTGGAGGCTCCAACTGTCCGTTGGAGCTTCACCGGTCACCGCTCGCTGGGCCGAGGAACCGTACTTGGCCCACTCGGGTGTAGGCCGGTGAGAGATGGCACCCCTGGTCCGCAGAGTTGGACCTTTGCCGGTCTGCGTCGGACCGAAGACCGGCGCGGGTCGCAGCGGGCGGATTCTCTCGGATAGCTCTGTCGCTCAGTGGTAGTTGGGCAACGCACGCGAAGACGGAGCTCTACGGCAGGAAAGGACCGTCTGGCAGAGTGCTGCAATCGCGGCTTTGTGGAGGGTGGTGGATACCCGGTAGCGCTGCCGGCCTAGTAACCACCCTTTGCAGTCGTTCGGAAGAGTGAAAACCCGGACTCGCCACCCGGCCTAGTAACTCTTCCGACGATATCACGAGGTGAAGCATGTCTCGGGCTGCCGCGATTGATGTGGAAATGTCAGGCGGAAACCCCCATTCGGCCGCCCACCCTTAATGCCGTAGAGATGAGCGGCCACACGAGCAGGGGTTTTCCGAGAGTTTAAGGTGGAAGCGGCCTCCAACTCTGCGGTAGGTTGTGCCGCAGAGAAGAGGTTATGGGGTGCTTCATGAGTGAAGCCCCTCGCTGACTGCCTGCTGCGAGAGGTGGAGAATAGGCGGCCTGTGTCGCTTCGCCCATGGGGTCGTCCGCCGTCATCACAACACCGGGCAACGAGGGGAGACGTGCTGTGTGTTTCCGGCGCGGAGGTTACACTCCGCGCCTTATCGAGGTGGAGCCCGCAAGTGTGCGAGCCAAGTCTGGCGGGAGGACACCGTAGCGTGTCTAAACGTCCCCTGACCCCCGCCCATAGACGGCGCGAAGAAACACCGCGGGATTTTAGTGGGTAGAAGTCCCACATACCCCACCGATCTCCCCATGGTAGGTGGGGATCTGATTCGCAGATTTCCTCGCGTTATACCTAGTAAAAAATGTCACGATCCCTCGATATGCTGTATAGGGACTAGGGAGAGACAATTGTGGAGTCAATTTTACTTTAAGTGCTACATGCTAATCCCACTAAGTACGTAAATGTCTTAGGAGTTACCAAGAATGTCTCTGGAGTTACCGCCAAAGTAACTCAGTATACAAGTAACTCAGCAGACAATCGGAGCATTTTTATGAAAAGAGCACATTATAATTTGATTATGGTACTCGGCGTAAACTTTAATCGAAAACATATGTTAGGTACTGCAAAAACATCTGATTATATTAAATAAATAATAAACTTACATTGAAAAATCGCGGTCACTCAGTAGACGACACAAAAAGGCACGCACTCCCTCTGAACGTTCTTCGAGGACTGGCGGCTCCACGGCGCTATCAAAGGACACCGTCGCGCCATGCGAGCGAAAGCAAACACAAATGAAGCTACCTACGGCAAACAGTGCCATCTATGTGTTCCCGGGTGAAATTTACGAGGGTAACTCAGCATACGAAGGTAAAATCATTCTAGTAAGGGACACAGTTTAGAGATTTTTTTCTGGAAAAGTGTGTAGACCTATTTCTATTTTGTTATGCACACGATAAACTATAATATGCTAACTTGTTGTATAATAAGAATTAACCGAAAGAGAGAAGAATAAGGTTATTTAAAATTAAAGTTCACATGGTGAATGTGGTCTTCGGACAGGAATATTTTGTATGGAGCAAATTTTTCGTGTACTGAGTTACCATAAAATTTCATCGAATTTAAAGATTTTCGAGAACGTAATCAAGTTTCCCGTGGTGCCTAATAATCTTAGATACTATTGTTGTATTCGTTATGTGTGTATCTATAACCAATTAACGTATTTCAATAAAAAATGGTCGGGGACAGCAAAGTGTGGGTAAAATAGTTGATTGACCCATATGGAAGAATACCACCATGAAATAACAGCATATGTGCTGTTGTGTTTCAATACGTATTCAATAGCATTTTTAAAGTGTTATGACACTTAAAATATTGATACAGACAATAACTGTTTCAGGGTAAATGTGCAATCATGCAGATTACATAAATGTTATCAAAGCTTACATACTACTCAAAAGATTTTGAAGGTAGGTATTTATGCAATAATACCCAATAAATCCTCAGTAACTCGCAACGGTTTTGGATTTGATTCCTCACAATCATAACATTATTTTTATGATTTAGTGTACGATCATCTAGAAATTTGAATTGGGCGCCAT
The DNA here is from genome assembly GCA_945859745.1 of Synanthedon formicaeformis. NCBI lineage: Eukaryota > Metazoa > Arthropoda > Insecta > Lepidoptera > Sesiidae > Synanthedon > Synanthedon formicaeformis. Next base: position 4,766,979 of record OX243957.1, read on the forward strand.
TTTTTAAATTTTTAGACAATTTCTTGAGAATATTTTATGAACATAATTATCTCGGTTCGGTTTGGTATCTGTGTTTTTGTATGACGATATATTAGATCATATTCGTCATTACATTATATTGTTGCTATTGAACAATATTTTCAAAACATACAATACAATGACTTATGTAATAATATTGTAATTATTATGTTGGTGTATGACTTAGCTTGGAGCATGTTTCCTATATTAAGGAATCAAAGACTAATTTTATTTTAATATCTATTGAGATTTAATAATTTAAATTAAAAATATAGCACAATGTAACAAATTAATACAATGTATTAAGTACACAATAAATTCTATCTATTTATTTCTATGTCATCAATAAAACAACAAACTAAAATTTGACTAGTTCCTACAAGTCCGGTTGGCGCAAAGACAATTTATCTTCATTCTTAGCATGTTTCTTGAGCATTGTCATAACTTCATTGTCAAACTCTTTAGGCGTTGGTTTTTTCTCAACAATCCAGTGAAAGATATCCCAATCATTACTGGGCGAGTTAATCAATCTGTCATACATCATGGTTTGCTCCTCGTTGAATCCGTCCAAGAATTTCTTGGCAAAGGTACTCAGCAAAAGATCGTTCTCCAACATTCCCCTTTTGCGGGACTGGTAGTGAAGTCTGAAATAGAGACAAGACACGTAGCTATACTAATATTAACCAGCTATAATTAAAATATAAAACCACCCCTCTACTTCCTATTGAGCCCGTAGACACCATAATATTCGCTGCAAGTTGCCGAGGAGTTGGATGTCCCGCAGACTACTTGATGCTGCAGCGTCAGACTTTTTATTTATATTATAGTTTAAAATTGCCTAACTATTCTTTGTCTTTGCAATTGCAAATTGAAATCTTTGCAGTTAGTTTACCATAAATAATATGTTCCCTTTAATATTTTTAACTTAATAAATTTCAAAACTCTAATCATCATCTTGGCAAACATCAGAACACAAAGAAAAAGGATCTCAGAAGGATCTATCACCCGGGGTAAGACAATAACGCAGCTTGGGGCCCGTAACTTTTGGTTATGGATGTGAATTCAAATTCACAATTTGTTGTAAATGAACCTTTCTAATCTCGAGATTAAAGAGTCTTTAAAAAGTATCATATAAAGATGTTAATATAAATACAATTATAAAATATATATTCTCACCTGATGTGAGGCAATTAAATCATGAGTGCATAACAAACATACAGAAAACCCAAGATAAAATAACTACATTAATATGTAAATATTTGTTACCACCTTTGCAATGGTCTGATTCAAAATATCTCTTTATCTATCTGTTATTTATGATAATTATATTTTGATTATAAGATAAGAAAGATAAAATAGGTAATTAATAATAATTAAATAAATGTTTTGTTTAAAGTCACAACTAAAAAACATGCTGGGTAGAAATATAAAAAATAGGACTATCCACACTAACCACCTAAATTTTTTCCAATTATTTAGATCTAATAAAAAGTAGGTACATACACCAAAGTGTAAAAAAAATTTTGAAAGATAACAATATTTCATTTTATAATCTTTCATCTTACCGTGAGCATACATTATATGTATACAAATGTGCCGCCCGTAATACTATCCGAAGGTACTCCAGGCTTTACATCACGATTAAAATGCAACTTTATATTTAAAAAAAAAATGGAATTTAATATGAGAAATATTAGTTTTTAAAACCCAAAATAAATAACATGTATTCATCATCACTAGTTATTATTGTTATTGTTGTGATTATTGTTGTGATATTATTGTAGATATTATTGTGAAGATATTATAGTGTAATTTTCGACCCTAATTTTCTTCAAGCAACATCGAGGCCTGTACTTCTATACACACTAGAAAGCATGTGTTTGCACACATTTAGTTTTTTTGAATGTGTATGGGGTCCCCTATTATAACATTTTTCAACATATCACACAATGTTGTAGTACAAGGTAATAATGATAATATTTGCCATATTATAAAACTTTTTTTATAGTATTGTTTTGCATACGTACTGCTATCGAACTTGGTGGGAAATTTACAAATTATCTACTAACTAGTGATAACTTGGAAATAACTTCTTTTGCTAATGGATAGGAAACATTAAGTAGTAGGAGTAATCCATATACATATTTGTCAAACCATAGTCCATAGTGCTAATACCTATAGGAAAACGAACAACAATCTAGCTCTATATAGTTATACCTCACCTGGCCTTTCGGTCCTGCAGACTCTGTTTCTTATCAACATTATACAAAGGAATCTCTATGTATGTCGTGTCCACTGATTTAGGAGTATCACTAAAAAACACTATTCCAGGGATCCTTTTGACAGTATTAATTGCCTAAAAACAAATTATAGAGACAATATAAAACATGTAATATTTGTAAACAATCTATGAGTTTTATTATTGTTACTTACTGGACGAAACAAAGCCATTTTGGTATCGAAATTTAGCGAATTTTCTTTAGCTCGTTATTATTGGAGTAAATGAAGTTAAGGATAAAATATTAAGAACGCAGTTTTATATTATACAATCGTAATTTTTATTTTATTTTTATGCACTATTCATTCATATCCAAGTAAGTATGCAGCAGCTGCAGCAGCAGTCAATGTCATTGTCATTGCAGTATGCAGTGCAAAATAATTGATTTGACGCATGCTATAGAATACTAATTATTCTTACAAACCACTGACCTGTAATATATGGACTGGTTCAGGTTGTCCCATACAAATTACAGATAATTTCGTGTACCATTTTGAAACGACGCCGTACGAAAATAGGTGGAAAGTACGGAGTAAGGAGCGTAGAGAAAAGGAGTGCCATCTTACATGGGTGTTAAACTGAAAAAGTGGCAACCGAATCCGATAAATATAGATGGCGCTAGTGTGAACAGAGAGAGTTTGAGAGTATGGAGAGTACGGAATGAATGTAGCAGTAGTTGACGGAGTGAAGTGCGCCGAGTTGAATTTTGGTTGAACACTAGCCTCACCAGCGCCACCAATTTATCGTCTTCGACGGACACTTTTGATACTTAAAGATTGGCCTCCTTGTCTCTACCCTCCTTATTATGTTCCATGTTTAGCGCCAAAAGGCGTTTTTCAAATAGACATAGGTAAAAATTATTTGACAGCAGCCTATCCAGTGCTCGTACAGGTCAGTGTTATAAATACTACTGCACCGATTTTCATACTGTTTTCACCAATGGAGGTTTTCAGAGTTTTCACCACAATTCTCGAGGAAGGTTTTAGTATATATAATTTAAAAAGTCGCATTTAAATATAAGTTACGCGGGCGAAGTCGTGGGCACCAACTAGTATTAGTATAATACTCAATATAAATATCTGTTAATAACTAAATATTTATTTATTGTAAAATATATAATTTATGTAATTATTAACAGCATTTTTATACTTTATAGAAGTTTTTATTAATTTACTTGGAATTTACACAAAAAAAATGATGTTTCTGAACACATGTTTCCATAGCGACAGCTGATCGTCTGGCATGACAACAAAGTACAAACAAAACAAAGTAATTACCTTAATAATCTCTTCTCTACCTTTTAAGCTCACGAGTGTAATGAACACATATTTAAGAAGGAATTAGTCTAGGAGATACGTATCGTATTGATTTTCGATGAAAGTATAAAAGAAAAATCCGGCATTCGCCCCGAAAATTTTAAAAAGCCGACCAGTGCTTAATTTTAACAATTTCTAATAAAATAAGTACTTTATTATAAAAAAGGGTATGAGTGTGTAAAATTTTAATAACAGTAGCTCTAACGCTACCTGGATTATTTCTAATATCAAAGTTTGTACTTTGATACTAGAATGTCTCATATACAGGAATACATATTAAAGACTTTAGGTATGTTATTTAATTTGATTATTAACTCCTATACTTAACGTTTTTATTTTTATCAAATTTTAATGTGAAAAATAGGTTTAAGTTACCTACTTATTACAAATATACGAAACATTTGGGTGACATTAACAACATTTTTAGGAAGTGTGATTTTCCAGCATATAACATACAATTTTATTTATTGTTGTGGACATAGCTAAAAGAATTAGCAAGGCAATGGGTGGTCACATTTCAAGCAGAGTGGATAACCGATGGGGTAGAAGATGAAGTTCTGAAATGGAGGCTACAAATGGACACCCTGCGGCCAGGTGTACAGACAGACAACCTGAAATGCTTCGTAGGGAGCCTTCAGAGAGATCTACATCCAGCAGTGGAGAGAAACAGGCCGATGATGATGATGACTTAAACTTTTTTTTTTACAGGTCAATACTTCAATCGACCAAAATTAGAATTAAATGACAAAGCTGAAGAGTCACTGTCAGAATTTATTTATAATTCACAAATAATATTACTACAAGTATTTATGCAAGATGATGACATTTTAGCATTTCACACTACTGTAAGTAACGGTTTTAAATTAAAATAGTTGATATTTGATTCACCTTTTTAAAAACCTGACACACGACACAAAATAAGGGTGTTATAAGTTTGACCTGTGTGTCTGTGTTGGTGTGTATCTGTGTACCTGTGGAATAGTAGCTCCCAAACAGATGGATCAATTTTAATCTGTTTTTTTTTTTGATAAATTAAAAATAACTGCTTTTTTTGTAACATTAGTCAACCAATGTGAGACAAATGGGTGTCTTTCTATATGCACTACCTAATTGTTTTTTTAACTTTTTTTAATTTTTAGAATTCTTAACTTTTTCAGATGCAAAACACTAGAAAGGGTTCCATCATATTTTACAAATCTTCCCGCCAGGATTTGGATGCACAAATTTCTACAAAAGACATAAATATAGTAACACTTTCAAATAATGTAGCCGAGTCACTGTATCAAGTTGTCAAACATGTGTACACTCCGTTATTAGCTTCGGTGAGTTTTTGGGCAAAATTGTATGTTACGCTATACACTGGGCCATTAAACTACATTTATTCAGTACTAGCTGTTGCACGCGACTTCGTCCGCGTAACTTCACTATCACTACATAGTATAAAACAAAATCGCTTCCCGTCTGTCTGTCCCTATGTATACTTAGATTTATAAAACTACGCAACGGATTTTGATGCGTTTTTTTTTTAATAAATAGAGTGATTCAAGAGGAAGGTTTTAGTATATATTTTCAACGCGGGCGAAGTCTCGGGCACCAGCTAACTACTAAAAATAAAGATACAACCCCTGAAAATTTTATAACAGCAAAGATGTCAGGCGTTATATTGCTTTACACATTTAGTCAGGCGCTACACATTCCCTACTTAACGCGGGCGAAGTCGCAGGCACCAGCTAGTTATAAAATATAGCCTGATAATGTAGCTTTCTATAAGTGAAAGAATTTTCAAAATCCCAACAGTGGAAGAATTTTTCAAGTCGGTCCAGTAGTTTTGGAGCCTATTCAATTTAAACAAACAATCAAAACCATTCCTCTTTATAATATTTAGTATAGATTCTCGAGCGAATTTTTAGTTGATATTTAGAGATTTGCTAATAAGCAAGAAGAATGAAGCAAAACTTTGAAATCTTAGTAGGTACCCATTGATCGCTCTATTGGCCTAAGTTCGCCTTTGTTAGCTGAGTGAGTCATACATAAATAATCAGACTTTTATAGGGAAGGATGGCAGAGTGACTGGTGTTGCACTTAGTTATAAGTGGTAACCATCAATTACAGACCCAAACAACAAAAATGTCTGGAATATTAAGAAATTATAGATGTTTTCTTAATTAATAGTAAATAAATGTTGTATAAGACATAATAAATTGAAGATATACGAGGATCGAGAGTGGATTAAGCTAATTTTAAATGGTATGGACTATGGAGTAAATCGATATTTAAACTAAAAATAAATTATTAATTTTTCAGGGTGATGATTTATATTCTAGTAAACTGCAGAAAAACTTGTCAGATATGGTCTCAATTTTGAGTGTACTAACGCACGACAAAGAAAATAGATCAAATGGTAAGACTACAATTCAGAAGGATTTATCTAAGTTTATTGTAATTTAAAACTCTTTGATTAATTAAAAAAAAAAATTAACATTAAAGAAATGAACTATGGCATGAAGAGTGGAATATCTATGGCATGAAGAGCATATTTTATGTTGTATTTTTATTTTGTAGTTTTATCATCTATAGTCGACGAAATAGAATTTTGGAGACTGTTTGGAGAAAAGCGGGATATAAGCAAAAAGGAAAAAGAATCTGCTACGTCTTTTACTGCCTTTTTTGAAGATGTACTTCGCGAAATAAGGTAATCGAGGCCTATTATATTACTATTTCGAGTATTTAACAATGCCTAATTATATTTTTTATTATTCAACGACGTTTTCACGATATTTTTTGTATTTCTGGCACAGAGCTAATACTGAAAAATGATTGTCTTTAATAGATCGATGGAGACGAGTCCTCTTAATGAAGCGAGAGAAGTAGTAGAGAATATTGGAGGGCTACTGGATGATGTGTGGCGATATACCCTCTTACCTTATCCACGTGAAAGAATGACACAAATCTTCGATATTATTGGTAAGAAAACTTTGCCAGATTTTTTATTAATCCACATCCATATTATACATTTATCCAATATGATAAATGTCAGGGGCTCTGTCTGCCTGTTTGTCTGTTACCTTTTCACGCAATAATTACTCAACTGATCATCATTAAATTTTGCATACACCAGAAAGAACATAGGGGCCTTTCATCCTTCAGGCCTTCAGTTAAGATTAAGAGTTATGTAGGAACATACTCGTACATACATACAATACCTACACTTACAGATTTATTATTGGTATTGATATTAAATTCTTAAATATTTAAATTCTAAATAAAAATTAAGAAAAAAATACCTTTATATATTACCTTTCAGGTCATACCATCTGCGTAATGATACAAAAATCGCTGTCACCTCATAACTTGTGGAAAGCACTCGGAGAACCCTCGGACACGACCATTTTAACAGACCTATCGGAAGGACTCAAAGTAATGGAGATGTGGTCCAGCGTATGCCAGTCTCTTACTGAGACCTATTGGCCTAACTATGCATTGCATGCATGGACTGATAAACCTTATGTTCCATCTTTTTGTACTAATTTCCAGTCGAGACTTAAGGAGGTAATTGTTATGTATATATTAGCAATTTTCTCCAGTTTGTCGTCAAAACTTCTTATTCTTGTCTTATTATTACTGCCGAATTGTTTGCCTGTTACCTTTTTTTTTTTTCAATTATTCTTTTGTGGATCTTGTATTACATGACGTCTGAGAAATAGTCACTGCATATTATAAAACAAAGTACTCCGCCGCGTCTGTCTGTCTGTCTGTTCGCGATAAACTCAAAAACTACTGCACCGATTTTCATGCTGTTTTCACCAATGTATAGAGTGGTTCTCGATGAAGGTTTTGGTATATAATTTGTACCCGTGCGAATCCGGGAGCGGGTAGCTAGTATAGTATAAAAAATTATCAGACATACCATTTAACCATTTTAACATACCATTCGTCCAATGCACATACATTTAAAAAAATTTGACTCAACAGTCTCCCTAAATGTATTTTTAAATTTATTTTCAGGTATACGACATCAGATCCACTTACAGCCAGTTGAATAAATTATTAAATTACAACGAGAGGATGGAATTAAAGTCGGAGCAATTGTTCGAGCCGTTCGAAAGTAAAGAAAAAAACTACATATCTATAAAAATTAATAAATTTGATGTGTCTATTTGTAATGTTAAAATAAATGCTTTTTATTAAATGTATATCAAAGTAAGTTTTCTTAATTCCCAGATATGAACGTGTGGGCATGTAGTGGGCCAAATGTTGCATGGGAAACTGCTATTTCCCGATTTTCATCAAACTTGAGACCGGCTGAAATTAAAATTGCCGAGAAATTGAGACCCAGATTGCATAACGTGTCAACTAAACAGGTATTTCATAGTATGATACACTCCTTACCTTATTAACTGTTCTCGGTTTTGAATGTTTCGCTTTCCCTTCCGTTTTCGGATTATATATTCCGTTTTTTAATATGGGTTTATTAGATTCAAATATTTATTTTCAATAAATGTTTTAAAACTTATTTTTTCTGTAAAAAATAAGTTTATTGGGAAGACGTAATCGATTTTATTCATTCAAATTAATATCAAGAGAATAAACAGAATGCATATAATGCACTTAAAAGTTTTTATTATAATATATTTTATATGTTGATATGACTACGGATCTGCTAAATGAAATCTTCATAATGTCCGAAAAACTCAAAAAAAACCTTTTATACTATTTATCTCAAAAATGTTTTTTATGTTATGTCAGTACCTACACTTGATGGCAGTTTGTTTGGTGTATATATAGCATCACTACCTAGTTCTTAATTCAGGTCAATAATTCGCTGCTAAAAATCTAAACGGCCATAAAACAAAAAAATCCATAAATGTTTTTATTGCAAAAATACAATCACATTCCTTCATATTGTATGTTGCAAAAAGACTTATGGTTGTTTTATTTCTTATTTAGTATATTTTGATCATTTTTTTTATATATTCAAAAGTAACTTATATGCTTATATCTCTTCTAGTATTCAGTTTATTATAAAAGTACTTAAAACATTTAATGCTACTTAAAAATGCGCTTCTAACGATGTACATATAATATGCATATATTTGATATATATCTAATAAGAAAAAAAATTGACAAAAATAATTTAATATTTTTCGATTAGCTCTCCTGTAAATAGTGTAATTTTGATTTGTGTCCCTTTAGTTTTTAAGCAGCGAATTGTTTGAAAATTTCTAGATTCTGTACGAGTTTATGCGCTACAAGACTTTGGTATGTAGGCCGGTGATAAAGCGCGCTCTTAACAGCGAACTAGAAGCGTTCGTCTCGTCTCTGATGTCCACTTTGAGAACAATTCGCAGTCAGGTCGACAGAGAAGATGTGTCTGATGCGATGTTTCAGCCTCCCGAGACCTCTTTGCTAGTGCAACAAGTGCAGTGGGCTAAGAAGACAGAGGCTAAGGTGCTTATTGTTTTGAATTTAAATTCGTATACACTAAATATTGTTTACTTGCCCGCGTCTTCGCCCGCGTAACTTTCTAAATTATATACTAAAATACTAATTCCTCGAAAACCACTATCCATTGTTGAAAACAGCATGAAAAACGGTGCAATAGTTTTTGAGTTTATCGCGAACAGACAGACGCGACGGAGGTCTTTGTTTTGATAACTAGAAAGTGCTAAAAACTTGTATGAAAATAATAATGATTCCAGGTAAAAGAAATACAAATGTGTGCAGAAAGTGATCTAAAGGATTTCGAAGGGAGCGCCGAACTAATAAAAATGTCAGTTCAACTACTGAAAGATCTGAAAACGATGTACACTCAATTGCACGAGGAATGGTGTCGAGATTTACAGGTAAAATTTTATTGTTGAAATCGTTTGTGAGTTCGGTATTTGTTAAATACTGTTAATTATACCAGCTAATAGAAATCAATCTACAGGATCAATAGTGTCTTATATAATGTTGATTGTTCTTCTCAATTTTTTTGGTTTCCGGTTTATTGCTAATGAACAAAAAGGTTCATTGCTAATGTGGGTTATTATTTACACATCACTGTTTGATTTGGTGAAGGACCGTATATAAGACCCTCCACCACTTTATCTAGTTATACTTAAATATTTTTGACGCCACACCTACTTTGTTTTTCTTTATGTATTTATTTTTACTCGCTAATTCGTTGGCGTTGAAAAATAAAAAAATATAACGCCTGACAAAAACATATGAGCAATATTTTATTTTTATAATCCCTCGGAAACGGTACTGGATTTTACCTGGATAAATTCGTACCCTATGTAATTTTATGTATCCTTGAAAATGTGTATGCAAAATTTTATGATCATCATGACAGAGTTTCTTTCACACTGATAGACAACATGGATCATGAACGACAATATTGGTAAAGTATGTCAGGTGTGATATCGAATCCATTGTTTTTTTTTTGTGACCCAGGCTCAACTAAAGAGCGGCAGGTTAGAAGTGAGCGCTGAGAAGCCTGTAGTTGAGTTCTCGAGCAGTAGCCAACTGATGGTGGTGAATTTTGAGCCGCGGCTGGCGTGGCGCGAGGCCGAAGCGCGCGCCTTGGCCGCCCTCGGATTGCCTGCGCCCGCTCCCGCAGCCACTGCGCTCCACTCGCTCGATCGCTTACTTGTGCACGCGAGAGCCTTGCAACAGGTTGCTTATTCTTTAAAAACCGTCACCACTCGGAGTAACAGCGCACTTCTCTTTCCTCCCTGTGTGATTTAGCTACAAATAGATTTAAATTAGAACGTTTTGATAGAATCGTATCCGATTCAACCTGGACCAATGATGATCTGCTCTTGTGCCTGTTAGGCTTTGAGGTTACCAAGCTACAACGCTGATAATGCATTTTTTTATGTTAAGTTTACAGATAGATTGATATTGACGGTTCACTTTGTGGTAGGTAGCCTATCAATACTAATAATAAATCTGTAAGGGTTGGTCATGAAGTAAGTTACTTTGTTTTCAGAGATATCGTGTTTATAGGCTCTATACATGATAATGAAACTAAATTGACCATTTTTAGATTTTTTTTCTGTATGTATGTATGTTCCTCCATAAGTCTTAAATGAATTAACTGATTTTCATGAAACTTGGTACATTAACATTTAGACGTACAGGACACAGGATAGGCTACTTTTTTCTTTTTCAACGCGGACGAAGTCGCAGGCGCCAGCTAGTAATATATAATATAATAACACAAGCTAATAGGCTAGCTTATTCGCTGTTACCAAAAAACACTAGACATTCGGAAAAGGCGGCGCATGTATTTATAGACATGCTCGCTATTTGGCGAATACCAAGCCGACATCATAGCACTAGGCAATTAATCAGGATTCGGCGAATACCGCATATCTGGACCCGGTTTAACAAGAGGGCTACATTGACTGTGTCTGCCAGTAGTGTGGTTTAAGTTGAACGATAAATGATGCTATTGTCTCACGAAGGTGGCGTCGTTCCACAATACGCTCGGCGAGCGCATGATTCCGTCCTGCCGCCCCATGATGCTGGAAGCGGCGCTGCACTTGTCGGCCCTGGTGCGCGATCAGCGCGCCCTCTACTGGGACGACACCGACCAACTCGCCAACTACTCCGATAACCTCAAGAATGCCGTCAGCAATATAGAGGCACAGGTACTCGTTACGTTACTTCATGTTACGCCAGCCGTGCCTGCTGTTTCGTTCGCTTTATATCGAGTATTAGGGAAAAGCTCCCGAAAACGAAAAAAGACGATAGTATTAATCACACCTTTGATGATGGGTCAGAAAAAAATGGATCCCGATGAGAAAAAAATCATCAAAAATGGTGGATTGTGAATAATGCTAATAAAACGTTGTAAAAGATTTTTTTTTCATGTCTTATTTTAATTAAGAATATTCATTTTAAATTGCTTTGTGATGCTTTTTGAAGTTTTAGTAAGTTTTAAAGTGTGCAAAAGAAAAAGAGTATTATTTCTAATAAATCAAACATAACGTTCCAGAATACCTATCTTACAAGTCAACACGTTGCAATAAGGAATATAGTGGAACAACTCGCTAACACTGAACTCTTGGCTAAGCAATCTGAATGGAAGAAAAAAATCAAAGACATTGTGGACATTATTGAAAAGGTATGAAATAACAAAACTGTTGTTTATCATCAATTCAATTAGGTTTTTTAGTAGGCTTGCTATGAATTATAGTTATATTTCCACTGAACAGAATCACTCACTGCTATTTTAGTGATCTCTGAGCCTGATGAAAGTCGTAATAATTTAATGTTAATTTAATTTAATGTCTATGTGTTGTGGATGTTTCTATAATTGGCACATATAACAGCTGTCACAATTTTTTTTTATAATAATAATAATAATCATTTATTTGCTGAATATATGTATATATGTTTTATAATTTATACCGATTTTATACCGATTATGAAGTAATCGGTATTTATTTTGATATTTGCACGTTTCATCAAAAGCACATTTTTCGGCTTTAGAGACGTCACAAGTGTGTCGTTCATTGTAAAAGTGAACTATCTCCTTGTAACTGAATTTTAGAATAACGAGCTTTTTGCGAATTATAGTGTAGGAAAAAAAATATAAGCCTTCATTCATTGTTTTCATCTATGGGATTTTAATGCAACTATTGGAGTTACTTCACTTTTATATTGAAAATTATGACTAAATGTGATACCATTAGGCAAGAAAAAATGGTTTTAAAAATAGGGAGTTACACCACTTTTACAATGAACGACACAAGTAGTGTTCGGCGCTTCCTGTTGAGACACTCCTACAATATAGATGGCGCAGTCACAAAAATTACGTCTAAATATGCTTTAGAATTCAATAATTTAAAAGGCGTTGTTTTAACTATCTCAGGTGGAATCAAACGGTTATAAGAATACAGAGCTGTGGCGAACGCACTGGGACTGGCAATTGTACAAAGCCCTCGAATGTCAATACATAAGGACGTTATTGTCTCTGCACAAGCACTTTCCACATGTCACCGTCGATCTAGTACTTCGGTGAGCATGGCAACTTTTATTTGCATCGAAAGACTTAAAATGTTATTTATTAATTAAATGTTTGTATAACATTAAATTTTACAATTTAAATATTTCAAAAATAGCGATTAATATTATATTTCTTTATATAAATGTTAAGATAAAATTTAAATATTAAGACTTTTAAACAAAAGTGTCAAAATAACGTGGTTTTGTTTTGCTAACTTAAGTCGCTTGTTTATTTTGTTCGTAAACCACCTTTTCAATTGACTGATTTTTATAATCTCACTTTGATTAAATCGAATATTGTATTGATATTAATATTTCGCTTCAATAGAACGTGATTGTATAGGTAAATATGGTATGTTTTTTCAAAATGGTTTTAATTTGTGATACTGGTGTTTTAAAAAGTATTTTTGCTGTCCATCGACAGTTACTTAATTGATATCTAATTCAGTAATTGTATCTAACAACTAGCGACTCGCTCTCGGCTTCGCATGGGTGCATTTTTTTTTGCAAATTATATAATATAAAAAGGTTACTTACTTACTTAACACTCTTTCCTCTAGTTTTTGAGTGTATAATGGGATTTTATGTATATTGTATATAGAGGGCACACGGTTCGCGTGCAACCGGCGCTGGAAGAGGTGCGCGCGCAGCACTACCACCAGCTGCGTCGACTCGTGGCGTTGCCTGCGCACTTCGTGGGCTTGCAGCGGACTTCGCTCAACGCAGCCGCTGCGCCCGTCGACTTCGGCCTCATTGTGGAGAAGTATGCAATGTCAATGACCCTAGGGCCACACACATCGCGATAGAATTATTGCGATAAAACTTCGTCTTCGGCCTACGGCGAATGTGCATAGCCACATTGCAAACAGAGAAATGTCGCAATAGTTTATCGCGAAAAAATGGACGAAGCTGTCGCTCTGTATTTTATGGCTAACTGAAATGTAGCCACTCAAGCAAAGTTCAAGGGGTTTCCTTTGATGTGCTCGAGTTTACCGACAGTGGGGCGAAGTGTCTGCAGCTTCGCCCGAAATGCCGAAGTATTCGCGAATATTCGGCTACACACATGGCGATAAAGCGAATGTTTGCGTTATTGCGATGTGTGTAGCCCTAGCATGACAGACGGCTAGACAGACTGGCTTATGATCCACTTGGTATAAGTGGCTACTGTTGACTATAACAAAGAACGCCACTGTTGCTGCAAGTGCGCTGCCGACCATAGTAGGATTAAGGATAGGGATTAGAAACCCAATGAAATACAACAGCACAAATTCTATTATTTCACGGTGGTCTTAAGGTGATGTAAGGGGACGGTTACTTCCTCCAAAAGGGCAACCCAAATGATTGCGAAATTCAGCGTGCCCTGCCACTACTTATCGAATCCAGACCGGAGTCAACTTTGAAAAGTTTATTTCAAAAGTTTACCCTGTCGGGAATCAAACCCGGGAGACAGAGCGTTAAGGCACCATAATCACTCATCCAACGGGCTCGTCGAATTTAGTGGTAGGTGAATAGTTTTCACGTTATACGGCAGACATGGGTGGTTGGGCAACAAGGCTGTGGTTCGAGTGGAAGCAGTTCTGTCGGAACTCGAGCGCGTTTGCGGATCGTGGACTCGCCGAGCCGCTCTGGCCTCCGTCGCCGATTTAGACGCGCTTTGCGCAGAGCACTTGCGTGAGCCCCAACACTGGGAAGCCAACTTCAAGGCCTGCAAAGCGTACGGGCAAGCCGTCGCCAAGATGACCTTGTAAGTACACCTTCTATTGCATACAAGCTGACATCTACAATAAGTAATTTTAATAAAGTGCATAATTTTTTTTTGCATAATTGAAATAAACATAGTGGACAGAATAATTGAATTAGGGCACGAGATTAGCCCCTCGAATAAAATGTAAACTATTTTGAATTGAGATGATCTATTCCTACCCCATTTGTATACGTTTTAATTCGTACATTTGATATTGACAGTGACAGATAGACAGATATTTAATCAATATATCGGAAATATTTTGAAAATAACCTTAAAGTTAAGACTTAATATTTGAAATAAATGATACAGTGAAGACGAGAAAATTGGTTGGATAGCGGTGGTGACGGCTGGTTTGAGACGCGAATTCGAGGCGCAGACTCGTAACCTATGGGCGAGTCTCATGTCATCGCTGCAGACGAGTTGCAGAGACGATAACACGGACATCGACGCGTTCATCGCGAGCGTCCACGTCATGATGGAAAACAAGACCTTACCCAAAAACGCTAAACAACTCGCAGAGATCAGCGCACAACAACGGGCGTTGCGGGACAAAATGCCTGAGGTAATGTAGCATTTGCGATGCCATTTATTGTATAATACAAATATTTTCCCGTTTCTTATGTTGGCACAGTCGGGTACCCTAACTTTTGAACACCTTTTGAACTCTTGGTTTTAAGAGTCTTAACACCTTTTAAAACTAAAGAACTAAGCAGACAACGGACAGAAGTTTTAAATTAAAATTTGACATGACTGATAACTGCCCTGGTGCAAACTGACTTTAAAGTGATGAACATTTTCTTACCCCTACTGGACACAGTTTCGCACACACTGAATCGCATTGGATAAAATTCAAATAGATAAACTACATATAAGTAGTTTGGTGTAACTGATACTGCAGAAAAATGCAAAAATAAAAATATTAATAATTAGAAAAAAAAAAAAACAAATATACGCGTCGAATTGAGAACCTTCTCCGTTTTTTTTTTTCGTTTTCGTCGGTTGAAAACAAACAATAACAAGATGGGGTTAAACTGAATAAGTCTTGGGTTTTAAAGTTATTTATATTATATGTATATCCTATATCGGTTCTGCTACTATTTATTATTTTATTATTATGAAATTGTATATTATTATTTTAATTAAAATATACATTTAATACCAGAAAAACTATAATATTGCCAGATTTTGTAATAAGAAGTGGATATTTTGTTGTATTAACAGATTGAGATGAAGGTGGAAGCTTTGAAGCGCAAGGGTCACATGTTGCGTACGTGGGGTGGCGACGCCTCCGTCGACGGAATCGTAAGGGAGTGGCACAGGGTTCGGGACAATATGAACACGCATCAGCAGATGTTTGAACATCAGGTATGTGGACGGTGACTACATTTTCTAAATCTTGTTTCATTATCAAAACAACTGTTAGAGTCTACTATTTATGTCGACTGAAGTTGATTGAAGAGTGCTCTGTGACGTTTCAAAGAGGTATTCATTCATTAAGATTCATTCGGTGGTATGATATTGAAAGCGTATCAGTCAGTTGAACGAACGCGTTCGCGAAGAGAGGTCGATGTCGTATGTCCGCGCACCTTATAGTTGGAATTGTAGTTCTGATGTATCGGTCGCTCAAAAAAAGTATTGGAACTCAACATACAGTGGTTTAATTAATGTACCCGAAGTAGAGAGTGCTAACACAACCAAGTAATTTTGATGAATCTATAGCGCCCAGTACGTTGGTTAAAATTTTATGTAGACATCGTAACCACTCATTGTTTAGCCCATAGAACACATCTCTTCTTAAATTTAATAGATCTAGTTGCTGTGTGAGCATTGGATTGACAACAATTCGACCCTGCATGGTGTCAAATGACCCCAGCTGGTACTTTGGGGGCCTGATCTGAGTCTTATAAAGAAGAAAGGCGCTATTCCGGTGTGAAATACCGCTTAGCTCTGTTTAACACGCCAATTTTTTTGAATCTAGAGAAGCCTTTTCTTTGAAATTACACCAAAACTCTTCCTCGCTCGAAATGGTCACCAACACGATACCAATATGATATTTCGAAAGGAATAATCGAAGGGGAATCCTGAAATTTAATATAGGTGTCGCTACAAATTTTGAAAGCAGACTTGTGTCTTACAGAGGTTACAAGATTCGACCAACCCCAAATTGGCCCAAATCTTCGGATAAAATTAGTATCTCAATCGAAGACACAAGTCTGTCGCGGCTCTCCGGTCACAAGGAATACGCTGCTAACCGAAATTAATGACTAAGTAGTGTGTACTAAAATTATTTATTAAATCCATTGGTTTTATAACAGGCTGAAATAGTGAAGTCTAGTTTGAACGGCGAGTGGGCAAACCTGAATAGCGCCGTGGAGGGGTGGACGTCGCGGTGGAGGCAGACGCGCGCTCGCCACGAGGACACGCGCGCCACCTACAGTGACATGCTGGACAGGTGTCAGGCCGTATTCGATGCGCAGGCGCAGTGCTCCCACTACGTCCACGAGAGGGACCAACTCATGTAAGATCTATTAAATTAGAACAAACAGGTATTTTTATGCAGTGAATTTTTATGTAACAGTCTCTCTAGTTACGGTTTTGGTATAAATGAAAAAAAAAAAAGACATTGCCTTATATAATCCATGTTTGACGCGAATTATTATGAAAATTAATCCAGTAAATTAAAAATTGTGCGCAAACTGATGGTAACGTCAGTTTTCGGTAACGTGATTCTAAAAAAACAGGCGGTTCACTTCACAAGCTATAAGAAATTGAAAATTTTCTAATATTATTATATTGTTACAGGAAAGAATGTGAAAAATTCGACATGAAGTTAGAAATAAATGAGACTTGGCAAGAAATGGAAAAAATGATAACGGAGGATGTCAATAACTGGACAGTACTGAAGGAGTACAATGACGGTTCGTTTAAAATTTAAAAATTACCCTGTGTTTTATATTTCCAAGTATTTCTTATTTTAGTTATGTGTTATTTTTGCAGAGTTAGAGAAGCTCTCTTCCCAGGAATGGGTGGTTTTCCAGAACAAACTGCATCTGCTGGACGAATTCGTTTCGACATGGAGGTCTCGACTCGAGCCTTACACTACACTCACACTCTTTATACAACAGGAGATAGATAAATATACAGTAAGTAAAGTTGTGGCAGGGCACACTGCGTATCGCAGTCATCTGGCGGTGGTAGTAACCACTCCCTTACAAAAGACCGCTTCCCTATCCCTTATCCTTAATCCTACTATGGTCGTCAGCGCACTTGCTCCTGTTGATGACAGTAAGCCTGTCTGTTGAGTTTAATATAAAAAAGGTCAAGTACAAGAATAGTAGTGGCAGGACAACACAGTGTGTTTCTGCAGTTTTTTTTTGTTATAGCCGACGATAGCCATAGAACATACATACCTACCGTCATTCTTCCTGTCGACTTAATTGCATTAAAGAAGTATAGTCTCTTTTGTACGATTTTGTTATCAACTTTTAACATTATGATACCTACATGATGATAATTATGAGCAATTCCGTAAGATTCGACTCAGGTAAGGATTATTTATTTTTAATTAATTTTGTTTTATGTACTACCTAGTAATCAATCATATATATAAATACTAATAATAAATCTGTAAGTATGTATGTATGTTCCTCCATAACTCTTAAACGAATTAACTGATTTTCATGAAACTTGGTAGATAAACATTTAGACGTACATGAGACAGCATAGGCTACTTTTTTCTTTTTCAACGCGTACGAAGTCGCAGGCACTAACAGCTCGTAACAAATATAACTGTTGGTTTTGTTAAACAGGATCTAACATCACTGTTGAAGTATCTACGAGGCTCTGATTTCACGGAGCGCCACTGGCGAGAGGTGTTCAATCTTCTCGAAATGGCTTACAAGAAGCCTGACACATTGCAGTTAATGGATTTCTTAACAGTTGCACAAAACATTAGGAAAAATATCAAAGCTTTACAGGTGAGTTGCAGCACTTTTGCCGTTGCTTGTGTCAAGTGGACCGTTAGCCTGTCTGCGCGGATCTTAATATAAAAAAGGTTATAGAATGTATAATGTCATATAGAAAATAAGTGCGAGTGCATCAAGTGAGGCAGCCGTGAGGAGTGCTCTGAATGAACTCGAGCTGTGGTTCGCTGGCGCGCGGCTCACTCTCGCCTATCACACTGACAAGGCTAAGCGTACCACCCCCATCGTCACAGACTACAAGGACCTATTGGCCAAGGTGAGCAATTTTTCTATTTTCGTGTATTGTTTGTGCCATTTAGACGGAGGCGAACTAGATTTAGGCTGAATATATGTATTATATTTAGATGAATTTGACACAATATAGTTCATTACCTGGGTTAACTATGTAAGATAATATTTATCCTGGAAAATGTTAAATTCCAAAAATATCGTCTAAAAATAATATAAAAATATGACGCCACTTTCACCATGGTGGCGCCAGTCGCGAAATACCAATAAATTACGGACTTTTTCATTAAATTTTACAAAAAAAAAATATTTCATACAAACCTGAACCTTCATCCTGAAGATAGAAAACACAAGAAAAAAAAAACAGCACAACCGGTAGTGCTGTTCTCAAGATATGATCCGTGGCAATTGATTTTTATATTTTTGTATAAATAGCAGTAAAATGAATAAATTGGTGTAGATTGAAGAGCAACAGTGGGTGGTGTCGTCTGTGGACGGCGGGGGCGCTGGAAGTGGGGGGGATGCGTGCACTGCATGGGAGGCGAGGCTGCGGCAGGTGCGTCGTTTGTTGCGTGCTGCTCATCACGCACAGCGCAGGTTAGTCCCTAGTTCCCATTAATTAAACAGGCGAGCGTTCTACCCAAAAGATAGCAGTGTGGATTTAGGGCCTATGCACACGCACGACGTCTTTTGAACGAGCTGACGACGCGCGTGTTTCATTAGTGCGTCGTTGGCACGTATTTATTTTTGAAGTGAAAAAACATAAAAATATGTAAAAAAATATTTAAAAAAATAAAATACCTAGTGTTCATTTTTCTTCTCTAGCCTTGTGTGTATGTACTAGGTATATTTCTGATAGAAAAAGTTGGCAACTCTACTTTCAATGCGCATCTTCAGCTCGTTTAAAAACGTCGTATGTATACGTCGTCCTAAAGAAAATTGCGCATTCTAGAAGACTACTGTGTTTTTTCAAGATATGTGAAGTCCTGCCAGTAGACAAACGTGGTAGATTAAAACCCTAGACCGGTGGACATAATATGTTATGTATGAAAGCTGATAGCCTTCATCAATTATTGTCATTATCAGTTGCTACCTTGAGGAAACCACTTCTTTTCGTGGGCACACGAGATGGTGTTAATTATTTGGTCAAAACCAAATGACGTAGCTGGCCACACTGTGCCTGGTGTTACTCTACATTTTATCATATCATTTTGCCAACATAGAGTAAATAGTACTTAATCAGTATACATCACTTTTACATTATTGACACACTTTTAAATGACGTGCATCTTCATATAAAATCCATTCGAAAAAATTTTTTTTCTTATGGACAGTCTTCGTCCGAGCGACATCGTCCGCGTAACTTCATAAAATAATATGCTGATAATGCTGATTATTCGCTGATAATGTAGCTTTCTATAGAATGAATAAACTCAAAAACTATTGGACCGATTTTAAAAATTCTTTCACCTTCTTTCAAGCTACGCGGACGAAGTCGCGTGCGACAGCTAGTAGTATTTTATAAAGATAAAGTTTGCGATAAAAGAAGTCTATATAATATAAAGAAAGGTATAAAATAATAATTGGTTAATTATATAATTTAAATTGCGAGTTATCTACGAGTATCTTCTATATTACACAATACATGTAAAAAAAAATATTTTCTTCTATACATTATTATTTTACTTTGCGTTTGCTAAGCACAGAGATATTGATAAGCAATTTAAGCAAGCGCACAAAATATAATTTTTGTATAGCCGACGAGAAAAGTGCTTTATCAGTTTCGATAACAAATTCCATTCATTCGAAAATTCGCTAAGGCTTAGATTTGAAATAGGTACATAATTGTCACTTTGAATTTTCAAAGAAAAACAGACCTTATATCATTCTAAAACATACAAAGAATGTTCAATCTTAGGTTACAAAGAATGATAAAGCACTTTATTTGTCGAGTTTACATTTAATTAAAAATTACATGCATTATTTTCAGCAGTGTTGATACTATCATACTAGTTAAATTTTAACTATACTACACTGGCTAAGTAAGATACCTCTTAAAATAGGTAAACAATTTTAATTATTCGTGTTAAGCAAGTAGACATTGTTGGATAAAAATAACTAAAGCGACCATTTGAATGGTGTGTAATGTTGCACATCTGTTGAGCACATTGAAATGTTTGTGGTCGGGGCAAAATCTTCGCGTACACAAATAGAATAACAATACTTCCAATTCAAACAAAACGACACTGTTTTCGCGATCCCTAATATTGTTTAAACAGGCTATAATTAAAATTATAAAATAAAAAAAAACTTTCTAATGAACCTAAACCAGTGAACATAGAAAAACTCCCAAACATCTTCGCGCGATACAATACTGCGAGATTTTTCAGCGATAGTACCTACTTTCTAACTTAAAAAGTAGGTAATAAGATATTGATAATATCGAACGGTATTATGTTTAGAATGCCATATAGGTACGCGTCATAATAAGTACATATACCTATGACTTGTGCTTAAGTACATCAGAATTCCACGAACAAGGCTGACAATGATAACAATTTTGATGATTGAATTACAAGATACATATTACATAGTTAGATAATCTTTAATTCAATATTAGGTGCACTTATTAATATATCAGTACTTGACCGCTGGCATAACAAATTAAGGTATAGGAAGGGTATAGGTAAAAATTAAAGTCTTTAAATGTTAGTAATATATTTAAAAAAAAAAATTTACATTATATTTTAAAAATCTGAGATTATATTAAATAGTTGTCAGACACTACTTAAGTTTTTTAAAACTGGTATAAACCCATTTTTATTTTATACTTATATAGCTCGCTCCACATGTGACTTAACTAAAATATCTACATAATTCTTGAAGTTTGAATTAAATATTTTACGCTATCCCTTTCTTTTAACATACTATGTTACTTAAGAAGAATTATTATTTTTTGTCCATTCTTTCGATTGTCATCATAAAAACACGGTGATTATTTTTTTCACATTTAAGTCGGTTCGATTCCCAGACGAAGCAAGTATTTTTTAGAAAATCTTTGAATGCAGTATTACTAACTTTTAAAAATAACATAAAGTTTTCTTTCAGAAAAATATCCTATCTACGATATTTAATGTACTTTCCCTTCATGTCGCAATCGCATAGTCTTGGGACGCCCTATATAGTTGCAATTTGATTAAGTACCTACTTTGGAAGTTTGTTATATTATATGTATTTATTTTTAGAATGACTGGATGAATCCATTTTTGATGGCGGAAGTTTGTCTGCGTGTGAAACTATCCAGATAATATGAGGTCACCGACCTAAGATCCTAACTTAAACGCGTCACCTAAAATTAGGTGTTTGCTATACTTGCTAAGATACGGGGCATCATACAGAGAATATCAGTTCCTGCTGTAGAAACTGCGACGCGCATACAAGCGTCAATCGGTTTCAATTCATATATAATTAATTTTAGTTAATCCTTATTGGCATTGTGAATGACAATTACATATATATATATAATTTTATCTTTTTATAATTTTAATTTTAACAACTATTGTATACTAGTCCAGTCTGAAGATACCGCTTGAGTATATTTTGCTTAGACACAATAGATAGATTGAACACAGCGTTGTAATCAAATTACAACCTAGCATGAGATATTTATTTATTGTCACATTTAGGGCCTCTTTCATCAACTACAAGTAAAGCGTTGATTAGTTACTTTTAGAAATAAATTTATGTTTTATTAAATTATGCACTCGGTTTAGTGCATCCTTCGATACGCGATTTTTTTTTTCTTTTTAATGTTTGGGACTTACCGTACAAACAAAGGTATATCAGCTAAATTATTCCCGGTGACAGGTGACTTTAAATGACGGTAAGCCTACTTGACAGATGGTGAAAGAGGCCCTTAAAGTATTAAAAGTAAATATTTAAACAGAAGCTTATTTTTTTTTTTAATATTTTAATATTAAAATTAAATATTTTAATCATAATATAGGTATAATAATTAAGTAACTAAATTGTGAAAGACGCTTCCGATTGTTTGTTGGGTTATTCATTAACTAAACTAATATACTATTCTTACGTTACCTACTATGTGGTAGTAGTTACTAGTAGGCATATAATCTGTGTGGTAATATTTTGCAGAGTATTTATAATAATTATGAGGAACCACGTTCGATTTATTTATAAAGACTTCATTACTTCAGCCTCTAGTTTATGTTCGTCAACGAACGTCGTAAACGCTGTCCAGAAATTAACTTTTAACGACAGAACACACATTAACTGCGTGCCTATTTATATTTTGGATTTATAGATGATCTTAAATGATACCTTCCTGTTCGTACGTTACAAAATATTGAAATGAAGTTAGTACTATTAAATCTTATGCTACGTCTATTATTTACTGAAGCTATTAATGTTCACAGAAAGTAAGTAGATAAAAAATTGATTTTTAAAATTGGCTTCTGTGTGTTGAGAAAATGAGGGAAATTCGCTGAAGTTAATTACAGAGATGGACATAAGATAAGTTTATTTACATAACACAGAAAAGAATAGAAGAATCATGATGGCGTTTAGTATCATTTATTATTCGGTAACTTCACCAAAGTTCATTATTATTGTATATCCAAATCTATAACGTACCGGAATAAAGTGTAAAAGCAAAAGCAGTATATAAATCAAAATATGAACGGTTTGTGTTTTATGTTATTTTTATATGAGACTTTGCACGTTTTTATATTTATTATACAAAAAGAATTTATCAATTCGAACCAGTAGTTCCTGAGATTAGCGCATACAACCAAACAAACAAACAAATAAACTCTTCAGATTTATATTAAAACACTATAAAGCCGAAAGGCCACTTAACGATCTAGTGACTGACTCATCGAATTGTTCTCCCAGAAGGAGTAGTGGGGGAATTACCTTTTGTGGTGGATCGTGTAGGGGGTTTCCCCGTGACCTCCAGAAAAATCTGATATCCTCAGTATACCGTTCTGGTAAAAAGTTGGTGACGAGATCTCGAAAAGTATGAGTCGCAGAGGGATCGGGTTTGCGGAATGTCATAGAGGGTCAATGGCCGTTGCCACCGGATCACTCATCCCCACCCCTTTCATACATTTTTTTTAAACTCCATACAACTTTTTTGGACTCTACCAAGTGGAACGCCTCCTAAACCGTTGGGGATAGAGGGGTGGCGTCTTCGGGGGGTGGCAGTTTCTCCCCGAGGTCCACCTCTTGGGACAGTCTCCCTCCCCCCACCTCCCCCCTTCGCCCCCCCTCCATACAAAAATGGCCATTTTTTTCGGAAAAACGGGAATATCTCCAAAACCATAGAGGATGCAAAGTCGGTCTCTATGGCGCGTTTCAGTGCCTCGTGGGGTCCATCCCCCGGGATAATCGCCCTCCCCCCACTTCACCCCCTCGCCCCCCTATAAAGCCGAATCACCGCTGACGGATCTCATGATTCATCGAATTGTTTAGCCGGAAGGAGCGGTGGGGGGTTTCCCGTTTTTGGTGGGTCGCGTAGGGGATTCCCCGCTGAGTACCAGAAAAATCCGATATCCTCGGTATACCGTTCTGGTAAAAAGTTGGTGAGTGGTCCTCGGAAACGGTGACCAATAGAAAGATGGCGTTTGCGGAATGTCATAGGGGGTGATCGGCCATTACCAGCGGACCACTCATCCCCACCCCTTTCATACATTTTTTTTAAACTCCATACAACTTTTTTGGACTCATCAAAGTGGAACGCCTCCTAAACCGTTGGGGATAGATGGGTGGCGTCTTCGGGGGGTGATCACCTATCGTGGTGGTCCAAGTACCGGGATAGGTTTCATCGCCCCACCTCCCCCCCCTTTGCCCCCCCTCCATACAAAAATTGAAATTTTTTTGGAAAAACGGGAATATCTCCAAAACCATGCGGGATAGGTGGTCGGTCAATATGGCGGATAACCATCACCCCGCAGGGTCCACCCCCCGGGATAAACGCCCTCCCCCCACTCCACCCCATTCACCCCTCCTCCATACAAATTTATGGTTTTTCGGAAAAGCGATTTATTTCAACCGGAAGGGGATTTTCCGAAGCGGTATATCCCATCCCATCGTATAGAGGATGGCGTAGCGCACCCCAGGAATTTCCTCGATCCTCGGTCCACCGACCTGGTAAGAAGTTGGTGAGTGGTCCTGGGAAACTGTGAGGGATGGAAAGATGGCGTTTGAGGAATGTCATAGGGGGTGATCGGCCATTACCAGCGGACCACTCATCCCCACCCCTTTCATACATTTTTTTTAAACTCCATACAACTTTTTTGAAATCTTCCAAGTGGAACGCCTCCTAAACCGTTGGGGATAGATGGGTGGCATCTTTGGGGGACGATCACCTGTCGTGGTGGTCCAAGTACCGGGACCGTGTTTCTCCCCCCACCTCCCCCCCTTCACCCCTCCTCCATACAAAAGTGGCCATTTTTTTCGGAAAAACGGGAATATCTCCAAAACCACGCGGGATAGGAAGTCGGTCTCTATGGTGGATAACCATCACCCCGCGGGGTCCACCCCCCGGGATAATCGCCCTCCCTCCACTCTACCCCCTTCATCCCCCCTCCATACAAATTTATGGTCTTTCGGAAAAGCGATTTATTTCAACCGGAAAGGGATTTTCCGAAGCGGTATATCCCATCCCATCGTATAGAGGATGGCGTAGCGCACCCCAGGAATTTCCTCGATCCTCGGTCCACCAACCTGGTACAAAGTTGATTAGTGGTCCTCGGAAACTGTGAGGGATGGAAAGATGGCGTTTGCGGAATGTCATAGAGGGTGATCGGTAGTTGCCACAGAACGAGTCATCCCCACCCCTTTCATACATTTTTTTTAAACTCCATACAACTTGTATGGACTTTGTGAGCCCCGTAGCTCCTCAAGGGTGGCAGTTACCTGTACGGTCCCTTTGGGTGATAAAAGTTTCTCCCGGAGGTCCATCTCTCGGGACCGTCTACCTCCCCCCACCTCCCCCCCTTTACACCCCCTTCATACAAAATCACACCTCAATGGCGATTTTGCACCTTTAAACGAGGGCGGTCGACCCGCCGCGGAGGGTCTCGAGGCCGGGGGGGCGAATGACGAGGAGGGGGGATAGGGGAGCGCGCAGCGCGACCCGCCCCCCCGGCCCCCCTCCGAGGAATTTGCGACCCCGGACTCGAGGGCCGCAGCGGCGGCAACGGTGGCCCGAGAGCCGCGAAAGTCCATCCCCTCGCCCCCCCCCCTCACTCCCCCCTCCATACAAAATCACACCTAAAAGGGATTTTTCCACCCGCATAAGAGACGGCGGTCGACCCGTCGCGGAGCGAAGCGGAGCGACGGCAAGGGTCTACCGGGGCACCGAAAAAGCGAAAAGTTTGACCCCCTCCCCCTCGGACCCCGTCAGTCGTAACTCTGAGACGGCGCGCCGCAGAGGGGTCGTGTTTGGGCTCATCGGAGACGTCTCGAAGAGATAAAAAATTTGAACCCCCCCTCCAACCCCCCCGGCTGTAGTTCGAAAACGGCTTGAAGCAACTGCTTCATGTTTGGGCTCATTTAAGACGTCTCGACGAGATAAAAAATTTGAACCCCCCTCCAACCCCCCCGGCTGTAAATCGGAAACGACTTGACGCAGCCGGGTCGTGTTTGGGCTCATTTGAAACGTCTCGACGAGATAAAAAATTTGAACCCCCCTACAACCCCCCCACACGTAATTCGGAAATGACTTGAAGCAACTGCTTCGTGTTTGGGCTCATTTGAAACGTCTCGACGAGATAAAAAATTTGAACCCCCCTCCAACCCCCCCGCCCGTAATTCGAAAACGACTTGATGCAGCCGGGTCGTGTTTGGGCTCATTGGAGACGTCTCAGAAAGACGAATTTTTTAAGTAAACCAAATTTCAAAATTTTTCAGTTCCGGTCTACTCAGTAGACCACGGTCAACTGTTACAAGTAGACCCACCGTGTTGGGTATCATTTGAAAGGTCTCAAGGAGGGTGATTTATTGCCACCACACCCCCTCCCAACTCCCCTCTACCTTATCACAATTTTTCACGATTTACAAAACAAAGACCCAATACCCACACCTAAACAATTTATCATGGCAAAAGAATAGACAAAATACAACACACAACAACGCCCCCCCGCGGGCTGCAAGCCCGCGGAATCGAGCGACCCACTAGTTAATACACTATAAAGCCGAAAGGCCACTCACGCATCTAATGACTGACTGACATAATTGTTCTCCCAGAAGGAGTAGTGGGGGGTTTCCCGTTTTTGGCGGGTCGCGTAGGGGGTTCCCCGGTGAGTTCCAGAAAAATCTGATATCCTCGGTATACCGTTCTGGTAAAAAGTTGGTGACGGGATCTCGAAAAGTATGAGTCGCAGAGGGATCGGGTTTGCGGAATGTCATAGAGGGTCAATGGCCGTTGCCACCGGATCACTCATCCCCACCCCTTTCATACATTTTTTTTAAACTCCATACAACTTTTTTGAAATCTGCCAAGTGGAATTTCTCGAAAACCACCGGAGATAGAGGGGTGGCGTCTTCGGGGGGTGGCAGTTTCTCGTCGAGGTCCACCCCCCGGGACCGCCCCCCTCCCCTCAACTCCCCCCCTTCGCCCCCCCTCCATACAAAATTGACCCATTTTTACAAAACAAACACCCAAAACCACACCAAAACAATTAATCATGGCAAAAGAATAGACAAAACAAAACACAATCACCCCCCCCGCGGGCTGCAAGCCCGCGGAATCGAGCGACCCACTAGTTAATAAACTATAAAGCCGAAGACCCACTGACAGAACTAGTGACTGACTGACTTACATAATTGTTCTCCCAGAAGGAGTAGTGGGGGAAATCCCTTTTGTTGTGGATCGTGTAGGGGGTTTCCCCGTGACCTCCAGAAAAATCTGATATCTTCGGTATACCGTTCTGGTAAAAAGTTGGTGACGAGATCTCGAAAAGTATGAGTCGCAGAGGGTTTGGATTTGCGGAATGTCATAGAGGGTCAATGGCCGTTGCCACCGGATCACTCATCTTCACCCTTTTCATACATTTTTTTTAAACTCCATACAACTTTTTTGGACTCATCAAAGTTGAACGCCTCCTAAACCGTTGGGGATAGATGGGTGGCGTCTTCGGGGGGTGGCAGTTTCTCCCCGAGGTCCACCTCTTGGGACAGTCTCCCTCCCCCCACCTCCCCCCTTCGCCCCCCCCTCCATACAAAAATGGCCATTTTTTTCGGAAAAACGGGAATATCTCCAAAACCATAGAGGATGCAAAGTCGGTGTCTATGGCGCGATTGTGTCCCTCTGTGGGTCCACCCCCCCCAATAATCGCCCTCCCCCCACTTCACCCCCTCGCCCCCCTATAAAGCCGAATCACCGCTGGCGGATCTCATGACTCATCGAATTGTTTAGCCGGAAGGAGCGGTGGGGGGTTTCCCTTTTGTGGTGGGTCGCGTAGGGGGTTTCCCGCTGTGTTCCAGAAAAATCCGATATCCTCGGTGTACCGTTCTGGTAAAAAGTTGGTTAGTGGTCCTCGGAAACTGTGAGGGATGGAAAGATGGCGTTTGCGGAATGTCATAGGGGGTGATCGGTGGTTGCCAGCGGACCGCTCATCCCCACCCCTTTCATACATTTTTTTTAAACTCCATACAACTTTTTTGAAATCTTCCAAGTGGAACGCCTCCTAAACCGTTGGGGATAGAGGGGCAGTCTCTTCGGGGGGTGGCAGTTTCTCGCAGAGGTCCAAGTTCCGGGATAGGTTTCATCACCCCACCTCCCCCCCTTTGCTCCCCCTCCATACAAAAATTGTCATTTTTTTGGAAAAACGGGAATATCTCCAAAACCATGCGGGATAGGTGGTCGGTCACTATGGCGGATAACCATCACCCCGCGGGGTCCACCCCCCGGGATAAACGCCCTTCCCCTACTTTACCCCCTTCACCCCCCCTCCATACAAATTTATGGTTTTTCGGAAAAGCGATTTATTTCAAACGGAAGGGGATTTTCTAATGCGGTGTATCCCCTCCCATCGTATAGAGGATGGCGTAGCGCACCTCAGGAATTTCTTCGATCCTCGGTCTACCGACCTGGTAAGAAGTTGGTGAGTGGTGCTGGGAAACTATGGGAGATGGAAAGGTGGCATTTGCAGAATGTCATAGAGGGTCATCGGCCATTACCAGCGGACGAGTCATCCCCACCCCTTTCATACATTTTTTTTAAACTCCATACAACTTTTTTGGACTCATCAAAGTGGAACGCCTCCTAAACCGTTGGAGATAGATGGGTGGCGTCTTCGGGGGATGATCACCTATCGTGGTGGTCCAAGTACCGGGATAGGTTTCATCCCCCCACCTCCCCCCCTTTGCCCCCCCTCCATACAAAAAGTGGCAATTTTTTCGGAAAAACGGGAATTTCTCCAAAACCATAGAGGATGCGAAGTCGGTCTCTATGGCGGATAGTCATCACCCCGCGGGGTCCACCCCCCGGGATAAACGCCCTGCCCCCGCTCCACCCCCTTCACCCCCCTCCATACAAATTTATGGTTTTTCGGAAAAGCGATTTATTTCAACCGGAAAGGGATTTTCCGAAGCGGTATATCCCATCCCATCGTATAGAGGATTGCGTAGCGCACCCCAGGAATTTCCTCGATCCTCGGTCCACCGACCTGGTACAAAGATGGCGACGAGATCTCGGAAACTATGAGGGATGGAAAGATGGCGTTTGCGGAATGTCATAGAGGGTCATCGGTGGTTGGCAGCGGACCGCTCATTCCCACCCCTTTCATACATTTTTTTTAAACTCCATACAACTTGTATGGACTTTGTGAGCCCCATAGCTCCTCAAGGGTGGCAGTTACCTGTACGGTCCCTTTGGGTGATAAAAGTTTCTCCCGGAGGTCCACCCCTTGGGACCGTCTCTTTCCCCCCACCTCCCCCCCTTTACACCCCCTCCATACAAAATCACACCTCGATGGCGATTTTGCACCTTTAAACGAGGGCGGTCGACCCGCCGCGGAGGGTCTCGAGGCCGGGGGGGCGAATGACGAGGAGGGGGGACAGGGGGGGACAGGGGAGCGCGCAGCGCGACCCGCCCCCCCGGCCCCCGTCCGAGGAATTTGCGACCCCGGACTCGAGGGCCGCAGCGGCGACAACGGTGGCCCGAGAGCCGCGAAAGTCCATCTCCTCGCCCTCCCCCTCACTCCCCCCTCCATACAAAATCACACCTAAAAGGGATTTTTCCACCCGCATAAGAGACGGCGGTCGACCCGTCGCGGAGCGAAGCGGAGCGACGGCAAGGGTCTACCGGAGCACCGAAAAAGCGAAAAGTTTGAGCCCCTCCCCCTCGGACCCCCTCAGTCGTAACTCGGAGACGGCGCGCCGAAGAGGGGTCGTGTTTGGGCTCATCGGAGACGTCTCGAAGAGATAAAAAATTTGAACCCCCCGCAACCCCCTCCGCCCGTAAAACGGAAACGGCTTGAAGCAACTGCTTCATGTTTGGGCTCATTTGAGACGTCTCGACGAGATAAAAAATTTGAACCCCCCTCCAACCCCCCCGGCTGTAGATCGAAAACGGCTTGAAACAACTGCTTCATGTTTGGGCTCATTTGAGACGTCTCGACGAGATAAAAAATTTGAACCCCCCTTCAACCCCCCCGGCTGTAAATCGGAAACGACTTGACGCAGCCGGGTCGTGTTTGGGCTCATCGGAGACGTCTCGGAAAGACAAATTTTTTAAAGCAGACCAAATTTCAAAATTTTACAATTTCGGTCTACTCAGTAGACCATGGTCAACGGTTACAGATAGACACTTCGTGTTGGGTATCATTTGAAAGGTCTCAACGAGGGTGACCTATTTAGACCTACGCCAACTCTCCCCCCCCCCTCCCCCCTTACTTACACCCAATTACAATTACGTCATTTATAATTATTCATTCTCGATTTACAAAACAAAGACCCAATACCCACACCTAAACAATTAATCATGGCAAAAGAATAGACAAAACAGAACACACAGTCCCCCCCCCCGCGGGCTGCAAGCCCGCGGAATCGAGCGACCCACTAGTTAAAACACTATAAAGCCGAAAACCCACTCACGTAACTAGTGACTGACTAGCTGACTGACTCATCGAATTGTTCTCCCAGAAGGAGTGGTGGGGGAATTACCGTTTGTGGCGGGTCGTGTAGGGGGTTTCCCCGTGACCTCCAGAAAAATCTGATATCTTCGGTATACCGTTCTGGTAAAAAGTTGGCGACGAGATCTCGAAAAGTAAGAGTCGCAGAGGGATCGGGTTTGCGGAATGTCATAGAGGGTCAATGGCCGTTGCCACCGGATCACTCATCCCCACCCCTTTCATACATTTTTTTTAAACTCCATACAACTTTTTTGAAATCTTCAAAGTGGAACGCCTCCTAAACCACCGGAGATAGAGGGGTGGCGTCTTCGGGGGGTGGCAGTTTCTCGTCGAGGTCCACCCCCCGGGACCGCCCCCTCCCCTCAACTCCCCCCCTTCGCCCCCCCTCCATACAAAATTGACCCATTTTTACAAAACAATGACCCAAAACCACACCTAAACAATTAATCATGGCAAAAGAATAGACAAAACAAAACACAGTACCACCCCCCCCGCGGGCTGCAAGCCCGCGGAATCGAGCGACCCACTAGTTAATTTAATTTAATAATAATAATAATAATAATAATAATAATAATAATAATAATAATAATAATAATAATAATAATAATAATAAACTATAAAGCCGAAAACCCACTCATCATTGACATAATTGTTTTCCCGGAAGGAGTAGTGGGGGAAATCCCTATTGTGGCGGGTCGCGTAGGGGATTCCCAGGTGACCACCAGAAAAGTCCGATATCCTCGGTATACCGTTCTGGTAAAAAGTCGGTTAGCGGTCCTCGGAAACGGTGAGGGATGGAAAGATGGCGTTTGCGGAATGTCATAGAGGGTCAATGGCCGTTGCCACCGGATCACTCATCCCCACCCCTTTCATACATTTTTTTTAAACTCCATACAACTTTTTTGGACTCATCAAAGTTGAACGCCTCCTAAACCGTCGGGGATAGATGGGTGGCGTCTTCGGGGGGTGGCAGTTTCTCGCAGAGGTCCGAGTACCGGGACCCTTGTTCTCCCCCCACCTCCCCCCCTTCGCCCCCCCTCCATACAAAAATGGCCATTTTTTTCGGAAAAACGGGAATATCTCCAAAACCATAGAGGATGCAAAGTCGGTCTCTATGGCGCGTTTCAGTGCCTCGTGGGGTCCACCCCCCGGAATAATCGGCCTCCCCCCACTTCACCCCCTCGCCCCCCTATAAAGCCGAATCACCGCTGACGGATCTCATGATTCATCGAATTGTTTAGCCGGAAGGAGCGGTGGGGGGTTTCCCTTTTGTGGTGGGTCGCGTAGGGGGTTTCCCCGTGTGTTTCAGAAAAATCCGATATCCTCGGTATACCATTCTGGTAAAAAGTTGGCGACGGGATCTCGGCAAGTATGAGGGATGGAAAGATGGCGTTTGCGGAATGTCATAGGGGGTGATCGGCCATTACCAGCGGACGACTCATCCCCACCCCTTTCATACATTTTTTTTAAACTCCATACAACTTTTTTGGATTCATCAAAGTGGAATGCCTCCTAAACCGTTGGGGATAGATGGGTGGCGTCTTCGGGGGGTGATCACCTATCGTGGTGGTCCAAATACCGGAATAGGTTTCATCCCCCCACCTCACCCCCTTCACCCCCCCTCCATACAAATTTATGGTTTTTCGGAAAAGCGATTTATTTCAACCGGAAAGGGATTTTCCGAAGCGGTATATCCTATCCCATCGTATAGAGGATGGCGTAGCGCACCCCAGGAATTTCATCGATCCTCGGTCCACCGACCTGGTACAAAGATGGCGACGGGATCTCGGAAAGTATGAGGGATGGAAAGATGGCGTTTGCGGAATGTCATAGAGGGTCATCGGTAGTTGCTACCGGATCACTCATCCCCACCCCTTTCATACATTTTTTTTAAACTCCATACAACTTTTTTGAACTCATCCAAGTTTAATATCTCCTAAACCGTTGGGGAGAGAGGGGTGGCGTCTTCGGGGGATGATCACCTATCGTGGTGGTCCAAGTACCGGAATAGGTTTCATCCCCCCACGTCCCCCCCATCGCCACCCCTCCATACAAAAGGTGGCATTTTTTTCGGAAAAACGGGAATATCTCCAAAACCATGCGGGATAGGAGATCGGTCTCTATGGCGGATAACCATCACCCCGCAGGGTCCAACCCCCGGGATAATCGCCCTCCTCCCGCTTCACCCCCTTCACCCCCCCTCCATACAAATTTATGGTCTTTCGGAAAAGCGATTTATTTCAACCGGAAGGGGATTTTTCGAAGCGGTGTATCCCCTCCCATCGTATAGAGGATGGCGTAGCGCACCCCAGGAAATTCCTCTATCCTCGGTCCACCGACCTGGTACAAAGATGGCGATGGGATCTCGGAAACTATGGGGGATGGAAAGATGGCGTTTGCGGAATGTCATAGAGGGTCATCGGCCATTACTACCAAACCACTCATCCCCACCCCTTTCATACATTTTTTTTAAACTCCATACAACTTGTATGGACTTTGTGAGCCCCATAGCTCCTCTAGGGTGGCAGTTACCTGTACGGTCCCTTTGGGTGATAAAAGTTTCCCCCGGAGGTCCACCCCTTGGGACCGTTTACCTCCCCCCACCTCCCCCCCTTTACACCCCCTTCATACAAAATCACACCTCAATGGCGATTTTGCACCTTTAAACGAGGTCGGTCGACCCGCCGCGTAGGGTCTCGAGGCCGGGGGGGCGAATGACGAGGAGGGGGGACAGGGGGGATAGGGGAGCGCGCAGCGCGACCCGCCCCCCGGCCCCCCTCCGAGGAATTTGCGACCCCGGACTCGGGGGCCGCAGCGGCGGCAACGGTGGCCCGAGAGCCGCGAAAGTCCATCCCCTCGCCCTCCCCCTCACTCCCCCTCCATAATAAACCACACCTAAAAGGGATTTTTCCACCCGCATAAAAGACGGCGGTCGACCCGTCGCGGAGCGAAGCGGAGCGACGGCAAGGGTCTACCGGGGCACCGAAAAAGCGAAAAGTTTGAGCCCCTCCCCCTCGGACCCCCTCAGTCGTAACTCGGAGACGGCGCGCCGCAGAGGGGTCGTGTTTGGGCTCATCGGAGACGTCTCGAAGAGATAAAAAATTTGAACCCCCCTGCAACCCCCTCCGCCCGTAAAACGGAAACGGCTTGAAGCAACTGCTTCATGTTTGGGCTCATTTGAGACGTCTCGACGAGATAAAAAATTTGAACCCCCCTCCAACCCCCCCGGCTGTAAATCGGAAACGACTTGACGCACCCGGGTCGTGTTTGGGCTCATCGGAGACGTCTCGGAAAGACAAATTTTTTAAAGCAGACCAAATTTCAAAATTTGACAATTTCGGTCTACTCAGTAGACCATGGTCAACGGTTACAGATAGCCCCTTCGTGTTGGGTATCATTTGAAAGGTCTCAACGAGGGTGACCTATTTAGACCTACGCCAACTCCCCCCCCTTCCCCCTTACTTATTCCCAATTACAATTACGTCATTTATAATTATTCATTCACGATTTACAAAACAAAGACCCAATACCCACACCTAAACAATTAATCATGGCAAAAGATAAGACAAATACAACACACAACAACGCCCCCCCGCGGGCTGCAAGCCCGCGGAATCGAGCGACCCACTAGTTTAATTTAATTAATAAACTATAAAGCCGAAAACCCACTCATCATTGACATAATTGTTTTCCCGGAAGGAGTAGTGGGGGAAATCCCTATTGTGGCGGGTCGCGTAGGGGATTCCCAGGTGACCACCAGAAAAGTCCGATATCCTCGGTATACCGTTCTGGTAAAAAGTCGGTTAGCGGTCCTCGGAAACGGTGAGGGATGGAAAGATGGCGTTTGCGGAATGTCATAGAGGGTCAATGGCCGTTGCCACCGGATCACTCATCCCCACCCCTTTCATACATTTTTTTTAAACTCCATACAACTTTTTTGGACTCATCAAAGTTGAACGCCTCCTAAACCGTCGGGGATAGATGGGTGGCGTCTTCGGGGGGTGGCAGTTTCTCGCAGAGGTCCGAGTACCGGGACCCTTGTTCTCCCCCCACCTCCCCCCCTTCGCCCCCCCTCCATACAAAAATGGCCATTTTTTTCGGAAAAACGGGAATATCTCCAAAACCATAGAGGATGCAAAGTCGGTCTCTATGGCGCGTTTCAGTGCCTCGTGGGGTCCACCCCCCGGAATAATCGGCCTCCCCCCACTTCACCCCCTCGCCCCCCTATAAAGCCGAATCACCGCTGACGGATCTCATGATTCATCGAATTGTTTAGCCGGAAGGAGCGGTGGGGGGTTTCCCTTTTGTGGTGGGTCGCGTAGGGGGTTTCCCCGTGTGTTTCAGAAAAATCCGATATCCTCGGTATACCATTCTGGTAAAAAGTTGGCGACGGGATCTCGGCAAGTATGAGGGATGGAAAGATGGCGTTTGCGGAATGTCATAGGGGGTGATCGGCCATTACCAGCGGACGACTCATCCCCACCCCTTTCATACATTTTTTTTAAACTCCATACAACTTTTTTGGATTCATCAAAGTGGAATGCCTCCTAAACCGTTGGGGATAGATGGGTGGCGTCTTCGGGGGGTGATCACCTATCGTGGTGGTCCAAATACCGGAATAGGTTTCATCCCCCCACCTCACCCCCTTCACCCCCCCTCCATACAAATTTATGGTTTTTCGGAAAAGCGATTTATTTCAACCGGAAAGGGATTTTCCGAAGCGGTATATCCTATCCCATCGTATAGAGGATGGCGTAGCGCACCCCAGGAATTTCATCGATCCTCGGTCCACCGACCTGGTACAAAGATGGCGACGGGATCTCGGAAAGTATGAGGGATGGAAAGATGGCGTTTGCGGAATGTCATAGAGGGTCATCGGTAGTTGCTACCGGATCACTCATCCCCACCCCTTTCATACATTTTTTTTAAACTCCATACAACTTTTTTGAACTCATCCAAGTTTAATATCTCCTAAACCGTTGGGGAGAGAGGGGTGGCGTCTTCGGGGGATGATCACCTATCGTGGTGGTCCAAGTACCGGAATAGGTTTCATCCCCCCACGTCCCCCCCATCGCCACCCCTCCATACAAAAGGTGGCATTTTTTTCGGAAAAACGGGAATATCTCCAAAACCATGCGGGATAGGAGATCGGTCTCTATGGCGGATAACCATCACCCCGCAGGGTCCAACCCCCGGGATAATCGCCCTCCTCCCGCTTCACCCCCTTCACCCCCCCTCCATACAAATTTATGGTCTTTCGGAAAAGCGATTTATTTCAACCGGAAGGGGATTTTTCGAAGCGGTGTATCCCCTCCCATCGTATAGAGGATGGCGTAGCGCACCCCAGGAAATTCCTCTATCCTCGGTCCACCGACCTGGTACAAAGATGGCGATGGGATCTCGGAAACTATGGGGGATGGAAAGATGGCGTTTGCGGAATGTCATAGAGGGTCATCGGCCATTACTACCAAACCACTCATCCCCACCCCTTTCATACATTTTTTTTAAACTCCATACAACTTGTATGGACTTTGTGAGCCCCATAGCTCCTCTAGGGTGGCAGTTACCTGTACGGTCCCTTTGGGTGATAAAAGTT
Source organism: Synanthedon formicaeformis (assembly GCA_945859745.1). Lineage (NCBI taxonomy): Eukaryota > Metazoa > Arthropoda > Insecta > Lepidoptera > Sesiidae > Synanthedon > Synanthedon formicaeformis. The sequence continues at coordinate 4,803,306 of OX243957.1, forward strand.
TCCCCCGGAGGTCCACCCCTTGGGACCGTTTACCTCCCCCCACCTCCCCCCCTTTACACCCCCTTCATACAAAATCACACCTCAATGGCGATTTTGCACCTTTAAACGAGGTCGGTCGACCCGCCGCGTAGGGTCTCGAGGCCGGGGGGGCGAATGACGAGGAGGGGGGACAGGGGGGATAGGGGAGCGCGCAGCGCGACCCGCCCCCCGGCCCCCCTCCGAGGAATTTGCGACCCCGGACTCGGGGGCCGCAGCGGCGGCAACGGTGGCCCGAGAGCCGCGAAAGTCCATCCCCTCGCCCTCCCCCTCACTCCCCCTCCATAATAAACCACACCTAAAAGGGATTTTTCCACCCGCATAAAAGACGGCGGTCGACCCGTCGCGGAGCGAAGCGGAGCGACGGCAAGGGTCTACCGGGGCACCGAAAAAGCGAAAAGTTTGAGCCCCTCCCCCTCGGACCCCCTCAGTCGTAACTCGGAGACGGCGCGCCGCAGAGGGGTCGTGTTTGGGCTCATCGGAGACGTCTCGAAGAGATAAAAAATTTGAACCCCCCTGCAACCCCCTCCGCCCGTAAAACGGAAACGGCTTGAAGCAACTGCTTCATGTTTGGGCTCATTTGAGACGTCTCGACGAGATAAAAAATTTGAACCCCCCTCCAACCCCCCCGGCTGTAAATCGGAAACGACTTGACGCACCCGGGTCGTGTTTGGGCTCATCGGAGACGTCTCGGAAAGACAAATTTTTTAAAGCAGACCAAATTTCAAAATTTGACAATTTCGGTCTACTCAGTAGACCATGGTCAACGGTTACAGATAGCCCCTTCGTGTTGGGTATCATTTGAAAGGTCTCAACGAGGGTGACCTATTTAGACCTACGCCAACTCCCCCCCCTTCCCCCTTACTTATTCCCAATTACAATTACGTCATTTATAATTATTCATTCACGATTTACAAAACAAAGACCCAATACCCACACCTAAACAATTAATCATGGCAAAAGATAAGACAAATACAACACACAACAACGCCCCCCCGCGGGCTGCAAGCCCGCGGAATCGAGCGACCCACTAGTTAATAAACTATAAAGCCGAAATACCGCTGACGGATCTAATGACTCATCGAATTGTTCTCCCAGAAGGAGCGGTGGGGGAAATCCCTTTTGTGGTGGATCGTGTAGGGGGTTTCCCCGTGACCTCCAGAAAAATCTGATATCCTCGGTATACCGTTCTGGTAAAAAGTCGGTTAGTGGTCCTCGGAAACGGTGCGAGATAGAAAGATGGCGTTTGCGGAATGTCATAGAGGGTCAATGGCCGTTGCCACAGAACGAGTCATCCCCACCCCTTTCATACATTTTTTTTAAACTCCATACAACTTTTTTGGACTCATCAAAGTTGAACGCCTCCTAAACCGTTGGGGATAGATGGGTGGCGTCTTCGGGGGGTGGCAGTTTCTCCCCGAGGTCCATCTCCTGGGACGATCTCCCTCCCCCCACCTCCCCCCTTCGCCCCCCCCTCCATACAAAAATGGCCATTTTTTCGGAAAAACGGGAATATCTCCAAAACCATAGAGGATGAAAAGTCGGTGTCTGTGGCGCGTTTCAGTGCCTCGGTGGGTCCATCCCCCGGAATGATCGGCCTCCCCCCACTTCACCCCCTCGCCCCCCTATAAAGCCGAATCACCGCTGGCGGATTTCACGACTCATCGAATTGTACACCGGGAAGGAGCGGTGGGGGGTTTCCCGTTGGTGGCGGGTCGCGTAGGGGATTTCCCGGTGACTTCCAGAAAAATCCGATATCCTCGGTATACCGTCCTGGAAAAAAGTCGGTGAGTGGTCCTCGGAAACGGTGACGAATAGAAAGATGGCGTTTGCGGAATGTCATAGGGGGTGATCGGCCATTACCAGCGGACCACTCATCCCCACCCCTTTCATACATTTTTTTTAAACTCCATACAACTTTTTTGAAATCTTCCAAGTGGAACGCCTCCTAAACCGTTGGGGATAGAGGGGCGGTCTCTTCGGGGGGTGGCAGATTCTCACAGAGGTCCAAGTTCCGGGATAGGTTTCATCACCCCACCTCCCCCCCTTTGCTCCCCCTCCATACAAAAATTGTCATTTTTTTGGAAAAACGGGAATATCTCCAAAACCATGCGGGATAGGTGGTCGGTCACTATGGCGGATAACCATCACCCCGCAGGGTCCACCCCCCGGGATAAACGCCCTTCCCCTACTTTACCCCCTTCACCCCCCCTCCATACAAATTTATGGTTTTTCGGAAAAGCGATTTATTTCAAACGGAAGGGGATTTTCTAATGCGGTGTATCCCCTCCCATCGTATAGAGGATGGCGTAGCGCACCTCAGGAATTTCCTCGATCCTCGGTCCACCGACCTGGTAAGAAGTTGGTGAGTGGTGCTGGGAAACTATGGGAGATGGAAAGGTGGCATTTGCAGAATGTCATAGAGGGTCATCGGCCATTACCAGCGGACGAGTCATCCCCACCCCTTTCATACATTTTTTTTAAACTCCATACAACTTTTTTGGACTCATCAAAGTGGAACGCCTCCTAAACCGTTGGAGATAGATGGGTGGCGTCTTCGGGGGATGATCACCTATCGTGGTGGTCCAAGTACCGGGATAGGTTTCATCCCCCCACCTCCCCCCCTTTGCCCCCCCTCCATACAAAAAGTGGCAATTTTTTCGGAAAAACGGGAATTTCTCCAAAACCATAGAGGATGCGAAGTCGGTCTCTATGGCGGATAGTCATCACCCCGCGGGGTCCACCCCCCGGGATAAACGCCCTGCCCCCGCTCCACCCCCTTCACCCCCCTCCATACAAATTTATGGTTTTTCGGAAAAGCGATTTATTTCAACCGGAAAGGGATTTTCCGAAGCGGTATATCCCATCCCATCGTATAGAGGATTGCGTAGCGCACCCCAGGAATTTCCTCGATCCTCGGTCCACCGACCTGGTACAAAGATGGCGACGGGGTCTCGGAAACTATGAGGGATGGAAAGGTGGCGTTTGCGGAATGTCATAGAGGGTCATCGGTAGTTGCCACGGAACGAGTCATCCCCACCCCTTTCATACATTTTTTTTAAACTCCATACAACTTTTTTGAAATCTTCCAAGTGGAACGCCTCCTAAACCGTTGGGGATAGATGGGTGGCGTCTTCGGGGGGTGGCAGTTTCTCACAGAGGTCCGAGTACCGGGATCCTTGTTCTCCCCCCACCTCGCCCCCTTCGCCCCCCCTCCATACAAAAATGGCCATTTTTTTCGGAAGGATGGGAAAAACTCCAAAACCATAGAGGATAGGTGGTCGGTCTCTATGGCGGATAACCATCAGCCCGTGGGGTCCACCCCCCGGGATAATCGCCCTCCCCACACTCGACCCCCTTCACCCCCTCTCCATACAAATTTATGGTCTTTCGGAAAAGCGATTTATTTCAACCGGAAAGGGATTTTCCGAAGCGGTATATCCCATCCCATCGTATAGAGGATGGCGTAGCGCACCCCAGGAATTTCCTCGATCCTCGGTCCACCGACCTGGTACAAAGTTGGTTAGTGGTCCTCCGAAACTGTGAGGGATGGAAAGGTGGCGTTTGCGGAATGTCATAGGGGGTGATCGGCCATTACCAGCGGACCACTCATCCCCACCCCTTTCATACATTTTTTTTAAACTCCATACAACTTTTTTGAAATCTTCCAAGTGGAACGCCTCCTAAACCGTTGGGGATAGACGGGTGGCGTCTTTGGGGGATGATCACCTATCGTGGTGGTCCAAGTACCGGAATAGGTTTCATCCCCCCCACCTCCCCCCCTTTGCCCCCCCTCCATACAAAAGGTGGCATTTTTTTCGGAAAAACGGGAATATCTCCAAAACCATGCGGGATAGGTGGTCGGTCACTATGGCGGATAACCATCACCCCGCGGGGTCCACCCCCCGGGATAATCGCCTTCCCTCCACTCCACCCTCTTCACCCCCTCTCCATACAAATTTATGGTCTTTCGGAAAACGATTTATTTCAACCGGAAAGGGATTTTCCGAAGCGGTAGATCCCATCCCATCGTATAGAGGATGGCGTAGCGCACCCCAGGAATTTCCTCGATCCTCGGTCCACCGACCTGGTACAAAGATGGCGACGGGGTCTCGGAAACTATGAGGGATGGAAAGGTGGCGTTTGCGGAATGTCATAGAGGGTGATCGGTAGTTGCCACGGAACGAGTCATCCCCACCCCTTTCATACATTTTTTTTAAACTCCATACAACTTGTATGGCCTTTGTGAGCCCCATAGCTCCTCAACGGTGGCAACTACCTGTACGGTCCCTTTGGGTGATAAAAGTTTCTCCCGGAGGTCCATCTCTCGGGACCATCACCCTCCCCCCACCTCCCCCCCTTTACACCCCCTTCATACAAAATCACACCTCAATGGCGATTTTGCACCTTTAAACGAGGGCGGTCGACCCGCCGCGGAGGGTTTCGAGGCCGGGGGTGCGAATGACGAGGAGGGGGGACAGGGGGGGATAGGGGAGCGCGCAGCGCGACACGCCCCCCCGGCCCCCCTCCGAGGAATTTGCGACCCCCGGACTCGAGGGCCGCAGCGGCGGCAACGTTGGCCCGAGAGCCGCGAAAGTCCATCCCCTCGCCCTCCCCCTCACTCCCCCCTCCATACCAAATCACACCTAAAAGGGATTTTTCCACCAGTATAAGAGACGGCGGTCGACCCGTCGCGGAGCGACGGCATGGGTCTACCGGGGCACCCAAAAAGCGAAGATTGACTCCCCCCCCCTCGTACCCCCTCAGTCGTAACTCGGAGACGGCGCGCCGCAGAGGGGTCGTGTTTGGGCTCATCGGAGACGTCTCGAAGAGATTAAAAATTTGAACCCCCCAGCAACCCCCTCCGCCCGTAAAACGGAAACGGCTTGAAGCAACTGCTTCATGTTTGGGCTCGTTTGAGACGTCTCGACGAGATAAAAAAATTTAACCCCCCTCCAACCCCCCCGACTGTAAAACGGAAACGGCTTGAAACAACTGCTTCATGTTTGGGCTCATTTGAGACGTCTCGACGAGATAAAAAATTTGAACCCCCCTCCAACCCCCCCGGCTGTAAATCGGAAACGACTTGACGCAACCGGGTCGTGTTTGGGCTCATCGGAGACGTCTCGGAAAGACAAATTTTTTGAAGCAGACTAAATTTCAAAATTTGACAATTTCGGTCTACTCAGTAGACCATGGTCAACGGTTACAGATAGACCCTTCGTGTTGGGTATCATTTGAAAGGTCTCAACGAGGGTGACCTATTTAGACCTACGCCAACTCTCCCCCCCCCCCCTCCCCCCTTACTTACAACCAATTACAATTACGTCATTTATAATTATTCATTCTCGATTTACAAAACAAAGACCCAATACCCACACCTAAACAATTAATCATGGCAAAAGATAAGACAAATAAAACACACAGTACCACCCCCCCGCGGGCTGCAAGCCCGCGGAATCGAGCGACCCACTAGTAATAATAAACTATAAAGCCGAAAACCCACTCACGGGGGTGACTGACTCATCGAATTGTTCTCCTAGAAGGAGTAGTGGGGGAAATCCCTTTTGTTGTGGATCGTGTAGGGGGTTTCCCCGTGAGTTCCAGAAAAATCTGATATCTTCGGTATACCGTTCTGGTAAAAAGTTGGTTAGTGGTTCTCGGAAACGGTGAGGGATGGAAAGGTGGCGTTTGCGGAATGTCATAGGGGGTCAACGGCCGTTGCCACCGGATCACTCATCCCCACCCCTTTCATACATTTTTTTTAAACTCCATACAACTTTTTTGGACTCATCAAAGTTGAACGCCTCCTAAACCGTTGGGGATAGAGGGGTGGCGTCTTCGGGGGGTGGCAGTTTCTCCCCGAGGTCCACCTCCTGGGACAGTCTCCCTCCCCACACCTCCCCCCCTTCGCCCCCCCTCCATACAAAAATGGCCATTTTTTCGGAAATCCGGGAATATCTCCAAAACCATAGAGGATGAAAAGTCGGTGTCTGTGGCGCGATTGTGTCCCTCTGTGGGGTCCGTCCCCCGGAATAATCGGCCTCCCCCCACTTCACCCCCCCCGCCCCCCTATAAAGCCGAATCACCGCTGGCGGATTTCACGACTCATCGAATTGTACACCCGGAAGGAGCGGTGGGGGGTTTCCCGTTGGTGGCGGGTCGCATAGGGGATTCCCCGGTGACTTCCAGAAAAATCCGATATCTTCGGTATACCGTTCTGGTAAAAAGTTGGTTAGTGGTCCTCGGAAACTGTGAGGGATGGAAAGATGGCGTTTGCGGAATGTCATAGGGGGTGATCGGTGGTTGCCAGCGGACCGCTCATCCCCACCCCTTTCATACATTTTTTTTAAACTCCATACAACTTTTTTGAAATCTTCCAAGTGGAACGCCTCCTAAACCGTTGGGGATAGATGGGTGGCGTCTTTGGGGGATGATCACCTGTCGTGGTGGTCCAAGTACCGGGATAGGTTTCATCCCCCCACCTCCCCCCCTTCGCCCCCCCTCCATACAAAAAGTGGCCATTTTTTTAGAAAAACGGGAATATCTCCAAAACCATGCGGGATAGGTGGTCGGTCATTTTGGCGGATAACCATCACCCCGCGGGGTCCACCCCCCGGGATAATCGCCTTACCTCCACTCCACCCTCTTCACCCCCTCTCCATACAAATTTATGGTCTTTCGGAAAAGCGATTTATTTCAACCGGAAAGGGATTTTCTAATGCGGTGTATCCCCTCCCATCGTATAGAGGATGGCGTAGCGCACCCCAGGAATTTCCTCGATCCTCGGTCCACCGACCTGGTACAAAGTTGGTTAGTGGTCCTCCGAAACTGTGAGGGATGGAAAGGTGGCATTTGCGGAATGTCATAGAGGGTCATCGGCCATTACCAGCGGACTACTCATCCCCACCCCTTTCATACATTTTTTTTAAACTTCATACAACTTTTTTGAAATCTGCCAAGTGGAACGCCTCCTAAACCGTTGGGGATAGATGGGTGGCGTCTTCGGGGGATGATCACCTATCGTGGTGGTCCAAGTACCGGAATAGGTTTCATCCCTCCACCTCCCCCCCTTCGCCCCCCCTCCATACAAAAAGTGGCCATTTTTTCGGAAAAACGGGAATATCTCCAAAACCATGCGGGATAGGTGGTCGGTCACTATGGCGGATAACCATCACCCCGCAGGGTCCACCCCCCGGAATAAACGCCCTCCCCCCACTCCACCCCCTTCACCCCCTATCCATACAAATTTATGGTCTTTCGGAAAAGCGATTTATTTCAACCGGAAGGGGATTTTTCGAAGCGGTGTATCCCCTCCCATCGTATAGAGGATGGCGTAGCGCACCTCAGGAATTTCCTCGATCCTCGGTCCACCGACCTGGTACAAAGATGGCGACGGGATCTCGGAAACTGTGAGTGATGGAAAGATGGCGTTTGCGGAATGTCATAGAGGGTCATCGGCCATTACCAGCGGACCACTCATCCCCACCCCTTTCATACATTTTTTTTAAACTCCATACAACTTTTTTGAAATCTTCCAAGTGGAACGCCTCCTAAACCGTTGGGGATAGATGGGTGGCGTCTTCGGGGGGTGGCAGTTTCTCACAGAGGTCCGAGTACCGGGATCCTTGTTCTCCCCCCACCTCGCCCCCTTCGCCCCCCCTCCATACAAAAATGGCCATTTTTTTCGGAAGGATGGGAAAAACTCCAAAACCATAGAGGATAGGTGGTCGGTCTCTATGGCGGATAACCATCAGCCCGTGGGGTCCACCCCCCGGGATAATCGCCCTCCCCACACTCGACCCCCTTCACCCCCTCTCCATACAAATTTATGGTCTTTCGGAAAAGCGATTTATTTCAACCGGAAAGGGATTTTCCGAAGCGGTATATCCCATCCCATCGTATAGAGGATGGCGTAGCGCACCCCAGGAATTTCCTCGATCCTCGGTCCACCGACCTGGTACAAAGTTGGTTAGTGGTCCTCCGAAACTGTGAGGGATGGAAAGGTGGCGTTTGCGGAATGTCATAGGGGGTGATCGGCCATTACCAGCGGACCACTCATACCCACCCCTTTCATACATTTTTTTTAAACTCCATACAACTTTTTTGAAATCTTCCAAGTGGAACGCCTCCTAAACCGTTGGGGATAGACGGGTGGCGTCTTTGGGGGATGATCACCTATCGTGGTGGTCCAAGTACCGGAATAGGTTTCATCCCCCCCACCTCCCCCCCTTTGCCCCCCCCTCCATACAAAAGGTGGCATTTTTTTCGGAAAAACGGGAATATCTCCAAAACCATGCGGGATAGGTGGTCGGTCACTATGGCGGATAACCATCACCCCGCGGGGTCCACCCCCCGGGATAATCGCCTTCCCTCCACTCCACCCTCTTCACCCCCTCTCCATACAAATTTATGGTCTTTCGGAAAACGATTTATTTCAACCGGAAAGGGATTTTCCGAAGCGGTAGATCCCATCCCATCGTATAGAGGATGGCGTAGCGCACCCCAGGAATTTCCTCGATCCTCGGTCCACCGACCTGGTACAAAGATGGCGACGGGGTCTCGGAAACTATGAGGGATGGAAAGGTGGCGTTTGCGGAATGTCATAGAGGGTGATCGGTAGTTGCCACGGAACGAGTCATCCCCACCCCTTTCATACATTTTTTTTAAACTCCATACAACTTGTATGGCCTTTGTGAGCCCCATAGCTCCTCAACGGTGGCAACTACCTGTACGGTCCCTTTGGGTGATAAAAGTTTCTCCCGGAGGTCCATCTCTCGGGACCATCACCCTCCCCCCACCTCCCCCCCTTTACACCCCCTTCATACAAAATCACACCTCAATGGCGATTTTGCACCTTTAAACGAGGGCGGTCGACCCGCCGCGGAGGGTTTCGAGGCCGGGGGTGCGAATGACGAGGAGGGGGGACAGGGGGGGATAGGGGAGCGCGCAGCGCGACACGCCCCCCCGGCCCCCCTCCGAGGAATTTGCGACCCCCGGACTCGAGGGCCGCAGCGGCGGCAACGTTGGCCCGAGAGCCGCGAAAGTCCATCCCCTCGCCCTCCCCCTCACTCCCCCCTCCATACCAAATCACACCTAAAAGGGATTTTTCCACCAGTATAAGAGACGGCGGTCGACCCGTCGCGGAGCGACGGCATGGGTCTACCGGGGCACCCAAAAAGCGAAGATTGACTCCCCCCCCCTCGTACCCCCTCAGTCGTAACTCGGAGACGGCGCGCCGCAGAGGGGTCGTGTTTGGGCTCATCGGAGACGTCTCGAAGAGATTAAAAATTTGAACCCCCCAGCAACCCCCTCCGCCCGTAAAACGGAAACGGCTTGAAGCAACTGCTTCATGTTTGGGCTCGTTTGAGACGTCTCGACGAGATAAAAAAATTTAACCCCCCTCCAACCCCCCCGACTGTAAAACGGAAACGGCTTGAAACAACTGCTTCATGTTTGGGCTCATTTGAGACGTCTCGACGAGATAAAAAATTTGAACTCCCCTCCAACCCCCCCGGCTGTAAATCGGAAACGACTTGACGCAACCGGGTCGTGTTTGGGCTCATCGGAGACGTCTCGGAAAGACAAATTTTTTGAAGCAGACTAAATTTCAAAATTTGACAATTTCGGTCTACTCAGTAGACCATGGTCAACGGTTACAGATAGACCCTTCGTGTTGGGTATCATTTGAAAGGTCTCAACGAGGGTGACCTATTTAGACCTACGCCAACTCTCCCCCCCCCCCTCCCCCCTTACTTACAACCAATTACAATTACGTCATTTATAATTATTCATTCTCGATTTACAAAACAAAGACCCAATACCCACACCTAAACAATTAACCGAAAACCCACTAATAGTATGACTGACAAAAATGTTCTCCCAGAAGGAGTAGTGGGGGGTTTCCCGTTTTTGGTGGGTCGCGTAGGGGGTCCCCCGGTGAGTTCCAGAAAAATCTGATATCTTCGGTATACCGTTCTGGTAAAAAGTCGGTTAGCGGTCCTCGGAAACGGTGAGGGATGGAAAGATGGCGTTTGCGGAATGTCATAGGGGGTCAATGGCCGTTGCCACCGGATCACTCATCCCCACCCCTTTCATACATTTTTTTTAAACTCCATACAACTTTTTTGGACTCATCAAAGTTGAACGCCTCCTAAACCGTTGGGGATAGAGGGGTGGCGTCTTCGGGGGGTGGCAGTTTCTCCCCGAGGTCCATCTCTTGGGACAATCTCCCTTCCCCCACCTCCCCCCCTTCGCCCCCCCTCCATACAAAAATGGCAATTTTTTCGAAAAAACGGGAACATCTCCAAAACCATGCGGGACAGGTGGTCGGTCACTATGGCGCGATTATGTCCCTCGACGGGACGCTTCCTAACAGCTATCCCGATTTTTGGGATTTTCATCCCTTCATCCCGATTTTTGTAAATTTTTGGTTTTTTTTAAAAACCGATTTTTTCGACCCACAAGGAGGCACCGGGGGGCGGTCCATCCTATGGCATCGTATGGAGGGTGGCGTCGCGCACCCCAGAAATTTCTCTGATCTTCGATCCACCGATCTGGTAAAAAGTTGGCGACGGGATCTCGGAAACTGTGAGGGATGGAAAGGTGGCGTTTGCGGAATGTCATAGAGGGTCATCGGTAGTTGCCACCTGACCACTCATCCCCACCCCTTTCATACATTTTTTTTAAACTCCATACAACCTGTATGGACTTTTCGATCCCCGTAGCTCCTCAACGGTGGCAGCTGCTCGCGCGGTCCCTTCGGGAGATAGGAGTTTCTCCCTGAGACCCGTCGGCCGGGAAGGTCACATTACCCCCACCTCCCCCCTTTTCACCCCCTCCATACAAAAAGTGGCAACTTATACGGAAAAAAACGGGAATATCTCCAAAACCATGCGGGATAGGAAGTTGGTCACTTTGGGAGGTGGCAGTTTCTCGCCGAGGTCCACCCCCCGGGATAATCGCCCTCCCCCCACTCCACCCCTTCACCCCCTCTCCATACAAATTTATGGTCTTTCGGAAAAGCGATTTATTTCAATAGGAAGGGGATTTTCTAAGGCGGTAGATCCCATCCCATCGTATAGAGGATGGCGTAGCGCACCCCAGGAATTTCCTCGATCTTCGGTCCACCGACCTCGTACAAAGATGGCGACGGGATCTCGGAAACTATGAGGGATGGAAAGATGGCGTTTGCGGAATATCATAAGGGGTCATCGGTCATTACCAGCGGACCGCTCATCCCCACCCCTTTCATACATTTTTTTTAAACTTCATACAACTTGTATGGACTCTGTGAGCCCCGTAGCTCCTCAACGGTGGCAGCTACCTGTACGGTCCCTTTGGGTGATAAAAGTTTCTCCCGGAGGTCCACCCCTTGGGACCGTCTCCCTCCCCCCACCTCCTCCCCTTTACACCCCCTTCATACAAAATCACACCTCAATGGCGATTTTGCACCTTTAAACGAGGGCGGTCGACCCGCCGCGGAGGGTCTCGAGGCCGGGGGTGCGAATGACGAGGAGGGGGGACAGGGGGGGATAGGGGAGCGCGCAGCGCGACCCGCCCCCCCGGCCCTCCTCCGAGGAATTTGCGACCCCGGACTCGAGGGCCGCAGCGGCGGCAACGGTGGCCCGAGAGCCGCGAAAGTCCATCCCCTCGCCCTCCCCCTCACTCCCCCCTCCATACCAAATCACACCTAAAAGGGATTTTTCCACCAGCATAAGAGACGGTGGTCGACCCGTCGCGGAGCGAAGCGGAGCGACGGCAAGGGTCTACCGGGGCACCGAAAAAGCGAAGTTTGACCCACTCCCCCCCCCTCGTACCCCCTCGGTCGTAACCCGGAAACGGCGCGACGCAAAGGGGTCGTGTTTGGGGTCATCGGAGACGTCTCGAAGAGATAAAAAATTTGAACCCCCCTGCAACCCCCTCCGCCCGTAAAACGAAAACGGCTTGAAGCAACTGCTTCGTGTTTGGGCTCATTTGAGACGTCTCGACAAGATAAAAAATTTGAACCCCCCTCCAACCCCCCCGGCTGTAAATCGGAAACGACTTGACGCACCCGGGTCGTGTTTGGGCTCATCGGAGACGTCTCCTCGAGATAAAAAATTTGAACCCCCCTCCAACCCCCCCGGCTGTAAATAGGAAACGACTTGACGCAGCCGGGTCGTGTTTGGGCTCATCGGAGACGTCTCGGAAAGACGAATTTTTTAAGTAGACCAAATTTAAAAAAATTTCAGTTCCGGTCTACTCAGTAGGCCACGGTCAACTGTTACAAGTAGACCCACCGTGTTGGGTATCATTTGAAAGGTCTCAAGGAGGGTGATTTATTGCCACCACAACCCCCTCCCCCCTCCCCCCTACCTTACCACAATTTTTCACGATTTACAAAACAAAGACCCAATACCCACACCTAAACAATTTATCATGGCAAAAGATAAGACAAAAATAACACAGAGCTCCACCACCCCCCCGCGGGCTGCAAGCCCGCGGAATCGAGCGACCCACTAGTTAATTAATTAATAAACTATAAAGCCGAAAGGCCACTCACCGACCTAACTAGTGACTGACTCATCGAATTGTTCTCCTAGAAGGAGCGGTGGGGGGTTTCCCGTTTTTGGTGGGTCGCGTAGGGGGTTTCCCCGTGACCTCCAGAAAAATCTGATATCCTCGGTATACCGTTCTGGTAAAAAGTTGGTTAGCGGTTCTCGGAAACGGTGAGGGATGGAAAGATGGCGTTTGCGGAATGTCATAGGGGGTCAACGGCCGTTGCCACCGGATCACTCATCCCCACCCCTTTCATACATTTTTTTTAAACTCCATACAACTTTTTTGGACTCATCAAAGTTGAACGCCTCCTAAACCGTTGGGGATAGATGGGTGGCGTCTTCGGGGGGTGGCAGTTTCTCCCCGAGGTCCATCTCCTGGGACGATCTCCCTCCCCCCACCTCCCCCCCTTCGCCCCCCCCTCCATACAAAAATGGCCATTTTTTCGGAAAAACGGGAATATCTCCAAAACCATAGAGGATGCAAAGTCGGTCTCTATGGCGCGATTGTGTCCCTCTGTGGGGTCCATCCCCCGGAATAATCGCCCTCCCCCCACTTCACCCCCTCGCCCCCCTATAAAGCCGAATCACCGCTGGCGGATTTCACGACTCATCGAATTGTACACCCGGAAGGAACGGTGGGGGGTTTCCCGTTGGTGGCGGGTCGCGTAGGGGATTCCCCGGTGACTTCCAGAAAAATCCGATATCCTCGGTATACCGTCCTGGAAAAAAGTCGGTGAGTGGTCCTCGGAAACGGTGACGAATAGAAAGATGGCGTTTGCGGAATGTCATAGGGGGTGATCGGCCATTACCAGCGGACCACTCATCCCCACCCCTTTCATACATTTTTTTTAAACTCCATACAACTTTTTTGAAATCTTCCAAGTGGAACGCCTCCTAAACCGTTGGGGATAGAGGGGCGGTCTCTTTGGGGGGTGGCAGTTTCTCACAGAGGTCCGAGTACCGGGACCCTTGTTCTCCCCCCACCTCGCCCCCTTCGCCCCCCCTCCATACAAAAATGGCCATTTTTTTCGGAAGGATGGGAAAAACTCCAAAACCATAGAGGGTAGGTGGTCGGTCATTTTGGCGGATAACCATCACACCGCGATATCCACCCCCCGGGACCGTCGCCCTCCCCCCAACTTCCCCCCTTCACCCCCCCTCCATACAAATTTATGGTTTTTCGGAAAAGCGATTTATTTCAACCGGAAAGGGATTTTCCGAAGCGGTATATCCCCTCCCATCGTATAGAGGATGGCGTAGCGCACCTCAGGAATTTCCTCGATCCTCGGTCTACCGACCTGGTAAGAAGTTGGTGAGTGGTGCTGGGAAACTATGGGAGATGGAAAGGTGGCATTTGCAGAATGTCATAGAGGGTCATCGGCCATTACCAGCGGACGAGTCATCCCCACCCCTTTCATACATTTTTTTTAAACTCCATACAACTTTTTTGGACTCATCAAAGTGGAACGCCTCCTAAACCGTTGGAGATAGATGGGTGGCGTCTTCGGGGGATGATCACCTATCGTGGTGGTCCAAGTACCGGGATAGGTTTCATCCCCCCACCTCCCCCCCTTTGCCCCCCCTCCATACAAAAAGTGGCAATTTTTTCGGAAAAACGGGAATTTCTCCAAAACCATAGAGGATGCGAAGTCGGTCTCTATGGCGGATAGTCATCACCCCGCGGGGTCCACCCCCCGGGATAAACGCCCTGCCCCCGCTCCACCCCCTTCACCCCCCTCCATACAAATTTATGGTTTTTCGGAAAAGCGATTTATTTCAACCGGAAAGGGATTTTCCGAAGCGGTATATCCCATCCCATCGTATAGAGGATTGCGTAGCGCACCCCAGGAATTTCCTCGATCCTCGGTCCACCGACCTGGTACAAAGATGGCGACGGGGTCTCGGAAACTATGAGGGATGGAAAGGTGGCGTTTGCGGAATGTCATAGAGGGTCATCGGTAGTTGCCACGGAACGAGTCATCCCCACCCCTTTCATACATTTTTTTTAAACTCCATACAACTTGTATGGACTTTGTGAGCCCCATAGCTCCTCAAGGGTGGCAGTTACCTGTACGGTCCCTTTGGGTGATAAAAGTTTCTCCCGGAGGTCCACCCCTTGGGACCGTCTCTTTCCCCCCACCTCCCCCCCTTTACACCCCCTCCATACAAAATTGCACTTCGATGGCGATTTTGCACCTTTAAACGAGGGCGGTCGACCCGCCGCGGAGGGTCTCGAGGCCGGGGGGGCGAATGACGAGGAGGGGGGACAGGGGGGGACAGGGGAGCGCGCAGCGCGACCCGCCCCCCCGGCCCCCATCCGAGGAATTTGCGACCCCGGACTCGAGGGCCGCAGCGGCGACAACGGTGGCCCGAGAGCCGCGAAAGTCCATCTCCTCGCCCTCCCCCTCACTCCCCCCTCCATACAAAATCACACCTAAAAGGGATTTTTCCACCCGCATAAGAGACGGCGGTCGACCCGTCGCGGAGCGAAGCGGAGCGACGGCAAGGGTCTACCGGAGCACCGAAAAAGCGAAAAGTTTGAGCCCCTCCCCCTCGGACCCCCTCAGTCGTAACTCGGAGACGGCGCGCCGAAGAGGGGTCGTGTTTGGGCTCATCGGAGACGTCTCGAAGAGATAAAAAATTTGAACCCCCCTGCAACCCCCTCCGCCCGTAAAACGGAAACGGCTTGAAGCAACTGCTTCATGTTTGGGCTCATTTGAGACGTCTCGACGAGATAAAAAATTTGAACCCCCCTCCAACCCCCCCGGCTGTAGTTCGAAAACGGCTTGAAGCAACTGCTTCATGTTTGGGCTCATTTGAGACGTCTCGACAAGATAAAAAATTTGAACCCCCCTCCAACCCCCCCGGCTGTAAATCGAAAACGACTTGACGCAACCGGGTCGTGTTTGGGCTCATCGGAGACGTCTCGGAAAGACAAATTTTTTAAAGCAGACCAAATTTCAAAATTTGACAATTTCGGTCTACTCAGTAGACCATGGCCAACGGTTACAGATAGACCCTTCGTGTTGGGTATCATTTGAAAGGTGTCAACGAGGGTGACCTATTTAGACCTACGCCAACTCTCCCCCCCCCCCTCCCCCTTACTTACTCCCAATTACAATTACGTCATTTATAATTATTAACGATTTACAAAACAAAGACCGAATACCCACACCTAAACAATTAATCATGGCAAAAGATAAGACAAATACAACACACAACAACGCCCCCCCGCGGGCTGCAAGCCCGCGGAATCGAGCGACCCACTAGTTAATTAATTAATTAAAACACTATAAAGCCGAAAACCCACTGACAGAACTAGTGACTGACTGACTTACATAATTGTTCTCCCAGAAGGAGTGGTGGGGGAAATCCCTTTTGTTGTGGATCGTGTAGGGGGTTTCCCCGTGACCTCCAGAAAAATCTGATATCCTCGGTATACCGTTCTGGTAAAAAGTTGGTGAGCGGTTCTCGGAAACGGTGAGGGATGGAAAGGTGGCGTTTGCGGAATGTCATAGGGGGTCAATGGCCGTTGCCACCGGATCACTCATCCCCACCCCTTTCATACATTTTTTTTAAACTCCATACAACTTTTTTGGACTCATCAAAGTTGAACGCCTCCTAAACCGTTGGGGATAGAGGGGTGGCGTCTTCGGGGGGTGGCAGTTTCTCCCCGAGGTCCACCTCTTGGGACAGACTCCCTCCCCCCACCTCCCCCCCTTCGCCCCCCCTCCATACAAAAATGGCCATTTTTTCGGAAATCCGGGAATATCTCCAAAACCATAGAGGATGAAAAGTCGGTGTCTGTGGCGCGATTGTGTCCCTCTGTGGGGTCCGTCCCCCGGAATAATCGGCCTCCCCCCACTTCACCCCCCGCCCCCCTATAAAGCCGAATCACCGCTGGCGGATTTCACGACTCATCGAATTGTACACCCGGAAGGAGCGGTGGGGGGTTTCCCGTTGGTGGCGGGTCGCATAGGGGATTCCCCGGTGACTTCCAGAAAAATCCGATATCTTCGGTGTACCGTTCTGGTAAAAAGTCGGTGAGTGGTCCTCGGAAACTGTGAGGGATAGAAAGATGGCGTTTGCGGAATGTCATAGGGGGTCATCGGCCGTTACCAGCGGACCACTCATCCCCACCCCTTTCATACACTTTTTTTAAACTCCATACAACTTTTTTGAAATCTTCCAAGTGGAACGCCTCCTAAACCGTTGGGGATAGATGGGTGGCGTCTTCGGGGGGTGGCAGTTTCTCACAGAGGTCCAAGTTCCGGGATAGGTTTCATCACCCCACCTCCCCCCCTTTGCTCCCCCTCCATACAAAAATTGTCATTTTTTTGGAAAAACGGGAATATCTCCAAAACCATGCGGGATAGGTGGTCGGTCACTATGGCGGATAACCATCACCCCGCAGGGTCCACCCCCCGGGATAAACGCCCTTCCCCTACTTTACCCCCTTCACCCCCCCTCCATACAAATTTATGGTTTTTCGGAAAAGCGATTTATTTCAAACGGAAGGGGATTTTCTAATGCGGTGTATCCCCTCCCATCGTATAGAGGATGGCGTAGCGCACCTCAGGAATTTCCTCGATCCTCGGTCTACCGACCTGGTAAGAAGTTGGTGAGTGGTGCTGGGAAACTATGGGAGATGGAAAGGTGGCATTTGCAGAATGTCATAGAGGGTCATCGGCCATTACCAGCGGACGAGTCATCCCCACCCCTTTCATACATTTTTTTTAAACTCCATACAACTTTTTTGGACTCATCAAAGTGGAACGCCTCCTAAACCGTTGGAGATAGATGGGTGGCGTCTTCGGGGGATGATCACCTATCGTGGTGGTCCAAGTACCGGGATAGGTTTCATCCCCCCACCTCCCCCCCTTTGCCCCCCCTCCATACAAAAAGTGGCAATTTTTTCGGAAAAACGGGAATTTCTCCAAAACCATAGAGGATGCGAAGTCGGTCTCTATGGCGGATAGTCATCACCCCGCGGGGTCCACCCCCCGGGATAAACGCCCTGCCCCCGCTCCACCCCCTTCACCCCCCTCCATACAAATTTATGGTTTTTCGGAAAAGCGATTTATTTCAACCGGAAAGGGATTTTCCGAAGCGGTATATCCCATCCCATCGTATAGAGGATTGCGTAGCGCACCCCAGGAATTTCCTCGATCCTCGGTCCACCGACCTGGTACAAAGATGGCGACGGGGTCTCGGAAACTATGAGGGATGGAAAGGTGGCGTTTGCAGAATGTCATAGAGGGTCATCGGTAGTTGCCACGGAACGAGTCATCCCCACCCCTTTCATACATTTTTTTTAAACTCCATACAACTTGTATGGACTTTGTAAGCCCCATAGCTCCTCAAGGGTGGCAGTTACCTGTACGGTCCCTTTGGGTGATAAAAGTTTCTCCCGGAGGTCCACCCCTTGGGACCGTCTCTTTCCCCCCACCTCCCCCCCTTTACACCCCCTCCATACAAAATCACACCTCGATGGCGATTTTGCACCTTTAAACGAGGGCGGTCGACCCGCCGCGGAGGGTCTCGAGGCCGGGGGGGCGAATGACGAGGAGGGGGGACAGGGGGGGATAGGGGAGCGCGCAGCGCGACCCGCCCCCCCGGCCCCCCTCCGAGGAATTTGCGACCCCGGACTCGAGGGCCGCAGCGGCGACAACGGTGGCCCGAGAGCCGCGAAAGTCCATCTCCTCGCCCTCCCCCTCACTCCCCCCTCCATACAAAATCACACCTAAAAGGGATTTTTCCACCCGCATAAGAGACGGCGGTCGACCCGTCGCGGAGCGAAGCGGAGCGACGGCAAGGGTCTACCGGAGCACCGAAAAAGCGAAAAGTTTGAGCCCCTCCCCCTCGGACCCCCTCAGTCGTAACTCGGAGACGGCGCGCCGAAGAGGGGTCGTGTTTGGGCTCATCGGAGACGTCTCGAAGAGATAAAAAATTTGAACCCCCCGCAACCCCCTCCGCCCGTAAAACGGAAACGGCTTGAAGCAACTGCTTCATGTTTGGGCTCATTTGAGACGTCTCGACGAGATAAAAAATTTGAACCCCCCTCCAACCCCCCCAGCTGTAGATCGAAAACGGCTTGAAACAACTGCTTCATGTTTGGGCTCATTTGAGACGTCTCGACGAGATAAAAAATTTGAACCCCCCTCCAACCCCCCCCCGGCTGTAAATCGGAAACGACTTGACGCAGCCGGGTCGTGTTTGGGCTCATCGGAGACGTCTCGGAAAGACAAATTTTTTAAAGCAGACCAAATTTCAAAATTTTACAATTTCGGTCTACTCAGTAGACCATGGTCAACGGTTACAGATAGACACTTCGTGTTGGGTATCATTTGAAAGGTCTCAACGAGGGTGACCTATTTAGACCTACGCCAACTCTCCCCCCCCCCTCCCCCCTTACTTACACCCAATTACAATTACGTCATTTATAATTATTCATTCTCGATTTACAAAACAAAGACCCAATACCCACACCTAAACAATTAATCATGGCAAAAGATAAGACAAATAAAACACACAGTACCACCCCCCCGCGGGCTGCAAGCCCGCGGAATCGAGCGACCCACTAGTTAATAAACTATAAAGCCGAAAACCCACTAATAGTATGACTGACAAAAATGTTCTCCCAGAAGGAGTAGTGGGGGGTTTCCCGTTTTTGGTGGGTCGCGTAGGGGGTCCCCCGGTGAGTTCCAGAAAAATCTGATATCTTCGGTATACCGTTCTGGTAAAAAGTTGGTTAGCGGTTCTCGGAAACGGTGAGGGATGGAAAGGTGGCGTTTGCGGAATGTCATAGGGGGTCAACGGCCGTTGCCACCGGATCACTCATCCCCACCCCTTTCATACATTTTTTTTAAACTCCATACAACTTTTTTGGACTCATCAAAGTTGAACGCCTCCTAAACCGTTGGGGATAGATGGGTGGCGTCTTCGGGGGGTGGCAGTTTCTCGCAGAGGTCCGAGTACCGGGACCCTTGTTCTCCCCCCACCTCCCCCCCTTCGCCCCCCCTCCATACAAAAATGGCCATTTTTTCGGAAAAACGGGAATATCTCCAAAACCATAGAGGATGCAAAGTAGGTGTCTATGGCGCGATTGTGTCCCTCTATGGGGTCCACCCCCCGGAATAATCGCCCTCCCCCCACTTCACCCCCTCGCCCCCCTATAAAGCCGAATCACCGCTGGCGGATTTTACGACTCATCGAATTGTACACCCGGAAGGAGCGGTGGGGGGTTTCCCGTTGGTGGCGGGTCGCGTAGGGGATTTCCCGGTGACTTCCAGAAAAATCCGATATCCTCGGTATACCGTCCTGGAAAAAAGTCGGTGAGTGGTCCTCGGAAACGGTGAGGAATAGAAAGATGGCGTTTGCGGAATGTCATAGGGGGTGATCGGCCATTACCAGCGGACCACTCATCCCCACCCCTTTCATACATTTTTTTTAAACTCCATACAACTTTTTTGAAATCTTCCAAGTGGAACGCCTCCTAAACCGTTGGGGATAGATGGGTGGCGTCTTCGGGGGGTGATCACCTATCGTGGTGGTCCAAGTACCGGGATAACTTTCATCCCCCCACCTCCCCCCCTTTGCCACCCCTCCATACAAAAATTGTCATTTTTTTGGAAAAACGGGAATATCTCCAAAACCATGCGGGATAGGTGGTCGGTCACTATGGCGGATAACCATCACCCCGCAGGGTCCACCCCCCGGGATGATCGCCCTCCCCCCACTCCACCCCATTCACCCCCCCTCCATACAAATTTATGGTTTTTCGGAAAAGCGATTTATTTCAACCGGAAGGGGATTTTCTAATGCGGTGTATCCCCTCCCATCGTATAGAGGATGGCGTAGCGCACCTCAGGAATTTCCTCGATCCTCGGTCCACCGACCTGGTAAGAAGTTGGTGAGTGGTCCTCGGAAACTGTGAGGGATGGAAAGGTGGCGTTTGCGGAATGTCATAGAGGGTCATCGGCCATTACCAGCGAACCGCTCATCCCCACCCCTTTCATACATTTTTTTTAAACTCCATACAACTTTTTTGAACTCATCAAAGTGGAACGTCTCCTAAACCGTTGGGGATAGATGGGTGGCGTCTTCCGGGGGTGGCAGTTTCTCACAGAGGTCCGAGAACCGGGACCCTTGTTCTCCCCCCACCTCGCCCCTTCGCCCCCCCTCCATACAAAAATGGCCATTTTTTTCGGAAGGATGGGAAAAACTCCAAAACCATAGAGGATAGGTGGTCGGTCTCTATGGCGGATAACCATCAGCCCGCGGGGTCCACCCCCCGGGATAATCGCCCTCCCCCCACTCCACCCCCTTCACCCCCTCTCCATACAAATTTATGGTCTTTCGGAAAAGCGATTTATTTCAACCGGAAAGGGATTTTCCGAAGCGGTATATCCCATCCCATCGTATAGAGGATGGCGTAGCGCACCCCAGGAATTTCCTCGATCCTCGGTCCACCGACCTGGTACAAAGATGGCGACGGGGTCTCGGAAACTATGAGGGATGGAAAGGTGGCGTTTGCGGAATGTCATAGAGGGTCATCGGTAGTTGCCACGGAACGAGTCATCCCCACCCCTTTCATACATTTTTTTTAAACTCCATACAACTTGTATGGCCTTTGTGAGCCCCATAGCTCCTCAACGGTGGCAGCTACCTGTACGGTCCCTTTGGGTGATAAAAGTTTCTCCCGGAGGTCCATCTCTCGGGATCATCACCCTCCCCCCACCTCCCCCCCTTTACACCCCCTTCATACAAAATCACACCTCAATGGCGATTTTGCACTTTTAAACGAGGGCGGTCGACCCGCCGCGGAGGGTCTCGAGGCCGGGGGTGCGAATGACGAGGAGGGGGGACAGGGGGGGATAGGGGAGCGCGCAGCGCGACCCGCCCCCCCGGCCCCCCTCCGAGGAATTTGCGACCCCCGGACTCGAGGGCCGCAGCGGCGGCAACGTTGGCCCCAGAGCCGCGAAAGTCCATCCCCTCGCCCTCCCCCTCACTCCCCCCTCCATACAAAATCACACCTAAAAGGGATTTTTCCACCAGCATAAGAGACGGCGGTCGACCCGTCGCGGAGCGAAGCGGAGCGACGGCAAGGGTCTACCGGGGCACCGAAAAAGCGAAAAGTTTGATCCCCTCCCCCTCGGACCCCCTCAGTCGTAACTCGGAGACGGCGCGCCGCAGAGGGGTCGTGTTTGGGCTCATCGGAGACGTCTCGAAGAGATAAAAAATTTAAACCCCCCTGCAACCCCCTCCGCCCGTAAAACGGAAACGGCTTGAAGCAACTGCTTCATGTTTGGGCTCATTTGAGATGTCTCGACGAGATAAAAAATTTGAACCCCCCTCCAACCCCCCCGGCTGTAGTTCGAAAACGGCTTGAAGCAACTGCTTCATGTTTGGGCTCATTTGAGACGTCTCCTCGAGATAAAAAATTTGAACCCCCCTCCAACCCCCCCGACTGTAAATCGAAAACGGCTTGAAGCAACTGCTTCATGTTTGGGCTCATTTGAAACGTCTCGACGAGATAAAAAATTTGAACCCCCCTCCAACCCCCCCGGCTGTAAATCGGAAACGACTTGACGCAGCCGGGTCATGTTTGGGCTCATCGGAGACGTCTCGGAAAGATGAATTTTTTTAAGTAGACAAAATTTCAAAATTTGACAATTTCGGTCTACTCAGTAGACCATGGCCAACGGTTACAGATAGACCCTTCGTGTTGGGTATCATTTGAAAGGTCTCAACGAGGGTAATCTATTGCCATCACACCCCCTCCCCCCTCCCCCCTTTCTTACCCCAATTTTTCACGATTTACAAAACGAAAGACCCAAAACCACACCAAAACAATTTATCATGGCAAAAGAATAGACAAAATACAACACACAACAACGCCCCCCCGCGGGCTGCAAGCCCGCGGAATCGAGCGACCCACTAGTTAATACACTATAAAGCCGAAAACCCACTAATAGTATGACACGAATTGTTCTCCCGGAAGGAGTAGTGGGGGAAATCCCTATTGTGGTGGGTCGCGTAGGGGTTTCCCCGGTGACCCCCAGAAAAGTCCGATATCCTCGGTATACCGTTCTGGTAAAAAGTCGGTTAGTGGTCCTCGGAAACGGTGAGGGATAGAAAGATGGCGTTTGCGGAATGTCATAGGGGGTCAATGGCCGTTGCCACCGGATCACTCATCCCCACCCCTTTCATACATTTTTTTTAAACTCCATACAACTTTTTTCGACTCTACAAAGTGGAACGCCTCCTAAACCGTTGGGGATAGAGGGGTGGCGTCTTCGGGGGGTGGCAGTTTCTCGCAGAGGTCCGAGTACCGGGACCCATGTTCTCCCCCCCACCTCCCCCCTTCGCCACCCCTCCATACAAAAAGTGGCAACTTGTACGAAAAAACGGGAACATCTCCAAAACCATGCGGGATAGGTGGTCGGTCACTATGGCGCGATTGTGTCCCTCGACGGGACGCTTCCTAAGAGCTATCCCGATTTTTGGGATTTTCATCCCTTCATCCCGATTTTTGCAAATTTTTGGTTTTTTTTAAAAACCGATTTTTTCGACCCACAAGGAGGCACCGGGGGGCGGTCCACCCTATGGCGTCGTATGGAGGGTGGCGTCGCGCACCCCAGAAATTTCTCTGATCTTCGATCCACCGATCTGGTAAAAAGTTGGCGACGGGATCTCGGAAACTGTGAGGGATGGAAAGGTGGCGTTTGCGGAATGTCATAGAGGGTCATCGGTAGTTGCCACCTGACCGCTCATCCCCACCCCTTTCATACATTTTTTTTAAACTCCATACAACCTGTATGGACTTTTCGATCCCCGTAGCTCCTCAACGGTGGCAGCTGCTCGCGCGGTCCCTTCGGGGGATAGAAGTTTCTCCCTGAGACCCGTCGGCCGGGAAGGTCACATTACCCCCACCTCCCCCCTTTTCACCCCCTCCATACAAAAAGTGGCAACTTATACGGAAAAAAACGGGAATATCTCCAAAACCATGCGGGATAGGAAGTTGGTCACTTTGGGGGGTGGCAGTTTCTCGCCGAGGTCCACCCCCCCGGGATAATCGCCCTCCCCTCACTCCACCCCTTCACCCCCTCTCCATACAAATTTATGGTCTTTCGGAAAAGCGATTTATTTCAATAGGAAGGGGATTTTCTAAAGCGGTAGATCCCATCCCATCGTATAGAGGATGGCGTAGCGCACCCCAGGAATTTCCTCGATCTTCGGTCCACCGACCTCGTACAAAGATGGCGACGGGATCTCGGAAACTATGAGGGATGGAAAGATGGCGTTTGCGGAATATCATAAGGGGTCATCGGTCATTACCAGCGGACCGCTCATCCCCACCCCTTTCATACATTTTTTTTAAACTTCATACAACTTGTATGGACTCTGTGAGCCCCGTAGCTCCTCAACGGTGGCAGCTACCTGTACGGTCCCTTTGGATGATAAAAGTTTCTCCCGGAGGTCCACCCCTTGGGACCGTCTCCCTCCCCCCACCTCCTCCCCTTTACACCCCCTTCATACAAAATCACACCTCGATGGCGATTTTGCACCTTTAAACGAGGGCGGTCGACCCGCCGCGGAGGGTCTCGAGGCCGGGGGTCGCAAATTCCTCGGAGGGGGGCCGGGGGGCGGGTCGCGCGGTGGCAGCTACCTGTACGGTCCCTTTGGATGATAAAAGTTTCTCCCGGAGGTCCACCCCTTGGGACCGTCTCCCTCCCCCCACCTCCTCCCCTTTACACCCCCTTCATACAAAATCACACCTCGATGGCGATTTTGCACCTTTAAACGAGGGCGGTCGACCCGCCGCGGAGGGTCTCGAGGCCGGGGGTGCGAATGACGAGGAGGGGGGACAGGGGGGATAGGGGAGCGCGCAGCGCGACCCGCCCCCCGGCCCCCCTCCGAGGAATTTGCGACCCCCGGACTCGAGGGCCGCAGCGGCGGCAACGTTGGCCCCAGAGCCGCGAAAGTCCATCCCCTCGCCCTCACCCTCACTCCCCCCTCCATACAAAATCACACCTAAAAGGGATTTTTCCACCCGCACAAGAGACGGCGGTCGACCCGTCGCGGAGCGAAGCGGAGCGACGGCAAGGGTCTACCGGGGCACCGAAAAAGCGAAAAGTTTGATCCCCTCCCCCTCGGACCCCCTCAGTCGTAACTCGGAGACGGCGCGCCGCAGAGGGGTCGTGTTTGGGCTCATCGGAGACGTCTCGAAGAGATAAAAAATTTGAACCCCCCTGCAACCCCCTCCGCCCGTAAAACGGAAACGGCTTGAAGCAACTGCTTCATGTTTGGGCTCATTTGAGACGTCTCGACGAGATAAAAAATTTGAACCCCCCTCCAACCCCCCCGGCTGTAATTAGAAAACGGCTTGAAGCAACTGCTTCGTGTTTGGGCTTATTGGAGACGTCTCGAAGAGATAAAAAATTTAAACCCCCCCCTCAAACCCCCCGGCTGTAAATCGGAAACGACTTGACGCAGCCGGGTCGTGTTTGGGCTCATTTGAGACGTCTCGACGAGATAAAAAATTTGAACCCCCCTCCAACCCCCCCGGCTGTAGTTCGAAAACGGCTTGAAGCAACTGCTTCATGTTTGGGCTCATTTGAGACGTCTCCTCGAGATAAAAAATTTGAACCCCCCTCCAACCCCCCCGGCTGTAAATCGGAAACGACTTGACACAGCCGGGTCGTGTATGGGCTCATCGGAGACGTCTCGGAAAGACAAATTTTTTAAAGCAGACCAAATTTTAAAATTTTACAATTTCGGTCTACTCAGTAGACCATGGTCAACGGTTACAGATAGACCCTTCGTGTTGGGTATCGTTTGAAAGGTCTCAACGAGGGTAATCTATTGCCATCACACCCCCTCCCCCTCCCCCCTTTCTTACCCCAATTTTTCACGATTTACAAAACGAAAGACCCAAAACCACACCAAAACAATTTATCATGGGAAAAGAATAGACAAAATACAACACACAACAACGCCCCCCCGCGGGCTGCAAGCCCGCGGAATCGAGCGACCCACTAGTTAATAAACTATAAAGCCGAAAACCCACTAATAGTATGACACGAATTGTTCTCCCGGAAGGAGTAGTGGGGGAAATCCCTATTGTGGTGGGTCGCGTAGGGGATTCCCAGGTGACCACCAGAAAAGTCCGATATCCTCGGTATACCGTTCTGGTAAAAAGTCGGTTAGCGGTTCTCGGAAACGGTGAGGGATGGAAAGGTGGCGTTTGCGGAATGTCATAGGGGGTCAATGGCCGTTGCCACCGGATCACTCATCCCCACCCCTTTCATACATTTTTTTTAAACTCCATACAACTTTTTTGGACTCATCAAAGTTGAACGCCTCCTAAACCGTTGGGGATAGAGGGGTGGCGTCTTCGGGGGGTGGCAGTTTCTCGCAGAGGTCCGAGTACCGGGACCCTTGTTCTCCCCCCACCTCCCCCCCTTCGCCCCCCCTCCATACAAAAATGGCCATTTTTTTCGGAAAAACGGGAATATCTCCAAAACCATAGAGGATGCAAAGTCGGTGTCTATGGCGCGATTGTGTCCCTCTGTGGGTCCACCCCCCCGAATAATCGCCCTCCCCCCACTTCACCCCCTCGCCCCCCTATAAAGCCGAATCACCGCTGGCGGATCTCATGACTCATCGAATTGTTTAGCCGGAAGGAGCGGTGGGGGGTTTCCCTTTTGTGGTGGGTCGCGTAGGGGGTTTCCCGCTGTGTTCCAGAAAAATCCGATATCCTCGGTGTACCGTTCTGGTAAAAAGTTGGCGACGAGATCTCGAAAAGTATGAGTCGCAGAGGGATGGGGTTTGCGAAATGTCATAGAGGGTCATCGGCCATTACCAGCGGACCACTCATCCCCACCCCTTTCATACATTTTTTTTAAACTCCATACAACTTTTTTGGATTCATCCAAGTTTAATATCGCCTAAACCGTTGGGGATAGATGGGTGGCGTCTTCGGGGGGTGGCAGTTTCTCACCGAGGTCCAAGTACCGGGACAAGTTTCATCCCCCCACCTCCCCCCCTTCGCCCCCTCTCCATACAAAAAGTGGCAACTTATTCGGAAAAACGGGAATATCTCCAAAACCATGCGGGATAGAGTCGGTGTCTATGGCGGATAACCATCACCCCGCGGGTTTCACCACCCGGGATAGTCGCCCTCCCCCCACTTCACCCCATTCACCCCCCCTCCATACAAATTTATGGTTTTTCGGAAAAGCGATTTATTTCAACTGGAAGGGGATTTTTCGAAGCGGTGTATCCCTTCCCATCGTATAGAGGATGGCGTAGCGCAACCCAGGAAATTTATCGATCCTCGGTCCACCGACCTGGTACAAAGATGGCGACGGGATCTCGGAAACTATGGGGGATGGAAAGATGGCGTTTGCGGAATATCATAGAGGGTGATCGGTAGTTGCCACCTGACCATTCATCCCCACCCCTTCCATACATTTTTTTAAACTCCATACAACTTGTATGGACTTTCCGATCCCCGTAGCTCCTCAACGGCGGCAGCTGGCTGTACGGTCTCTTTGGGGGGTGGGAATTTCTCCTGGAGGTCCACCCTCCAGGAGCGTCGCCGTCCCTCCATCTCCCCCCCTTCACCCCCCTCCATACAAAATTCTGGTTTTTCGGAAAAGCGATTTATTTCAACCGGAAGGAGATTTTCTAAAGCGGTAGATCCTATCCCATCCTGTAGAGGATGGCGTAGCGCACCCCAGGAATTTCCTCGATCCTCGGTCTATCGACCTGGTACAAAGATGGCGACGGGATCTCGAAAAGTATGAGGAATAGAAAGATGGCGTTTGCGGAATGTCACAGAGGGTCATCGGCCATTACCACTTGACCACTCATCCCCACCCCTTTCATACATTTTTTTTAAACTCCATACAACTTTTTTGGACTCATCCAAGTGGAACGCCTCCTAAACCGTTGGGGATAGAGGGGCGGTCTCTTCGGGGGGTGGCAGTTTCTCGCAGAGGTCCAAGTACCGGGACCGTTGTTCTCCCCCCACCTCCCCCCCTTCGTCCCCCCTCCATACAAAAGTGGCAACTTATACGGAAAAACGGGAATATCTCCAAAACCATGCGGGATAGAAAGTCGGTGTCTATGGCGGATAACCATCACCCCGCGGGATCCACCCCCAGGGTTAATCGCTCTCCCCACACTTCTCCCCCTTCACACAAATTTATGGTCTTTCGGAAAAGCGATTTATTTCAACTGGAAGGAGATTTTCTAAAGCGGTAGATCCCATCCCATCGTATAGAGGATGGCCGAGCGCACCCCAGGAAATTCCTCGATCCTCGGTCTACCGACCTGGTACACAGATTGCGACGGGATCTCGGAAACTATGGGGGATAGAGAGATGGCGTTTGCGGAATGTCATAGAGGGTCATCGGTAGTTGCCACGGAATGAGTCATCCCCACCCCTTTCATACATTTTTTTTTAAACTCCATACAATTTGTATGGACTTTCCGATCCACGTAGCTCCTCAACGGTGGCAGCTGTCTGTACGATACCTTTGGTGTATGAAAGTTTCAAGCGATCTAGAAATTCACATTGTTGGACATTTTTTTAATATCTCGGGAACAGTGCGTCACAGACCACCCGTGTTTGTGCTCATTGAGAGGTCTCGGGGAGACGAATTTTTTAGTTAAGGCCATTCTTTTTTTAGTAATAACTCAATAACAGTGCATCGAAGACCAACTGTGTCGGTACTCATTTAAAAGATCTCGGAGAGACGAATATTTGTGAGTCGAAATTTAAATTTTTGCACACTTTTGAAAATATCTCAGAAACGGTGCGTCGTAGACCATCCGTGTTTGTACTCATTTAAGAGGTCTCGGGGAGACGAATTTTTTAGTTAAGGCCATTCTTTTTTTAGTAATAACTCAATAACAGTGCATCGAAGACCCCCTGTGTCGGTACTCATTTAAAAGGTCTCGGAGAGACGAATATTTGTGAGTCGAAATTTACATTTTTGCACACTTTTGAAAATATCTCAGAAACGGTGCGTCGTAGACCATCCGTGTTTGTACTCATTTAAGAGGTATCGGGGAGACGAATTTTTTAGTTAAGGCGATTTTTTTTTATTAGTAATAATAACAGTGCATCGAAAACCCCCCCTGTGTCGGTACTCATTTAAAAGGTCTCGGAGAGACGAATATTTGTGAGTCGAAATTTACATTTTTGCACATTTTTGAAAATATCTCAGAAACGGTGCGTTGTAGACCATCCGTGTTTGTACTCATTTAAGAAGTCTCGGGGAGACGAATATGAAAATTCATCTTCTCAGACTTTTTCTATAATAAAATAAGTATCAATAACGGTGCGGACTGAAATTCCCATATTTAAGTAAATAATACTATTTTAAAATATCTTAAACGGATTTCTTGACAAACATATCGGGCGATCGGGCGTTAGTTTTTTTTTTTTTTTTTTTCAATTTTATATCATCTCATCACTCACAGGAACAGTACCTACTTTTTTTTTTAGGTGAAAGGTGCCTATACCCTTTCCTATATCTAATAAAAGTATACTTATGAAAAATTTCATGATGATCGGTTTAGCAGTTAGACTGACATACAAAGTTAATTACTTTTTACATTTATAATATTGGTACCTAATAGTAAAATAAGTACCTTTGTATGAATTTAGAGCGGAGTAAAATTTAAGGAGAAATATTTTTCATAATAAAGATTAACACGTTCTTTATGAATGAAATTAAAAATACATGTTGAAATAGTGATTGTTCAGTATAACAAGACATGGTGAATGCAGTTTGAAACTTAGTGAATTTTCTATTGTTGTGTTTTATAAAAGTACGAAAACAACTTATCTAGATATTTTTAATAATATCTAATAAAGATCAACATACAAAAAGAAAAAAAAAAGGCAATAAAAAAATATGTATAGGTAACAATAAGACTCTAGGGTAGTTATCACTGGACAATAAGCTCCTAATCTACAAGGCTGTCATAAAACCAGTTTAGACCTATGGGATTCAGTTATTGGAAACCTGCAGCGATTCCATCCAATGTAAATAGAATTCAAAGAGTTTAGAAAATTAAATCCTCAAGCAAATTAGTAATGCACCCTGGTTCATTAGAAACAATGAAATACATGAATACCTAAACGTGCCAATAGTTGAGGAGAAATAAAGGCATTCTTAAGAAAATATTGTACAATAATAAAATTAAATAAAAATCACATTTTATAAGGGAATTTTTTATTTAATTTAAACACATATAAGTAATCATAATATTTTTTATGAAAGGTTCGCTGTGGTCTTAGACTGCATAGTTCGATCGATCAGACTTTGTGAATTTTTTGTCCAGTTGGTTAAGTTATTCCATTGTAGCATTCATAACTGATTAAGTTACTGATGAAATATACTGGAACGCCTGTTGAAAATTTTGCCTATGAACATTGATTATAACTCTTTCCAACTTATGTAGAATTGTAAAACAATACTTTCTGCACATATACTAAAAAAAAAAAAACAAAATATAAGTATTCATTAAGTTCGATTATATAAAATAATATTCATATTACATACATACATAAATTATATATTTTTGATCATATTATATAGGTACTCTGTCAGATAAAATAAACGATAGAATAGAGAGCAATCCAATAAAGATTACAAAGATATCCATGTAATACATTTTCTTACATGAATCAATTAACAACAAAATAGATATCTATCTATAAACGAATATTTTGTAAATAAAATCTTTATATTTAATTTTTCTTTAACTAGCTGCTGCCCGCGACTTCGCCCGCGTAAGTTTGTAAATTATATACTAAAATCTTGGGTCCTCGAGAACTACTTTATCCATTGATGAAAACATCTTGAAAATCGGTGAAGTAATTTTTGAGTTTATTGCGAAGACAGACAGTTTATTGCGCGACGGAAAATTTTGTTTTATATTATAATAAAATAATATGTATAAGGATGAATGATGAATTCAAAGAATTATTGCAAAACAAATAAATAGGTTAAATAACTACATAACTTTTTCACTTACACACCCACATAATTGTTTATTTACGTTTATTAAAAATACAAATACATTTACATTTAGCTTAGCATTTAACAAAGGGCAAATATAGAAGACAATCAAGATAATGACAGTTGTCACTTGTCACTTTGTCAGTCATCAATCATCAATCACCACAAACTTAGTGAGACCTGGTTACAAATATTTTTCGTCCTATATTTTAAAAAGAATGGTGAAATACTTATGATATTTTTTTATAATTGTTTATAATTAAATAGAAAAGAGAAAAACAGAAACTTATTTTATAGATAAATATTTCCAAACATTTGTTTGTCTAAATTACATTTGTCAAAATAGATTCACTTGAACGCTTTCGAATGCGTTCAAAATAAAATAAAACATTTTAAATTACTATATTTGTAATTATTTTTATTTAAATTATAACAAAACAACTAAAAATAAATTTATTTATATATTAAAAATAAACCTGTCATTACATTAAATACTTTTTAAAAACGTAACGAAATTACTGGCCGGCAACAACACCTCTATCGCCATAGAATAATCTAGATGGTCACGATAGCTACTAGCGCCACCCCCACCCTGACGTTTTTCTTTTGTTTAATTTAACGTTGGTCGTTGTCCGGTGTTAAATTTCAGTGTTTGTTTGTGAAAAGAAAAAAGAAAAATATGCAGCAAATTAATTGTGTCGCCGTTGGTAAGTGATTAAATTTAAGTAATTATTAATAAATATAATACTACATTAATATATTCATAATAATATACATTATTTTTAACAAAACAATCAATTTCATAATTTTACAATGAAGCGTCATTTTATATAGTTCCCAAATTCAATATCAAATCATTATTATAACTTCAATTGTATATTAATAAAATAAAAAAAGGAAAAATAAATGAGTATATTAATGTAGTCATACAATAATATAGCAATAAAATTGGAAATATAATCAATTATTATGTATTAAAATATGTTACCTACACTGACGCCGCAAATGACGCCACCATTTTGATTGCAATTTACTATGTCCTTACAACAAAATTCTCTCAACTAAATAAATATTTTATAACTATAATTGTCCACGACTTCATCCACGTTGAAAAATGAAAAATATAATGCTTGATCTCTTGTAGCTATAATATTTTAGCCAGTCGTTAAGTTCTTTGTTTTATTTTAGATTATCCTTCAGAAATAATATTTTTTTTTAATGAAAGTTATACTTATATATCCTTTCTTATATCTCTGACAACATGTAATTATAATTTCATATTCATATGTTAAGTATATCATTATGACAGACAGACAGACAGTTATTTTTAACATTTATAATATTATTATTACTAGCTGGTGCCCGCGACTTCGTCTGCGTTGAACGATGAAAGGTACTCAGTCCTTTCAGGTCTCCCATACAACATGTATGCAAAATTTCATGGTGGTCAGTAGTTTTTGCGTGAAAACATAACAAACAAAAAAACAAATTCTATTCACATTTTTTTTATATTAGTAAGGATAGTTTAGTATGGATGGTATGGATTGTTTTAATATGATTTAGATGCAGAAAATACTTATTATTATTATTTTCGAAACGATAAACTCCAAATTTTTAATTTAAATTATTAGAAGCTAAAAAATTCAAAATCAATTATTATTATTTTCGAAACGATAAACTTCAAATTTTTAATTTAAATTATTAGAAGCTAAAAAATTCAAAATCAATGTTCTATACACAAAGCTTACATATTTATCTATCTTCTATGCATACACAAAGTTTTTTTTTTCTTATATTAGTAGCTGTTACCTAATTTTATGACTAATTTTAATTTAAAAGAAGGCCAAGGAAAATTTACTAAGAAAACAAAATTTAGGATTTTCAAATTGTTATTTATTATACAATATATTTTCTCTCTGTATAATATATGTTTACTTATTTGTGGAAAATGTTGTTGATAGCACTATTATCCTTATTTAACAATAATAAAGCCTTTATGTATATTTATCTATTTTCTAATTTACTATACATTGTGTATAAGAACCGGCGGATCAGTAAGTTGAAGTGGCAGTGGGCAAAGGATATAGTACAAAGAGCCAACGGCCACTGGGGCCAGAAGGTTTTCGAGTGGAAGCCATGGACCAGCAAACACAGTGTAGGACGTTCACTCACAACCTAATAAAGGTTGTGGGTCAGCGGCGGATCCAGACTGCTTCTGACCGGTCCTATTGGAAAGTTTTTGGGGAGGCCTACGTCCAGCAGTGGACGTCCTGAGGTTGAGATGATGATTCATTGTGTAGTTGTTTGTTGTTTCATAAAATACAATAAATAAATAAATAAATACAAAAATGGTAATTACAAAAAAAGTTTTAGACAAGTAATTATTGCAGTGAATTTAGTTTTATTCATGTTAACACTTTATAGTTTTTTAAAATTTAAATTAACAGAGTTGATAAGTAAATTTTAAAAAAATCACAGTAAAAACTTCTTTCACCAACTACAAGTAAAGTGTTGATTAGTTACTTTTAGAATTTTTTTTATGTTTTATTAAATTATGCACTCGGTTTAGTGCATCTTTTTATTTATTTTTATGTTAAGGTCGACAGACAGGCTGACGATCCACTTGATGGTAGGTGGCTACCGTCGCCTATAACACAAGCAACGCCATAAGTGCTACAAATGCGCTGCCGACCGTAGAAGGATAAAGGAGGGATGGGGTAATGAGCTCTGGCATCCCTTACTCACTCACCGAAACATAACAGCACATATGCTGTTATTTCACGGTGGTATTCTGTAAGTGGGTGTTACTGCCGCCAGACGGGTTGCCCAAATGACTGCGAAACGCAGTATGCCCTACCACTACTTTTCAAATCCAGACCAGTCAATTTTGAAAATTATATTAAAATTTCCAAAATTGAACCCGCCGGGAATCGAACCCGGAGCTCCTGAGATGTTAAGCAAACACTCTTGCCACTGGTCCGACGGGCTCGTCAATTTTCTTTTTAATGTTTGGGACTTTTACCGTATAAACAAAGGTATATCAGCTAAATTTTATTATTTCCAGTGACAGGTAACTTTAAATGACGGTTAGCCTACTTGACAGATGGTGAAAGAGGCATTAAGCCAAAGAGAATCAATTCTTATCTTGTAACTTCCCTACCTCTGGCAATTTTAATTTTAGCAAAAAAAAATTATATATATAAAATGTTTAATTTAAAACTAAATTCCCTACAATATTTGTTTAAATCTTTTTTATCTCTTACGATTTTTGAACAATTTAAAGAGAATTTATCAATCCTTTTACAAGCTTGATCTGAAAATATTATATTATATAATAAACACTATACATTTAAAAGATCCCATAAAGCACTCAAATTTTGATTTAATAGTAAATTTTCCTAGATTAAAAAGTTTTTTTACTACTTTAATAACTATACAATATATGTTTAAATACCAAGTACCATTCTTAACATTAAAAAAAATACATTTCTAATGTTATTATATTATTTTTTGTTATATATTACAAGAATATAATAGAATTTTTTTTAAATTTATTTTTTAATTTAATTTAATTAATTTAATACACTATAAAACCCAAAGACCACTCACGTCTGACACGAACTCTTTTCCCAGAAGGAATAGTGGGGGAATTCCCCTGTTTTTTTTTATTAATATATTATTAAATTAATCACACATAGTAACAATAAAATTTTGAATATTAATAAACTCACTTTAAATTTTGATATATAAACAATCATGCACACCCACACCCACACCCACCCACCCACACCCACACCCACACACACACACACACACACACACACACACACACACACACACACACACACACACACACACACAAACGCACACAGAGACACGTGCACACACACACAGTATTTGTCAGTATTTAAGAATGAGCTAATAAAACAGTAACAATAAATTATCACACACACACAAACAATACTTAATCAGTATTTAATAATAAGCTAATAAAAAATTGTCTATTAATAAATGAAGACGTGAGTGGATGAAGGTAATATGTCCATATGAATAATTACATACCTTAAGATCGTCGATTTAAGATATTTTTTTGGAAAAAAAAAGTTTAAAAGTGTTATGTAAGGTTAACCTTAAAAAGCAAAAAGTGCAGAAAAGTTTACTTTTGTTAATGGAAGAGGGAGCTATGTATGACTTTTTTTAATTAAATAATAAAAATGTTTACTTGCTATAATACCATTAATATTTTAGGTTGTTTACACAACTTTGCATCATAATTTAGTAGAAAAATCATCTCTCTCTCTCATCTCAAAAATTAAAAGTAAAACTTTAACTTCAAAATTGGAATTATGTGACATATCACTTTCATCCCTACTCACGTCTTCAAATGTAAAGTATTCACTTTAAATGTTGATATATGCATTCATACACACACACATACCAACATAGTATTTAAGTCAGTATTTAAAAAAATGAGCTAATAAAAATTAGTAACAATAAAAATTTTGATATTAACTAGTGGGTGTCCGCGACTTCGTCTCCGACCAATTTTTTTTTTTTAATACAAATCATTCTCGTATCCCCTTGAACACACACAAAAAATTTAATCAAAATCGGTCCAGCCGTTTAGGAGTTCAGTGACATACACACGCACAGAAGAATATATATATATATTCTTATTTTAAATATTATTAATATATAATATCACCCATACACACGTACGATGTTAAAATTTAAGGCGTGAAAAAATAATAGACAGAGTTACTTTCACATTTATAATATTAGTAAAGTAAATAAAATAATGAATTATTGTTAAATTATTAATTGCTATATGACTTAT
The DNA here is from genome assembly GCA_945859745.1 of Synanthedon formicaeformis. Lineage (NCBI taxonomy): Eukaryota > Metazoa > Arthropoda > Insecta > Lepidoptera > Sesiidae > Synanthedon > Synanthedon formicaeformis. The sequence goes on from OX243957.1 coordinate 4,838,765, forward strand.
TTTACAAAAAAATTATATTATTTAATAATACTACTTGCAAGTGATTTATTACACGTTACTATTTCAAAAAACATAACAAAATAATTGTTACATACGAATTATATATATATATTTTTTTTAATACAATTGACAGAGTATAGTCTACATTTTTTTTAAGAATGACCTATTAATCCAAGTTTTAATATTTTTTATTTCCATAGCTTTTATCATAATCTGAAATATTTTTTCTTTAATTTTTTTTTTCATTACCCAGGTTCTTTTAACCAGGGTCAACTCAGAGGTAATAATTCTCAATGCGTAGCTATGTCAGCGTGTGCCTCGATCTATTCAACAATTAAAAATAGACGTATTTTCTCCAGAGAAAATATCGATATTATATTAGAAAGCGGCGACGCTTTATATTTGAAATTAAGACCACCAGGTATACCTCATGCAAACGCGTTATTGTTTCCGGGAGAATTGCCTTCGGAAATTGAAGTAGGGAACCATTTGGCACAAATCCAAAATATGGACGGCGATAACTGGATTACGAATGGGGTTTTTCCAGATAGCAATCTGGATAACTTCATGGTTAGATTAAATGAATTCATAGATATATTAAACTCGCGCGTTTTTAATAATAACAATAATGATTTAACAGATAGCTATTTGTTCACGGGAAATGGTTACACTATTTCATTCTGGAAAAGCGACAACAAGTTTTTCCTTTTTAATAGTCACGCAGTCGATCACACCAATAGATATAATAATAATTACGAATTAAATAAAGCGCGTTTGTTTCGTTTCGACAGTTTAGATATTCTCGCTAATTTAATTTTGTCGACTACATCGCAGAGCGGCTCTCAGTATAGCATTAATAGATTAGTTTTTATACGCGAATTGCCCTTATTTACGATACAACCTTCCGTTGTAATCGATCCTTTGGACATAGATGTAGTACGCGAATTGTCCTTAACGATACAACCTTCCGTTGTAATCGATCCTATGGACATAGATGTAGAACAGCAAATAGCTATGTACACACCTGTTGTCGTTTTAAAAGACTTATTCCAAATTAAGCCGTCTCTGAAAACGGATCTAACATTTAATAATCTTAGAGTAGCGGATCCGTTTAATTTACTTAATCCAATTAGCATTACAGATATAGATATAGAAGAACAAATAGCCATGTACGCGCCGGTTGTCGTTTTAAAAGACTTATTCCAAATTAAGCCGTCTCTAAAAACGGATCTAACATTTAATAATCTTAGAGTAGCTGATCCGTTTAATTTACTTAATCCAGTTAGCGTCCAAGATCAAAATTGTATTCCAAAAAAACGAGGCCGGCCTATCAAAAAGAAAAGGGGACGGAAAGCTACATCCGAAAATAGTAATTTTAAAGCAGTAAAGAAATATACTCAGAGAAATCCACAGGCACATAGAGACGCAGTAAAAAAATACCTAGAACAAAACAATTTAGTTAACGTCCAAGATCGAAATTGTATTCCAAATAAAATAGGCCGGCCTATTAAAAAGAAAACGGGACCGAAAGTTACTATCGAAAATAGTCATTTAAAAGCGGTAAACAAATACAGACAAAAAAATCCACAAATAAATAGAGACGCAGTAAAAAAATACCTACAACACAATCCACAAGCAAACAAAATCGCAGTTGCAAAATACACAGCTTCCAACCCCCAGGTTAATAAAAATGCGGTTATCAAATACACATCTTCTAGCCGTAAAATAGACGTAGAATTGCGTAACATAAATTTAATAGCTCAACTGTCACACAAAGGGTTAAATAAAGTTAGATTATTTACCCTGAAACAAACTTCACTGTTAGCGGAAAACGTGCATAGATGTCGTCACTGTAACGCTCCTCTATTCCTTGAAGAGAAAAAGCGGGCCAAGTGGTGTTGCGGAGAAGGTGCTTACAACGTTCACCGTTATGCCCCACTAACTAATAATTTTTATCACGATCACTCTTTTCTTGCACACCCTCGAGCTTACAATAACTTATTCGCTTTTAGCGCATTGGGGGTTTCGCACGGGTTCCAGCACCCCGATAGCGGTATTTATTTTCTTAAAATCCAAGGCCGCACTTATCATCGCGTTTTCGACCTGTCATACGCGGAGAGTACAAATCCGATCGGATTGTACATCCACGACAGACAGGAGCGCGAAAGACTAGCCGAGGGTTTAAAATTAGAAATTACAGTAATACGAGCTATATTAGATTTTCTTCACCAAGTGAATCCACTTATAAAATGTTTCGAAAGATTGAGTAACGAACCGTCAGATAACGCACATTTGATTTTTGAACCCACATCTCGCCGTACCCACGGCAACATCTTAGGAGATTTGCCGATGGGTACGGAAGTAGCGGCCATCATTAACACTGAAAGGGAGCCTTATGCTCCCCGAAGTATTGCCATTTGGAAGAAAGGTAACAGCAGACCTCACCAAGTAGACATTTTGCATCCTCTCTACGAGAGTTTTCAATTTCCATTGTTATACCCCCAAGGCAACCCTGGTTGGTATCCTAATAAACAGGACAACCACGGGAATAAATTGACTCAAAGTAAATATGTGCGTTGTCTATTATTATCAGAATCACGATTTTCACAATTAGGTAAATTATCCGAAGAATGGTTGGTCGATATGTTTTGTAGAATTTCCGAAGAGAGGTTGCGATTCGTGAGTAACATGCAAAAAAAGCCCACCAGCGATGCCCCACGGACAGCTCAACTATCGGAAGTAGTAGAAGTTGCGAATATAAATCGCGAAAATGTAAATCGCGAAAATTTAAATCGCGAAAATATAAATCGCGAAAATATAAATAACGAAGATATACATCCCGAATTAGCTCGAGACGAAACTATTCAAGGAGAGGGCGTTGTAGCGGGACGCGTTTACCTGCCGAATACTTTTACTGGTGGACCGCGGTACATGAAAACCAGATATATGGACTCAATGGCGGTAGTCTGTCGCATGGGTCCACCGTCTTTTTTTATAACGATGACATGCAATCCAAAGTGGACCGAAATAAAAGAGTCGACTCTCCCCGGTTGCACTCCAGATCCACTTATTTGTGCTAGAGTATTTAATATTAAATTATATGAACTTCTTAAAGATCTCCGTTCCGGTTTTTGGTTCGGAAAACGTGCATACTTAATGCACGTTATTGAATTTCAAAAACGCGGTCTTCCGCATGCGCACATTTGCCTCCGAATTGAAGGAGGCGGTCCCAATACTAATATTGAAATAGATAAATTTGTCAGAGCCGATATTCCAAAAGAAGACGAAGCACAGGGGAAACTTCGCAAATTAGTTTTAACTCATATGATTCACGGCCCTTGTGGTGATTCGGGCCGCACTACTTTACCTTGTTGGGACGCCGGAAAACGGAAATGTGCCAAATACTTTCCAAAAGTTGAAACGCAGGTGACTTACACAGATCAAAAAGGCTATATACACTTACGTCGCGACGCCAAAAATTCGGGTACCGTTAAATATTACACAAGAGATATAGCCGTCAATGATCTGTGGGTAGTCCCATACAACGCTGCTCTTTTACTGAAGTACGATTGCCATATTAACGTACAACCGACGTCGCAAATCGGTATTGTAAAATACCTTTTTAAATATATCACAAAGGGTCAAGACGAATCTAGGGTTGCTCTGGTTCCGGAAGAACATTTAAACAACGAGATCGAACAGTATGTCACTAAACGGTACATAGGGTCCTGCGATGCAGCTTGGCGAATTTTAGAGTTCGATATAACATCCCGCGAACCTAACGTCAAACAGCTCTCTGTACACCTTGAAGGTCAACAAACCGTTATCTTTCAAGCGGGCACAGAAGACGCAGTAGCGCGACAAAACCGTACGTCCGATCTTTTAACGTACTTCTGCCGTCCGTCAGGCGAAGAATTCGAAAACTTGACCTATTTAGATTTCTTTGAGAGGTATATGGTTCATCCGTCATATCCGTCGGTGAAAAGGGTGGAAATAATAAAACTAAGTAACGGACGTTATATAACACGACGACAGAAAGGCGAACTTGTAACACGTATGTTTTGGGTACAACCGAATAGGAGCGAACAATTTTATTTGCGATTACTTTTAGCTTCTCATCCGTGCCGTAGTTACGCCGATCTTATACGTCTAGGAGGTGCCGATTGCACGACTTTTCAAGACGCCGCGAAAGCTGTGGGCATCGCTGATGACAATAGCGAGTACAGACAATGTATGCAGGAAGCGAGCGGGTTCATGACCGGTTCGCGACTGCGTAGATTCTTTGTACTTCTCGCAACAACCGGCGCCCCGGTAGCTTCACTCTGGGACGTTTTCAAAAATGTTCTCAGCGAGGATTTCTTACAACGATGTCCGGACGACGTTGAAGAATCCCACCGATTGGCTTTAGTTCAAATTGACAGGTTGTTGCGTAAACATAGTTCTTGTCTCCGAAATCATGGCTTACCCGATGCGACCGATGACACGACAGAATTAGGGCGAGAGCGGTTAGAGTACGACGCGAACAGTTCGCGAGAATTCGTCAATGAATGGTTACCTCGGTTGTCAGACGATCAACGTGCTGTATACACATACATTGACCGAATGATTAGGGACAACGGTTATCGCGAATCAAACTCGAACGCCATATTCGTCGATGGACCCGCGGGATCGGGTAAAACTCTTCTTTTAAATTTAATAACGGCACATATTCGCGGTAATTTAAACGGTATTGTGTTGTGCACGGCGAGTTCAGGTATTGCGGCTCAAAATTACGTAGGCGGTACAACTGCACATAGCATGTTCAAATTTCCCTTAGATCCAGTTGACGATACGGGCTATTGGTATCTTACTACCGGTTCGCAACGTGCCGAGCTCATATCTAAATCTGATTTAATAATTTACGATGAGGCTCCAATGGCACACAAATTTTTAATTCATTTGTTAGACCGATCTTTGCGCGATTTAATGCATATCGATAGATTATTTGGAGGCAAACTTATCATTTTTGCTGGCGACTTTCGCCAAATTCCCCCAGTAATTCCAGGAGCTAAATGTCCATCTGACGTTATTAATTGCTCTATAAAATCTTCTCCCCTTTGGCAACAATTAAAAACATTTCCTTTGGCAACGGCACATAGAAGTAGAAACGATCCACAATTTACAGACTTTTTACTTAATTTAGGCTCCAATAATTTACCATCTAAAGATGTCGTAGACTTGTCTATGATATCTCATGTCACTAAATTAGATGACCTTGTAGATTTTGTTTTTCCAAATTCAATTTTGCCCGACAGTGACATGTGCGCATCACGCACTATTCTTTCGACCCATCATGTAGGTGTTAACGAATTTAATGATAAAATATTATCTCGCGTTCCGGGTGATATGTTACACTTTTTTTCATTAGACAGTGCCGTTGCCGACGACGTCGACTCATTCTTCATTGGTCCAGATATTTTGAATAAAATGACTCCACCTAACGTCCCTCCGCACGATTTAAAGCTTAAAATAAACTCTGTCTGTATGATTATGCGTAATCTTAGCTTCTCCGATAAACTGCTGAATGGAACCAAAGTGATCGTTGTAAATACCTCCGCTCGGGCTATTACCGTCCGCAAACCGCTATCCGATGAACTCTTTTTCGTTCCCCGAATTACCTTTAAAACACAGATAGCTTTTTCTTCACCAATCGAGATGACCCGACGCCAGTTCCCGCTTCAAGTCAGCTATTCTATGACCGTTCATAAGAGTCAAGGGCAAACCATCGATCGCGTAGGTGTCGATTTGCGTGCCGACGTATTCAGTCACGGGCAATTGTACGTAGCTTTGGGACGTGTACGGGATTTACAATCTATAAAAATATTGATCACAACAGACAGAGTGCGCGATGGTGGTAAACCGTACACGAATAACGTAGTTTACCCAGAATTGTTAACTTGAACCTCTCGGCAGACAAACATGACAGACAACATTCCACTTCTTGCTAAATTTGTTCTAGACGTCTCGCACACAAGGAATATAAACACTGGCAACGACAGAGAGATCATGTGGAGGAAACATAGAACACTTAACACATTATTGAACACATTTTCTTCCAAATTTTAATTCTACGTCTATCAAACATAGTTAGGCACATTTTCGTAGGCAATTTCGTAATCATTTGGACCGTTGACGTGGCTGACATTGGGAATTTTTTTATTATTTTTAGGTGCTTCAATTAGTATAGCGTTAGTAATTGTTGTTGTGTTATACGAACACTGTTAATATTGTTTACCATAAGGACGTACTGTCGTGGGGGTGATTTTTGTAGATTCCAAATTATATAATAAAGTCATATAAGAAAATGTCTTTTCGATTATAAAATCATGACTTTCGATATAGACATTTTCGAGCATTAAATTGCATCAGTATATCAACGTAAATTAACTTCGTGCATTTATTGTTACTTGATTAGTATGCAATATATTCGAGAAAGTTCTTGTGGAACGAATGTCTCACAAATTTTGATTTGAATTTGTAATATTGATAATTGCATGCGTAAGGAATTTACGTTTTGAAATAAACTATTGCACCCAATCGATGCTTTGCTCATTCAACGACATGGGACCATTACGAGCGAACGTGTAGACGCTCAATCGGTTCGCCTGTCTTTAACCCTTGTTCGAGTTGCGAGACATTTTCCGTGAGGCGATTTGCTTCCGAACTACGAGTGGCGAAAGAGTTTTTCGATAGAGGAATTTGTTGCATTTCAGAATCAGAACACGCATGTCACAACAGGTAAGATTGACCACATTTTTGATTTTGTACATATTATCAGGGATTGGACTCGAGAACTACAAAAACGAAATACAATACATAGTTCTTTTATTAGAAATCTCACACGAGTTATATTACTTTTGTAAAAAAATATCATTATTTTGATAGTGATTGTTAAATAAACCTTGCGACCTTCTACTAAATAAAATTTATTCCAACAAATACCGATACGTCGCTCACGGAAACCGTTTAAATCTTGACGTTGTTGAATTTAGGGCATAGTCAACGTATTGTGGCTGCACGATCTCAACTTAACCTCTCTATTGTAAATAGAGTGTATCAACGTTATCGAGAAACTGGTATGTTTATTCGCTGCCCAGAATCTGATAGATATCGAGTCACGTCTAAGCAAGATGATCAATATATTGTCAGTTTCTTTAAGAAATCGTCACTAACTTTATTCAAGAGCAGCAGCGATTTCGTGAGGTTCGAGAATTAACTGCGAGCGATTCTACCATTAGAAAGAGATCAGCGAAGCGTGGCCTGAAAATTTGTAAAACCAATTAAGGGCCCAATGTTTTTTGATCTGAATCTCGCTAACAATCATTGAATGGATCACGTTACATCGAAGAGTGTCTGGAGTCTCATGTACATGCATGTCCTATGCACGTTTTATTGGCGAAGAGTTCATTTTTATGTAGACCAATGACAGAGTTCCATACTGGAGGCATTGTAAATGAAATACTTGTCTGAAGTCGGTATTACGGTTATGGGCTGATCAGCAGAAAGCCCTGATATGAATCTCATAGAACACCTATGGGATGAATGGAAGAGACGAGTTAGAACATGTGATCCGACTCCGAAAAGGATCGGCCAAATTAAAACAATTATACAGGAAGATTGACACAACATCCCACAACATAACTTTGTGACTCTCATCTGTTCCATGAAGAACCACATGAAAGCATTAAAGCCCGGCAAGAAAATTAAATTAACTTTTTTAAACATTTTTAAATTATGTTAAAATTAACATTTTAAACAACTTCAAAATTACGTTATAAAATAACAAAAAATACATGAACTCTATCATCTTACAATAAAAGTCTTTATATAAATTATCTTTCTATTATCAATCTAATAACTGTTATAAAAATAAATTAAATAAGTAATAAACATTTTTAAAAACTATTTATATAAATGTTTCTATATATGATACATAAGTTTGTGTAGTACGATTATAGAATATCATTAATTAATTAATTCTATTACATGTTATAAATATATTTTTACTACATAAATATTATTAATAATAATAAAATAATTAATATACATTGTTATATTTTTACATTTAATTTAATATTGTATTATTGTAAAATTGCTTGTAAGATGCTTGAAAAAAAAAAGAAATGATTTTTCATTTCTTTTTTTTTTCAAGCATCTTTTCTTTTTTTTTTTGTTATTTTTTTAAATAACAAAAAAAAAAAGAAAACAATACAAAAAAATAAAAAAAAAAATTAAAAAGTAGTAAGATGAAAAAAAGACAACAAAAGAAAAAAATACAAAAAAAAAATAAAAAATATATAAAAAAAGCATTAAAAAAAAGGATAAAAAAGAAAAATATATAAAAATATATAAAAAAAGCATTAAAAAAAAAGGATAAAAAAGAAAAATATATAAAAATATATAAAAATATTTCAAGTATCGAAATATTCTTCAAGCTCATTGATTTCAAGCATATAACAAGAAAAAAAAAGAAGCTAATAAGAAAAATATCACGAGAAATAAGAAGAATGAAAGTTAACAGAACAACATACTTACATTTGCTATACTTTGTTATACTGAGTTCATCTTGAAGTTAACAAAATATCAATTACTTTGACAAAAGAATATATACAAATGAAAAAATAACTAATAAAACTAAGAAATCTTCAAATCGATGCTGATCGTTCGCTGGGCCTCCCGAAATTGGGTCTCACCCGGCGGGCTTGATCCATCGATCAAAAATCATCAAGAATATATGGCTAGAAGAAGAAGAATCATTTTCAAATCGATCGACTAGGAGACCGGCCACGAGACCTTTTGCCAAGCACCACCAAGTTTTTTGGTTCTCTGCGGGGCTATGTGCCCAAAATCATTAAGAACTCTTTGATAACAGGTGGCGGATAGTCTTGTCCGAATCGCAAATTGATTGAGGATCGAACTGTTCGTCCTCTTAGCTGTCCATAGAATATGCACTACGTTTCAAAAACATCTATACTTTTGCACTCCAGAGATCGAATCGTCCAGGACTGAATCTTGCTATAAAAAGAATGTGAAGAAAACCAATGACTAAAATAACATACGTGAAAAATAAAACTAAAAACAAAAAAATCAGAGGTTGATTTAATCGAAATTTAAATGTCGTAACCATGATCGCCAGTAATGAAAAACGACAATTTGTCTCAGTATGCAAAAATATAAAAACAGTTAGATCAAGAAATTACTTCGGAATCTCCTTGGAAAAAGTAATCTATGCTTATTCTTTTTTTTTATAATATTTACTATAGAGTAACAAAGTAATCTTAAACTAACCAAAGTGTTATGTAAATTGAAATTTATATTGTAAAAAAAAATTAAAAAACGATCGTGTACGAATGGAAACAAATGTCACTAACAATAGATAAGGGATTCGTGGATGAGTATTGTCAAAATAATTTCTAACACGACCATATTAAAAGGGCATTTTTATTACTATGGTCTTAAGTTTTAATTCTTATATTATTTATTTTTTACCATTTATAATGGTTTATCTTTGTTCAATGATTCAAGCTCAATAATTGTTCAGTAGTAAATTATATGTATATTTGTAATTTTAAAGATTTTGATAGCATAATAACGAATTATTTGTTCAGTGATTATGATCACTATAAAATTATATATCTTACATAAAAATTTATAACTGGTTTAACTGTTTTACAATGTATTAATAAACATGATTTTTTCTAATATTATAATTATATATTTATTAATTCTTTTTTCTTTTTGTTTATTATTACACTATGTTACACATATTTATGTTTTCAAGTCCATATTCATATTTTGGGAACCACTCCTTTGTGGTCTCACCCCGCGCAGGCTGATCTACTAATCAGGAAAAGAGAATATGCGACTTAATACTATAATATATATATTCTTTTTTCTTCGTGTTTATTATTTTGTTCGTTCAGCGTTCATACTCGCCATGAAAGGTTCGTTCTACGATACAATAATGAGCAATATTTTTACTAATACTGTATATATTTATACTTTTTTCTTCGTGTTTATTATTTTGTTTGTTCAGCGTTCATACTCGCCATGAAAGGTTCGTTCTACGATAAAAAATAATTATATTTATTTATTTTTTTCGTGTGTTTATTATTTTGTTTGTTCAGCGTCCATACTCGCCATGAAAGGTTCGTTCTACGATAAAATAATGAGCAATATTTTTACCAATATTATAATTATATTTATTCTTTTTTCTTCGTGTTTATTATTACATTAACATTATGTACACACATTTATGTTTTTAAGTCCATATTGATATTTTGGGGACCACACCCATTTGTGGTCTCACCCCGCGCAGGCTTGATCTACCAATCAAGAAAAGAGAATATGCGGCTTAATACATAATTATATTTATTCTTTTTTCTTCGTGTTTATTATTTTGTTCGTTCAGCGTTCATACTCGCCATGAAAGGTTCGTTCTACGTAAAATAATGAGCAACTTTTTTCTTCGTGTTTATTATTTTGTCCGTTCAGCGTTCATACTCGCCATGAAAGGTTCGTTCTACGATAAAATATATTTATACTTTTTTCTTCGTGTTTATTATTTTGTCCGTTCAGCGTTCATACTCGCCATGAAAGGTTCGTTCTACGATAAAATATATTTATTCTTTTTTCTTCGTATTTATTATTTTGTTCGTTCAGCGTTCATACTCGCCATGAAAGGTTCGTTCTACGATAAAATATATTTATACTTTTTTCTTCGTGTTTATTATTTTGTTAGTTCAGCGTTCATACTCGCCATGAAAGGTTCGTTCTACAATAAAATAATGAGCAACTATTTACTATTTTTTCTTAATACTGTATTTTTTTTTTCTAATATTATATTTAATATTTAAACTGTTTTAACAATAAAATTTTGTGAATTTGCTATTAAATTGGACATATTAAATGTTAACCACATAACAATAAGAATATAATTTTATAATGATATCATGATCACCATAAAAAGTCCATCCTTCTATTAAAACTGAGATTTCATGTAATAATTAATAATTTTAATATGTATATAAAATTTATTTTGAATCAAAATATGTAACATCTTAAAATTTCACCATTGTAAAAAAAGTTTAAGCAATTTTCGAAATAAAAACATAATGTATTATGTTAATGTTATATTAATTTATTTATGTAGTAAAAATAACATAATATTTAAATACACAGACAATTTTTATGTATTATATACCAAGATCGTCATCTTGGCTTTTTTTCCGAAACCCTGGTAAATTTAAATTTATTATGACAATTCATTAGTTTTTTGTAGAAACCAAATTGATAAAAAAAGTTTTGATTTTGATTAAATAATTACACGATGATGATATTAATAAACTATATTATACAATAAATATTATACCCGCTAAATAACTTTCAATTTAAAATGGATCTAATTATACTCATTTAATTCATATTTTTCAACAGTTATTGTAATAATATAAATGTCTTTTATATTATTATAAGTGGTTGATGTTCCCCGGTCACGCACGAAGCGTTATAGTTCCACCTTCCTTGTCCGAATTGCTAAGGAGTGGAACTCATTGCCTGCGTCCGTGTTTCCCCAAAATTACAACCTCGGGGTCTTCAAGTCTAGGGTAAATGGGCACTTACTAGGTAAGCGTGGTCCATCTTTGGCCACATCTGCACCTAACATCAAGTGAGATCGCGGCCAAGCGCTGCCTCGATATAGTAAAAATAAATAAATTGATTTCATGTATTTTTACATCTCCTTCTTTAGTTAAATCATAAATTGACCTATTTTTATAAATAACATGTAAAGAATTTTAATATTTCATTTTCATATTAATATTTTTTTGATATCATATTTTGTTCAAAAGGTATGATAAAATAGTTTGTAAAATTTCCTTATAAATAAAAGAGTTTGTAAAATGTTACAAATACCTAAATAAAAAAAGAATAAAAAAGTTTATTCAGTATCTTGTATTTTCTCCTTGGGCAATGACGGTTCCTCATGGAACAGATGAGAATCACAATGTTATATTGTGGGATGTTGTCTCACTCTTCTTATATAATTATTTCAAGCTGGCAGATCCTTTTCGGAACCGGATCTCACGCTCTAACTCGTCTCTTCAATTCGTTCCATAGGTGTTCTATGAAATTCATATCAGGGCTTCTTTTTGATCAGCCTATAACCGTAATACCGACTTCAGTCAAGTATTCATTTACAAAGCCTGCAGTATGAGTACTGACATTGATCTGCATAAAAAATGAACTCTTCGCTAATAAAATGTGCATAGGACTTGCATGTACATAAGACTCCAGACACTCTTCGATGTAACGTGATTCATTCAATGATGGTTAGCGAGATCCAGATCAAAAAACAAAATCAAATTTTTCCTTTGTCACTTATATATTACTTTCCCAATTCCAAAACCGTGAATCGGCACTGTAACTAACTCTTTCTTCAATGTAGCACTGTTCAAAACGATCTTCCTCATTTAAACCTTTCTTCCGGCGTTACTATACAGCATAATCTTACTTTCTTAAGAAAATTTTGCTTCATCATTAAAAGTATTGCCGATTTAAGTATTCATTTGCAAAATTAAGACGCGCTCTACGGTGATCTATCATCAGTTTTGGGCCATTAGTGGGTTTATGAGGTTTTAAGCCACTCTCCGCCGATCTTCTTCTAATGGTAGAATCGCTCGCAGTTAATCCTCGAACCTTACGAAACGGTGCTGCCGTTGACTAAAGTTAAAGTGACGATTACTTAAAGAAACTGACAATATATCGATCATCTTGCTCAAACGTGACTCGATATCTACCAGATCCTGAACGGCGAATATACATACCAGTTTTTCGATAATGTTTATAAACTTTATTGACAACAGAGCGGTTAAAGGTCTGTTCGCACGTACCACAACCACAACTCGTGGACAGACGCTAATTTGTATGAAAATTAATTAATAGGTGCATTCACACGGACCACATCTTGCCGTCAAATTCAACCGTGTGGTCGGTACCGACAAAATCGCAACCACCTGAGACACCGCGCACTAGCGGACGGCCAACTCGCAAACACAATGTTGCCTCGTCGCAACCACACTGCGTGTACGCCTGCGCCCTCCCTCTCTCTCATTCATTCTGTATTGTAATGAGGTGCGAAAGCACGAAAACCAAAGTCGATCTGTCTGCCTGCAAACACTAGCCACAACGTAACCACATTGCAACTACTAGCGACAACGCAACCACATCTACATTTTGTAGTTACCACAACTTAACCGCAAAATGCTGCAGCGACACTATTCACACATAACCACACTGCTTGACCACTTTTTGTCGCTGCGATGTGGTGTTGTTGTGGTACGTGTGAACAGAGCCTAAGTTACAATAGTGCAACACAATACGTTGATTATGCCTTGAATACAGCAACGTTTCAACTCGAGCGGCTTTCGTGAACGAGGTATCCATATTTGTTAAGAATAAAATCTTTTTGGTAGTAAGATGTCATAGAGTTTATTTAACAATCACTATTAAAATATATATCGACAAAATATATTTTGACATTTAATTAAATTTTAAAATTGACTACGACATATTTTATATTATTAATATTATTATTTCATATGTAAATTACAATTTTACACGCCAGACGTAGCAGTGCATGAGGTGGCATATTAAAGCCAATAAGAACTGGTTCACATTAACTCATGTCACTTGTAAATAAATGATTTGAATTTGAATTTGACATGTATAGCCACCAACTTTGCTGAACGGCAAATCGTTCGGGCAAACTCCAACTGTGTTCGTGCTTCCATCAGTTTTCCCGGCACATCAAAGGGATTTATCGCAACAAAGTTCATAATCGTGCAAGTGGCCACACTTCAATACTTCATTTCAAGTATAACATTTGTTTAAGATATACAACCTTAAAATAGTTACTTAGATACTGTCACGCTGTATGCATATTTTTATAATATTGATTTTTGTTTATTTATCGTGCCACATGCACGTATTGCGACAACGCAACACGAATCTTCGACCGATAATCTGGCCGTAGCATAATAAAAGAACTATGTATTGTATTTCGTTTTTGTGGTTCTTAAGTTTAGTCACTGTAAACATGTGCAAGCAACGTCGTTGTCGCAAAGCACACTCATATCCATACAATCTGCGAACATGGATAAGAGTGACTAATCAGACGATGTGATAGTCATCAGTATGCGTTGGTTCTCATCGAAAAATTTTTTCAACCACTCGTAGCTTTGGTTGCAACTCTTCTCATGGTGAAATGTCTTGTGACTTGAATAAGGGTTTTAGATTAGGTGACCGGAGCGTGTTCACGTATCGCTCGTATTGGTCCTAAATGTCGTTGAAAGGGCAAAGCATGATTGTGTGTTATGGTTTATTTTTAAAACGTTTATTTCTGTTCGTGTGCAATTAGAAATATTACACATTCGAATAAAATTTGTGAGACAAGTTTCGCAAGGAACTCTCTCGGATCGATTGTATACAAAAATCAAGAGCAATCAATGTACAGAGGTATAATTTACGTTGATGTCTGTTGTAGTTTAGTGTTTGAAATTTTGTCTTATCGAATTTCATGCTTTATTGTCGAATTGGCGATTCTTATATGTATATTATATAATGAGTGAATCTACAATTATTTTCTTCATGTATGGTCGTTCTTTTAGAGGTTTATAGTATTAACACGTGACCATTTCATAATATCAATTACTGATACAGTTTCCTTTCATTTCACTTAGATTATTTTCAACTCTTCATTCACTTAGAATACTTTTTTTTTATTAATACATTATATTTTTATCTATATCATTTTATTTAACTCATTCATTACAACCATTTGCTTAATTTATGTATATATATATTATTTTTATATATCTATCTATTCTAAGTAGTTATTGATTTTGTTCCTATATCTCTGTCATAGTTAAGCAACATTCACGACAAATCTTTGTAAAAACGCTGTAGGTACATTAGGTACTCGTATTAGGTATTAAGACTTACTTAGATATATATAAAATTTTAGTTTAATTCTTTAGTTTAGTTTAATGTTAGTTTACTTCTTGAGTTTAGTTTAGTTTAATTTTAGTTTAGTTTAGTTTTGATTACTTACGTAGCTTACAAATATAATGTTTTTATTATTCTAATGAAAATATTATATTTCGTGGAGTAGGCCGAAAAATTTTAATTTTTTGGGATACCACGTTAAAATAAAGCGAGCTGCGGTTCTACCTCCTGGGTGGCATGGAAACGTTCCGAAAATTTACTAAGTCTCATTACAGAATAGCAGTAAACACACAGATACAACAGTCGAACAGCACCAGCAGCAGATGCAGGCACGATGACTGCGAGTGCAGCGAGATACAGACAGAACACATCCGATGCAGCGTGGGACTGGGATCACAACCATCCAACAAACACTACGTAACAATTTTTCCACATATTTATCTACATTCTCTAATTGAATATTCATAATCTATTGTTTTTTTTTAATAGATAATCATTAAACAGTAGCTACTACAAATTTAATTAAAACTATTTAACAACGTTGTCTACTCGCATCTCCAATAAGGTAAATTAAAATTATCAAAATTACAGATGCAGCATAAAATGAAAAAAGGAAGGATTTAATAATAAATATCAACAAAGATTATCTATTCTGAACTTCTGATGATCATATAAAGACTCATTACATCATGACGGTAAATATATACATTATTATTACAAAATAATTTTTCGTACTTATAATACATAATAATTATACTGAATATCTAATAATTATCTAAACACATTGTAATAATTTTAATATTTTGTCTTTTATTAAATAAAGATGCTTTTAAAGTTATTAAGTAGATTCCCAGTTAAGGTGCGATTTCACCATACTCGGTTAGTATTTAACATCGCTGTTAAGTCATTTAACAGACGAATACAGTATGCCAGTGACAGCGCTAAATGACTTAACAGCGATGTTAAATACTAACAGAGTTTGGTGATATCGCACCTAAGACATCTAAATTAAAATGTGGATTTATTCAGTACAATTTCTATTGCAATCTATCTATTCTATGCTATCACATATAAAATGAATGAAAATATAGTTTTCCTCCACGTTTGGTATTCTATAACCATATTCATGAAATACGTCTTTACTTGCTAATGAAATAAATAATATTTTAGCAACAACGGAAGCAACTGTAACGAAGACCCACTGACCTATCACCATTTCTCCTGACTCACGCTGCTGTAATATTACAAGGCAAGTATAATAAAACTTCTACTCTTAAACATCAAGCACTATACAATATTAATTAATTAAAAAAATATACCTACCACCTACATATCTTTTTTTCTTTTCTTCATTTTTTTTTTTAGAAAAAAATAATATCTTCAAATAATTTAAAAAAAAGTCACATAAAGCCATACACTCATAACAAGAAGAAAGAAATATATTTTAAATACATCTTTTTAAATAATTAAAAAATGTATTAAGTATACTAATTAGAGTTTTGCCCAAAAACATAGTATTATTGTTTATTTTGATGGATTAGTAAAGTGTTATTGTTATCATTACAGATACCAATACAAGGAAGGGAACCAGTCATGCTCATCGATCAAGTTCCAGTCCCAAACAGGAGCAGTCCCAGCTCATCGTGCAATTCTCTCTTCGACGGCATACAAGATTTTATTTTATAAATAAAATAAATAATTAATAAATAAATACAATATAAAATTGAAACTCATTCTTTACTACGAAATAGCATAATTTTTTGTTATTAACGAATTATAATAAATATCATTAATTAATCATAAAAAAAATTGGAACTGATTTTCTCTATTAATTAATGTCAATGCATATTTAACACTATAGAAAAAAATTTTTGCCTTATTTTGATAATGCAATATTTAGTTTGTTATACACTTGTAAACTTTTTACTTATTCATCAATCAATATGTAATTATACTACTAAAAAAGAAAGGAGTTTCTTTTGGCTGTTGCATGCGACTTCGTTCGCATAACTTTTTTTTATAAAATATGTATAGTCTATGTTACTCATTACTCACTGATATGTATGTAATTTTCTGTGTGAAATTTTTTTTTCAAAATAGGTCCAGTAGTTTTGAGTTTATTCATTACAAATGTACAAAAATAAAATAAAAATATTTTTATAATATTAGTATATAGTAATATAAATTAGTATGAATGTAGATACCAGTATTTACCTTTAAATTTTTTATGAAATAAAAGCTTTTTTCATGCTAATACCATTTTTTACTTACTATTTAAAATAAATACATGCTTCAGTCTCTTTCTTCATAATGTAAATTTCTTTAAATAGTAAATGTAATGTGTCTTTAAATACGCTTATAACATAAATTAAATAAAAATCGTATATAATATTAATACCTACTCTTTGCAAACATGATCGGAAACGACTTGATGCGGCCATGTCGTGTTTGGGCTCATCGGAGACGTCTCGGAAGACGAATTTTTTGAAGTAGACCAAACTTCAAAATTTGACAGTTTCGGTCTACTCAGTAGACCATGGTCAACGATTACAGATAGACCCTCCCCCTCCCCCCTTCCTTACCCCAATTTTTCACGATTTACAAAACAAAGACCCAATACCCACACCTAAACAATTTATCATGGCAAAAGAATAGACAAAAAATAACACAGAGCTCCACCACCCCCCCGCGGGCTGCAAGCCCGCGGAATCGAGCGACCCACTAGTTATTAATTAATTAATTAATTAATAAACTATAAAGCCGAAAACCCACTCATCATTGACATAATTGTTTTCCCGGAAGGAGTAGTGGGGGAAATCCCTATTGTGGCGGGTCGCGTAGGGGATTCCCAGGTGACCACCAGAAAAGTCCGATATCCTCGGTATACCGTTCTGGTAAAAAGTCGGTTAGCGGTCCTCGGAAACGGTGAGGGATGGAAAGATGGCGTTTGCGGAATGTCATAGAGGGTCAATGGCCGTTGCCACCGGATCACTCATCCCCACCCCTTTCATACATTTTTTTTAAACTCCATACAACTTTTTTGGACTCATCAAAGTTGAACGCCTCCTAAACCGTCGGGGATAGATGGGTGGCGTCTTCGGGGGGTGGCAGTTTCTCGCAGAGGTCCGAGTACCGGGACCCTTGTTCTCCCCCCACCTCCCCCCCTTCGCCCCCCCTCCATACAAAAATGGCCATTTTTTTCGGAAAAACGGGAATATCTCCAAAACCATAGAGGATGCAAAGTCGGTCTCTATGGCGCGTTTCAGTGCCTCGTGGGGTCCACCCCCCGGAATAATCGGCCTCCCCCCACTTCACCCCCTCGCCCCCCTATAAAGCCGAATCACCGCTGACGGATCTCATGATTCATCGAATTGTTTAGCCGGAAGGAGCGGTGGGGGGTTTCCCTTTTGTGGTGGGTCGCGTAGGGGGTTTCCCCGTGTGTTTCAGAAAAATCCGATATCCTCGGTATACCATTCTGGTAAAAAGTTGGCGACGGGATCTCGGCAAGTATGAGGGATGGAAAGATGGCGTTTGCGGAATGTCATAGGGGGTGATCGGCCATTACCAGCGGACGACTCATCCCCACCCCTTTCATACATTTTTTTTAAACTCCATACAACTTTTTTGGATTCATCAAAGTGGAATGCCTCCTAAACCGTTGGGGATAGATGGGTGGCGTCTTCGGGGGGTGATCACCTATCGTGGTGGTCCAAATACCGGAATAGGTTTCATCCCCCCACCTCACCCCCTTCACCCCCCCTCCATACAAATTTATGGTTTTTCGGAAAAGCGATTTATTTCAACCGGAAAGGGATTTTCCGAAGCGGTATATCCTATCCCATCGTATAGAGGATGGCGTAGCGCACCCCAGGAATTTCATCGATCCTCGGTCCACCGACCTGGTACAAAGATGGCGACGGGATCTCGGAAAGTATGAGGGATGGAAAGATGGCGTTTGCGGAATGTCATAGAGGGTCATCGGTAGTTGCTACCGGATCACTCATCCCCACCCCTTTCATACATTTTTTTTAAACTCCATACAACTTTTTTGAACTCATCCAAGTTTAATATCTCCTAAACCGTTGGGGAGAGAGGGGTGGCGTCTTCGGGGGATGATCACCTATCGTGGTGGTCCAAGTACCGGAATAGGTTTCATCCCCCCACGTCCCCCCCATCGCCACCCCTCCATACAAAAGGTGGCATTTTTTTCGGAAAAACGGGAATATCTCCAAAACCATGCGGGATAGGAGATCGGTCTCTATGGCGGATAACCATCACCCCGCAGGGTCCAACCCCCGGGATAATCGCCCTCCTCCCGCTTCACCCCCTTCACCCCCCCTCCATACAAATTTATGGTCTTTCGGAAAAGCGATTTATTTCAACCGGAAGGGGATTTTTCGAAGCGGTGTATCCCCTCCCATCGTATAGAGGATGGCGTAGCGCACCCCAGGAAATTCCTCTATCCTCGGTCCACCGACCTGGTACAAAGATGGCGATGGGATCTCGGAAACTATGGGGGATGGAAAGATGGCGTTTGCGGAATGTCATAGAGGGTCATCGGCCATTACTACCAAACCACTCATCCCCACCCCTTTCATACATTTTTTTTAAACTCCATACAACTTGTATGGACTTTGTGAGCCCCATAGCTCCTCTAGGGTGGCAGTTACCTGTACGGTCCCTTTGGGTGATAAAAGTTTCCCCCGGAGGTCCACCCCTTGGGACCGTTTACCTCCCCCCACCTCCCCCCCTTTACACCCCCTTCATACAAAATCACACCTCAATGGCGATTTTGCACCTTTAAACGAGGTCGGTCGACCCGCCGCGTAGGGTCTCGAGGCCGGGGGGGCGAATGACGAGGAGGGGGGACAGGGGGGATAGGGGAGCGCGCAGCGCGACCCGCCCCCCGGCCCCCCTCCGAGGAATTTGCGACCCCGGACTCGGGGGCCGCAGCGGCGGCAACGGTGGCCCGAGAGCCGCGAAAGTCCATCCCCTCGCCCTCCCCCTCACTCCCCCTCCATAATAAACCACACCTAAAAGGGATTTTTCCACCCGCATAAAAGACGGCGGTCGACCCGTCGCGGAGCGAAGCGGAGCGACGGCAAGGGTCTACCGGGGCACCGAAAAAGCGAAAAGTTTGAGCCCCTCCCCCTCGGACCCCCTCAGTCGTAACTCGGAGACGGCGCGCCGCAGAGGGGTCGTGTTTGGGCTCATCGGAGACGTCTCGAAGAGATAAAAAATTTGAACCCCCCTGCAACCCCCTCCGCCCGTAAAACGGAAACGGCTTGAAGCAACTGCTTCATGTTTGGGCTCATTTGAGACGTCTCGACGAGATAAAAAATTTGAACCCCCCTCCAACCCCCCCGGCTGTAAATCGGAAACGACTTGACGCACCCGGGTCGTGTTTGGGCTCATCGGAGACGTCTCGGAAAGACAAATTTTTTAAAGCAGACCAAATTTCAAAATTTGACAATTTCGGTCTACTCAGTAGACCATGGTCAACGGTTACAGATAGCCCCTTCGTGTTGGGTATCATTTGAAAGGTCTCAACGAGGGTGACCTATTTAGACCTACGCCAACTCCCCCCCCTTCCCCCTTACTTATTCCCAATTACAATTACGTCATTTATAATTATTCATTCACGATTTACAAAACAAAGACCCAATACCCACACCTAAACAATTAATCATGGCAAAAGATAAGACAAATACAACACACAACAACGCCCCCCCGCGGGCTGCAAGCCCGCGGAATCGAGCGACCCACTAGTTTAATTTAATTTAATAAACTATAAAGCCGAAAACCCACTCACGGGGGTGACTGACTCATCGAATTGTTCTCCTAGAAGGAGTAGTGGGGGAAATCCCTTTTGTTGTGGATCGTGTAGGGGGTTTCCCCGTGAGTTCCAGAAAAATCTGATATCTTCGGTATACCGTTCTGGTAAAAAGTTGGTTAGTGGTTCTCGGAAACGGTGAGGGATGGAAAGGTGGCGTTTGCGGAATGTCATAGGGGGTCAACGGCCGTTGCCACCGGATCACTCATCCCCACCCCTTTCATACATTTTTTTTAAACTCCATACAACTTTTTTGGACTCATCAAAGTTGAACGCCTCCTAAACCGTTGGGGATAGAGGGGTGGCGTCTTCGGGGGGTGGCAGTTTCTCCCCGAGGTCCACCTCCTGGGACAGTCTCCCTCCCCACACCTCCCCCCCTTCGCCCCCCCTCCATACAAAAATGGCCATTTTTTCGGAAATCCGGGAATATCTCCAAAACCATAGAGGATGAAAAGTCGGTGTCTGTGGCGCGATTGTGTCCCTCTGTGGGGTCCGTCCCCCGGAATAATCGGCCTCCCCCCACTTCACCCCCCCCGCCCCCCTATAAAGCCGAATCACCGCTGGCGGATTTCACGACTCATCGAATTGTACACCCGGAAGGAGCGGTGGGGGGTTTCCCGTTGGTGGCGGGTCGCATAGGGGATTCCCCGGTGACTTCCAGAAAAATCCGATATCTTCGGTATACCGTTCTGGTAAAAAGTTGGTTAGTGGTCCTCGGAAACTGTGAGGGATGGAAAGATGGCGTTTGCGGAATGTCATAGGGGGTGATCGGTGGTTGCCAGCGGACCGCTCATCCCCACCCCTTTCATACATTTTTTTTAAACTCCATACAACTTTTTTGAAATCTTCCAAGTGGAACGCCTCCTAAACCGTTGGGGATAGATGGGTGGCGTCTTTGGGGGATGATCACCTGTCGTGGTGGTCCAAGTACCGGGATAGGTTTCATCCCCCCACCTCCCCCCCTTCGCCCCCCCTCCATACAAAAAGTGGCCATTTTTTTAGAAAAACGGGAATATCTCCAAAACCATGCGGGATAGGTGGTCGGTCATTTTGGCGGATAACCATCACCCCGCGGGGTCCACCCCCCGGGATAATCGCCTTACCTCCACTCCACCCTCTTCACCCCCTCTCCATACAAATTTATGGTCTTTCGGAAAAGCGATTTATTTCAACCGGAAAGGGATTTTCTAATGCGGTGTATCCCCTCCCATCGTATAGAGGATGGCGTAGCGCACCCCAGGAATTTCCTCGATCCTCGGTCCACCGACCTGGTACAAAGTTGGTTAGTGGTCCTCCGAAACTGTGAGGGATGGAAAGGTGGCATTTGCGGAATGTCATAGAGGGTCATCGGCCATTACCAGCGGACTACTCATCCCCACCCCTTTCATACATTTTTTTTAAACTTCATACAACTTTTTTGAAATCTGCCAAGTGGAACGCCTCCTAAACCGTTGGGGATAGATGGGTGGCGTCTTCGGGGGATGATCACCTATCGTGGTGGTCCAAGTACCGGAATAGGTTTCATCCCTCCACCTCCCCCCCTTCGCCCCCCCTCCATACAAAAAGTGGCCATTTTTTCGGAAAAACGGGAATATCTCCAAAACCATGCGGGATAGGTGGTCGGTCACTATGGCGGATAACCATCACCCCGCAGGGTCCACCCCCCGGAATAAACGCCCTCCCCCCACTCCACCCCCTTCACCCCCTATCCATACAAATTTATGGTCTTTCGGAAAAGCGATTTATTTCAACCGGAAGGGGATTTTTCGAAGCGGTGTATCCCCTCCCATCGTATAGAGGATGGCGTAGCGCACCTCAGGAATTTCCTCGATCCTCGGTCCACCGACCTGGTACAAAGATGGCGACGGGATCTCGGAAACTGTGAGTGATGGAAAGATGGCGTTTGCGGAATGTCATAGAGGGTCATCGGCCATTACCAGCGGACCACTCATCCCCACCCCTTTCATACATTTTTTTTAAACTCCATACAACTTTTTTGAAATCTTCCAAGTGGAACGCCTCCTAAACCGTTGGGGATAGATGGGTGGCGTCTTCGGGGGGTGGCAGTTTCTCACAGAGGTCCGAGTACCGGGATCCTTGTTCTCCCCCCACCTCGCCCCCTTCGCCCCCCCTCCATACAAAAATGGCCATTTTTTTCGGAAGGATGGGAAAAACTCCAAAACCATAGAGGATAGGTGGTCGGTCTCTATGGCGGATAACCATCAGCCCGTGGGGTCCACCCCCCGGGATAATCGCCCTCCCCACACTCGACCCCCTTCACCCCCTCTCCATACAAATTTATGGTCTTTCGGAAAAGCGATTTATTTCAACCGGAAAGGGATTTTCCGAAGCGGTATATCCCATCCCATCGTATAGAGGATGGCGTAGCGCACCCCAGGAATTTCCTCGATCCTCGGTCCACCGACCTGGTACAAAGTTGGTTAGTGGTCCTCCGAAACTGTGAGGGATGGAAAGGTGGCGTTTGCGGAATGTCATAGGGGGTGATCGGCCATTACCAGCGGACCACTCATACCCACCCCTTTCATACATTTTTTTTAAACTCCATACAACTTTTTTGAAATCTTCCAAGTGGAACGCCTCCTAAACCGTTGGGGATAGACGGGTGGCGTCTTTGGGGGATGATCACCTATCGTGGTGGTCCAAGTACCGGAATAGGTTTCATCCCCCCCACCTCCCCCCCTTTGCCCCCCCCTCCATACAAAAGGTGGCATTTTTTTCGGAAAAACGGGAATATCTCCAAAACCATGCGGGATAGGTGGTCGGTCACTATGGCGGATAACCATCACCCCGCGGGGTCCACCCCCCGGGATAATCGCCTTCCCTCCACTCCACCCTCTTCACCCCCTCTCCATACAAATTTATGGTCTTTCGGAAAACGATTTATTTCAACCGGAAAGGGATTTTCCGAAGCGGTAGATCCCATCCCATCGTATAGAGGATGGCGTAGCGCACCCCAGGAATTTCCTCGATCCTCGGTCCACCGACCTGGTACAAAGATGGCGACGGGGTCTCGGAAACTATGAGGGATGGAAAGGTGGCGTTTGCGGAATGTCATAGAGGGTGATCGGTAGTTGCCACGGAACGAGTCATCCCCACCCCTTTCATACATTTTTTTTAAACTCCATACAACTTGTATGGCCTTTGTGAGCCCCATAGCTCCTCAACGGTGGCAACTACCTGTACGGTCCCTTTGGGTGATAAAAGTTTCTCCCGGAGGTCCATCTCTCGGGACCATCACCCTCCCCCCACCTCCCCCCCTTTACACCCCCTTCATACAAAATCACACCTCAATGGCGATTTTGCACCTTTAAACGAGGGCGGTCGACCCGCCGCGGAGGGTTTCGAGGCCGGGGGTGCGAATGACGAGGAGGGGGGACAGGGGGGGATAGGGGAGCGCGCAGCGCGACACGCCCCCCCGGCCCCCCTCCGAGGAATTTGCGACCCCCGGACTCGAGGGCCGCAGCGGCGGCAACGTTGGCCCGAGAGCCGCGAAAGTCCATCCCCTCGCCCTCCCCCTCACTCCCCCCTCCATACCAAATCACACCTAAAAGGGATTTTTCCACCAGTATAAGAGACGGCGGTCGACCCGTCGCGGAGCGACGGCATGGGTCTACCGGGGCACCCAAAAAGCGAAGATTGACTCCCCCCCCCTCGTACCCCCTCAGTCGTAACTCGGAGACGGCGCGCCGCAGAGGGGTCGTGTTTGGGCTCATCGGAGACGTCTCGAAGAGATTAAAAATTTGAACCCCCCAGCAACCCCCTCCGCCCGTAAAACGGAAACGGCTTGAAGCAACTGCTTCATGTTTGGGCTCGTTTGAGACGTCTCGACGAGATAAAAAAATTTAACCCCCCTCCAACCCCCCCGACTGTAAAACGGAAACGGCTTGAAACAACTGCTTCATGTTTGGGCTCATTTGAGACGTCTCGACGAGATAAAAAATTTGAACTCCCCTCCAACCCCCCCGGCTGTAAATCGGAAACGACTTGACGCAACCGGGTCGTGTTTGGGCTCATCGGAGACGTCTCGGAAAGACAAATTTTTTGAAGCAGACTAAATTTCAAAATTTGACAATTTCGGTCTACTCAGTAGACCATGGTCAACGGTTACAGATAGACCCTTCGTGTTGGGTATCATTTGAAAGGTCTCAACGAGGGTGACCTATTTAGACCTACGCCAACTCTCCCCCCCCCCCTCCCCCCTTACTTACAACCAATTACAATTACGTCATTTATAATTATTCATTCTCGATTTACAAAACAAAGACCCAATACCCACACCTAAACAATTAACCGAAAACCCACTAATAGTATGACTGACAAAAATGTTCTCCCAGAAGGAGTAGTGGGGGGTTTCCCGTTTTTGGTGGGTCGCGTAGGGGGTCCCCCGGTGAGTTCCAGAAAAATCTGATATCTTCGGTATACCGTTCTGGTAAAAAGTCGGTTAGCGGTCCTCGGAAACGGTGAGGGATGGAAAGATGGCGTTTGCGGAATGTCATAGGGGGTCAATGGCCGTTGCCACCGGATCACTCATCCCCACCCCTTTCATACATTTTTTTTAAACTCCATACAACTTTTTTGGACTCATCAAAGTTGAACGCCTCCTAAACCGTTGGGGATAGAGGGGTGGCGTCTTCGGGGGGTGGCAGTTTCTCCCCGAGGTCCATCTCTTGGGACAATCTCCCTTCCCCCACCTCCCCCCCTTCGCCCCCCCTCCATACAAAAATGGCAATTTTTTCGAAAAAACGGGAACATCTCCAAAACCATGCGGGACAGGTGGTCGGTCACTATGGCGCGATTATGTCCCTCGACGGGACGCTTCCTAACAGCTATCCCGATTTTTGGGATTTTCATCCCTTCATCCCGATTTTTGTAAATTTTTGGTTTTTTTTAAAAACCGATTTTTTCGACCCACAAGGAGGCACCGGGGGGCGGTCCATCCTATGGCATCGTATGGAGGGTGGCGTCGCGCACCCCAGAAATTTCTCTGATCTTCGATCCACCGATCTGGTAAAAAGTTGGCGACGGGATCTCGGAAACTGTGAGGGATGGAAAGGTGGCGTTTGCGGAATGTCATAGAGGGTCATCGGTAGTTGCCACCTGACCACTCATCCCCACCCCTTTCATACATTTTTTTTAAACTCCATACAACCTGTATGGACTTTTCGATCCCCGTAGCTCCTCAACGGTGGCAGCTGCTCGCGCGGTCCCTTCGGGAGATAGGAGTTTCTCCCTGAGACCCGTCGGCCGGGAAGGTCACATTACCCCCACCTCCCCCCTTTTCACCCCCTCCATACAAAAAGTGGCAACTTATACGGAAAAAAACGGGAATATCTCCAAAACCATGCGGGATAGGAAGTTGGTCACTTTGGGAGGTGGCAGTTTCTCGCCGAGGTCCACCCCCCGGGATAATCGCCCTCCCCCCACTCCACCCCTTCACCCCCTCTCCATACAAATTTATGGTCTTTCGGAAAAGCGATTTATTTCAATAGGAAGGGGATTTTCTAAGGCGGTAGATCCCATCCCATCGTATAGAGGATGGCGTAGCGCACCCCAGGAATTTCCTCGATCTTCGGTCCACCGACCTCGTACAAAGATGGCGACGGGATCTCGGAAACTATGAGGGATGGAAAGATGGCGTTTGCGGAATATCATAAGGGGTCATCGGTCATTACCAGCGGACCGCTCATCCCCACCCCTTTCATACATTTTTTTTAAACTTCATACAACTTGTATGGACTCTGTGAGCCCCGTAGCTCCTCAACGGTGGCAGCTACCTGTACGGTCCCTTTGGGTGATAAAAGTTTCTCCCGGAGGTCCACCCCTTGGGACCGTCTCCCTCCCCCCACCTCCTCCCCTTTACACCCCCTTCATACAAAATCACACCTCAATGGCGATTTTGCACCTTTAAACGAGGGCGGTCGACCCGCCGCGGAGGGTCTCGAGGCCGGGGGTGCGAATGACGAGGAGGGGGGACAGGGGGGGATAGGGGAGCGCGCAGCGCGACCCGCCCCCCCGGCCCTCCTCCGAGGAATTTGCGACCCCGGACTCGAGGGCCGCAGCGGCGGCAACGGTGGCCCGAGAGCCGCGAAAGTCCATCCCCTCGCCCTCCCCCTCACTCCCCCCTCCATACCAAATCACACCTAAAAGGGATTTTTCCACCAGCATAAGAGACGGTGGTCGACCCGTCGCGGAGCGAAGCGGAGCGACGGCAAGGGTCTACCGGGGCACCGAAAAAGCGAAGTTTGACCCACTCCCCCCCCCTCGTACCCCCTCGGTCGTAACCCGGAAACGGCGCGACGCAAAGGGGTCGTGTTTGGGGTCATCGGAGACGTCTCGAAGAGATAAAAAATTTGAACCCCCCTGCAACCCCCTCCGCCCGTAAAACGAAAACGGCTTGAAGCAACTGCTTCGTGTTTGGGCTCATTTGAGACGTCTCGACAAGATAAAAAATTTGAACCCCCCTCCAACCCCCCCGGCTGTAAATCGGAAACGACTTGACGCACCCGGGTCGTGTTTGGGCTCATCGGAGACGTCTCCTCGAGATAAAAAATTTGAACCCCCCTCCAACCCCCCCGGCTGTAAATAGGAAACGACTTGACGCAGCCGGGTCGTGTTTGGGCTCATCGGAGACGTCTCGGAAAGACGAATTTTTTAAGTAGACCAAATTTAAAAAAATTTCAGTTCCGGTCTACTCAGTAGGCCACGGTCAACTGTTACAAGTAGACCCACCGTGTTGGGTATCATTTGAAAGGTCTCAAGGAGGGTGATTTATTGCCACCACAACCCCCTCCCCCCTCCCCCCTACCTTACCACAATTTTTCACGATTTACAAAACAAAGACCCAATACCCACACCTAAACAATTTATCATGGCAAAAGATAAGACAAAAATAACACAGAGCTCCACCACCCCCCCGCGGGCTGCAAGCCCGCGGAATCGAGCGACCCACTAGTTATAGTATATAGATGAGTAAATATACTAATTCCATTGTACCAGTCTTCTACGATACGAAAACATTGTCAGCACTATTTGTACTTACATACTCATTGAAATTACTCGTGCTATTAATATTTTTTTTATCAGTTTACAAACCGTTTCTTGTTATTCCTACTTCTATTTGTTATTTACAAATTATAATTTTCAACAGTTAATATTTATTTATCCTGAATACTTTAACCACTGCGTTACTTATGACATTGTCTATTCTATATACCTACACGTCGTCACCGCCTTTTCGCTGAATAAGTATTACTTAGCGATACGGCCCCGGCTATTCGCACGTATGGAATTACTTTCTTATAATTTTCATGTGTGTACTTGAATGCCTACTATAGAATTATTGGTAATTGTGTGATACTTGTATTAGTATGGTATCCGGCAATAGTAACAGATAAAATAGGCCGGTTCTATAGTCGTACGTTTATCGTCACTGAACTTTGACATCGTAACCGCCTTTTGAGAATGAACTCTTATCGATGCAAAAGCGTTCATTCACAGTGAGAAAGACAGATAGATCTGCTAACATAGAAATATTTCGATTTTCTTTATTTAGGTATTTATTTATTTGGATCCTAAATAAAGTAAAAAGTTTTGGGGTGCTCGATCTTGAACTAACAAGTAGGTAAATACATAGTAGGTACCTATTGAAGATACAATTCTATAAAACGGTTGACATTTAACGTGTATACAAATGAATTATCCTATTTCGTTATTCTTTATACTATCAGGGTCACTTTGGTGCTCTGGTGCATTTAATTGAACAGTAAGATTTTTTTTATCGGAAGAACTATGTTAAGAACTTGATATTATTGTGGTAATAATGTAAGCGCGGTCTTTTCTTAATACAGGTATTAACTTAAAAGGAGAGACCACAATCTTTTGTCCTAAAAATAATGCGTTACGGTTCGGTACTTCGGTTTGGGGTCTGGCAACTCTTACTCACTAACTGAAACAAAACAGCACATATCACTAGCTGCTCTACTATCACCTGATAGCTGCTCTGATAGCTGTTTTACTATCACCAGCTCGTCTGGCTGGCCAAACTTGAAAATCTATTTTTCCAAAGTTGGACCTACCGGGAATAAAATCCTGAAACAGAGCACTAAAGCAAGCAGCTTAATCACTAGACCAATGGGCTCATCAGAATGCTCAGACCAATGGTTTTTTTTTTAAGTGAGAGATTTATCCCTCCTTACTCCTTCCTTTTCCTATTATTAGGACCCTAGAGATGTTTGACGCTAAAGAGACATCGACCACCTACCACCGAGTGGACCGTCAGCCTGTCTTAAACTTTGTATGAAAAATCCTTAACGAATTAACTGATTTTCATGAAACTTGGTAGAGAAACATTTAGACGTACAGGACACAGGATAGGCTACTTTTTTCTTTTTCAACGCGGACGAAGTCGCGGGCGCCAGCTAGTTTATAATAAGCAAGAGAGAACACAAAATAGCACTGAACTGCGACCGCGAACAAATATTCTTATCTTATCGAGCCTTTTAATACTTTTAAAAATATTTTAAATTAATACCAAAAACAAAGTAGGTACTAAGTAACTCTAAATAAATGTCGGGTCTCTCGATTTCAGCGCTACATTTATTTTGATCATTTTTGGTAGGAATGAGAAACTCAAGTGCACCAGATAAAGGATAGGGGAACAAGTTGGAGATATAGAATTTGGCTTTGGCATTAAAAGAGCTGTTTTTTTGTAAAAGGCGACTGCGGAACCTAATATTAAATTTTATTTGAAACTTGAAGTAGGTATTTTAAACAATTATTTTCAGGGCACAAGTCCATGTTTCTATTATAGTTAACTTGACACTGATAAGGGGTTATCTATAGGTACATATTTAACTGTCGAAACTGTTGTCAGTTATCTATTGCTGGTCGTCAAATAGCCCGCAATGTTTTAATGTGACCGCTAATGACGTCATTGTAATTGTAAATTGTTTCGTCCTATAGCAACCTGAGTAGGTGAAGGATTCAGAAGCCTCATCTCATCAGCCCTCATCTAAGATTTAGTTTTGTAACCGAGTTCCACCAATTTATACTTCGCAAACACATAGCCGTACTTTACTACTATTCATTCGTTGATAGGTATTCGTTGACCTAAAAAATGATTATTTTTTTTAATAAAATCTATCATATTTTAAAAGTAGGAATTTAAAATGTGGTAATTAAAATCAGCCTTAATATTACTAGGTGAATATAAAGTTAGGAACTTGTGTGATTTGTCCACATAGCCAACTTTAACAAGTTTTAAATTCTTACCCTGAAACCATAAATATTTAAATGATAAGAAGTAGAATGGATACCTACTTAAAGAAAATAGTCATAATCGGTTATATAAAAAAATTGTAAAATGAATGCTTGGGTTTTGTACCGTGCAAATAATAAAATTAACAAAGCCATAAAAAAAAATCCCTATAAACAGTCTCGCACACAAAAAATTTTAAAGGCTTGACTGGTTTCGACATTTAAGAGAACCCTTTAAATGCCATAACGTAAAACGTTTATTGCGTAAGAAAACCAGATTTGTATTATTCGTTTGCTGTATATACAAATAATTATCTTTGTTATAGATTGAAAAGTGAAATGACCCATAAACGAACCATTTAATTGTTTTGCTCTCAACCCACTGAACTATTAAGAAAAGGGAGTCAACCCTTTTGTAAGTGCACCATTGTTTTGAACACGATTCAAAACTCTTGTTAGATTTTGTTATTGTTATTATTATTAGAAAAAGTAGTCTATCTTGTGTCCTGTACGTCTAAATGTTTACCTACCAAGTTTCATGAAAATTAGTTAAGTAATTCGTTTAAGAATTATGAAGAAACATACATACAAAACGAGTACCTACACCATCGATATACCACAGATTTATTATTAGTATTGATGATTGATGATAATAATCTAGTAATTATGTGTCTGTTGCATTTTTTTCTAAGAGAAGTATATGTAATTTTCGGAAAAGATGTACCTATCAATATTATCAAATGCTTGGTCAGTGGCGGATGCGTGGAACGGAAGCTGGACGGTTCTGTCGAGCTTGTAATATCTATCGCCTCGTGACTCGTACAACGTACAACAGTACACATCGGACAAATTATGACAATATTATAGTCAATTTTATTACATTAAATGGTTCATTAATCTTCTTTTTCACTACCATATCTTATTGCTTCAGGTAATTTTGGAAACAAATTTAAAGTTATTTTGAAAACTAGTTCTTAAAATCATTTTTTAAATGTTTAAGGTAGGTACATTATCGATATAAAAAAAATAAGGCCCTTCTATTTTGTCTCAATGAACAAGCAAATAATAGGCAATTTAGTTAGATACATCAATTGTAATTTTATTAATGGTCATCTAGAAATAATATGATTGTTTTAAGTAGAAATGATTTGGTGCTAACATGTAATTAGATTGGTAATATAATATAAACATGACTTAAGAATGTAGGCCTTATGTCGTCTTACATGCATTATGAATAAGGAAGGAGCTTGTCATTTTGTTTTTATGATCAAAACAAAAAGCGCATCCCGAAAGGCAGTGTTATTTTTGTTGCTTAGTGCTCATTTCGGAGAACGGTATGAGAGGGCGCGCGGGCGGGAGCGGTCGTCGCCTTGCACAGGACCGCATTCCGTCTCTCGTTAATGTCATGCCTGAGCTAATCATCAATACTAATAATAAATCTGTAAGGGTTGGTCATGGAGTAAGTTTCTTTGTTTTCAGAGATATTGTGTTTATGGGCTCTATACATGATACTGAAACTAAATTGACTATTTTTAGATTTTTTTTCTGTATGTGTGTATGTATGTATGTATGTAAGTTCCTCCATAACTCTTAAACGAATCGACTGATTTTCATGAAACTTGGTAGATAAACATTTAGACGTACAGGACACAAGATAGGCTACTTTTTCTATTTCAACGCGGACGAAGTCGCGGGAACCAGCTAATCTTATAATGAAATCCTATTCATATTCAGTTTCAGTGGCAATTTTTTTTAACAATACATGATTTGCTTCAGACGATGGGAATGTTGAGTTCTACTTAGCTGTTGCACGCGACTTCACCCGCATAAATTTATAAAGTATAGCCTATGTTACTCGCTGATAATGTATCTTTCTATACGTGAAAGAATTGTCAAAATCGGTCCAGTAGTTTTTGAGTTTATTCATTACAAACATACAAATCTTCTCTCTTTATAATATTAGTATGTGAGTTGTATAAAACCATTAATTTCAAATAGTAGTTCCAATTCCAACTATATATCTTTCAGCTTCATGTACGAGTATACGAGTGTCCCGAACGCTTTTTGAGTGTTTGTATGACTTAGCGCCTCTTTCACCATCTGTCAAGTAGGCTAACTGTCATTTAAAGTCACCGGTAACCGGGGATAATGGAGCTGATATATACCTTTGTTTGTACGGTAAAAGTCCCAAACATTGAAAAGAAAATAATAATAAAAATTCGCCTCTCAAATTATGCAATAAACCGAGTGCAGAATTCAATAAAACAGAAAATTATTTCTAAAAGTAACTAATCAACACTTGTAGTTGGTGAAAGAGGCTCTTACGCTAACTAATGCCTTGAGAATTAATAGGCACCTACATATTAAAAAATATTCTATCAACAATTGCGCCCGTGCAAAACCTGGTAGTGGTCGTTAATTTACGTCCTAAACGTAGATAACATTAAATAACTGAATAGCTACATTTTTAATATTGTCTTTATCAGCAACGTTTTGAATTTATTATTGTTTCGGAGTGGATACTTTTACTTTTAATCTGTGCCGTAAAGTCCATCCCTGTGCAAGTAGGGCAGAGGGGGCAGAGGGGGACGCGAGGCAGCGCGAGAGTGTATGAGCGGCGGCGAAGCTAGGTAGGTAGCGGCAGTGCAGTGAGCGGCTCGCGTAGAAACCGGACCGCACCATGAAGCTGCGCGCTTTGTTTATCGTCGCGGCTGTTATCGCTAGTGGCGCTGCCGTATACAACCGGGAACGCGACCGACTTCGAGCCGACCCCCGCCTTTTAGATCGAGCTTGTGAACTTAGCTCCTGCTATCCTGCCACCGGAAATCTTCTAATCGGACGCGAGTCTCGCCTGTTTGCCTCTTCAACATGTGGACACTACGGCCGGGAGCGATATTGTATTGTATCGCATTTGGAAGACAGAAAAAAGTGTTTTTGGTGCGATTCTACTAATAATACAATCAATAATCCCAATTTGAATCACAGAATACAAAATATTATTTATAAATATTATCCTGGAACGCGTAACAAATCATGGTGGCAGTCAGAAAATGGAAAAGAGAACGTCACTATTCAACTGGACATGGAGGCCGAGTTTCATCTTACGCATTTAATTATCCAATTCAAAACGTTTCGCCCAGCGGCTATGTTAGTGGAAAGATCTTTTGACTTTGGAAAAACCTGGCGCGTATATCGCTACTTTGCGCATAACTGTGATGAAGCTTTCCCGGGTGTTCCGAGACATTCTCAGCGCTCTTTATCGGAGGTTGTATGCGAATCTCGTTACTCAGGTGTAGCGCCATCTACAGAAGGTGAAGTGATATTCCGAGTTCTACCACCCACCATAAATGTAACAAATCCTTACTCTGAGGAGGTACAAAACTTGCTGCGAATGACCAATCTACGAATCAACTTTACTAAATTGCATACGCTCGGTGATGACTTATTAGACAACAGAGCTGAAATACAAGAAAAGTACTATTATTCCATTTATGAAATGACTGTGCGAGGATCATGTTCATGTTACGGACATGCATCTAGGTGTTTACCAATGCCCGGTGTTGAATCGAAAAACAACATGGTACATGGACGTTGCGAGTGTACACATAATACGCGTGGACTAAATTGTGAATATTGTGAAGATTTTTACAACGACCTTCCTTGGCAACCGGCTGTGGGGAAAACATCTAACGCCTGTAAAAGGTGTACATGCAATAACCATGCAACTACGTGCCACTTCGATCCTGCTGTATATAATAAAACTGGTAAAATTAGCGGCGGAGTGTGTGATAACTGCCAGCATAATACAATGGGAATAAACTGTGAACGTTGTAAGCGTAAATTTTATCGTGACCCTAATTTAGACATCCAAAGTCCAGACATTTGTAAACCATGTGATTGCGATCCGGAAGGCACGACAGATAAAGAAGTTCTATGTGATGATGAAACTGATGCAACTAACAATAGAACATCTGGCCGCTGTCTCTGCAAGGCTAATGTCGACGGTCAGAGATGCGATCGGTGTAAAGATGGATATTGGAACTTCGACCCCTTAAATCCAGAAGGCTGCGAATCGTGCACTTGTGATAGATTAGGTACAATTAACGAAAGAGGCTGCGATGCTGCCACAGGCAACTGCTTTTGTAAGCGTCATGTTACTGGCAGAAATTGCGATCAGTGTTTACCAGAATTTTACGGTCTCTCGGATAGTGATGATGGTTGTTTAGCATGTGATTGTGACCCCGGTGGTTCAATAGATAGGGACTGTGACGTTATAACCGGACAATGTAAGTGTCGCCCTAATGTTTCTGGACGCCGATGTGATCAACCTATACAAAATTTCTTTGTAGGAGCCCTTGATTCGATTGTTGTTGAAGCTGAATCGAGTGTATGTGATTCTCAAATTGACGATAATGCTATACAAAGTCAAGTTTGCCACGTCGTTATAAGAGAGAATTATCCAGATGGATCGAAGGAGACGTGGACCGGACCTGGCTTTATGAAAATTCCAGAAGGAAGCACTCTGGTATTTGTCGTTAACAATTTGAAAACCAGTATGGATTATAATGTTTTAATCAGGTACGAACCACAATCACCTCAGAACTGGGAAGAAGCAACAATACATGTAAAAAGACTTTCGCCCATTGATTCAGATTCACCTTGTGCCAATACTCGTCCAGAAGATGATACAATTTATACAAAACTTCCTGCAAATCAACGCAGTGTATTAGTAACACCATCTGTTTGTTTAGAAAAGAATAAAGACACTGAAATACGTATATACTTAGGGAGACAAGATGGACGCACTTCAAACTCGCGTGCTTCGGTATTAATTGATTCCATTGTTCTTATTCCTTCGATTGACGACATACCATTTTTCCCTAACGGAAGCACAAATAGGGATGAATTCGATCGATATGATTGTGGTAATCCATATTATTATGACCTTAATAGAGATAATATCCCTGAAATTTGTAAAAAATATCACGCAAGTATTGGTTTTTATATTCGTAATGGCTCAGAACCGTGCCAGTGTGATTTAACTGGATCAAAAAGTCATCAATGTGATCAATACTCTGGATACTGTCAATGCGTAGAGAATATTGTTGGAGCTAGATGCGACCGTTGTGCTCCAGGTACATATGGTTTTAGTAAATTTGGGTGTAAACGTTGTGATTGTAATAGTATAGGTTCTCTTGATAATTTTTGTGATGTAACTAGTGGTCAATGTAAATGTAGGGCTAACACATATGGTCGGGCCTGTGACTTATGTCAACCTGGATATTACAATTTCCCTAATTGTCAGCAATGCGATTGTAATGGACATGCTGTAGAATGTGATGATAAAACCGGTGCTTGTAGAGACTGCATAGATTATACAGAAGGCCATCGGTGTGAAAGATGTATCGAAGGCTACTATGGTGACCCACGTCTTGGTTTTGATATACCCTGTCGCTCTTGCCCCTGTCCTGGTACCAAAGGTGATGTGAATAAAAATAATCATGCTGATCGATGTGAATTAGATCCAGAAACTAAAGATGTGGTTTGTGAATGTAAAGAAGGATACGCTGGATTACTTTGTGACGTATGTGCTGACAATTATTATGGAAATCCTATTACAGGCACGTGTGAAAAATGCGAATGCAACGACAACATTGATATAACGAAACCTGGCAATTGTGATCCGTACACTGGTAAATGTCTAAAATGTTTATTTAATAGTGCTGGAGACCATTGCGAAATATGTGAAGAAGGATTCTACGGAAACGCTTTTACAAAAGAATGTTACAAATGTAACTGTTCAGAATTGGGAACAAACTTTACACAAGGTAATTGTGACAGCACTAGTGGCCAATGTCCTTGCCATAAAAATGTAATGGGAATAAATTGTGACCAATGTACAGAAAATCATTGGAGAATCGCACTGGGCACTGGCTGTGATCCTTGTGAATGTGATCCTGTAGGCGCCGTGTCATCACAATGTAACCCTTATATTGGTAAATGTGATTGTAAACCAGGTCACGGGGGCAGGCAATGTGATCAATGCCAAGAAAACTACTGGGGTGATCCTGACGTGGAATGCCATGAATGTGAATGTGATCCATATGGATCCTTATCATCACAATGTACAAGAGAAAGTGGTGCTTGTGTTTGCAAACCAGGCATTGGAGGTTATAGTTGTAACACATGTGCCAGAGGTTACCTCGGTGATGCTCCACAATGTTATGCATGTGGTGAATGCTTTGACAATTGGGACCGTATAATAAATGACTTAAGACTACAAACAGAATATGCAATTGGTAATGCTAGTAAAATCAAGGTCGTAGGAGCTACTGGAGCTTATACTAGAGATTTCGACGAGATGACAAAAAAACTAACTGAAATAGAGAATCTTTTAGAAAGTGCTAAAGTTGGACAATCTACGGTTAAAGAATTATTTTCTAACATTAGCAGTTTACAAAATAAATTGTACGAAGCTGAGAACAAAGTGAAAGATCGCAAAGACAACTTAAATGCAGTCACTTCTAAAATAAACTTGGGGAATGTAACACTAGATGGTTTACGAAACAGCATAAGCAAATTGAAGGACAAAACTTTTGAATTAAGTAACAACGCTACGAAGCTACAAGAAGCTAATTTAGAAGGTGCATTAAACCTTACGCGCGAAGCTAAACAAAGAGCTCTAAAAGCTGCCGATGAAGCAGAAAATGTACAAATACTTCTAGGCAATACCGATAGGCAAATAAAAAGTACAGATAGACTTATAGAATTGAAATATTTAAATTTTAACAATTCTCAAAACGAAAATGACAAAAAATTAGATGATATACAAGAACAGTTGGCACAATTAGAATCACAGTTTCCCAAACTCAACGAGAAACTGTGCGGTCAAGAAAGCGATTCTTGCGATATTTGTGGTGGTGCAGGCTGCGGAAAATGTGGTGGCATATCATGTGATCAAGGAGCTGTCACCAAAGCTGAACAGGCTTTAGATTTTGCCAATAAGACAGAACATAGAATTAAGGAACACGAACTTACAGCTGAAGATTTGTTTAGATCTGTTTCACAAGCGAAACAAGATACAATTTCTGTTCGTTCTAGGGCTAAAGACCTATTTAATAAAGCTCACGAATTTCAAACATTGGCTGAACGTGTGACTAATGAAAGTCAGGAACTGACATCAGAATTAAAGGAATTTTCATCAAATACTACCAACACGCCTGCTGACGTTAGAACATTAGCTAATGATATACTCAATTTATCAATTAGTATAGAACCAAAAGAAATTACAGAATTATCACAACGTATAAATAATACAGTTTCGCAATTGACTAATATCGAAAATATTATATCAGAGACTAAACCCGATCTAGAAAGGGCTAAAGCGCTAAAACAAAATGCTACATCAGTCAATAATGAAGCAAATATAACTCTAGAAATGGCCAATAAAGTTTTAGAAGCATTAGATGAAGCCCAAGCGGCACAAGATGCAGCTGAAAATGCTATCAATAAAGCGAATGACGACATCGATGCAGCTAAGAGTGATTTGACCCCTATAGCTATGGAAACTGAACAAGCCCAAAAGAAAGCAAACGAAACTAAAGAAGAAGTCGAACAACTTAAAAATCGTCTTTCCTCTTTGCAAAAAGATATATTAAAAATTGAAAGTGATGCCGAGCAAGTGAAAGATGAGGCTAATGATGTAGTAAATCGCGCTGAGGGCGCTGAACAGAAGGCAAGACAACTTAGACAAGATTTTAAACGAACCAATATGTCACTGGCAGAACGTGCAAGTCAAACTTCGGATTCTAGACAACGGGCACAAGTTTTATTGAATCGCGCCACAAAACTTGCTAGCGAAACTCAGAGCCAACTTAAACTTTTAGAAAATATGGAGGAACTGTACAATGACCACAACGCACATTTAAATCAGCTAGAAAAGGAAATAAACGCCCTTAATGTTGATATGAATTATTATTTATCCGAAATAACGAAACGATCTGATTATTACCGATCATGTACGACGTAAAAATCGACACAAAAACATAATTACGGTTATTGGTGCCATAATGTAGATGAAAATGCTGGTCATCAGATAATTTCTAGATGTAGTTTGACTACGCGACGTGTGCACTCTTGTAATAATGGCAGGTTGTTTTCGCAATTAGAAATTAAGTCTATATGAAATGCATTTACGATATTTGTTTGTACTTAACAACTACTTATTGTACTTTCGTGTAGTATAAAGTTACATGTAAGTAAGTAGTTACCGCGACCGTTTGTGTTATTAATTTCTGCATTTTGTGAACAACGAAACATTATGCTTATACGAGTCACTTTATTAAATTAAGTACATATATGCATGCCATAGGTACGTATATTTTGTGAAAATATTACATTTTAATATTACTGTACTTGTCAGTTACTATTCCAAAGAATGTTATCGATGTAGGATGTCAATTGTTGCTATTTAAATATACTAGTTTTATTGTAGAATAAGAATAAATATTAAATAATTGTAAGGTGTTCCATGCTTGTTGTTATTAAATAATTTAGGTATGATTAATTAATTAATTATTAATTATTGAATAAATAATTATTTTTGTTTTCGTCTTCTTATGTAATCCGAATGTAACGTGTGATTGTATAATAATTATGTTTATTGATTTTATTATCGACTTAGTAGGATATAAAAATATTTTCTTGGAATTTTATCTTTTTCGTAAAAAAGCTGTTCTTAGGAATACCTAATAATTTCATTTAATATTGTAAGAAAGTTACTTATTAACTTATTTTTCTAAATGCATTTAACTTTTTAACATAATGTGCCTTAGTTTAGTTTGTATTAATTATGTCTACTGACGAAATCATGTTTATGTATTAAACATTCTTGTCATAGTCAGCAGTTAATAATAAATTTGTAAATTATAGATTGTGAATAAAAGAATTATATATAGTGATTAGTTTTTTTTTTAAATTACGCACTCCCCTCTTCATAAATATTCTAGTATACTTACTTATATATTTGTTTTGTGTAGGTATATCAATATCATGCATTCATAACATTATGATTTCTCATTATTATCAATGGTCGTTACTAATGTATAGAAAAATTAATCATGTATTTAAATTGTCTTGAACTGTACCTACCTATTTATTGTTAAAATTTGAAGAAGAAAAAAGTGTATCTTTAGTACATGAAAAATAGAATATTGTTATTTTTATTTTATTAATTTGTCTTAAAAATACTCGTAATATGTTTTCATTGCCTTCAGTTTTTCAGTTAAGCAACAATCAAATAATAACAGCTTCGCTTCTTTGCTAAACAAATATAATATGTAGTTTCTGATATTTTTCTTTGTAAGATTCACTGAATATGGTTCCTTCTAATCATCAATATCAATCAATACTAATAATAAATCTGTAAGTGTAGGTATTGTATGTATGTATGTATGTATGTATGTATGTATGTATGTATGTATGTATGTATGTATGTATGTATGTATGTATGTATGTATGTTCCTCCATAACTCTTAAACGAATTAACTGATTTTCATGAAACTTGGTACATAAACATTTAGACGTACAGGACAAAGGATAGGCTACTTTTTTCTTTTTCAACGCGGACGAAGTCGCGGGAACCAGCTAGTAATTATAATAAAGATTTAAATATTGAAGCTCTGAATATACATGATATGATGATACTATAATCGATCACAAAAGTTAAATTGATCTGCAATCTATTGTTTCGATTATTATAATAGTTAAGATTTCCCATAAAGTTAAATTTAAGGTGGGTAATAAGTAGGTTTCTTTTTCAAGGAGTTTACTTATCCAATTTTCTTATTTAATATAGAGTTCAACTTGGGTTTCCCTCAACGTAAATTTCTTACGCTTTATAAGGTTTGCATTTTTTATAAATTCACAAGAAAATACAAAAAAATAGCTCTAAGGTAGTGGCGATTCTGAGAATATATCCCGAAAGTTCCTTTCATTACTGTTATAAAGTTTATAATAATTAGAGCCATTAGAGCACGTGATAATGAGGGTTAGTCCAAACAGTTCTGGTCCAAATTTTTTAGTATGACAGATTGGACACGAATAGCAGATAGCTGCTGTTAGGTATAATGAATGTCTGTTAAAAATTAATTAAAATTTCTCGTATCTATATTAATATGCAGCGTAGATATTGCAATAAATTAACATCTTATTGCAAAAAATAAGTAAATAACTACTTACTGCGTTATTAAAACCCAAACATATTGCAGTAAGCAGATGCGTACCTACTAAATTTACTTGTACGATTTTTAGATGGTTGTATCTAGAGCCGATACTGTCCAATGACGATGGCGAGTTAGGCGTGAAGTTTAAAAAAGTCGACCAAGGATTCCGACAGGTGTCCAAAATTTTGGAATCAGATGCGAGGTTGTCAGCGTTGTTGCAGTCAGCACGGTTGCAGTCCATGCTAGATACTATATCGGAGCAACTTCAATCTTGCCAGTCCGAACTTAATCAATATATTGATGTAAGTAGCAATTACGAATACCTATACTACTAGATCATGTGGGTCTCCACATAAAGTGGCTATAAAGTGGCTCCACATAAGTGGGGAAAACCATTGGCTATGTGCTATCTATTCATATCCTTAACTGAGTGGGGATCATTTTTAGAATACCATAGTTATGACTAAGAGGCCTCTTTTGTTATCTTAATGTGTGATACTAAAATATTAAATAAGTTCTTTCTTTGTAATGATAAAATGAAGTATGTCAGCATACTAGGTATGCAAAAGCTGCTAAAAATACAAAAAAATATTTAATTGCTCTAACGAGACTAATCTAACCGCTATTTTGAATAAGTACGTTTAAAATTTTAATTCCGTATCTTTATTTTGTCCATATAAAATGGTGAGGAATTGTTTTAATACTATATTTGTTTCTTCTAGGAGAAGCGTACAGTATTCCCAAGATTTTACTTCCTAAGCGATGACGATCTTTTGGAATTACTTGGGCAGGCGCGCGCTGGCGCAGAAGGCAGAGAAGCTGTCATGCAAACTCATCTGAAAAAGTTATTTCCTGGCATCACGGGCGTAAGGCTTGGGCCCGGTGACTTATCCATTACAGCTTTGTGTAGTCAGTTTGGCGAAACCTTCCAACTTGACCATCCTATTGATATTGATTGTCCAGTTGAGGTTAGTAAGTATTTTTTAAAAAGCCCCGTCAGAAATGAGGTGTTGCTGAAGTGTAGCTACAGTGTCATCTCGAATTTGAATAAATACGGTCGCTTAAAATTAATCAAGGACAAAGCAACTAAGAGCATCTCAGTAAAGATCCTCTCCTCCCTATGGCCACACTTCGATTCCAAAAATTTGGCTTTAACAAATAGTTGACTGCTTTATCTATCGTATGAAAAAAGTGCTAAGTGCTTATGAGCTCTATTTGTCGAAGTACATACGACCTCTTAATAAAATATGCTGAGTATTTACGTGCAGCAGCTGTTATGCGCAAAATTTACTCTGTAATCAAAATAATAAATAAACTCTTAAATTTTCATATAATATCTCCAAAATATACCTACCTACTTTTTGTACATGGCAGTATAATACTTCTGTTTATCTGTACGAAATTGTCAATTTGTTCAACAGATATGGCTACGAAATCTAGAAACAGAGATGCGTTCTTCATTAAAGAATATGACTCTTAAATGCGTCGTAACCAATTCACTGCAAGATCAAGATCCGTTTTCGTTGCCTACTCAAATACTTTGTTTGGCGCAAAATATTCGTTTCACTGAACAAGCAGAGAGGGCGATTAGTTCGAAAGAACTCCACAAGTTAAGATCAAATATTGAAAAGGAGTATACGTATTACGGTTCTACCGAAGTAGAAGACGAGTGCGAGCGAAACAAAAGGCAAGCGTTGATATTACAATGTGCTTACTACATGGCACTCGTGAAAACCTTAATAGACAATAATATAGCTTCGACGAATGACTGGCTTTGGCAAAAGCAACTCAGGTATTTATGACTTATGATTCATTTTCAATTGTGTAACTTGTTATTATTTGATTAACAAACATAATATGTAATTTTATTATTGAATCTATATATATTTCTTCTGTGCGTGTGTATGTCACTGAACTCTTCCTAAACGGCTGGACCGATTTTAATTCTTTCTTCACTTATGGATAGACGGATAATCAGGAATAGTTTGTATGTAAAAAGTAATTGGTCGCGGGCAACCACTAGTATAAGTATATTTAATGTAAGAAATAGATTTATTAAATACTTACCATTATTTCAAAGTTTAATTCTTTACAGGTTTTATTTATTAAATACCAAAGAAGTGGAAGCTAAAATGGGCTTAGCTCAAATATCATATTCATACGAATATCTCGGTGTCACTACCGGGCAATTTGTAAGGACCGAATTAGCTGATGAATGCTTCTTTATTTTGACTCAGGTATAGACACTAATTATATTAGATAACGGCTGAATGTGTGTCATTAGTCATTACATTGAATGTTATTTGATCCAATATGTCGTACAATATAAATAGGTATTATATAATATTATGTTTTCAGTCGCTTCATTTAGGATTTGTGGGGAATCCCTTCGGTCCAGCCGGCACTGGGAAAACAGAATCGGTGAAAGCTCTCGGGGGATTAGTGGGACGTTTAGTCCTTGTTTTCAACTGTGATGAGGTTAGCAAACTTAGTTTTTTTAATTTTTTTATAATGCTGTTCTGTAATATTAATCTTCTAATAAGTCTTTATCAAGGTTTACAGTCCATTTGACAGTAGGTAGCCTACAAAAGTGTTGTTATTTCGCGACGAACTGTTGTAAGCGGGTAGTAACTGACACTAGTTACGGCAGGGCGTTTACCAAAGTGGCAAAAAATAATCGTTATTGTTTTAAACATTAGTTTAACGCCTATTACACACTATACAGGCAATGGATGCGGAATGTATGGGCCGCCTTTTAACGGGGCTCGCGCTATGCGGCGCCTGGGGATGTTTCGATGAGTTCAATCGCCTCACAGCAGATACATTGGCGGCTCAGACCCACCAGCTCGCAGCTCTGCTCGACGCCATGCAGCAAAGGAAGCCAGGCACGCCGGCCACTGCATTGTTTAATAAGAAAC
Source organism: Synanthedon formicaeformis (assembly GCA_945859745.1). NCBI lineage: Eukaryota > Metazoa > Arthropoda > Insecta > Lepidoptera > Sesiidae > Synanthedon > Synanthedon formicaeformis. The sequence continues at coordinate 4,882,057 of OX243957.1, forward strand.
AGGTAAGTTATTCAACTTCTGGTCTTATTGGAAAATTATGGGGGAGGCCTATGTCCAGCGGTGGACATCCTGCGGCTGAGATGAGGGGCTTAGTTTATAATTTTATTTATAACTTGTTCCAAAAATTTGAAAAATAATCAATTTTTTTAACTGAAAATTTATTTAGGCACGTTGGGCACTTTTAGATAGGGAAAAACATTGAACTCGCCCTAGTCACGTTCTGTGAGCGACACTCTCAGTGATGTATTGAATGAAATAAGCGCCATCTACTCGCGAATTAGTACTTGCTTCTTGGTTCATAATAAGATTAACTTCGTCAATAGTCTGTTAAGATGTTAACAGATAGTTTTCACTTATGACTGCAATTTTTTATTTAATTTGCAACACTAGGTGCAGGTGAGCGAGTGGTGTGGCGTAGCAGCAACCTTGAACCCGGCCGGGCGAGGGTACGGCGGGCGCCGGGAGCTACCGCCAGCGCTTCAGCGGCTTTTGCGTCCCGTGGCCATGTTGCAGCCGCGCGGAGAAGCTCTCGCCTCGCATTTGCTTGCAGCGCGTTGCGTACCCGACGCCCGCCTACTGGCTACCGACTTGAACAACGTTTTCATGTTAGCCAGGTACCGGTCACATGTCTGCCTCCTACCTTATTTGCAAGCTGAATGTATGGCTAGCGTTCTAAACACACACGGCTCTTGGTACATCCAAATACGCCGATAGATATTTTTTTATGTTAAGCTCGGCAGAGTCCACTATAGAGCTTCGTTTTAGCGCGTCATAGTTCGACAAGCGAATGACTCTCTCATTTGAACTCTACTCAACGCCAGCCTTTATTCCGTAGCACACTTCTGAGCGGCGAACGCCACTATGACTGGGGTCTACGCGCCCTTAAGGCCGTAGTGGGCAGTCTGGGCTCCGCGGCGTCGTCCGCTACTGAAGTGAACGCTCGACGCGCGGCTTTGCGTCGAGTCCTCACTCTCAACAACATCTCCAAACTCACCACACATGACTCGCAAAGGTATTCTTGTTATTATCTAAACACTATTATTTGCTTTTATTACTAACTAGCTTTTGCCCAAGACTTCGTTCGCGCGTAATGTAAGGTATTCAATCTTCTCTTTTCTAAACTCTTGTGACCTTCATTTAATAATATATTGAAAAACGAGCAGAAAAACTATTTCTTTTTGTCCTTATTACATTCCTATATTTACTTAATGATTGGTTCTTACAGTTTCAACTTCAATAGTTTTAAAGTTTATTTAAATTCAGCGATCCAGAAGTCCATATGTGTAGGTATTGATAAGTCCTGAAATAAGTTGTATCATAACTTGACTTGTCTGGCGGTTTACAAATTTAAAATTTATGATATTAATTTACTGGTTTAAAAAATATTGCAGATTTCAAGATATTTTGTCCATGGTTTTCGCCGATGTACCCGATGAAGAAACCGTGAAAGATCCAATAATTTCTGTTCTCGAATCTACCGTTAAAACACTTGGCCTCGTTCACAACGATCTTCAGGTATCTATATTAGTTTTGTTATACATAATTTCATTACATTCAGTCTAATTAATTATAAAAATGATTTCGTATTTCAGTTACAAAAATGTTTAGAGTTGCATGAACAATTACAGCAGAGGATGGGTGTAGTGATTGTAGGTCCACCGGGCTCCGGCAAGACTACCATAAGACGCCTATTGAAAAGTGTAAGTCCATTCCAACAATCGTAATCCATACGTAGTCCATACTAATATTATAAATGTGAAAGTAACTCAGTCTGTCTGTTATCTTTTCGCGCCTTAACTACTCGACCCTTAACCGATTATCACGAAATTTTGCGTACAAGTTGTCAGGGATACAAGAAAGGACATGGAGTACCTTTCATTTAGAAAAAAAAATACTGTTCCTAAGGGATCATCTAAAATAAAGTAAAAAAATTAACGCCTGGCCAAGGTGTTATAGCAAAGGATCGAGCGTTTTTCTTCTTCAATTTTAACTTCTTCAAACAAATTTAAATCAAAAAATATTTAAATCGATAGCCTCAATTTATATTCTAAATTTATTGTGTCATTTACTTTTATATGTACATACTTATTATTAATTTAATGTATATTTAATTTATAATTTGTTTTTATTTGATTTTTTAATTATATTATAATTAATATTTTTATTTGTTTGATATCTATTTTAAATATCAAAAAATAAATTACAATTCATGAAGCACACGATATAGGCTTGCATGCCTAGTGTGTGTCTTCATAGCCAATAAACTAAATATTCTGTAAATAAATAAATAAATTAATTAATTAATTAAATAAATTGGATGATTGTCCATAATATGGCGCAATTTTCAGGCATTGACTCAACAAGGCAAGAACATAGTTGAATACACGATTTGCCCGAAAGCAATGAGTCGACGCGCTCTGCTCGGTCACATTGAACAAGACACGCGTCAGTGGACCGACGGCGTACTCTCCACCACGGCCTCGGACGTCGTCAGCCAACCAGCGGGTAATCTACAACTACACTTACAACATCTACACTAGAACTATCTAGGTTCTAGATCTTATAATTAACTAATTTTAGAGTCCTTTGAATGGTGCGATCCGAGTTTGAATGGAAAAAAGCAAAGTAAATTGGTCAATTTTAGTTCGGCAATCTGAGCCCGTGGCTTTTTTCACCTTTTTACGTAAATGTCTAACTAAAGACGTATCTGAAGACAACATTAAGTGATTTATACGAGAAGTGATATACCTATATGAGTATATTTACACTGAGATAGTAGACAGATAGCTAAGTTTGACTGCCGAGAAGACAGAGGGAATATTTGAATTCCGGTTAGACCTACATCTCGTGTTAATAAGAAATTATTAGTAGTTTAAATTAGAAGAAAACATCGCGAAGAAATCTGCATGTCCAAGAAAATTAGCAATACCAAAGAGTTTTGCATTCCTATTATCGAACCAGGTGGCATGCACAAATAATAAAAGATGATAAGCACTAGGATAGTCTACATTTTCACTGAAAATTTTGAATACACTGACGTAAAGATTGCTTTATAAAGCGACATTTGTTAAGTTTAGAAAAAAACTTCATCAGTGTTTGAGAGAATGGACTGAGCGTTTCCTATCCGCTTGTAAAGTAAACACGACAGAAAATTGTGGCCAGTAGTTTTCTAGTTTATTCTTTTTATTCTTTTTCTAGAATCTAAATTTACTACAGACCTAAGTACAAGAAAGAAATAGGCCGCCCAATCGTTTTCTTTCTTCGTAATGAGTGGTCAATTTCATGCGAGTATTGCTCAGTCCATTTTCTTTATAGTTGATGTTAACTTACTTCAGATGTGTGGTGTTGGGTGGTATGCGACGGTGACATAGACCCTGAGTGGGTGGAGGCCCTTAACTCGGTGCTGGACGACAATCGACTGCTGACTTTGCCGTCCGGATGGCGCATACAGTTCGCTCATAACGTCAATTTTCTCTTCGAGACTCACTCGCTAGAGCACGCTTCGCCCGCCACCATCTCTCGGATGGGAATCATATTGTTCAGGTATTCAAAACTATAGAAATAGTAGCCTCAGAACTATAGAAATCTTTTTTTGACTTTGATACCGTGGTAATTTGGTTGTAATTTTTTTTTGTCATGGGTGTGTGGCAACCGTATGTGTTCCTCGAAATCGGACTTAAAAAGTGGTTAGTTAAATACCTTTCATGTTTGTTATATTACAGCGATGACGTAAGCTGCGCTTCAGAAGTGTTGCAGAGTTGGATATCGAGTGTCGAGTTTGAAAACGAATCTGCAAAAATGGCAGTGCCTTTATTAGAGCAGGTTGCAACCAAATGCATGCAGTGGTTCACATCCCATCGATCCGATTTGGCTGTTAAAATTTATAATATTTCACTGGTATGTTCGCATTCTTTTAAAAAAAATATAACACGAATTCATCTTTAAATCAGAAGTATCTCATTTTTTAAACACAGTACATATTTCTCTAATTATCTTTTAATTTTTAAGTAGTTCATAATTAGAACAAATTATTATTTTCTAATTCACTCAGAAAACTCAGAAATTCAGGCTCAAGCGAGTTCCAAGTTTACAGCAGTAACAACTCAATTTACTGCTTTTATTACGAGTATATTAATATTGTTAAGAGGACCCACCATAGATAATCTTATAATACAATAGGTGATTGTAATTTAAGCCAATAAATTATGTAATTTAAACCAATAAATTACATATACAGCATCAATTTAAAATTTAAACTTCTTCAAACAAATGAACAAATTTAAATCAAAAACTATTTAAATCGGTTTAAAAACATAATACCCACCACATACATATATCGATAGCCTCAATTTATATTCTAAATTTAAGTTTGTTTAAGTTTTAAATTTAAGTTTCTTACATTGTTTATGAAAAAAACAATGTTACAACATAATAATAAATCTAATATTATGTCTCGAAGCGAGCACGTTATCATTTGTGTGAAAGTTGTTTACCGAAAATATTAAATGGAGCATATTACTTTAAATTTCAGGTGAAACAAATTGTGACACAATTCGAATATTGTGTTCAGAATAAGAGTTCATCGGACTACAGTTGTTCGGAGGAACTTGTCTATTTGGCTGTCCATAACAGCGTCTCTGGTTTGATAAAGGAAAATGCTATCGACAATTTTTACCGTGAGGTATGTGATATTTGACAAAAAAAACCTTATTAATTAATTATATCCCAAATATAAAATAATCGTGTCTGTACGTTGAATATATTTATCAGGATATATTCAATGTACATATGAGAGGGCGATAAGAAGAGTAACATAATTTAAAAAAACGATATTTAACATTGTCTGTCTGTCTCTGTGTGAATTATTTTTATCAAGTAGTCTCCTAATAGATTATTTTGAAAGAATTTCATGCGTCATTTATGAGTAGATTAAGTATGGCATAGCATAGAGCATCATCTAAGGTGATATCTATTTTTCCACATTCCTTGTCTTTGCCATTACGGGGAGAGTTTTGAGCTGAGAGTTCAAGATAAGTTAGGTATTTCAAGTTTTAAGTCTTCTCCTTGCAAATACATATGACTTGAAAGTGTTCAATAATTATGAATCGTTTTTGTATACAATCGACTTATTATTGCAGGTGTGTGAAGGTATGGGTGCTAGTGACGTCACTAGTGTTGTCTCCGAATGGTCAGATGCACTGTTTTTGTCGACGCGATTGCACTCGTGCGAGACAGCACTTCGTGCAGTAGTCAACTCGCCCACCGCTCATTTGCTCATCATTGGCCCCGATGCCTGCGGAAAAAAGTAAACTTCTTTCGCTTATTAGATTAATACTTTTCATCGTCATATCTTTCAGTCGGTGTTATATTATTAAAAATATGAATGTAGCTCAAGCAAAAATCAACATCTAGTCAAATTAGATGGCAAAATCGCTTACTCAATTTATCAGCACATAAATGTATTACATATTTATAAATTTCAGTAATTTTGCTCATGTTTTTGTTTTACTTTCAGTCTTCTAGCGGAATATGTTCTCAAAGAATCAAATTCCACCGTGATAACGGTCGATTGTACGCCCATTTTGGAGCCGGAAGATATAATTTTGGAATTGAAAAGAGTAAGTTTTAAATGTAGTTATTATTGTTGTTTCAAAAATAGTAAATTTATAGAGTTTTTACCTGTTATCATTTTCAGAATAACGTAGTGCGGTCCGGTGGACGAGGCGCAGGTAAGGGAGCGAGCGTTACTATATACGTCCGTTCCCTGCATCGCGCAGAAATCGACAGTTGGGGTTCGTGTGCTGTGCACGCCTTTTTACTACAGGTACCCTCATTTTCGCACAAATTATGCATGGGCTGGTGTGCCCGTGCATGCCAGTTCACACTGTTAAAGTTGATTGTTAATAATTCTGAAATTACATTCATATATTCGGGAGTTCCACTGTTCCACATACTCTTTAATAAGAGGAGGCATATAAGAGGTGGCCTCATGTTTTTCGCCAATTTTTCGACAGAAATTGGCTGGTGTGCCCGTGCATGCCAGTTCACTCTGTTAAAGTTGATTGTTAATAATTCTGAAATTACATTCATATATTTGGGAGTTCCACTGTTCCACATACTCTTTAATAAGAGGAGGCATATAAGAGGTGGCCTCATGTTTTTGAGAACTAGACTGATAACACGAAAATGTAAATCGGACTCACTCAAACCCATAAGTGTTAGCCTCGTACTTTAAGAGTGCTTTGAATAGTGGCATTGTTTGAATTGTAGTTGATAAACGAGAGCGGGTTCTGGGCGCGAGGGGGCAGCAGTAGCGGGGAGGGGGGCGAAGGTGGCGTGCAATGGTGGTCGACACCGCGCGTGCGCATAGTCGCCACAGCCAATTCCATAGTCACCACGTCGCGTTTCGCAGCCGTCTGTTCACTTGTACTCGTGCCGTGAGTAAAAAGCTTCTATTTAATGTTTGTTTTTTAATCTCGAGACAAAAATGACATTACATTTGACATACATTTCATGTCATTTCATGGTATCATTATATGCAAAGTTGACATTTGCATGTGTCATTTTTGTCTCTGAGATTAAAAAACAGACCGTAGTTTGTTATCTGATTCTTGTTCAATTTGCATCATTCACGATTTCTTGGATTTGTTTTTGCGCCAGACGCAAAAGAGGTCTGTTACAAGTTTGACCTGTATGTATGTATGTTTTTTTTTTTTCAGAGAACCCAATGACGACGAACTGGTGCAGTTAATAAAAAATTATTTAATCCAAAACGTTGGTAAGAATATAGAGGAAAAGAATATTTTGGAAGTAGCGGGGAAAATTTTAGCTATGTACAAGGAAGTAAGTATTTATGTCCTATTATGCTATTGACCTTTATTTGCAACAGTAACCACTTACAAATATCAAGATACTTTCATACCTTTATGGAAAAGGTTTTATTTAAGAACTGTTTTAATTTAAGTTTACGAAAGAAATCAAGCGTTTTTACTAGTATTATAATAATTATTTTCAGATAACAGAAACTTTTTATTCTCGGCCGCACTATAAATGGAACGCTTCTCATTTGAGGAGTTTGTGCGAAAACGTAAAGTGGTATACACCGAAAAATATGACCGATTTAATCACGGTAAGTGGATTCGTTACGATTTTTTTAATAATCGCAAAATGTAGCGTCCTAATTAAAATGAAGGATTAAAATTTGTAAAGGAATTACAAATTAAAATAAAATGAAGGAAATTTTCAAAATATTATAATCTTGAATGACATAGATCTAGAATTCTAGATAAGAGGTTACTTATTTATTTTACTACTATCTATAATATTACATTATATTATATTATATTATATTATATTATATTATATTATATTATATTATATTATATTATATTATATTATATTATATTATATTATATTATATTATATTATATTATATTATATTATATTATATTATATTATATTATATTATATTATATTATATTATATTATATTATATTATATTATATTACCAGCTGCTGCCCGCGACTTCGCCCACATAACTTTGTAATTATATACTAAAACCTTCCTCGAGAATCACTCTATCGATTGGTGAAAACAGCATGAAAATCGATGCAGTAGTTTTTGAGTTTATCGCGAACAGACAGACAGACGAGGCGGAGGACTTTGTTTTATAATATGTAGTGATTATAATATATTATTATTATATTATCGCTTAGACTTTCGTATATATAAGAAAAGTATAAAATTTAAAATTACCATACTCTTGTTTTATGTATCTAAGTAAAATATCTGGAGGGCATTGATTATTCTAATACAGATCTGAGGGATTTCTTTCTTATAATGATAAAATAAAGTGTATAAAATTAATTTTGAGTCATTTAATCCACCAGAGTCTACAATCCGAAGCTAAAATGATATTCAAAGACAGATTAGTAACAGATGATGAAAAGAACGAATTCGATACGATATCAAAAAAATATCTAAAAGGAGGCATCAGTGAAGAAGTAATTTTTGCCACTAAACTACGTGCGGATGGAGTTTATATGGAGGCTGTTAATTATAAAACTTGGTGCTTGGATGCTGAAAAATTTATTAACCAGTGCTGTAAGTTTACTGTTCCAATATTGTTCCTTTTTTAACGTTACGTAAATCATATCTTAATCTTAAACATTTTATTTTTAATCTTTGGTCTTAAACTTGCTACTAAGATGAGTTTTAACTTTTGTCTTTCTTGTAAGTTTTTAATTTAATTGATTTTGGTTCTTCCACATAATAATATACCTATAATAAATACCAATTCGTAGAAAATGTCGTTGATTGCACTATTACCTCTATGTATATTTATCTTTTTTGAATTTATTACTATATATGGTGTAATCACAATAAAATAAAATAGAAAATAATATAATCTAGAGGGAATTTTAATTTTTTAATTCTTATAATGATCATTAAGTTTGAAATGTACTTTTACACCTAATGAAATATTTTTATTTAAAAAAGTGGTACCGATAATGATCACAACAAATGTGTCAAAAATTTAATTTGTTTAGAATAATATGTTTTGGTTAAATAAATTAAATTCGTGTGTGATTATTAAAATAGATAATTCTGATATCTTTTAATCATGGCTTAAAATTTTATTTGTGTTTTATAGTATCTGAGGATGAAAACGTTTTTGGCGAGGCGGGGGCAGAAGTATGCGCTGAACTAGCATTGTTTTGGCCAGCCATTGCTAAGACAGTAAGTTCTAGACATTAGGATTGAAAAAGTGTTAATTAATTTGCTATTGTGTACTTCCAATTGCTAAGTTAGAATTTACTTTCCACTATAGTTGTTTAAGAGCGTGACAACTGTCAATAAGTTTTAGAGATCCAAGATTTAACTTAATTAAGTTAAGGGCCTCTTTCACCAACTACAAGTAAATTGTTAATTAGTAACTTTTAGAAATAATTTTATGTTTTATTAAATTTTGCACTCGGTTTACTGCATCCTTCGCGATAGACGCGATTATTATTTTCTTTTTAATGTTTGGGACTTTTACCGTACAAACAAAGGTATATGAGCACCATCATCCCCGGTGACCGGTGACTTTAAATGGCGGTTAGCCTACTTGACACATGGTGAAAAGGGCCCTAAGTTACTTAATGAAAGTCGAGTTGAACGTGTAAACGCAGCATTAAAATTATTAAATCGGAATAGTGTTGTATAGGTCGCGCATTGTATAAGGTTAGAAAGCGAAACTAGTGGGGGCGATCGTCGCATGTGTACAATTGCGCACAAAATTGTTATGGGAAATATTTTTTTTCTTATTTCATATTTTTTGCCCCTTACTAACTTAAAATTACAGGCAGTGTTGATATTCTTCCATTAAATCATCGTGCGATGTCGAAGTAGAAGGTTTTTTATGCATTTTTTATTACTAATACGATAAAATAATCTGTACGCAACAGTAACCAAGAGACACGAGACGCGCGAACACAGTGCGGGAGGGGAAGAGCGACTGGTCCACCAATAACGTGTCGGCGCCGACGCGCTCCCGCCCCCCTCGCTCCTCCGCCCGACCAACAGACCTAAAAATTTAATACTGCGCATATCCTCTCTACTTTTGCCGAGAAGTCTTTATCCGCCGCGCGAACTATATAATGATTAGACATTGATGCACTTAGACGCGCGGTGGCGTAGCGGCGTGCGTGAGCGGCGCGGGCGCGGGGCGTCGAGCTGCGGCGCGACTCGCAGCCGCGTCACTGCCGGCCACGTTGCTTGTAGTCGACCAGGAACAACACTTCAACAACCAACTCAAAAATGTAAACTCTTCATTGTTGTTATTCACTCGTTGTCGTTTTAAGATTTTAACATTTTCACCTCAGTTAATAGTGCCCTGTTTTATCAATCGTTTAAATAAACTATTATTCACAATCTTAATAAAATATGCTAGCATCTGTTATGAGCAAAATTTACTCAATTATCGAAATAATAAATAAACAATAAAATGTTCATGTTGAAAAGACAAATAAGTTCTGGAATTAAATGGAAGCAATTGTAAAATCGAAAAAAGTATTTGATTTTGTGTATATTTTAACCTGCTGCGACCGTGTGCATAAGGCAATATCGAGCAGCGCAGAAGGCCAGCGTACGCTGATAGTGGTGGGCGAAGGAGCAGTGACGTCACGATGTCTCGGCTCGCTCGAGGCGATGCGTCGTGCGGCCTCGTTGCCGACGCATCTTGCGCCCGCGCAACGCTCCTCTCACACCGAACAAAGTACGACTTGTTGTTTCTGCCAACATTTATTTATTACTTACTAGCTTACGCCTGCGACTTCGTCCGTTGAACTTTGAACTTTGGCAAGGCATTAAAAAAATCCAAATAAAATCGCGATATAATTTTGAAAATATTATTGACAAGCTATTTGGATGAGTGGTAAGGGTGCTTGCCTAAAGTCTCAGGCGCTCTGGGTTCGATTCTCGACGCTGTCAACTCTGGAAATGAACTTTCCAAGACTTCCAAGGAAATACTTTCCAAAGCAATGCGTTTCGCAGTCATTTGTGCAGCCCCCTTACAGAAGACTACCGTGAAATAAAAGCATTATGTGCTGTTGTGTTTCGGTGAATGAATTCCAGATACACTTACCCTCTTAACATTAAACTGTCTATGGTCGGCAGCGCACTTGCAGGACCTATGCAGGTTGGCGACGTTAGCTACCTACAATCGAATGGACCGTCAGCCTGTCTGTCGACCTTAACATAAAGAAACATTCTTGTTTTCAGATGTTAAAGAAAATCTGGGAATTGTGTTATGTGTGGACAAGGATCGTGAGGATTTGTGGAAGCTATTTGAGAAGTATCCCTTTCTGTACAACAATGGTCACGTTGTATGGGTAGAGGCTTGGTCGAGCCAGACAGTGCGCGAAATGCCTCGCGCAGTTGTACGGAGGTATAATAAAGCAATGCATTATATGGCACTCGCCGTTTCACGCTTCGTTTGAATGCACTGTTGTACGCACCGACAAATCAATCAGGTAGGTGGCGTTAGCATCGTTGTTGCACGATAATTTTGTACTGCAACACACTGTGCAATATATAATAACAGTATATCTGAAATCATGATACTATTAGTATATTAATAAACGTATAACCATCATAACATTATCTTTACGCAATTGTTCTAGCTAGACAAAGGTAACATGTTATGCTTACATTTTTGATACAATTATAGAGGATGACGTAAAAAACATATTATAGTAAAAATAACAAAGTAGTCAGTAGTTAATATAGAAGGTCCGGATAGCTGCCATTTTTCAAACAACTTTACAATCGTCGATATGGCTCTGATAAATAAATATAATTACAATAATTGATTAATACGAGCTTTAGGCGTGGTTTCTATTTAATATAAGTATATATAAAATAGAGACTACGCAAAACCCTTTAATTCATTCCATTCACCTTTTGTTTTTACGTATGTTTTGTATCTTGAACAGTTGATTACTTCGTCCGCAACTATATTTCGCTTTGCTTTATGAGCACTATAATAGGTTCTATAGATAATATTTGAGTAGAATAGCAGTTAGATAATCCTATTAGATTCATTTATTCGATAGGGATTAATCTATTCGATAATTCTATTGGAAAGTTGTGGGGGAGGCCTATGTCCCAACAGTGGACATCCTGCGGGTGAGAATACGATGATGAATCCATAAGATTTTCCACATGAATTAGTGGACTGGGGTTATTCTCTTTTATTCTAATGATGAAACGTAGTAGTCTTTCTAAAATTAACTCTATTTTGAAATTACCCAAATAACTAAAACTTTCTGTCTTCTGAAGCAACTTTATTGACTTACTTATTTTTTTAAATGGACTTTACACAATTTATAGGCTTATAAAAGAGAACGTCCACGAGGATTCAAACGAAGTGTTGGCGACAGTGCCAGTTGAGGGATTCGTGAGCATTTACAACAGCATCGAGTCGGTGGTGAAACGTGCGCCCATTCGATACCTCAACTTTATACATGCGTATTATCACATCGTGTGCAAGAAGAAGGAAACCTTACTGCAGCGACGCAACATGTTAAATGTAAGGATTATTCAGACTCCATTTACATTACGGTTTCAATATCCAATTTTAAAGTTTATTCCTGCCTTATTATTATTATTGTTCTTTGTGATTGTTTAAAATGCATATCGCATACATACTATATGTTTATTTGTTCGCTGAAATAATGCCTCTAAATTTATTGTACCTACTCTAAAAGCAGTTTTTAAACAGTGTTCGCTCAGAACAGGTTTATTAAATTTCAATTTTGTTCAAATTTTGTTCGGGATAGTTACTGCTTCAATTTAATTTATCACTTTTACGAGCGGTCGGTACTTATCGGTGTCGATAGAGATAAAACATCGCATGGAAACCTATGTGTCCAGCAAAACTAGCAATCTTTGAAAATGCCTTCAATTCGAAGAAGGTCAGCGTGAAGGTGATAGTACCACATACCTTCATAGATTGAGATCAGGCCTTGCAAAGATCAGGCAAAGAACCATTATATACCTAGAAATTAGATTTATGTTTAAAGATAATTTAAATTTTCTAAATTTAAAGTAGGTATTGATTTTATACTGAAGTTACCAATAACCAACCATATTGTAAAGTGTACACTCATTTGATAGAGTGCATTGTGCATTGTCATAATATCGTATACAGTCCGGTGTGGAAGCCTTGCGTCGAGCGCGCGCCGAGGTAGCAACGCTGCAAGAAGAGGCAGCCACCCAAGAAGCGCTGCTCTCCGAGAAACAGGCAGCAGCTAACCACGCGCTCGACCAAATCGGTGCCACTGTCAGGGCCAACACCGATAAGAAAGAAGAAATGCACGCGCTCAAGAAGAACATAGAGTTGGAAAACGAGAAACTTCAAATACGGTAACTACTCTTTTCATTACGATTATCTGCGATGTGTAGTTACAAAAGGAGACTACAAAATGTAGGATGTTTATATTGGAGTGATTTAACATTTGAGAAGTATTCAATGTAAAGTTTTGACGTGAAGACAAGTTACTAGCTAACTCAACGATTGATCAAAGCAGTGTTGAATAAACAGTAAATTGATGTGATATGTATCGATATTTTATGTTGAACAGTAAAAAAGAGATCGAGGTCGAGTTGGCGTCAGTAGAACCCGTGATAGCGGCTGCGCGCTCTGCTGTTGGTGACATACGGTCTGAATCACTATCAGAAGTAATTTGAACTATATGATAATACTATTATTTTAATTTCATTTAACGTAATAGTATTTAAATGCAAATCATGTGTAAAATTTGCAGATACGTTCGTTGAGAGCACCTCCGGACGTGGTGCGAGACGTATTGGAAGGAGTACTACGGCTCATGGGAATCGCAGACACCTCATGGCATTCTATGAAAAATTTCTTGTCTAAGAGAGGAGTCAAAGAGGACATTAGGTTCTAATGAAAAATATCCTATAATTTTGTGATAAAAAGGGCAGGTAAACTGACGATGCACTTGATGGTAGGTGACTACCGTCATAACAGTCGGTGTGTTTTGGTGCACCGCTTACTTCGCTCGCTTGTAATCGAGTAAATAACTTCGGAGAATTGATCGTAATGAAATGCACAATTTCTGCGTCTTACATAGAAGTCTGTAAAAACATTCAAGATTCAGATCCGATATCACTGCTTTCAGCTTTCAATGATAACATAACAACACTGGTCTTTATTTTTATATTATAACATCTTTGTACATTATGGTTTCGCAATAATTGAATTGAATTGAATTGAATATTTAGCGTAATTACTTGTAATTACCGTGGGGAACATTACATCGAACCAAAAATTATGCGATAATTTAAATTTTAGATGCCTAGACGCCAGCCAGATAAGCGCTGAGGCGGCGGCCGCGGTGCGTCGTCTGCTGTCCTCCCGCGGCGCGTCCTTCCAGGAGAGCACTGCGAAGCGAGCTAGCGCTGCGTGTGCGCCGCTAGCCGCGTGGGTGCGCGCTAACCTCCACTACGCCGAAGCGCTAGCTCGCGTCGCTCCACTGCAAGCGCAGCAACAACAGCTCCACAAGTAGGTGGCTATAGTCTCGTGAGTTCTAGGCCCGACCTTAGCTTCATATCTCACTCGGTCTTAGTACTAGTGTTATCCGTGACTCAGAAGCAGACTTATCGATACTCTGTATTATTTTTTACCAATTTTAATTTTTGTGGCATAGCAAGTGGCATTTGTATATAGGCCTAGGCAGATAGCCTATGATATTGTTTACCATGACCATGAATGTTTTCACAATTACATAACATTGATAACAATCTCAGCAATAGGTCTTAAAGTCGACATTCGTAAAAAATTCTCGAAGCTCGCGTGTCGTTAGTAATGTAATGTCCTTATCTCCTTACATGAAAAGGAGTCTCCGAGATGCCGAGGAGCAAATGGCGGGGTTGTCGAGCGGGTTGGAGACTGTGGAGCAGCGCGTGGAAGCTTTAAAGGCGCAACTGGGCCAGCACACGCGCGATGCCGCCGCACTCGAACTGAAGCTGCAGCACGCTGCAGACACCTTGAATGCCGCACGTCATCTGCTCGAACAACTGGCGCACGAGTACACCACCTGGGCGCACGATGTGACTATTTTATTTTTTACTTATCGTCAAAATCGGCCATGTGCAAAAATTATATCAACTTTTGAGATATTCACAAAAAAAAAATCTTGAGAAAACTTACGTCCTAAGTGTGTATTGGTTTTGTTTTCAGTTGCAAAACATTTCAAAAGAAATATCCGAATTAAATGTACGTTCGCTGTTAGCGGCTGCTTATATTGTTTACTTGCCCGAACTGACAGAACCACAGGCCAGGTGAGGATCAGAAATACTCGTGTGTAAACTAATTAAAAGTGTTGAATAGTTGGCTACTAGCCCAATGATTTACTTTCATTTTCAGGGAATATTTAAACAAATGGAGCGCTCTAATTGCATTCGAAGATTCCACGTTTTCCGTTATCAATTTCCTTTCTACGCCCGAGACACAGTTGAAGTGGGATGCCGACGGGCTGCCCGCTGACGACACGGCTGTTAAAAATGCCGTTTTAATTGAACAGGTTCTGCTCATTTTTTTAATAATGTTATTATACAAAGTAGAACAGTTCTCGAATGGAGGCCACACGTATTGGAAAGCGCAGCGTGGAACGCCCTGCGGCCAGGTGGACATACGACCTGAAAGGCTTCGCAGGAAGCGGCTGTATGCGAAGGATAGAATACCGTGCGTGGTAACAAGCCTTAGGAGTGAGTAACATCCAACAGTGGAGAGACGATCGAATACCCTTTGTGCTAACTTAAGCGGGCACTTTATAATAACACAACCACATGAATTTTGAGAAAATCGATTAATTTTGATGTAGTTCGTGCTGGGCCCGCGGTGTGGCGCGCGACCACTCATCGTTGACCCGGAGGGCGAAGCGCTGACTTGGTTGCGTCGAACGCTGCCGACATCCCGTTGCGACTTTTTGTCGCAACACAGCGAAACATTACACACTGCACTGCAATATGCACACAGGTTGCGTATAAATTATATTGTTTTTATTTATTACGATTCTACTTATAGAACGATATCATACTTATAGATTATACTTATGCGAAGAACCGACAGGCTGTAGTGAATTTAGTTGCTACGCTTAGACCGTATCTCCAAGTTATGACTGCGAAATGCAGTGGACCCTGCTTCTCCTAAAATATACATGTCTCTTTTTGTAGTAGTCTGTACACAATATTATGTTCCATTGCTGAGCTTCTTATTTCTGTTACGAGACATTGACCCTGTTTACACAAATTCCAATCACCAATCTTTAAATAATGCTAGTTTTTTGGCACACTCAACTTTCCTCCAATGTTTTCTTGCTATTGCTCCTAAGACTTATGTATATTATGATGTACATACTTAGATTAGGTCGCGTGGTCGTGGTGACGGAAATAGAGAGCGCGACGGACGTGGAAACGCTTCGATGCGGCGCGCGTCTTCTGTTGCACACGCGTGACGCGGAATTGGCCGCTCGTCTGCAACCGCACTGCGCCGCCTCACTGAGCGTCTTGCACTTCACCGCGAGACTAGACGGACTCACAGGTACTTACTTAAGTTTAAATAATTCTTTTATGGGTCAATGTACCTATGCAGTTTTATAATAAACTTCCTGAGATAATCAGCCATACCTATTAAAAAAAAGTAATCAAAACTAAACTCTTTTCGAAACGCTGATTATTTAACCGATCTTGAATCGTTTAAATATATAATAATACATTTATTAAATACAATACTTTTTATATGCTGTGGTTTGTGTATAATTGTAATAAATTGTGATTGTTATTACGTCTGTAATTGGTACGCATGTCATCCGAAATATGCTGTAATTCATTATATTATGAATAAGTAACACGTGTATGGTGTATCTTAATTAAGTGAATAAAATATTGCACAAAAAAAAATGGTATTTCCGGAATAATCGATTTATTGTAATTTTCAGATCAACTTGTTAATTATGCGCTACAGCAACAAAATCCAGAGATGAACGAAAAATCGAAAGAAATCAAATTACAGAAAGCTACACTGCAGAAGCAACAGCACGAATTACAGGTAACGCGTATCTTTTTAATTGAAAGTTTGCTGTCGATACTGATTAGGATATTACAGTGTAAACTATAATAGTTAGTAAAAGGGCGACCCAGAAATATCTAACTCTGCTTGTGTAACGCTGATCGTTCCCAACATTGAAGACGTCACTTGTTTTATTCTTGCAGGAGAATGTTCTGCGCGAGCTGTGCTCGAACAGCGACATACTGAAAGACTCGAGTCTGCTCGCCTCGCTAGAGGCTACGCGAGCTACTGGCGCCACCATCGAGGCGGCGCTGTCCGAGGCGAGCGCAGTAGAGGACGCGAGGCGCGAGGCTTGCGTCGCGTACCGTGCGGGAGCGCGAGCAGCAGCCGCGCTTGCACTATCCGCCCGCGCGCTCTATCCCGCGGCTCTACCCACGGACGCGCTTCTCGAAGTGTTCGCGGACGCGCTCGCCAGCGACCCCAGCGCCAACAAATCTCTTCAAGCGGTAATCGTGTTACATCTCTATTGTTAACGCGGCCTTTACTATTCTGAAAGACATAGTTTTCCCCCGTTACATTTAACGCTAGATTGCCGTCTCGCATAAATTTCATGTCATAAAATAAAATGCAAATATACTCGTATTAAAATGGACGTTTGAAACTGATTTCAGGAATCACTCAACATAAACCACAATCAAATAGTACAATATACCACCAAAAGAATAATAGAGAGAGTGCTTCTGAGTGTACACAAGAAGGATAAGCATATCGTAGCCCTACACTTGTTGAGAGCGGTTTACAGCGATGTTATTAAGGATCAATTGTGGAACATATTTTTAGGAAACTACGATATCGTCGACGATCAAAATGCTTCAGTCGATCTAAAAAAGCTTTCTCCGTGGATAAAAGAGGAATTTGTTGAAAGAATGGTTCAAATAAAGGTAATAATATTCTCCTATGTTATAATTGAATCCATAGCTCTAGCATATGGATTCTGTTCAATCAAGTCACAGAAATATTTTAAAACTGATTTGGTATTCATATTTTTTTCGATCGCTCGCTGAAATGTCTTCCATTAACAATTATCTTATCATCCTTACATATTATAAAACAAAGTCCTCCGCCGCGTCTGTCTGTCTGTCTGTTCAGGATAAACTCAAAAACTACTGCAACGATTTTCATGCTGTTTTCACCAATGGATAGAGTGTTTTAGTATATAATTTATAAAGTTACGCTGGCGAGGTCGCGCCGCGGGCAGCAGCTAGTATGACATATAATAATATTTAACACCACAACTTGGATAGAAATTTTATTATTTTATTTACGTACTAATTGGATTTTGTGAAATTTATAGTCCTGCAGCTTACCTGTTGTATTATTCGCCTCGCATATCCGCATCCGCATTTAGACTCTTAATTTTTTACAACCCATAAAGAACGTTTATTTTCTTGCAGATGACAAGTGAGGATTTATTCAACAAGTTATTCGTGAAGGACGAGAAACTATGGAACGAATTTCAGAATATTAGCGACGCAAACGCTTTCATCTGCTTCAAGCTGAGCGGATTTGAAACAGTTGCGGCCGCTGCAGCGCTGCGACCCGATATTCTGTACAGCGTGATGCTCACGTTCCTTGAGACGATGTTAGGTATGTTTTTTTTCAATTTATATACACCAAAGTCGCTGTACTAGTGTCTGTTTGTTTCGCTTGTTTTTTTTTTAATTTAATTCTTCTATATACTATGCAATGGATTTTGGTTCCATCATTTTAAATAATTTTATTAATAAAGAAAATACTGTGTAAGTATCTGAAAGAGACTGTATATTGTGTTTATATCTAATTTACGTAATAAATTATGCCTACAAGCAGAAAATAAAAAATAAGTAGTAGGTAGTAACTTTCTATGTATGTGAGGGAGGAGCTATAGTCAACCATGCTATCCCACTACGAATTAATAGAAAATTACGTGTTTTCGATGATTTTTGGGACACTAAGGTTTCCTTACGATGATTCCTTTATCATAGTAGCAAGTGCATCTGCCTGGTGTTCAATCCACTTTCTTGTCAGAAATATCTCGACACTTCGCAAAAATATATTTTAACTTTCCTTACATTGTTGTAAGAAATGACAGATTAAATTTTAAGAAAAAGCATACACATTAACTATTATTTAGAAAATGTTAATAAACTTTTTTGTACAATTTTTCTTTGCCGAACGTAGTGTGCTTGGCACTCCATTCTTTCGAGGTGCCAAGAGTTATAAGCACCACTGCCATCTGAATAAGATAAGGATTATATAGCAAAAGTACAAAAGTAATCCGCGTACCTGTAATGATGGTGGTAACAAAGATTATAATGTTGTGGGTACTAGGTGCGGGAGCGTTGGAAGCGAGCGGAGCCGTGGCAGGGGCGGCGAGGTGGGCGGCGCGAGCGATGGCTCCACCCCGCCCCATACTACTGCTCGCTGCGCACGGAGCCGATCTGTTAGCTGCTCATGCACATTCTTCCCTTAATAAGGTACCATTATTGTGTAATCGGTGCCAATAGTATGCAGTACTTTAGAAATTTTTCGCGACAGTCCTTTTTTGCATAATTTTGCTAAAATATTTCTCTATCTAAATTTTCATCAATTTCAATTTCCAAATTGAGTCGCGCAACTGCAAACCTGGGGCACCGGAGTAAAAGATGCTCAACAGTTTCCTGCACCCCAGGCTCGCAAAGGCAGTCGGAACTGGGCTTCTTGCTTTCGTTAACTTATGTAAAAAGCGCTCTCTTGAAATGTCGTCAGGTGGGAGTGGAGGCGGGTCGCGAGGCTTGGGACGCCTGCTTGGAGTCGGCGCGCGGCGGCGGTTGGCTGGCACTCGAAGTAGGTGCTTCGCCGCTCACCGCGCAGCTGCAACACTTCCTACAGCACTACACCGACAGACCAGTACGCACATCTGCTTTTTATTCTAGCCTGTGATAATTGTGGCACGGCTCCATCAGCACTACACTCCCAGGAGTGTAGTATTAGCAATGTTTGGAGGATTCACACAACCTCTTCACCTTACCTCTTCTTTTTATTATAAATGAAAATACAAGCTATCTCTTGCAGAGAAATACCGCATTTATGTTTGAAGTAATATAAATTTGAATCTAAAATTACTTCCATATGCTGAAATCATGTGAGAAGCAGATTTATGTATACCGAGTAAAATTTCTGCATGAACGTATAATAATGTTTGACAGTTGTATCGTATGTAAGACATGTAAGAGAATCGTATGCAACGGACAAATTATAATTAAACTTTAGATTCACCATAATAAAATATTTACAATAACTAGAAAACTTTAAAACCAAGCTATAAAGTCTTAATCTTAAGTTAATAAAATTAACTTCAGTTAATTATAAGTATGTGATTGTTGAGTAACGCTCATTATTAATGAAATATTATACATGTTTCAGGTGGAGGACTTTAGTCCCGATTTCCGGTTATGGATAGTGTGCGAAGATCGCGACATTCCGCCTCTTATATCGAATCTCTGCGTTAATGTTATTGTCGAGGTAAATTGTCATTTGATTTTTTTTATACCTGATTGGAAATAACATGAATAAAATAAAATATCTGATTTTCATTTCACGTATCTATCATTTACCGTGATCTACATTTCACGGTAAATGGCAACCATCAATGGATATAAACGGATTGGATGTCACGACATAATGGACATAAACATTGGATATAGCATATAGATATGGATAGGATTTGCATATCATATATATATAGTATTGGATAACAATGGATAGGTATATAACAACAATAAATGGATATGAACTGTGTTAATGGTGACATGTGAGACTTCCCTGGAATATTTATTTTCTTTTTATGTTAAGGTCGACAGACAGGCTGATGGTCCACTTGATGGTAGGTGGCTAGTGGCTACCGTCGCCTATAACACAAGCAGCACCATAAGTGCTACAAGTGCGCTGAAGAAGGATAAGGGATAATAACACAATTTTGAACTTAACAACAATTAGTGCAAGCAAAACTGCAAAAATATAAATAGAAATAAATGTCTTGGAAATAAATAATTACTCTTAAGACGATTTCGTTAAGTTTTGTCGTTCGTTTTGTTGAAGGCGGGGGCGGGGGTGCGTCAGAACGCAGTGAGCACGCTCTGTGCGTGGGGTCCGCTCGAGGGCGACGAGCGGATGGTGCGGGCGCATGTGGCGCTGGCCTTGCTGCATGCCACCGTGCAGGAGAGGCGCGCGTACATTCCGCAAGGTAAATAACTGCCAAACAGTAAAAAATGTAGAATCTTGAGTTTTCATACATATTTTAAATAATAACAAATTTTAGGTTGGTCGCGATGGTACGCGTGGGAGTGGGGTGAGGTTTCGGCGTGCGGGCGCGCTGTGCGTGCGCTAACGGCGCGTAGCGGACGAGGCGGAGGTGTCGATTCGGAGGCGGCGCGCGCGATAAGCGACGCACTGTACGCGGCACGCGTCACTAGCGCTTGGGACCGACGCGTGCTGAGCGCGCTAGTACGACGCACGCTCGGCGAGCACGTGTACGCGCACGCGTGGCGACCGCCCGGCTGTGACGTGCGCGTGCCATACGCCACGCGGCTGCAGACGTGCACGGCGGCACTGGCGACACTGCCACGTGACGATTCGTCCGCTTTGCTCGCTCTGCCGCGTAACTGTCGCCGCACTTGGGAACGCGCCGCTGCCGACCGCCTTCTCGCCGGTCTCAGGAGTAAGTATATAAACTACTACCCGTTGTACGTGACTTGGTCTGCGTAACTTTAAAAAATATAGCCTATGTTACTCGCTGATAATGTAACTTTCTATGCGTGGTAAAATTTTTCAAATCGGTCCAGTAGTTTTTGAGTTTTTTCATTTTTGAGTTTTAAATGAAAAAAATGATTAAATGAAAGCTTTCATTGTTTTTGTTTTAATGACATTGACAACAATAAGCAATAACCAAACATAAAGAACGGTTAAGGAATTATATAGTGATTTGTAAAATATATTAATGTTTCAGAGTTGGAATCAACGGTTAGCGTGTATCGAGCTGCGGAAGGTCCTACCACGGCGAAGACTCTGCCGGCTCTGTGGAAGAAGCTCATGTCGGGATGTCCGCTTCTCAAAGGAGACTATGTCGTTCCCGAACCGGATCAAGTACAGTTTTTCTTTCATTAGACAAACCATCTAATAGAAAATTTTTGTCCATTAGATGGATCGCTGTTAGATGTCGTTGTCACTGCCGTCAGATAAACTGTCCAGTGCAACACGAATGAAAGTAGGCGCATACGACCACATAAAGAAAACATTAAGTAAATACTATGGTGTAATAAAGGGTTAGGTGAAAGGAAGAACCAGTTCGTAATTTCATGTATTTTTATGAAATCAGATAATTTAACCATGTAGATATATCATATCATCTTTCTATTAATACTTTCTGTCTTGATATCAGAAATTAAGCGTTATTTTTGAGCAATATTTGTACAAATAATGTGTAACGTAAAATGTTAATAATGATGGATATATAAAAATACCTATTTCTATTTTGAATTCCTTAAATTCGAGCAACAGATGGCTATATTTTGAGCTCTTACGCTATTACTTAGTATCCAAACACTAAAGGAACGTTATATATGTGTTTATATCTCTTTTAAATACCTATTCATAACATTGCGGCTTTTTTTTCTTTGATCTATTTTCGACGACTGGCAAACAGTCCCAACTTTGCACCTTCGACGGTGAAACGGTCGGCCTCTGTGATATTGATATCGTTTTATCTAGAAATAAATAACTTTTGTACTCAGCTATCATCGGAATTGGGGTGCATGTGGTGGCAACGCGTTTGCGCTGACGAGGCGCGCGAAGCTGCGCGTACTGCGCGATTCATACATTCCGCTATCGCCGCTATGGCCAGGCGACGCATACACATACACCAGGTATGTGAACAACTGTAACGTTAATGTTCCCGTTAAATCTTTTCATTTCTAAATTATTTTGTCTTTTGAAAGAAAGAAACAAAGGAAGACTTTTTCACTGCACGAAAGATACGAAAGGACAGAAATTAATAAAAGAACAGATAAAAGATGTACTGTGTGCTCGCGACAGTGAATCAGATACTGGCTCAGCATAGTGTTGATGTGCTAGACAGGATTTTTATATATTTTTGTGTCTAAATTATCTGTTATAGGCTCTACATTTCTTTCTATTGTCACTATTTTTAATCGCAAAGATCATTACAAAAAAGTTTCTCACATTTCGACAGCAAACTTAATGTCTCGGTAGCTATTTCTTCACAACTGTTTTTCCATTCCTATGATTTTATCATCGGTTGTCATATTATCAAGAGCAATTTTACTTTCCTAATTAATGGATGTCGAAGCGAGACTCCCAAATTATTTGTTATCATTTATTTGACTATCGCCGTATTTACATCCAATGAATAGTAATGATTATTTTTGTAAGAATATTTTGTATTTTGTTGGAATTGGAATATTTTGTAGAAATTTTACTTTAAAGAAGTGAACTCCTTGCGATAATGGCAACAATGTTTTAGATATAATAAGAAAAAATATTATTTTGCAATAAAATTTTAATGGCAATAGGTGCCAGAGGAGTGGCAGCTATTGTGGTCTGGTCCTGAAGCTCCGGAGACCTACATAAAGGAGTTTTGTTTCCGAGCTCGCGCCTCCTGCGAGCGCCTGCCAACAAACTCCACCCATGGATCACTACCGCAAGGTTTGTTTATATATATATATATGAGAGGTTCTATATTTTTATTTACGTATTTCCGAAAAATATACTACAACCTTAGCATAAGTAGCTTGCTCGTTTAAATGTACCTATGTCGCCAATCTCTTTTCCACTTGTTCGTTCTACAATTAACCATTGAGAAGCAAGCAATTATAAACGTCAACAAGGAATGTTCCACGCGTCAGTGATAGAGGTTTCGTGACAAAATTCTGTAAAGTGGTTTGAAAATCTTGCCTTCAAATTAGTGAAGTGTCATCGAAGTGTATCCCAGGCGGAGGCAGCAAGTGTTCCTTATTTCTCTTCATCACAGTTTAACTCCAGCAAGTCGTTTCGAAGTACAGTCTACCTCAGCGTTGGAGGTCTGTTCCCATGCTTCATAAGTACTTGGTATACCTTTGGCAAACCGCGATATGAATTATTATAAATTTAGTTTATTTTAAATTCCCTCCGTTCCATTGCTACTAGTGTAATTTGTTGTTCGAAAAGTTTCGTGTTTTATTGACACAATTAATGTAGAGGAGGTTAATTGAGTAATATATTGTTTAATTATAGAAGTGGATCTACGTTCGTTTTTGCGTCCGAGCCGCGCGCTGTGTGCGTTGCGTGCGCAATGCGCACTTGCGTTGCGTTGCGCCCCGCACGCACTCGCGCTAACCGCCAAGTGGGAGTCGAATGGAGTCCGCGGCGAGGGGCCTGCGCTAACGGCGCTGGGGTTGGTGGTGTGTGGCGCTGAGTGGCGCGAAGGAGCCCTGCGCGCTGCTGCACCGCACTCGCCCGCTAACTCGCCCGCACCACCTCTACTGCTCACTTATGCGCTACAGGTAAATACACTCACATACTGTATTTATTATTGACTACTTAAAACAATCAACACATAATCTAAATAGTATACTATTAACCACGAACGCGTTATATGTGTCCATATGTATTGATCTGTATATAGTAGTAGCCTGTATAATTCTATTGTAATCTTTATGTGATTGAGCAGGATGTAGAGAGTCGCAGGCAAGCGCAGGAGTCGTTGGTGGTGCCGATGTACGAGAGCGAGGCGCGCGACCAACTGTTGGCGGAGAGTTTCGCTCCGCTCGGCGCCGATCTGCCACCGGAACAAGCTCTGCTCAACTCCATCGCGCTCGTCGTAGCGCCACTCGCTTAACTTTACATGAATGGGCGCAAATCCTAATGGGCTCTGGTGATACGAGTATCACGTGTCAAATATGGCGCAGTAACCAGTTTGGGACTGTTTGTGAGGTATTGCGACGCGAAGATGCTGAAGCCACGGAATGAGCGAGACACAAAGATAACATTTGTACGAGAGAAAGCAGGTGCGCCATATTGTTCGCAATTCTATATGCGCAAACGAAAGATACCAGCTCAAGGTCAGAGCCCATTAAGATTTGCGAGGTTAATATACACTCGTTTATTTCTCAACCATAAAACCACTTAATGAGCACATTTGTTAAATATTTTTGGTGACATTTAACTTAATGCTTGTTTTAAGAACATTATTTGTGTGAACTTTGTCTGAAATTAAATTATTATTACTATTAGGGCCTCTTTCACCATCTGTCAAGTAGGCTAACCGTCATTTAAAGTCACCTGTCACCGGGAATGATTTAGCTGATATACCTTTGTTTGTACGGTAAGATTCCCAAACATGAAAAACAAAATAATAATAAAAATTCGCCTATCGAAGGATGCACTAAACCGAGTGCATAATTTAATAAAACATAAAATTATTTCTAAAAGTAACTAATCAACACTACTTGTAGTTGGTGAAAGAGGCGCTTACTCTTACTTTATTTAATGTGTGTACATCTGTTTAAAAAAAATACACTTTCTTTCTTAGCAACACATCTAGCGATAGGGATAGAGAAATAAAAAAGAAAATAAAAAATCAAAACGTTTATTTTCCGAAAAAACTCCTTTCGTAACACTTATCTTTAGTAACTAAGGATGACTAGTTCTATGGTTAGCCACCGAAAGAATCGAACACAGTCGTGATATTTATATTAACTATGCTTATAAACATTTTCGCTTTGTTCGTCGACGATATCTAAACTAAATCTTTAGTCGCAGTATCTTTCTAGTTTACTAAAAAAAGAAGTTTTTTCTACATTCTTAAATTCATAAAATTGATTTGGTAGTGTATAGAGTGCCGGTAGTCGCATTGTATCGGTGTCAGTTCAGGAACCGCAAATTTTACGGCGTATGTAGCTAGGATGCTGCAAACTAACGGCACACTAATCCATAGAACTGTGTTACCGCTAGCGGCACTCTATACACTGCCGATAAATAGATACCTACTCCATTAATTTTGGTCTTCGATAAAAGTAACTGATTATTTACTCAAAAAGCCAATGTAAATACTCTATAAAAAATAAAAGCTTGCATTTGCTTTGGTAATTTTTAAGTTTTGAGTCATTATAAATGCTTAAACAAAGACCGGAATGCATGGATTGGTAATCTATTTATCTATTTACAGATATGTTTAATGTTTACAATAGATACAATTAATATTTAATTATATCACAGCCTTCGTTTCTCTAAAGGCTTGTTCTTCATAAAAAAAGTAAAAAATATGCATCTGCAAATTAAAAAAAAAACATATTATGCAATTTACAAATCAAAATTAAATTATTTTTTAATCTCATATTATTTTTTAGACCTTTGAGAACTATCTATTGAATAATTTACCACCCGTGATCTTCCAATTCATCCCACTGTTAGAACTTAGAACGGATGTAACAAAGTATACCTATTGGTATTTGCCAATAATCTTGGGAAACTTTCCCACCGCAAAGCTCCCAAGCGACCTAAAGCGCCAACTTTAGTTCATCATATATACGAAAACAAATGACGTTCGTCAAAAAAATTTAAATATCATGTTATAAAATTTTTGGTGACTTTATGTTTCATGCCGGCGTCATTTTATCCCGCGGGAGATTTAAAATTTTATGGTAAATGATTTTATAAAAATAATCCCAAAATTACACCTTTATCATAATTGACAAAAACATTTTGAAAGAAAGAAATTTAAAAAAGGAACCTCCAAGATAAAAACAAAAAAAAAATATGATAATCCAAGACAGAGGTCAACGAAAAAAAAACATAAAAAAAGATAGTAATTTCTAACATATTGTAAAAAGTAAAAAAAGAGATGGAAACATGTTTTACGTGAATAAATTGCAACGAATGTTCTAGGTCCTACAATATTCCTAGAACTCCTAGAATCTAGGAGATTTACGCAGACGAAGAAAGCTCAACTTGTTAGTAATATTGTGATATTTCTCGTAAAGTACGATGAAGGTTTAATTTTGATGTCATTGTAGAGTAAAATCGCATAAATACCGTCAATGGGATAAATTGGATTAAACGGAATTGGACCACGAGAATTAAACGAAAACAAATAAATTTTAGCAATTAATCAAATTATTTCTATAACAATTAATCTAAATTGAAATAGACTAGGCACTGCATTGAGGGCGCTTTGCATGTAAAATCTACTAAATAAACTAATGTAACAAGACAAAACAAAACATCTGGTTAACGATAAATTTGGAAGACATTTTTGAAGAAGATTTGCTCTAATAAACGTCCAAGTAACCGGTCAATTCAATTCAGATCTTTTTAAAACTACAACATTTATATATACTCGTATTTCACTAAGTACTGCTATTTATGCTTCTAAAATAACAACATACAAAATGTTATAAAATCCATACTTATTGTGTAGTGGAAAAATACCAGTTTTTGGCTATAATATTTAAGTTTCCAGCAGTATTTTGCATTACCTACAAACTTCTAACATATAAGAATCTCCAATTAAAATATCATTTTAATATTTACTAATTTAAAACTGAATCAAATTTTGTAATGCTTATTTATGGCACAGTAAAGAATTTATTTATTTTTATAGCAACAAGTTGTGCACTTCTGTAATATCGAAGTTAAAAAACTTTATATACACCTAAGAACGTCGTTTTTAAAATTATAACTACTTGATTGAAGTTAAGTATAATAGCTACTTCATAAAATAGCCTACTTCTTTAAGTATTGGCATAAGTTTTTAGGCGAATATTGGTAAACAAACCAGCAAACAAATCTAAATATTCAGAATAGGTAGCACAATATATATATAAAATAATTGCATGGGTTGTTTTAAATATTGTAAAAAAATGGCATTTTCTAGACATCTCTGTCTAGGAATACATTCGCTATGAAACTCTCTATTTCTGGACTTCAATCCGTAACATACAGAAATCACTTTAAAAGTTAATATTGAATAATAAATTAAATAAACGCTGTGATGTTTGTTTTTACATCATTGCCATATGGACCTATAAAATTAGAATGCATAATCGCCACATCATTGCGAGGGTATTAATCACTCATAGTCAAATATGTACAAATTTTTCATCTATCGCGTGTGAAAGAACCACAACAAAATTTTAAAATCACATCCAACGTCATATTCTCTTATGGACGAAATACACAATCAATCATTTGACGTGACTCCAAACGACTTAAATCAAATGGAGCGACGCCAAATACAAAAAAAAATGCCCACTCACGGTCACTCCAATTTTCTGTCATTTATGCGTTTGACCGGGTCGAGTGACGATGATTCGGAAGCGCGGTATGATGCCACGGCGTAGTGTTTCTACCAAGGAGGATACAAATGTATTCTATCTATCCTCCTTGGTTTCTACACTCACGATCAGTTGGCGCGATGAACTGACGATGACGTAACGCAACGGCGCCATTTGAAATCCAGTGTTTGACATCAGAAATCAGATTTTTTCATTCACTGTCAAATTTTGGCTTCACGTCAGTCCATTTGACGCGATGGACTGATCGTGTATTTCGTCCATTAAAGTCCAATTACTCCCATGTTTATGGGAGTTTATGTGCACGAATAACTTACAAAATCTAAAAGCAAATATTTAATTAAACGAAAAAAAGGACCTAAACTTTTTATTTATCAAACATAATACAACATCGTTAATCGGCATGTACTTCTATCGGCTAACATCTTATCATATATATATATAATCTCGTGTCACGATATATGTACGGGATAAACTCCGAAACTACTGCACCGATTTTGATCAAATTTCGTAACTATAAAAACTATAAAACTAACTTCAAAGATGGGCTAGATTTTATTTCGATTATTTCGAAATAAAACTATATATTTATATCAAACTGATTTCTTTGTGAAAGAAAAGACAATATTTACAGTATTTACTAATTGCTACTTGATTTTTTTATTTTTTTTTTTCTATTTTTTCTATTTTTTTTTTAACATACAAGCACTGTCTGTTCGCGCACAGACTTTTTGAAAATATGACGTTTTGCCAAAATAACTATGCACAATACTATCTACAAAACACATATTAGTAAATATATAGGTATAAATAATCTCACTGAGATCTTATGTTTAAAATTTGTTTTACTTCACGACTTAATACGTATTTAAGTACATCCATTAAAAAGTGTAAATTAAACTTAAATAGAAGCAATTTCGATTCGATATCCTCCAAAACATTGTCAAACTTGAAACTTCATCAGTTCTTGGTTTTCAATTTTGAGAAATCATTGAATTTGCTTTTTAGTATAAATATATTTTTCCTTTTCCTCATCTAATACAAATGAATATTTAATCACACAATTGGATATTTTATGTTACCAAAATGGCACAAGAGATGGCGTTAAAAAACTAAACTAACGACAGTAATTAAAAAAACTCAATGGTCAGCTCTATTATAGTCCAGAAAAATTCACCAACAAATCAAAATTTGAATCCTTCAGGGACATTTTTGATGTAAAGTCTCTAGTGGTCTATGGTATATGTAATTTTTCGTTCCATCCTGTAAGTGTAAAAAAAAACAGTTGTTTTTTTTCAATTATACAACTTTTAGATAAATATTGTAGAGAATTTAATTTTACATAAATATGTTCATATTACTTTTTTTGCTTAAACTAAAATTAACAGGGAGGGTTGCAAATAATGAGGGTCTCCTAAATTTTGATTTCAGTAAATTTTTTTGGACTTTCTACATTTTGATTTCATATATGAATTTGCATTGACATTTTTACATGAAATTCAAAAAGTTGAAGAACATGAGGGCCATTCTCAGTCTTGAAACTTATCCATTTTAAGTATACCAACAAAACTTAAGTTATTACCAAACAATCATATTACACGTTAAAAGTGCTTTAAGCTTTAAGCGAAGCACCAATGATGTTAAAATTGAAGTTTGACAACTGGGCATAATATACTGGCTGAATATTATATTAAATTTATAAATAATTTAGACAGTATTTCATGTAATATGTACCTTTAAACGGTTATTTATTGTTGCATCACAAAAAATACAGTCCAGTGTGAGATTTATTGAGATTTCTTATAATGTACTTATAACAAAATCATCTATTAAATCAATTGAATTAATATTGAAATATGGTAAAATTAATTAAACGTATACTTAATTATAAATGCGGTAAAAGGTTGCATACTTAAGATCCTAACACATTTAAATTTTCATAAGTGCATTGTTATATATATTTTTGGCAACACTAAAAAAAACACATATAACACTAAAAAGTGTTCTCTAAGAATAGTGTTCATAATACTATATAAAATAAACCTAAGTTTGTAACTAATAGTTCCATTAATTATTATACGTAATAATTGTCTAAAACTAAAAATAACACACGCAGTGTTTAGGCCGTGTAAGGAGCGGTGACATTTCATTGAGAAAGAGAAAGTCTGTTAATGTCCATAAAATATTTTATCTCAACTACACGTGATACGGTATCATGATAATAAAATAACATTTGTTTGTATCCACATAGAGGAGGTATTAATAGGAAATGTGTACACCTTCAGCACCTGTAAACACTTCGGCACATATCCGGCAGTTAAGGTCTGTAAAAGCAGTCGAGTGAAATCCACAATGATTCATACCAAAAATGAACCAATAACACCGGGACCGGACGCTAAGGGTCATTTCACACCACACGCGCGCGCCGTCGAATATGTTCCGAATCCTTTTACTAACGGCCCCACTACACTATCACTGCACATCTAACATTGAGCAAAGGTAAGGTTGAGCGAAGGCACTTTCACAACCATTTTGCTAAAACTTACTAATGCGAGTATATATTTTAATAAAACTTATGAGGTAAGATTCAGTCGACACGTGGTAGCGCAATATTGAGACTGCGCCCTACCACGTTCATGTTGGTGATGAGCAAATTGATGGGTACACTAGTTGTGGTAGCCGACTTCGCCGCTCCCCCCTCAGACCCCCCACTACTCTCGCCGTCGTTGTTGTTCGAGTCATGTTGCTGGAGAACAAGTTACAATAACATTTATTATGAAAACTGTTTATGTAATAAAATATTAATAAATTCAACGGATCACCGTTATGTTTATTATATGAGTTATGATAAGATTCACATTTTATTGTAGATTGGTACCTAATAATACCTAAGGTATATTTCAACTGACTTGGTAAGCATATGATTATTAACTATGCCTATGAACAAAAGTATATAAAACTGTTTTAGAGTTTTTTTATAAATAAAATTGGATAATAAAGAGGCTTGTGATGTTAAAAGTGAAAACTTTTAACCGGGTGGAGCTTTTGAGTATTTTTTGACCTTTAAGGATCCTAAGACTCCAATTTTACCTCGCTGCAGAATGCAGTATTAAAACGAAAAAATTATAAAATGCCACTAACTTCACAACTGCAGAACATTTTTTAATTCTTTAAGAGAATTTTAAATTGACTGAATTTTCAAAATTATTATGTATCGGTGAATTAGAATGAAACATTTGCACTAAATGTGAAAGTAAATCATTCACGAGGAAACCTTAGTACCTACATGAAAAGAGAACAGACATGTAAAATGATATTTGACTTATGCAAAGTCCATGGTATAAAATAAACAATGAGATGTACGAGTAACAATACATTCCACCGCTACACAGAGTTGTATATGTAATGATGAAGGTACCTCTGAGCGATGGTATCCTTGCGATCGTCGCGACACCTTGGCCGGAGGTCCGACGGTAACTGGTCGCACGAGGGTGGTGTTGCGTGCTACCGCCAGCTGCACCGACAGTGGGCTGGGTGTTTCTGATCTGCAATTAGTATGGTACCAATAAAAAAAATTGACAACGAAATAACATGTAGTAATTAATCTCAATAAAAAAGTAACTTCAACATTAGTTTATACCAAAACGAGCCGTTGACGAGTCGGATGATCAAATGGTTAAGATGTTTGCCACATTCCTACTCAGAGAAACCCGGTTTCGATTCCTGGAAGGCCCAACTTTCCAAATATACTTTTCAAAGTTGGCTTTGGTTGATGTGTTTTTTTTTTGACAAAAAACGCATACAGAAATGTTTCAAGAAGCATCACGTGATGGAACACTGAAGTAGCAAACAATAATCGACCTTGAAATTTTATGGCTCCAGTCATTGTATTGTAATTTTATAATGTATAACATAGTAATTAAGAAAATTACGTATTAGCGTAGGCGAGGGAAGTGGCCCCAGCGGAGGTGCTGGCGTTGGCATTGGGGTCGGGGTGTGCATTGGCACCAGAGTCCCCGTTGTTCGCCGTCCATTCGCTCTCTGCAGTCACATCGTCGTGTCCGCCGATAGGGGGCTCTTCCGCCGGTCCCTCTGTGCTGAAAAATTACAAATTCCCTTAACATTCGTGTAAAATTCTCATTTCACAACCACTCTATGTTCTGTTTTAGAGCGTCCACACCAGCACTAACAATTCTCCGAACAGTACCTACCTGATGGCGGCTACACACGACAACGATTTATCGTTGCAATTTCAAATTTGAATAGCATTTGATGTAAGTAAGTAATAAAAGCACTCACTTCCTGGGCACTTGTGGTCCGCGCACGTAGTGAGGCCCGTTGAATACGTTGGCAGCTTGTGTCCCGGACGTCTGCCGCTGTCGTGATTGCTGTACCGACTTCGTACGAATAAACGGCTGTGTCTCTGTGAACCATAACGATTTATCATATTAAATTAAAATTATAGTTCTAATGTCGTGTAAGAAAACTGCATTTTTATACTTATATTCATGAATGTATCAAAATGCTGCCTTTCAAAGTCATGTTTACAAATTGCTCACGATACTTGATGGAAAATTATGGAGCATGCATATATGTACATACATACTTAAAATTCAAAATTAAAGCAATTTTTATCCATGTGTGCGAGTGACATACGAATATTATACATGTAGGAGGTATTTTACCTCACGATGAAGATAGTCTAGTGCCAGCCATACACGATAAAGCATATCGTCCAATTCGCATAATAAGATTGGCTTTATAAGACACCATAAGTGTAGCTGTCAAGTGTGTAAATTGGCTTGATCGGCCTTTATTTTTAAATACCTTTGGAAAAATTATAATTAAACTAACCCTCAACTTTGTATTGAGCCTAAACACGCTATATCTTCATTAAGTTGCTAGTGCTAGGGAGTTAAAATTCCACCGAAGTAACAGTATAGGTACCAAAATTTAATTTAATTTAATTTAGGAAGTTGGTAAAATCTTTTCGTCAACTGGAAAATAGGCTGATGTTACCATGTGTTTACCATTGTCATAATGTAGATTCGGGCTAACGTCGCCGACGGGAGAGTCCACCCGAGTGAGGTCGAGCTCGTCGTAGGGCGGCGGACCTTCGGGCGCGCTTGCTGCGGGCTGCGTCGCCCGATCCCCTGCGCCATCTGATGCCCCGGTAGACTGCACGTGTCCATTCGTTACTGCTATAAAACATCACATTTTCTTAAAAGCAATATTAGACGGTTCATCAAAAGTGATTCATTTTTGCAATGAATGGTGAATGATGAATAGTGAACTGCGTTGTTTGTATAGACGCATCACTTTTGATGAAAGCTATTATTCCATTATTCCCGCGTGAACGTTTCGAGTGATTTAAAGATAAAAGTCGCTAAGTCGCTGTTTAGACGTTTCACTAATCGTTCATTGTCGATGAAATGATGACCGATGCTAGCGAAAACAATCAGGAGCCGCAAGTTTTCATCGCAAAGGCACACTCCGATGAATGTTAATTTAGACATTTCATTTTCGGTCTTTCATCGATGAAACATCGAAAATGAAAGCAAAAATGAACCGCCTAATATGGGCTTAATGACTATATTATGTGTCCATCGTCACTCGATTATGTGTCCGTTGTCGATGTAGAGTGAGTTTTCCAAAACTTCCAAGATTCGCAAACTTCTACTTCTAAACCACACACAATATTGAGTGGTTATACAAAAAACAAAATAGGTAGGGTATTTTATGAGCAGGTAATTTAAAATAAATAAATATTTTTTTCTTGATTACTCACCAGCATGCACTTGACTATTAATTTTGAGCTTGAACGGAATTCGTTCCAAGTAAATGCAGACGAAGACACATATTCCAATCAAGACGAGGGGTGCTAAAGCGATCAGTGTCCACATTAAAGGCGGCAGGCCGGAGGAGGTAGCGCCAGGTTCCACACATTCCAACGGGTGATCACTTTGGCGTTCAACGAAACTGGAAAGTAACAAGGTATAATTAAAATTCTAAACTAACCCCGACTTTCTATTGACCCCAAACACGCTATATCTGCTGTAAGTTGCTGAGAAGTTGACTGTCCCGCAGACTACTTGATGATGCAACATCAGATCAAGGTTACCACGTCAGGTTACCATATCATGGTAACAGTATACAAGTTTTACATCAATCGAACCTGTATAAGTTAGTGAAATCTCTTCGTTAACTAGGAAATGGGCTGGTGGTCTTCAAACGCCTGAACACTTCTCCATATATTATAGCTAAGAATCATTCGGATCATGACAGCTTTCAAAATAAAAATAAAATGATTTGAGTTTGGGATCTACGATTTCACAGACAGACACACACACGTGTCAAATACCCCGTTTTTGCTTCGGGGGTTAAATACAAAGTTAGTGCTTTAGAGGTACTTGGGTACAGACGAGTAAGTTCTCTAAATAAACGATCAATTGTTCGTCTAATTAACAGACTTCGGTACTCCTACATATCCGCATAACTTGTAAATGACTTGCTTTGTATATTTTGTACTAACCGCAGTTATTGAATGAGTATGACTCGCACTTAATTGGTAACCATTTATGGAAATGATTCAAGGATACCGGCATATATTTACGCAGATATGATCAATTCTTTTTCTATTGATCAAAAACGTAAACAAATATAGCGTCGCCATGGTCACTGGACTGTTTTAAAGATGGGATTTGTACATTAGGCATCATCAAAGAGAGTTGACTCAGTGAATAACTCATTTAGAATTTGTTCGTATTGTTTGTTTAGTTCTATAACGTGAATTGGTTGTTTACCTTTTTGATCAATGAAAAAAGAATACAATATAACTAAATAAATTTAAAATTATGTTCCTTGGAGATATTTAGTAGGTAGGTACATATAATATTGAGATACATTTATCCATTAATATTTTTGTTTGTAATAAATAAACTCAAAAACTACTGGACCGTTTTAAAGATTCTTTCGCCTAGCAATATTTACGTGGGTGAGTTCGTGTGCAACAGTATTATATAAAACGAAAAACTGAGGCTGGGTGTTAATGTTCTTTTAATTGTTGTTCAAAAACCTGTTTACACACATAAATATAATAAAATAATTAAATTTAGTACAACCTACAATCGTACATAATTTAAAATATTATTTAATATTCAAACTCTAATTATATAGAAAGAAACTTGGTGGACGGGAAAACCCTTACATACAAAATGTACAATGATGGCTCGATAACCATATATGGAAATTACGATTCTTTATCATACAACAGTTATTATCAACTTTATTCATTTGCTTATATATTCTTTGTTCTATATACTTATATGAAAAATAAAACGCCATAACTTGTCTCGCAAAAACTCAATTCCACTTTTAATTCAATTCCACTTATGGAAGGAGGGATAAACAGGGATGGTTTGTATAAATTGGATCCCGGGCGAAGCCGGAGCAGGTCACTAGTTTATGAATAAAATAGGATAACCTCGTGCATAAGTCAGGTACAATATTAAAAAATGTTTTACTAAATCTAGAAAGGAGGAAGGAAATTATGAAGCAAATACAGTCACAAATTTTTTTTTTGTCTAGTGATCAAAATAGGTTTCATTGTTAAAAGAAATTTTCCTTTTTGCAACAAAAGTGGGCGAACATTTTTGTTTAAAGATTAATGGATAATAACATTGTGAAAGCGTCTTTGTCTTTGCTAACAATCCTGAAAAAGATTCTCTGTTATTCATATTCGGACAATCTATATACAGGCAATACATATTTCTTTGTCTGTTTTTGTTTATGTTATAAAAAGATAGATATAACTATAGCTGGGAAGAATGTCCACCTATTTGGGATGTAAAGGGGATATAAAACCAAACGCAATAATAAAAGGTACCTAATTATCCCTGTCTACAGAAGACATGAAAACCTTTTTATGGCCTGGTGGTCAATTTTTTTTAAATATTATATTTATGAGCTTCAATTATTGCAACAAAACTGGCCGAATAATGTGTTTATTAGAAACAAAAAGTGTTTATGAATATTTTCCTTTGTTAATAAATAAAAAAACTAACAACTGGTCCCTGCTCTACACGGGCGCAGTTGACAATACAAAAAAAATCTTTTTATATGTATTATTGCAAGCTCAGATTTCTGTGTTAGCAGATTTAGCAAGTGTGGGTCGTGTAATGTAAGCGGCTGAAAATTGCTTAGAAGTAATAATTAAGTTTCATGCTTTTTTTTTTAAGTAACCACTCTTACTTAATAAAGATCATAATTACAGTACTTTAAAACAAGGAATTACTTACTCTTTAATGCAAGCACCGCAATCGACAACAGTTTTAACACATTTATCAGCAATGGTGGGAGGCTCGCGTTTGAGATCTTCACAACGCAGGCAAGGTTGACATAATCGCGCAGTTTTTAAGCAGAAATGGTCGTTTGTGCATTGCCAGTCCTCTAAACATGCGGCCGGTTGAGCCGCCGCAACACCCAACCACCATATCATCGAAAGCAACGCTAATCTGTAACAAAACACGATTTGTTATACGAAAAATTCCCAAAAGCAAATGCATCAGGACAATTCGCTCCTTAAAAACTACAGGGCCACAAATCAAAATTACACTTTTTACAGTAGAGCTAATCGAAAAAAATATTTTTTTTTTCGTTTATTTTTTTTTAATTAGATATATATCAAATATTATATGCATATTTATACATCGTTAGAAGCGTATTTTTAAGTAGCATTAAATGTTTTATGTACTTTTATAATAAACTGAATACTAGAAGAGATATAAGCATATAAGATACTTTTCAATATATAAAAAAAATGATCAAAATATACTAAATATGGAATAAAACAACCACAAGTCTTTTTGCAACATACAACATGAAGGATTGTGTTTGTATTTTTGCAATAAAAACATTTTTGTATTTTTTGTTTTATGCCCCTTTAGTTTTGAAGCAGCGAATTGTCCTGGAATGAAACAAATACCAAATGTCCGTAACATTTGGTGTTTGTTTGAGGCTTGCTATACATCAGTAAAAACCGCATTCATATCGCAGTATCTGAGATTAGCGTGCCAAAAACGCCAAAAACGTACAAACTAACAAACAAAAATTCCATAAACTATTTTAAAAAACAACGTAGACAAGTTGTTTCTTTGATCAGTTTTGATTTTGATTTTCATGTTTTCACTCAATGTTTTTGTTCTTTACTGAAAACCATTGCTGACTATTGATCTCAACTAAAAAATCATCTTATTATGCATGCTGACGTCATTTGAGGAAACTTCTTGCGTTTTGAACTGTGCTTTGCTCGAGCTGTGTTAGTCATACAATTACCAATGTAGGTGTATGCTATGTCATTTACGTGCATCTGTTTATTACGAACACAGGTTCCGAAGTCATTATAATATTTTATCACTTTACTAGCGCTACGGTCCCAGCGCTTTTAATTTGCACAAACAAGTAGGTATCCACAAACCTTTCTACCTACGCACTTTGAAATAATCTTTTTTTGCTTTCGATTTAACTAAAAAATAAACTTAAAAAAAAAGTACAAATAAATAAAGAAGGTCATTAAATTTTTAAATTAATTTAATTAAATTTTTGTAGACCTATATAAAAGAGAAACAACCCCATCATACATTGTTTTGTTATGACGGCTTCTAGACGACGAAAGCTTCTTGACGGCTTGATTTTTCCAACATCTTCAACAATCATCGTCATATTTTAACAAATTAACACAAAACAATATCAAAATATACTTATAAACCTTCCTATTGAATCACTCTATTGATGAAAGCCGCGTTAAATAGTTCAAAAGATCCGCGGATACGGATACGGATCTTAACTTTTATCTATATGGAATTTCATAGTTTTTCATTGTTACCTAATCACCTACCTATATGTAGAATTTCAGCTATGAATTAAAAATTAATAAGGAAAAAGATCCGCCAAAAAGTAACGGATACGGGATACGGGTCTTTCTTCTCCGTCGGATATCCGCGGATATCCGCGGATACGGATACGGATATCCGGCACATCACTACTTAGTTATTATAGCTACGTCTGTGCTGGACTGTCTATAAAAACAAATGTAAGTAAATACTAAATTAATTACAGGATACGTAGTTACATTCGTAAATAATGTATACGTTTATGCGAAAATAAGTTTAAGACGATCTTACATTATTTCTGCTTGTGGATCAGAAATGGACTTTGGTATTGTTTTTTCCTTGTTTATCTATTTCTACTTAGGCAAGAGAAAATCAGCACGAGACAGCAGATGTCTAAATGTAACGAGTGAAAGGGAAGGATAACATGAAGCGCAACAGGACAAGTCGTTGATCTGATTAGTCAATGCACTATTTTCACTCTAAATCCACACGTGTTCTCAAACCGACATCCTGCTGATCCTGCGCCTCGCTATTATAATCGATGATGCAATCACAGACATATATACGTAGGTAGGTATATGTCAATGAAAACAAAAACAGGCAATCATTAAAAACAAAACAGTTAAGATCGGTAGTCCTCCCAAAGTGCCTATCTGAATAATATACTCTACGTAATAGGTACTTAATTTTTAAAAATAATATTAAATACCCTTTTTATATTCATTAAAAACTAACTGGTTAAAAAAGAAAATTAGGTACTTATTCTGTAGTTACATATACTATAAAAATTAATGTAAATAATGTAAATTATACAACTGAGTTCGTTTGTTACGTTTTCAAGCCTCAACTAATCAACCGATCATCGTGAAATTCTGCATTACTTGTCAGGGATATAGAAAAACTACATAGGATGGAATAGACACCTCTGATTAAAAAAAAAAACCGTTCCGAAGAGATGTGCAGGCCATAGGTAAAGTCGCGGCCCAAAGTATTAGGTTAACATATTAATTTGATAAAAGTAAAATGTACCTCTAAAAATATCAACATTTCTATTAAAAATAGTTATCAATGCACAGATTTGATTTGACACTGACCATGTGTATGGGTATTACCATGTATTACTTACCTTATTACCTATATCAATTACCTATGTATTTATTGCGACGTAGGTATTCAATGACGAGTTCGTAATACGAGTACCTATAGTAAAATAATTATGTGTCACTCAAGGGTCCGATGTTAAATTCACGGCAAGGTCAATAATATAGTCAACTATTCAAAATTTGTTCAATATTTGTCTAATTCCTAGTTTCCTAGGAATTAGACCTAGTTTCCATAATTAACGCAAACCAGAACTATTTGAATTTTTGAGAAAAATCAAAAGTTTGAGATGATACGATTCACGTACCTAGATATTCCTTTGGCAATATTATATTAGGTATGAAATAAAAATAGGTACCTAGGTATATGAAGTGAAATGGTAAATGGTCATATTATTTTGATGTATGAAATGCAAAAATTACTAAATCGATTGATATACCTACTCACTTAAATTTTATTGAAGAGACAAGTTTATATGTCGACACGACCTGTTGCTGAATTGCATTGAAATTTGAATCCCTTTAGGATAATTTATACCAATATATAAAGCTGAAGAGTTTGTTTGTTTGGTTGTATGCGCTAATCTCAGGAACTAGGTACTAGTTCAAATTGAAAAAATCTTTTTGTATTGAATAGTCCATTTATCGCGGGCACCAGCTAGTTTTGTGATAAAATAGAGTTACATAAATAAATAAACAGAATGAAAATTAAGATAAGGACTATCGAAAATACCAATTTTTTCGCCAAAAGTTACAATTAAATTCAGCAAACAAAATCAATCCATGTGGATCATAGGAGTGGTTTCCCTAAAGCAGTATAGTAGGTATAATTTTGTTTTATCAAAACGATGAAACCTATTAATGAAATTAATTACCACTATCTTCAAAAGATATACATACCTATATAATACAACAAAAAAAACACAATGCTGGTGATGTCAAAGCAGAAGCAAGATAAAATTAAACTAAATGCCTACTTTGTATGCGCAATTCAAGATAAACCAAAGAATTAATGGGTACTTAATTATTATTGTCTTCGACATTTAACACTATACTCGATAACGATACTATAACGATAAAATATATCAAATAAAAGTCATATTTAAAACAGTTTAGGTAGGCACTAATAGAACTTCGTAAACGATTAACAAAAACAACTTACCGCATCCTTGCAAACCTTGATAAGAAAATTAATCATCAATTTACAATTATTATTATCGACACAAGATAAACGTTACCTATTTGACGTATTATAACTAATAAAATCACAACACTGTAAAATCTTAAATAATCGTAAGATGTGTTTCTTTTTCGACTGATTAACGTAATATGTCATGAAATACATACTTTTAAATATTTGTTTGACTATTAAAACAAAATGTACCTAAACACGTGCGAACAAGTGCAATAGGGCTAGAAGAAAGATACCTTCATATTCTACTTTATTGTCTACACAATTGGGTCCAAAATAACAATAACGGACGGCAAGAAAACAAGAAAGTACATGTTGTAAATTTTGAACAAGTCCGGACAGGTGTCCTTCAAGGGTTGCCTGTGCATCGACTTTTTGTTTAACTACAGGTAAGGCAAATAAATTGCATTCATAACTAGTAAAATATAAAATCATGCAGCTCTCGTTTTAGGGAAACATCTTCACAAGTATGAAACGACCTTGTGACTCAATTTGAGTCGCCACTATTATTAAGTACATATACAAATATCACTACACTATGTGGGAGGTATAATGTCTGTAAATAAACTCACCTACAGTACAAAAAAAACATACTATTCATAAAGTAAGTACCTACCTACTTACTTTACATATATATGAATAAATAAAATATAAACTTTGTTATTTCAAAATAGGTCATATGTGATATCTATTTTAATTTAAAGGATAGGACAGGCTACGGTCCACTAGATAGTATGTGGTGGCTACTATCGCCTACAAGTATCGATATCTACAACACAAGCAATTTGCCACAGATGCTGCAAGTGCGCTGCCAACTATAGTAGAAGGAAGGAAGGTAAATGGACACTGTCACCGAATCACAACAGCACACATGCTATTATTTCACGGTTGTCTTCTGTAAAGGGGTGCCTACTGGCGCTAGAAGGGCCGGCCAAATGCTTGTGAAACTCTGTACTCTGTCACTACTTACTCGCCAGATCAAGACCAGAGCTAACTATTAAGAAATTCATTTCCATAGTTGGCCCATCCGGGAATCGAACCTGGGACCCCCGAAACAAATAGTTAAAGTAAGCACCTTATTAACCACTCGTCCAAGGGGCTCGTCAAGTAATAAGAACTATTTATGTAGGCATATTTCTATATAGTTATTTGAAGAATAATATACCTATCTACGGCTTGGCACGAATATTTTTCCGGGCAATTTTTTCAATTTTTCTTTTTATAAGAACATTTCTCAAACTTCAACGAATAAGTATTTGAAAAAAAAAATGACGAATTGGTCCAGCCGTTCTCGAGTTTATTGCGCTTAGCAACCACCATCGAAAATCGAAATAATTATATCTTTGTACCCTTTGTACTAGTCAAGTACGCTGTTAGCAACACAGTTAGCGAGTGTTTATTAGCTCATACGATAGGTAAAAGAAAAATGGGGTCTAATAAATGTTCTTCTGATCTTTTTTTCCAATTCTGCTTTCAGTTCATAAGAACCTTCTACGAACTTAAATGAACATTTTAAAAAATCGCAGGATTGGTCGAACCGCTCGAGTTTTGTGCTTAGCAACACATTTATATTACCTATATTACTAATATCTAGGTACCTAAGTTGACCTAAGTGTACCTACATTGCGGCCAGCAAGGCCAATCTGTGCAATGCAATGCATATGTTTATCATTCGTCACAATTTCTATTTTGTAATTTATCTGTGTATACTTTAAAATTGCCTTGTATTACCTATACCTATTGTAAGCTTTTTGTTTGTGCTGTTGGAGTACCTTTTGAAAAATAAATAAATAAATAAACACCCAGTCAGTCAAGAGATGAATCATACCAGAGAAAACGCAAAACAAAATAAAACAAAAAGGCTATTCCGAAGGGACCGCGTACAGGTTTATGTGGCAGTCACTAACCGACACCAGTCTGGCTAACAAAGTGACGCAATATAAGAAATATTGTGCAATCTTTTTTTACATATTAATATTGTACGATTATCCTAACAACTAAGTAATTATAGTTAGGTATTACTCAGTTTAGATAATAAAATAGGTACATATAGATATCTCTACATAGGTATCAAGTAGATAATATGCTATCATAATGTCTTTAAAATTGAGTCCACTGGGAATAACTATATCAAGCAGAAATTACGAGAAACTTATACATTTCAAGGCCATGTCTTTTATTTCACACTGCTTTTTCACACGAATGCAAATATTCAGCAAATTGTACAAAAAAAAGGTACCTACACCACGATGTCAAAACTTCCTCATTTATCGCTCTTTTTTTAGTGAAAATCTAAGGTAAAAACCGTTAGCGTAAAATAGAGATGAACGACTTTTTACATAATAACTAGTGACCCGCTCCCGGCTTCTCCTGGGTTCAAAATAAAAACTATCCTATCTTTTAAGTTGGACCCAAATTTTATGAAGTTTTATCAAAATCGGTTCAGTACCTAGTTTAGGAGTTCATTGGCGTCAAACAACGCGACACGAAATTTTTTTATATATGTATAGAGTGAGCAAATTATATATAGGTAAAAAGCGTAATATCCATATCCAGCATAATATAACATAAATCCAGCTGAAAATAATTAAATTATAGATAAATAAATATGTACCTACTTTGTAGGTAACAAATTTGTGAACAAATAAACCATTCTTTAATTCTGGCAGTAAACCGTTTTGTACAGTTATTACCTATTTTTGTTTTTGTATAGTTATTAAAAGACCCCTTAGCATCAAAACTAAGCGAGTAAAATCAAGTGGTCCCTATTTTTCGGCGACAAAAAATGCACTGAAATTTACCCCGTTTTAATTACCACCCCAATTTAAAGTATTCGTTACTGTTTTACGATTTATTTTATTTATATTTATATACTTTGTAATGCGCTTTAGAAGTTTTATCGGTTCAAAATGTTTTGTTTTGAAAAAAATTGAGTTCTTAGATGTAAATATTTTTTGTCGATGGCACACCTGTTAAAAAAACAGTAACAACGTGTCCTCCCCTTAATAGAGACCATAAGAATAGAATAAAATTAGTAATTTGGGTGAAATTAAAAGCGCTCATTAGTTTTAAGACTAAATTATAAGTTTTAATAGGATGTGAATTGTCCACAGTCACTAACTGGACAGTATTCGCCTTCAATATTCGCCTTCACAAGTTGAGAACCATTGAGAACCCTTGACCCTACGTCACAATGCGAATGCGATACCTGCACGTGTGATTACACAATACGAATGCGATCCATATTTTTCCATGGGTAGCTTAAGTTAGGTGCAAGGTGCAATTAGTTTAATTATTTTGTCCAATCAATCATCATCAATATTAATAATAAATCTGTAAGTGTATGTATTGTATATATGTTGTATGTTCTTCCATAACTCTTAAACGATTAACTGATTTTCATGAAACTTTTTAAATAAACATTTAGACGTACAGGACGCTACTTTTTTCTTTTTCAACGCGGACGAAGTCGAGGGCGCGAGCTCTTAAATACAAAATAGATTTATAGAAATAATAATAACAGTGTCATTGTGGCGACAGACTTAGTAGATATGCTATATTTTAAAATACGTAAAAATTAATAAAATAAATAATTTATTAATAAAATATGGGCAATATATTAAAAAAAATAGGTATAGGTACTCTAAATTCCCATTTTTTTATATTTATACTCTAAATTCCCATTTTTTTAATTATTTCTCGCCAAATTATTCTGATTAATTTATTTATATAAGCAAAGCAAGCAAGTCAGCTCAGGTTTACCTTAGGTATACAGTAGCGTTTTTTTTTTAAATAATTTCCTAAGCAATAAATAACCACTTCAGAGGGTAGGTAGATAATTAATACTTTGGACGTTATTGATGATATTTAAGTACCTAAGTACTTAATATACGTATGTTTGTTATTTTAAAACAAATATTTGTTTAATATTTATAATATTCATAGATTGCGGTTTTTTTTTATTTTGAATGTATTACGCTAAAATTAAACGCGTACATCAAAAATATTTGAATTGGTTTCGCTGCGCTCTACTAGATACGGCCGCCGTAATTGACAAATGCGGCAACAAATACTACGCCAGATTCGGCGTACCCGAGCTAGTCACACTGCAAACTGTCTGTGTTGTGTACGTGCTGAATGTTTTATTAAATTTTGGGCATGATAAAATGTCAATTTTCATAGTGAAACTGTGTAAAAATATAATTAAACTGTGTAAAAAATTATGAATAGTGACGATGTTTTACACACACTACAATAAAAAGTTGCCACATTCACAGAGCCACTATTGCTTTTAGGTAGGGCCGTATCTAGTCGAGCGTAG
Source organism: Synanthedon formicaeformis (assembly GCA_945859745.1). Classification (NCBI taxonomy): domain Eukaryota; kingdom Metazoa; phylum Arthropoda; class Insecta; order Lepidoptera; family Sesiidae; genus Synanthedon; species Synanthedon formicaeformis. The sequence goes on from OX243957.1 coordinate 4,926,505, forward strand.
CGAGACCAATCATTTTAAATCTATGCGCGTACATTATTTAAAATGTAACTAATCAAGTTGCCAACTTAAGAAATAATAAATATTTTGTTTTCATTGTTACTGTACAAAATATAAAACTCATCATGTTTCAAGTTTTAAAACTTTAAAAAGTTGAAACCTTTTAAAGTTTTAAATAAGACTAAGTATAGTAAGTAGTTTGGATGAGGGATGGGCGAAGGAAAAATTAAATTATGTAGTTACTTATTACTTAAATTTAAGTTGTAAATATATTCTGTAATTTTTTGTAGCTAAATGGATGTTTAATATTTTATTTTTCTGAGATAGCTAATGTGGATGTTGGTAATATTTGAATTAAATTATTATTATTATTACTTAAAAACACGTGTTAAGTTTATTAAATATTATTGAAAAAAAAACTTACTTCAATCTCTTCATTTTGTAGACAAACAGGCGTATCTACAATAAAATATTTTCAAAATTTGATGTAAGTTTGTACACAATATCACGTCACTTCTGTTTAGTAAATATGTCACCACGACGAAAATAAATACATGCGAGCATCGGTAGTTCACATACACTTCTGGAGAACTGAATTATTTATTTTTAAAGAAAACCGAAAATGATAATTCCCTGACGCGATCATAGCAACAAACAACAAATGCGGCGAACACGCCGAGCGAGCGGGCCGTCAAACAATGAAATGACGTTTCGATTGGATTGACCAACCAAGAAGGTATTGAAAAAAAAGACATCAAAACATTCGATTCCGAACATGTTGAGACTTGTCAGCCGGCTACATCATAGCACTCCGCAGTCCGCATTGGTGGATTCTCGTTTAATCTGCGCATGGTGTGTTTATGTTTTCGTATTTCTCTCTCGCAACATTCATAAAGTTGAAAAGAGACGCAACATGTAAGAATTAAAACAATATCTTATTCGTCAAGTTTTCACCCGCGAATATTCAAAGTCAATACATTAAGAAAAATTTAATAAAACCAGGGGAAATAATTCGTGTAGTTTTGAAAATTTGTAGCTTGCGGTATTCAGATGAACAATAGAAGTCCTCAAGGGTGGGGGCTGTGCTGAGGGTGTAGAGGGTGTGGGGGTTTGAAAGCACCTTTTTTCAGGTTTTTGTTGCTCATATCGCGAATAGCCACATTGCCCATGTCTGATTGCCCATATTCGGCTTAATTACTGTACATTTGAAGTCGCTTTCCGGTTTCCGCTGTAGATACTAGGTGTATATCCGCTAACTCCTCCTAAACCATGCAAAGGATTTTGATACAGTTTTTAGGTATCATATTTATCACAGAAAGTTTATGTATAAAATAAAACCTAATTAATTTTTTTTTTGAGTAGAAAAAAAAAACAATATTTTACAACCAAGTCGCCGAAACTGTCCGCGACTGTATGGTTATCAGCTAACTAGGTATAACCACCGGACGAAGTTTGATACAGTTTTCATTTCACTAATGGAAAGACGGAGCGACTAGGGTTTGTGTATTAAAAAATACCTTCATCCCGGGCGAAGCCACGTGCGGCACTAGTTATGAATAACCATTGAAATATATCTTGCAAGCTATACTTATTTTGCAACTAACGATCAAATCAATGTACAGTCAAGGGCAAAAATATCTGTACGTTTCCAAAGCGGCAAAAATATTTGTACAGTTGAGAGGCCAGAAATATATGCTCGATAGTTCGGTCAGAAATATGTGAGCATTTAAAGGGTCAAAAGATCTAGACGTTCACGTGGCCATAAATAAATGTACAATGTCAGTTAAATATATGTAGCCAAATAGGAGGGCATAAATATCTATACATGAAACTATCATTAACATTCATATGAGAACAAAACGAATTTCTAATTTTGAATTATGACAATCATCGAAAAGAGTACCATTCTGTCATATAATCGGTTTGTCCCTTTCATTTTGGTCGTGACGTCATTAGCGTAACATTTGTTTCACCTTTCATCCTATTTTTTAGATTCTGCTTCACAGCGTTCACAGCTATCATATACGATTTTCATGTGGCTTTTCTCGTGAATATTATATAAGCGTTTTTTTAATGCTAAATTTATGTCAGTATTATATTAATACTAGATGTAGCGATGAAACGGAAGATATTTATTCGGAAGATAAGTAATTTTACTATATTAGTACGAAAAACTTTCGATTACGCTAATGTATGTGATTTTACGAATGTGGCTTTGCCATTAAAAAGAACACTTAGGTTTTTACTATATTTTCTAGTTTCTATTCCTCTTTGTGGTGAGACTGACGTTTATTCGACCCTCGACTTCGTCCGCGTTGAAAAAGAAAAAAGTAACCTATCCTGTGTCCCGTACGTCTAAATGTTTATCTATAATAAATACCAAGTTTCATGAAAGTCAGTTAATTCGTTTAAAAGTTATGGAGGAACATTCATACATACAGAAAAAAATTCTTAAAATGGTCAATTTAGTTTCAGTATCATGTATTTTGTTATGTGTTCAGTTGTGAGTTTTCGAACTTGACATTCGATTAAATTATTTTCAAAATATGTACGAGTAAGTGGCCAGTATCTAAACAGAAGTGCCTCTTAAAAATAGTTTTAAAGCGAATGCTAATTCGAATTTTGTGTGTTACTTATCTCAATTGAATAAGATGCATATTTGCATACATATGTGGTAAGTTTTGACTATCAAACACATGTATAGATAATTTTGGCACGCGTTTTGTTCTCGTGTATATGATAATTGCGTGTATAGAAATTTTTGACACGCTCTTTGTTCTCATGTATATAATTGTTGCGTGTATAGATATTTTTGGCACCCGTTTTGTTCTCATGTATATGATACTTTCATGTATAGATATTTATGCCCTCCTATTTGCCTACATATATTTGACTGACATTGTACATTTATTTATGGCCACGTGAACGTCTAGATCTTATTGACCCTTTAAATGCTCACATATTTCTGACCGAATTATCGAATAGATATTTCTGGCCTCTCAACTGTATAGATATTTTTGCTGCTTTGGAAACGTACAGATATTTTTGCCCTTGACTGTACAGTCAAAACTACTAAGCATAGAAAACTGAAATTGTCAACATAACGCTGCTTAAAAACTAAAGGGCCACAAATCAAAATTATACTTTTTACAGGAGAGCTAATCGAAAAAAATTAAATTGTTTTTTGTCTATTTTTTTCTTATTAGATATATATCAAATATATGCATGTTATACATCGTTAGAAGCGTATTTTTAAGTAGCATTAAGTGTTTTAAGTAATTTCATAATAAACTGAATACATACGCATATAAATTACTTTTGAATATATAAAAAATGATCAAAATATACTAAATATGGAATAAAACAACCATAAGTCCTTTTGCAACATACAATATGAAGGATTGCGATTGTATTTTTGCAATAAAACATTATGGATTTTTTTGTTTTATGGCGCTTTAGTTTTTAAGCAGCGATAAGTATGTTTATTTTATAACGTATGAAATGATTTTTGAAAATTTTTGGAAAAGCGTGGGACGTCAAGGAAAATAAATTTTAGGTAAGTACAACATTTATTTCCCTTTGGCTTATTGACAGAACTTCTCGCTATAGAGTATTTAACGTTTACATTTAGTCGTTTCGAGTTATAGCCGTAACACACGCTCGGATTCGGTCCGGCGGACCATATCCGCCAGACAAATCCGTTGTCGCTACACACGATCGGACCGGACTCAAAGTTTGGTGTAACGTAGTGTTACTAATTTTGATATACGTCTACTAATTCGGCCAAGCCTCTCTTTCACACACCGACCTCATTTTTTTTATTGGTCTCGAGTGTTCTAAATATGTAAAAAGGTTCTAATAATAATGGGTTTCTAACAATACTCGTAGAAATGTAGAGGACGTATATACGGACAAGCGTATCTACACCATTTTAATTTTTTCGAAAATTATGTAGGTAGGTACTTAGATATAGGAGTACATCCCCCCCCCCCTAGGTGGGCCATGACCGGGGGCCGATGGTTCTCACTGGCTTTTCCTTGTTCCATCGGATTGTTGTTGGGGACCAAGAAGGCCCCACACCCGTGTGCTCCGAGCGGGCTCCGTTCTGCGGAGCTCGTGGTGGAGTGCATGAATGAGAGGAGTGCTCACAGGAGCGCTCTCTCCTTGTTGAGGTTGCCCTGGCGGATTGGGCGGGACTTGGTACGTCAGCGGTCGTCAGGGATTTGAATTCAGGGGAACAGGGAGGCCTGGAGGGGTTGCCCGGTCCCCTGCTCGTTCGAGGGAGGTTTTGCCCGCTTTGCAAGGGGGGGAGCCAATGGACACTATTGGTGTCCATTTAGTCCTCCCAATAACATCAAAGCAGATGGCTGGGCAGGAGAAGGCAGGCACCAAACCGTCTTCAAATGCCCTCGGGGACCTGCACACACAGCTAGGTGCCCTCCGTCTGGGGATTGCTCAGGTGGCTCCGTTGGCGTCAGCCTAGCCAGCAATGGCTAGGCCGCCCGAGGGGGGTGGGTCGGAGCAGTTGCCTCGGCAGAGCCCATCCACCTCCCACTCAAACGGCAAGGAGACACCGGGGAATTTTAGTGGGTAGGGGCCAGTTCTGCATGCAACGTGTGCATGCGGAGTATGCTGGTCGACCCCTACATACTCCTACCGCCTAGCCAGCGGTAGGGGATCAATAAAAAGATTTCTCCTCGTCAAAAAAAAAAAGGTATAGGAGTACATAAAATAAACCCTGGGCGAGCTTTCACATAGGGATTTTTTATTCTATATAGGATGTATCTATACACATCCTATACTTGCGCTTTTTACTTTTTTTTTAAATACGAGAGATAGGTAGGATACCTACATTAATATAGGTACGTACCAATTAGTCAGGACATGCGTGACGTCGTACTTTTACAGAAAAAAAATTGTAGTCTCTATTTATAATGAAAGAACATTTAAATTTCAAACAGTCATATATTTATTTATTTGTTAAATATAGGTAACCTAAATAATGTAGGTATATAGTACTGGACTTAAATATGTAGTTTATTTTGCTGCACAACATAAGGCTTCTTTCAACTTTCAATAGTAGGTAGGTATAGGTATTTATTACCAGAACATTTCCCGCAATTTCAGGTGTAAGAACACTTGTTTAGGTGATGTAAATAGGATAGGAATATTTTGATTATAATAATTTTATTTTTATTTTTTCCTGACTTCCTAACTAACTATGATTTAGAAATTAACATCTGTGTAGGTATCCAACTTGTCTTAAAATCCGAATTTAAGACCAATGAAAAAAGTTACCTATATTTTAATTTATTAACATGAGGGCAAAAAATATTCCCCATTTTTACTTTTTTGCAATTAGTAGACCAACCAATGGCTTTCGAATTTGAAATCCGAGTGTCCCATTGGTCAACCTGTTAACCACTGGTATGGTATTTAAGGTCATTGACATGTCATTGATAACAAAATAACAAAATATAAAACCACAGAGGAAAAAATTAAAATTTAAGACAACACTATTAATTTTAAATTGGATATTCCAGCCAATGTCAATATTAAAGTATCTGTAGCACTCCAGTTTTTATTTGAACTCTGTCTGTGTGTGTGTGTTGTGTGTTCTCCGTTTGTGCATAGAGTAAATGGTACTTACTAGTCATGTGTCGTTATGCGTTTTCTGAATAACACAACAAAACGTTACCGGCGCTATCACAACGTTGTGCAAACCGTCTATTTAACAACGATCTATTTCGCAACCACCGTTCAATCAAACGTCAAAATAAATGTTGTTGTAAAACAGTCTTTCGTTTTTGGATCCGTTTTTCGTTGTGGTTAATTTCGCGTTGTTAGGCATTGTTAAGTATATAAATTGATTTATTGCGCTTAATATGACGACTGATAATATACTTATATATATACACTAATTTACAAGAACTATACAATTTTCACATCAATTAGGTTTTACACACACAAGTATTCGTATCTGATTAGATATTACCGTCTCTTTTTATCATACTTAACCGGTGGTTGCGAAAGAGATGGTTGTTTCATGCGTTCCGTTCGTTATGTTGTAAATTTTCCGAACCGAAAACGAAGTCCGTTTGCTACAACGGTAGACGGATTGGTGCACGGGAGAGTTTGACGTTTTGAGAAATAGATCGTTGTCAAAATCTCCCACAACGTTTGCGTTGCCGTTCAGCCACAACGTTGTGAAAACGATTGGTGCTACATAACGCCCACCGCTAGTACTTACTAAGTTAAGTATTTTATTCCATGCTTTGTTTGTGTAGTGTTGTTTTCGTTTCTTGGCCTGGGAGCTGTCAGCTGAATGAATGAAAATATTATTTGAGACTTTGACTTGAGTAAAGGAAAATGGAAATTGACAAGTGACAATTGTGGTGTGGGCTGTGGCTGATTGTGGTCACTTTTTTGCCGATAGAAAATAAAACCAAAATAAAAAAATAATAGAAATAAAGAAGAGACGGGAAAAAATATATGAACAATTTCATTGTCTAACTTGATGTATTCATTAGTATCTATTATTTGAGTGGTATTATAAAACATCTGGTTTAATGAATTATATGAAAAATATCGACTTATCTCTCTCATGATAACATCATGTTTTAAATTGTGTTCCACGTATAAATTGTAGCATGTAACGAGGGCAGTAGGTCTGAACTGTGAAATATATTGTGAAATTGATAAATTAAATATAGAAATGTCTGAAATGGAAGGAACATCGGAATCGGCAAGACTTGTGAATAATGCAACCCCAAAAGTCAGCTATATTAATATAATCAGTAATCTATGTGGATTGATATTTGTTAGCATTATAACTTTCGTTTGTTGTAAGGATGGCGTAACACTATTTACTTTTCATCCTATCCTCATGTCTTTGGGAGTAAGTACTTTTAAAATTGTTAGTTTATGTTTTGACTAGCTTGGTCCCGCGACTTCCGCGAGTTCGCGCGTTCTCTATAGCCTATAGTCTTCCTCGATAAATGGACTATCCTACACAAAAAGAATTTTTCAATTCAAATATAGTTCCTGAGTTTAGCGCGTACAAACAAACAAATTCAGCTTTATATATGGGTATAGATATGTTTTCTTACTAGCAGTTGCACGCGAGTTCGCCGCCATAACTTTTTACAAAATATAGTCTTTGCTACTCGCTGATAATGTAGGTTCTATACGCTGATTCTATAGGTGAAAGAATTTTTAAAATCGCTCCAGTAGTTTTTGAGTTTATTCATACCAACATACAATAACTCTTTTTAACAAAAAATAAATTTATTTTTTTCTAAGTAAGTAAGTAACTCAGTTTTTATACTGAACTATTAAAACTGTTCCTACATTCAGTACAAAATTAATTATAGCTATTGTATTGACAATATAATGGCATTCAGATAGGAAATCAAAAAATCTTTTAAAACATTTTAAACCTTACCTATATAGTGACAAGGGAAATAAATGCTTCTAACATAAAACAATCTTATATTAATAAAAAAAAAATGTTATTTTCTTTTCAGTGGATCCTGATTATGACTACAGCTGTCAACGCTATCACTCCAGGAGATTTAGCCACTGAATGGATGCCAATACGACTAAGGAGTGCCCGTCATTGGGTTCTACAATTACTTGGTGGCTTTTTAATCTTTCTCGGCTTTCTCACTATCCTTATCAACAAAATCATTCATGATAAGCCTCATTTTATGACATTGCATGCAAAATTCGGTCTGGCTTCATTAATATTCATGTCTGTCACAATGTTGGGAGGAATTGGTGCTCTATACAGTTTAAAGTTGAAGGAATATTTGGCCCCAATTTACACTAAGCTTTTGCACGCCTCATTTGGTTTAACAACATTTTGCCTGGGCATAGTTACTATTTCTCTAGGACTATTCTCAGATTGGTGGAAATTTGGATCGTTTATACAATTTTCTAATTTGTCACTGGTGTTAGTAGTCGCCGTTTTAACTTTATTGCGTCCAGCACTCAAAATATATTTTAGACTCTGCGAGAGAATGGAAAATATGAACTAAAACTGCATAATTGATGATCTAGATTTAGAGAGCGTTTTTAAGCATACTCTTTTGCTAATGCACAAATAAATTTATGGGACATGTAGCTGCTACAATATGTTGGTGCAACATATTATATAATTACTTAATAGTATATGATGTTAGGCAGATTGTTTAAACTTTGTTGAATTCCTGCTTAATCCTATGTTTATAGCATTGGAAATACTTGGAAATGCTTGCTATTATTATTCAATTCTAATTAGTAACTTCAATAATGTTTTGTCACATATAAAAGTGCAAGAATCATAAATAATGTGGTATAAATAGAAAATATAAAGCACTTTAATATTGGAGGATGACACGACAAAGTATTTAAATTTTTTTCATAGTATTTTGAACTAAGTGCTTTTCTTAGAAATTTTAATTATATTAAAATAAATTAAAGAACCAAATATCAAATAAAATTAATACTTGCCTTGCTGACCTTAGGGAAAGCCTAATCTATAAACTTAAAAACTATATAAACTTGGATCACAAGAAATATCCATGCTTATTGTTTGTTATTTAAATATGTCAAACAATAACAGTCAACTCATGACTACTTTGTTTGTATATACAGCACAGTGACTAAAGTTTTTTTTTTCAGTGATATCCTTGCTTTCTTTACTCTGTCCATTTACAATGAAATGACAAATAGGATAAGTAGGTATATTTATTTCTTGTAAACTTAAGTTAATTCATGACCTATCCGATAGTAAATTAGTCTTCGATAAATAGAATACTACATTCATTCTATTGCTTCTTTACAAAAAAAAAAGATAGGTACAACCCGTCGGACATATTATTATTAACTTATTAAGTATGTCGGCACTTCTCGGTTCTTAGCGCAGTCACACGTTTATACCTGCGCTTACTCGATTTTGTTTCATTTTTATTGTTACACTAGCTGCTGCCCGCGACTTCGCCCGCGTAACTTTGTAAATTATATACTAAAATCTTCCTCGAGAAAACAGCATGAAAATCGGTGCAGTAGTTTTTGACTTTATCGCGGACAGACAGACAGACGCGGCGGAGGACTTTGTTTTATAATATGTAAGGATTTAGATATTTTATTATTGTTACGTTAAGTTCGTATTTTTTGTTCTGCTGTCAGTAGTACTATCAGTTTTGGACAGAAGTTTGAAGATGCCTTTAAACTGCATAATAAATAGTCTCGTTAGATTTGTATGTAACATGACAATTTTTTTAAAAAACTCACAAACGAAGTTTTTTGTACTGTCTTTTGTTTGCCAAATTTAGCGTGCGATGCTGCATTCTTTTGAGGTGCCAGCAAATTTCCGACGAGTTATTTATTGTATGGCTTTCAATCTTAGATTTAATGCAATACTTAATGCTTTTATTGTGATAAATACTTATATGTGCTTGCTCTATATATTTTGCTACGTTGAATCATTGATATGTAGTCACTATGTCTAGAATCTACTTTAGATCTAGAGTGTTTAGATCGTAAAATTGCATAATTATATCCAATAATATTTTAATAATACATAGATTCTTAAGTAAATATATTTATATAGATCATGTTTAACATAAATGTTGTGAAATCTAAACCAACGCTTGATTTAAAAGGTTCTTTGATGTAAATGAGAATGGATAAATTTTAAATATTCAAACCCATTGGCTTAATTAAGTAATAAAATTACTTATATATTCCCTCCTTTCACACAGACTTAAGTACACCATTTTAATAAATAATAGAAATTATCGTAAATACTTAAAATATAAGTGACTACGATTTTGCAAGCAACTACATCTATGGACTTATAGTTGCTTTTAAGCATAAAATTGGGGAATTTAAAACATAGATGCCAAATACTATATCGAATCTCTAAAATAAACACTTAAGTATATAAAATTTGATAACACTTATTTTTTAAGGTATATTTTTGCTAATGTTTTTAAATAATTAAATAAAATTTGTAACATCTCAGTAAGTAAATTTTACTGTTTACTGGTTCTTACTATGTATATATTTTTTTAAATTTATTAGTTTGATAAGAATAAACACAACTACAGTCTTCTTAGCATTTACAGTCAAACAAGTGAGTCATTATAAGAATAAAATTTATATTTTAATGTACATCATTTCTTACTGTATATTCGATACATTCCCTTGGGAGAGGTTATCATTCTCATTTGCCTATACCTATGCCATTTACAAGCTATAGGTAATGAAAATTATAAACTAACCCTGACTTTCTATTGAGCCTAAATACACTATATCAACTGTTATGTTGCTGAGGAGTTTGGTGTCATACAGTCTAATGCAGCAGGAGATCAAGGTTACATGTCATGGAAATATCACCAGTGACGTAACAGTATATCAAATTTCACATTAATCGAACCTGTGCATGTTGGTGAAATCTCTTCAATAAACTATAGCCAAGAACCATTTCGATCATGTCAGATTTCAAACGAAAATAACTCTTTAAAAAAAAAAACCGACTTCAAACCGTTTTCTCTTGGATGTCATTGTCAGAACTGGACCAAATTGAAATGGGACCACACGGGAAACACCAGTGGTTAGGGAGCCCACGATGCTAAATGTGTAGTCACTCGAGCGTCGTGGGGACCTATTGGACTTTGAAGATTGGGTGGTAAGAAGAAAAAAAGGTTATATGAAGTTTTTCATTTCAGCGGTGGGGTGACCGTCTGTATGAAAATCTGACGCGCTCGAGTATTACAAAATGAGAATCATCAAAAATATTTTTCGCATTTTCAAAAAGCTGCCACGAGCTTGCGTTACATCCTAATCGTCTGAATTTTAAATGCGAGCTTAGTTTAGGTTCACTTAACATCCCATCTGAAAATCTGACGCGCTCGAGTTGTATTTAAAATTTTACCCCCACCCTCGCCAACCCCACCAACCAAATCGTCAGATTATTAAAATGCACACTTTTCAGCATGTAATTAATCTACCATAGCTTAATCTGACGCGCTCGAGTGACTCCAGAAATCCCCTCTTGGGCTCCCCAACCACAGCTTTCAAATAAAAAAAAAGAAATCAATTTCGTTTCACCCAGTCGAAAGTTATGAGGTAACAAACATAAAAAAATACAGTCGAATTGAGAACCTTTTTTGGAAGTCGGTTGAAAATGAGGTCCATCCGTCTGTTTACTACGATTCCATAGACAGACACTCGTAAACTTATAACACCCCGTTTTTGCGTCGGTTTATTAAAAAAAAAAAAAAAAAAAAATTGGCCTAGAAAATTTTATCTCAAAAGACCTATCTAAACTTCTCCAAGGGAATGTATCGAATTTCCAGTATAAATACTGTACAGTTGCCTAATTATAAATATGTAGTGTATTATTGTAATTTGTGTAAGTAATAAAATTTTCAATTTACTATGTAAGTAAAATCACATCAATGGGACCTATCAATAAGGTACCCAATACTTCTGTGGCACAAACCTACATATTTACTTAGCTTAATTTACTAAATAAGTATGAGTATTTTAACATTAAATAAAATATACAGATAGTCTTCCAAGAAAATAGAGTTTCCATAATTATTAAATTGTATTCGAAATGCATAAAAATATTAAAGCCTAAATCGCCATGCCAAATTATTATTAATTTTATTTTTAGTACTTTTACACTGTGTACCATTTAAATGTAACGAAATTATACTTTAATACGTAAGGTCGATTTTTATTGTTTACAGATTTTAATAAGTTATACCTAAATGAATTGTGATAAAGAATTACCTAATGTTTATTTGTATATTTTCTCATAAGTATATACTTTGTGTTATTGTTGATGTTATTTATAGTAGAAAAAGACTCGTGTCTTACGAGACCATAAACATAAATATGTATGTTTTCCATATGTTTTCATAATATGCAATGTATTCAATTGTTGTAGTAAATGTCTGAATGCAAATGGCGATTTTCATTAATTTTATCTTGTCCCCTAAAAGATAATGATGAGATGACTCAATTAAATTCTTATGCATGCCAATTATCCGAACCGAGAGCCGACATCCCGGCCGGGGTGGGTTATCAACTCCTCCCCTTTAGATGAGTATTAAACTGAAAAAATAAAAAATTACAACCATTAAATACTATCTGGTTGCCCGTCGACTCCACCATGGAAAATAAAAAAAACGAGTATTTTAACACGATGTGTTTGACCCTGTGACGACAGTGGCAGTGGCACCCAATTTTTTATATTTTCTTTCAGTTACTCTGTGGAATCAGACAGGATTTTATGTAAATTTTATGGTCGGCCGTCCTGGTAGGGGAGCCCAAGAGGGGATTTTTGGATTTACTCGAGCGCGTCAGATATTGCCAATGTATATGTCGCAGTCATCTGGTTGAATCTGCTATTTGAATGAATGACTAGCGCATTCATTGAATGACGACATTCAATTGAATGGCTAAAGGACAACTCGTCAAGTCGTTGAACGGGGTGGGTCTCAGACGGTCTAGAACGCAATTTGACTAGTTTGTAATGTTGCCTACATCGCAATATGCCTACCGCGTAATACGTCTAAAACTTAGATACTAAAACGCATAACACCCTAAACACAAAATGACAAAGACGCATTTTGCCTACTTCTGTGTTTTGTTTTTGCATGTACAATTGCAAACAGAATCTATACTCGACTCGTTGTCACACATATTGACACAAAGATAGTTTACTTATAACCGAATAGGTACTTTATTATTCTGCCAATCAGAGTGAAATGGGGGATGGAATAAAAGCATACATATATAATTTATTTTATGTATTATTAATTTTTGATAAATAATTATACTGAATACAGTAAACCAAAGCCCATTAAAATTGATAGTGGCACAAGTCGGAAGTTTCTTCCGTTTCGTGCCATCGGTGGCAGACCTTTTTTTTTTTTTTTTTGTCGAGGAGAAATCGTCTTATTGATCCCCCACCGCTGGCTAGGCGGTAGGGGTATGTGGGACTCGACCAGTCTACTCCGCCGCATGCAGGTTGCAGGCGGAACTGGCCCATACCCACTAAAACTCCCCGGTGTCTCCTTGCCCTTGAATGGGGGGTGGACGGGTTCTGCCGAGGCAATTGCTCCGACCCACCCTCCTCGGGCAGCCTAGCCATTGCTGGCTAGGCTAACGCCAACGAGAGGGATTGCCCGGAGACACCCGAGCAATCCCCAGACGGAGGGGACCCGTGCAGGCACACACAGCTAGCCAGCTGTGTGCGCAGGTCCCCGTGAGCATTTGAAGACGGGCTGGTGCCCGCCTTCTCCTGCCCAGCCATCTGCTTTGAATTATGGGAGGACTCAATGGACACCAATGGTGCCCATTGGTTCCCCCCCCTGCAACGAGGGCGAAACCTCCCTCGAACGGGCAGGGGACCAGAAGCCACCCCTCCAGGCCTTCCTGGCTCCCTGAACACCAAATCCCTGACGGCAACTGACGAGAGAGGCATAGAGAGGGATACCAACTCCCGCCCCAGCCGCCAGGGCAACACCAACAAAGAACAAAGGAGGTCCCGCCCAATCAACGCGAGCAGGGGACCAGAAGCCACCCCTCCAGGCCTTTCTGGCTCCCTGAACTCCAAATCCCTGACGGCAGCTGACGAGAGAGGCATAGAGAGGGATACCAACTCCCGCCCCAGCCGCCAGGGCAACCTTCAAAAAGGAGAGAGCGCTCCTGTGAGCACTCCTCTCATTCGTGCACTCCGCCACAAGCTCCGCAGAACGGAGCCCGCTCGGAGCACACAGGTGTGGGCCTTTTTGGTCCCCAACAACAATCCCATGGGACGAGGAAAGGCCGGTGAGAACCACCGGCCCCCGCGACCCCATCGGATTGTCGAGGGTAAGCCCCCCCACCACGACAAGGTCATGGCCCACCTAGGGGGGGATCGGTGGCAGACCTAGTGGCGTACAACGCCAACAACAGGGGCCCTAGACAAGTTGCATTCGCTCCGTATTGATTCGATTCGCTAAAAATAAAATGTATGGGATTGACATATGCCTTCGCTAAATCACGTGATATTTCCCATACATTTATAACTATCGAACTTCGTTATCGTTATCGTTATGGCACTTTGTCTAGGGCCCCTGTGCCGTAAATGTGAAAAAAGCGTGCAAAAAAAACTGGAAAAGCCTGGACATATTTTGCGACTTACACATCCTGGTATGTAATCACTACCTATTGAAAAAAAGCAATTAATTATTTATTATTAAAAAAATGTTTTAACTGAAAGTCTTATTATTAATTTGTATCACACACTGGCCACTTATGAATGCTTATCATTCTGACATCAGATTATCAGATTTATTATTTCTGTCATTAGTTATGTTTCTCTTTGGTACACCACATCATTTGTCGAAAGGAAGTACCTAAATTGTAATAATAATTGACACAATTAAGATCAATAAACGAAGAAATATTGTGATGGAAGATATTGCAAGTTCTACTTCTTCAAACAGGCCGTTAAAAAGAACTGAAGGGGATCTTAATAAATGTGTTTTTATGTGCTCCATTCTATGGTACCTCTCATTCCAATACCTCAATTGCACAGAACAATGGTACTGACCAAGTACAACTTTTATCTCCCACCTGACGCCAGGGTGTGCCTGTGCCTTCACCATTTGTATGTTGAAGATTGGACTGCTGTCGTTGATTCCAACTCAGCCATAACGGATTCAATCGACTGTCGGCTATTACATACGTATATATTACTAGCTGGCGCCCGCGACTTCGTCCGCGTTGAAAAAAGTAGCCTATCCTGTGTCCTGTACGTCTAAATGTTTATCTACCAACTTTCATAAAAATCAGAGTTATGGAGGAACATACATAGATACATACAATACCCAAACAATACCTGCACTTACAGATTTATTATTAGTATTGAGTATTGATGATGATTGATAATAGGAAATAATAGGATACTCTGCACTTTTGCAATACTAAACTTTTGCAGTTACCTGTCCGGGCATTTTGCGTTTAAGTCGTTATACTATATAGGAAATATACTAACTAGTCGTTTTGCGTTTTTGTCAATATAAGAATTAGGTATTTTACATAGTAGCCATATTGCGATGTCGGCAAAACTACAAGTCAAATTGCGTTCTAGACCGTTTGAGACCCACCCGTTGAATGTAACGTTTAACGTCTTGACTGAACGTCATTTAGCGGTCGTTGAATGGGATATAGCCAACTTTGTAATGTTTGGTTAAGGTGACCATGAGTTAAAAGTTATCCTTACTTTAAATAAAAATTAATGAATTATAAAATGTCTCGTTTTATAATTCATTCATTCATCGTATTCAGCCAGTTTCGCCTCAAATTTTTCTTTAAAAGTAGCCGGCGGCTGCGTAATAATAGGTAAATCCATGCTGTCACACTATTTTATTACAAATAACGCAATTTAAAGTAAATTTAATCGAAAATCTGTGCGAGCTGTTTGACGCCATATTTGTTTTGGTGACTACTAGCGCCGCAGTGGGAAAAAATGAACTAAATTTGAATCACCTGACTGATTTTACGTCCGCTACTCCGCTCTGTTCAAAGGGCTATGTTAAGCCCGCTGTACACATGGGGCCAAAGTGTTGGGCCAACGTGTAGAGAGATACTTGACGGTATGTTGGCTTATTTGGTCTAGTTGACGCCAACATTGGCAGGCAAACCGAATAGTGTCGGTTTTTAGTGCACACATCAAATGATCTTGGCGCGCTCCGCAGCGTTCACACGTTGGCGTCTCTTTTTTAGATTTGACCTATATATATCAATATATCGTATTTTTTCCTCGATATATCGACGTCGATATTGATAATATCGACTGTACTGTATAAATAAATAGCCGCAGCTGCAAGAACTTCTACGTCCATCTTTATCGAAGCGCCAATGCAGAATGATCAGAGCCAATGTGTAAACAGCTACTTTGGGGATGCATCATTTTGGCCCCACATGTTGGTCCAACACCTTGGCCCCATGTGTACAGCGGGCATAAAATTTAATTATTAGAGGTCACTGACCTGTAATAATATACCACTCACTGACCTGTAATATATGGACTTGCTATCCAATACAAATTACAGATAATTTTAGTTCCATGTACTTACGCTCCATAATCTACAGCGCCAAAATGGCATTTATCAAATAGACATAAAAATAATTTGACATCAGCCTGTCCAGTGCTTATACAGGTCAGTGATTTTATTGTGTGATTTCGTTTTATTTGTTATCCTGTTGATCCTTTTACTGTTATCCTTTAACTTTATCTGTGGTTTACTTTCATCCTTTAGTCTGTGGTATGTCGGTTTTTATTTTACTATGAATGGCGACTGGCGATATTTCTTCTTCAGTTCTTCTCATTGCAGTGCACTGAACAAAAGCAAGATTTCTTTTTGTCACTTCGATCCAACACTTCAACTCAATTCAATCGACATACTAAAATAAGCAGTCTATTTTCAATTCATGGTTGTTTATTCGTAAGAAAGTTCATTATAACATTGTTAGGATTGCTGTAGTGAGATTATTTTGTTATTTGGTTTGTTCCTTGAATCTCTGTATTCCATCCGCGCCGGGAAGAATTGAATCCGTATCAACATAAACAATTTGTAACTGTTTCTTCTTTAGTGCACCGTAAGTATGACTGTTTTAACTTTATCCATAACAAATAGCATTAAAATGGCGACGTTTTCTAAAACGAAGTGTCGATTTCAGATGCCAACGATTAAGTTACAGTCGTCTGACAATGAGATTTTCGATGTTGACGTCGAAATCGCTAAATGTTCAGTCACAATAAAAACAATGTTGGAAGATTTGGGCATGGACGATGATGAGGAAGAGGTTGTACCGCTGCCCAACGTGAATTCAGCTATTCTCAAGAAAGTGATTCAATGGGCAACCTACCACAAGGACGATCCGCCGCTTCCCGAAGACGATGAGAACAAAGAAAAGCGAACTGACGATATTTCCTCGTGGGATGCAGATTTCTTGAAAGTTGATCAAGGTACCCTGTTTGAACTAATTCTAGCAGCGAACTATTTGGACATCAAGGGACTGTTGGATGTCACTTGCAAAACTGTGGCCAACATGATCAAAGGGAAAACACCAGAGGAGATCCGCAAAACATTTAACATCAAAAATGACTTCACTGCTGCAGAAGAGGATCAGGTACGAAAAGAGAACGAGTGGTGTGAAGAAAAGTAGTTTATAGGTTACAGTTACAACAAAGAAAAGTTTAACATTATTAGCTTTTCTCAAAAATTTAAATATTTCATTCATTTTTTTTTATCAGCACCCAAAGAATATGTATTCATTTGTATATATGTTATTAAAAATATGTTTTATGTGACACAGTATTCATTGTTGCAACAATAGACTTAATTTCTATTATAATTTTGTGTTTAGTTATTTCCGATCATTAACTCCTTATTTGTTGCATTTATAGATTATTTATTTGGCATTATGTTTGTTCAATTTTAAACCCTATTTATATACCCATAATATTTAAAATCGAGTGAAACGACAGACTGTCACTTGACGCAGATCTGCGCCCCATACCAGACGAGAGATGGTACTAAATACAAATGGAGTGTTGAGTTTAAATATTTAGACTAGTTTTAATTGTTTTTTTTTTTTTGGACGGTACAGTGTGAGCACTGAGCATACATTTTGTGATTTAATTTTATAGCCTAAGTGTACAAGTACATTTAGTGGCCTGGTGTCAGTGAGATCTTAATTTTAGCATACATGCACATTGCACACTTAGCAGCCAGGTCGTGTTCGGGTCTTCTAACCAGTTCTTTTGGATAATTATCAGGGAGGCAGTGGACATCATAATGGTTGAGTGATGTGTATATAAATTATTCTGTGCAGCGTGAAGTCGACACAACTTGCATACTCATTGAACGGTGTACTTACCTATTTTTGTACATCTATTCCCACTAGTTCAATTACATTAGCCAATAATTGAACTACTGGGGAAAAAAATTCTCACTTATTCAATTGATATTATAGTAAATAAGTTCTATTTCTGTTGCAATCTTTATCTCGTTCCAGTGTGATCTGACCCTTAAATTTGCCCTTATTTGACGAGTCAATTACACAATTGACTTTACAAACTCATGTGTAGTGAAATCTAATTATATATTTTTTTGGTTTATGTTTTTTCATTAAATTCATTTTAACATACAATCCATAATTTTGCATAGTAAAATATAACTAAATATTGTAACTATCTCCTGTGCTGTACATTTGTAAAATGTTAAAACCAAAATGTGTACATTAACACCAAAAGTTTATATATATATGATAAATTTTCAAATTAAAAACCTAGTTTCTTTTGTATTGTTCTTTTTATTTTCCTCTGAAGAATTGTTATATATTTTTTAATTACCAATAAATGCCAAATTATTGATTGATATAATTGATGATAGAGGTTAACTGATAAATACTGCAAATGGGTAATGAGTGAATAACATAACAAATTGTATACTTAATAAAATATTTTATTCATTTTATGATCAACTAAATTCAACAAATTATTGCTAATATCACTAAAAAAAATCTAATCTCCAAAGGATTGGTGCATAAACTTCTTTGAATATTCATAAACCACGAAGAGAGCCGCTGTGGCTGGTATGGTTCTTACTAATGTAGGTTTTAGACCATTGTAAAGAGCCAATGCACCTGAGGGATAAAGATCGTTATGAATTTCTTTTAAACTAACCATATCACAGATTCATTTTTTTTCTATGTTAAAGTCGGCACACAGGCTGACAGTCCACTTAATGGTAGGTGGCTACCGTCGCCTATAACACAAGCAACGCCACAGGTGCTGCAAGTGCGCTGCTGACTACAGTAGGATAAGGGATAGGGCAATGGATCTTGGCATCCCTTACTCCCTCACCGAAACAATAGCACAACAACATGCGGTAATTTCACGGTGGTCTTCTGTAAGGAGGTGGTTACAGATGACTACGAAACGCAGTGCCCTGGCACTATTTTAAAAAAACATTCAGTGCATTTGAAGGTAGTATATAAAAAACCAAGCTATAATTAAAATTAGAAACCAACCCCAGACTTTCTATTGAGCCCTAACATACTATATCTGCTGTGAGTTGCTGAGAAGTTGGGTATCCCATAGACTACTTAATGCTGCAGCATCAGATTAAGGTTACCTTGTCATGGAAATACCAACAAAGTAACAGTAAGTATACCAAATTCACATAAATAGAACCTGTGCAAGTTCATATCATCTCGATTCAAGTCGGCTTTCAAACAAAAAAAAAACGGTGCATCCGTTTTCGAGCTACCCATTCCTTAGACGGACACACACGTCTAACTTATAAAACTCCGTTTTTGCGTCGGGGTTTGAAAAGGAAAAGATAGGGGAGGATTAATGGACTCCAGCATCCCCTACTGACCAATATTACACGGTAGTGATGTTTTTCTGTGAATTGTAGGCAAGTAGGCTGAAAAACTTACGAACCGAAATGTAAAAGCAGACGTGCTGTTATTTCACTTGTGGATAGATTCTGCCAGGTGGGCTGACAAGAAGTTTAATACTCACTAGCTATTGCAAATTTAACAACTGAGAAAATATCACTGTGACGACGGTGGCGCCGCCACGGGGACAATGACACTTTTATATATTTTTAGTTTAGTTAGACGATCCATCGGGATCCTGTCATTTTTTCAGGATAAATCCTATACGTTAATCCAGGCAATAAATTATTATCTGTGTGTCATATTTCATTCAAATCTGTTTAGTAGTTTTTACGAAAAAATAACAAACATACGCTATCCACACAAACTTTCTCATTTATAATATCAATAGGATTATCAGAGATTTCTTTTTTTTTTCTTCTTCAGATTATTCATGCAATTCTAGATCTCAGTAAACATAAAACAATGAAATTAATTTAATTACCTTCTTTTTTAACAATTTCATACCCTACTGTTAGGAACTTTTGACTCTTGTTTGAAATTTGGACACGACTTTTAATAACATCTGTTGGGAAAATAACCGTCCACAGCACTAGGCCACCCACTGCACCCGCTATCATAGTCCTCACAAAACCAATATCGTCTTTTGTTTGTCCCGGTTTTGTCAGTAGTTCTCTTGTGCCTGAAATTTGTAAACATTTTCATTATATACCGTAGATTCGGGTTACTTTGGCTCTATAGGGTAACTTTGGCTCAAAACAAAAAGGCAAAGCTTGAATTTCCCGCTTCTTTGCAGATATGACAGTAAACAAAAAAGTTCGCTTTATAGATGTTAGACGGTGTTAGTGGCGCTTGTTTTTTGTTGGTTGCACGAGTATTTACTTCGTTCAAACTATTTTTTTGTTTTGAGCCAAAGTAACCCGAATCTACCGGTAATCGCCCAAAACTGGGTTCTACTAAATAGAAATATGTTTTATACACTGTCACAGTGATTGGGAGCCCTAGCTAGAGGTAACAGGAACAACTTATAGTTAAATTATAAACTCCCCTAACTTTCCATTGAGCTCAAACATCTGATTAAAAACTAAAGGCCCATAAAACAAAAAATCCCAAAATGTTATTGCAAAAATACAATCACAATCCTTCATATTGTATGTTGCAAAAATAAATTATAAGAGTACTTAAAACATTTAATGCTACTTAAAAATACGCTTCTAACGATGTAGGTATAATATGCATACATTTTTTTTTTCGATTAGCTCTCCTGTAAAAAGTGTAATTTTAATTTTTGGCCTTTTAGTTTTCAAGCAGCTATATCTGCTGTAAGTTGCTGAGGAGTTTTGTGTCCCGCAGACTACTTGATGCCGCAGCATCAGCTCAAGGTTACCATGTCATGGAAATGCCACCGAAGTTACAGTGTACCAAATGTGGCGACTATTTTTTTATAATTTGTTTTTTTTACGACATCAAACCGATACATAAGAAATAAGTAAGTACATAATTATATTCTGGAATATATGAGCATACATTTTGTATTTTTTTTTCCAAAAATGTTGTTTATACCTTCATATCCTCCAAAAAAGAAGAAGTACCCGGGCATTTCCCTCATTATCGTCGGTACAAGGCCTCTGAAAAGTCCTTGTATACCGTACTGTCTAAATATCTGCTGTGTGAGTTGTAGAGGAGTCACTCTTATCTACAAAATAGATAATAAGGAAATACAAATCAATGTTATTGAAGTATATTACGTAGAATGCCCTACTAACAAAATAAGATAACAAAAGATAAAACCTCACAAACAAATTAATCGATTGAGATGTATTTATTTTTATTTTTTTATATTTTACTAGCGGCCCGATTTCCGGTTTGATTCATAATAAGCTTAACTTTGTCAATAGTTTGTTAAGATGTTAATTAGGACATACTTGGCGGTAATGTTCCATAGATTTCACTTCTAACGTGCAGTCCTACGAATGAGGTCTTATGACTCATTAAAAAAAAAAGAAATAACTTCAACACTTATTATTATCTATACATACCTAGTAGAATTATTTATTTTTCAATTTGTATTTTGAACCATTAATCCTGTAGGTACCGGTTAAGAATGGAGGTACCTACCCAGTGGTAGATAATAATTGCTAAACTAATTATTTATTAATAAATACCATCGATGATAAATACGCTTATAAATCGTTTATCGTTAATGTTTACAAATGATACTTCTTTAATTACTACTGTTGATAAAACTGGGTATTTTATGCCACTAACAAATAAGTTAAGGATTTAATATGGAGACTGGCTAAACTGTCTTTAGCATCGATCTCGTGAAAAGGTTGCTATACAAAGTTTTATATACAACTAGAGATCCGCTCCCGGCTTAGCGCGGGGTGCAATTTTTCATATACACAAACCTTCCTCTTTCCATTAGTGAAAAATCGTATCAAAATCTGTTGGGTGTTGTGGTGTCTGGGTGACACTGGCTCTGTAGTTTCACTGTATATCCTGCAAGACACGCGTCCACTCCCGGCTCCGGCCCACGCAGCGTTCAGTGTGACCACCATTCGGTGTGTCCAACATTCGGTGTTGCCCCCACCGGTATTGTCACCGTCGGTGTGGCCATCATATACAATGAACGCGAGATAGTGTATATAACTATGATCTAGTTATATCTATAACGTATCTATGCACATACACTACATCCCTTCCTTATCAAAAGTTTTATTAATCATTTAATATAATTTTGCATCTCCTTGTCAACGATCGTTACAACTCGATGATTTCATTTCTTGTCAGTATTTTTCCTGGATTACGCAGACCTTGTCAAATCTTTGATTGTCACATTACACTCTCGTCAAATCCCTTGATTCTTCAATTTAGAGATTGATCAAAACCTTATTACGCAGACCTTGTCAAATCTTTGATTGTCACATTACACTCTCGTCAAATCCCTTGATTCTTCAATTTAGAGATTGATCCAAAACTTCCTTCCTCCTTCTCCTTCTTCTGCTTCTTTTTCTTCCTCTTGTTCGCCTTTTTCTTGTTCATCTTCTTCTTGTTCGTCTTCTTCTTGTTCGTCTCCTTCTTGTTCGCCTTCCTCTTGTTCGTCTTCCTCTTGTTCGTCTTCCTCTTGTTCGTCTTCCTCTTGTTCGTCTTCCTCTTGTTCGTCTTCCTCTTCTTAATGATAACTAATGCCTCCAATTTAATGGTAGCCTCCACCAATTTAATGGCAGCCTCCACCAATTTAATGGCAGCCTCCACCAATTTAATGGCAGCCTCCACCAATTTAATGGCAGCATCCACCAATTTAATGGCAGCATCCACCAATTTAATGGCAGCATCCACCAATTTAATGGCAGCACCCACCAATTTAATGGCAGCATCCACCAATTTAATGGCAGCATCCACCAATTTAATGGCAGCACCCACCAATTTAATGGCAGCATCCACCAATTTAATGGCAGCATCCACCAATTTAATGGCAGCATCCACCAATTTAATGGCAGCACCCACCAATTTAATGGCAGCACCCACCAATTTAATGGCAGCACCCACCAATTTAATGGCAGCATCCACCAATTTAATGGCAGCACCCACCAATTTAATGGCAGCATCCACCAATTTAATGGCAGCATCCACCAATTTAATGGCAGCACCCACCAATTTAATGGCAGCATCCACCAATTTAATGGCAGCACCCACCAATTTAATGGCAGCATCCACCAATTTAATGGCAGCATCCACCAATTTAATGGCAGCACCCACCAATTTAATGGCAGCATCCACCAATTTAATGGCAGCATCCACCAATTTAATGGCAGCACCCACCAATTTAATGGCAGCATCCACCAATTTAATGGCAGCACCCACCAATTTAATGGCAGCATCCACCAATTTAATGGCAGCACCCACCAATTTAATGGCAGCATCCACCAATTTAATGGCAGCACCCACCAATTTAATGGCAGCATCCACCAATTTAATGGCAGCACCCACCAATTTAATGGCAGCATCCACCAATTTAATGGCAGCACCCACCAATTTAATGGCAGCATCCACCAATTTAATGGCAGCACCCACCAATTTAATGGCAGCATCCACCAATTTAATGGCAGCACCCACCAATTTAATGGCAGCATCCATCAATTTCAGGTATTGGCCATTTCGTACCATCAACCAAGGCATTGGCTAATCCGTACCATCAACTTCGTTTTACTATACGATATTTGTTTCCGTTTCAATTTAGGTCAACAACTAACCATTCACTCTTTTAAAGGTAAATTGGTATAAACTTTTATTTGCAATTTAATGCAAAACTCGGTATTCCGCAATTGAATGATTTAATTTCACGCAATTAAATGCGCTAACTCTACGTCATGCATTGAATGCAAACAGACGATATTCCGCAATTAAATGCAGTGGCTTCTCTCTCGCAATTTAATGCATAAAACCACAGTATTCCGCAATTCCATGCAGTATCAAACGCAATAGTTCATAGCGACCAAGTGCGTATCCTAGTATTGAATAAACTAAAACCAGTATACAATAACAATAAGTAGTCGACGATAACTACAAGTAGATGTTTCATTAATTACTTAATTTGTAACAAATCTAAAGATTTATAATAATGTTGAATTTAACTCGAAGGATGTTTATCATTTCTATATTGCATATACACACCTCGTAACCAAATATGGATTGTCTTCAACTTCATTAAATGGGCGTTACCAGTCACACGTATACTTTTCATGTTTGACATACCTATGTAGCATCGCATCGTGTACTTACAGGCATCACCTGTACTGAATTACATTATGAAGTTTTTACCGTCCCCTGTTCCGGGACTACCAGACATCTTCTGGTAAAATCGCAACTTAACACAAACGTCTCGTGTTCTCGTTTGTTAACATCATTACTTGATAGAGTAACATTACTTGATACAATTAAATGATCTAACATAACGAAAATCACTCATGAAGCTCAACAATATTTACGCTTTTTGTGTATATATTTATTGTAATTAGAATAATATATACATATATCCAATTCTAAACCAAACGGGGATCGAACCTGGACCCTTGTATAATGGTTCAGAGACAATAATTTTAGATATAACTTGTATTCGTTAATTGTATGACATTAATTAAATCATGAATGACCCGCCGCGTATATAAATTATTAGAAGAATTACTGATCGCTAGTCCTATCCGCATACCGCCGTCGTTTGTCGGTTGAGTATGTGGACATATCCACACTATTCATGTATAACCATATTCAGCAAATAAATTATTTCGAATCCGAATTTAAAATTTGAATTTGAAAACTTTTCTATTAGCAGGTTTCTGAGACCGAACTTGTAAATAGCACAATGGCCCTCTGTGGCATTACACAAAAGCAAAATACTGTAAGTCACTATTATGGAAGTAGTTACAACACACCATAATTTCTTTCTCTTTTCCAGAGATGTGTCCGCTCTTTAGCCAACACCCAGCTGTGATTCTCACGGCATTTAAGTACGTCACAAGTTCGCGAATTGTTTAACAGCGTAAACAGCCTACTATAATTTAAAGGCTAGTTTAGTGTGATCCCACTGTATTTTGTAATCGACATTTATACTTAGGGTGACACAAATCAGCCTTTCCTCCATACAGACGTAGAAAGATTATTATTACTCCGCCGTTTCATGTTTAATCTACAAAAGTAAGCATGATACCGATTCATCTCGTCGCTAATTAGGTTAGTTTTCATACACTTTTTTTTTAGTATTAATTTAAAAGATATGATCCTTGAAAAAAATTCATATTTTAACAAAAGTTTTAATGCAATTTTGAGGGTGGATAGGTCACTCTAGTGTACAAAACTCCAAAATACTTTGAATACAAACATTGATTAGTTATTCAAGAGTTCAAATAACTTTACACGAAACAGATATAATGCGGTAGTTTTGTCAAAAACAGTATACGCCCATACGTCTGTTTATGATTTTTCTGGGCTCATTTTTTGATATGAATTCATTGTGCATCTCACACGACCGCTCCTCCCGCACATTGCACTGTGCGAAACAGAACGAATTCCAGCTACACGCACCGATGAGACCGCCGACTAACCGACTAGTTTTTTGCCTTAAGACATGTAATCGACATTTTATTGAACCAGCTCCAAATATTTCTGTCTTTCTACAAAAACATCAAACACACTTTAAACAGACCTTGAACACGTTTAAATAAACTTTACTAAAAAAAGTGTCTAGGCATATTTTGGGGTTAGACAATGTCTGAGCATTATTTAATTTTATACACCGCCAGACGCCAGATGGTAACTAACGAGAATCTATCCAGTTAGCGGCCTCTCTTCTCTGGACGTGTTCTGTCAACTTGAAATCGTCTGCGCAATATTAAAGATTCCTTTTGATTTTTGATAATTTACTAATTACGATTCGATTATGCGCAATGTTTTTTTGTATAACGAACATTTATAAATAATCTAACGTATTTGTTGTAATTTAGGCTTTATTCCAATTTTTAATGTCATTACTATAGTCTGTAATAATTGCTTGTGAAACCGAAAATTCATCTTTATGAAAATGAAGGAATGATGTTTGCCATTTCCTGCACTTCAACACTGTCCACAAAACAAACATAAAGAAGGTTTATTGGTAACAATGTTACGAAACTATGTTTAAATAGTTATACATTGTCTACGTTTAAACAGTGCTATTTCATCTTTTGTAGACGGTCCCATTTACATGAACGTTATTATCGATTGATATGACATTTGGTAAAAGTGAATTTAATACGAGATTACTTTATTTATCGATCAAATGATCAAATAATCGGACTTCTAAATTCTGTCCTAACTTTAAAAAAAAAAAAAAAAAAAAAAATATTTTTTTTTCTTCAAATATAATTGTCCTGTAAACTTATTCAAGTCTCCACCATACCCCTGAGGTGTCGGATTATAACAAAATATATCTAAATTTAGTGCTTATATCAAACTTTATAAAAAATATATTTTGGTAGGTAGATATTCTCTCTATTGCGCTACGCTTTAAAATAATGCATTTAAACAACTTGACGCACGGCTTACAATTCCTCAATTACCCACTAGGATTCCTAGTCTTGCTTGAGGATGCCATGTACACCCCGACGACACCCAAGCAAAGAAATAGACATCTAAAGTCGTCACCTAAATATCTGCTTAGACCAGGAATCGAACCCGGGACCAACTTATCTACTGCCCAATGATATCGTCCCCTTATAATCTTTTACATACATACGTCCATGCATACAACCCACCTCTTGTAACTGGTAACTAAGTATATTTCATAATTATTATTTTTATTTTTAGCCCAAATCTACTAATGAATCAATTAATTGCATTACATACTGATACTTGCTCAAATCTGTATACTGTATCTGTATACCTACCCAGGTTCTAATTTTTTCTTTGCCAATAATATCACAAAACCAACCAAGGATTAACTGTGTGCTATCATTTTAATAAATTAAGGTACAACTGGCCCCACGCTCTTATCATCATAATAAGTAACACTCTATTTACTTTAACGCAATTACAATTATTATAAACTGTGCGGTAGGTATTCTTTTTTCCGAGAATCTATTGTGTCCATGGCTATCCGCTACGTACTATTTTTGTAAAACAAAAACTATTAACCACGCCATACCTCGGTCA
Source organism: Synanthedon formicaeformis (assembly GCA_945859745.1). Lineage (NCBI taxonomy): Eukaryota > Metazoa > Arthropoda > Insecta > Lepidoptera > Sesiidae > Synanthedon > Synanthedon formicaeformis. The sequence goes on from OX243957.1 coordinate 4,953,652, forward strand.
AACCCTTGGAATATGTAAGGATAGCAAGGATACTACTGCATTAAAAAAAAATAATTAGTCATTTGTCTCGATAATTTTTCTATTACACGACTAAAACCCATTTTTTCTGGCAGGTAGTGAAAGAAATCTTATGAAATCCTTTTCATATTACTTACGACAAATTATCTAATGAAACTATTTATGACATAACAACTGATTTAAACAAGAACATATTGATTTCACTGGAAACTTTTCAAATCAGTTGACTTTTAAAATGAACTTTTTAGAACATTCAATATAATGTGTTTCTACTTAGCTCCCTCCTCTTTCCTTTTTTTTTGAAGTTTGGAGTTTATCCTCGTCGCCATTTGTGGTGTCTGGGTGACACTGGCTCTGTAGTTTCACTGTATATCCTGCAAGACACGCGTCCACTCCCGGCTCCGGCCCACGCAGCGTTCAGTGTGACCACCATTCGGTGTGTCCAACATTCGGTGTTGCCCCCACCGGTATTGTCACCGTCGGTGTGGCCATCATATACAATGAACGCGAGATAGTGTATATAACTATGATCTAGTTATATCTATAACGTATCTATGCACATACACTACAGGTGTTTCAAGAGTAATAAACACAGACGCGGACAGTTTCAGCAACTTTGTTGCAATTTTTTTTTTCTCCTTAATAAAAACTTAATAAGGTTTTATTATATTATATACTAACTGGTGCCCGCGATTTCGTCCGCGTTCAAAATTTTATATAGCCTAAAGCCTTCCTTGATAAATGGACTATGTATCCAACACAAAAACAATTTTTCAATTCGAACCAGTAGTTCCTGAGATTAGCGCGTACAACCAAACAAACAAACTCTTCAGCTTTATACTACGTATATTGGTATAGATAAACCTTCCGACAGACATAGAATGCGACTTCAAATTATACTATGCAAAGATAAAGTTATGATGTTTTGTAAATGGATCGCAGACTTATGACTTGAATCTAAATAATTTGTGAGGTGTCACATTTTGTATTCGTCAATAAATAAATAAAACTAAATAGTCACGTAATTAAATAGATAATAAAGGCACGAGATAACGCTCGATATTATATTACTTATACTATCGCGATAAGGCGATTTAAGTCTTTTATCTGAGTAGTTTATATGTGCAAACATAGCATGTTATTGTTGACCTCGGGGTGGATATGCTCTTATTAAAAACTTAGTAACAATATTAACATTATTATTACGTACTAATAATACGAATACCGAGCGATATAATATATTGTCTTCATTATCAACATTTAAAATATCTTATATTTAAAATTAAAAATACCCAAAAGTCATACAGCTGTTTGAGAGCCTTGTACGTTAACTTCCCTCATTGCTTGAAGTTGACACTTTATTAGTTCTGTGGGGCACAGAGTGAATGAAGAAAAGAATGCAGCAAGAAATCCTGCCGAAGCATTGCCCATTGTCGATAACTGATTAACATTCTACAACAAAATTAAAATACAATAAATTAACATCAACATCATCTCAACTGTAGGGCGTCTACTGTCTGGGGTTAAAAACTGAACAAAAACAATGAAAAAACTGAAAAAAAAAAAAGATTGTACTTATTTGTTGTCGATCAGTTTCTTCTGTTAACTTAGGTAGTCCTAATCCTATATGTTTTGGTGGTGTATCTAAACCTATTCTTGGCTGGGATCAAAAACAAGTATTTTACAAATGAAGCAAACTTCTGTGAAAATGGTCAATCGATGATGTGAGTACACACACACATCATGCAACCGAGACAATTTACATGCCACACTCAACCTCGCTTACCTCACAAGTACATGATCAAATAATAATAATTTTTACAGCACTCACAGCACATTTGCTGTGTAGTCAGACAAACTGCAATAGAAATATTTTATGTGATAAAATAGGGGGGGCTAAGATCACAGAGAGCGGCTGATAGAATTCAAAAGAGGTAAAACTTGCATCAACTGTTGATAAAACTAACATGGAGTGGAGGCTCAGGTTGAGTTAAGAGTATAAATTCTTGTACCTACTATTTTATAAACAATCTTGAATCATTTTTTATTTAAATTTCTATAAAACACTAGCTTTTACCTGTGACTTCTTCCACACCTCATTTTCTTAGGCGTTGAAACATTATGTTTTGTGTTTGACATCAATATTCAATATCAGCTTTTGGATGTGAAAAACTAAGATTTTCTACGTTTTTCTGCGAAGTTTTTCTTTTTGGGGGAATTTTCTTTAGATTTCAACAAATATTTAAAAAATAATAATAGTCGAATTGTATGTCGAACAAAAAATTTATCAATTCATTTTTATTTATTAGAAATAGACTGTGTTAATTTTTAAAAAATTAAGAGCATTGAAAAAATTATTAACAAAATAAAATAAAAATAACACAGCAAAGTGAACTCTGTAGGTGCAGTGTTCTAGAAATTAATACAAATAACATTAATCTCTAGAAAACTAATATTTTATACTTATTAGTAAGGCTAGTAAAGATTGTTTACAAACTAAGACAAGCATAGAAAGATGAGATGGAATAATCGCCTAACTATGCAGCAACATTCCATCTACATCTTGTACAAGGAAAATGCATTATGGGAATATGTAAGTACAAAATTTACCTCTGTTCCAGTTAAATGGCAAACAAACTTTTGACAAAACCCATAGGCTGCAAACAGGACCGAGTTTTCCGCAACATTAGCCATGATGGCTGGTGTTGTGCCAGCGTATAATCCTCTAAAAACTCCATCATTTCTTAGTGTCACTTTAAGGCAGTTATACATTCCTTTATAGAGCTGAGGGAATGTTTGCATTTTCACTTTTACAGTGTCCAGAGGCTGACCCACATATACCACTGCTACGCCACCTGTTGATTTGTAATATCACATTACTAGCTCGTGCCCGCGACTTTGTCCGCGTTCTAAAAGGTACCCTATGTCTTTTCTGGTGCGCCAGACAACGTGTATGCAAAATTTCATGGTGATCGGTTTAGTAGTTTTTGCGTGAAGGAGTAACAAACATCCATCCATACAAACTTTCGCATTTATAATATTAGTACAGATTTCTCATTGAGATATTATCTCATCCTAGTTCCTTATCTTTCGTCCTACTATAGTCGGCAGCATCTATGGCATTACTTATGTTTTAAGTGACGGTAGCCACCTACCATCAAGTGGACAGTTAGCCTGTGTCAACCTTTACATGAAAAAAAATTGCAAGTATAGTCCGATTCAAACTTAATGGTGGCTCGGAAGTTAGCTGCGAGCGCTATTGTGCGCAGGTATAACCCCCTGTACATCACCAAGGATATCTAATATTGAGTTCTGCGCACCATGTTGACTATTGTTCAGAGCTGCCATTAGGTTTGATTCGGACTATACTTACTTATTAATATATTATTAATATATTATTTCTACATAATAAGAGTTTTGTTTAGGTATTTAGGTATTTTTGTTTAGGTACAGTGAATACAGTTTACATATGAGCACACTTATAATAAACGTTTCTAAAACATATTTATGAAACGATTCTTTGGACAAGTAGATAAAATATTTATGCACTAGCTAGACTAAATTTAAATATAAAAAAAAAAAATTATAACCAACCTAATGATCCAGCTGTGAAATCTATGATGCCATTTTTAAGGTTTCCAGAATTTCCTGAAGAATGTGTCATTGTTAAATTTGTATTTAGAGCAACCTAAAAAGAAAAGAAAGATAAATCAAACAAAATTAACACTTTTGTATTAGGCGGGAAAAAGTATGTATATTTAAAAACCAATAAGTAGAGTAGAGATTGGTAGAAATGGTACAGAACTAATAAAATTGCAAGTTATAAAAATATTGCATTATTTTGTTAGGAAAATTTAAACTAAACAATAGCATAATTCTGGGAATTCAAATGTGTACATTAGTAACTTACTTCTATTTTTTTTCTCTTAAGACTTCAGTAGGAGCGATACTTTATGTTTCATAAAATAAATATGCAGCAGAGCAGAAGATGTAAGATGTGCTCTTCACACCACACTTCACTTCACATCTCTCTCGCTATAAAATATAAATGCTATAATAGAGTAGAGAGAGAGAGAGTAATATATTATGTTCCTTGCATCACATTCTTCACAACCATTGATCTCTAATATACCTCTGGATGGGCTGCTGTCAAATTATTTTTTATGGCTATTATCGCACGCTTAGTATTAAAGTGACCTAACTCAAAATAAGTCAAAAATGAGTTAGATACACTATAATCCGTATGTCTACGCCCTCTATGGCTTACGATTAAGAAACTCCTAAAAAGTTAGTGTTTTACTGGTCTACAAGTTTTCGGTCTCTTTTACACTAGAGGGTTTTGATGGTGACATTTGAAATTACACAGACACATTCATTAATCGTTCAACCGGTACAAAGTAAACGCCTTCTGACTTGATTTAAAAGAAACCTATTAGTTATTAAGTTTGTTTAAAAGTTAAATCGGAGGTAAGTTTTACTGATTGCTTTTGTTTTATTTTGACTCGATCCATAATGAGTCCATTTAGTGTTAATTTTTTTATCATATTGCACAGTATATTAAGTTTTAAGTCTGTTTAAAATTAAAAATTATGAATAATTTTAAGCACAATAATAATTAGGTCTATTTTATAATAAAGACTTTGTAAATTTATTTGTACGTGCGGATGGCTTCAATTTTAAGTCTGTTTAATACAAATGATGATGATGTGTTTATAGTAACATTCAGTATTTGGTTTGTGTTTTACTAAAAAAAATGAAATTATTTTCCTAACAATTTGCGATTTCATAATTGAGTCAATTTATAACTAAAAAAAATGAACAAAATAGGTTTTACTTTTTTGACCAATAATTATAATTTTCGTTTTTTAATTAGAATGACTACTTCACGATCAAAAAAATTCTGGAGTTAATTCAGACTAAATATAACAATATTCCAACGCAAAGTTCTGATGTCCAGGTATGTAAAAATCATTGAAATAAGTTACTTTATCTATAGTTACCTGCAATATACTAATTCACTTTTTATTGTTTACAGTTGTCCAGGTATGTAAAATATTTGTTGCCCTAAGGTATATTACCATTTATATTTGTATGCTCACCTTTCACGTTTGCTTACAGATTATAGTAATGTATAAAATAAACCCAATAATCAATGATATTTGAATGTCGCCGAGTATTTGAAATATGCTGAAAGCCGTAAGAACGCAGCCATAGATTACCGTGTGTCATCCATTAATCAAGAAGAAAGCGACGCAGGTTTTAGTCCTAATTTCAACGTAGATGGTGGCAAAAATGTTGATCATTTGCTATTTCCATCGGCTGTTAGCTCATTTTCGGGTAGTAGTTCTTCCTCTACTTCAGTCTCAACGGTTAGTAAATAGTTGTTCTCCTTCATCTGATAGCTTTGACATCGAGACTTTGAAAGAACTATTGAATGCCAATAACACAGAGAATATACCACCCGACCCAACAAGAGAATGAAACAAAAGAACGAGAGAGAATACAGATAATTTGACAGAAGAAACAACTAAAGCAACTTCTACAGTTTCTACTACACCTAAAACACGCCTAAAGGTAAAAAACGCACGAGACAGCCGGAAATGTGGAAACAAAATAAGGCTAAAAATTAAGAAATTGTGGAAGTCTTATATTCATAGCAATAACATTGTAACTAATGCTCGTGAACTTAAATCACTGATGTATAATGATAAGTGCAGTTTCTTTGGTGCAGGTTGAGCAGCAAGATTGATTTTGTTCAAAGGCAAAGTATTTTGACGCTGTAAAGATGGAGGAGTGAATTTTTGTGAACTAATTTAAATCTAACTAAGATATTATAAATCTAACTAAAATATTATCTGACTTAACCTACTAAGTATACTACTAACAACTAAGGCTAATTATTTGTTAAGAAGTTAAGATGTCTTTTAACTCAGATCCAATATAATTTATTTATTGATTAGTTACTTTCCACATTTTTTTCAATAATAAAAAAGCTACCTTATATGAATATACCAAATTTTTCGTTATGTTAATAATTTAAGTTTTTGAAAATGTATGCCATGTTTTATTGTAATTATCTCCACCTATTGTTCCTACCTTGTTGTTTCCTATTTTATTTTATTTATTTATTAGGAAGCCAACAGTATACAACCATCCTTACATAAGTAAAAAAAAGTGATTTACATTTAAACATTCTTTTAGAATATTGTATACTCCACTTATGGGCTAACTTTTCTGTTTACAAAATAAAGCTAAAAATAAAATAAAAAACAAAAACCAATTAATCAAACCGAACAAAAGAATAATAGTATACAAATAGGTACACCCACATAATTAACAAAAAAAATAAACAAAACTCTAAAAAGGACTATCAACTATTATAATATAAAAAACAAAACCTGATGACAGAAGATTTTCAATTTTTTAATGTACTACTAATCAATCTGTTATAGGCGACCACTTACATTTAAATGTTTACTTTTACTTTAATTATTCCTACTTACACCTAAATAATGTAGACTTATTAATTTCAAAAATGATGGTTATTTATCTACTTAGAATACTACCATGAGACTGATTGATTAATTACTAAAACATTAAGACTTCTTTTTAATATTATTGTTGTTTTATGTAAATTCTGTATAAAAATTAAAAAGTGTAAATCAATATTTATTTTGTAATTACATAAATTTTTATGTACGCAATACTAATGACTGTAATTATAAAAATTAGGAAAATGTTTACTTTATGTTCACTGAAGTACATTTTTATAATTTAATGTGTTAGAATAAAAATAACTTTTTTTTAAACTTCTAGTTACCTAAGTACTCAAAATCGTTGATCTTTTAATAGAAAAAAAATACTATTTTGTTCTTTAATGTTATATTAAACTGTCTTAACTAAAAAAAATATTTTCATTTTTAGTAATAATATGACTTAAACCGTAAATATACAACCAAACAGTCTTGGAAGTTAGTAATAAAAAGACTTAAAATTAATTGGGTCTTTATGATTTTTAACAAACGAACTGCTATTTAGTATAAAAAAGACCTAACACTACAAACAAAACTTTGAGAACCTATTTATAAACAAAATAAATAGTTTTCAATTAAAATTTAAGTCTCACTGAAATCTGTGGTTCATATTCTATATTTATGGAAAAAAAAGTAACAGTAAAACTAACATCTTGTGTTATTTATATCCAAATAAGCAACTCAAGTCGTGAATGCAAAACGTTTTTTGCGATTTCCCAAAAAACTGATTTTTTTAATTAGGTCACTTTAATATTAAGCGTGCGTTATAATCTATTAAATAATAAATTAAACTATAATAGTGTCTATGGAGCGTAAAGTAAATTGTAATTGATCCCTGTGACAGATGTCAGAGCTAGAGAGTATACGTTCCTTGCTATGGTTCCTTGTGTCAGTGACATACCTAGTGCTGGACAACATGTTTTTATTTGTTCATAATTACTTATCGATATTTGTAGTACAATATAGTTTCGTTATTGATAATAAATAGTAGTGCATTTATAAATAATTGTTCATAATTTTAATAAAATAAAACAGGAGGATTAAGACGTTGCATTACACGTAGGTTTGTATACTTTATTTGTACGCTCCATTTGTATACTTTATACTTATATTTATATACTTTGTATTTCATTTTGAACAATAAATAGTATCACAAAGCTAAGTAAAGTACTATTTTATTTACAAATTTTTCCAACGTATAGCTTGCAACCCCAATCGTGACGCTTATAATATGGAGGCCCTAAGAATACATTTAGTTACAGATCAAATAAAGTTGATAATCGTAAGTTGGTATAGAGCGGATTTAAACTGTTATTTAAGTTCAAGCAACGACTTAAAACCGTCAAAACATTAAATAATAGCATTCGTTTTATTTACATGATCGATCACGTCGATGGACGTCACTAAGTAAAGTAAAGTCCCAACAATAAAGTACGCATTATTGTGCATAGATTGTATTGTCATAAAACACAAACTTCATGGGCGTGGTTTCAAAGACAGCTGTCACATTGATCATTATTGATCAAGCTACATTTTACGAACATAGAAAAGACAATAGAAATATTCAATCTATGCTTTGTGCATTTGTGAACACCATACTCCACTATGAACTCAGATGAAACTTCAGAATTGCTTCAGAAACTTTTTATAAAATTAGTTATGTTAGTTAGTTATAAGACTGTGACTTGACAAAACTTGGACAAACACAGGTTAACTTATTAAGGTTAAATAGAGTAACTTATTATATTACAGAATAAAATAATCACTAATACACAACGTGAGTTAGTTAAATTAACTTAACTAGAAATAGGGATCCACTATTGAGTTACTACGTTAGTGCCTATCTACTATTTAGTTTGTGGTTAGAACGACAATTCGTATAATTGATTGATTCTCTTTACTTACAACTCTATACTTTGTGTATATATATTCATGTTTTGAGTTACTTGAGATATTGAAGTAACGAATTTATGAATGTTTTTATGACTAACTGGGCTAGCTCATTTAATTTAACAATGCCAGAAGAAAAAATTACAGCCTGCCAGTGCGTCATTCAGTTACAAATACATTAGTGCACAATTATTGCACATTACTATATTCTGTACAAGGTATCTATTTGCTCTGTATTTGCTGCAGTTTCATTTGTTTACGAAGTTTGATAATGAATTATTTAGCTTATTTTATTTGTATATATACGCACATTTATATTATAAATAAATATATTTTAAGGTAGATTTCTATAAGGTCCTTAAGTTTGTCATTTTTTATTATATAGATATAAAGCATAAGATTGATATATTTTTATTGGAAAATTCAATTTAGTCTGTACTGTGAATTAATAACCTGCTTGATAAATATAACAACAAAAATGAATGAAGTTCAAGAAAACATGGTTGTTTTTCAGATTCCTCGATTTGAATTTCTATTTGAACTTATCTAAATCTGAATATAATATTATCTAACTTTGGCATAAAGTTTAGGAAAGATAGAAGTTGAAAGACTGTCTTATGTTAATGATAATAACCTAGTCGATACTATTTATTTGGTAGTGCATCTGGAGCAAAATTGTTTTATTTAATATCATGGTTTTTATTTACCGTAAATGATTTAATGTAAGTGTTCTAAATCCTTGTGATTTATAACTTGTTAGAGACTACAATCCAGTTAATTTCTCATACAAATATTTAATAATGAGTGACAAACATTGACGTGTTTTTTTGGTTTTTAAGCTCGGCCGCCATGTTTGTCCTTTTAATTTAGAGTTTAGAAAATTCCATGAAGCATAATCGTAATTAATAGAAGTGCTTAACTATTGTATCCATATTAAATTTAAGCATTATATAAAATTGTGTAAATTGTGATTGATAGCTGCGATTCTACAATGGAATAATTTAATTATATGGCGTCCTTTGTTGTTCTTACTACAGGTGTTCACCATGGTTGTTGGCTCGGCAACACATCATCCGAGCAGACAAGTGCTCCACAAAATGCAACCTATGGGTATGACTCCACGTGAACTATCAGAATATGACGACCTTGCTACTGCTCTTATTGTGGACCCTTACCTTGGCATCACAACACACAAGATGAATATTCGCTATAGACCTTTAAAAATGAATAAAGAGGAGCTAAAAAACATTATTAAAGAATTTATACAAACACAGGATTACAACAAAGCCTACTCTAAGTTAGCCAATGGTGATTGGATGCCGAGACACTTTAGTAAAAATAAACATCAACAAAGCAAACTCAGAGAACATGTCAGTTATTATTTTTGTTTTATTTTGCCATATTTGATCAATAATACAACTAAAATTTACTAATTTACTTCTGTTATGATTTCAGATTAATCGTTATTTACGAGTTTTTGATAAAAAGGCTGGATTTGTTATAGAACCTTGTTATAGATATTCTTTAGAGGATCAAGTGGGTGCTAAGATTTCAACTACAAAGAAGTTTTTTAAACACGAAAGAATAGACTTTCTAGTTGGATGCATTGCTGAAATGACAGAAGAGGAAGAGAAGCAGCTGCTTCATCCTGGCAAGAATGATTTTTCTGTTATGTATAGTTGTAGAAAAAATTGTGCCCAATTATGGTTAGGGCCCGCTGCTTATATTAATCATGACTGTCGTCCTAATTGTACATTTGAGGCCACTGACCGTGGTAAGGCATTTGTTCGTGTGTTACGTGATATTGAAATTGGAGAGGAGATAACTTGCTTTTATGGAGAAGATTTCTTTGGGAATGGGAATTGCTATTGTGAATGTGAGACATGTGAGAGGCGTGGCAAGGGTGCATTTTCTGTTCAAAGTACACATAGTGATGAGCAAGTGACAAGGTATAGATTTAGAGAAACTGATAATAGAATTAATAGATCAAAAGCCAAACAAAGCCAAAAGGTGATTAATGGCAAAGCTGATAAGACTCGAATATCAAATAGACAAGGTTCAAATATTGTGTCTCCACTTAGTATGAAAGAGATGAAACAGAAAGGTTTAACGAAGTATGATGCTGAAATGTTGATAGCACAGGGTTGTATTGCTGATATTGGGGATGGGTTAGTGGATAAAGAGTCCCAAGGTAGTAGAGAGTCATCGGCGTCCAGCCGCGGTGAAAGGTTACGACGACGCACTGAAAATGGTCGGGCTAATGCCGCCGCTCCTACGGGTGGGACGCAACCACGGGCGCCACCTTCTCGCTGTTGCAGTACAACCAGTTCCAGAAGCAGTAGAGATTCACACACTGGAATAGTTTTACGTAGTCACAAACGTCTTCTTGATTCCTATGTACAACCTGTTTGCTCTAAAGTGAGAAGTAATTCGAAGGGTGGTTCTGAAACAAAATCTAATAGAAGTCTTAATAGTCCAACAATAGAAAGTGAATCACCTCCATTGGAACCTGATAAATTGGTTACAATTGAATCATCTCATGGTAGTGACCAAAAAGAGAAAGAATGTGAATTGGAAGTGCCCATTGAAGTTACCAGTGTGAAATTAGAAAGCCCTATTAATATTTGTGATACTAATGAATCTCTACACGAAAGAACAGATTCGATTGCACCCGAGGAAGGAACTACAGAAAATGATACAAATAATTCCAATTTTATTGAACAAATTACTAATGATATTAAGTGTGAGAGAAAAAATGAATGTGTGAGTAGTGAAATTAATGACTTTAGAGAAAATATTAATCCAAGTGAATCTAATGATAGTAAAATGAACAAAAAATTAGATGCAATAAGAAATCAGCCCGGTGAGGTGAAGAAAGAATCAGATTCTGAGCCTCCTTGGCTAGTAGACAATTATAATAAAAATAACGAATGTCCTTGCACACCACCAAGAAGGGGTTTGAAATTGACTTTACGAGTCAAAAGGAGTCCAGTAGTGGAAGAGGTAATGGAGTGTGGTGGTGGTAGTGTTTCAGACATCCCCGAATATGAAGTGTTGAGGTTGGAAGGTGTAGACCCTGAGTCTGCCCGACGTATGAAGAAGCGACGCCGGTCCAAAGAGCGCCACCGTAAACACAGCCCCATCCGTCCACTCCCACCTATGAAACGATTGCGACTAATTTTTGGCAATGAAAGTCGTACAATTGACTTGCCTCCTGTTATTTCAGCAGACTGACAGCCGCAACTACCTTATGGTTATTTATCCACCGTTATTAATCAATTACTTAGTTTAATTGACACTCGACTAAGATTGTTTTATGTAGTATTTATTTTAGCCTAGTTCTGATTTTATAATGTAAAAAAATCAAAATTTATTTAATTGCTTTGTGTAAATATTTGTTTTTTGAAAAGAAAATTTATGTCATCATTTATTTCATTTGCACAAAATAATATTTATTTTAGGAGTTGCCCTAAATTCAAAATGAAATGCATTATGCCTATAATTATACATACATATTTTTTTAACTTTCTTCATCTTGGCAGTGGTCATCAAACTCAGGACCCACGCATTTAATTTGTTCCTGTATTTTGTGGTCTAACAACTGTTAACTGATAAGTTAATAGGTAACAGCAGTAACAAACACAACATTGACAGTTTTATTACAGTTAGTTATGCGAGTTTGGATATTTTTGTATTTATAGGCAAATATAAAAAAAATTGAAGGTATTAAAGTTCCTATTTTTGGTTGTTTAACCAAAATCCAAAATACTGCTCATTTAGTGTTTATAGTTCAGAGGTCATACCAACAAAAATATAAATTACTCCTATTATAAAGATTTGATTACCCACCTATCTCTCTCTCCACAGTGCCACCTCACACACAGCCTTTTGTCAAAGGTTTCCTGACCACTGCTTTAGATGGTTCTTGCGTTTCTAGTTATAACATCAATATTAAGGACCTGGATTACTGTATCCTAAAGACGAGGTCCCTCTGCTTCCTTTTTAATTCTTATTTTATAAGAGTTATGTTCTTATTCTATTGTGTGAAGTATATTATTTGTTGGAGTACCTACTTCTTTTATCTTATAAATTAATTCTTTTATTTATTAATTGTAAAATAATGCTTTTGAAATTGTGACGAAAAAAAACTTGGTGAGATGTGAAAGATGTTTTATCTTTTTAAGATAACATTTTTTTTTAATTTAAGAAGTTATTATTTCAATGGGATCTTTTACTTAAATTAATATTTAAAACAGTAACCTTTTTTTCTTAAAGTTAGTAGATGGATGTGAGCGGGAGTACTTTATACTTTATAATTACTAGCTGGCGCCCGCGTTGAAAAAGAAAAAGTAGCCTATCTTGTGTCCCGTACGTCTAAATGTTTATCTACCAAGTTTCATGAAAATCAGTTAATTCGTTTAAAAGTTATGGAGGAACATACATACAGAAAAAAATTCTAAAAATCGTCAATTTAGTTTCAGTATCATGTATAGAGCCCATAAACACGATATCTCTGAAAACAAAGTAACTTACTCCATGACCAACCCTTACAGATTTATTATTAGTATTGATAATACATTCATAAATGATTTTAAAATTTTGACCTGCACTTCAAGTTTATTAAATTTATTTTTAAACGTGTATCGCGTATGTTAATTAAAAAAAGATAAAATACTTCATAAATTAATTTTAATGTTAGTTAAATTTACAGAAGACTTTGTGAAATAACTTTAGGCAAGTAAATTGTAGTTTTTAAAGTTAAAAATATGACATCTTGTAAATATAGTACATATTTATTAAAAATAGTATGCTGCTTCATGATATATACCCACTTGAGAAATAGTGTACTATTTTTACTCTTAATTTATTAATCTACAGGAATTTAGAATTAACTTTGAGGCGAGTTTGAATATAATCAGTGTAAAAGTTGGCTGCCTGCTGCACTTATGTTTACAAAAAACTGACCTTTTTCCTCTGATTGGGTGCACATTTTCATTTCTGCCCTAGTTTTATTTCAATTTCATTCAAATTGGTTTTAGGTAACAATTATCTTCAACTTAAGTAGAAGTTTTACTCCCTACAAATACACACAGGTGTTTGTTAGTTAACCTGTAATCTAACTATAGATTTTTTTCAATGTTTAAAAAACTGCACTTATTTTTTAGGTATCTAATAAAAAGATAAAAATGTCATTGGAAATGTAGCTTTGGAATTTTTTGTTCTTTTATTACAGGTGTTGTAAATCTGCATTGTTTAGATTAAATTACACATTTACAACATCTGTTTTAGGTAATTGTTAATATGCAAAAATAATCTTTAAAAACACGAAAACTTCTTATAACTGAAACTGTAACATATGTCTGCTGTAAGTTGTGATAGATGGCGTATGGGTTGTGTTATAATTGACCAAGTTTACTAAATAATATTTTCAATAGATTTGTAAATATTACATACTTAAAAAAAGCTCTAATGGGAATGAAACTGCATCAAAATCTACTAATTTTAAATCAAATCAAAATCAAGAGGAAATTAGTCATTTTTACTGCAAATATATTATATAAAAATGAACAGTTATGTTAATAGGTATTATATAATAAATCAACATCTAGATATCAAAAATCTGACATTTTAAAAGTAACGACATTGCATACTAGCCGGCTAAATTACCAGTTATTGTTTTATTGGGTAATATTTTAGTTGACTTGTTTGAGGTACCTAATTATAAAAAAATAGTACTATTTTGAGAGAAACTTCATGTAAATATAATAGATTTTTTTATGTATCCTAACCTTTCATTTTATGAACAAAAAGTAAATGTTAGAGAAAATGGTCTGTGGTTTGCCAAGGATTTTTGTGAACAATCTTTTGCCTAAGTGTCAACCTATGAGTAACCTAGGCAAATACTGAAAAAAAAAATGAAAATTAACTATGTTAATGAGGTATAGACTTAGCAACATGTTTGGATAAAATGTGGAATTCGCTGTTTACTATTTATTGTTGTACTTTTTTTTTTTATTTAGAGCTAGTTTTTATTTCTTTTATATTTGAATGTAATTTCAAAGATATAAATTTTTACATTGTCTTATTTCCCGAAATAGTATAAAAAGTATGTAAATATAGATAAATCAGATATAAATGTAAAGTATTAGGCACTAGGCGAATATACTAGGTAGATATATATATTTTTTTTTAGTTAAATTACTATGCAAAATCAGTAGCCGAATTTCCTTTCGAAAAATTCACTGCCAAATTATTTAAACCATTTTAGTAATTATAATTATTGTGTACTTATTATTATATTTATGCAGTATTAGTTCAATGATTTAGCGCGCTTTGTATGTATACAGGTATCTCATGGACATTAATTACAATGATTTTTAAAATGTAATCACGATTTGACAGCTAGTTTTGTAAACTGGCTTTTGTGATATTTAAATGAAAATAGGGTTTGTAAAGAGAAACATCTATATTGTTGAGAAATAAATTGTGAAAGTATTCTTATTGCAACATCACAATAAATTGCCTCAAATTCCTTTCAGCAACCTGGTTTTCAATGATTTTTTCCCAATCGGCTCCAATGCTTGTCTACTTATCAAATAGCCAATTTCTCATTTAAAAAAAACATTTAGTGACTACTTAACATTTCTGTTTTGGCACTATTTGCCCAAAGTGATACTAAAGGTCAGTGACTATGGTCTTTACAAAAGAAACACTTGTAAATAATATAAAATATGCATTAAGAATTCAATGGAAATTATTAGATGCCTGGTGGGTTTAGTTTGGTTCTACATATTGAGAGCCAATTTTCCCTATCCCTTATTCCTAATGTAGTTGGCAGCGCACTTGCAGCATCTGTGGCGTTGCTTGTTATATAGGCTACAGAAACCACCTACCATCAAGTGGACCATCAGCCTTTCTTTCGAACCTAACATAAAAACTTAAAATATAATATGACCTTAAGAGCTTTTTGGTTTGATGTTACTTGATTTACTAAATCTACCAATACCAGTAGTCTTTTTATAAAAGAAATGGATTATTTGAGAGTAGACAGTAGAAATTAAGCACCTGAATGGTTTAGTGTTGGTATTGATTTATTTAAATTTTAACAATTATATGCAACAAAATAAACATTAAAATTAAACTGGTATTTACTATTTTTTTAATGTTTTAAAATATATTAATAAAAGATTTCACAATATTAGTATACCAATGTTTATATAATTAATAACGAAAATTTCTTATTCAGTTTTTTTTATTGAGAACTTAAGGCAAAAATAGACATTACAATCCCACTTTAATATACTGCCTGTTGGATCTGGTAAATTTGATGTCTGCCTGGTTGTTAGTGTCCATATCTGGAAAATAAAAAGTATCAATAATACAAGTAATCAATCTTTGCACTAGGTATGTTTATTAATGATAATATGTATTGATCAGAATAAGTTTGGTTTGAATAACTAGAAATGTCAAGTCCATTGGATGAGTGGTTAGGGTGATTCGACTTAACTCTCTGTGCCAGGGTTCGATTCCCGTTGGGGTTAACTTTAAAAATGAACTTTTCAAAGTTGACTGGTCTGTTTTTGGAAAGTGGTGGCAAGGTAATCGGTGGTAATTTTAGCTTTCAGCTTATCTAAAATTTTATAGACAAGTAATAGTTCCAACACTCACTTCTGGAATTCCCATTCTCTATTGTCAAGAGGGCAGACTTGTCGAGTTTTCAGCCAACGTGAGATGCAGTGAAAGTGGAAAGCATGCTGAAAAATAAAACAGGTAATTTGAATATAAAAAAAAAGTTTTGAAAGAGTCTTTTGGCAAAAACATTAATACCCTCACAAAGATTCATAGCTTCACAAAGGTCGATGGTAGAATGGATTAGTTTGTTGATCAATAGTTTCTACCAAACAAATCGATCGATGGTAGAATAGATAGAGTCATCTTCTTCATTACTGAAGGTTGTGCCCGCTTTGAAATGCCTTGGTGGCATCGACCACCAGCTGTTTCCATTCTACCCATGGTATGAATATTGTTGAATATCAGCAATATCTCAATGAAGCAGTGAGACTAATAATACTAACTAAAGTACATCAGCTGAGATTGTGGTTGACTTGTACATTTTTGTAGATATTAACATTTTTGTACTTACATTACAAACTCCCCAAGCTACTGTGCATTCTTCACTAGCAACAGATGCCTGGTTTGCTTGACATTCTATGCACAGATCCATTATATGATTACGGCAGATAGCACAATTATCCACTACAATATCTGTAAAAAGAAAAGACAAATTACTCACTAAAACGGAAAGATTGACAAATATAAAATTGTACAATATAACAAGGTTATTATTGTCACAATACATCTATACCAAAGATTTAAATCGAGAGATGCGGCATTACTAGCGAAACTGTGTTACAAAATACAACATACATTATACTAAAGACAAAAGTAAAAAATACATGTACTTTTGTCTAAACACACTTTTAAACACAAACAACACATTCCTTACTTCAAACGTGACTGTGACGATAGCGACGCTCCAACAAGCGACCGTCACTCACTGTAGCTGGCGTGCAACTGTAGTTGGGTGTAGCGTCTGCGCTAAACCCATTGTTAACAATTTTCGGTGTGTTTTTAGTATGGCGCGAGGAGATTACGCCGCATCTATCGATTAAAATCTTTGATCGATACCAATATATAAAGCTGAAGTTTGTTGGTTTGTTTGTACGCGCTAATCTCAGGAACTACTGATTCAAATTGAAAAATTTTTTTTGTGTTGGATGGTCCATTTATCGGGGAAGACGAGGCTATCAAAATTTTTAACGCGGACGAAGTCGCAGGCACCAGCTAGTATAATTTAATGATATGACTTCCATATAACAAAAATAATTTTTGACAATGTAGGTTGTTTATTATGGACAATTACATGATACAAGCGAAATCATAGTCGTAAATGTTCAACTAACTTACCCCAAGCCCATAAAGCGACCGCATTCCACTGAAATTTTAAATAAGATTGTAAAATAGGGTTCTAATTAATGGAATTATTGTTACAGCAATGATCATGCGGAAATAATACAAATACCTTTTTCACTTCAAATCTTTTTTTATCGCCTTTACCACTACTTGATGACGCCATTTCTACTTCCTCATCGTCGACATCCATTGCAGAAGACATATTTTTTTACAAAATATCTTACTTTTCGTTTCGGTTTAAAATAAAAATATACAATTTATTGACAAAGGGAGCGTTACCAGAGGTTTTTTTGGTTGGAGGAAATTAATTTTGCTGATCTGATAAGTCGTCTGTCACTGTCATTTTGATTTGATTATAATGTTTGTCATAATCACACGCCAAAACTTCAATAAAAACGCTCTACTCTATGTCAAAACATAGACTGAAAACACAGGTTTTCACTTCTGAAAAAGAACAAAATAATTAAGAAAATCTATCAGTGAAATACTCAATAGGAACCACTAAAATTCGTAAAAGAATATTAATTCTAATTCAGTCCACGGGGACCCATGTGTCGTTCAAGCTGGAACCAACATGTTCATACGATCTTCAATAAAACCATTTCCTTTAACGTCTCAGAAGGCCTAGGCCAAGGAACAAAATATACTCTAGCGAGAGAAGAATGCCAACTCAATACAAAAAAATGCGACACACATGTATACTACAGCGCCGCAGTATCCGCAGGCGAACTAAAAGCTAATGGCGAGAAATTTAAAAGCCTGTCTAATGGCGGGAAATTTAAGTGCCAGCTATATAATAATTAAAGCATAGTCGCTAAGCTTTCTGCTTAGCGTGGTTTTGCGTGGTTTAGAAGAAATACTCATTGACGATATATCTCACTGTTGCTTTGCTTTGAGGTATCGATTTTTGCACGCAAGTATGCATCACACACCTACTTGAGGACCTTGCGGTATCTACAGAGTCCAACGCTTGTTATTTAACCACTTTGAGGTATATTGCCAGCAGTTCAATTCTAAGCACAGCTGCCTTAGAAGGTATCTCCAGAACTGGTGGGCATAGTGCATGGAGTGAGTAAGACAGATGAGCCGCTTGAGGCTGTGTTCTCTTTTCTTGGGATAGCGTTGTGTAGGCTTCACCAAGCCTATCTAAATTTTTCTTTGACATGAGGAAAGCAATTCTGTTTTCCGTTTTGTTTACAAAAGGAAGAATATTCTTGGGATTTGAAGAGTGGTGACGGATATGATCTAGTCACTAGATTGGCTAAATTAGATCTAGACCTAGTGGGTTAATGATTCAGACTGAGCTCGTTGATAATTTAGGTACCTAATTATTATGATTTTAATTAGGTAATTACGGTGGCAAATTTAAACATGATTATAAATTGTGTTAATTGCTACACATGGACCGCAAACTCTAATGATTCTTTACTTATTATATACTGAGTTTATAGAAAAACAAACATAGTTTTGTTAATATATTTTTGTAGTCACTATTTAAAAGCAACTTGCAGGTTGCTGTCAAAATTAATTGAAACACATTTTACGCTATGTGATGATTTTTTAATTCAAACTGATCCATCTCAACATCATCGTTATATTTGCTTCTTTTGTATGAATTTTTCCAAATTTCGTAGAAACACACGGTGGCTTGAAATCTATAGCAGACAAGAAGTGGTACTGAGACATGCGTTATAAGAGTCCATGCCCATACGCCATAGAATTCCATCTGCGAACAAAATTGTCGCTTTACATGCAAAATTCTCTAAATTTTCAATGCATCTTCCTTTTAAAATTAATGTATTCTACAAAATAGAAGATATGCAATACTTTACATGTTACAAAAATAAAAAAAAATACGAAAAAACCACTGACATATTATATAAATATTCTTGTATAAAATAAGGAATAAAAGATAGTATTACTTCTGTATTATTTTTATCAATAATCTCTTTAAATATGTTACCTGCATAGGATGGAATTCTGCTCTTGCGTTCTTCACTCTATTAAGAAGCCATAGAGCGAAATTTCCCACCAGTAGAAAGGTAACTAATTGCCTTCCAGGCTTACGACTGGCGTCTGCGCAGCGACGTGTCCAAGCATCGAGTATTAGAAGCGTTTGACAAGAACTTTGTAATACAGCACATAAGGGAGATAAAATTCTGCAAATAAATGAGTAGGTACTTGCTAAATGTGAACATTGTCATAGCTTAAGGATATTAGGAACTTTGCCTATTAACAATGCTGAAATTTGTCCACCCATCAGGCTAGGGTGAATTGTCGGATATGCATTTTCGAGTACCCCCCTTAGGGTAGATGTTTTGGGGTGGATAAACGGAAATACCGGAGATTTCCTGGCTCCAGCATATACATCTTGATTTTGATTGAAATAATGGCAATTTAATTTGTTGTAAGTAATAAAAATATTTCGAAATTTACCTCGTGATTCGCCTGCCTTCCGAAAATTGTTTAATAAGAAACCCAGCTCCGATTATTTGGAAGAGATAGTATAGATATACACCACATTGTGTCACTAAGAGTAGTGCGTGTTCTAAAGGCAAAGTGGTAGTCACACGTCGCATAGTTACTGATCGCATACGTTGAATGCAAGCACCTGAACCAACTGTCATGATAATAAAGAGCATAGTCTCCCAAACGTTTATCTGAAATTAAGTAAGTTTTATTTTAAGAAAAACATGGGAGCAATAAACTCTATTAAAATATCAATAATTTGACAGTTGAATACACTAGCTGTGTCCGCAACTTCGTATACATGTGGTATTCAGTATTATTACAAATAACTTAACTTTTTTTTTGTAAACAGATTGGATAGAAAATCAAATTGAAATCGGTTAAGCTGTTTCTGAGATTTATCTCAGCCGCTGGACGTCCACTGCTGATCGTATCATCGGCCTCACCCATCATTTTCCAATAGAACCTTTCTTTGGAACTTGTAACTTTCGCTTATCTACGGATCTCCTTATTTCTCGCAGTGTACATAACCCTGAGCATAGCTTTCTTCATAACTCGTTTAGCGACGTCGAGTTTTCTTACAAAGCACAAGAGACCACGTTTCAGCGTCATACATCATTGGCAACACATACATTATCCGAAATATTTTGTTTTAGGTCCCGATTGCTGCTCCCGAAGCTTCCCGAATATAATATTAGTTTCATTTAATTAGTTCTGTAAATAATTATCATCGTGTTGTATTACACTCAGTGTACCTAATAACACTATAACACTTACTTGTAATAAAGCTAGTTCTACATGCTTCTCATTGTGGAAGAGTCCATTAAAAAGCATGAGGCTAACGATAGTTCCTGCTAGCACCGCAACTCCCATGAACAGTCCTTTATGAGCGCTTCCACAATCCACAGAGAAATGTTTATTAGACTTAATGCGGGAACAACACGTACGTGCTTCCTTGTTTGGTGGAGGGTTTGTTATTTTCTGAAAAAAAAAGATGCCTATTTCTATCAGCGATCCTAGGTCCTTGTTCCAGTGGTCAAGGTGCTTGCTTTAAAGCCCTGTCTTAGAAGTCCCAGGTTCAAGCAGGGCAATTTTGGAAATCACCCCCTTACATAAGATCACCGTGAAATAACAGCAATTGCAAAATTTTGGGGGAGGCCTATGTCCAGCAGTGGACGTCCTGCGGCTGAGATGATGTTGATGATAATGATGAAATAACGACACGTGTGACTGTGAGGTTGTGTTTCGGAGAGTGAGTAAAGGATGCCAGCAGAGCCCGTTTTTCTATCCCTTCCTAATCCCGTGTCCTTAATCCTACTATGGTCGACTTCTGGAAATTATGGATGTTGTGGTGCTTAAAATAACCTTTTAAGCCCTTATAACCTTTTAATAACCTTATTTTTTTTAACCTTAACCAAAGCCGGACTCCAGAACACAATATGGCCAACGTTCATAACGCCATCGTGTATAACTTTAGTCCAGGGTAAATATTGACATGGGACGAAAAGTAACCAAAATATAATACACTAGCTGGTGCCTGCGACTTCGTCCGCGTTGAAAAAGAAAAAAGTTTCATGAAAATCAGTTAATTCGTTTAAAAGTTATGGAGGAACATACATACAATACCTACACTTACAGATTTATTATTAGTATTGATGATGATAAATTTTGTGAGATTTTGTATTTTTAAATTAACGAATGGCTAAAAAGTAAACACCTATCCAAACTATGTATTGATAATTATATATTTTAATAATAAGCTTTTATTACCGATCCAGGCACAGTGCATATATCGTTCCATATTACTATTATGATGATCGAACACAACAGACTGTATTCTACTCCACAAGGCCTCAAGTAAGGATTAACACTCCTAATTAAAGGAGATATCATATCAGAAACGTTGCAAGTCCATAGTTCATTTGTCGTTGTTGTATTATAATTTGTGAGATTCATAACATCAATATCATTGGGATGATCAAGAGTCAAATTGTTCTCGTCTTCCTTTGTAAACACATAATTTGTTTCTGATAAATTAACATATTTTATAAGTGCTGGCCTATGGTATGCAATTGCTATGATATCGTCTCTGGTTTCTTGAATTACGACATTGAACCATTCACATACATTTGTGGCTATTAAGTGCATTAATCCAAATCTGTCCAACACTACGCCTCTCATCGGGTCCAAAATCTGCAAAAAGAATTAAATTAATGTCTGGGTCTAAATCTGGGTATGGGCGGGTCTAGATCTGGATTTAGGACAATAAATACTTTATGGATGGAAAACATGAATGGGAAAATCACATGACATTAAGATTGTTGATTACATTGTTGATTAAGTAGTTAGTTTATAACTAACTAGTTGGCGCCCGCGACTTCGTCCGCGTTGAAAAAAAAAGTAGCCTATCCTGTGTCCCGTACGTCTAAATGTTTATCTACCAAGTTTCATGAAAATCAGTTGATTCGTTTAAGAGTTATAGAGGAACATACATACTTACATACATACATACATACATACATACATACATACATACATACAAAAAAAATATTCTTAAAAATCGTCAATTTAGTTTCAGTATGATGTATATAGCCTATAAACACGATATTTCTGAAAACAAAGTAAATTACTCCATGGGTCGGTCCCTTACAGATTTATTATTAGTATTGATTAATTAGCCAACAAAAAAAATTTAATACTTACATCAGTGTAAGAAAATATGAATATGGTTTGAGCCACCATAAACATGATGCGAAATGCCGGTTTGATAGCCACTATGGCCAATTGACAGTCTCCTGATAGATCGTAATAACCACCGAACTGAAGACAAGAGTAGATAATAGACCCCACACTGAAGCCTGCTATACCCATATGCAAATAAAAGCTACCGTAACGGGTTTGTTTTATATTTTCTGTAAAAAAGCAGATTTTTAACTTAAATCAATGCATTGTGTATGTATTTTTTATATGAGGCTGACGTGACGGTCACTTGTTGGTAGATGGCTACCGTCGCCTATAACACAAGCAACACCACAGGTGCTGCAATTGCGCTGCCGATCATAGTAGGATTATGGATAAGGTATTAAGATGAGAATATGGAAAATGGCACTAAATTTGTAAGGCTTAAAAGAAATATAAAACGCATTGTTATTTATATGATATATTCATTTATTATCCCATAAATGAATATATGTCATTTCATTACCAATATTGCACGTGAGCTTATGGCAATTCCATTTTCGTATCGAAATTGCAATTAATACTGCAGTAATAAAATTGTTAGCAGGAATACAGTCCTATTGGTTTTTTCTATAAACCTAATAAAAAATATTAGGTTCCTGTTAGATTTTTAAAAACCGAACTACATCGCGTACGAAGTCGCAGGCACCTAATACCTAGTTTATCCATAAAATAAATAAATAAATGTCAAACGATATAATTGATTTGAAAGTAAAGTAAATCTCCATATACACTTATTACAAGAGATTTATAGAAACAGAGATACGTACCATCTTTTTCTTTGTTGGCTATTCTTAGGTGATAAAAAGTGTAAGCCAAGAAAATCATGCTTACGATGTATAAGTACATTGTGTACACCTGTAAAATAAAACTTTATAAATTTTGCAATTGAACAAAAAACGTTAAAATTTGATATTCGATGAATGTATGTATATAATGTATAAAAATACTTACATCAGATGTGAGATTTGTGTACAGCTCATTTTGTATTGTGCTGGTAACAGGTAACGCTACGCCCAAAACTATTAATAATTTCGCGTAAAATGCTGACAACACCACTGTCATTGATTCACTGAAATAATTTAATACCTTGTTTTAATTAACAGCATCATCTAAACTAAAATAATGCTTTTGAGCGTTGACGTAACGAGGAGTACATAATTATTATAAAAATATCCAGTGTAAAATCTTTACGACTTTTTTAACAAACTTTTTCAACATTTTTCCATTACTAATTTTATTTTGAAGAAAACCTACACAAATACAGAAAATAACAATATATAACTGAGACAGCAAACAGAATTTACCAAAAAATTATAAAAATAATGAAATTAATTCGGGGGAGGATTTATATAGGGAGTTGGTGTGTGGGTGCGTGAGTGTGTATGCAAGTGTGTGTTTACTGTTGACCTATTTGTCCTTCAGTGCACTCACGACACTTTGCTTGAAAAATATTTTCGGCAGGTGGAAAATTTCCAAGTACAAATTTCCAACTTTATCACGGAGTCATTGATTTGAGACTAATAACTCACTATTCTAACATAAGGTTAGATCTAGCTTATTGCATTTATTATTACAAGAAAAATTAAATTATGAAAATAAGATTAATATAAAAACTAAAATATAGATCAACAATGGTTACCATCAAGTGGCATGTCAGCCCACGTGATGGTAGAATAATGTTATTGTCGACTTACTCGCCATGTGAAAGAGGTTTCCTTCGAGGACGTGTTGGGATTCTTTCAATACTAGAAGAAATGCTACACGGCGGTACCACACTTAGCCGCGGCAGGAAGTGAGGGGGATGTTCTCTGTAAAATATTTAAATAATTTGAGGTTAGGTTAAATGCTTAAGAGGTCCACAATTAAGAAAAACTCTCTTTCGTAGGGATTTTTTTCTTTTTAGAAAAAGAGTAAGTATATTTTAATGGAGTGTTTGCTAGGGTAACCCCTAACAGCATGCCAAGACTACCAAAGGTAATAACTAACTTTTATTATATTTTTAGACAGATTGCCGCATAAGCCCTGCAAATTGCTAATGCGCCTGGCCGCCATTTTGGTGACGCAATCTTGTGACACACTGTACCTTTAGCAACACTGACCAGCGAGTTTTTAATAGCGGATGACGTCACGTGGATGATACTATGAGTCATTGTTGATAGTTAGTCATAGTCTATGACAGGGTTTCAGTGCATTAACAATTTTCAGCGCTTATATCAATATTTTAAATAAAACTCCTTACATAATTAAGTATAAAAAACAAAGTCTCTCGCCACATCTGTCTGTCTGTATTTATGTTCACGATAATCTCAAAAACTACTAAACGGATTTTCATGCGGTTTTCAGCGGTAAACGAGGAAGATTTTTATATATGATTTGAAGAAAAATGCACCTGTGCGAAGCCGTTAACGGGTCGCCGTTAGCTAGTATATTATAACTATGACAGAGAGGTTGCTTAGTTTTCGACTGCGGAATGCAGAATGTGGTTTCATTACAATTTGACACATCTATTTTTTAGATATTGAATTCAATTATTTTATTACAATTATAGTTCACAGATTATCTGTTATTACTAAATGATCACTTTTTGTATTAGTTAAATGCATATCAAAATCCATTGGGTGGTTTAGGAGAAGCCGAAAGCAGACGGAGGCGGACAGCGTATTTATTTCGCGATATAGAAGATATAGACATGAGGAATTATACATGTATATTATTAGGTATATAATTTATATTTGTGAAATATATGTTGATTTTATAAGCACAAAGTATAAAATTACACCAAACGGTTAAACAAGCATGTTTTGTTTTCTTTAAATAAGCGTTTATCGACTGATAGTTGGTTTAATGAGGCGTTGCAGGCTTACCTTTCATCCTCAGGCACAACAAGAAGCGGTTCAGACCTCTCCCGCCACTCCCTCGACGGGTTTTGATTGGATTTCTCTTTACTTTTTGTCATCTGCCTCCCTTCAAACCACTTTTTCTTATTTTTTTTATTACCTACTTGAAATCACACGTTCGTCTGGACTAAACCAATTAACCAAAAAATGTTTTTACATTTCTTGTGCTCCGTTTTACTTATTATTGCATAACGGACACGTTATATGTCGTTCCTTAGAATGCAAAATGTGAACTGTTTTACTTTATTCAAAATGTAGTTGACGAAGTGAGCGCACACACAAGTGTAAATACACTTTTAGGTGTGAAATAATAATGGACAATCATCACAGTTAGTAGTTATTTTGTTACACATTACAGTTTTTAAGATAACGTAGGTTCTCATTATTAATAATTTAAATCATAGTATTTTTACAAAACTTCTTTGGAATTAATTAGATGCACTAAGATATTTAATAAAACACAGTTTATTTTAGTCCATCTATCTTCTCAGGTTAAACTTTTTGTAAGTTAAAATGTGATTGTCATATTTGCCTACTTTCAAGGGCTTACTTAAGTAGACTTCAATTCGCAAATTAATTATTGGACTTTTAAATGTCCAATAGTTTTGAAGTTGTTTTGACATTTTTAAAATATTAAATTTATTTTATTTCTTAAGATCCAGTTAGGTACTGTTTTATTGATGTTAATTAATACGAGTTTAAGAATAATTTAATTTTAATACTACGAAGAGAGCAATAAACTGCAATCATATTAGCATGATTCTTTAGGACAAATTTAGGCCAGCACTTACCTATTCGCTTCCGGCTTTGTAAGGCCGATAACGCAATTTAAAAGAATCTTGATTTACATATTTCTGGTTCTCTTATCTGTGTAAAAGGGCGCTGTGTAGTAGGTGTAATTTTTAAAATGTTTTTTGTATAATATAATTTGATCTTGGCTATCTACTTTGCATTTAGGGCCCCTTTCAACTTTAGGCACAAACTACAAGTAATGTGTTGATTAGTTACTTTTAGAAATAATTTTCTGTTATATTGAGTTATGCACTCGGTTTACTGCATCATTCGATAGCCGATTTTTTTTATTATTTTCTATTTAATGTTTGGGACGTTTACCGTACAAATAAAGGTATATCAGTTCCATTATCCCCGCTTACCGGTGACTTTAAATGACAGTTTGGCCTACTTGACGTTGGTGAAAGAGGCGCTTAGAGTAAATAACATTCTATTTTATAGATACGGGAGGTAAAATACTCTATATCGTTTTGGTATTTTATCATTCTGATATTATAAAGTTGTATTTGCATCTCAATAGGCAAAATCATTGAAGATTATTTATTGTTACTCAATAATAATAATAATAATAATAATATATGTATAATATGCCAGATTGTGAGCAATTTTTCAAACAAAATAAAAAAATAGAACTTAAGTAGTCATTATTAGGGTTACTAGTAAGTGTAACTTTATGCGATAGCCAGATCATTTAAATTAAATTCTTAATTCCATAATCTCACAATACAGAATAAGCAATAAATAATAGTTGGATTGTTGGATAAAATATGCCTACTGCTTATTTTAATCGGTGCTTAGTTTACACCCGCTCGGTAGTTATGGCGGTGTCCTCACCGCTAATTAGCGTTGGTGGTGTCACTTTCAGACATCTCTTCTAACGAGCCACATGCACCCCCACTCCCCCTCTTTGCCTTTACATTAACTTCACCTTGGTTTTAATTTTCTTCCAGTTTTCTCAAGGTATGCGTTTTACAATAATTCTCTGTATCTAATCTAGTTAAAATCGTAATTTTAATAAAGAAAATAGTTTAGGATTCACCCTGCGTTAACCACTTGAGGTGAGGATATCATAATAAGAGAGCTGGGAGGCAACTTGTGTAGGTAGATATTTGAGGCACGACGAAATATTATAACAGACCCCTTTTCTGCCACAACACAATAAAATTTTCCTGTCCTTTCTGTCTGTTGGCGATAAGCTCGAAAACTACTGCACCGATTTTCATGCTGCTTTCACCAATGGATAGAGTGGTTCACGAGGAAGGTTTTAGTATACAATTTATAAAGTTAGGCGGGCGAAGTCGCGGGCAGCAGCTAATACTAAATATAATAAAGCTGAAGAGTTTGTTTTTGATTGAATTTCTGCACAAATCTCTGGAGTTCAGGTAATTTGGTTTGAAAAAAAAAATACAACCTTCTTGCATTTGATATTGCAAATTCATAGGCTACACCTAGCGTGATATTATCTTCCTCAGCAAATATGAGCAAAAAGAAAAAAAAAAGATCCTTTATACCTATAACACGGAAGTATTGAGAAATAAAATAAACCTTAAATCACCTCTGGAAAAGCTAATGCTAGTGGTCTCTATTGAGAACACCGCACAAGAGTACAATGCCATGTGCTCATAATACAGATAATATTTCTATAATGCGAGACGCAAGCTGCTCTTTAGGTAACCGGTCTCCGATCTCTATCTCGGTAGCTAATAATGTAGCTAAGCTCTTAATTCTAGTGCCTATGCAGTCAGTTAACATTGAAAATTTATTTTCCCTTATACTTAATTTTATTTATATGGCTAGTTCTTATTGTGAAGGAATAAAACGTATATTTTTAGTTCCACACTTTTTTTTACTAGATTTAGTGATCATATAAAGTATACCTAATCATATAAAGTATACCTAATCATATAAAGTATAACTTGCCTGCTGTGTCGTATTTTCCGCTCTATCCCAGTTGTGCTGATTCGTGTATTTTGCTGATGATGATTCGGTCTGTGTTCATAGTGTATTGTGCATGTTTCTATCACAAAATTATCTCCAGCATTGCTGAAAGTTAGTTTCTGTTATTATTACCACCTCAAGAGTCGACCAATACCTAGAGACTCTCGCTATAGATAGCAGGGTCATGGCAGACGTATTGTCAGGAGGTTCCTCACTCTGCATCCCTAACCACCAGTAGCTTAGGTTACGACAGT
Organism: Synanthedon formicaeformis; assembly: GCA_945859745.1. Lineage (NCBI taxonomy): Eukaryota > Metazoa > Arthropoda > Insecta > Lepidoptera > Sesiidae > Synanthedon > Synanthedon formicaeformis. The sequence continues at coordinate 4,982,158 of OX243957.1, forward strand.
AACTCTTATTTAATCTGAGGCTTAGGTCTTGTCCTGCCACCGACGCAAAACTAATTAGAAAGTAAATAAATAAATGTAAATTATAATAATTTTTCAGTATAGATAAATCAATCATTATCAATTATTGCATATTATTATAATAAAATCGTCTGTACATTAACTATGTATATATAAAAAAAATTGTAGGTATACGTTATCTGGCTCAAAAAATATTTTTTAGAATTTTCGTCTGTTTGCCTGTGCGTTTGTGCACACTTATTTCAGAAACGGCTTAACTGACGCGAATGCGGTTTTCATTGATGTATTGTAGAGCTTCAAGCAAAATTTAGTTTTGTTTCATTTCAATCGGATTACAAACATAAAAATTAAGTTAAAACAACTAAATATAGATAAATAACCAACCATGTAGAATCCATTCTTCACTTCACTTTTGTTAAAAATATATTTGATTTTACCTACTCGAAAATATATCTTAAAATTAAAATAGTCCCAATAGAAACTTACTATTCTTCTTCCTCTATTACGTCTTCCATAATATTTTGCTAGACACGCATTGAATTATCTTGTTTTTATTACAATATACTACGCTCTGAAATTATTATTGCGTATTGTATTTATTTATTCTTAATACATTATATTCGCGGTGAATTCAAAGCGTCCACAAGATTAGGTGCAGCCATTCTTATCTAATTAAATACAGCGATGTCTTCTAGAGACGAGTGCCTTACCATCTTATCTTAATAAGTAGGATTTACGTGTCAGCGAGTTTGAGATAAAATTGTTAATGACGTTATGATGTTTTTAGTAAGATCTGGTCAATTATATTATCATTATCAATGTGTAGTCAGGCCTCTTCTATGAGCCTCTACCGCATACGATTGTGGACGTCCGCATTAGTAAAGCATTGGTCTCTTGACCGAAACGCACAACGCTGCGGTAAGCGTTATGCGGTTTTGGACACCTTGTATGGAAAACGCGGGAAAACGTCTATGCGGAGTACTTCACTGCGTTTGCTCCTCACCGCTAACGCACGCTCCGTCGGAACGGCCATTCTAGACGTTTTCCATACAATTAGGTGTCCAAAACCGCATAACGCTTACCGCAGCGTTGTGCGTTTCGATCAAGAGACCAATGCTTAAAACATCTTAACGCACGCAGTCTCAGGAAAAGTTATCCCGCGATTTATACTTTATGGTAAATTTATCTCGTAAGAGGCCGTCTAGGGCAGGTCTTTTAGTTATTAAAATAAATTAAAATATTAATTTATTGATTTATTGATTTTTCAATGGCTTCAAAGGACTTGGACCATTAAATGAAAATATTTTCCAGTATCTATTTTATAATAGTAATGAAACTGAGACTGAAGGTTTCTGATGGTTGAAATGATATGTAGGAATTTTTGATATTGGGAATAATTAACAGTTTCTACCTCAATGCAGAAAAATTAAATGCATGGATTGGCCCCTAAGGTCCGCGCAAGGTCAATTGATATGCAACTAGTACTTAGTGCCATTCGATTGAAATTAGTGGGGATTCTTAGAAAAATTAAAAATAATATGTTTATTGTGACATGTGTCATTGATCCTCTTACGAAAGATGAAACTTAGTATAAGTAGTTAAATTTTGGTTTGAGTCAAGAAAGAAAACTTTATACGGAAATTTGAGTGTCAGACGGCTAGTATAATCCTTGAAGAGTATGAAACTGTAGTAATCTACTAACAACCAGATGACACAAACGCACTAAGGTTGCAACACTAAGTGCACAAAGTGTTTTCTGGAAAAAATAAAATAAAAATCAGCTTTACGTCTGAAATAAGCGTGTATCTAGGAGGGCATTTTTCTGATTTTAGTACTGCTATGAATTTTATTATTAAATATCTTGTGGAGCATAAAAAAGACCCTTGCAGAAACCTTTATCTTCCTGGCAAGTTTCCATTATCTTTAGTGGCAGCGAACAGTGCGTTCCAGTCATAACTTGGGCAACCAGTCAAGTGGCTGTGGTCTGAGTTGGTTGCCTCCTCACAGAAGACTACCCTGAAATAATACCATGTGTGCTGTTGTGTTTTGGTGAGTGAGTAACGGATGCCAGAGCCCATTTTCCTATTTTCACCTAATACTTATACTTAATTCTACAATTGTCGGCAGCGCACTTGCAGCACTTGTGGCGTTGCTTGTGTTTTATAGCCGACTGTAGTGGACCGTCAGCCTGTTTGCCGAGCACAGAAAATCGATTAATAAAATTATTAAATGTGATTGAACACGTGTCTTATTATTTTAATAAATATCAAGATAGATCAGATGTTGTTGCGTTTAAGAAAAAGTATGCCCTCGTACATATAGATAGGTACTACGGGGTGCAGTCGCCTCTGTTTTCCAACGAAATGTGTGTCATGTCATAAGTAACTTACATGTGATATGTGCCGAACCCTTAATTCATATTCACTTGCATCAAACTGTATTCAAAGTATTTTTTGCTGGTGATTAATATAGAGCAATGTTCTTTTGAAATAAAGACTCATTTTGATAACAATCACCTATATGATATATTATACTCATAGATATCTTGTGCTAAGTGTCTGCCATGAAATACATCTGTAGGTATATGCTAATAATGTAATTACATGTATGTAAACTTAATATAAACAATTAGAACGGCGTTGTGCGTAGTTAATGTATGACAAAGGACCGCGTTCGATACTCTAATTGCCTCATCACGGTTTCAGGAAATTTGTCCGAACTGCGGTGGAAACAACGTGACATATCTCGTAGCATATTAATTGTTATCGCAAATATTTAAATTACATTCTGTGTCGATGCTAATTGGCGAAGTACGTATTTAAAGGTTCATGTGTTTGACATTGAATTGAGGTTAATATTTTTGCTTCATAATTTTAATGCAAATTAAAATTCTCCTATTACTTAATACTACCTACCCATATGAATCCTTTAATATGACGAACCGAAGATTAGGTTTCGTTTGGATGCAACTGGAGAAGTTAATAGAGGTAAATAATGTAGGCTACATAGCTTATCTTTCAAGTATAAAAGAATTTTTCAAATAGGTGCAGAGGCTCCAGAGATTACTTTCCACATATAAACATAATAAATTACGCTCTCTCTCTTCGTAATATTGAGTATAGTATAGTATAGGTATTAGTATACTTTTTGATTTTACTACACAAAATAATTAGTAATCTAGATTTTACCATTTTTTTTTGCGTAATGCAAATACTACTCGCATATAGCTAGTTGACTCATACGATATATTTTCATACTTTTGCATACGATATCAGTGCCCAAGAAATAAGAAATCTAAAGGGAGGACTTATACAATACACCAAGTTGCAGAGATTTGGAGTGAGCATTCTGTGTAAAAAATATTAGAAGAAAACGAACTGCGCTATTGTTTCATATGATATATTACGTTACATAGTTTCTCGTGATGTTCATACTTCTCAAACCAAGATATACCTACGTTTTGAAGTATGAAATTTCTACTTTCGAAACCATTTTCGTAAATTGAAATAGGACTATACCTGTTGCATTCAGGCTTGCTGGAAAATTGCATAAAATTGTTAATAACAATGTTATATATAAATAAAAAAGTCGAGTGAAAAATATGTCAATATATCATATGAAACTATTCTCCAAACAATAGCGCAGTTGGGTTTCCTCTAATACTTTTTACATGTCAAAATCTATGTAGCTTGCTTGGCATACGCCAACTATAAAAAATATTAATACTATAATACTATAAAAAGTATAATAAACGATTTTCACTAATGTAAAGAGCTATATATGCGAGGAAGATTTGTGTATATAATTTGCAGAAAAAAAATAGCATCCACGCGTAGCCGTGAGCTGGTCGCTAATGACACAATAAAATATTTTGCATTAGAAATATTCTATAGAAATAAGTAACTATAGAGATAAATAAGATAAAATGTATTTTTCTATAACATTTCGTCATTCTTCGTAACACACATTTCATAGTTGGTTATACTGACTACAACACTCGTATTTTAATACAAAAATAAATAAACGTTGCTCATAAAAATATTTTATTGAATAAACAATTATGTAATAAAAAAATAATTTCTTTTCAGATTCATTCAATAAGAGTTAAACATTCAAATAGATAGGTTTATTTTTAAAGCTATTTTTCCAAATTTCAAAGAGACAAATGGTGGAGTGGAATCTGTAGAAGATTGCAAGCGGCATAGAAACATGTGTGATTATCGTCCACGCCCAGGGACCGTAGAAATGCAGATGAGCTGGTCTGAATTCCGCACGATTCTAGAACATGTTACATACATCATTAGATAAATATTGAAACAAATGCTTACCAATATTGGGTTAAACGTCATGAATAAGTTTTTTAGATAACTCTTATATTATGATTGGATAACATATTGGTATGTGATTTCTATAAAGGAGAAAAATATATAATGAAAAACATTTTTTGTGAATGTGTCGTCGATTGACAAACAGACCATTAGATTTGATGTCGTTTATAAACCTGGCAACATATGTATACAAAGTTTGTAAGGATGTTAAGATTTCTGTTACTCTTTCACGCAAACAGATTTGGTACACATTACTTTAATTGACATATAGGATGCTTTTCATCCTAAAAAATGTTAGATTCTCCTGAGATCGTTTTAAAAATATATAAAAAATTGGGCGCCACTGTCGTCATAGATAAAGATGTCAGATATTTTTTCAGGTGTTATTTTTTGTCATTTTTCTCATGTTTTTCAGGCTTTTTTCCTTCAAGCTTGCAAATTGATTAAGAGGAGATAGACAAATTGGCTCTAGTTTGAACTTACTTTTTCCAAAGTGTTAATGGTCCACATAGCCATATTGGCAACCAAGAGAAAGGTGACGAGTTGACGTCCAGGCTTGTCGCGTCGGTGCTGAGAATTATTACTTCTACGCCACCATGCATCTATTATGAACAATGACTGCAGTATTGTCTGAAATCGTGGAGGAACAAAATTAATTACTTACCTACATTATAATTGACTTTGAGAATCGATTATAGCAATTGATAGCTACTTTATCCATCGTGTACTCCAATAATATTTTTATTTAATAAATAAAAAACGTTAAAGATAATCCTTACTAATATTATAAATGTGAATGTGAGTTTGTTTGTTTGTTACGCTTTCACACAAAAACTAATGAACCGATCACCATGAAATTTTGTATACACGTTGTCTGGGACACCAGAAAGGACATAGGGTACTACCGTTCATCGTTAAACGTGGACTAAGTCGCGGGTACCAGCTAGTAGAACAATATTTGTCTTGTCTAATATACCTACAAAGCCGTCTCACCGTCTAGTAATTGCATTAATATGAGATTAGTAGGACACAATATGCTCTATTTGTTACATGGAATCTATAATATATACATAGGCTTTTATGAATTAAGCTCTATATATGACACGCCTTATAGTACATATGAAGTAATAAACTATGTAATATTTTAGTTTACCTGATTAAGTGAAAGAAATTCTGAGAAAAATCCAGTCAGACCAGCGCTATTGGTGTCGTTCATCGTGTGGTGGCTACCGATCAAACTGAACATGCAATACACGAACATTCCCAACTGTGCTAGTATCAACAGTGATGTATCCAGTCCCAATACAGCTGTTCAAAAGGAAAAGACAGATTCAATATACGTATAACAGAACAGATTTAATTAGATATTTCGTTAATTTTAAACTGTTCAAAATGAATCTAAACCTTTTAATAGAAACTTATTTTTAACCAATATTAGGCCATGTCTTAAAGGCAGACGGTTGGGCAGGAGAAGGCGGGCATACCTAGCCCGTCTTTAGATGTCCAAGGGGGACCTGCGCACATGGTTGGCTAACTGTGTGTGCCTGCACAAGGTCTGGAGATTGCCTGGGTGTCTCCGGGCAATCCTCCGTTAGCGTTAGCCTAGCCAGAAATGGCTAGGTTGCCCTGGAGTGGGTTGGAGTTGTTGCCTCGGCAGAGTCCGGTCCACTCCACTCAAAGGGCAAGGAGGCACCGGAGAGTTTTAGTGGGGAGGGGCCAGTTCTGCCTGCAACGTGTGCACGCGGAGTATACTGGTCGACCCCCACATACCCCTGCCGCCGGAAATCACGGAAGCGGAGCGGCATTGCCGGTAATTGCCGGAAGCGGCAGGAAATCAGTAAACGGATCTCTCCTCGTCAAAAAAAAGTCATGTCTTAAAGAAGATCACCATGAAATTACAGCTGTATTCTGTTGATTACGGTGAGTGAGTACGAGATGCCTGATTCCATCTACTCAATCCTCCTATTCCCTAATTAATAATAAATAAATAAGCTAATATAAAATAAAATAATAATAAATAAATAAATGAATGAATGATAAAAAAATCAATGATGAAATTTTATTAGGCAATAAATGCAGTATTCAATGAGTCGCTGCCTCAACTAAACTAAATGAGTAGGCCACGTGGCAAGCCATTCATATTGATTAGTCTGCATTTCAGGCTTATAGATGCTTCAATATTATGAACAAGTTTCTTCATTTGAATACGCCATGGCCAGAGAAAATGATTCGAGCTGCTATTTCTCGTGCAGGTTGCTAATGGAATATGAACAGAAGACAAGATTTACAAATATAATTTTTCTCAGTCTTCCCAAGGCAGCTTGTCTCAAGGCTACTCATGTGGAGACCCAGCTTTAAGGTATGATTTAAGTGATCCTCCTATGAAAAATCCTACTCACCCCGAGATTTTCTTTTATATGGAAGTACTCTCATCTGCTTAAAGGCCGTTCCAACAGATAGGATTGTGATCGTATACAGAATCAACTCGCAGATGTTTACTTGAAATATTGCATCCTGAAATGATAAGATTGATTAATTTGATTAAAAAAACAATTGTAAGTAAATATTTCCACAGTGAAATTAGATATACAAATATATTTCAAATATTGAAACGTTTAATTTATTCAATGAATAACACTCAGACATTGAGACCTATATCATAGTTTTAAAATTATTTTGATTTAGAACTTAGCTCAATGTATTAGTCTGAGTTAGAGCTTTCAGATCTATCTTAGACGTTTGAATGAATGTAATTATAAAAAATAAATTAAGTTTTAAATGTGAGAGTACAAAGAACACAAAATTATATTAACAACAAGAAAAATATTAATTGACATATTTTTAGTTATTAATGAATTTAGGTTAAAATCAAATTATTCTTAGATTGTAATCGTAGAAAAGTAATATCGTAGGAGTACTTACATTAACCGTGGCTGGATTATGAGCAAGTACAAAGAACATTATAAGAGATATGATAGTTATAACGATGAGCAATATGCCAGCGAAGAGACCACGGTGAGCGTGGGAGCAATCTAAAGAGAAGTGATGGAGAGCCGCTCGACTACCATATGGAGATCCCACACCGAGCATTCCGGCTAAAATGTGCATACAAAAGGTAAGAAACATATAAAGTAAATTTAGAAGTAGAAATGAAAAGAAAAGATTTTTTTTTACCAAATTGTTGCAAAATTTTCTCCGGTGTAACAGAATTGTTTCTGGACTTATTTTTGGTATAATGGAATTTCTTTTCAAAGTCCTCTGGAGTACACTTCACCTAAAAAATAAAAAGAGATTTTTGATTGGATTTGACTATAGGAAACGGTAATTATCTAAATTAAGAAATGTTAAATAATTTTTTTACATGTTAATAAAATTAATAATTATGATTTTTTTAATTTTTACTATTTTCATTCATGTCTCTTTTCGCATGACAAATAATAATACATACTACATATTATTAAATTATTATATATTTTTTTAATATATATTGAAAAATCTTTGCTCAAGCCAGCAAGGATTATTTATTATATGCGAAAATGCGAAAGTTTGATGAATAATTTAATAGTTTTTACCTCTTTCCACATTTCGTATAAGATAACAGCACAAATAAGTGAATACTCAATAGTGCATGGGAAAAGAAATGGAGAAGCATTTTGGAGAAGCGCTCCCATAATGTTCGCCCTCCTGCATCCAGTTTCGTTGTGAGTTTCATTGTGGGCTACCAACATCGAATGCTCAAGATGATGTATTTCATGTTTTGTCTCCTCCACAAGCACATACAACCACTCGCATAGATTCGTCGCGATCATGTGCATGAATCCGAATCTCTGTATCATTTTGTGACTGCCGGATTCAATTTCCTTGCTTGTGAGGAATATAAACTGCATTTGCAGGAGAGTGAGCGCCATGCGTAGTGCTGGTGTGATTGCAGCGAAAACGGAACGGCATCGGTCAGCCATCTCAAAGTATTCACCGAACTCCAGACCACTGTACACCATTGATCCAATGCCAAAAGCTGCAAAGTATAATAACGATATAAATTATTACAATAATTATTATAATAACGCAATCAAATTATTATAATGAAGTAAGTTAAGCATGCCACTAAAAGACTATCTTGTTATCCTTACAAGACTTACATTGAGACAGAGTTGAGGTTAAGTGGGAGTCAGTATTCAAATTGGTTGAACCTTACAGGTCCATGTTTTTGTCATTCTGTATATATTTATGTCTTTCTGTGAATCTTACCTATAGCACCAAGTCTCAAGTAAAAACTGCCATAGCGGGAAATGGTTTCTTTTTTATGTTTTTCATTTTGTTTTTCACTCGGAGTAGTTTTCCCATTTCTGTCTGTTTCTTCTGCAAATCGGGTTATTTGTTTATAAAAATATCGTAGGTCATTAAGGTGCACATACAAAGACAAATTTTCCGGTACATTTGTATACGAATAGTTGTAAACGTTAGTGGAATGAAAACTGAAGAAGGTAATATTCTTTGCGCTCGTAATTATGCAAACAAGATGTGATTTTAATGTCCCATTTTGTTAAGCAAATGTGGCTAATTACTGAAGTATGTATACAGTTGTTTTTTTAGCTCGAGACCAATTATAGTGGGACGTTTAGTTTTTAAGTATTATTTTTAAAGTAATTACTTTCAAATAAATATCACTTACCATAATCGTGGATGATTGTGTTGACGGCCTTTTGACGCATTAAATTTGCATATTCGAATATCACGAATACAACGGACACCAGGTAAAGATATAGATAAAAACACTAAAAGAAAAGATATATAATTATTATGGTATTACCTCAAGCGGTAAGTGATATATTTATCAGTAGAATTTAAATTTGTTTGTTTTATGTAAATGTAATTTATGTAAATCTTAAGCTAAATGTCTAAGCTATTATTTGTATCACTTCATTTTAGCTTAAACAAGTATTTTTTTCTAGTTTCAGCCCTATTTATAATATGACATACTAGGCGTGGAATTCTGAAATTGACCTATGTCAAGCATGAAATTCTATTCTAACTGTTGAAGAAAATTTTTTTTAAATGCGATGATTAGTTTCTAAGATTAGCTTCTACACGCAAACATATAATACAAACTTTAATTCTTTATATTAAGATTTTTATAGATATTCGTGTAGTGAACATATTACGTTCAATACTTTGAATATACAATATGTAGGTGCAGTTTTTTTTTTACCTGATAATAACCATCTACTACTCCATGTCCAATTACTTCAGTCACCGGAAAAGCTAATCCGAGCACTACTAATAGCTTAGCGTAGAGCGCGGACAAAGCTCTACTCAGGGCTTCGCTAAAATTGAACATACATAAAAATGTTAATATTTCAACAGAATATTCAGAGTTGGAGGCGAGGTGAATTCGGAGAAGTATTAGCACACCGAGACGGAATATTAGGTTCTTCCACGTCCATCCTTTTCAACTCAATATGGAGGAAAAATAATTCTTACTTGCTTCACAGGAAAACGTGCTGCTAATCTACATCTACTTTGAAAAGAGATACTGACCAAGCTATATAGTTGTTTTAAAATCAAGTCTTTTAACGACGTGATAACATCGACAGTTCTTTTGCTAGTAAGCTCATATTGTGATTCAGTCTTTATCCTGTTAGGTCATATTATAGAACTAGTTATTATGATACTAATCCCGCGAACTGTACTTTAGAAAATACAAAATACAGTCAATATATTTTGCTTTTTAAATTTTTAAAATAAAATATAACGATATCAAACTAAGTCACTGTAAGATGTAGACGTTCTGCAGAGTTTATTATATTAAGATTCAGTCTTTATGCTGATAAGGTAATTTTGCAAATCTATTGATTATGATACTAACTCCAATAAGTAATATATGGTCTACTAAGTAGCACTAGGTATTAGAGAATAAACTTCCATTAGAACTTATCTGTCTTAATAACTAACATCAATGGATTCTACTATATTATGTTTCTGGCAGTTGTATTGTTGGAGTTGACAATTGTCTTGCAGACATAACACTGATAACGTCAAGTGTGTCTTTGGGTCTCAGGTCTCATATTGTCCAACTGTTACGAGACAAAACAGTTATTATTATCACCGCCTGTCTCGTGATCTGTCTCGGCTTTTCAAAATGTAAATCAATATTTCATAACTATTAAGTTTCATGCCGGAACTAAATTTAAAAGAATAACAAAAAAATTAAAAAGACTTAATTTAAAAAAAATTAAAATTAAAACGTCAATGTATTTAAAAGTATGGGTAGAGTTCTTCATTTCACAATCAAGTAGTCATTCATAATAAGTAATTAATATAAATCTCTGTTTCTAGCTTTCCTCATATAAACATTTTAACAAATTTTAATATTTTACCAAGCTATATTCGTAGCAATATGTTCTGTCTATCTGTCATTATATTAATATTGTGGCGAGGAGTCTATTTCAAGTAAAAACAAAATTGATAACTTACAGAGACTATCGCAAAAATAAAAGAAAACAATAAAAGATAAAAAAACGTCAAAAAGTATTGCTCGGGTTTCTATGCGATTGAGTTTATCTGATTTTAAGTTATGATGATTATATATATTAATGACGTCTGAATAAGTAATTTTTAATATTTCTTTATCGAATGAATTAAAAACACCTTATATAAAATAATTACCTATATAAAATAATACGTCTGTCCTCATTTATATTGCTTTGTTCGACTACATGTAGAGTAAGTATATATTTATATAGGTGTGTTATAAGCAAAAAATAAATATATATACATATTTCTTATATACTATAGAAATAAGCATAATGAAAGAACCATCATTTTTCTAAAAAAGTATGTGACATCAGAGGATGTTTAGAATATAAATATTATTGCAACTAAAATAAAAAAACAACGCTAACTTGCGGTAGCATAAACTATTTGTAAAAGGCACAGATGAAGATGTTGGTCGTTGTCGTCCGCAGGTGTCACCGTGACCCGTCCACACTTCCCCTACATAAGTCATGATTTATGTTACCCTCTCATCATATTTACACTGCTTTTCATAAGGATTTTATATAAATATTTATTTATATATTTGATACGTATTTGAATGTAGCAAAAAAATCTCATAAAATATAAATCCAAATATTTTCATGAAGTAATTTCTAGACGTGATGTTTTAGCTGTTTTGTGTGCAAAAATAAAAAGTGTACGAAATATATGCCTGTTAGTAAATTTAATACTGGTCACTTACTGTCCTAAAATTTCAGCTGCCGAAAGTGGTGGCTCATGAGTTGTAGAAGCAAAAGAAGTACGCGAATGAGGTGTAAGCTCTGATAAAAATCGACGCTGCGTAGCTGCACACAAAGCCAATGCCTGCGACGGACGCCGAAACGCCGCAATGATTGCTGAAGGACGCCTGTATAATAGTAGAAAGTAATTTCGTCATAGGCTATGATTTTTTATTTTTTTACTTCATTAAATATTTACTCAAAAATAGGAAAATATCAGACGGCAATTCATATATAATATGTATGTTTTTTTTTTGAAAAATTATTGTACTAAAATAAACTTTTATTATTATTCTCCTAATTTTAAAGCTCCTAATTTTAAAGAAGCGTCGGGCTCTTCCTCTATTGTTACTTAAACCACCCGAACAATGTAATTGTCAATGAAATTAATTAAAACATTGACAGGCTTCGAAACCCCAGTCACTTTAATTATGGTATTTAGCACTTAAATATTAAATAACAAACCTTGTATTAAGGTTGGCTGCAAGCTTGCTATCAATATCATTTGACATGCGACGACTGTTTGGTTGAGAATGAGCATTCTGTATGAGCGGGTCAGCTGTTGCGCCGAGCATTGCTCGAGTCCGATCCCGTAGACGACCCACGTCCGAGTATGAAGACTCATCACTGTGTAAACATATTGGTTATTCCTGTTGTACTTACACTTTAAGACTATCTTAGGATTTTAAGTCTTTAAGATTTCCTATGCATGTGTCCTGAAAGAGCTTGGCATTAAACAAAAGCTTTCGTCGATTGTGCGAATCCTTAATACCTATGTTTGGACATTACATCTGCATCCAACAACAACAAACAAATTTCCATCATTAACATCATCTCCGTTTTCCCGATCTTTTTAATAATATAGAAAATAAAATTTACGGAATTCAGGAATAAGGTGATGAAAGTGATTACAATTTTGTGAATGATACGACGAGCGTATCGATAGTCTAAGTGCGAATTTATTATATTCATCTAGATTTATTAATTTATATTAAATATCTCGGATGCTCCATCCGATATAATTCCATTCAATATAATAGGAGAATATTAAAATTATATAGGAGTCGAAGTAAGTTGAAGGTATACTCAAGGAATTCGCAGGTGAATCACTCGGGCGTAAGGCGCGATGTGTATCGCGCTGCACAAAGAGATCTATCAAACGTCATAAATATTTTCGATGCTATGAGCGTCTGCTCCAAAATCTCCCTTTGTGTTGCTTTTCTTCTACAGGCTGTTTTCAAACTGATTGAGCAAAGTTTGACTTCATAAAGTTTCAGAGTATTTTTTTATTCTTTGCATATTTTAATGTGTTATATATTTAAAATATTCTAAATCTTATTTCTTTTAATATTTCAAATCTTAAAATCCAAAAAAATAAGCGATATATCTGTTGTTTGGTATACTCATAATTCCTTTTAACTACGCAATAGGTTTTTGATGCGAGTTATACTTACTTTTCATTGAGATATCTTCCAGAAGGTTTTAATTTACAATAAGTACATTACAATTCAAAGGAAAAACTATTTTGAGGCACTTAAATTAGACTGGCTAAACTTTAACTCTTGAGAATTTAATGTAGATTGGATTGCTTTTACAAATTATGAAGTACAACGGTTCAAGCTATTATAAAAAAATATAGTGCATCGAATTGGTAGCTGTCATTTTGGAGTTTCAAATTATTCAAATAATTCAAATTTAAGCAAATTAGGTAATACAACAACAATAAAAATAAATAGCAAAACTGTATCTGAAATCTGTGTAATAGTCAATGAATTACATTCGGCGAGTGTTCATTGTATACCACAATAAAAATTCAAAATAAAATAAACTACTATGCCAAATAAAACATATAGCGAACAACTTATGAATATAAATAAATGTTTGAAAACAAATATTATAGGGGAAAGTTCCAGTTTGGTTTTGATTTTGGTGAATGATTATTCTTTAAATCAGTAACAACGATAACAGTGTAATGAAAACGTAATAAAACAGCGTAAAAATCATATAATCACTCTGTGAACGTTCATATTTAGGGAAACGGCAGCATTTTGTATTGAACTGCATATTCGAGTGCGAGACTGAGCGCAAAATCTTCAAAATGTGCATCCGTTCGCCGGAAATGTCTTCTCAAGCTTCGTTGTATCCTCTTGTGTACCTACTCTGAATATCAAAATATAACACCTTAAACGACCTTTACATACACAATGCTTAGATATTTCGTTACATAAATATTTTTAACGAAATACATTTAATCTAAAAGTGCTTTATTCTTAAGAACAACCATCGTCATCATCCTAGCCAAAGGACGTCCGCTGCTGGACAAAAATTTTCCAGTAGGATCATTTAGAAGCAGTCCGGACACTTATTAAGTCGTCAATACATTAGCCAGTCAGATTTATAACTATACTAGCTGGTGCCCGCGACTTCGTCCGTGTTGAAAAATAAAAAAAATATGTAAGCAATATAACGCTGAACCTCTTGTTGCTATAACACTTTGGCCAGGCGTTAGGTTTTATTTTATTTTAGATGATCCCTTTGCGGACAGTATTTTTTTACTGGATGAGCTTTAAAAATGACGATAATTCCATTCAACCTTTTATCTCCCTTTTCAACCCCTTATAACCCTTTTTTCGCATTAATATTTATATATATCTAATCAACAGCCTAAAAAATAAGTTTCAATCTTCTAGCTTTAAAAATGACGATACTTCCATACAACCTTTTATCTCCCCTTTCAACTCCTTGTAACCCTGTTTTCGCATTAAAAAGTAGCCTTTGTCTTCTCTCAGGCTCTAGACTACCTGTGTACCAAATTTCAATTAAATCGGTTTAGTAGTTTTGGCGTGAAAGCGCGACAGACAGACAGACAGAGTTACTTTCGTATTTATAATAGTAAGGATATGAATTCAAATAAATTTTTAATCAATTATAATTTACATATTTAAAACATTAGTGAACAACTCGTCGATTCAAAAATGTGTGAACCAACAAACTCGTACAATAAGCATAAAAATTGTACATTATTTTCATATCCAACATAATATCATTTAAATCTTATTTGAAGTTTATATTATTTACTCGTATTTGTTGTGCTGTTGTTACGGTATGCAAATTAAGGTATGCTGAGTCCATTTCGACAATACTCCCTAAACCATACGTTTTTCATTGTTTTGTTTTGATTGATGGATGACTAAAAATATCCATTCTTAGTAAAACGTTAGGTAGTTATTACATTTTTCTAATTGGTAATATTTTTTTTAATATTAAAACTTTGATATTTGCTATTCTTTTTCTCTCTAACACGCATAAATATAAGCGATAGTATTAAGTTTCACGATAAAACTGAGCTACGACTTCAAAAGAGAACTCGGTTTTAAAAGAAACTTTAATTAAATGGTTGGTATCTGCAGTCTATTTACATCCACTACCTGGTGTCTCACTTGCAACCAGACGCATTCATTTCCGATGTTTGTGAAAGAATAGCATTTCGATTTATATTAATCACGTTGTATGAACAATGGATTCTGTCACTATTGAAACAAGCTTAGCTGGGCTGACATACTCAACTACAAGCGGTTTATTGTGATTTTTTATTATTCTAAGCGCCTCTTTCTCAAACGTCAAGTAGGCCAAACTGTCATTTAAAGTCACCGGTAACCGGGAATAATTTAGCTGATATACCTTTGTTTGAACGGTAAACGTCCCAAACATTAAATAGAAAATAATTTAAAAAAAAATCGGCTATCGAATGATGCAGTAAACCGAGTGCATAATTCAATATAACAGAAAATGATTTCTAAAAGTAAGTAATCAATACTTTACTTGTAGTTCGTGAAAGAGGCCCTAATTGCCACATTAACTAAATCTAATCTTAAATTGAAATCTGGCCGAATATGTCTGTTTCGTTAACTTTTTCTAATTCATTCAACGGATTTTGATACAGTTTTCACAAATGGAAAGAGAAATCAACGAGGAAAGTTTGTGTAAGTATATAATTTGCTGAAAAAATTTCGTCCGTACAATGTGTTACTAGCAATTTGCCTTCAGACTCGCACAGATACATTTTTTCTGCAAATTATATACACAAACCTTCTATCGCTCTTCCGTTTATCGCTCTTTCTAATAGTAAGAAACGTATCAAAATCCGTTGGGTGGTTGATGATATGTTAACAGAGAAACAGACAGTCAACATATTTAGCGATTATCAACGAACATTTGAAAAAAGGTTTAAAATAAACAGGTGTTTAACAAATATACCATTCCAGCTTCGTACGGGATGCAATTTTTTATATACAGAAACCATCCTCGTTTCTCCCTCTTTCCATAAGTGGAAACCAAATTAAAATCGGTTGAGCGTATTTGAGTCCAAAGAGGACAAACATACTTACATTGATTTTTATTTATATAGATTGATGAACTTTTTCATGTCAACAAAAACAAATAAACATTCATCATCTTAAATCAACAATTCACACTGAATTTGGTTCAATAATACACTTTAAAAACGATATATCATTCAGTAATTTTAATTAATTTTCGTTCAGTGAGCTTCTCTTATGTTACTGGTGACCTCGGAAGCCATGATTGTTATATGCATACCTGTCATTGTCGTTCTCTTCGTGGACAGTATCCATATCGGTGACTGTGACACAGGGACGGTCCCCTGGTTCATTTAAGGGTCGTATCGTGGGACTCATCTAAAATATAAAATAAAATAATATTATTGGTTAATACTCGACTATAAGTATGTACTCGAGGCACAAACATGTAAGTTCAATTCTTGCTGCCCGCAAGGGTAACTTGCGGGTATTTAATTTGAGACCATGCTATTGGTGTTTGTCAGACTAGGTACTAGTAAAAAAAACAAGTCAATAATGAACGAGGTATTCCATGCTAGGGTATAGACATTTACACTTCATGAACAATTAATGAATTTTAATATAAAACTTCATATTATACCTATTTCATTTTAGCAAAATCATGAGTAATATTTTTAGATCAAAGAGAACGTCAACTCACCTGTTTATTATGTGATTTTTATTTTTTTTTCTCGAATATTTTCTCATCGCCGTAATCCTAAACACGATACGGAAGCGCTAAAGGTAATTGAATTGAGACGGCCGCCTAAATTGCTTGCAGCATTATTTTTCAACTTTATTTTCTAGTTTATGAGAAATAACGTGAAATTTGAATGAATGCGTTCGTCGCTAAGATAATATTAAGCTGAACTGAGCGTTGTTATGTTACTTTGCTTATCGATGTGTTAACTGAATTGCGACATAAACGGTAATCTCTTAATGCGTGTTTGCTCGCATCTTCGAGTTGATACCACTTCACGCCGACACTTCAAGATATCAACGTGCTGATTAAATTGATGTATGCAATATAATTGGGATCAACATTATTTTATTCTAAACTAGCGACCCGTGGAGGCTTCACCCGGAGTGCAATTTTTATATATAAAAAAATCTTCCCCGTTCATCCTTTTTTCCATATCGGTGAAAACTGAATACTCGTATAATGGTAGTGAGACACCAATGGTTTTGAGACAACTTTTAGGATGTCCAAATACGAGTACAAGTTTATACTAGTTTATAGCTGGGTATCTTGAATTCCGAAATTCTTACCTAATTTTGACTAAAATGACTGTATATTATTTATTTTATAATACTAAACGAGAAATTCTTGTATGCTAAGACGATCTCGCAAAAGGCTTTAACGATTTTGACGAAAGTCTAGGTTAGGGTTTTTTTCTGGTTTTTTAGGTCTAGAAATCGATCTGTCAGGGTCTTATCTTCGAGAAAACTCGTTTTACGTAGTTTTTTTAATGGAACGATTACAAAAGAAATACCGCTTGCTCGTTTTATAATATTTTGAACTAGCTGGTGCCTGCGACTTCGTCCGCGTTGAAAAAGAAAAAAAGCAGCCTATCCTGTGTCCCGTACGTCTAAATGTTTATCTACCAGGTTTCATGAAAATCATATGGAGGAACATACATACATACAATACCTACACTTACAGATTTATTATTAGTATTGATATATTTTAGAGTTTTTTTTTCTATAATGTTTTATAGACATTCTTTCTTACATGTAAAAAACTTTAAACCTTTCATTGGCCCGAGCGAAGCTCGGTCATCCAGCTACTTAAAATACTAAACGAGGAATTCGTGTATGCCACGACAATCTCGCAAACGGCTCTAACGATTTTGACGAAAATCTAAGGTTAGGGGCTTTTTAGGTCTAGAAATTGATCTGTCAGGGTTTTATCTTTGAGAAAATTCGTTTTAGGTAATTTTTATGGGACGGTTACAAAAGTAATACTTACCGCTTGCTCGTTTTATAATATTTTGAAGCAATAATTATTAATTTAAGTATTCTTGTTTTTTTTTTTATAATAGTAGTTCTATGTTTCATAGACTTTCTTTTATACATGTAAAACTAAACCTTTCATTGGGCCGATTAATGAACTGCAATTAATTTATTGTTCGTTAAAACCAATAGTTGAAAGTTTATAAGAAACTAGTGTTTTTGCCCGCTACTTCATCCGCATCCGATCGCTACCAAACTTCACAGGAACACCCGCTACACTAATCTGAAGATTGTCTGAAAGTTTAATCAAAATCGGTTCAGCGGTTTTGGAGTCTATAGGAGACATACGGGGACATATATACACACATCGCCTTTTATATAAATATAAGATTTTAATATGTGTTAGTAGTCTATTAAATTTCTTTATTCATTTTAATATGGAATAGAATGAGTAGAGGATGGTCGTTTGTTTGTCTTGTGTTCGGTGGAGGGTAGTTGGGTGTTGGTAGGACGGCGGAGGGGGGAAAGCGGTCCGCTCTAAGGTTGTTAGGTTGTTGAATAAGTTTCTGAATTAAGAGAACTGAAAGTTTTCTCATCTCGAGATTACAGCAAAGTGTTTACCGTTTGGCTGTAGATGCGGCCGAGACGCGGACGCGCCGACACCCCGAGTCCTCGACACGGTCCTGCCCAACTTACTGCATTGTTTTATAACTACAAACAATTATCTCTATTTCCCATGAGAAGTTCGTAAAGGAACCCCCAACTTTGAGTTCCTCAATGACGTTTTATATAAATGACGTAATGACAATGATGTCAATGACGTTTTATCAAGTTCTCTGCGTGTACCATCGAAATAATATGACGTGTGAAATTACGAGTATACTCGTATATCGAGTTCGCGCGCGAAAACATGATACAGTTACCTAAAAAAATAAAAAAATATAATATGTAATCTGTTTTTCGATCCCTATTAAACTTCACAGGATCATTTTGCTGGGCTATTATTTTAGATTTCATGGAAATTTCATCAAAATTGGATGAGCGGTTTTGGAGTCCATAAGTAACATGCTTACACACATCGGTTTTATAGAAAAGATTATGACAGTATAGACAGTGGGGCCAGCGGACAACGGACAGCCAACTGTTACACAAGAGTAACTGATGTTATGCTTGAGCTTATAAATGTCTTACAAACTCAAGGAAAACTAGGATGATGTAATGACCGTGCCAGGATGAAGGCTAAGAAAGAGCAAGATTCAATCAAGCATCCCACTCGAACGCCGAAACGTAATAGGTCACTTGCTGTTATATCACGATATAACATAATATAATAACGATATAATAATCTTTGCCGGACAAAATGTGATATATTATTGTAACACATTATTTAAAGTATAATGTAAAGATTGTCAGGCAAGCTGACGGCTCACTTGATGATAGATGGCTACCGTAGCCTAAAATAAAAGGAACGCCACACGTGCTGGAAGGGTAGGGGGGCCCTAGTAATGGGCTAGTCTCTATAGTTGGCCCTGCTGTGAATCGACCTGGGACATAGGGACAGAGAGGTAAGATAAGCACCTTAACGACCCTCAATTTCAATACTAGGTAAAGACTAGGTATTGCAATTTAGTTTTTGAATCTATTATAAAGAGAATTCACTAAAATAAGTAGATATTTTATTCTTGGTTAAAGATTTTATAGTTTTATTTTAAAATTATATTCAACTTTTAATACTTTTACCTGTTTCTTTGTGTCTCAGTGTCTGCTCTGAGACTCTGTTTTTTAAACTCGTTTAATCTACTTTGAATATACAAACTGTCTATTGAAAGCTAGTGAATTTAAACACTGTTTAATTTTTACATTAGAAACAGGAGAAAGTTGTGTGTCTTGATGTAACAGAGACCGTTAAGATTTCCTGTAGGTATTTTCATAAAATATTTGCATGAGTGTATCACACCTGAGGCTTCGCCATGGCGCTGCATTCTCAACTTGCCGCGATTTACGTAAACAAAAAGCCACAGTCAAATATTTAAGCAAAAAGATAGTTGTGGACTTGAGCACATGTGAGCGATCAACACTTTTTCCATTTGGAGATTAGATTTTGTAAACATATTAGTTTAAGGTTTTGTTGAAAAATTATAAAACTCGACCGAGGAAATAAGAAAATCTAGGAATTTTACGGATTAAAAATTCTTAGCAAGGTTCCAGCTATCTCCAGACAAAATTTTATAATTTTATGACATATAGACAGACAAACAAACAGTGATGTTAACAGTTCGTATCTGGTATAATTTCAATTGAAATTATATATATTAGTAACTGTACATATTGTATTGTTAATTACAATACGTGCATGAATACTTGGCCAAGTCTCAATAGTTCGGCTTTAAGCTCAGTCTCAAAGTCAGAAAGAAAACAAATGGTTTAATAGTACCAGTAACCTTTGTCGCCTGAAAGGGGGAGGTACCTTGCGATAAATTCGGTAGTTCTGATTTTTTGCTGACTGCTTATGATGTTGGCCCAGTAAGTTATTCAAGTTTGAGATCTCGAGCGTCAAACGCAGCCTTGTCATAAATCGGTAAAAAAAAACCACGAAATTTTCGATTTTAACCCATACAATGGCGGAGTGGGTGAGTGGTTAGGGAGATCTTTGGGAATGTTATGAATGATATGTGGAAGCAACAATAAATATAAATAAATAAAATAAATATCTTCACACATTCCACACAGCACCATCTAGTTCCAAAGTAAGCAAGTAATGCTTGTATTATGGATACCAGACAGTTGATATAATACATAGGTTACTTTTTTTTTGTAAATACATACATATTATAAATACAAAACATCCATGACTCAGGTACAAAGGTAAAATGTTCACATAAAACGTTTGCCCCTAGCGGGATTCGAACCCGCGACCGCTTGGTTAACAGCTAGGGTTACTAGCCACTAGACCAAACGTGTCGTCAATGCTGGAAAATATATTTTTTTGTATTTTTATATTGTTTGTAAAAATAATAATATACAATTTGCAAACTAGTTTATTTATATGTAGATATAGTGCACTTGTTAGCGTTGAAGTCGTGATCCGTCTCAATTTACGTCTGTTAAGAGCACAAACAAGCCTGAACATGTTTATCAATATTACGTCTTTCCTCTATTCGCAGCATTAACTATTTATAATTTATCGAAATTAATTTAAACATATTTACGAAGTGAAGAAAGAAATATTTCATGTATTTTATGGGAAAAAAATAATAAAAGGACCTTATTGGTTAAGTATTAAATAGTGTTCTCATTTTACAAAAATATATTTCACTTTAAAAATATCTATACTGAATTAAT
Source organism: Synanthedon formicaeformis (assembly GCA_945859745.1). Lineage (NCBI taxonomy): Eukaryota > Metazoa > Arthropoda > Insecta > Lepidoptera > Sesiidae > Synanthedon > Synanthedon formicaeformis. The sequence goes on from OX243957.1 coordinate 5,003,431, forward strand.
AAATATAGTCGGAATATTTTTTTTAAAATATTTAACCAATGAATAGGCTATCCGTGAATTTCTAGTCACTTTTCGGATTTGTTGTTATGTATTATTTGTATTTTATTTCTATGTACTGCTCCTATGTACACTTTATAGTTGCTACACTAATATTAGGTGTGTTACATAAATATTTTTATAAATTCTCCCATTAACGTTTATGAATAGAAATAATGAATAGAAAACGATGAAAAAATTTATGATAAACATCGTATTAGAAGTTATCGAAGAAGACGAATAATAATAATAAATAATAAAAATAAAATAAAAAAAGAAGAATAATAATAAAGGACTAAATAAATAATGTGTAGTATTTTATTGTAATTTTACAATTCTAAAATTAAAAACTAATTAAACTTGCGAATATATCACTGTCACAATGGCGACGGTTTATTCTGTGTCTCCTGATATTCAGTAGTTTAGTAATAGTTTTCATAGAATATTAAAGTAAATCAGTAAAGACAAATAAACTACTCGTTGGTTGTAGGTAATAAGTTGTTTTGAAAAGTTATTTTTACCTAATATAAATAATAAAATAACACAAACTAAGAAGAATCTATAGAGTGCGACAATGCAACATTTTGTTTATCCCACTTTTTAAACTGCAACCAGATTAACGTTAACCCTACATTAAATAGAAATATGAGTTACCTTATTTTAGATATCCTTCGAAGCTAGATGACCTGATATCTTGATTTTCACTGTAAAAACGTTCTTAAGTTCAAATCTTTAAACCACAAAGCCCAGTTCGTTTCGTACTGAATTTGGAAGATCGGTACACGGCGTCTTTAGACACATGCTAATTGAGCAAAAATGTTTGAAACACGATTCAATTTATAGATCGAGGTATCAGCTTATCGCTCGATTTTTTAGTTACGCTAGTTTACTCATGAAAATGTAACGCACAGGTCTATATACTATGTAGATCGGTCTATGTAATATGTAGATTTTTCTACAAACATACGTCAGAGCTTTTCTGTTACACTGCGGGGGTCACTTCACAAAATAACGTGTGCAGCTAAGTCAGTGAGCGTGTTCAAAGAGCTTTGTTGTCGACCGCAGGTAGCAGTGTTGTGAATTAGGCTTGTGACTCGTAGGCTCCACACTATTGACTGACAACGTTACGGCGTTGTAAGAGCGGAAGTAAAAACTGTTTTTTTAACTCTTGATACTAACAATCCATATTATACACACTAAACTATATACTGAGTCTCTTTGTCTAGTTTTTCAATTATTAAATGAATCTAGATATATATTAGCATGGATATGTAAATTTTGAAAATGTTGTGAAAAGTCCAAGTATGCTCTAACGGTGAAAGAATGTGGAAGTTTAATGCCACAATTGTACTGATTTATAAACTGTACGTTAATAAATTAATTAAACTTCTTTTGTAAGCAACACAAAGGTGCACCACTGATGCCCCGGAAAATTATATTTCACAAAATGAAGTTGAGATTTTTTTCCATCTCCTTTGACGTTCAAAGTTGGCGGAGTTAATTCAATTTATTGTCTCTCTTAAAACGAGACTCCACCGTAATGTTATTTATAGGGTTCACCTACGGCTTGTTGACATGCCCTAAAAAGCGAGTGCAGGAGCGCACCGGTACCATAGCGCCTAAGTGATTCGATACACGTTCAATATGTTTCATTAGGGACGTACCGTGTTCGCTTATTCAATCATATGAACAGTAAAGGCTCTCGCGCCACAGAACAACCAACGCAGCCTCCGCACTCTATTTTTACATACGAGTATATAATCAGTTTTGCAACTCACTAATGGTAGATTCAATTTGTAACAATTTCGCTTGGCTACATGTTTCCGAGTGCCTGTATTCGTTGTAAATTTTGTCAAAAGAGTTAAGGGTATACTGGTACACAAAATGTACTGTCGATTATTTCTCAGTATTTATATTAGTTTTGGTAGTAGGTATATGTGAACAAAAATTTTCTTCTTTTATAACACGCCAGGAATATAGGACTATGACTATGAGATATTGCAAGAAACGTAATATTTGGCAAAACGTCGCCTTTCTACTAATAGTTACGGGAAGCATGTGATTGAGAAACATCCCAAAACTACTAAGTCAAGAAAGCTGAAATTCGGAGCATAGCTTTATAATTACGTAAGCATCCGCTAAGAAAAGAGTTTTGAAAATTTTAATAAAGTTTTTTCTATCCGATTTTTGAAAACTAGTTATTGATATCTAACTGTTTCAGATTGAAACAAACTCAACCGAATTAGCTTCCCATTTAGTATCCGCTTTGAACGGATTTTTGAAAATATCAACTCTTTGCGAAGGGTTGGTCACTTGTTAAAGATATTTGAGTGGTTTAAATAGTAAAAAAACTAGTTTGAATTAGTTTCTATTAATAGCCAGTAGTGCAGTCAATATTTTTTTGTACCGAATCAGTACATTTCTTGGTGAAGTCCTGGAAAAAAGTTGAATTTTTTCGCGGCCGTTTAAGAAAAGTGTAGACACTGAATACTAAAGTAATATTGCAGGAAAGCAATTGTTGTAATATAATTTTTCCTTCCGCATTCTCGACGCGACGTCGGAGTGTTGAATGTTTCCGTTCTGTTCGTCGTGTCTGAGTCGCTCCTGAGGAATCGTTTCTTCCCGAACGTTGTCTACGTCCTCTGTCACAGGAAATGGTAATTACCGCCTAATCTCGCCCGAAGCGCAGGGCGGCCCGACGCCCGGATATGAACTTCCGTTATGAACAATTTAGCGTACGAAATTGGACGACGGTACGGTTCGCATTCAGCCTATCGCTGAATCAGGTGATGCACCACTCACGTGCGCTTACAGTCATTGCGTCCTATTCACCGCGGCGCCTATTTGCGCTCACAAATAACTTACATCTCATCCCGTTTCAATATGAAATCGTATAAAGCTTTTTAGAGTGGCGTTTAGGGAAATTGCATTTTTTATTATACACTTCACAAAAAATAAACACTTAGTCGTCCAAGTTGCTTTCAATAAACTAGTAGTGTGGAATGGCTACATATTTACGAATGTGTAAATAAACATAAATAGAAGTCACGTAGATAAACGTTTCATACTTTCATCATCGTCTGCGGAACATAGGCCACACTCATAATTTAGTTAATAAAATTAAGTCCCAAAATTTAGTTTCATACTTTTGTTCAATTTAATTTGTTGTCAGAATGCTAATAAATGAATGGACCAAAAAATTGATTTAAATATAATTAATATATATACCTATAGAAAAGGTAAGGCAAGCATTTATTAAATACTATAGTTAAAAAATACAGTTATGGGACACTTTTATTATCTCCAAGACTTCACATATAATTTTGTAGTCTGAGTTTAACAGTGTTTTACATATATATTTTTATTAAGTCTTAAAATGCAAGTTGTCGTCATGAAAATACAAAAAAAAATACTGACGCGAAAACAACTTGCGTGATGAATTGTTTTATCTGGTATAATATACTAAAAAATAAAATTAATATTTAAATCAATTTTGTGTTTTTATTATAAGTCGTCAGACAGACTCACGGTCACACAGACAGGCTGAGATTATTATGATATTAAATACTATAATCTAGAGTAGACAGTAGGGGTATTGCACACTGTGCCTAAGAAATGTAAGCCAAGTGGTTAGAGGCAGGCTCGGATTCTAGTTAGTCCTGCATCCAAGTCTTTATAATTTATTATGTGAAAAAAACTGCGTATGTGTTTTTCACACAATAAATTAACAATCTTTTTGGGCATACAAAGAAGTATATCTAAGCTGGCTTATCTATTAGCTATTAGTTACGTAATTTTATTTTTACAAAATTTTGTGCACATCTTTTCTTATTGGATGCTATTAGCAATTTATTAAAATTTTGGGTGAGTTTTAAAATAACCCTAACCCTAACCAATATTATATCTTAAAGCAAAAGTGAGTCTATTTGTTACGCTTTCACGCCTTAAGAGCGTTACAGAATCAGAATCACTTTGGAGTGAAAATGATTTTCAGTAGTTTCAGATGGTTTGGTTGGTTTGCAGATAAGATGTTAACGTTAAATTATTTGTAGGCCGGTCGACGGCCTACGCAGATAAATATACAAAATATTAAAAAAAATATGAAACAATGTTTTAGAACATAAATGACTTAACATACTAGGTCGAAAACAGAAATATCTCAAATTTGATCCTAAAATAAGACGTTTAATAACACGAAAAATTACTAAAAGTGACACTTTTGATTATACTTTTCTTGAATGAAAATTTACAAAAATCGTATATTTTTACAACTATTATCTAATAAATTATATGAATTTTTGGAAAATCAATATTTTTATAAGTTTTTCACATATAATTTTACTAATATCTTACTTCTGCGTAGACCGTCGACCGCTAGTTTTAAAAAATGGCTACTTAAAAACTGTTCTAATGAGAAAATTATCCCAATATTTTAAAATATTTTTGATCCAGTAGGTATCTAGTTTATAAAACTAGAAATACAAATAATATGACGTTAATATCTTATCTGCAAACTAAACACATCATGGCATTATGAGCCGCCGCGAATCATAAATTTTTAATTCCAAAGTGATTCTAACTCTGTAACGCTCTTAACAACTCAACTGATCATGAAATTAAAAATAAAAATTCAATGCCTGACAAAAACGCTTTAAAAAAGGGGCGCGCACGAAGTCGTGGGCAAAACACAGTGTTATATATGTAGGGTAATGTTTTTTTTTGTAATTATAGATAGGTAAAACATTAATAGCTTTTCTATTCAATGCAAGTATTACTTACCTACATTCTTTGTTCGCAATATCCACCTGGTTTACTGTTGACCCGTAACGCGTTCCTGCAGACGCAAATGATGATTATAGCTCTGCATAGGCTAATGATCGCTATTCATCGCTATTTGCATTGATATGGATCTATTATTACGTCCACTATTCTCTACCATCTAACCATTTTGTCAATTTCGGTGTATGGATAGTTATTGACACGATTGATGGCGTCTTATCGTCTAATTAACTAATCACTGACCAATTGAATTTCAATTTGACTTGGAGTGAACGTGTTAGATGTTACATCTGTCAATATAAGATTGATTTCAGTGTTTGATTGCTTAACTTTTAGAGTTCAGTGTTATCAAAGAAATGTTCAAGAGGAACGATTTTATAAAGAAACGATGCAACGATTTGGAGAACTAGTATTAAAATACAAGTACATACTAACTAGTGCCCGCAATTTCGTACGCGCTGCTTGTTAGACAAGACAACGCATTTGCAGCACCTGTAGCGTAGCTTCTGTTAAAGGCGACGGTAGCTACCACGCGGTCTCAGGGCTATCTACCATCAAGTGGACCGTCAGCCTGTCTGCCAATCTTAACAAAAAAAAGTCCAAATATACAAACTATCACATTTACAATTTATTATTAGGATATCTAGCCTACATAATAGGCTTGCTATTATTGCTAATTTTTATATCAGCTAATAATTGCACCGGAATATTTTATTTATTACGTTATTTTTATACTTCAAATCTAATAATAGACTAACAATAGAATAAAGTGTCCTCGTCCGATGACATCTTGTGAGAAATTATCTTTGACTACGCTAATGTGAACGTATGTGGGAGCAATGTATGACGGATTTAACTTATAGGTAGTCACACTGAAAGTGTGAAGACCTTTTTATTACACTATATATAGACAAAATGAGTAACATATACACATACGTGTAATTTAACTTAATTCAAATTTAATATGTAATTGTAAATTTATCTTCAACTTCAATATGAGATCTCATGAATTTGTATGAATTAACACATTTGTTGATTTTTTATATAGGTATCAAGTTCGGTAGACAGTGTCTTTTCAGAAAAAATATGTTTTTTTTTAAATATAATTAGTCCATAAAAATCAAATGAAGCGACAAAAATAACACTTTTCGTATTCGCCATAACAGTTTAAACTGACAGTTAAACCTGATCCTGTATGCAATTAATGACAAAAGTTAGAGAACACTGACTAATGTTAATCAGTTATTGAACCAACGGTCCAACCGTTAGTTATTGTATACATACACGTATTTACTCGTATCTTAAATCGTATTTACTCGTATACTTAATTGAACTACTGCGTTTCACCGTCAATGATCCGTTAATAAAATGTCCGATAACTCATGTAATTGACTTAACGGCGTATTGACGGTTTAAAGCGTCAGAAAATAAGCGCATGGCGACGGCGCCGATCAAAATGCAATGAAATCGAGCAAAATGATTTGAATATCGAAAACGAGAAGCGAATGGGTGGCCGGTTATTGTCGGCCCTCGCAACGTCCAAATGGACTGCGCTCTCGTTCAATTTCGATACTTTTACAACACAATAGACGGAGTAAGGCGTGTTCACTCACCTGTCAAATTAAAAAAAAGCACTTGCATACTCAGAATAAACTGGTAAAAGGTACGTTCCCAGTGAAACATATGAATACAATCGTTATAATTTTTTTTATATTGTTTTTGTAGAAATTGCTTCGTTACAATTTTCAATTGGTAACAGGACAAGACTACAAAAAGTGCAATATGAAGTTGATAAGTGTAGCTTTTAGTAGTTATAATACTATGCAGTTGATAATATACGTAAACTTTTGAGTGATATCCAACGGCTTGGCGCACCTAAAGCAATATTGTTATCAATAATAATGAATTTTATTTAATTAATGCACATGTCTATGCTCATCTGTGATACATAGTGATGGCTTTGTACATATAGATACAATATATATATGAAGAATATTAATTTATCATACCTTTTGTGTGGAACGGTTTTCTGTGCCAGTACGAAGTTCCCCGGGTCAGCTAGTATAATCCGTACTAATATTATAAATGCGAAAGTTTGTATGGATGTTTGTTATTTTTCACGCAAAAACTACTGAACCGATCACCATGAAATTTTGCATACATACGTTGTCTGGGACACCAGACAACGTGTAAATTTACGCGGGCGAAGTCGCGTGCAGCAGCTAGCATAATTATAGTGTTATATACCCGATTGCTCGGTTGTCCATTCGGCGAATGACTGGTTTGTACTTCTGAGTTTGTATTTCAAGTGTGAATTAAAACCGATTATTACTCTAAGCGCCTCTTTCACCAACGTCAAGTAGGCTAAACCGTCACTTAAAGTCACCCTGTCATCGGGAATAATTTAGCTGATATACCTTTGTTTGTACGGTAAACGTCCCAAACATTAAATAGAAAATAATAATAAAAATTCGCCTATTGAATAATGGAGTAAACTGAGTGCATAATATAATAAAACAGAAAATGATTTCTAAAAGTAACTAATCAACACTTTACTTGTAGTTGGTGAAAGAGGCGCTAACGGTTATAGTTAATTTTGTAAAGAAAACCCGCTAGAAGTTTAGTAATCTTTGAAGACATGTAAATTTGAAGTTCAGACAGTTAGTGAGTTCATACGTAATGGGTATACATACTTACATATTGTCCGTGCGCGAGCTCCGAAGAAGCTCTGTCCTCGTACGAGTGTTGTCCACAGAAGCACACTTATCAATACGATGTACTAATAATTAATCAATTTGAATTTTACTTCAAGTTACTTATATCTACTGAACTATAAGTTAAGATCTTATAGAATGGCATCTGTTACTAACTCCCCGAAACAAAACTGCACATCTATACCAATTTATACAGCTGAAGAGTTTGTTTGTTTGTTTGGTTGTATGCGCTAATCTCAGTTCACTACTGGTTCGAATTAAAAACCAACCTGGATAGTCCATTTATCGAGGAAGGCTTTAGGCTATTTAGTTTGACCTAAAAGGCTAAAAAAATAAATATACACGCCATCTATCGTTCAGTGGCAAAACTATTAAGAAAAACAGCGTTTTAGGGTTGCTTGTGTCAACCGTCAGCCTGTCTGACGATCTTATACATTATAAAAAAGTGTAACATTTTTTTGGTGTGTCAACCCTTTCTTGAATAATTTTATAGAAATAACATGTTAAATTCAATAAATGAACAGTATAAAAATACCATGAATAAACATAAATCTAATTAAAATTTGGTACAAATCTGGTCTCGTAAAAGTTTATTATTTGCAACCAAACGGGATTGCAGATAAGATGGACTGTTATAGCATCGTTGTCTGTTTTTTGTTCCAGCCTATAGTGTTAACTCGTAAGAATTTATCTGATACAATCTGGTACCCGCGACTTTGTCCGAGTTGAAAAATGAAAAATATAACACCTAACATCTTTATTGCTGTGATGACAGTGGTACCCAATTTTTTATATGTTTAACATTTTTCCAGGATAAAGGCTTATGTTAATCCAGGTAATAAACTATCAGCATAATTTCATGTAAACCGTTTTTGCGTGAACAAACATCCACCATCCTCATAAACTTTCGCATTTATAATATTAGTAGGACTAGGTGCACTTCGTGGCTTCGTCTGCCTTGAGATCGAAATACGTACCTATACAAGTACGTGCCAACTTTCATTGTGAGTTGAGTGCTTACTTAAGTATACAATACAAACATCCATTCTTATATGTATATAGAGACCGGTGGTCCAATCTTATATTAAACAAGAAATAATTAATTCTAAGAACACAAGAAATAAAGGAACTCTTATTTAACATTTTTATTTATTTGAATACATCCATAAAATAATGTTACTATCCTTATGTAATAGTATCGTTACCATTCTTCAATAGCGCCACAATCTTCTCAATGCGTGTTGTTAACCGTACATTTTGCAGGTTTCGTCGACAACGAACCAAAATTTAAACACGGTTCCATCGCCTCGAAACCCGAATCATGAACGGACTTTTATTTCCACTTGATCTTCTCTCTTCTGTCTTCTACGGTGGCATGTTGTATACACTTAATCCTTATTAACAAACTTAACAAAGCGAACACAAAATGACAAGAATTATCATAACTTTTAATCAGCAGAACATTATGCCTCGTTTCCCTTAATTTTAATTAACAAATGGATGGGCAATTAATTAATTAGGCAATGCCCTCGGTTGGTATAACGAACAAACTGCTTGATGAGTCTTGTTGACCCGTTATGTCGCGCCGTCGGGGCGACAGACGACAACTGGGAAGTGGCTGTACAATATTTTCATTTCTGCCCCGTGTACATATAATATATTCTAGTAAAAATAAACTGTTTAAAAATTATAATTTAGTACAAAGTAATTGCAATGAAAAAAATTGTTTTCTATGTCATAAAACTACAAAGGAATTTTTTAAGCTTATTTTATTTTGTGGTGTCTCCTCGGTTTTAAGTAAAAACATTGTAATTTTGCCTCAGCACACTGGCTCGACAGTCAAAGGGAGCAACCAAAACTGTGGCAGTAAACACCTCTTTATGCATATGTTATACTAGCTGTGAAATATAATTAAAATATAAAACTTTTAGGGAAAAGTAATTATATTTATAATTCACATTTCAGTTAACCAAAATTAGTAAGCACACATGGCATTCATCATTCATCGAACGACAACAGTAAAAGAAAATATGTGAGTAATTATTGTTGTGAGCCCCTAGCAAGATTAACGCTCATTTAAGCATCACTTTCTTAGCAGATGACCAATTGTTCGCTCTCCCATAACAGCAGCCGCTAAAAGTTTTCCCATTTATTCAGCGCTCATACGTCAAGTAGGTGCGTCGGGCGGAGCTGTGCGCGGGTGAGGCGGTAGGGCGGGCGGGGGGAGTTTCGCTCGACGCGTTCCGGCGTGATAAGGCGGGCGGGTCTATTGTCGCGGCGTCGGCGCACGTTTCCTCCGCAGCCGTCGAGCCTACCGCATTGTTCACTCTTGTAATGAACAAACTTATTCCCGAGGCTAATGCTGCAAGCGTGCCGTCGAATGCCGAATTCTCTCGCTCCGAACCTTATCTATAGTTGTCACTTTGTGACGATTGTACTTATATATTACATTATGAACATTTTAACAGTCCGAAACCCATCGGCCCAGTTTTGTTTGAATACTGTTATATTAGTCATATTAGCACAATGTGTTGGGGTTGTTTGATGAAGGATCTCGATTCTATTAGGAGACAGTGATGCGTATATCACTTATCTGGAGTCCTGTTTACTTAAAACTTACTAAATCGATCGTCGCCGTTATGTTAAGGCCGTTCCTTCTATTCACATCGTTAGGCTAGCTCAGCGAGTGTGAATGAGAAAGCAATAAGAAAGCAATAATTTTACATGTAACAAAACATCCATAGTATCTAAATTCTGTAGCTTTCAAAATATTTTTACATTCATTATCGATGTTTTAATAATTTTGTTTGTAATACAGAAATTCATTCAGAAAATAAAAGCAAAATATTTTATTTGAATTTTCATGTTGGAGGTTACTTTAGGATTTAATTATGTCGAGTGATTATAAATCGTGTATAGAAAGCTGTTTTTTTAATAAATGATATACTCAATATTTACGTATATTTTTTTCACATCCACAATAATATTAGCATTTTTTCGAAAAACATGAATTTGTATGATGAATTTTGGAGAGAGCCGCCTTAACGAATCATGTGCGTTTGCAAAATAGCAATTCCCATCAAAATCCTTTTAATATTTGATAACAAATGAGATTATAAATGTGCGCGCTAGAAGTGATTAATTAATTGGCAGTGAATAATGTTGTTGGCAACTAATTGATGGTGTAGAATTACATTAAACAGATCCGATTCTAACGGCAAAGTTAGGTAATGAAACAAAACGGTACAACTGAGTGAACAAAATAAATATTAGTGACTTGTTTTTAATGAATGAAAATGATTGTTTCCTGATAGTGGTTTAAAAGTTCTTAGCGTAGATACATACAGAGAGACAGGCGGTGGGAAGCAACTTTATTTTATACTAAGTAAACATGTGTAAGAAGATGGTTTACTAGTTAAGGCGTGAATAGGTAACAGACAGACAGACAGAGCTACTTTCACATTTATAAATACTAAGTATGAATTGTTATATTAGGTAATGGAAACCTAATTTAAAAAGTATTTTGCTTTATTGTTTCGTTTATATTGTGCGTTCGTCTAGAAGCTTCTTAGAAACGCAATTTCTCATTCATGGTAGGACATTCAAAAATTTCCTATAGCATGGTACCCCTCGGTTTTGAAAGGCGAAAAAAATTCGAGACGACCCGGCAATAATTCTTTAGGGAGAAAATCGCATTTCGATCGAAAAGGAGGGAAAATCTTTTATGTAATATGAGATTGTCATCGCGATTATTACAGGCAAATAGAACACCCCGGTTCGGTAAGTAGGTTATCTTCTAACTTCCTTTGGTTGAAATCACTTTATTGGATGTTTGGTAGTAATTTATTTTCGTGTGAGCATTTCACTGTGACTGTTGATGAGAACTGGTTACAATGAAAGCAGCTAAAATGTTTTTCGTAATATACTATTGGACTGAGAAAAAAAAAGTAGATAAAAATTAACAAAAATCTTAAGATGTTTAGAATCGTATGTATTACTAATTGCCGGCAAAATACTATAGATGTATTTATAAGAATTCAAAAATTGTACATAACATGTTAAAGGATATTATGGAAAAAAGAAATTCTAGCATTGTCATGAAGTTACATTTAATTGAACCACATTGACTTTATGTAATACACTATTATTAAAGTATTATAAAGAAAGATTATTCGTTGAATAATCTCTCCTCCGCGAGATGAATCAAGAAACTTTTTCTGCGTGACGTGTGACATAATGTGACATTGTTGTCATTGTCATTGGAACGATCGATGTGTCGCATTTGACAAAATTAAATTTTAAAAATAATGCAGTGAAGCAATTTATCTACTAGTAAGATAGTAAGATTCCTGCTATAACATTTGTACTGTGTGCGTGTTTGCACTGAGATGCTCGCAGTATTTTGACCGAGAACATGATCTCAAGTTTCCTCAAAGCCCTCTTTTTATAACGGATTGTTGCGGTTGCCTTGGACGCTACATAGTTACGTAGCAACAGTTGACTGTTGCCACAACCAAATCAAAGAAAACCAATCACAGTTTGAAATATCAAACAGCGGACCAATCAAATTGTAACAAATCAAGATTCGACATCAACAAGTGACAATGTGACAATTTATGACAATATGTTACTATTTCCATTTATTTATTTTTACAATTCTGTTTTATTTATAATTTAGTTTGGTTTTTATTATTAATTTTACTGTATAAAGATAATTAAATATAAGTAAGGCTAGTTTTAATTTGATTTAAGTTTTTGTTTAATTGTTTTTTCAAGTTTTAATTTGTTTTAAAATTGTTTTTGTGAATTTATTTAACTGTTGTGAATGCAGTCCGTGACCCAATCTTGTGATGGCACGTCGAACACGACCCATACATGTACACAGTGCAACAAGTCATTCAAATCTTTGAAAGGCCTCAACATACATACTACAAAAACACACAGGAAATGTGTTAGCCAAAACAGTTCACCTTTAGACATCCATCCCATTATTCCGAGTGCGCCTACTTATGTAGCCAACGATCCAACTACTTTCCACACATATCTTAGCCATTTGAAAAATAGTATACCCATAGTTAAAAGAATCCCTCGAGGAGCTCGAATAACCGTTGCTACACATTTATCACAATTAATCCAGAAATGTTACATAAGCAATTGTACTCAAGACTGGCATAACCTATTTTTATTTTCATACAGCACACTACATATAATAAAAACTGATGAACCGAATTTGTCCTTGACACAAAAGATTAAGAATAACTGTGCTGTAAGCTCCTCGCCTTCTCCCGCACCTCTAACCAAACATGATGCCCCTCGTAATCGCAACAAACTCATTGAAAACAAAATCTGTGACGGAGATCTCAAAGGTGCCGCTCGCCTTTTGTTCTCCAACGACGTGCTATCACCAGATACCCCCGACACCCTTCAGGCCTTACGGACAAAACATCCTCCAGCTCCAGTAAACCCATATTTTCTCGACCCACCAACAGCAGGGCAAGCATGCCTTCAAATTCAAAACAAAGATGTTATGGATGCCTTTTTATCTTTTAAACCAGGTTCGGCTGCAGGTTTGGATGGAATCTCACCCCAACATTTGAAAGACTTAACATCGCATTCTGTGGGTGATGCAGGCAAGCAACTTGTAAATTCGATCACTAAATTAATCAACTTTATGTATTCCGGTAATGTCAATCCAGAAATTGTTCCCATTCTTTTCGGCGCGAACCTCATTGCCCTCACCAAAAAGGACGGAGGGGTGAGACCAATTGCTGTTGGATCAACACTACGACGTCTGGCCTCCAAAATTGCTGTTCGACATATTTTACCAAAATTAAATTCGGAATTTGAACCCGTACAGTTAGGCTTCGGTGTAAAAGGAGGGTGCGAGGCAGCCGTCCATGCCCTACGCTCTTTCCTAACTTACGGACAGCCTGACGTGTTGCTCAAAATTGATGTCAAAAATGCATTCAATTCGATAAATAGGGATACCCTGCTGACGGAAATAAAACAACATATACCGGAAATATACAATTATCTTCTTCTCAGTTACGCTGACCCAACAAAATTGTTATATCGTTCTAATGAACTGTCCTCGGAAGTAGGTTGTCAACAGGGTGATCCCCTTGGGCCTGCAATTTTTAGTTTGGCTATAAATCCGATAATCAAAAATTTAAATTCTAAATTTAACGTTTGGTATTTGGACGACGGAACCCTAGGAGGTGATGTGGATACTGTGTTTTCGGACCTTTTTCTAATCAAAAATAAATTTGAAGCTATTGGTTTGGAGCTTAATTTTAGCAAATGCGAACTTTTTATAAATAACTGCGATTTAAATTTAAATGACGTAAAACAAAAATTTAATATTTTGGCTCCAAATATTAAAATAGTAAACAGTAATTCCCTTTACCTTTTAGGTTCTCCAATTTTTGATGAATCTATTTCTGAATATATTAATAACTCAATTACTAAATTTCAAAATTCTGCTGACCGTCTTCTTGAAATTAGTCCACATTATGCACTTTGCATCTTAAAATTCTGTCTTTTCGTCCCAAAATTTACATATGTGATCCGTTGCTGCTCCTTTTGGAATCACCTACATCTTTTGTCACAAGTAGACGACTTAATCAAAATTAGCTTAGAATCGATTCTTAATATGCAGCTGAACGAGCAATCTTGGACCCAAGCATCCCTACCCATCCGTTATGGTGGTTTAGGGATTCGCAAAATTTCCAGTGTCGCTTTACCAGCCTTCCTATCTTCTGTCCATAGTTCAGCAAATCTCATAAGTAAAATTTTAAGGGCATCCCCTTCAAACTTTGAGATTTCTGGCTTGGAAGAAGCTAGAAACGCTTTCTTAATTGCATGCCCAGGTCAAAATTTTCCAATTTCTCCAAATTCACAGAGGAGCTGGGACGACATAAACTGTAAATTGACTTATGACAATCTTTTGAGCTGTAGTACAGGTTCGGCGCGTGCCAGGCTTTTGGCCGTGGGTGCGCATGAGGCCGGCTACTGGCTTCACGCGTACCCTTCGTCAAATACAGGAACATTTCTTGAGCCTGACACGCTCCGAATCGCAACCTGTCTACGGCTTGGGGTTCCGGTCTGCGCTCCTCATAAATGTCCCTGTGGCAGTGATGTCGACAAGCTAGGACATCACGGACTGTCATGCCAAAAAAGTGCAGGCCGCTTCTCGAGACATGCCGCACTTAACGATATCATACGCCGGTCCCTTGCCACCGTCAACGTGCCAAGTCTACTTGAGCCGACTGGTATTGCAAGAGACGATGGCAAGAGACCGGACGGTATGAGTTTGATTCCATGGAAGATGGGCCGGGTGCTGGTATGGGATGCAACCTGTGCAGACACGCTGGCCCCTTCCCATCTACATGGAACCAACAACAGAGCTGGTGCGGCTTGTGAAGCGATTGAAAAATCTAAAATATGCAAATACAAGGGTCTAGGCTCCGAATATGATTTTGTCCCATTCGGTGTCGAGACCCTTGGTCCGTGGGGTCCTAGCGCTATAAGGCTTTTTAAAGAAATAGCAAAAAGGTTAGTCGACATCACAGGAGACCGAAGAGCTGGCAGCTACCTCGGACAAAGAATTAGTCTAGCCATTCAAAGGGGGAACGCTGCCAGTATCTTCGGAACCTTGCCCAAAGGGACTCCTTTTAATAATATATTTTAGGTATTATATTATATATATATATATATATTTAAGGTTTCTAGTTTTAGGTTTTGTTTGTAAGTTTTGTTTTTTATTTAGTGTAGTTATTATTATATGTAGATATATATATTTATATCAATATAGAAAAATATTGTTTAAATAAAACAATTTAATATGTGAAATTAAAACAGCATTATATTTATGTTATTAGGATACATTCAAATGTTGAAGTAAATAAATCATAATATAATTTAAATAATAAGTAATATTAAAGATTTGTAAGAAATGTCTACTGTCGTGAAATGCTCCCAAATGTCTCTCACTCGCTAAGTTTATCAGAAATATTAGTGTCATGCTTTCACTTTTAAGTAGTAGAATTAGCGTTTGGAGACGTGCACTCAAACGACTCGTTTTTCTCTACAATTATTGAACTTTAAATTGCATGGACGCATTGAAATATGTATTTACAGATAGTTGCAAGTTTTAATGAAGTAACCTGCATATCAATGTGCAGCGAAGCTTTAATTGCGAGACGTTGAAAGTGCGACTCAGTACTGCCGCATCTATACTTACCGACTTCTCGCTACGGGAGCAGATGTGCGGAAAAATCACAGATTATTAGCTGGGCTCACACGAGACGCGATGGAAAACGACATATTCATATTTAAATGTCACATTTGCAACTGCAACCTGGGAGCTAACTCGACTGTATTAACGAGTACATAGCGTGGCTTCCTTGCGCATTCAACGCTATTTCACGAAGCGTATAAAAATATTTAATAATACTCTAATATTGTAAATATGCAGGTTACTTTTATGTAAATGCGGACTAACGATCCTTTTGATGGTAAGTAACTCCGTCGCCTCTAGATAGTTCAATGGATGCAAGTGCACTAATACTGTAATAACAGCCGTTTTTGAACCCGTTGGATGCGTGGTTAGTGTGCTTGCTTTAGTGCTCTGTCCCAGTTCGTCTCGGGTTCGTTTCTCGGCTGGGTCAACTTTTGAACTGAAATTTTCAAAGTTGGCTCTGGTCTGGATCTGAAAAGGAAGTGGCAGGGCACACTGCGTTTTGCAGTTATTTGAGCAGCCCTATTGTTGGCAGTATTCATCACCCCCTACTGCTGTTGTGTTTCGGTGAGTGAGTAAAGAATGCCAGAGCCCATTTCTCTTATCCTCAACCCTACTGTGGTCCGCTACGCACTTGCGGCACCTGTGGCGTTGCGTTCCTACGCAATGTAGCTATCTATCATAAACTGGACCATCTCAGCCTGTCTGTCAAACTTAACGTAAAAAATAAAATAAAAAAATATATTATTCAATCTTCCGTGAAACTATAAAGTGGTGTAAAATATAAAATAAATAAAATTCCAGGAAAAAAATTGTTCAGCAAATTACATTTGGTGCAAGGGGTGAAAATCGTCGCTATTTTTTTAGACTAAAACGGTAACTAAAATGAACTTTAAAACGTACACCGAGTTTCGTAAATACTATACCTACTACTCTTTAGAGTATTTGCGAAATTCAATTAAAAAAAGGACTTTGAAGAGTGACTAAAATAATACTGGCCACGAATAATATTTAATATTTTGCGCGGATTTAATTTCAACAATCGGAGTTTTTCAACCGCAACGAACACCGCGTTTCATCGACTGACAATCAAAACGAGTTACAAAATTACAAAGACTATAAAAGGATCCTCTCTTAAATTTACCAACTACAATACAAAGGGATAAAAATGTTGGTTGCAATTTAACCGAGAGACGAGTCAACGACTCAATCCCGCGCCGCGCCGCTCCGGGGAGCTAAACCGAATTTATGGTTTGAAAATTAAACTTAAATTGGATATTGCAGGGTTATTTTTAAGCATTTGCATTAAGCGATTAATTACGGAGTGATGAATTTCCCGGTTATTTGACGGACGACGGAGGAAATTTTCCTATCTTTATTCAATTACTTAAGCACATAGAAAATATTCATGGAAAACTTAAATATTTATAAGAAAAATTTCTAATTTACATTTATTTTTATTTATATTTTTGTTAAAATTTCTTCCGACAGTTGCGTCTCTACCATTACAATATGATGTAATATAATATACATACATGATAATTTTCCGGAACATTACGAGTATTATTGTGTTCTGTGGTTTCATCCGCCCTTTGATTTTTTAAATAAAATGCAAAAATATTTTTTTATACCGACTTAGTAGTTCAAGAGTTTAGTGCGTTCGAACAAACTATTTAGCTTTATTATGTTAGTATAGATAGCATAATGTAGAATTAATAAGCATACAAATAAACAAACAAATGTATAGATACTATGATTCGTATTAAGGGCCCTTGGGTCATAAAATTAATGGAAAAAAGATTTTGGTTGGACAAGATAATACCGTAACTATAGAGAAGTTTGAAAAAATAGCATTATTATTTTAGGAGGCTTGTATATTACACAAAGAATGGACTCAGCCTTAGAGTAACGTGTTTATGTAAACTGCATTATATTGTTCTCATAACTTCAGTCACTGGAAAGCTTCATGCGTTACTTATGAAATTATGAGTGACCCATAAACAACTCGTTTAAAGTTGTACAGCGTTGTCTTTCTTCCTATTATATTATACAAATAATTTTACGTACACATTTCCGTACATTCGCTACCCTGATGTTATGGAGAAAATATTTTTTTCAATAACTATGTTAATTACTTTTTAATCTTTCTAATTTTTTGCCTACGACTTCGCCTATATGTCCTTTCCCTGTGTTTAAAAAGTAGCCCATTTTTTCCCAGGATTCCAGTTTAATTTAATGCAATGGGGGGTGTTAAGATGAAAAAGGAAATGGGAAAAAAGGTAGGATAAACTCTTTTCGTCATAAATTTTACTCATATTTAAACAAACATTTATACAAATGAATAAAAAAATGAAAAAATAATAATAATTAATTTTTAAAAAACTTAGTACAAAATAATATATGGCTTTTTTGCTAAAAATACTTTAATGATTTTTGAACACTTCAAAATTATGTATGTATTCTTCATAAATTAAAAAAAAAAGAATGTTTTTTAGTATGTTCATTTGACACCACTCGTTAGTAACACTATCATACTTTGACTTTTTGTTCCACAGAAAGTTTATAATACGAGTATGGTTATCGCAATTTTTTTATCAAGAGATAATATATTCCTAATAAATTTGTGTGAACAAAATGGTTTTCCATTTCAAATCAATGAACCGACATTTGGGTAAAGAGGAAATTGAATAGAGACGGTGTAGTGTACGATAAATGTACAGGGTAGCAAGAAAATGGACTACAGCCAAAGCCACATACTATCCACATGTTGTTATTTGGCGACAGTATAAGCCGCATATGTAGAACACATCGGTTTTCGGATGTGGTCAAAATGCAAACAGATTTGCATTCCCATTTTGAGACCGGTATAGCTTGTGTTATTTTATGCACAAAGCAACCATGTACAACGACAAAATCATTAGCAACTCAAACGGGGTTAGTTACAAAATATACGTTTCATTTTAGTAAAAAAAAGTGTTACAGAAAAGTCGATGATTCACGTAATGGTATAAATAGTAATTGTACACACCAGCAACACCGACGAGGATGTAGTTGCGCTGGCAACACTCCAAGTAATTTACATTTCCCTTTAAGATGGCCATGTTAAGTGGTATGGAAATACCTAGGTAGGAAGATTGTTCTTCATTTAGCTGTCCCCTACGTAAAAATTTCAGCATGCGTAAGCGGTACTATATGCAAGAAATAGGGACGAATTCCGCATTTGTGGCAGTCACTACAGTACTAAAAACCCGGACAAGAAATTAGCTCATACAACTAATCAGAACACAACACTCATCATTCTACTGCAGCAGGTAGAACGCAAACAAAGAGTATACCTACTCTGATTAGCTATACTACTCTGATACTGATATTAAGAGATGAGTGCTATTATGGAGTGAAGTACCGTTTAGCCATTTTGAAACCAACTTCATTTCTAGTATGGATGGTAGACTTCTTTGCCTTTTAAGTGATATCTCAATACGATCTCCGAGATATCAAATACTCTCAAATATTTGTGTGATAACGTATTGTGGATAACGTAGGCTCACTCACAGCTCTTGATGAATAAAATAATATCAGATAATTTATTCAAAAGTGTTCACTAATCCATATAGAAACGTGAATCTTTTACATAATTGCTAAAGTAAACAAAAATATAACTGAAGACATGTTTGCTGTGATAGTGCTAACTTTTAAATGCCCCAGAACCCAATTGGTATAAAGGTCTAATACATGGTCTAATACATGGTTATAATTTTTTTCAAAGTAAGATTTTAATTAAGAGTATAAAAAAAGAAAACTGAATCACAATTACAAACACGTGAATTCGCAGACAAGACTCATTCGATCTAAAAGCTTTTATCAAAGGGTGACTAATTTTCTGTGACATACGTACAACTAGGTCAATCTATTCACGCCTTTCATAATTTCACAATATGCAGCGCGTCAGACCTCTTTGTTAGAGTAACATATAGATTGTGATATCCAGCCGCCTGCATTGTGTTCAGTACATGATTGCAGATACCAACGTAAATAGAACGGCCACTCGGTGCCGTTGTGGTGAGCTTCATACCCGCCGCTGACACGTGTGTTACTGTCGCCGTGACATTCGCTTTTGCATACATTTACTTTAGCGATTTAATAAGCACATTCAATACTATGTTGTATGCGGTAGAAAATGACCGTTCAACTGTCTTTGTCTAACTATTTTTATTAAAAATGTTGAGCGGTTAACAGTCGTTATGAAGTCATGTATTTTTTTAATGATTTTTGTTTTTGTTTATAAATTTTTTCAACAGACAGGCAGATCACTAGTCGCCTATATACATGCCAATAGAAGTATTGAACTATAGTACATATTTTTATGTAAATTTCTGACTGTGACTTGATGGCAGGTACTTTCTATTAACAGAAACAACACCACTTGCTGCACGCAAGTGCGCAACCAACCTCAGTGGGATTAAAGATCCCTAAGGGATAGGGAACTGGGCTCTGGCATTGCTTAAACACACTTAAATCCAACCGAACTAACCGAAAGCTGTTGCTTCACTGCTGTGGTCTTCTGTAAACGGGGGATTACTGCCGCCAAAATGGACTACAAATTTAGACTGCGAAACGAAGTGTAAGTGCGTATCCAAAACAATATGAAAAGTAACAATATTTCAAAATGATGTTATATCTTGATATAATATGTAGGCGATATAAAAAAAAACAAAGAAAGTTTAAGATCATAAATATCAGTCGTATGAAATTATAAAATACATAACCCCATATAACTTTCTTCCCACACACACACACACACAAAACACACACCCACCCCCACACACACACACGCACACACACACACGCACACACACACACACACTTAGCCATTAATTATTTATAAACTTTTTGATTTTAGATTTAAATTATGATAACAAATATGTACTTCATATTATTTTTTAAAGTTTTTTAACCTTAAAAGAAACTCCAGCCAATGTATAAATAATGTAAATTTGTGAAATAATAATAATATGATTGTGATGGTATATGTCTGCACAACTACCTATAATATATTAATTCATACGAAATTTATGAGCTGCAGTTAAATTTCGTATTATTAAATAATAAATTGTTATCCACTACTTCTATTAGAAAATAACCGCAACGCGTGTCATCGCATATTATTCATATTTTGTGTATACAGAGCTGCGTCAATAAAAACTGCTTGTTACGCAAACAATGTTTGTTACATATACATTGGTATATTATGTGTAGTTCGACAACCGAGAAAATTTAGTCGTTTCACGAAAAGAATTTGCGAAGAAAAAAGAGAATAAACTGTTGAGATTACTTTTGTACAGCGTGTTGACATTGCAGGCTTTTATCACCCTTTTTAAAGGGGGAGAAAACTGTGTCACATATTTAAATAGGCAAACAATACAGCGGTGAGAACAAATAGAAATAGGGTAAAACGTTTTGTAAGTAGCTTCAGATATTACCGATTGTGTAACTACATACATATTTATCATCAATCAATACTAATAATAAATCTGTAAGTGTAGGTATTGTATGTATGTATGTAAGTTCCTCCATAACTCTTAAACGAATTAACTGATTTTCATGAAACTTGGTAGATAAACATGTAAACGTACAGGACTCAGGAAAGGCTACTTTTTTCTTTTTCAACGCGGACGAAGTCGCGGGCGCCAGCTAGTATTGAGTAAAAATGTATTTGCGTAAACCTATTTAATGTTATTATTATTTTTGCGATTTATTATTTCGACGGTATTTTGTTAATTTTTCGCTTGTTTCATGACAAAAATTATTGCGAGGGTTTTAAGACATTAGATGATATAAAAATTATGACAAACCTTCAAATAAAAATTACGTTAAAAATTTCAAGTAAAATTACTTCTTGTCTTACTATATCGATTTGCTTATCTTTTAAAAATAATGGTAATTTAATTCAAATATCCATCCTTATCAGTAGTTCCATACAAAGTTAATATTAATTTACATGTTAACTAAATTTTAATAATATATCACATGAAAATGGTACGACCGATTTTGCTGACATTTTTTGTCGTGTTTGTAATCTTTTATAAAAAAAAACCCTAACATTGATTGGTGGAAAAGTTACTCCATAAATGTGATATTCTTTAAACGACAAAGGAACAAATCTTGCTGTACAAACGAGAAACCGTAGACGGGTAAATGATACACCATATTTTAAGTGTTGGAGGAAAGCCGACACCTAAACCACACTCGAAGGAGGAGACAGGTGTCCTCTACCCGACTGGACGGAACTTTGAGCTATTCCCTTCTTTATTGATATTACGGCCGGCAGCGTTAACTACTCTACGTGTTGTGTAGTCTTCATATCAGAGCTACTAAGATTACAATAAAAGGTTTTATTGTGATCCTAATCAATACTAATAATAAATCTGTAAGGGTTGGTCATGAAGTAAGTTACTTTGTTTTCAGAGATATCGTGTTTATAGGCTTTATACATGATACTGAAACTAAATTGACGATTTTTGGAATTTTTTTCTGTATGTATGTATGTTCCTCCATAACTCTTAAACGAATTAACTGATTTTCTTGAAACTTGGTAGTCAAACATTTAGACGTAAAGGACACAGGATAGGCTACTTTTTCTTTTTCAACACGGACGAAGTCGCGGGCACCAGCTAGTAATATAATATAAATGCTTATAATATAATTTTATTAGGATTTATAATGTTTGTTATACATTCACGCATGAACTGATTAGGATAAATTTCGCAAACAGAAAGTTGGATTAAAATATATCATACTTTTTATACAGAAAAAATGCCTGACATTTTTTCTGTATAAAAAGTATGATATATTCCTGTGAAATTTTTAAAAAATTTCACCGAACGAAAATTTAAACGAACTACATCGCGTAAAAATAATTATAATCGCACCGCACCATTCATTGAAGATATGTACTAGCTTTTATTCGCAACTTCGTCCGACCCCTTGTCCTCTTATTAAGGAAAACAAAATCAACGCTTGACAAAAATATATTTTCAACTGGCAGTTGATTGCTATGGTACACATTGCGTCTTATTATCAAGATAACGCAATTTAGTCCCTCCAATACGTGTAATACGTGTAATGACGTACACCTATCTCAATGCATAAAAACTTATTAATTTTGTTCATAGGTACAACTGTTTAACAAAGCACAGGTAGGGTCTGAATATAAAGAAAATGAAATATACTATGTATACCCACTAGATATAAAAATTCTTTATATTTCTATCACTTTAGTTTTCAAATCGAACGTTGTCAGTAATAGTAAGTATTTGAGGAAAGTTACATCTTCCCATAGGGTATTAAAGGAAGCGCAGTTGCAACCGCACAGCGATAATGAGAGAGCTTCTCCATTACGGATGAGATCCCATATTTCCATGCAATTCTGCGGTCAGTGGCGACGATAGCCGCCTGTAATTGTATCCGGACTGTAGTCGTTCTAAAACGACTTTTACTTTAATAGCCAGTACCTCTAACGCCAGGGGCGTGTTTTGTCGTTTTCTCGAAATCTTCAATTTAACGCAAACCCAACACAAGATCTATAATCTATCTCGGCGTAATCTAAGCGGTCGTCTGCGGGTACGGGCCATTTCCTTACTTTGAAAGTTGGTTCCGGTCCCATCAGGGATAAAAGTTAGCAAGATGCCGTCTAGCCGCATACCACAACTGCCGAACTCGAGAACTTACTTTAATTAGTAGGTCTTCACTCTTCTTTAACTGCGCTTAATAAGTCACAACTTATTTGAGTGTCGGCTCGGGGAACAGACTCAAATTAAGTGCTTCACTGTTTTTTCATAAAACATACTTCCAGTTGAAGTTTGTAAACAATTTTACAGTTCAGTTATTTGATCGGATTCCAAGGGAAAAATGTAAGGAAAATTTCAATATAATTAAAAAGTGATAGACTACTCAGAAGATTCATTTTTCGACCTTATCTAGATTATTAATAATTTTTTTAAATGTCCTTGTTTACAATTTAAATACTTGAAGGCTAACAACATCATTTTTGTCTGCAATTCTTAAAAAGCAAATGTCGGCATTTATTTATTTATAAAAACATGTGGAAATTGAATAATTAAAGTAATAAACAATAAATTAGAAATATGAAGTCATATTACCCAAATACATCATTTCCAAAAAATATATTCACTATTTTTAGTTGGATAAATTAGATAAAAAAATCAAATTACTCAGAATTTTGGCTCGAGTTATCAGACTAAAAATTTGTTTGTTTAAAAAATTAAAAAGTCCTTTTGTCCTTGATATATTTTTCAAAGAATATTTCAACGAAAGTGCAGATATAACTGAAATGAATGAGTGTGTTTAATTGTTATAATATAACGAAGAGACATACATGTTTTATGTATTAAGTTAAATAATAGTTAAACAAAGAAATAGTCTCATTGGTTAGATACTTAAAAACGTATGAACTATAAAATAGAGAACGTATTGTCATGTACATAAAGAGATAATACGTTGGAAGTACACTAACTATAACGTCTACTACAACCTATTCGGGATTTCCCTGTAAAGCCGTTCTCAATAGATGGCGTCGGGTAATAAGCTCAGCGAAGGGCTATTACGTGGCTACGGTGGAAATTCGCATCGTAGCAGCCTACGAAGTATCGTAGAACCACTTTTATAGAACACTATAAGATTGGACGGCGAAAGCTGGCTACACTCGCAATCGATTAGAAATGATACTCTACCGTTTCTCCACAATTACTTGCTACTACCTGCACTATCTCTAACTCTAATAGGTATTGTGTTCCTATTACATTGTTTTCATAAGTAGCGGTACGGAAAATGACCACGCCGTCTCTCGAACGTGTAAGCTTATATTCAGTATTATGTGTTCTAATAAAAAA
The DNA here is from genome assembly GCA_945859745.1 of Synanthedon formicaeformis. Taxonomy (NCBI): domain Eukaryota; kingdom Metazoa; phylum Arthropoda; class Insecta; order Lepidoptera; family Sesiidae; genus Synanthedon; species Synanthedon formicaeformis. The sequence goes on from OX243957.1 coordinate 5,028,108, forward strand.
CAACAGATGATCCGTATGTGCAATGTAACAATTAAAAAAAAAAAATCCTGACGAAATATTCTGAATATCCTGAAATATTTCAGGATGTTTAACGAATACACTTTCAAAGAATATTTCAGTTTATTTTCTAACATTTTAATAAAGGTTTTGAGCCTTAACTAATAGATTAAAATGAATAATAATTCTCAGTGGACTATTCATATTTGAAATGCTGAGATAAAAGGAAAAACAATAAATTTGATATTTTTATATAAAAATCTTTGAAAGGGCTGGCTGCCCACGGATGGTAACCACTCCACCAATGGGCTCGTCAAAAAAGTCGACTATAGACTAATAGACCATCAATATTTAGTTACCTACTTAGTTATTTTTATTGAACTTGTTATTGAAGTTGAAAATCAAGCATCTGTTAATGATATTGTATAAATAAATATCAATCTTTATTTATTCAATGTCATAAAAATTATCAATTAGATAAAATTTATAAATGGAAATATAAATGTCAACTTTATACAGTCAGAAGAAATTCGTAACTTCTATTGTGTTTCAAATTGACTTTTTCTGTATCATCACACAAAAAATGTTTCGACACAAATAAAATAATTTTTATATTATTCTGCATACAATTTCAAATCTAAATAATTTTTACGAATAAATCTTTCCAATAGTACATATGTTTTTGTGAAAGATAAGTTCAAGATAACTGTGAAAGAATGCAATCAATGAAACCACGGAGTTTTACAATGGAGTGTTCCGTCGAACTAAGTGAATTTGGATAAACACGACTTATCTAATGGTCCGTTGTTATTTCAAGTGTTAGCGACGGTAAAACTCTTAAGGTAGAACACTCAGTGAAACACAACCTAAGCTCATGTATTTAGATCGCTGTAAAATACATAGTATATCGGAACGTCCTTAGGAAAAGCTGTCACTCTTTACTCTTTCTATGATTTTCTATGTATATATTTGTAATAAATTTTGGTTTGATGAATGTTTTGACGAGTTATACGCGACGGTAACCACCTACCATCAAGTGGACGATAGACTGTCTTTCGGGCTGACACTGAAAAAAAAAACTGACAATACGAAGTTATAATGTGTGTAGCTCGATTGGTGATAATAACCGACATAATACGGAAAATGTCAATGTCTTAGAGAATAACAGCACGTGGGCTTATGAGTTCCGCTGGATGAAAATGTCTTGACTATTATTCTTGGAAGAAATTTACAAGTCCTGGAAGGAAATATATTTAATCGATTTGTAAGTACTGCGTAAAGGGTATCTTATTATGTAATCTTGCGACATCTCAACTAACTCTCTTCCTGTCCGTCCCTCAATCATTGTGATTGGTAATTTGGTTACTTATGGTAAATATTGTTTGTAAATAGGTAGGAAAATGCAGATTTCAGTCTAAGTATTACGATCAACATACCGCATTCACGGAAATTCCAATCAAGCGACTGTTTATATTTTAGCTTTATATAAGCATTCAAAAATCATACATTATATATGAAACAACATCAGACGCTACTGAAAAATTATGTACTAGCTGGTGCCCGCGACTTAGTCTGCGTTAAAAATGAAAATTATACTGATACCTTTATCGCTGTGCTGTGACAACAGTGGCGCCCAATTTATTTTATATTTTAGACTATTTCTCGGGAACCTAATTTTTTGTTGCCCATATTAAATTTACCAAGATCAAAATCATCCTACATGTTAATCCAGGTAATAAACTATCTGTGTGCCAAATTTCACCTATATCCGTTAAGCTGTGTTAGCGTGAAAGAGTGAAAGGATTTTAATGTAACATAAATCTTTAAATTTTTAAAATACAATTTTGAGATCTTAGAATTTAATCAGAATAATTAATGAGCCGGCGACGAGGTCCTGTCACCGCGTCTTCCTCTAAAATGAGTTGGCTGAGATTGTTATAATGTCGCCAAATTTAATCGAATAAGTCTCGCTTACATTTTACGACACGACGCGCGGCGAACTAAAGCCACAGCGTTAATCTCCTAGCGAAAATCAATTGCCAAAAATTCTATTTGCCCGCATGCCCGCCGCCGGAATAACAGCCTTGTGTGAACGGGTTAGGTTCCAATATTCCGCGTGGCCGTGTTTCGGAAGGAATCATATCAAAGTAAATTATTTCCTCGTTTACCCTCATTTACGAAAGTGCACATCTCTCTCGTGTAATTTGATCCTAACGTTGTGTTTCAGACGTCCTTCAGAAGGTGTATTTTGCCGTAGCCTAGCTCGGTACGGAGTTTTTATTGAGAAATTTATAGAGCGCCGTTTAAGAGCGTCACCGGGCGAGCCGTGACTCCGTCTTTCGCCCGCTACCGCAGCCGCGGTGAAGACATCTCTTTGCGCCTTTATTGCTTGCTTCAAATTAATGTCTCGACCCCACGGCGAAGGATTTTCTACTTTGTGGCAACGTTTATCTGATTTTATTACGTAAATATTTTATGAGAAAAGGTAACAAGTTAAGTGATGTGGCAACTAGTCAACCGGAAATTAATAGTGGCTCCTTTAACTCAGTTTCTATTAGTTTTAAGAGAAAACTACATAAGGGATAAGATAAAGATAAACTACTTCGCTCGTTACTTAGAGCTTTACTACTTAGAAATATCGTTACTCAGACAAAACTTATCTACAATACTTATAGGTACGTGTAAAAATCAGTCTTCAAAAACATTGACTTATATTACTTCGTAAGGACAAGGCTAACGCTCCTAGTACGTGGCACCGACTCGTCGGTGTCAAAATCGGAATGTGACACCAATGACTGCTTAGTCACCGTGACGACCCTGTTGACGACGGGTGTTCATTCTGTGCGTACAAAGATACGAAAATGCCTACTTGCATAGTGAAAAAATGCAAAAATTATCATGAGAAATGCACAAAAGTGAAGGACGGAATATCTTACTTTCGATACCTAACTCATTGCTAGTTTAAATACGTTTATACAATAAAAAGGATCCATTGTTCATTATTCAATATTAACGGCCCATGTACCAAGGCTGCAGTAGTGAGGAAGTAATGTCTTAAAGTTCTAATAGATGGCATTAGTTTTTTTCTGTACGAAATGCGCTCGAAGCAAATGTTCCAATGGCCGCATCTATACTTTTAATTATTGTTCAAAACTTGGAAACCAACATTTTCAATAAAATAACTAAAAAATAATTATTATGGCAACACCAGACTACGCACAACATGTTTATAAGACCCCTTAAAATCTGTCTTAAGTTTTTATTTGGTCTGAGTGTCAAGGGGTTGTTTTGAGAATTCGATATTAAAAATTTGAACATTGTTTAATGAAATAGGTGAACAGTAAAATGGCATGGGGATAGTTTGTCAATGTTTTGTCCAGTTTGCCGCCTCGTGGGGCAACACGGGTAACGATGGGGTGGAAGGGGGATGGGGTGCGTGTAATTTTCAGATTAGTTTGTTCAGTAAGCGAGCCGATGGCCGCTGAGCGCGTTCGACGTGGCTACACGAGCCGCAAATATGTGGCCAATAATGAAACCGTAACTGCTTAATACTCACTACCATAATACTTATTGTTAAAATATTTTACATAAATTCCATATTAGAATTGTAGCGTAGATATTCTCTCATTACACGACAAAACTAAAATAAATATAAATATAGACCCCCCTTATAAGATAAAAAAAAAGTAATATAATACTATTTCTTTTAATTTTTTCTATTATATTTCGTTTTCAAATAGATTTTCAAATAGATTTTAGATTTTTATCTTAATTCAACTTCGAGTAAATGTTAATAAAAAATCTCTTAAAAAATTCTTTTTCTTTAGAAAATATTTAAACTGACACACAATATCGAGGGAATTCTGGCAGAATCGAGTAAGTGCAAAATTTAACGAAAATTAGTTATAATTCTTCTATAAAAGAAGAATTCTTGTATAACTAAATTAGAAAAATAAAATAAAAATGACATTGATATTTCCATATACATTAATCAGTTAATTAATTAATTAATTTATCTGTAACAGCCACCATAGGTAAAGTTTCACTGCTTGATAAAATCTGTCTCCTCAATGTGAGAACCGACGACAATTCACATATCTACGTAGGCGCATGTACTATCATTATTTTATCACCGATCATTATTTATACTTAACAGCTCAAGGAGCCGATCATACAATTTACAAGGCTTGCTTAATTTCTATTTAATCTCACTAAACCCATTGTAACAAAACCCAGGTAGTGAAATAGTATGTCAATAGGTTTCAAATAAAGCGACCGAGGCGTCGTCGGCACTGCGTCGCGTCTCTCGGCCAGTTTTTTATTATCAGTTTCACTCGCAATAAATAAAGTCGTATTATATTCTTGAGCAGACGATCTGGTAGCTCTATAAATCATTTTTATTGTGCTGTCGAAGGGTCCCGTAATGGCGAGGTTCGAGGCTAAATTGGGTCGACGTACAATAAATAGATGATGCTTCTAACAGCAAATACACACAAGTTAAATTACAAAGTACTAAATTTGTATCCTGTTAATTTCTTCAATTTCAATGGCATATTTTGAATAGAAATATAATAAGTGTTTTTTAATTTTTAATATATTTTTATGATAGATAGGCAAACAGTCCATTAGACGGTTATTCACTTACACTACGACACCTAGTGTAGAAGAAAAAGATTGGAAAGGAAATACGAGTAGAACAGATGGGGCGAGAGTAGCGCTGAGGTTTTGCTGGCACTGCTTGACTTTGTTTAACGATAACTTTTTGTTAGATCGCACTTAAGTTAAAATTTGTAAATAAAGAATTTCATATTTAATACTATAAAATATTTACCTAAACTAAATAAATATATTTCTTCTACACATTTATAAATCTCTCATATTTCCTCCGCATGAATAGTAGGTAAGTACACGTTAAGTAAGTAAGTAAGTACAATACAAGTAGGTAAGTACAATACACGGCAAAGGTACCCTACGTATCTTTTCACCCAGAAAAATGTACTTTGTCTTGAAGTACTTAATAGGAGCACTAAAGATAGAACAAATATGACAACGCCTATGAAAAAAGGACGGCGACGAATTACATAGTATAAATTGAAGTCGCTTTACGCGTCTGTCTGTCTATATAACCGCTATATATAAAAACCTGCATCTCGGGCGAAGCCGGGAGCGGGTCGCTAGTAATAAATATTCTATTAAATAAATCAATGAAATATTCGCATTTTGCACTTAACAATTGTACAGTAAGCAAGGGTTCATTAGTTTAAATTTCAATTAGAATCAATGCGCAATGATAGGAAAGTAGGTTCAGCGCGTGGCGCGGGCGCCTACCGGTCCGTCCGCCTCGGTACAATACAAGCTTTGACATTATTTCCGGTAGTTGCCCCGTGCGCTACCTACCACGCTTCATTTGATTCTTCTTCACAATGCACATGAGTGCCGACCGAACTCCCTACAAATTGCTACCTCATATTCTGTACCGTACCGATTGATTCTAAAATTGTTTTATTTAAAAACCTGTTTCACGATTTTCAAAAAATCAACAATAGATTAATATGGAGATTGTTTTAAAGTTTATTGTATTTGGAAATTTATCAAATTGGCAAAGTAGTGGCAGGGCACACTACGTATCGCAGTCATTTGGGCAGCCCCTCTGACAGCAGTGATCACCCCTTAAAGAACGCCACCGTAAAATCACATCTCGTCAACTGTTATGTTTCGGTGATTGAGTAAGGGCTGCCAGAGCCCATTTTACCTTTACATTATATGTACATACTTAGGTATATTAGTTTACACGATTACAGTGACGAGTTCAATAGTTTTTTCCCATCTCAAAAATTGTACTTTTTAAATTAATTTCGATTCAATTAGTTTTCGTAAGGATATGTATTTTGTAATAGTAATATATTCTAGTTTCAGTGATATTGTGTAGACAATATATAATTGTCAACAGAGTTGTCGGTAACGTTACGGTTACACGGTTACGATAACGAGTTCAATAGTTTCTTCCCATCTCAAAAAACAAAAATGCCCAACGGCCTAAAGAATTTTTCACTTCAAAAAATTGGAAGGTTTAAGTTGCATTTCCCCTCTAACTTACACCTAGTGAAATGTGTTTTTAATTAGTTAATTATGTTCGTGTATCTATAGATTTCATACGTAAAACTCTATGAACTGTGTCTCAAAAGAATAATAACGGAAGTCTATTTAACAAACTAATATGGCATATTAAAGAGTTACAGTATAAAGGTATTTGTACATACTTAGGTGTATTGGATCGCTCGTAGGTACTACTATAAGCGTACTCCGATATAAAACTGAGATATAAAAGGAGATATTTGGTTTTGCGGGCAATAAAGCGGTATTCTTCGAGGACAATGAAAACTGCAGTTGTCGTCTGTAGCAAACAGGCGTTTATTTTTGTCCAATAAGCCAGCTTAAGTGAATCACCCACCACTTTGTTGTATAGTTCGGTTTATAAAATTCTTTAGTGGCTGTCTTCGTTTACTATACACTTCCGTGTATTAGTATGTATTCAAATAAGATTGAAAAAAATACAAAATGCACTGTATAATATTATAGTCTCTACTTTCACCATGTACCATTGTCATATTTCCTTGTCTACTCTTTATTTTTATTAAGGGGCGATAGCACATTTGGATTTTCTTGGTATTACTTGTTTAATAAGCGACTGTAGGCAACCTAAGAAATAAGAAAAAAATAAAAATAAAGCTGGATCGTGTAAACTTGGTACAAGACACAGAACCCTCTAATACTGTTTCCTTATTAGTATCAAATCATTTGAGCCAAGATTCACATACAAAAAGAGACACAGTTTTAACTAGCGACCCGTTATATCCACAAACTGTCCTCGATTCTCTTTCTATTATATTAGTTAAAACTGTGTCAAAATCTGTTGGATGGTTTAGAAGAATTCACGATTTAAAGTACCAAATAAAAAGAGAATTTGAAAGATTCTATAGTTATTCTAAAAAGCCTTGTTAATTGACAGGAAAAAGCTCGTTAAGAAATAGTAGCACAATCCGCATTAGTTGATCATCAAAGTAAAGTGCAATAGGATCAAAAGCAGTGTTGCGGCGACAAACAATTCAGGGAGGCAGGAATGACTGGCTCGTTAGAGAGGGGTCGTCTCCAGACAATCAGAGGTACACTCCACTGTGCATCGGCTAAGATTTAGCAAACAACTCCATGTCTGAACGATACCTTATACAAGACAAGATTTTGCCAGTGACATCGCTTGTTTTAAGAATTTTTGAACAGTATGAAACGAGATTACTATATTAGAATACAAAAACCTCTGCGGCCAATCGTTCATTGCATTAGTAGTTAAAGGTTAGTTCAAAACCGTATCAAACTACGTTGGTTGGTTTAGTAGAAGGCAGCGGAGAGACATAAAGAGGTGGACAGCGAATCAATTTTGTAATAATTATGTATAGATAAAAGCTTATTTTTGTTATTTATATTACTTTGACGTACCATTAAGCTTACTCAGGGTCTCTTTTACAAACTACATGTAAAGTGTTGATTAGTTACTTTTAGAAATAATTTTCTGTTATATTGAATTATGCACTCGGTTTACTGCATCATTCGATAGCCGATTTTTTTTTATTATTTTCTATTTAATGTTTGGGACATTACCGTACAAACAAAGGTATATCAGCTCCATTATCCCCGGTTACCGGTGATGACAGTTTGGCCTACTTGACGTTTGTGAGAGGCGCTAAATCTAATAATCTGAAATTTTGAAAATATCTTTACTTTATTAAGTAAGCATTCGCTATGAAAGGATTTTTGAAAATTTCAACTTTTAAAAGAAGAAAGAACTTTTGAAGAATGATTGAAAAATTTTGAAAGTGCAAAGCCGGGGTCGTATTGCTAGTTATACAATAACTTACAAAACGATATTGTTCCCCGTAGGTACCATACAATAAATGTAACCAGATTAACATGAAGAAAATTAACAACAAACCGTATATTTAATTTAAAAGTACATTATACGTGGATAAAGTTGGAAAGTTATAGGGCAATAGTAAACGAGAATTGCGCAGGTAAAAGCAGCACAGTAACAGTATTTTTGATTAAGCAATTCCAATAACTGTACGCACGATTACTTTTATTGAGTGGATTAAAGGGAGAGAGCGTACGTGTAACTGAGTTCATATGAACGCGACAAAACGGGCCGAGAGTCGAGACGGGAAGTCTTAAAAATCCACTGAATGTTCCTCCCAAGGTGTTCTTATTAAACGGCCGTAGGTACGAGTAATTGTGGCAGACTTACAAAGTTAACCGGGCCGAGTTAAGCCGCACGGATGCCCAGAAAAGATCATAATCATTATTTCGTCTGCGGACTTTATAAAATGCAAACGAAGCCTGCCTGAGTGTCTGTATCAGAAAAAGAATTAAATATGTGCCTGTGCCTTTTGCATATATAGAGCTATCCGTTTCTAAACATTCAAATTTTAAGATTAAATTTTATAATCAAATATTTTACTAAAATAGTAAAATGTTGCTTTCAGATTTAACTTCCAATGCCATCACACAGTTTCAAGAAATGGCACAGTTATTCCCATTATTATGGTTACATAGGAAACGTATTAGGTATTTTACATAGTAGCCGTATTGCGTTGTAGGCAAAACTACAACTAGTCAAATTGCGTTCTAGACCGTTTGAGACCCACCCAGTTATTATTGTATGTTATACACAACCATTGGGTGGTTTAGAAAAAGTAAGGGGACAAACAAATAAATAGTTTTAAGATATGTATAAATATATATTTTGTTGGCCAAAATTGATATTTCAAGTCGTCAAGTATTTCAAAACAAATTTTTCAAGTCAATGAGTTTTTTGTGAATTTAAATATTCGAATATTTAATTTATAAAGATTTAATTTCATGGCGTTTGATTCATAATCCATTTGATTTGATCTATCCAATAGGTACATCTGATAAATTTAGACCATACGATAATTGTTCCTTAATTTCCAATTATCATAAATTAATATGAGTGTAGACATTTAAAAATGTTTTAGATTTAGATGCAAATTAAAATGTTTGAGTGCCATGAAATCTGAAATCTGAAATAGCAGTCATGGGTTCCGCATACATTTGCTTTTGCATACATGTCACTGAGTTGCATGCAGTGACGTCTGCCCATTCACGTCACCAGATAGTTCGCTTTGAAGCTTCAGCAGCGTACGTGTTCACAATAGCCATTCAATAGAAGAGCCAGTCGAATTTGATTCCATCAATCAAATGTATGCACTAAGGTGCCCCTAAAGGCACAATATGTGGTGCATAGATGCATAACTGTAAAGATTCTCCCAAAACTGAATGTTAAAAATAAAAAATAAAAAATAATAATATTTCAAAAATTTAATTAACTACGTGATTTATGCATTTTTTTCTGAATATTACACACGAACTTTTCTCGTCTTCGTTCTTTTTTAGTGAAAACTGTATCAAAATCCATTAGTAGAGAAACTAAAGGAACTTTATTTTATAGAATTTATAGATATAGATATAGATTTATATAATCTTATAAATTTAATAAATCTGAAAGTTTTTTAATGTATTTGGACAGGACTATACAGTTTCCTGAAGGATACTTTTTATTCTAATATCGTGGGACACGTGGACAATACATAATTCTGAAATACGGCACGATCTTGTTTTTAGTTGATTTGTACCTATTAGTTATTTATTAATAGATGTAATGTGATCCTACTTTCTGTTGTAGTTTTTAAATAGGGAAAACATACATTTTTTTTAGTTATAATTTGCATAATAATGTACGCTTTACTTTCCAATTAATAATTATTCAAAAATATACAATTACATTGTCGATTGAACAATTATTTCATGCAATAAATCTCAAGACTAATATCAAAAAGGTAATCTTTAAAAAGTTTAATTAGTTTCGAATCACATGAAGCTGTTAATTTTCTCAAAACTCATTAAAAAGTAAATAGAAAATGTTGCCAAACCACCGAAATGTCTGATGGAACCTTCGCATCGCATCTTGCAAAAGTTTACCTTTAAGATTTGTTCGTTATATATCGAGTTTCAAATTAAATATAATATATACTTATAATTTATAATATTATTATTGAAGAGAGTTCTAATTAATGAAAATACGCTTATAATGTTCTGGTAAGTAAATTACCAAAGAGGTCAGGTAGCAAATCTTATAAATTAAATATTAAAAGAACCTCCGAGCGGTGTCTTTTTGATAACTACAAGAATCTTCCTCAAATATAGGTCTATGAATTAGTAAAAACTATATCAAAATACGTTGGGTAGTTTAGAAGAAGTTAGCGGAGAAACAGACAGCGTTTTTATTTTATAACTAGCTGGTGCCCGCGACTTCGTCCGCGTTGAAAAAGAAAAAGTAACCTATCCTGTGTCCTGTACGTCTAAACGTTTATATACCAAGTTTCATGAAAATCAGTTACCTAATTCGTTTAAGAGTTATGGAAGAACATACATACATACATACATACATACATACATACATACATACATACATACATACATACAATACCTACATTTACAGATTTATTATTAGTAATTGATGATTGATGACTAGCTATGTCCGCAACTTCGTACGCGCTGTAGTTCGTTTTTTGAAAATGCCACAGCAAACATTTTTTCAAGATAAAAAGTATCCTATATGTTAATCCAGGTGATAAATATGAAAAAATATACAAACAAAAAATAAAGTTTTGCATGGTACTTCCGCCGACTCAGCATTGCTCATAGATACAATTCATGCGTAGATTTAAAAAAAATACCATTTTTTTTTATCGGCTTTGCCATTGTTTAAAAGATGCATTTATTTAACTAGTCCACATAGTTATTATATTTTTAATATATTAAAATTTTTATTATTTTATATTTAATGTATATTTTTAATTTTAAATATTTATTCACAATTAAAATACATTAATTATGTAAATATATTTTAAGATTTTAAATTGCAATACAATTTAAAAAACAATTTGCTAGTTCATTGTATAGATTTTTACCAATTCGTAGAAATGTCAACTATAAATTTTCATTTATTTTATGTTGTGACACTTATTATACTAAAAATAAATACTATTTTTGAACTCTATGTATTGCAATTGATCAAATAAAAAAAAAATCATATTTTTAATAACGTTGAACCCTTTCAAAACTAAATTGAAAATTATCGAAACAAACATAGTGTTGGAATTAAATACAAAGCCGTCAAAGTCCCTCCTGAAAATAAATTGGCCGAGCTTTCGTTGCATTGTATACGCTAAATACATATATATGTACAGTAATACACGCACGGCAGAGAGCTTATGGACCACAGTTTCATTACTAGATGACTGGGTTGATGGAAAACACTAGACATTTCCATTGTTTTATTTCAGATTGTATTTGGAGCTTTGAAACACTGGTGCGTAAAACGCGACGTATTTTACTCGCATTTATTATACTTCTTTTATTATTACGGTTCTTAATTTTTTTATTAAATTAAAATAGTGGAAAATTTCTCTCAAAATATAAAAAACAGTTTTTTTTTTTCTGCATTTCGCAAAATTACAATATTTTAAAATTTTTGTCATTCATTGTCATTTTACAAAATTGTCATTTTGCATGTCAGAAGTGAGAAATTAGCTTTACAAATATGTGTAATACATGTATATACGGAGTTTAATGTTTTTTAGAGTTCAGTGTTTTTTCCCGATCCGAAAAGTACCCAATGTGCCTAAATTTTTTTTCATTTTAACATTAAACGTTACGAAGCATGTGTGGAGCGTACTGAGTTCAGTGTTTTTCCAACCCCATGAGTTGGGCAAAAGTGCCCAATTTGCCTTAAATTTTTTTCACCTCAAAAACGAATGAAATTAAAAATATAATAATTGAAATCAAAGACATATATTCGTCCACAGGAAAAGAAAAGTTAAATGAGGAGCAAATAGACTGTAAATCGATTATTCAGCTCATATGCCGCCCCGGGGTAAATACAAATCCTTTGAAGATTAATACTTAATCCAAATCTAATACCGGCCAGTATTGAGGAAAATGTATCATGCAAATCCTGACTTCAAACATTCAGGCGAGAACAAATAAAGAATTATAGCAGTCAATAAGAATTCATTTTAAAGCGGTTCCAATTTTTTATATTTTTAAATTATTTTTTGTAATGAATATGAAAATAATGAATATTTAGAAAAAAAAAACAAAACTCCAAAAAGTATTTGTAAAAAAACAATACGTGAATGAGAAACAATTTAAACACACATATTTATTTAAAATAGAAATTTAATTAAAAAGCAAATTTTTTATATTATTGGATTTTTATTTTTATAATTTGACCGACATTACTATTTAAAGTGGATTATTAAAATATTAGAAAGGTTCGTGACAGTAATCAAAATAACCTTTAAATATATTATACTATTTTTTATTCTTAAAGAAAATGATTTTTTCAAATATTTATATGCTTAGTAAAAAAATTAATTAAGAAAGAAAATAAATAAGTGATTATTAATAACAAAAATTAATACGCACACTACCTACTAAAATAAAATATAATATAATATTACAATTAATATTTTAATGTTTGTTTTAACTTCAAAAACCAAATGTAACTGTCAAATAAAAGTACTTATATTATTCGAAGATAATTAAAAAAAACCCGTCTACCATTTTGTCTTTTATCGTCTTAGTAAATTAGCGAGTTGTCTAAAGAAATTGCTTTTTAATCAAATAAAATGTTAACTTACCCCCGAGGCGGAAGCAGCACACGTAAGAGCAGATGGTTTGCAGCGCACAGCCGCACGACTCAACCCCTAAACCACAACTGATTTTCCACCGCGAAAACTTCCCTCGAACGCGTCATTCCTCACCCCATTCCCTCGCCGACCAATCAGGTAAGAGAGAATCCAGCGAAGCTTTCCGGTTTCATCCGACAGTTTCCGAGAGCTAGGGGTGGCGATTGGATCTTTTAATCTGAAACGTAAATGCACACAAAAAGAAAACGACTCCACTATAAGCTTCCGTCCACGGGATGTAGGCCGCACTGCCGAGCCACTTGTGCAACAGGTATAGCTTTCGGAAAAGAATTAAATTTCTTTTACTAATCTAACCTATCACTACTTTAACTTAACACTTGTAGTCACTGGACACTCGTAATATCAAATGTGAATGTGAGTTTGTTTGTTTGTTTAATACGCTTTCACGCAAAAACTACTGAACCGATCACCATGAAATTTTGCATACACTTTGTCTAGGACACCAGAAAGGACATAGGGTACCTTTCATTCAGAAAAAAGGACTATTCTCGAGGGATCATCTAAAATAAAATTAACTAACGCCTGGCCAGTGTTATAGCAACAAGTTGTCAAGCGGTATATTGTTTTTTAATTTTTATATTTTTCAACGCGGACGAAGTCGCGGGCACCAGCTAGAAGAATATAAACAGAAAAAGCTAAAAATAATATTAATTATTTATTATTAAATAAAATATTATTAATTAATAAAAATAATAATTTATTCTCAAGTCTACGCTTTTAAGATTTATCAATGTAGAAAAAAAATGTTTTTTTTTATTGACGACTTATTGTTTGTTATATAATCAACTTATTATTATATCTTACCACTAGCAAAAAAATGACGGTATAATTAGCTTTCGTCTATCTATACTAACATAATAAAGTTGTAGAGATTGTTTGTTTTGTTGATCGCGTTAACCTCTGGGAAAATAAAATAAAATAAAAAAACAGTAGAAACTGAATGAGATTTGGCACATCTTACGCACCTAAATACATTATGATTTAAAGGAGTGGATACGAGTATTGCCACCTGGCAACTACTGAAAATTATAATTGGAAAGCTCTGTATACTCACACTAATGATTTTTTCGTGTATTCCCAGTAGTTCGGTTAACAGTCCGGTTGACCGAACTAGTGAGACTTTTTCTTCCCAGTAGTCCGGCCGTACAAATCAACCGGAATAGTGGGACCCTTTTTTCTCTGGTCCATTCCCAGTAGTCCGGTTGCCGCCCTCTCCTTGTAAGTCCTTTCGCCGCCAGAGCCAAATTCGTAAATACACTTATATTAAGGGAAGTTCGCTAAACATATTTGTATTTAACCTTCTCTCTCAAGAACTTTATTGTAACCAAATGAAGTGTAGCTAAGTTTATGGATACTCGTAACAGTATTTTAAATGTCTTCAAAGTATCCCACAATTTTTATGTTCACCGAAATTCCAATTGTTTGTGTTAAATCCACTCCTGAAATTGGTTTCTACGTAATTGGTTTAAAATTAATATGATTGTTACAGAGGGTTACGTCACGTATGTTATTGTTTGCCCCATTAGATTAGATACTTGTATAATTCTTGACCACGAGAGGCGACTGTCGTAATCTAAGTTGTAAACTAAATCTTGGGGCCCGTCTCACATATCCCCAGTAAGCCTCGGCTCGGTTGCTATTTGAATGCTCCTCGAACGACCACGAATTAGTATGCGCGCTCCATTCGGGCCAACCAGTCCCAATGGACACAATGTACCTATTCTAAAACACGTGCGAACCAAGCCATTGCGAAATGAACTTTATTACTTTAATTTTTATATTTAATTTACGAAATAATATACCTAAACGCTGGATTACTATTTTTTGAATTCATATAATTAGAAAATAAAATTATTTCAATGCCATAAGCAATAATTTTCGTATGATAATTTAGTTGTAAAAGTGAATAAAGATTCACGGAATACACCCCCAAAGCGCTTCAATTTGTAAGCGGGATCTTGGGATACGCTCATTTTGTGTATTATAGAACTAGCACGGAATGATTCCGTGGCAGCCTGAATTATGTAAATATGGATTCAAATATTTGTGCAAATAAATGTTGTCTTGACTGTGGGATGAAATCCGGCCGGTGTGTGTTTTGATGTTACAGCAAATTAAAAACACACATATACAAATATCAATTTTGTAAATTATACTTGTGTTGAATAAATTTGAATCCTATCTGTTTACGACGATGCTTTCCAGTAGTCATTGTAGGCATTTAAAACTTGAACTAGTCAATTTAGAAGTATGAACGTATTGTGCATGGTGCAAAGTTTCAAAGTGGGGCCGAACTTATCTTGATGTAGTTTCCCTTATCACAGTCTCTCGGTGGGTATTGTCTCTGCTTATATACATGTATAAGTAAGCGTAGTAGCTGTTTTGTATGTATATGTCTGTTTCCGCCTGTGTATAGTAGATACATAAAATAGCATCCCACATATGGACACTATAAATTTGCGGAAGTTAACATTTTAGGACTGGCTACTGGCGCCAAATGGGTTGCCCAAATGACTGCCAAACGCAATGTGCCCTGTCACTATACGGGCCCAAACCGAAATGAATCTACATCTTTCCTACTGAACTATCACTGGTTGCTTATGAGAAAACTAATTCTATGTAATTATAAATACGTGGAGTTATAGTGTTTATAGGATTAGTTATATGTAGGCAATTTAAAAATTTGTCCTGAAGGCGTCGCCTAGTGTTGTCTATATTATGCAGGCAGGTACGCAGGGCGCCCACCGCCGCCGCCTCACCGTCTGCCTCGCGCCCTCTTAGAGCTACGAAGCTACGAGAAATGCTACGAGATCTCTACGACTTACACAACACGTATTTTAAAACATTAAAAAAAAAGTATAATTACTTTTTTCCACGATGTTTTAAGGTAACTAATATATTCGATGTTCTAGTATGCGGTAAGTAGAAGTCCAAGTAACAGTGCTTTTCGACCCTGAAACTGTACAGGGTAAAGATCAAGATGATGACAGAGGAATAGGTTTTGGCATCTCATATTATTTAGCCAAAACAGAACAGCCCGTTCACTGTTACGTACATAACAGTGGTCCTGAAAGACAACTAATGATGAATAATTTTCATCATTAGTTGCTCACCATTTATTACTTTGCATCATAAGCGAAAAATAATGAATAATTTTGCTTTTTTAGCAATAATTTTTACATTGAAAAAGCAAGCGGAATGATCGTAAATTTTATGGCCACCTATTATAGATTACTGAGTTTTCCTATAATTCTTCTTATATTCAGTAAAATACGAAGTTTCTAAAAAATATTTAGAAAAAAACCGAGTTTGTAAACTCATATACAACTCATGTGATTTGTCGTGTATGACGCTGTTACCTCAATTTAAAGAGTGATTTTAGTAGCAATATATTTTGCAAACAATATATTTTAGATGTCAAAAAATATGCAAGTCTATAAAACACTTTGCAGGGTAGGCGAGGTCGGACGCGGGAAGGGGGTCGCGAAGCGGACTTGATTGGAAACCCTATTCCATATTTATTATGGCCCTATTTTGTCATGTTTATTGACGTGCTAGTCAGTACACAAGGCGGTTATGTTATACACTTTTCAAAAATAGAATTTGATTGATTAACATGGAACTTTTGTATATTAATCCACTTTTTATGATAATGTTATGCAGATAATAACAATGTTATGCGTCGAATGAGAAACGGAATGGAAATGCTAAGAACGATAAAGGAGAGGAAGCTACAGTATTTCGGGCACGTGATGATGAGTGAAAGATATCGTATTATACTACTATATTATACGGTTGAAAAATTTTACAAGAATGCTTTGTTTTAAGCACTCGCTCCCTCTTTCGTGAAGCAGCTTGGCTATCTTGACCTCCAAGGTCAAGATAGCCAAGACGGCCGACAACCTTCGTAAAGCAGAAGAAGAATTTTATAATCTTTTATATAAAAAATCAATCGCCATGCGTTGGTCTCATAAAACTCAAGAATGGCTAAACCGTTTTAATTCGGTTTCCACTTAAGGAAAGAAGAAGGAACAGGGAAGGTTTTTACCAGTATAATGTAAAAATTACACCCCAATTGAAGCCTGGAGCGAATCACTAGTATTTTAATATATTATTATTATGCATGACTATTTGAATTAATTTAATAATGTAATGGTTTGCTGGTTTCCTGATAATAGATTCCTAATAATACAATTATCAACCCGCATGTTAAATGCAAGGGACCCCAAACATTTGCGGTTGTGGTCGCCTGTGCCTAAATCTATTCTGTTTGCAAGCTTCAATTAATATATTGTATATAGTGATTAATATAAAATAAAATAATATTAATTAAATAGAACAATACATGGGAAATTATGTATTATAGCAAGTGTTTTTTGTGTGAAGAGGTTTACGGAAAACACTTAATGTGGGGTTGAAAGTCTATCAACAGGCGAACAGCATGACTTGAAGGCGGTCGAACTCCGTGCCTCGTTTGTTTAGAAACTCTTCATGATTTAGTTGCAAAATTATAAAAACGTTTGCTTTGTACAGATATACTTTTAGAATCACAAACTTCATTGTTTAAAAAAACATTAATACAATTTTAACTAATTGAAGTAATAACCATTTATGTTCATTCTGGAATTTTGTTCTACTTAGAACATGGGATATATTATTATCCCGGAAAATGAAAAGGCTTTTTCGTGGTAATTGAATTTGCAAAATTTGCAAGTCGACGAAAAAAGTGACGAACGAAAACGTTTCTTTCGAACGCTGCTTTAACGGTGAGATATATGTTTGATTTCTATACAAAATTGTGGAACTTGGAACTGTCTAGAAAAAAGTTAGCGACAGCGTATGTTACTTTTATACCTATTAAAGCCACATATACTAAAATTATAAAGTGGTGAAGTTTGTCTACTTGTATGTTCAAAAAAAGGAGGAGGTTCTCAATTAGACTGTATTTTTTTAAGTTTGTTACCTCAGAACTTTCGACTGGGTGAAACGATTTTGATGATTCTTTTTTTATTTGAAAGCTGGTGCTTCCCGTGTAGTGCCATATCAATTTGGTCCAGTTCTGACAATAGCATCCATGAGGAAACGGTTTGAAGTCGGTTGTTTTTGTTAAAATTTTTATTATTTGTTATCAATGGTTAGAATAAAAATTCAGAATGAATATACGCTATAACTATATTGAGATATTGAACTTCTAAAAATTATAACGACCGCCATAAAGATTACAGGTATTATATTAGTTTATATATTTTGTCAAGCGATATATTCCTTATTTATCAAAATGAACTAAGGTGCTGGCACCAATAAAAAAATGTTATCCTTGAGTCAAACAACTTGGAGCCCTAAAAGCTGTTAATACAAAAAAAAAGGTTAGTTAATTCAAAATCGTTATTACAACTAACAATTTTATTATCATTACAACCAGAATTCTGTATACGGATCATGTATTCGTAAGAAAACAAGTCAAATGTGTCAAGTGAACTTGCCAGTTAGAACAAGGCTTGGTTCGCCCGGAAGCACTCTTAAAGGCATTATTATCCGGACGGTCGCGCTGCAAATAAATCGTCTGCCGAGCGAGCGCTCTTTCGATTATCCTCAAATCTTCATTACACCGACATATGCTCTCACGCCTCCTATATGGCTTTATCCCGACCTAGGGAAGAATTAAAAGTAAATTGTTCCGGGACTACGGCTAATTTTGTACACGTAGAATAATATTTTCACCCTGATAACTACTTAAAAATGAGTGCATATCCGATTTTAGATGACCGTTGTATCGATTTATATCGTGATGTACTACCTCAACTTAGTAAACCCGTTTTAAAAATTACAACTTGATAATTTTGTATATTTAGAAAAAATGTTTGAGGCAGTAACTACATACATCGTTAAAACTACCGTGTTTTAACTTAGTGAATAGGAGATGCCAGGTTCCATTCTTCTACCAACTCTGTTCCTATCTTTTTCTTATCGCATATGTGTCTACCATCTAAAATCAAGTGGACCATCAGCCTTTCTGTAGAAATTCACATAAATAAAGACCTTTTTTTATTAATTTATGACAGACGATGCATTAGACGGGATGCAGACAACATATTAGACGGGATGTCGTGTGTTAATAAAATATCAGCCCTTACAACACTTCAAAATCATGACATTAATTTTGTTTGCAAGCACAACGTGTACATTCTTAATACTTATTCGAAAACTTCTGTTACGTAGTCGATAACTATTATGGAGATTGCAGACATGAAAAGTTTCAGCGATTGCATTTCGTATCAAAGCTTACATTATTAGTTTATTACTTGACGTATGTTCGTAATACGAATTGAATATTGCAAGAAAATTTCACCCGACATATTTCAAACTTCATAAAGCAATGTTAACTTTTGTTGAAAAACAAACTTTTAATGAAACACCGTGACTTGATGTCTCCACAGGACGGTTTTTTGATTAAAAATATTTTTTATACAAAATGAGTAGGTATGCCTATAGATAGATACAAGTCAATATAAGAATATGAATAATACATTTTTCAGAGATGTCCGTTTCAAAATTGGTTTTGAACTTGATATATTACAATATACGTACATGACAGACTCAAAGGTCTTTGTCATGTATGTATATTGTACACTGTTACTCGTGTGAATCAATTTTAATAACTTTTAAAATCCTATTTTCAAGTTTCAAATTTCAATAGCGATCGTCCACGATTTCGTTCACATGCAGTTTTTTAATTTTACGCAGACTGCAAATATTTTTGCGTGATAAAGGCGTAGTGTCAAAATCTATTAAAACATCGAACACCATCAAAATACCTCATAAGTTTCCAAATCATAGAGTTGATATTTGTAGTAAGGTTTGTTAAAGGTGTTTTCAATATTTACACGATATAAATTGCCTATAAAATTTTATTAAATAGATTAAATTCATTTAAATTATTAAGTGTGCATTGCGAGATGAAAAAAGCAATCTATTCATTCTGATTTTATCTTTTGAAAGCTTTTGCATTATTAAGTAAAAACTTCTTTAGGCGCAAAAAAGACTAGACTCGGCCTTGACGTTTTGTGAACGACACCTTCATTGACGTTAAATTGTGTGAAATAAGCGCCATCTAGCCGAATTAGTACGTACTTCTTGGTTCACAATAAGCTTAACTGAAATATGCAACTTGAGACTTGAAATTGACTTCAGACGATTTTTGATCATAAGAGAAGCATAATATAGGTCCACTCCCAGTAGTCCGGTTAACAGTCCGGTTAACAGTCCGGTTTTTTTTCCCATTAGTCCGGTCGTACTAATCAACCGGAATAGTGAGACCATTTTTCTGGTCCATTCCCAGTAGTCCGATTAACAGTCCGAGGTCGCCTTTATTTTGACTATAGAATTCATACCCAGCCACTTAAAAAAAACAATGGTAATAAAGAGACGATATAGTTTTAGATACTAATTAGCTATATACTAACTTATTTTCCAGGAAATTGATGCATCGCTTCTAACAAAAAGAAAGCTCGATCGCAAACAGCGCACCGTCCATTTAAGTTGAGGAACTAGTTAACAGAGTTTTATTCGCAAAGGCCGGTGACGCGCCCACCGGATATTGATTTACAACGGCCAATAGAGCTCGTTTCCGGCTGCAGCCTGCGATACACTGCCACACAAGCTTTGTGCGATCATACTGATGATAATTAATTTTCACCAGACTGCGTTCATATTAATCACAGCCACTTAGTACAAAAGAGCGTGTTACATTTAACACGATTCAGATTTACTTTTTTGAGATAATTGAGTTAATTTCAATATGATCAATTATATGAACCGATTATAAGTTAAAAGTTAAGTGCAAGAGTAACTAAAAACGAATTCATTTATCTATACCAATATACAAACTGTTGTTGATTGTTTGTTTGTTTGGTTGTACGCGCTAATCTCAGGAACTACTGGTTCGAATTGAAAAATTATTTTTGTGTCCATAGTCATTTTATCGAGGAAGGCTATAGAGAACGTGGACGAAGTCGCGTGCACCAGCTAGTTAAGTATATGCCCACTTTAAAGAGTATAATTTAACTTTAATTATTACTTGTTATCAATTAAGTTACCGAGTAGTCTACAGAGCATAGCTCGGAAGGAGTTATTTTGACGATTGAGTTTAATATCAATTCATGAACATTTTATAACAATTCATAACAGAAAACACCTCTTGCTATGGAATTCGAATGTCACTTTACAATATAATATAAAAATAAGGTTTTAAATAAAGATATATTCTAAACCTTATTTTTAATCTTAATTATGTTATTTATGATGTTTTTTTATATATTTTTTGTATTAAAAATAAAATTGCCTACAAATTAAACAACAAAATCATAAAGCAAAAAAAAATTTGAAACTAAATTAAGTCCAACACACTTCGTCATGCGGTCAATTTATATCGCTTGTCATATTAAATGAACGGTAGGTTCATGTATTACCCGTATTTTGAATTGGATCAATGAACACGGATATCGTAGGTAAATCCAAACATACTGTGGGAATCAGTGTAACGCTTTCCGAACGTTTGATAGGGTATGAATAACATCAGAAGCGTGATACAAATGGATGAGCCGCGCACGGGACCGTTCATAGGAATTGAGTTAACGAATCCCTCTCCTCTCTGGATGTGGCAATATCTTTGAAACATATGTCTTTTTTAACCCTAGTTAAAATCGATAAACGTTAAATCGAGTGTGTTATGTGAATGGCATTATTACAGTATGTGAAATGTTTTTAGAGGGCGGGAAACCGACGACCCACATGGAAATGATAGCAAGAGAAAAGAGTTCGTAGTACTAATACTGAAACTCTAGTCTACTGCGAGGATTTCCCGCACTAGACTGCTTACGGTTATTCAAAAGATTAAAAGAAAATTAAAGAAATAGACACATGACGTAAAATTATTATTTATATTCATACTAGCGTTTCCAGCGATTTTGTCTGCATATTCTATAAATTGTGTCTACGTCTTATTGTAATACATAAACTATATTACTCTAAACTTTTTCCTGAAAGAGTAATAAACATTCGCACAAATTTTGGCAGAAATATAAGTTTGAACAGATTTCTGCGCACTAGCTACGCAATTTTAGGATGACTAATAAGTTTGTGTTATATATTTTTGCTCATAAATATATATTAAATGAAGGTATATTAAATCAATGAATAATTGTTAATCAGCAATCCGATTAATTGGTAATATTTTATCTTCAAAAATAATGATTCATGTACCTACTGTAAACAGTATATTTCATTAATAAATAATATGTTTAGGGGCCTATAATAAAAATTATAATGTGTTTAAAACGGTATTACATCGGTGTCAGTGTCGTCGACAAAGACGGGTTAGTTAGACAGACGGTGTGGCGCGGTGTGGGATGGGAACGCGATTCTCTCACTCGACAGATCACCTGAAAGTGTACCACTTAATAACTCACATCCTCTCCCGGTTCAGTGGGCATCCGCTGGATCGTCACATATCTCTAAATATGGCCGACGAAGCGTGCCCCGCGCTCCGCTACTCGCCGCGGATTATATCACATGCCTTTGCTCGCTCATTAATGATTAGCAGCAAATTACGTAACCCCTCTTTTATTTTTAGCTCACTATATAATACAGCCGATTTTTTTTGTCACAATATCCAACTAATATTATTTATTACTAATTCTGGGTACATGTATGTTTGTTACTCTTTCAGGTGAAAACTACTGAACGGTTTTGGATGAAAAATGTAAGGATCCCGAGGAATCGTCCAACATTTAATGTAATCAACAAATAATATAATAATAAAATCTATGGATATATATCGAGGAATCAAAAAACTACTTTGAAAATGTTTCATACGTAAGTAAATGTAATTATGTACTTACTTGTACATTATAGAAAAGGTTTATTTAGGTTGGAAAGTTTGCAATCTAATCCCAGCGGACTGTTTCACAAGATTTACTTAACAAGAATAAAGTACAAGGAACTATTGAAGAGTTTAATAATATTCATTGGGCTTGGGCAATTTTCCAGACGAGCGGCGAAGCGTCTTTGATCAGCGTTGACTGCTCCGAGAATAGTCAAACTGATGAACTATCTATATAGTCTGCGATATCTTTAGCGCTTATCACTTTATTTTAAAATATACCTATATATCTTTTAGAATACCTATCTATCTACGACAATACTATTTTTTTGTATCTAGCTAGCATCTATACTACTATATAAAGCTGAAAAGTTTGTTTGTTTGTTTAGTTGTTCGCTCTAATCTCAGGAACTACTCTTTGGAATTGAAAAATTCTATTTGTGTTGGATAGTCCATTTATCGAGGAAGGCTATAGGTTATGGAGAACGCGGACGAAGTCGCGGGCACCAGCTAGTTAGGTAATATATCGCGAATAGATTGCCTGAAAAATGTCAGTCTAGTATGGGATTAGTCTACTCACTAGTAAAAAAAAATAGTGAGTAAACACTATTAGAGTAGTGAGTAGATACTAATAGAGTACTCTTATTAAAGAACTTTTAATAAGAGAATTTCATATTGTTTCAGAATATTTGTCAGACAAAATATTTGTCCTATGTTTTAATTCAATTTTACACCCCAAATAAGTCAGTCGCAAGAGCACGTGTGTGTTCATAATCTATTCGTTTGTCTACGGGTGTATAAGTGTATTGAAGGGAAGCGACCGGCTCCCAAAAGAGAAAGGGCAAGGGTTGGGGCCGCGTCTTGGAAGCCAGGCGACCGACTATATACCGCACCTTTTAAACATTATTTCCGGCATGCGTAATTATGCATAGCACAATGATCACATGTTCTTGGTTTTCGGGTGAAAATACAATTTTGATGGAGTTTAATAGGTTAATTTTACCTAATACAACTCTCTAGAGATATGCAAAATATAAAGCTTTTGTGTTCGTTTATGAGACTTTAAATATATTTCTATAAAACGAGGAAAAATAAAATAAACGATTGATTTTTTGGGTACAAATTAATAAGTCGCTGTTGGAAAATACTAAAAAGTCAAACTTATCTGGCAAACCAAAAGCTTTTACTTAAAAGCTTGAACGTCAATTTAATTATATGTAGATATTGACATTTTGTTTTTCAAAATTCCAAGGAGTGCATGTGAAGAATTTTGGACGGCACTAAGTTACAAAACAAAACTAATCCAATATGTCACCGCAATTATTGTTGGCAATGGACAACGCTTTTAGGACAACTTATAGTTCATATATTAAATTTATTACGCAATATCAGAACCGTCACTATTACCTAACACCTATACACATTTCTTTTTAAACATAAAATATATGTAATGGTCATATTAAAAGGTGTTTTGGGAATTCGGATGGAAAAAACAAACAAAAACAAAAAGCGGTAACTTTTTTATTTGTAAACCGATTGGAATATTGATTGGAAACAAATATTGAACGGGAAGCTTGCTACAAAACATTAGTGAAAACTGCATTCAAAACGTTTGATTAGATTGGCATGCACGAAGGCACAAACAGAGAAAAATTTTAAAAACTATTTTTGACCTCGATAACAAAAGTACACGCCTATAAATGTTTTTTTTTTAAATATTACATTTAGGAAGTACATACACATTTTATTATATGTATGATGATGATCTTGATGTGATATACTCGAGATATAATGACGAAATTACAAGGGTAGCTTAGTCATGGCGTTGTTTTGTTAACTTAGCCCCTTTCCGGGAACGTTTTCCCGAGTTATCAATATCAATCAATAACAGAGTTTATTTTTTAACATTTCTCGTTAGTAATAAGAATTGAAGGAGTTGGTTAATATTGCAAATGAAACAAGACACAAATTCGCTCTTAACAGACAGAAGATGTTGTTTTTCCACTTACTTTTCACGTAGAAACCAGTTCGCAATTGCCTCTTTATGTCAATCTACACTGATGGCTGAGAGCGGCGCGTCGAGGACTCTACACACAAACGAACCACTAACATTGTAATGAACAGATTCTTAATTAACACTTTATAAATAGTTATATTATAAGTATTTTACTTGTAACATTTACACATTTTTTTAAATTAAATTTTCTATTTATTGACAGAATCGCGGAGTATGCCGTGTGCTATATGTGGATAGCAAGGCGCGTGTGCAGGCACAGGTCACGGCTCGTGAGGATGCTTCCGGTGTGACACGGCGCGCCCTTCCGGTATGCGCGGGCGCCGCCGATGTAACTAGCTACATCATGCGTGACCATTCTGTATGGTCATACGAAATAAAATTCTATTGTTCAATAAAAAAGAGACAATGTGTAGCTAGGCGAACTATTCATGTTGTCAATTTTTTTTTTAAATAACTGTACTTTTAAGTACTATATTTTTACTAGCTAGTGCTCGCTACTTAGTACGCGTTTAAAAATAAAAGATATAACGCCTGACATGTTCGTTGACGCCTGAAATTATTTTAAATATTTTTTCCAAGGATCTTTATTTTTAGATAGTTGGTGACCTATTGAAATATAATAGCTTATTTCCACCCTGAAATTCTATTTTAACTATTTTAACTTGAAATTGTCATATTTTATATTCTTATCTTTTATCTTGTTTTATTAATACTTCTTATTACTGTTATACTTATATGTATTAATATGGAACTGTCTACAATAATTGATAAAAATATATATGGGTCCAGTTGCCTGAGAATATTTATAATAATACATATTCATAATAATAATAATGTTCATTTTAAAGCATGTAATAACTAAAATGAGATTATTTTATTAATAACAATGACGGGACTAATTAAATTTTAGCAATATATCTTTTATTACCGATATTATGTAACGCTTATTACAAAGTCCAGAATGTAAACCAATTAATAGGTACGGGAGAGGCTTTCGTGATACGATTAATGCATTCAGTTAGTGTTGTGAAAAACAAAAGGTTATTAATTTTATAGTGACGCGCTAATGGAGTATGGCCACCTGTGCTTTTAAATTAAACATAATTTTAGTGCCATCTTAATTTAATTAAAATGTTTCAGATTTTAAAATTTGATTCATTAAAATGTTACCACAATATTATGGGTTGGACCTGAAATATGTACTACTTCAATAAACCTTCAATACTGGGTATCGTCTACGGCTCGGATTGCACAATTATTATTATTTTTGATTTAGTACACATTCGTCAGATTCCGCTTTCGTAAGATCATTTTATTTTTCCGCATAGGTCAGAATTTTTACTAGCTGCTGCCCGCGACTTCGTCTTCGTTGGAAAATTAAAAATATAACACATGAGAAAATACATGAGTATAGTACTCATGTATAACGCCCGACACCTTTATTGTTATGACGACGGTGGTGTTGCACTGTTGATGAAAGTGGCGCCTATTTTTTTAATATTTTAAAGCCTTCCTTTGGGAACCTAACATTTTTCCAGGAAATAATAAAAATAAAATAAAAAAGCTGTTTGACAATTTTTTTGTTGGGTTCTTAATAAACAAACTTTCCCATTTTTGTATTATTAAGATGTAACGGCTGACGTTCTTGTGGGTAATATTCGGTACCATCGACTACCATCTACATAATTATACATTATGTATTAGGCTACCATCGACTAGGACACAAGCAACGCCACAAGTGCTGCAAGTGCGCTGTCGACCTTAGTAGGAACGACGATAAGGGATTACTTAAAGGAAAGCAAATATCCACTTACGGGTATAAAAAAATACATCTTAACATTTTAACAAAAATATACATTAAATTCGTTATCTGTCACAGATCTCATGTTAGAATTTTGTCAATACATCGAAGTGGTTATTCAGAAAAGGTCGGAAACAATTAGCAGACAGTGGCATTGGTCAGCCGAGCGCAAATCCGTGCGTCGCGATCACGCTGGCCTACTGGTTCATTCGCGGATCATATTTTTTCCTCTGCCATTTGTGCATAAAATCGAATGCTTAAATAGAAATCAATCTTGATTTAATGTTAGTAAGATTGCATATACAATAAAAAATATTACTTTAAATTTTTTCTCTATACGTACTAAATATATTATTATTATACTCGTATGTACCTATTTTTTACTTGTAATGAACAAACTAAAAAACTACTGAACCGATTTTAAATGTTCTTTCACCTATAGAAAGCTACATTATCAGCGAGTAATATAAACTATGTTTTATAAACTTACGCGGACGATGTCGCGTGCAACAGCTAGTTGAACGATTTTTATCTTAATCAGCCTTAGAATTTTAATTGGCCGGTTTGAAACTAGATTTTTTGAAGTCGTAACCATAAAATAATTATCTGTAGAGTAGTTTGTTAATATCAGCACATAGATGTAGGTTCAGTGTACAGGGTCGGCAATGTATATGACCTTAGGTGGCCGTGGTAACTAGTTTGTATCTGAGGCATGGCGTGGAGCTAAGTGCGTCCTGGCTGCCGTTCCGACCTCCAAGTACTTAACCTAATATTCGGTAATTGCATTAGGGGCAGCAACATTAATTAACTGGCTCTCTCCGAGTTGGTCAGCTAAGACGGTGTATTGATATACGTGCTTTGTGGTCACGAGCGAATGCACGCGTACGCTTATCCATTGTGCTAATAGTTTACGAGATCTACAAGTGAATATATGAAACATATCAAAACAAAATATATAAAAAAAGGCTTAGGTACTTCTTATAATAATCTAATCACTAAAAAATCATATTTGAAAAACAACAGAAGTACATGGAATATTAAAATAAGAACAAAAAATAAATTCTTTTTAACAGATAGCAGCTTCAAGTTTCAGGCATTTATTGACAGAAAACAACCCTCCCAATTTGCACGTTTAGAAACAACTATGTTTTTTTAAACTTTCTATATTCTAAAAAAAAATTCTAAAAGAAATGTAACTAAATATTATTCAGGGTTTTTAAATTCTATGACAGTTGTACAAACTTTAACTGATCGTCGAACATTTTCGACCGATGTGCCTTCAATAGTTATATCACCTTTTTAACATTCTTTTTTCAATTAATTCTATAATAAAGAACAAATCCAACCATTACTGAAATAATAAGTCTCCAAGTAAAAAAGATTCGCATATAGTACTCGTACTAATCCAACAAAAACAAAAAAGAGTATATCCTATTCAATCAAGCAGACTAAGATCTCGGACCATATGTCTAGAGGTACCTAAATATATAATTTTTGAGCGAAATATCCACTCCATTTCAATTTTCTATCATGTAAATTAAAACAAGTCCATAAGTATTTAATATTTTTATATTTTTTCGAACGTTTTGAATTGATTATAATTATATCATTTTACGACTAGGTATATGATAGAAAGTGAAATCTTATTGATAATGATATTACCTAAATGAATAAAAAAATCTTTTTAAAAATGCTAATACAAGCTTCAAGTATTTACATAATACTTTGAAGATAAACGATAACACAATTCTGTTTCAAAGATTTCATTTATCATTTAATAATATTTAGACAAAATAACAAATATTACAGCTAATACGTTATACAATATTTAGTAATATCAACGTTTGAATCAACCATATTCTGTATAAATCCGGATCTCAGACGATACCTTAATTAGGTCAGGCAATGGCTGCGGTCAGCTCGTTTGCGTCTAAGAGCAGATTTTACATCTAATAGTCTCTACGTGCAACTTGCGCAGAAATTCTACTGAAACAGTAGGTATTACATAGGTATTTTGTCCAATAAAATAGGTTTAGTACTACTATTTCGAGTTTCGTCATAAACTATCTAATTATTTTTTTATCTTGTTTTTATCATCATTTATCTTGTTTTTATTATTTTGGTGTGAATAACAAGTTAAATGTACAGTCATTTGTAGAAATATGTATCTACTAAACAATTACAATTACATGTTTGTACTAAAGGAATCATGAAATATATTAATATTTTTCTCATCATAGATGTTTTTTTTTAATACACAAAAATCATAATTTTATTAATTACCAACGAGCAATAATATGTCCCAATAATTTTGAATAAGATTTAAATAGCAAATGTAGGTACAATTTCTTCGAATGAATATAAAATATGGACTTTAATATATTCATTTTCCATAGTGCAAATTCCATACCCATCTTGGATATATTAAAAAAAATACATTTATGCATGTTATAGAAAAAAAAACAGGGACACATTAATGACAATTTATATACTTATGTGTGTATAAACCTTTTTAGTAAAATATTTATGAAACTATTCTTTAACTATTTATGAACTTGACTCTACTTGTTCTTTCTCATCAAAAGTTTTCAACTTATTGGCAAGAAAGGCCATAAATAATTAAATAAAAACTGCTTATTAGCTTGAACGCAGCTTCAATTAGCACTTGGCTTATTTAGCTTAACAACTTTAATTAGCTTTAATCGCTGCATAGCGCAATCTATGTTGGAGCAGCTCTATCCTCACTTTCGGTGATTAAGGGATGCCAGAGCTCATTTTTCTGTACCTTACTGGTCTTATTTGTGTTTGTAGATGCTTAGAGATGGATGGTTTCCATCTATCTCTAAGTGGATTGTCAGCGTACCTGCCGACCTTCATCATAAAAAAGCCTATTTATTCTTCTTTAATGTTTTAAATTTAAGCAATTTTTATACTACTCTAATCACATACATCCATGGCAATTAATGTTCTGAGCCGGGTTTGTAAGCAGAATCCCACATGTCAGCGTAACACACGCTGGAATGGAATCGATAGAACATGATCAAAGGTAAACTGACGTGACCCAATATTGTCCAAACAACTTTTCCATAGTATGCATATCTTTCATCGAGACTTTCGGGGGATTTGTATGAGAACGTGTTGAAGAGCCACATGCCCACGTTGGCTATCAGCAAGAACATGAGTAGCTCCCGGCCAGGTTTCGAGCGACGAAGTTTTCTACTGTTGCTGCAACGCCGAAGGCCGTCGATAAGCATCGTCGTTTGTATAATCACTTGTATCACCTGCGGGTGGAATAAAAGAAATATTTTAATTCTAAATCTGGCAGATTTTTCCAGAATGAATTCATATGAAATTGCAATAGATCCCTTATCCTTAATCCTTCTATGGTCGGCAGCGCACTTGCAGCACCTATGGCGTTGCTTGTGTTATAGGCGACGGTCCTGCGATCAGTAGACCGTCAACCTGTCGGTCGACCTTAACATAAAAAAAACAACAAGTGTCGTCGATGAACATTTGAACTCTACTTCATTACTTAATTTCTTGGAATGAATATTACATCTCGTTACTACTAACAGTGGTAATGTATCTCTAGTAACATATTGTAAAATAAGTTATAATGTGGATTAGGTACTATATACATAAATGACAAATTCAAGATTAAAATTCATAAAAAATTAGAAAAAGTCATAAGAGTAACTCCTAATAGCGTTAAAAATAAAAAAATAATACAATAAAATAAATTGTCATATTTTTTGCTCCCGAATCACGCCTGCTTATATAAGCGCCAATATTATAGTTACTATACATAGATGTTAATAAAAATATTAAACTTACCATAACCACAAAATCAACTGTAGCGACTACATTTAAGATGCTGATGGTTGCTACCATAGAAAAGACAGTTTCCATAAAGAAAGCTGGTAAACATATGAATAGTAGAATATCATCTAACAACGATACAGGATGTACATTGATATCGAGTTTCCTAGTCTGATTGTATGCGAATACTACAGCGACCAGCATTGCTACGTGTAAACTAAGTTTCGTGCAGTTATTAAGCAAGTAGCCCAATTCCAAGTATACCAATCTGTAAAAAAACAATATTTTTACAATTTTTTTTCTAGTCAATGACGATTAACTTTAACAATTAACTGTGTTAAGTATTTTTAACATTTTCTGCACCACAAAATTAACGGGACTTCTTTAATTAATATTTTTTGAAATATGCTAACCAAAAAAGTTACCTAGACTTTAAATTTGGAAACTTATATTTATAGCCAATTTTAAAGTTTTTACCCCTTTTTTATATCAGTGGAGAAAACTGCAGGTATTTTCAAATTAAAACAAATTGATGAGTTTCAAAATATAAGTCTTAATCTTAAATTTTTGCCTATTATGGTTTTAATAAGATAATTTTTAGCATTTCATTTATTTTTTTTCTAAACTACCAAGAGCACGTCTCCTGATCAAATCACAAAAGTTGGTGTCAGCTCACATAAATGTAATTTATCTGCTAGAATTTTTAGAATTTTAGGAAAGCATGATAATTTATTTTTGCAAGTTAATTATAAGTGGAAACTTACTCCCCAACACTGCTAAATACGAAGCCGATGATTAGCATTCCAATAACGATGACCATTATCACTAATCCCAAGAACAGGCCCCGATTTGAGGCGTGACAATCTGCATATATCACTATGTTGCTTGTAAAGTCATTCTCTTCATTAGCTGTTGGAATTCTAAAATGTTATGTTAAAAAAGTAAATAAATAAATATCTTCCCACATTCCACACAGCACCATAGTAAACATAGTTCCATAGTAAACAACTAATGCTTGTATTATGGATACCAGACAGTTGATATACTACATAGATTACTTTTTTTTGTAAATACATAGATATTATAAATACAAAAAATCCAGGACTGAGGTACAAAGGTAAAAAAGGATTCGAACCCGCGACCGTTTGGTTAACAGCTAGGGTTAGTAGCCACTAGACCAAACGTGTCAAGAAAAAAGAAAAAAAAAAGATGGTAGAAAAAGAAAGTTATACGAACGCGTTATTAAATCCCTTTAATTTTGAGAAATTTCTATATTTTATTCGTTTTTTTTCTATAAGATCACACTTTTTTATAGCCTGTTAAATAAATATTATAAAAATTAAAAAAATATTATTGCTCACTAAAAATATTATTGCCAAGATGGCATTCTAGTTTTTATAAATTGTGGAGTGTAGCTAAAAGATTTTGACGACTATAAAAAATGATTTAGTTTGCAGTACTATTATATAATTATAAGTTTTAATTAACATATTCAGTATATTAACATTTGGAACAAATTATATACCAAAACCTTCCTCGAGAACCACTCTATCCATTGGTGAAAACTGCATGAAAATCTGTGCAGTAGTTTTGGAGTTAATCGCGAACAGACAGACAGACAGA
Organism: Synanthedon formicaeformis; assembly: GCA_945859745.1. Taxonomy (NCBI): domain Eukaryota; kingdom Metazoa; phylum Arthropoda; class Insecta; order Lepidoptera; family Sesiidae; genus Synanthedon; species Synanthedon formicaeformis. Next base: position 5,060,090 of record OX243957.1, read on the forward strand.
CGCGGCGGGCGAGTTTGTTTTATAAAATGTAGTGATTACATCATAATCCGTTACAAAGTTTATATGAACTAAGTGTAAGAGTTGATATAAATTCTCATTATGGAACATATAAATTACAAACAAAAAACAATAACTACAAATAATTAAAAATAAATTAAAATTATTGCATACGTGTAAGCTGTATAGGCATTAGGCACATAACTAATAATATAAATATAAAGTAACATACCTGCAAATTGTATTGTTGTCATCTAAAGTGGAGTTTACTTCGGAATTACTATTATCTTCATTATCACAATTGCCTATATTATTCCAGATTATGTAATAAACAGCCACTGTGAACATAATGCAAAGTTTTTTTTATAAAATTTAACAAAATTTTTCCTGAATATTTATTTATTTATTTAAAACAGCAACAACAACATTCTAACCCTATCGCTCCACATCTAGGTCCAGTGTGCAAGCCAATTAGAGCTGAACACATAATTAAATTTGATACATAAACTCCAACAAATAAATTAAATTAAATAAATAAATTTATTTACCTATAAGAATATTAAATTCGACACTGAACGGGTATAAATATGGTGAAAAACTTTCAAGTATTGAGAATAGTGCTGTAGATCCACTGCAGTGCTCGTTGTACAAGTTGTCTACTTCGAAAAAATGTGGATGAATATTTCTGGCTGAAATGTTAAAAATGCAACTTAATTACGAAAAAAGTGACAGGAAGCCAAACTAAAGTAGTGTTCACAATCTTTCCCCACACCATCCCTTTCTAATCTATTATCCTCAATACTACTGTATTCGGCAGAGCACTTGCATTGCAGCGCATACTTATGGCGTTGCTTGTGTTATAGGCGATGGTAGCCACCTACCATCCAATTGACAGTCAGCCTGTCTGTCAACCTTTACATATTAAAAAATAATGTAATGTTAACTAATTATTGTACTAGTAGGGTAAGTGCAATGTATTCTATAAATGTAACATATATTGCATTCTTAGGCTTGAGTTCAGTAACGAACCAATTTACAATCCTTCCCCGATACCAGAATCCCGATATTCAAGTCTTACTACAAATATACTTTAGCCTGCCTATTAAGCTTAAGTTTGAACTTATTTTAGTCACTTGTATCGCATGCACTTATTGTAACCTATGTCACGTAACTTATGAACTTAATTTTCGTAATCATATTAGGCGAGTTTTTGTTAAAACTGAACTTCAGTGAAATAATCTGTTCCTTTTCCACTACGAGTAACACAACCATGTCCTGAGCAAATTATGTTCTAAGCCTTGGCTGCATCTAAGATAGCTTACGGGAAAATTCTCACGGCGATTATTTGTTTTATCATGACTTTAGTTAATAATATGTCACTGCAGTTCATTTCTGCTCATAGCTACTGAAGAACTAATTGCATATGAGATTAATTAAAATAGTAAATGCCTATAGAAATATTATTTTATAGTTAGTATAAATAATTATTTTTTAAAGGATGGCCGCACTGGCCGTTTATTAAGCAACAATAAACGTAATATAGCACAGCTACATAGGACGCAATCGATGAGCTACATAAATTGTTTAGAAAATACTAAAATTATTTCTGTTTGTACGCTACCGTCGGCCTCCCAGCAGGAAATGCAGTGGAAGCGGAAGAAGTTCCCTATTGGAGACCAGCGGTGACGACAAAGTCCGCGTTACGCGGATCAGGGGGGGTTTAGACGCTTGGCTATCAGCCTATGCCGACAGCCAAGAGTCCAGGATATAAGCTAAATTACTTACCCTAGTCCTCGATGGGTCCTCGTTCCTCGAACCCCGTCTATCACGCAGACGGCCCACGGCAGGGAAATAATATATATATAATATAGGTATGTAGGTAGGGAGTCGGGAATACAGGTTGGGAAATACCGTGATCCTCCAGACAGCTGCTGGGTTCCCGATGCAAGACTTCCCGTCACAAATTCACTCTCACCAATTTAGGGAAAACAAGAATCTCGCGTTACCGCGGTTCACCAAAGTCCTTTCGAAATTAAGAAAAGGATAGACCAAAATATCGAGCTCAAAAATCACGCCGCGCGCGTCTCGATCCAAAACCGAATATTTTTTTCGATGTGTATCGTCCAAAGTCTAACCAACATCCAATTTTTATTATCTACCGACCTCTTGCAATCGTGTTCACAAAATAATAATATATAACTACCTACTTCACGATTCGTGTCAACGAATAAACTCAAACGCCTATACAATTTTAATAGCAACGACGAGCCGATACTCGAAACATTGTATCGGTTTCAAACATCCACCCGCCCCAGCCGGGCCTACCCGGCTGCTAATCAATGGGGAGGCGAGAGAGAGTGGCTACCGCTCTCTTCAAGACAGAGTCACCAACAAAGACTCGAGAGAAACGGGGAATACCGTCCGCTCCTGTTATGAGCTCAATTATGCGTCCCCTACGCCAACGCAACGGAGGTAAATTAGGGTCCTTGACCAGCACCAAGTCACCCACCCGAGGTGGGCTGGTCTTGTCCGTCCACTTAACGCGTTGCTGGAGAATATGCAAGTATTCCATATGCCAACGCTTCCAAAAACTCTGAGTGAGTTGCTGTAACAATTCAAAACGGGACAGTCTCTGTCGCGGAAAATCTTCCCAAGGAAACTCCGGCAAGGCGGTAAGTGGTTGTCCTATCAGAAAGTGCCCAGGCGTGAGGGCCTCCAAGTCATTCGGATCGGAAGACAATGGACACAAGGGACGGGAGTTGAGGACGGCCTCAACTTTACAAAACACCGTAGTTAACTCCTCAAAGGTTAGAATGGTTTCTCCAATAACACGACGCAAGTGGGTCTTAGCTGATTTCACAACAGATTCAAAAATTCCTCCCCAATGTGGGCAAGCAGGGGGATCGAACCGCCAAGTTATTCCACGACGCGACAAAGCGTTTCCTATTGCTACCTTATCACTATCCAAAAACTTAATTACATCGTTAAGATAACGATCGGCCCCTTGAAAGTTTGTGCCACAATCCGACCTAACTAAGGTGGGAACACCCCGGCGTGACGCAAAACGACCTAACGCAGCTACAAATGCCTCGGCGGACAAGCTGGAAACAACCTCTAGGTGCACGGCCTTGGTGGACAAACAAACGAAGACGCACAAATAGGCCTTAAGGGATCTCGCATTGCGAAGGTGCGACGTCTTCACCATAAAGGGACCCGCAAAGTCTGTTCCGACACCAGCGAAGGGTCTGGCCTCCCGTACTCTATCTGCAGGCAAGTCTCCCATTTGGGGCTGCATCGTGGGTGCTCGTAAGCGGTAACAGGGTAGGCAACGAAACAGAACACTTCGAATGGTTCTTCGGGCTGAAAGTATCCAAAATTCTCGTTGTAAAATGGCCAAAAGTGCATTACAACCTGCGTGAGAATTCTTCAAGTGTCTATCCGAGACCAATAAACGTACCAAATCACCGTCCTTTGGCAACAATAACGGGTGCCGGGCCTCAAGGGGCTCATCGGCATGTCTGAGGCGGCCTCCAACGCGCAGAAGCCCTTGCTCATCCAAAAAAGGGTTCAATCTAGCTATGGCGCCCTTGAGCTTCTCGCGGGCTCGTTGGAGAGTAGATATGACATCACCAAAGCTATCCCGTTGCACGTATCCTATCCAAAACAAAAGAGCTTCTTGGCGCTCTTGCGGCGAGAGCACAGGGGATAGTTGTCTTCCTTCGCGACGACGACAATTCTGTGTAAAACGTCGCATCCAAGCGGTCACGTTCAATAACTTGTCGAGTGAGCTGTATCGCTCCAACAGGGCAAGGTTCCCTGGCGATGATGCGTCCAACTCGACAGCGTGTATCCGCAAGTTAGGCAGTTGTGTCTGCCTTCCAATGGAGGTCGTGGGCCAGTGACCTTCATTTCTGGCCAACCATTCTGGTCCCCACCACAACGCGTGATCCACCAATTCCGGGGCCGAACAGCCACGGGATGCGCAGTCTGCCGGATTCCATTCACCCGGCACGTGCCTCCATACCAAAGTGGTCTGAGAATTTTGTATCATTGAGACACGGTTTGCTACAAACACTTCTAAAGTGTGGACGGACGCTCTTAACCAACAGAGAACAATCTCACTATCCGTCCAGGCATAAACCGTATCAAATTTTAGCGATTTTCCCAACGTACTGCATACGTGATTTAAGAGCCGAGAACACAAGGCAGCGCCACTTAACTCCAGCTTCGGAATCGTCAGTAGAGTCCGAAGGGGAGCCACTTTGCTCTTGGCGGTAATCAGCTTTACGTCTGTACAACCGTGGACGTCCACGGTTCGCAAGTATACAGCAGCCGCGTAACCGCGTTCGGATGCGTCACAAAATCCGTGCAGGCTTATTGAACACTTCCCTTTTGGAAGGAAGTGCCTGGGGATCGCAATCCGATTCAACTCCGCGAGAGTGGAAACATACGCGTCCCACTCCATATGGAGATCCGAAGGGGAGGGGGGCGTCCCATGAAGTCCCGGCAGCCCAGAGACATTGTAAGAAACATTTCGCATTAAATACGAGTGGGCTGATCCAACCGACGGGATCGAACGTTCGGGCGACAGTAGACAAGACAAGGCGCTTCGTCCATATTTGTGGGAAACTGGACAAGTCTACCTTGTAGGTAAATTCATCCTGGACGGGCCTGTACTGAATTCCCAAAACTGACAAGAGGTTTAGATTGTCTATATTTTCAAATAAATGAGGATCCAGCTGGTGCTCCCCTGGCAAATCTAACAACAGTTGGGGGGAGTTCGACATCCATTTGCGGAGTTCATATCCACCAGTCCCCAATAGCTCGATGAGCTCATCGCGCAACAAAACAGCCTCAGCAACACTAGCTGCTCCGCAACAGATGTCGTCCACATATGTCTGTTCGCGGATCACAGTGGCTGCACGCGGAAAGCGTAAACCCTCACGGTCCGCCAACTCCAACAACGAACGTATCGCAACAAACGGACTTGAGCGCAAGCCATAAGTATTCGTGTTGAGTTCATACACCAACATGGGGTCGCGTGGACTCCTTCTCCACAATATCAGCTGGAATCTCCGGTCGTCAGGATGAATAATAGTCTGACGAAACATCATCCGGATATCCGCAACAAACACGACCTGGTGTTTTCTAAAATTGGTTAAGATATCCGATATGTCATGGTGCAGCTTCGGGCCTGTGTGTAGGCACTGATTCAACGAGACGCCATTCGAGGTGGGCGCGGAGCCATCAAACACCACTCGAATCTTGCCGTTGGGCGTCTTCAACACTGCATGGTGTGGCAGGAAGTAATGTTCATCTGAACTCCAATCTTGTTTCGATATAGACATGTGGCCCCAGTTCTTCATACTCGCGCATGAAATCTATATATTTTTCGCGGAGAACCGGGTCTCGAGCCATACGTCTCTCCATGGACAATAGTCGCTTCTCAGCCAAAGCCCGCGATTCGCCCAAGGTGGGACGAATAGACAACAGCGGCAGGCGAGTCAAAATCCGCCCACTTTTTAACGTCCGGTATTGTTCTGATAGAACAACTCGCATTCTTGATGGACCGGATCAATGCGTTCTACCATGGGGGGCTCTTCCACTTCCCAAAACTTCTGCACTGCATCTGAGAGTGCGGAGTGGACCGAGAGAGGTTGGGCCACTGGGGGCCCACAGTGGGAACCAAACACAGGTCCCAAAATGACCTGTCCCAAGGTGGTTGGTATGGCAACTAGACCACCAGTGGAGGGGTGGTATTTTCCCGTACTTAACAATACTCGGCTCAGGACGTCTGCCCCTAGGAGCAGATCAATGCGCCCTGGCCGGAAGAACTTAGGGTCCGCCAAATCCAAAAGCTTAGCATCGCGTATTATGTTAGAAGACAATTTCATTTGCGGGTGATTGCCCATTATGTCTTCCAGGACAATTGCATCGATGTGCAGTCGTGATGTGGAGCTTCGGTCAGGACAAATTTCGAGGGAGGTCCTGCCTAGCAGACAGGTCACGTTCACTCCCCCGATGCCCCGAACAGAACTCGAAGCCTCAGCACGTTTCAAGTCCAATTTTTGTGCAAGCCAGCGCGAAACAATGCAGCCTTGTGCCCCAGAATCCAATAAGGCGCGCACAATTGTACAAGCGCCGAGGGGTCCCCACACAAGCACTGAGGCGGTCGGCAGCAAAACCGTCTCAGGTAGGGAGGCTGTCGCACAAGCGTCCTATAACCGGTTACCGAGGGGCCCGAGCGGGTCCCAAGCGGATTCATACTCCCTTCGACCTCTGCCTCTCGTAGGGGGTCGATAACCCGGGTTGCGTCCAATTGCAGGTGGACGACGTTCCAAACGCGGGTATTCTGCGAGGGGGGGCGAGAAGCTTTTATATCCCCTAGTTGGCGTCTGCTTCATTGCAGCCCAATCGCCACCAGGTCTAGGGTGTTGCTCCAAATCATCTCGCGGTAAACCGTAGCGCGCACTTTCAATTCTTCTCTCGGGGGGCGACCGGAGGGTGCGGCTGTCCAATGAACTCGCGCCTGAAGTGCGGGCCGAAGTTCTCTTCTTAATTCGGCACCCGCCCGAAGAGGGCCCAAAGGGGCCACGTTGATCCCCGTGCTGTGTACTCCTCAAACCGCCGGAGAATTGTGCCCTAGTTTGATCAGGGCTCTCTTTGCGAGGGGCTCCATTAACATTCGCGCACAAAGTCACGTGGTGCCTGCCGCCACAATGCTCGCAAGGTCGAGGACGGGGGCACTCCCGAGAAAAATGGGGGCCCAAACAAAAATAGCACCACTGACGCTGTTTGGCCACTGCACGGCGTCCCGGCATTCGCAGCTCCAAATACCGAGGGCACTGCACTATATTATGCCCATCAGTGCCCTTGCAAAACTGGCAAGCCGCGCGGGCGTCCGTAGTCGCATAGTGACTAGGTGGCCGACGCGCAACAGCCGACCTAGACGGACCAGGGCGCGTCCATTCCGGTTCGCGACCGGTCCGGTTCCGGTTCCGGTTCGCCACAAGCTCGTGCGAAGCACGGGGCGAACTCGTGGAGGGGGAAGAGCCCGAGGCCGCCAAATCTCCCCTTCTACACTCCGCTTCCAAGAACGCTTGTAGATCCCCGAAGGGCGGCAGGTGGTCGGTAGTACCGCCTCCATGCACCTGCTCAAACCGCCTCCTCATCTCGTCAGGGATTCTGCATAATACTATGTGCAGGAGTATAAAGGACCACTGGTCCACTGGTAGATCCAATCGCCTTAATGAATTAAGGGCCCCAAGAAGGGGGTTCAATAGGTCTCCCCTCAAAGCTGAGAGTTGGGTAACCCGCGGGAGATTTAAAATAGTCGCAATATGTGCGTCCGCTATATGTCTTATGTTGTGGTACCGCTTACGCAAAATATCCAAGGCCACAGCATAGTTTTCATCAGTGACCCCCAAATGGTCAATCAATAGGTGGGCCTCGCCCCGCAGACTGGAGCGCAAGTACGCCAACTTCTGAGCTGGGGCCAGGTCTGCACGGGAGTCCACCTGGCTCATAAACAAGTTCTGGAAGCCCATCCATTGCTGCAGTACCCCCTCGAACTGTGGCAGGTCCAAAGTGGGCAAGCGGCCCAACAGTGGGACCGGAGTGGGCACTTTGGATTCATTCTCTGCAGCAGTTACAGTCGCGTTCCTCGAGAGGGCCTTTTCTCTTATGGCACCTTCCATTTCGCGGATCTGCTCATAGTCCTTTTCAGCACGAGTGCGGATCTCTTCAGTGACGAGGTCACTGTCCTGCTCCCTCAATAAATCTATTACGGACATAGCCTCTTCCAAAATTTCCATATGTCCGTCAAGCGCCCTATATCTATCTTGCAATGCCATCTCGCGATCAACGCGGTTTACAAGACCGTAGGCGGAGCTCATCCACCTCAGCACACTAGAGATTTGCTTCCGAGCTGTGCCCAAAAGTCCCTTATTAGAAGACATGGCAACTAAATGTGTACTGAAGGCACTTATAAAATGACACAAAAAAAAAGAAATAAAAAATATGTAATAATAAAACCAAAATAAAAAAATATATATGTTTGTTTGTTTGCGTACAGGCAGTCTTAATCCGTCAACAAAACCTAGGCCGAGCCCGTCGGATGGACTGACGCAAATAGTTACAAAAATAAAAAATATTAATATTAAATTAAATGGCGAGAGTAAACCCAAATGATAAGGTAGTATGTATGTATAAACAATCCCAATAAAATAAAGAATAAAAAATATTAATTTCAAAATTAAAAAGTGAAAGCAAACCCAAATGACCAAGTATGTATTTACGTACGAACAATCTTAACAATCCGTTAACAATTACAAGCCGCGCTTGAACGGTTAGACTGACGCAAACACACACATAAATAAAATATAACAAAATAACAATTTAATTTGTAATCGAAGGCACAAACAAACAAGAGACCTTATTCCCTTCACATACGTTACAAATTCCTATATATCGATTTTTCATAGGCACCCACTGTAAATTACGATTTTTAACTTTATTTTCTAAATCGAATTTTCCTATACAAATTAACAAAGACAATGATAAGATTGCAAAATTGATAAAGGAAACACGTTAAATCTACCATATATGTACGACAGGTGAAGCCAGCTAGTACCACTATATCATAAACCTGATCACCAACTAGTGGGTGGCTTCTATCAACCTACACTGTCCACTAAACTATTAATAGCGATCCCCTTTTTCGGGATGACAACCTCTGCTAACAATTTATTGTAGACAGGAGAAACCAGGGGACTAGCCTATGTGGATTCTCTCAACCACGCTCTGCTACCAGCAATTTGTACGCTACCGTCGGCCTCCCAGCAGGAAATGCAGTGGAAGCGGAAGAAGTTCCCTATTGGAGACCAGCGGTGACGACAAAGTCCGCGTTACGCGGATCAGGGGGGGTTTAGACGCTTGGCTATCAGCCTATGCCGACAGCCAAGAGTCCAGGATATAAGCTAAATTACTTACCCTAGTCCTCGATGGGTCCTCGTTCCTCGAACCCCGTCTATCACGCAGACGGCCCACGGCAGGGAAATAATATATATATAATATAGGTATGTAGGTAGGGAGTCGGGAATACAGGTTGGGAAATACCGTGATCCTCCAGACAGCTGCTGGGTTCCCGATGCAAGACTTCCCGTCACAAATTCACTCTCACCAATTTAGGGAAAACAAGAATCTCGCGTTACCGCGGTTCACCAAAGTCCTTTCGAAATTAAGAAAAGGATAGACCAAAATATCGAGCTCAAAAATCACGCCGCGCGCGTCTCGATCCAAAACCGAATATTTTTTTCGATGTGTATCGTCCAAAGTCTAACCAACATCCAATTTTTATTATCTACCGACCTCTTGCAATCGTGTTCACAAAATAATAATATATAACTACCTACTTCACGATTCGTGTCAACGAATAAACTCAAACGCCTATACAATTTTAATAGCAACGACGAGCCGATACTCGAAACATTGTATCGGTTTCAAACACTGTTATATTGAATGTATGTATGTACAAATTGTACAATTCTGAAAATTGTAGTGTGTTTTATATTCGAGTTGAATGTTGCTTATTAAGTTACATCTAGAAATTGGTTATTCTTACTTGCACTGGTGGTAACATTCTGATCTGAGTATTCAGTGTCATTGCCATAGTTTGCTCTGGAGCTGGCATACAGAGTCAGCGCCAGTATGGTTTCACGGACAATGGCACTAATCCAGAAACAAAGGCTGCTTCCGATCATATGCATAAAAGCGAAGCGAGCGAGACCCTACATACAAAAATATTCAAATTAATCGTCTGCCTTTATTAGAAAGGTACTACTCTAAACACCTACAAAAATGCAATAAATTTGCTCACACATTTTTATGATAGTTTTAGGGAAAATGAAAATTGCAGTAAACAATGATTGTTAGCTATTCTTACAATAATATTAAACTAAATGAAAATATTAAATGTACTAACATTTTTCGAGTTTCGTCTAAATACAACGCAATTTTTCACATATAAATTACAAGTGACCCGCTCACGGCCTCACACGGATGTATTTTTTTAGTTATTAATTTTATGTAAACCTTCCTCGTTTAAGGCTTTTTCATCAGCGGAAACCTTATCAAAATCTGTTGGGAAGTTAGTGGAGAAACAGACAGAGGCGGACGGCGACTTAATTCTATAATATGTATTCATAATATATGTAGATACCGGAAGTTGCTTAGCGAGGAATGTTTGTGACTTATGACTAATGGATACCGACGAAATGTATTTGATGAAGTACCTGGCCCTTCAATATGATAACGTTGGAGTATTTGAAGATAAAGTAGAGTTGTACGTAACAGTAAATTGGGTTGAAGACGTCAAGCACCACTTGTACTATGTTGACGCAGTCCTCATTGTTGACGTCATCGTCTACTAAATAGCCGACCTGCATTGCGATCAGCAACACCGAGTGAACGAGGTGGCCCATCGCGAATGCTGTAACAAAACACCAAATTATTAGTAACATTCTTTTTTAATATTTTTGACGGCAGGGAGGGTGACAGTTCATTTGATTGTAGGTGGCTTCCGTCGCTTATAATACAAGCAACACCACAAGTGCTGTAAGTGCTACCATCTCGGGACAGGAGTCCGACATAACCCACCGGTCTGTCCCCAGGCTGATGGGTATCCATGATGGATTCCTCTTGTAAAAAAAAGGTGCTGTAAGTGCGCTGCCCACTACAGTAGTATTAAGGACAAGGTATTGGGAAAGGTTAGGTAAATGGGCTCTGGCATTTCTTACATTAATAGTTTTGCTTGGTGTAAAATAAATAATTACCTGAAGCACCAAGTTTAAGGTAGAAGCTGCCAGAATGCCTCCCTTGAGTGAAACAATAGTCATGTTTAAGAGGGATCAGAACTGCCGGTGGTATTATTGTAGCTGGCCTGTTGAATGCTTCAGGTGTGCGGTCACCAGGAGTCGGAGCTCCGAAATCGTCCTGTGTGCGTTTGAATATTACTTTTGTGTTATAATACAGTTTATATGCTTATATAAGTATACCGTGTTTAAGCATTAGTACAAAATGTTTATAAACTACAAAAAGATGAACCTAGACTGTTTTTTTTTTCAAATATTCTAAAGAATATGACTATAAATATTCAGCTGAGGAGAAAAATTGGTAAAAATTCAATGCCATGCCACAGCCCAATAACTTTTGACTGAACAACGTCTGTCGCATTAGATATTGAAACAAATCCTTCCTTCGGGTTTTTTTTAAATTTTTTTATTTACGTACACAGAAAAAACAATAGATGGTACACAGTTGAGGTGTAATACTAGTATAAACTCAATTAAGTTTCTAGCGTGCACCTGAGATGCCCACAATAACAGAAGTATACATTAGTTACTTAATGTATGAATTATTTTTTTAACTATACTTGTAGTCGTTTTCAAACAGACAGTGACTTGGGATTTCACCGACACGCTCGTTTTAGTGGTTTTTCACAATTTTAACATGTACTACTCCAATATTCGAATTGATATTGCAATTCGAAGATAAGATATTGAGTTTAAAGGAATATAGTATATAATGTCTATAGTATTTCGTCCTCGCGCATCACACCACTTTGCCCGTACCGTAATATACATTGACTATGTATATAGAAATTTCTGAAATATTTAAAAGTGTTAATTAACTCACCTCTTGTTTCTTGAAATAAGCAGCTAATTTCTCTTCGTGCACACCTTTAATTTTATGATTTTTTAGTGCTACTGATTTATATCGACTGATGTCGAAAAATAGAAAAATGTGATAAATGAATCCAATGACGCACAGTACCATATTGTATGTCTGCAACAAGAATTTGTATACATATTTTATTTTTCACTACCCCAGGCTTTAGCGAATTTTAGTTATACTTATTTCTACATTATGATTTTCTTCGTTAGTAAAAAAAGTAATAGATAAATGTTTGATTTGAGGTAACACTAATGCAGGCTAAGTATTATAAGGTGTTCATCAGTATCTTATGTACACAATTTATAGTAAAAAATAAAATCTATGTAGAATAAACCTAATGGCGAGACAACGTACGGGAAACAAGATAGGCTACTTTTTCTTTTTCAACGGGGACGAAGTCGCGGGCGCCAGCTAGTAATTCATAAATAACTAATTATTAAATTACCTAATAATAAAATTTATTAAATTATTTTAGATTTTAATTGAACTGGATTATAAGATAATAAAAATAATACTTACCGGTGATATTGACAAATTTTCCATTAAGGGATCGCTTATGTAGATGATTATTCCCAGAGTGACTAGCAATATAGCATACATGCTGCTCAATATTAGTGTTATATATTCCCTGTAATATTAAATTATAATAAACCATTAAAAGTTAACAACAGAAACAACAGATAAAGTTTATAAAGATTTCCCAACATGTGAGTAATGTCTGTAGAATATTAAACGTTGCATAAAATATTCAGATTAACAACTAAAGTTCAGTAATATTCTTTCGAGCGAGAAAATGTTACGTCTTTTCACGAATGCCATTATTAGTGATATTACGTATCATTTTGGCCCGTTTGGAAAGCTAATAATATTTGTCAGCTAATAATTTTTATGGTAGGTAGTGATAAAGAATATTAAAAATATCCTAATTAGTATTATATATTAGAAAAAATATCCTAACTTATACAGACAATAAGCGATTACACTTTATTGTCTGTATAATTTGTATAACTATATAATTAAAACGTCATTTTAATTTCTAACAATATTAAAAAATTGAATCGGAAAATTGTGCATTCTTTATTACAACCTGAAATTGTTACATTCACCATCTGTTGCATATTCACTTAATTTATTGTACGTGACCAATCCATAAAAAATATATTTCACTATGAAAAAAGAGAACTTCTATACAGATAAAAAATCAAATAGTAAAAATACGTAATATTTTAACATTATTGTCGTAACTTTCATTGGTAATTAGAGGACTTTACAGAGAGAAATCTAGGTTACTTTTACGAATATCTTTTATGCAATAATTAAACTCTTTTATTAACGCAATGGCTGTGTTGAGTGAGATTAACCTGTTCGTATAGAAGATCAACTTTTTAATGAGCCCACACGTAGTAAGTAAATGACATAAAGGAAGAAAAGATTCAATAAGGATTGGTTTCTGTTGTTTTGTGTAACAAAACATAACAGAACATCTGCTGTAGCTGTAATTAATGGTATTCTATAACGAAGAGGTTAAGATGTAAGATGTAAGAGACTCGGAGAGGGATCCTCTTCCCGCTACCTCTAGCTTACACATATCAGCTAGCTATGAGAAAATTTTACGGAATACCTCCTTAAATTGTTTCTACTCACGTTGTCATTCGTTTATTATCTTCGCGAGTTGTGGGCGGCGGAGCATGTGTCTCTACTGATCGTAATGATTGGGCATCCATTGTCACCACGGAGCGTTTGCGAGGAGTACTGCCTCGCCCGTCATTCACCGAGGCGTACAAGCGGTAACTACCTGCGAAATGAGATGTGAGTTTAAGAAGTCTGTGGTTTGAAGTGACCAAAAAAACTACTATATGACATGTTATAAACAGTATTATTTCAAAATCTGTACTCAACGAACTGTTTCGAACTAAATTGTGTTATCTTTATTGCGCGATCGTTAATTCTATATTATCATTAATCCCATGATATTTATAAGTTCAAGGGCTTAGTAATAATATGTTTTGACTTTTACTAAAATATACGAATAAATATTCTACAAATCTATATTTATAAAATTGTTTGTCCTGACTGCAAAAACGCAACACCAAAATCATAAAATCTAGCAAGCTGAAATTTGGAACATCCGCTAAGAAAGGAGTTTTGAGTTTTAACTTCGTGTGAAGACGGGGTTGGGTCGCTAGTCTGTCTAACCGTGTCTGTTCGCAATAAACCCAAAAAACTACTGCACCGATTTTCATTCTGTTTTCACCAATGGATAGAGTGGTTCTCGAGGAAGGTTTTAGTATATAATTTACAAAGTTACGCGGGCGAAGTCGCGGGCAGCAGCTAGTTTAAAATAAAAAATATAGCGTTCTACCTCTGTTATTGATCTTACGCAAATCAGTTTTAGATTTTATAAGCAGCGTCAATATTTGTGCATTATTAAATTTTGAAAGTTTGTGAGGTTGTACTCATGTTCGTTAGTCTTTCACTCAAAAACGGCTAAACGGATTTGGATGAAATTTGGCACACAGGTAGTTTATTCATCGAAATAATATATCTTTGCAAGTTTGCTGAGTTTATGACTAAAGCGACATATAGCGTAAAGCTTTAAATATGTCGGGTGTTATATTACTCATACTATTTTCTTTTTCAATGCGGACTTAGTCGCGGGTACCAGCTACGAGTAACTTATTATATATATCAGGTAATCACATAATCATTATAATAATTTTAAACTTAAACAAAATTAACTTCTCCTGTAATCAATAAATAAATAAAAACTTACTGAGTGATTTAACGTCGCCATTTCTGTAATTACTACTTAGAGTATTACTTGTAGTATTGTTGCGTTCGCCTGGAAAGTAAAAAAAGAAACACTATTTGAGAAAAAAATATAGGATGTTGTCATCAATTTTCTCAGCCGTAGGACATCCACTGCTATGACGTCTAGTGGAAATCGAATATAATTGCTAGCAATTAGGGTGTGGTTACACTTTTGTCTAGACAAAAGTGTAACCACACCCTTACAGAAGACCACTGTGTGCATGTGTGCTAAGGCTCTAGTATTCTTTATTTTCTCTCCGAAACATATCATTCATGTATACTTTTTCCTGCTTTCCTAATTCATAATCATCATAATTTAACACTAGGACCAGTCAGCAGCCTGAATCAAGAGTCGACCAGCGGCCCTCAATAAGAATGTCAGTCCATATTTTGTGGGTTGACGATCCGTAGTCTCAGCTCAAAAACTTTCTTCCAGCAACCAGTATGTGTCCTGCCCAATGCTACTTCAACTTACTAATCGATCTCCTAATTGCTGATTCGATATTGCTGTATATTTCCGAGCGTAGCCCTTTCCATAGCTCGTTAAGTGCTTTCTTACACAGTGACATATTGTAATTTATGATTTACAAAAAAAAATTGTTTACCATTTGGAGACGCTGATCCTGATTCATCTCCGCCTTTATTGTAAGCCGTGTTTACTGTAAGTTTTGACATTGGTCGATCAGGTGTATCCTGAAAAAAATATTTGCGGCTTATTTGTATATATATAAAAATAAAGATTTTAACTGAATATGGATATTGGAAATTGGAAATATAGGAAAATGTATCAAAAATTATGGTCCATAAAAATACACCATTTTTAACATTCGTCAACACACGTTGACGACCTAGATGTTTTATACGAACCTTCCCCGTTTATCTCTCTTTCCATTATTGAAAACAGGATTAAAATCGGTTGAGCTGTTTAGGAGTTCATAGAGGACAAACATATTATTTACATTGATTTTAATTTAATATAGGCATATAGAGATAGATGTCACTACCAAATACTAATCTTATCATCACTAATTATGTATGAAATATTTTATCATTCTTCGCTATACGAGTTTCACTCAAAGTGAGCATAAGTTATTAATCGTTGGAATTACCACTTCTCTTGTGATGGAAGATACATTTGATAAAAAAAATCGATAGCAATTTTTTTTGTATATTCGACTCTGTACAAGCCCCTTTATCTAATCATTACAAAAGTATTTAATAGCAATTTATTAAGATACGCATCGCAGTATCAGACAATGATAAATTCATGTTTTTTTAAGACAAACTGGTAGCGGTAATTAAAAATAAATACGTATTCAATAAAAAAAAAATCATTCAAAAACTGAATTATGCAATTATTTTAATTATAGTATTAATTCAATGCTAGCCCTTGTAACCAGGTCGTAGAAAAATAAATTTGCATGGCTTATGTAGGCTACACCTTATGACATACACGTACTGGAGAATTGTAGTTCTTTTAAACTATTTTAACTAACGTCTGTTTCTCTGCTAAGTATTTCTAAACCACACAAAGTATTTTGATAAGGTTTTCATTATTAGAAAGAACGATAAACGAGGAAGGTTTGTGTATAAAAATCACATCCCGGGCGAAGCCAGGAGTGGATTCGCTAATGAATATACAATTTTAATTATTATTTCAATTTATAATATTCTATTTATTGTAATTGTTTACATTAATTAACTTAACGTTCCAATCTATAGACAATAATGTCCATAAAGTTCGAATTTCGATTGGACCGATACGTACTCGTGTAGGGGTAGCGGCGCAACTGTAAAACATCGTTATGAAACTAAAAACTGAACGCGAATATCGAAAGCCGTGTAAAACCGGATTAATAACTTCATTAGTCGCTTGTTTCTCTCGATCGACACCACCCTGTATTTCACTATAATCCCATTACGGTGTCCCGCTTTTTCTCTGCAACGAATTTCGGTGCGTTCTCTCGCAGCCCAATACAAAAAAAAGAATTTCAAAACAGTTTCCACGAAAACGTATTACGTTGTGTAACAATCTCCGAGATAGTCTCTATTGGAATTCGCTCTGACGTTTTACATTAGGTCGTGTAATAGCCGTATTTGACCATAATTTTCTTGTCTTTACCTCAGAAGAAATAAAAAAAACTAGTTTTTGCCGGCGACATCGCCCGCGCTTCTTTTTCTAAGTTATCAAAATCAGAGTATTTATTGGTCATATATTTTTGTCAAGGATTCAATATTTCATTTTAATTTTTAAATAAAAAAAAATTTGTTGGGGAAATATAAAATAAAAAAAAAAACAAGAAAAAAATTATCCAATCGGCTACTTAACCACCCAAGATCACCCGCTGGCCTGATTACATAGGATCAATTATACATAGGATAGTGATAAATTACTGAAATTCAATATTTTTTCTATTATCACTAGTTTAGAATGCATAGGTATTCTATGAGCAACAACATTACTATGAGGTTATCTTTTAAAATCAATTACTTTACACGTAAACAATACGTAAACACAAAAGTCCCCTGCCGCGTCTGTCTGTATACATAATATATGTTTGCGATGACCTGGATGATCTTATAAAATACTGAACGGATTTTCATGCGGTTTTCACTTTATAAAAGAACGTTAAAAGAGAAAAATGTTTATATAAAATATGCAGAAAATACTTGCACCCGTGCGAAACCCGGAGCGGGTCGCTAGTAAACAAATAACATCAGCC
The DNA here is from genome assembly GCA_945859745.1 of Synanthedon formicaeformis. Taxonomy (NCBI): domain Eukaryota; kingdom Metazoa; phylum Arthropoda; class Insecta; order Lepidoptera; family Sesiidae; genus Synanthedon; species Synanthedon formicaeformis. The sequence continues at coordinate 5,077,354 of OX243957.1, forward strand.
AGCCAGCTACAAGGCAACTTATAATTAAAAATGATTTTGTACTCTTTAATACTCAAAGTAGGGCTTTGAGTAGGACTTGGTATCTTATTATAGAAGTGTAAACGTTGACATATCATCATCAATCAATACTAATAATAAATCTGTAAGTGTAGATATTGTATGTATAACTCTTAAACGAATTAACTGATTTTCATGAAACTTGGTAGATAAACATTTAGACGTATAGGACACAGGATAGGCTACTTTTTCTTTTTCAACGCGGACGAAGTCGCGTGCAACAGCTAGTAAATATATAAAAGATGATTTTTCATAAGTCTTGTTCGATGTAGGTACTTAACTACAATAAAAAGGGTTTAGGAAAACAAAAATCGAGTAACAAATACAAGTCTGTGCTTATAAATGACGAATAAATTGTTTATCTGTAGTCTATCAAGTAGCAATGTGATTAGTAACTATTGTTTGCAGTCACGATGACGTAGCCAGTTGCAAATAAACTTTTTTTTAAATCTATTAGCCGGATCTTTTTTTTTCAATATATTAGGTTTATTCACCTAATATATTGAAAAATTATATATATTAGGAATAAACCTAATATATTACTTCACCCTAATATATTACCTAATATTGCCTAAGTATATTAATTAGCCTAATATACTTAGGCATATTTCACAATTTTCACTTTTTTTAAAAAACAGCCAAGAAAAGGGTCCATTCTCAGTAGTCCGATTAACAGTCCGGTTCACCGAACTAGTGAGACTTTTTTCCCAGTAGTCCGATCGTACAAATCAACCGGTGAGACCGTTTTTCTTTTATTCAAGCCTAAAATTTTATCAACCCTTAAAGTTTTTATTACAACTTCACTTCCAAATACCTTTCCTTTTGACATAAATCATCATCGCAGCCGCAGGACGTCCACTGCTTAAAAAAAAATAGGCCTCCCTCATAATTTTCCAAAATAACCGGTCAGAAGCAACCTGGATCTTACGACGACGCAACGTTGAGCTTTCTTACGACCACATAGTAAAATACCACATTTACCATAAACAGCACTTATTAATATTTAAACATCCGTCAATTACAACTTTTTGTGGCGACTTGACTGTTTTCGACCGACATGTTTTTGATTGTTTTGCGGTTTTTTATGTGTTTAATTTGAATTTTGCGTTTTTTTATATTGCTATTTATAAAACGATTTATTAATTTTTAAACATCCATCAATTAGAACTTAGATTTATGTTTTGAACTTGACAAACATGTTTTTGCAAAAAATGTCTCGGTATCTGCTACTTTTGATTTTAATATGAATTTTACGTTTTTTATATTGCTGTTTTTACAACTGACACTGGCAAAATTACCAGAAAAGATCTGATGAAGCAATTTGTAAAGAAGAAAGAAAGAACTTTCTTGCATGGAGGCTTTGGCTTTATCATTGCAAATGTTCTCACCGTGCATTTGAGAATTAATGTCAAAATATTTCATTAGCAAAAGGCGACGAGTAAATACTATTTGAGTATATTCCCAGCGGACTGTTTGAAATACTTTGACTATGTGACTACTTTTGTCATAAACGATATTTTTCATTTACTTATTCAAAAAATTATAATAATAATAATATAACACTAATTAAACAAGGTGTTGTACCACGTAATCGCGCACAGTAATGATAGTAATCAATATGAATTATAATTAACTAAATTAAAAACAAACAAATTAATTAAAACATATTGTATTTTTTTTAAACCTTGTTATACTCTGATTTGAACGACAATTAAAAAGGACACTTAAACTTACGCGATTCGGATTTTAAAGTCCAAAAACTATGCTATTGCTACTGGCATAGCAAACCTGGTAGTTAGTGTGGTATAATGGTATATTATACATGTCGGTATGATTGTGTTTTATTTGAGGTGCAACACGTGCATTTGAGGGTTGTGCGTGTAACGAAACGTCTGGCATCGGTTCGGGGGTGTGTGGGGAGTGCTGCGCGGGCGGTGGCACTCAGCAGTCTAGAGCACGCTCCAAGGGGAATCGCATGGCCTAGAGGGATCGTGCACTTCATTCCTTCGGCTTTGAGTTAACTACTGTTATTTCGATCGTAGTAGTGATAGACTGTCGATTTCAATAAGATTAGATGTCAGTGATACTCCCGATGTCGTCCTAATTATTGTGAGAAACAAATAAGTACAGACTCTCACGCCGGCCATTCGGACGACATACACTATATTTGTGATACATTAACTGATTATTTTTTTGCTTAATCTTATCTCGATACCTACACTAATTAGCGATTTCACGTCATATTTAATTGAATGTCAGTCATCTTTAATGTGCAACAAAATATTTATCAAATCACGAACTCACACGTACAGATTACGGCCTATGATATACGATTTACCCGTCTTATCTCTACGTAAATGTATGAAACGTATATATATTTTGAATGTGTGATGAATGCTGAATTGTGTATAGGTGACGTGGCAAGTTAACAGTCGGTGTAAGAGGAATAAATATAAAAAGATTGAAATTTCATTAGGCGAGGCGTTGGGGCGGCACTGTGTGTCCGCAGTGGGTATTTACAGGCGGGGGTGCAGAGGGTTGCAGAGGAGTGTTAGGCGGGGGGCTCGCGCCCGGCTGGACTCAAAAGGTTTACAGTTGGTTGCGCGAGAGTGACCCGCCTCACAAACATCCCGTGCACAACGCTCACCGCTCGACCTATATGGAACTGAACTTTATCTATCGTCCCTTCTAAATAACGATATTTATTTTGCATTTTTCCTTGGACGATAATTTCAGATAAGGATTAGATCAGTTAGTCTTCATATTTGAAGACTTTAATGACAATATTGTGTCATTTGAAAAGACAGTAGGTAATAAGTGATTGGCTGATCAAAAATCCGAATCATAGTCAGTAATTTCATTGCAAAATATTGTTGCACACTAGTGTGAAACAGAAGATTTTTTTCTTCGTATTTACACCAATGTGATACCCAAGAATTTTATTCCTCACAGTCACACTTACTTCGTACTTTGCACTATCATCTTTCGACGACGAAGACAAGTGTCCGACACTTGTTAGGCTAATTTCTGAATTAGAACCCAATTATTAAATTGAAAAATAAAAATTTACATAAATATTTTCTAAACTTTTTTATAAGTAATTCTTAAATATAATTTAACACTTTTGCAATTATTTATAAAATAGTTATTTAAACTCTATTTTTTCAAAAACAAAAGAAAACAATAAATATCTACATTATTTCTACTTCTGCGTATTGAAAATTATATATTTAATCGGTTTCGTTTTGTTCGAAAATAACGATAAAATAAAAGGCATGTCCATATTCATCCCCCTGGGAAAAATCATTACAACCCATTGCGTTCATATATACGAATTCGTTGTTTAAACTACGGGTGAGGCTTAAAATAAATTTACTTTGAAACACGACAAAACAACTCGTTTGCAATATTTTCCCTTTTTTTTACAAATATCCCGATAAATCACAAATATTGGATCACGTATGGCGTTAAAATATTTAATTCTTTTCTGTCATACGTATACCTTAAATTTTAATTCAATATAATTAATTGATATTAATTTGATAGGTTATCTTGTACATTGATTTCCGTGACTCTACCTATATACTTACACTTTAAAATGTCTGATAAACAATACATTACTTATACGTCATTTACAAATTAATTATATTTATTATTTTGTTATTATAATTATTTATCATCATTTATTTTATCAATTTTTAAAACAAATGTCTATTAAACTAATCACTGCCTAATTTATTAGAGTAGAGAAATTTTATTGTTTTTTTTTTATGTATTAAGGTCGGCACACAGCTTCGAAAAAAATTCTAATATATTTTAATGAAATCCATTAATAGATTACTTTCCGCTTTTTATTCCTCTCTAATCCATTCTAATGAACTAATTGACGAATGGATCAGAGTGGAAATTTGATGAGGCTGAATATTTCTGTCTGAAATGTGAAAAATACAACTTATACACACGCATACCAAAAAAAGGAGACAGGAACCCAAACTAAAGCAGTGTTCACACTATGAAATATGCATTCTATGTTATTACTTCACGAGCTGAAAGCGAATTATGGTATTTTTTTATTTGCCCACTTGGTGATAGGTGGCTACCATAGCTTATAACACAAGAAACACCACAGGTGCTTCAAGTGCGCTGCCGACTACAGTAGAATTAAGGATAATAAACATATTATTACTCTGCCATGCACTAAGATACAATAAAATAAATAATATAAGTAGATATTATACATACTCCCACTGTTTACCAGACACTGAATAACAATAGTGTAATTATCGTTATCTAGTCAGGTATTATTAATGGAAAAAATATTATAGGATCAACTAAAACAATATAAAAATACAATACATTACTGGGCATTATATTATATTTTTGGGTATTGGTATTAGGATTTAGTAATTTTTAAAATCGACTGGTAGGATTAATGAACGATTTTTATTTAATTTTTATTAAATTTTTATTAATTTTTATTAAATTTTTATTAAATAATTTATTTTTTATTTAACCCAAGTTACTGGATTGATTAATTACTATGTATATGTCCTTTAATTTAACAATATTCTTATTGTGTCTATTAAGGGAAAACACTTTGTTTTGTGTTCTTTACAGCAGTAGGGTTGTTGCAGATATTCGCATACGCATTAGCGAATGCGGAACTTCCGCATCGATTTAACATCCATAAACGGCTATGCATCCGCATAAATCAAGGCGATTCTTTTTAGGATGCTGATATGGAACTAGTCCTATCTGATATCTGGCAGATTTTTATTTATTTATTTGGTTTGAATTTTTTACTAAAAGCTTGATAACTTAATAAAGATTTATTTAATTTAATTTAATAAACATCAATTTCAATTGTTAATTTCTGTATTAAAAAACTCAAAAACCATTAAAAATTAAAAAAAAAAATCTTCCAAAAATCTGCATCCTCGGATGTTCTGCATACGCAACAACCCTGCTTTATAGATTGCACTACATATCATTAATTTGTCACACTACACTAATTTAAAAGGTTTTGTTCTTTTCAATCATGTAATTATATTTGTGATATTGAGAAGCTGAATAGCTTTAACATTCACAATATGATGATGAATTCTTTGTTGATGAACATCTCCCCTTTATATGAATAATTAAATAATATGAAATAGTTTCAATATTTATTTTTTTGTACGAATAACTCTTTATTCATTTCGTATTAGACCAAGAATTTTGAAAACGTAGTAATCGACGTATAGACACTCAGCCACATCACTAAGACAAAAATTAAAAAAAAAATGCAGTTCAAGTCTATGTAATATGTATTTCTACAATGCAAGTGAAACAAATAGTTTTAATGGTGCATTATTATAATTGCCCACAACATATTGGGCGCACTGTACTGGGTAACAATTTAAATAAATATCCGTAATGCCTATTTATAGAAATATCGCGCAGTTATTTATTGTTCGCATTTATAATTTCAATATCGTTTCCCTTGTTTGGTAATCATTTTATTGCTTTACATGCGTGTCTCATTTTTAAGTCAGATTATGATTTAAAACGTGAAATACTTTTAAATCAAAGGAGTATTCACGTTACTTTAAAATAATGTATTTTATAACCTTTTATTTTTATTTTATGTAATACATATTTTTTAATTCAGAAAAAGAGAAGCTTTTTTTTATGAGTTTAGGTCTGTTTGTACTTAACTTATAAAATAACTAGCTGGCGCCCGCGACTTCGTCGGTGTTGAAAAAGAAAAAAGTAGCCTATCCTGTGTCCTGTACGTCTAAATGTTTATCTACTCGTACCAAGTTTCATGAAAATCAGTTAATTTATTTAAGAGTTATGGAGGAACATACATACAATACCTACACTTACAGATTTATTATTAGTATTGAGTATTGATAAATCTGTAAGTGTAGGTATTGTATGTATGTATGTATGTACCTAATATTGACCGTATATGGCTTTTTCTAGAGGAGAATGGAGACGGTCCTCCGCCCTCCGCCTCAAGAGAGTCTCAAGAGAGCGACTGGCAGTGGATTATGTATATAATACATACATCTCTTGAGGTAATCGGTCCAGCGAGCAAGTGGACTGCATGGTGCATTTCAACCGTGGTCTTCATACCAAGACTCGCCAAACGCCCACCACCTGCACGACAGATATCTCTTGCCCACGCCCACTTCAGCTGACTGATGCTTTGTAATACGATGATGACATATCCTTCAGAAGATTACTAAGCAGCAACTCGTTCAACTATTATAATTTCGGGAAGACACATTTGGCTCATGACATAAGAAACTCACCCTATTTTCCAAATCATCCGCATACATGACACGTGAAGGTCGACGTCTTGCTGCTCGTGAGGCCTGTGCAGTCACTAAATTACCAGACACTGGGCCCGGCTGTGACATAGTTCTTCTGCGACTCGCGTACTCTTCATTACCCGATGAATCATTCATAGATTCATTGTGTACCTGTTAAAAATGTTATTAAATATTTGAAAAGAGCTAAAATGAAATGAGCTAAAATGAACGTCTTCTACAAGACCTAGAAGTTGTTTACTACCCTGGAACTATTTATTAGTACTATGTTGTGGTAATAACAGGTGTGGTACTATGCACCAGTTGATCCAAGGGAAGTTTCTTATTAAATTTAGCAGTAAAAATAGGTTGTCAGATTTTAAACCAATTTCAACCCGAAGCTCTTGATAGTGTTTAGATTTATCCCCCTCCCCCCTTTTTATCTGTTTTTAAATATTTTAGATTTGAATCTATTAAGTTTATTAACGAATTTGACGTACGATCAGAACGTAGGATAGAGCATCAGTAGGTAATAAACTACCTAAATATTAAAAAGTAAAAAAATACATACGCAGTAAAAATAATCTGTATAAAACTACCTGTTTATCAACCTTTATCAAATTTATTTAGTATAGTAATTTCAAATTATTAATATTATTGTTGTAATTATAATAAAATTTGTACTAACCCCTGGATCCTTAGCTATGTCTTCATGTTTGTCTTGTTCCTCCAAATGATATAAGGAAGTTTCAGAATGAAACTTCTTATCCCCCATCTTCTTTCTATTCACTATTTCATCCTTCAATTCTTTTGGAAGACCACTTTCCTCAGTTGCCATTTTTAATCACAATATTTTTATATTTCTTTTAGCCGCTTTAATAAAGATAGCGCATTTTTATACGTAGGTATACTTGTGCGATTTAGATTGCGAATGAATTAAAAAAGATTCGAATTGTTATCAGTTATCAAGGATACATATCTTTCTAGGGGCATTGAAGGTCTAATTATAGCGAATTGATTATTAATTTCCTCTTTGTACTTGATTGTTTTATTCACACTAACGTCTCATAGTGAACACTATTATCGAAGTTATTAAAGGCAGGAAAAAAATTAAAAAATCAAAACTTATTTCTTGTTACTGTAAAATTTTATGTTTACTTTTTTATAAATATTTACTGGGCAATTTGAAAATTATGTAAGTAAGTATGTAATATATTGTATATTTTATAATTTAAATAAATGTTTTTTTTTAATTTAAATGCATTTAATTTGCTAATTGAATTACTAATGTATAGTTTAAAATTTGTAGACAAAAAAAAAAGAAAAATATGTATTCTTTAGATAAACATTTATAGATGTAGTTACAAAAATTGAACTGTTATTTTATCAAAGAAACTTTGATTTTTTCAAAATATTTTTGCAGTTAATATGATGACTTGCTAAATGGACTTTGCTCACTTCCAATTGAATATGATGTCACAGAAAATTATTAAATCAGCACTGCACTTACAATAATCTCTTACACAAAATACGAGTATATGTTTGGCCCAAGTTTTTAGCTTTATTTCGGCAGATTATTAATCCTGATGTTATTATTCACAAGAGTGCCGTGTAGACACGTGGCGACTAATATTTTTAATATAATTATTTATAATTTAAATCATTAACTAACATATTTACATCCATAAATCTTATCTAAAGTCCCTTATTCGTAGATATCCAAATTTATCGGAAAATTCAGGGTAACGTTCCAAATGAATCACGGGAAAATACCACAACACAATTTTTTTATTGATTCGCAATTAATTATATTGACTCGTAATCTTCCATTAATCATCGAATCTTTCGATGTTGACATACATTAAAAATAATAAAAAAATATACAGTTCATAACGACAGTAAGAAAGATAAAATAGTTACAAATATAATTATAAATTAACTGTTCTATATATGAGATGGCTTATAGCCCCAAGTTTTTAGCATTTCAGTCTTAGGTATTCACTTGGATTTATTATAACGTTATGAATAAACGAGATTTCTATATAAATTCTGATTAAATGCAGTGAAATCAAGAAACGTATATGTTACTTATTCTGCCATAAAAATAAAAAATGGAAAAACGTTAACCTGTCAAACATAAATATAAATATTTTGTAATGTAAATGCAAAATTATGTCAGGATTTATGTATGAATGTTTAAAACTATTGAACGGATTTTGATGATTATTACCAATCAGAAGAAAACATAGTCTACAATTTATTACGATACGTGGACGAAATCGCAGGAAAAGCTAGTTATATTATAAATACGAAAATTTCTTATGATGTTTGTTATTCTTTCACGCTAAATGATTTTTGATGGCAATAAATTAGAAAAAGATCAAAGTCGCGCACAAAGTCGCGGGAAAAGCTACATAAGCTACATAAGCGTAGTAAGTTTGACTAGACACATCTAATCCTTCATCAGTTTACTTAATACTGTTTTCAGTTCAAGAGTAAATTGAGAGACAGGTAGCGCCAGATCGTGGGTCGATGACGAGGTACTTCGTTCTCTAGCAATAAAGTCGGATGGAACGACGAATAGTTGTTTTTTGGCGTCTCCTGATGCACCGGTCTTTCGGAGACATGGAGGCATCGGCAGGTGCGGTCTCATCTCCAACCACTTCTGGAACTCCTTTGTTGATCTGCAAGCGTTTTTACAATAAGCAACAAAAACACTATCTATAGGTACTAAAATTATAAAGAGTTAACATTTGTATTTTTGTCTTGTAATGAATAAAATCAAAAACTAGTGGACTGATTTTAAAAATTCTTTCAACTATAGAAAGTTACGTTATCATTATAACATAGGCTATATTTTATAAAACAAGTAGTGTGTAATAAATCAGTTGACTTAATTGCTTATGATGTAGCAAAAGCCTTGCTATATATGAACACTGATATTTATTACAGCCTCTTCCATATCGTATATAGTAGCAGACATAAAAATGTTGATATCGGCACAAAAACAACACAGAGATTCCGATTTTAATAATAACAATAATAGGCCAATCACAAAAGGTGTAATGCGTACATGCGATTGCACAAATGACAATTATATATATGTCATCTTATTATTATTGCGACTGGGAACTAAATTTTTACCAGTTTCAACTTAAAATTAATAAATCGTATAATAAAATTAATAAACTCAAATATAATAATTAAATTAATAAACTTAAAGTTAACTTCTAAAACAGGACTCACGTCAAGTATGATATTTCATCCCAAACTGCTCCCATAGTGCGAAGATCTTCAGGTATCTTAACGCTACGCCACATCTGTTCTGTATTATTTCTCGGCGGAAGATGTTTCATCTTATGAGGAAGAGACGTGCCAAAAGCCCTCGTGTGAGCTGGACTGGTCTCAGCATGAATATCATAAGCAATATGGCGTTTGAGAACACTCTGGCAGGATGACTGTGTAAGATAAAATTGTTTCCAATAGAAACTATATACTATTAACTAATTACTCTCAACACTAAACTTAAAGTCAATTGATTAATTAAATCAAACCATTAAATAAGTTGTAACATATATATCCAAATTCATAGTTATGTAGAGTTATACTCGTATAATGTCATATAAAATTCGTGAATATGAACTTATCCAAGGATTGTGTCTAAATATGATTGATTCTAACTTAGGATTCTAATTAGAATAAATCATTTTTAAGAAATATAAAGAATAAGAAGTGTATTTATTGCAAAAAGAATGAAAAACCAAGTATTTGAAATTTAATTACATACATTTCAATAATTGTGACATTAATTTTAGATTAACAAACATTTTTTTGCTAAGTTTGCTGATTTTTGCTACTAGACATAAATATTTACTTACCTTGTATTCTTTGACATAATCAGCTATCGATTGTAGTACACAAGGCAATATCCTAGGATCGAGTACAATACCACGCGATGCATGCTCATCAAACCAAACCTGTAAAATAATCATAGTCGTAATGCAGCTTTAACATAATCACAAAGTCTATATCCGTTTTATCAATATTTATAGCACAAGATCCCACTGCTTGATCCTGCAGGTATCTGTTTTTTTGATGAAATTAATTTTAAAGGAATCTTGAGAATGTATGGAATGGATTAAGGATAGGTTGCCTTGTTAAAATTAGCCGCAATTACCTGTAATTAATTTTAATGTCATTAATATACAAATATAACTTGCAGCTATATGTTTTTTCAGTCAATTTTACATCATTTGAAAGAAAATGATGTAACAAATTAAAATAAAAATGGTTGCCAGCTCTCAGTCGGCCGCAGCGTTAGGGTTGCCAGGTATAAACAGGTATATTACTGTTAATTAACTGCACTCACCTGTTTTTTTTTAAATTTTGATACAAAATTAAAGTTTTATATATATTGAACACGAAAATCCATGGTTGCCAGTTGCACAATGGCCGCAAACAGAGGTTGCCATGATTTTTGTGAACGACTCTCGCTCCAGGTAAGTGGAGGCACAAGAGAGAAGATGCACACATTGTTACGCTGTAAACAATACTATAATGTGGTAAAAATTAAGTTTTATGATTTTTTTACTTATTATTTATTAAACATAAATTTTTGAGCATAATGACAATTTTTATCGCTTGAGGAAAGACCCATTTTTTATTTAAAAAGTTGTCTACAGGATCTTTAGAGAAAATTGGAGTTTTTTCATTTGTTTCTTCCATGTTCATGGATACTTATATTTTTGCTTTTATTTTATTAAGAACTACATTTGCTTTTATTATTAATTTTAACAATATTATTTATATTGATGCTTATGAAATAGATCGCCCATTTATTATTAAAGCGAATTCCATAAAAAGGAGGTTTTCGATGACATATAATCTAATCAATAATGTAATCATTATTTTACTCAAATGCTTGTGTTATTTGTAAGTAAACATAAAATGTACTCAGTGAGACTATTCATTTTTCTCCTGAAAGCTTTATCGTGAGATCAATTTAAATCTCAAATGAATACTAGTATTTGATTATTTAATTAGCATGGCTACAAGTCAACGACTTTTTTATACAAACAATTTTTACTTTTATAATTTATCCTACACCTTTTGTTGCATTTTATTTCTCTTCCATATGGACACCTTAAATATTTGCACATATTCTTATGCGTAAATAGTGCAAAAATTATACAAACCATTTATTCATAAATACTATTGACAATCATAAAACATTCTAAAGCCAACTTTGAATTGTAAAAAATGTAAATCATCCCTTTAAGAGTTACTACGTCGTAACATATTATTTAATTATTTGATTTAAAAAAAAAGACATAAAAAATTATTAAATTACCTTAGACATAAACAAAACATTTTTATTGATGGTAAGCAACTGAGCAATAGAATATTTTAAGACATGGACTGCAAATCAATTGATTATGAATCGTTAATCGAGCCTTCTAAGATGCAACATAAATTTTTATATAATTCATATTTTCATCAATACTATCATATTTCATTGGCGATAATTACTACACATCAATATACACCAATCAACCAACGAGACAAAGTGGCGTGTTCATCTTTTGTAAACTAAGAAATTCCTATACTACACATAAACTGTATAAGTGTCGCAGCTGCCATGCTTTGTCCTTATTCATCGCACGTAACAATGTGTGCATCTTCTCTCTTGTGCCTCCACTTACCTGGAGCGAGAGTCGTTCACAAAAATCATGGCAACCTCTGTTTGCGGCCATTGTGCAACTGGCAACCATAGATTTTCGTGTTCAATATATATAAAACTTTAATTTTGTATCAAAATTTAAAAAAAAACAGGTGAGTGCAGTTAATTAACAGTAATATACCTGTTTATACCTGGCAACCCTAACGCTGCGGCCGACTGAGAGCTGGCAACCATTTTTATTTTAATTTGTTACATCATTTTCTTTCAAATGATGTAAAATTGACTGAAAAAACATATAGCTGCAAGTTATATTTGTATATTAATTACATTAAAATTAATTACAGGTAATTGCGGCTAATTTTAACAAGGCAACCTATCCTTAATCCATTGCATATATTCTCAAGATTTATTTAAAATTAATTTCATCAAAAAAACAGATACCTGCAGGATCAAGCAGTGGGATCTTAGGCTATAAAAAGATGTATTAGAATATCAGAAAGCAGTCAGAAGCTTTTTTCAAACGACGCATATTCTCAGTCAAATAAAATTCGTAATGGACCTTCACTCAAGTTCTATTATTTTTATAACACATGATTTTACAATTTGTACAATCTATTTACCCAATAGAACAAAAACAGTATAAGCAAAATTGGTGATTACACCCGAAAAAATTCCGCGTTATCCCAGTTTAACTTACCTGAAATAAGTCCTCAATATCTTCCGGCCTTTTAATTTCACTTTTAAATTCAACAGAGCCCAGGTCTACCCACCAATCAAAGAATTCTTTGGCAATCTGAAATAATTATTTATTTATTATCAAACCGCACTTAATAATTATACATACACGAAGATTAATTAATTTAATTTATCTTTATTAATTTTGATTTTTTTTCATGTAATTTCTTCTCCTGTGGCCTTGGATGAAGATTACACTGTAACATTGTAGACCCTTGTTGTATTGTAGTCTACCTATTTTAATTTTACTTCATTCCACTGTAGACATTTTTAATAGGTGAGGGCGATAGTATCTTCGTATTTTTTGTATACTAAGTTGTAATAATTTTACAAAATTCTCTGTCTAAAATTTCTTGTAAGAGTAGAGCCGATAGGGACTCATATCATAAATATTTGTTTAATAAATTACATTTAAAATATGAATGAATCCTATTACCTTTCAATTCTATTTAACCACAAAGCACTTCACTGAATCATTTGTTTCGAAGAAATAAAGAGGACAGATAAGAAAAAAGAACTTCTTACAGTTACTGGTCACCTATACGTCTTAAAGTAACTGATATTGTGTCATCACTACATATTACAAAACAAAGTCCTCTGCCGCCTCTGTCTGTCTGTTCGTGATAAACTCAAAAACTACTGCACCGATTTTCATGCTGTTTTCACCAATGGATAGAGTGGTTCTCGAGGAAGGTTTTAGTATATAATTTACAAAGTTACGCGGGCGAAGTCGCGGGCAGCGGCTAGTATATTACTAGAATAATATTGAAATGAAGTCCAATATAGTTTCCCAAACTAGAATCCGTTAAACTATGGGGTTTCGCGAACCTGTTCAAAGTGATTTGCAATTTAATTAAAATATTTTTGAAAAATCTCGAATTGGGAGAGTGCAATGTTTCTATAAATGCATGTATCCAATAACATTAAAATTAATAAATATTTTCAATTACAAATATTTATGTACGAAATAAAAAAAAAACAATCAAAATACCTAAAAAAATTATTATTAAGTAGTTTGTGGATAGTGAACTGGAATCTGGAATAGCTACTAAAACTATCGAAATATTCACGAAAAAAAAAAGTGTATAAAATTTATTTTCTCATACATTTTGTATGGAACGGGTCTGAGGCGGTACGAAGTTCGCCGGGTCAACTAGTTATGTAATTAAAACTAATACCAACTATTATGAATAGGCAGTAACTATCACTGTCACATTCACATTACCTTTTTTGTCAAAATTTCCGCTTTCTTGCTAAATTCATCAGATGCCGACACTTCAAAGGTTTTTTGCTTATATTTTGACTTCCATTTAATCATATCAGTCTCTGATTCATTGCAATACAACATTGTGAAGAAAGGATTTCTTTGTAAATGCGGTCGACGTCTGTAATAAAACAGGATATAATTTTTTTCTCTTCACTGCTCTAGAAAAATGCCATTTTGTTGCTTAAAGTCAGGCCACTTGTGATGTGTTTATGAATTTTGGATCTATATTTTTGAGGACGGATTACAACAGGCTTTCTAATTTTGAGTCATTTTTCACATAATTCAAAAATACAAAATTACTAATGTTCTGTCCGTGTGCTACCTTTATTTTATTTTACTATACAAGGCCTCCAACGAGGCAGGCAAAATCGCAATGATTGAATCAAGTAGCATTTGGCGGATGCCGCCGCAATTATAGGAAGTACAACATTTCCATGCGTTTAACTACTTAACCATTCATCATGATATTTTGGATACACAAGAATATAGAACATACATAGAATGCCAGTGATACATAGAAAGGGACATTAGGGTATACTATTCACCCAGTAAAAAGTAATCCAGAAAAAGAATCACGAGCTATAGTTTAAAAATGAAAATCTATTGCCGGGCAAAAGTACAATATAACAGCAATAAAGTTGTCAAGCGTTAATATTTCGGACGAAGTCGCGGGCACCAGCTGGTGTAGAATAAGACAAAAATAATATCGTAATATTTTTTTACCAACCTTTTCATGTAGCTACCAGCATGGACATCCATATCATCGCTAGTTCTAGCTGTTTCAGGAATAGTCGCAACTTCCGATTTAAGGGACTTTTTACTAGAAAACGATCTCATCATTGTCTTGGACTTGTAAGAGAATACAGTCAACTTGGATGTTAGCGATTTCATTAAGGATTTCGATAACACTACAGATCGCGATCGGGAAGTTTGTTTCGACTCCAACTCCTGAGTAGACGGGGTCCAAACGCTTTCTCCTTCCATTTCTTCTTCTTCATCATCTAGATCTTGCAGTGTTGTCGTATCAAAATCAGTCATAGAATATTCAGGGCGTATTGGGGTCTAAATAAAAACAAATAATAATTTTTATACATCATTTTGTTATACAGTCGGTGTACGAAAACCTGTGTTAGTTTTCAAATTCATTCCTTCAACAAGTCGAAGACCAATGACAAATGTATGAAATGAAATTTTGGCATGACTGATAACTATCCTGGCGCAAGAAAGTGTCGATGTTAAGGTGACGAACCTTTTCTTACATCGACCGTACAGATACACTGTGGATAGATTTTTTTTATATGAACATATTTTTTTTTATGTTAGGGCAGACAGACTGACGGTCAACATTATGGTAGGTGGCTATCGTCGCCTATAACACAAGTAGGTACGCCATAGGTGCATCATGTGTGCTGCCAAGATTATATTAGGATCAAAGATAAGGGATTGGGAAATGAGCTCTGGCATCCCTTTACTCATTCACCGAAACATAACAGCACACATGCTGTTATTTCACGGTGGTCTTCTGTAAGGCTGTGGTTACTGCTGCCAGTCGGGCTGCCCAAATGACTGCGAAACGCAGTGTGACCTGTCACTACTTTCGGAATGCAGACCAGAAGAGCCAGCTTTGTTTCCAAAGTTGACCCTGCCGGGAATCGAACCCGGGAACCCTGGAACAGAGCGTTAAGACATGCACCCGAACTATCGGACGGGCTCGTCAAAAAATCAAATGTCAGGGATTAAGAGTTGGTAAAGTTTTCTTACTGTATCTGGAGCTCTGGATACATAAAACGTTTCAGATGGCACAAGAGAAGTGATATCGGAATGTGCTTCATATTGTACTCCTTCAACCGGCAAGTCATATATTTTAGCCAATCTTTTAAATAGATTTGGACCGACTAATTCTCTCACAATGTCTGCATTTGATTCCCAGAACTTGAAAATAATAAAAAAAAAATTACTATTATAATACATATTATAACTGGTGACCCACTTCGTCCGAGATGCAATTTTTATATACACAAACTTTTATAACAAAACTCTTTCTATAAAAGAAAAAAAATCCGTTGGGTGGTTTAGAAGTAATTAGCGGAGAAACAGAAATGACGGATTTTATACTGTGAGTCAACCGTAACAGATATAGATATGCCATCCTGAAGTTTTCTTTAGCATTTTAGAAGAACTATAATTTTTAGTACATCATTTTTCGTTGTGTAACGTAAAATCTTTGAAAATCGACATAGCGAACTGTATCAATTATTATTTATAGGTAATCAGAAAGAGTATGTTATTACTCATACTATCAATAATACTATTATTAATAATATAATAGTTAATAATAATAATATAATAATAATTATATTAATAATATAATATAATTAATAATATATATTATTAATAATATAATTAGTTATAATACTATTATGTTACTACTCATGTTATCAAATTTATAGCATTTTCATTTAATATATTTTTAATTAATTTTTTTAATTCAAAAAATTCAGGAAGGTATGTGTTTGCCCGCCTAAAAAATAAATAAAAATATTATTTTTATTTATTTCACTTGAAAAACTTGACTGTCACTTGACTTCAAAAAGGTTGAAGACAGGTTTCAAACTTAAATTTCCATAACTGACTACAAAAAAATGTCTAACCAACTAAATAGTTATCACCTTGTCGTCTTTGTATGATGTCTCCAAATCTAACAAAACTTTTTTCCAATGCAATTTCACTGATGCTTCATTTTGCTCGTAACGTGATTGTGTGATTACTCTTAAGTCTCTTGGTTTATCCCAATCTTTGACTAGGGGCTTCTTTCCACAAGGCATTGTAACTAAAACGTTTTATTTTTAGATAAATACGAAATCATAAAATTATAAATATTAAATTAAAAACTAATTTAACCAGAGGGGTTGTATATACATATATAGATATTGTTATATGGAGGGAGCTGGGGCCCGCGACTTCGTCCGCGTTGAAAAATATAAAAGAATGCTGTTGCACGCGACTTCATCCGCGTAACTTTATAAAATACTAGCTGGTTCCTGCGACTTCGTTCGCGTTGAAAAGAAATAAGCAGCCTATCCTGTGTCCTGTACGTCTAGATGTTTATCTACCAAGTTTCATTAAAATCAGTTAATTCGTTTAAGAGTTATGGAGGAACATACATACATACAGAAAAAAATCTAAAAATGGTCAATTTAGTTTCAGTATCATGTATAGAGCCTATAAACACGATATCTCTGAAAACAAAGTAACTTACTCCATGAACGACCCTAACAGATTTATTATTAGTATTGATAAAGTTCAAAATAAAAACTTTTAAGTTCTTTTAAATTTTATCTTTTAAGTTGGACAAAACTCCATATAGTTGCGAAGTTTTATCAGAATAGGTTTAGTAGTTTAGTTCATATCCTATGTCCTACCACTGGGCTCGTTAAATTGGAATATTGGAGAATGACAATATTGAAGAAAGACAGTGACAAAGTCAACATATTTTTATTAATAAAGTCAGATTTCCAAACCATACTTACATGTTAAAAATAGATCTATTAATTATACGATGAAAATATAAAATATGGATATTTACTCGTAACAAAAATCTCAAAATTATCTAATATGTGGGTACTCGTAAATACATAGAACTGTACCTATGTGGAAAGCATTGGACTTTGTAAAACAGCCTTAAGATTACAATATCACAAATTAAATATTTTACTTACTGAAAATATTGATTAAAAGTATTGAAACTTTTCAACTGTGAAAAGACTTTTTTATATTGACAGCAATTTTATTATTGACAAAATCATAAATTAACGATGATTAAAAACCTCTTAAAAACAATTACAAAACCAAAGAGTTTGAGAGTTGAGAGTGTACACATTGTCTGGTATTTCTCATTATTTTCAACTCAATTTTTTTGAATATATTACTATAATAAATGCTTATTTATAAAGTTTATTTTATAAAATAAATTAGTTGATGCTGCTTCACTATTAAACTATGTTTTAGCGCCATCTGTACAAAGAGTATGGAACTTAAACTGTACTGTGATTATCAAAATCTCTCACACCCTTTCTAATAACTTTGCGTCATTAATTCTAACAAGTTTCTAAAGATGGCAGCACTACGGATTAAATTGCGAAATTAAATTTATAGTTTGAATAGATGTAAGGTGATAGGTATAATTTTACATATTTTTTGGATAAATGAAATTACAATACGGAAGATAATAAATATATTTATTTCCCAATATTTACACTATCGATCTTCTCAGCTTGCTTAGTTACATAACTATTTACTTTTAGTACCTGTATAATTATTGTGTTACATACATAGATATATACCTACTCATTTACCTAAGTGAAAACTCCAATATATATATTAAACTAGCTGGGTGCCCGCGACTTCGTCCGCGTTGTACGACGAAAGGTACCCTATGTCCTTTCTGGTGTCCCAGACAACGTGTATGCAAAATTTCATGGTGATCGGTTCAGTAGTTTTGCGTGAAAGAGTTACAAATATGCATACATCGACACAAACTTTCGTATTTATAATATTAGTACGGAAGTACGGATTTCTATCAGTTTATTAAATTTCTACTTGCTGGTGTCCAGAGAAAATATTTATAGCTGTTGCTCTATTGGATTGGATTAGGATATAGGATACTTTTTATCCTGGTTAATGTTACATTCCCGAGGGATGGTCTAAAAATATAAAAAATTTGGCGCCACCGTCGCCGTTGTCGTCAGCGATAAATACGGGTAGGTACGTGAGATATTTTCTCAGGTGTTATGCTTATGCTTTATTATAATGACATAACAACCACATTCAAAAGCACAACTTTTTACTTTGAACTTGAACTTTGAATTTTTTCTGCATCTTCAAACGTATCAGGCAGCTTTAAGCCTAAAGTTTCAGGCTGTGTCAATACTAATAAAGCAGATATAACAGCCAGACTGCCAAACATTACTGTAGGTATACCTTCCCAGTACATCATTAATGGTGGTGTCAAAGGAGATGCTATAGATCCTATCCTACCCATCATCGAAGAAAAGCCCAAGAAAGAGTGACGTTGTCTTGTTGGATATAATTCTGATGTGAAAAGATATAAGGACGTCATAACTAAAGCGATACAGAACTTTCCTGTCAAGAATAAAGTCAATGATAAACCATAATATGTATTAGGAACGAACGCAAATGATATGCAACAAATGGCACACATCATATAACCAGAGAATAGTACAACCTTACGTCCTATTCTATCTAACAAGAGAGCGGCTGTCCAATATCCAGGTATTTCTATGGCAGCGGTTGCTATGTAATTAAGATACATATTTCCGGTTAAATTAACAGAATTGATAGATAACCCATAATAAACGAATGTAGTTGTTATCCACCAAATTGGAGTAGTGCAACATCTTCGAAGTAATGTTTTAGATTTTAAAACGCGCACAAAAAGATTTTTCTCTTTTACAGTTTCATTACTTTCTCTCTCATTCGGAATTGCAGTAAGCAAATAGTTCATAGCAGATTCAGAAATTTTCTTGCCATTCATTCGAGCGGCGGTTTCAAGAGCATTTTTAGCGTTTTCATGTTTATTTTTACTGAGCAACCAACGATAGCTCTCTGTAATAAGCCATCTGTACGATACTATAAGAAATACAGGTGTAAAAAGTACTAAACTTAACGTACGCCATTCAGTAATGAGAAATGCAATCGTTCCTAATAATACCTGGCCCAGGGCAAACATAGATGACATCGTTGCGCTCGTCACTACACGGTATTTGGGGCCGACTATTTCTGTAGCCAATATATACGCGGCGCTAAATGCACCACCGCCTATAGCGACTTGTAAAAACTGTAAACACACATACATGTAGTAGTTGACAGAGAATGATCTTACAAAACCCACTAGTGCTACATTAAATGAGAAAAACACAATCGAAGTGCGACGTCCGAAGTAATCTGAGATGAATCCTGCTAATGGAAGGCAAACCATTCCACCGACGCTGTTCAAAGTCCCTGCTAAGGCTCTTAACCATTCTGCACATTCTAATCCGAAATCATAAACCACAGAGTTTGTCCTTTCGTATACATAACTTTCACATGATAATATTGTATTTCGATCGAACATACTTGCAGGACAAGTTTCATAATCGAAATTTTCGGTGAAGTTGACAACTGCATAATGATGGCATTCATCGTAGCCTGTAGATATCGCTGGCACTGCGTTATGTAACCAGCCCGGTGAAAACTCTGGATCAATTCTATCACAGTAAGGTATGACACATCTGTGTGGCAATCTAGCAGCTGTAAATATGTAGTCTCCAGCCATAAATCCAGATATTGCAGCAGGGATAGCCAATAGCAATATATTAACCAATTGATATTTTCCAAAACCACCAATTTCGTTGGTTAGTACAGTTTCAAAGTCCAACTTATTATCACTTTTACTATCACTAGACATGTTTAAATTTTATTACTCTTAAACGTACGATAAATAATGTTGTTACTACAGGTGTCGTTCACATTCTGAATATGACTTACGTTTTGTCCTTTGCGATATTTATATGGCATGTTATCTTAGGTAGGTATATGTTATGCTAGTATATTTATAGGGTATGTTTTTAACGAGCAATATAATTAAATATAATAAACCTACTGAAATTCTGAATATTTTAAAAAGTATTTTTCTTTTATGTAATTCATTTATTGCCTGTTATTTTTAGCACGTCCAAACTTTCGGCTTATACTTACTGTACAAAAAAAAAAAGAGAAATGTCACTCATAGTATTTTCAATTTATATTTTGATAAATTTTACTGTATTTTCGTAGAATTTATCTGGTTTTAACAACTATTGAAAACTTTTTATTGTCAATTGCGGAAGTCAATAGTTGCGCTGATAGTCTAATTTCGTCTTGAATATATATAGGTATACGTGTATATATTTCAAGTTGTAACAAAATTACCTCGTCCCAAGAGTCTATGGATATGATTACATTTTCCTTTCGGCCGCGTACGTAACTTGAGCTTCGTAACCAGTTACGATCGACTACTTTTTCGTCCTTGTACGAAACCAGTTGCGATCGAAAACTATTTTATTCTTATACGAAACAAGTTACGATCGAAGACTCTTATAGGTTATATGTAGATATGTAGTAGGTACGCATTTGTTGTTCATATCACTCATTCAATAACAGTTTAGATTTAATATTTACACTCTTAATGTAGAAACTCCCACATTTTATCACCCAGGAGATCATTTATCATATTTACATTTCTTAGAAGGTTTTAGTTACTGTTCGATAGATTTGGTATGAAATATTATATTTACTCTTGAAACATGTGTGACAAGATTTTTATCTGCTACAGTTTCGAAATCCAGTCTGACGCATAAAAACTTGAGTTTGTTCATTACTTACAAACAAAAATACAAATCTTTTCTTTTTATACTATTATTAGTATAAATGGTTTTTGTTATTAGTATACTTGCCTGATTGAATCGTGAACATTATGAATATGGTTTATTGGTTTTAAGATACTGTACGGTTTTAAGACAAAATATACATTTTTCAGAAACCAACAATGTGAACATTAGATTAATTTGTAGTATTTTCATTATCATCGACTAATTCTGAAAGTCTTCTGCGAATTTGGTCTATAGGTGCTGGGTTAGTGTCCGACACAGTGTACTGTGGTGTGTGAGCTCCAAGCGGAGACTCGAAAGCGATTCTAGCTCCCAATACCGCCTCATCAAACATTCCCAAGCTGGTCAAATATGGCGCTCGCCTATACTCCGGGTGTTCGATCATCCAACGGCAATATTCCTTTACGCTCCTGTTATACAAATAATAAGTATGAAACTATACAATATTCTTAAATTGACGAATTTCATATTATTTTGTCCTTTTTATTAAATTAGGATTTGACTGATTGCTTTAAAATAACTCACTTGAGATTTGTTATGCCTTCCCAAACTGTTTTTAAGGTGACAAGGTCTCTGGGAACGTGTCGAGCAGAACGCCATTGATTTTCCGTATCATTCTTCGGCGACCGCCATTGTTCTTTCTTTGGAATACTTCTTCCAAAAGCGGTCGTTTTGTCTAATCGCTTCTCTGCTTTGATATCCTTTGACACTTCTCTTTCTAGAGCTGCATATTTAGATTTCTAAAACGGATAGTTTAAACTAATTAAAAAATGTTTTGAGAGAGACGTTGAAAAACAAGAGTTGAATTTTTACTTACATCAGGAGTTTCTGTGATGTTGGCTATCTTTTCATCAACTACTGGCAATTCTTTTGGTATAATTCGAAGACTGCGCGCAACATGCTTATCGAATTCAATCTACAAAAAAATTAATTAATTCATTTACATACATACATTATTATGTCTTGTTTATGCTTATACTTCTTGAAGCTTGTTTTGTTATTATGTTTGAAAGATTATTTTAGAAGAAAAATGATAATAATGAAAATAACTAAAAAATACTAACGGGGAATGGATTTTTTTCTTTTTTCAGAACTTATGGCAGTTTTGAAATATATATAGCAAAATATAAAGAAATATACTCATATATATATAACTGTATATATATATATATATAATATATACACACACACACACCTGAAAGAGTTCTTTGATTGCTTTTGGAGTGAAAAGCTGTGATTGTTGATCGCCACCCAACTCTTTCATGTAAGCACTAAAATCTTGAGCTATCTAAAAATTGTTATTTTTTTTTAATTTTTAAAATTATTCAACAGCACCTGGCATCCAAAAAAATGCTAAGGCCTTGACATAAAAGTAAGAGCATAACTCAAAGTAAGAGAGCAGGTGATAGGCTTCAGCATTCTTTACTCCTAAGTAAAACAGATACATGTGGTGTTATTATGTTATTACATGTTTGTATGTAAGCTTATATCTTTTAAACTACAGTTTTAATTTAATGATTTTTAATGCATTTTTTACTAATGGCAAGAACGTTAAACGAGGAAGGTTTTGGTGTATAATTTTCAAAATCGCACCCGTGTGAAGCCGGTAGCGGGTCGCTAGTGATTTATAAATCACAGTAAGAATTTCAAGTGATTAAGTAAGTAACTAACGCAAAGTGCACCTTATTAGTAATATCATCAGCCTTTCTAATCAAATTTTTTTCATCTTCTCTTTCCGGTTGAAGGTAATGTGTTGGCCAAGTCACTTGTTCCCTTATGGGTTTCTTTAGAAATTCATAATGAATGTTCGGTTCAGACTTACTCGTATTATCGTCTCTGCAAAAATTTTACAAAAGGCATTAAGTTTTATTAGCATGATTTTATTTAGCATGAGATTTTTAAAATAGCAGACCTAAAGCGATGGGCAGTTATAACTGGTGACATTGTTTCCATATATATTGTCTCTCTACTACATATAGCGACAGTAATGATAATGTGATAGAAGACCAATGCAAAATAACAATACGTTTGCTGTTGTCTTTCAGTTTGTGAGTATATAAAATGTGTAAGAGCCCTAATCCTATTATTTTTGTTTATTATCCTATTGACGTATTTATTTCTGTACGATAAATTAATTTCTATTCACCTTGGTGAAGAAACTTCAACATCAGTATCCGATTCCATCTCTCGTTCTATGTGTATTGTTTTTCTGTGCGATAATTTAGGTTCTTTTTGTATTATTTTTGATATTTTCTCTAAAATAAATAATAGTATGGAATAAAAAGGGAGAAAACTTAACTTTAATTTTACGTTATTTAAAATTAAATTTCTCAGTTGCCATATTTGATTAGTATTAAGAGTTTATTTCTATTGTCATAATACTATTTGTTCTATTAACTATACAAGATAGTAATACCGCTTACTGCGTACGTAGTATGCTATTTTTTTAATCTTGTGTACTTAAGCTATTATAATCTTGAATACACGGGACGCAAATCCATAAAATCTTCTATTCTAAGGAATATAAAATTCCTTAGAAAAAATCTAGGCTAAAATTTAAATCTGTTTAAACATTACTAACATCAATTCAAAACATTACGCAATCATCAGGTGAAAGTAGAAATGCTGACTTCACTTTTTTCTAAATCAGTTTCATTTTTAATAAAAAAATTGATTTCTCACCATTGAGAAATTCTAAAATTTCATTTATAGAATCAGAGTTGAGATATTATTGATAATTTTACCTTCGAGTTCGTCAATTTCCTTGTGGTACGAGGTTTTCGGAATTTCTAGCGTTTTACAAACCCTCTCATAGAGGCCGCTAGGCAATGCTTCTGATAACTGTTTTATATAATTCTCCCCACTCTGAGAAAATATAAAAATACACACATATTAAACTCAGAGGTAGTCTTAATTAAGTATTCGCTCTTAAAAAAACATATAAGAGTAAGAAAATTACAACTATTTGTATTACTTTCACTCACAGTTTTTCAGTGCATTGTTTGCTGGGTATTGAGTAAAATATTTTCTGCATATTATGTTATAATAATATTAGTGTC
Source organism: Synanthedon formicaeformis (assembly GCA_945859745.1). Lineage (NCBI taxonomy): Eukaryota > Metazoa > Arthropoda > Insecta > Lepidoptera > Sesiidae > Synanthedon > Synanthedon formicaeformis. The sequence continues at coordinate 5,101,875 of OX243957.1, forward strand.
TGACAGCTATAGCAAAATTTGTTAGATATGTGCATTATTTTAAATAGTTATAACTATAGATAACGGAAACCATTATTACTAATGGGTCAAAGTATGTCCATACAATTTGCATATAAACTCAAAAAATGTACTAACTATTTCTTAATAGATTTCCTAATAATTCTTAAAAAGACATAATATCCTAGATAACTAGTGATTTTGTCTACCGCTGAAGTTTAATTTACTTATCACTACATATTATAAAACAAATTCCTCCGCCGCGTCTGTCTGTCTGTTCGCGATTAACTCAAAAACTACTGCACCGATTTTCATGCTGTTTTCACCAATGGATAGAGTGGTTCTCGAGGAAGGTTTTGGTACATAATTTGCATCCGTGCGAAGCCGGGAACAGACCGCTACTTAGTATATTATATGATAATTTAATTAAGATGAATATTTTTTAATATAAATATTTTTTAAACTTATAACCATGTTAAAATCTTGCCATCCATACATTAATAGAAAACTCACCGGAGAAGTATTTGACGTATCGATTTCATTAAAAACACTATTCCAATATTTTTTATTTCTCCTCAAAGCCTCACTTTCCTCGTACTTGGACGGTTTAATGACCATAATCTTACGTGGCCTTCTTACTTTGTCGTCTCCACAAACATTATGTTGTTCCATGATACATAATATGTAAGTAAATATTTATCGAAGTAATTTAACGTAACCACAGAGATTTTGTAATGTTATCTGCCAACGTGCGGTCGATGCAGTCACGGTTAAACAAATGAACCGCGCACTGCTGAACCTGAAACAGCCGCACGCCATGAAACTTTGTTTTCAATAAATAAGCCACTAAAACACGCAGAGGCGGCTTCCATATAAAGTTACACTCGCTGTGTGAGTGAAAACAATATTAGCGACGCTACAGAAACATTATTAGCAGAGCTAGAAAACACTGAAGTATGCCCTAAATAAGAAAAATAAACAAATGGTATATAATAGGCTTCTACTCTCACTATCTCATCTTAGATTAGTTTTGATTTAAGGATTGTATAATATAGAATAGAGAAAAGTATACAATATAGGAGAAAAAGACATGGAAGCAAACAGAATTGAATAATAAGATGTAAAAAATTATAATATTACAAATGTGAATGTGAGTTTGTTTATTTGTTACGCTTTCACGCAAAAACTACTAAATCGATCACCATGAAATTTTGCATACACGTTGTTTAGGACACCAGAAAGGACATAGGGTACCTTTCATCCAGAACGCGGACGAAGTCGCAGGCACCAGCTAGTACAATATAAACACATAATAAAAGAAGCTCGCTCCGTCTGTTCTTTTTTCTAAACTACACAATAAATTATGATACGGTTTTCACTAATGGAAACAGCGATAAATGGCCTTGTGTAAATAATTTGTAGGGTTATTTTAAATCAGTGGAAAGTGGAGTCAGATCGTTAGTATATTATAATATTTTTCTAAATTAAAGCTTACACTAATAAATATATTTATAAATGAGATCATGGTTTGATCAATTATTGAAAGTATGTATCAATTATTTAAATTATTATTAATCTTGTTGAACTCTTTTAAGTAATTTGCGATATCTGTGGTTCTATCGATAAAGTTGCTATAGTTACGCTGTAATGCGGTAATTTGATCAATTTTACCTGCAAGATTACTCATGCATTATCTTCTATTTACTCTTGTGCCTATTAGTTAAGAGTAAAATTATAAATATTTCGATTATTACGATTTAAATATTTCTGCCTATATAAAAGTTTTTTTTATGCTAAGGTCGACAGACAGGCTGACCGTCCACTTGATGGTAGGTGGCTACCGTCGTTTATAACACAAGCAACGCCATAAGTGCTATAAGTGCGCTGCCGACCATAGAAGGATTAAGGATAAGGGATAAGGGAGGGGTGGGGTAATGGGCTTTGGCATCCCTTACTCACTCACCGAAACACAACAGCACATAATGCTGTTATTTCAAGGTGGTATTCTGTAAGGTGGTGGTTACTGCCGCCAGACGGGCTGCCCAAATGACTGCGAAACGCAGTGTGCCCTACCACTACTTTTCAAATCCAGACCAGAGTAAATTTTGAAAATTACATTAAAATTTCCAAAGTTGACCCCGCCGGGAATTGAACCCGGGGCCCCTGAGAGGTTAGGCAAGCACCCTTGCCACTCATCCAACGGGCTCGTCGATAATCATATTTTGTGTAGTGATTTTTCCAATTCAAACAGTTTATTAATTTTTACGTAATAACCCAATACCAAAAATCTGAACCTTACAAAAGCAGACAAAAACATAAGTACACAAGTTTGTGCTTTTGAAAACATGCGTGTTGTAGGTGTGTGTGTATTTGTGTGTGATATTGGGATTTATCGTCGTTGCAATTTAGTATCGTACTATATTAATTAATTTGCAATGTCCCTTGTAACAGTACAAAAAAGCAAAGTTACTTATAAGTAGTTACTTCGTTACTGACATTAAAAGTTTTCTTACGACTCAAATCGATTAAAAAAATCAATCTTTTAAATATGGTGTCAATATGAATGTGTTTTGCAAATACCAGTTCACGGTGACTGAAAAGATTGGAATAAAATGATAATAAGGAGATAAATAAATGATAAAAATTATTTTATAATAGGTAAAATGTATTCTTTTAACTATATATAAGTAATCATGCGTAGTTACATTTTTTTATTAAGTTAGTGTTTGAAAAATAATGGTTTCATACTTAAAGTGAATTTAAAATATCCACCCATAAAAGCTTGCGTTTACAGAGGTGTATGCTCAATATATGTAGATATATTTGGATAAGACTCGTAGTGCACTGAAGCGTTTGATCAATAATCAGGGCGTCCCTCGCAATGCTTTGTGATTTCAGGCTTGCGTGCGAGGTAGTGTTCATTGGAATTTACGCGACCACAAACTAGAACTTTTCATCAAAATGTATTTAAACTTTTTGTTTGAAACAAAAGTAATATAGACACGTTTACAATGTTATTTAATTTAAATCTTGCCAACAACTTCGCACGGATGCAGTTTTCTCCAAATTTTATAAAAAAAACCTGTCGTCGTTTAGATTCTAAAGTTTAGAAGAAGAATCAGACAGAGATCAACAGGGACCGTTTATTCTATAACTATCTGGCGCCCGCGACTTCGTCCGCGTTAAAAAAAAAGTAGCCTATCCTGTGTCCACGTTTAAATGTTTACCTACCAAGTTTCATGAAAGTCAGTTAATTCGTTTAAGAGTTATGGAGGAACATACGAGTACATACATACATACAGAAAAAATCTGAATAAAGTCAATTTAGTTTCAGTATCATGTATGGGGCCTATAAACACGATATCACTGAAAACAAAGTACCTTACTCCATGACCAAGCCTTACAGATTTATTATTAGTTTTGATATGTATAAGTATATCTCGTAGATATACTAGATACTTATAGAAGTTCATGTAGACAGATAAAGCTCCTTAAAATATGACTTATTTAGCTTTTTTCAAAGAATTAAGAAGCAACTTTAAATAAAATTCTGGACGATAAAGTAAAAAACTAAGACTATCTGATAAATGCTTTGAAAACAAGTCATAGAAAAGTGGCTTGCACCAAGAAGTGGTAAATAATATATTATGTATGAATCAGTACAAATACATAGTCTACTTTAAAAGAACTTAGAACTCAGAGGTTATTATTACCTAGACTTTATTTACCACTAGCTGGTGCCCGTGACTTCATCGGCGTTGAAAAATTTGAAATATTACACCTGAGAAAATATCTTTTATATTTATCGCTGTGACGACGAGATTGTCTGACGACCTTATTTACATATAAAAAAAACTCTATCACGCCTAAAAGTTAAGCTGATTTGTGTGCATAGGACCATGTCCTGGATTTATGACTGTAAAGTGTTCTAATATTTATCTATTTTTGACAAGAACTGAGCCTCAGGTAACATTAAGTAACATTGAAAGCCTAAACTCAGAGACAGAAAGTTTGGGTAAAATAAAATTGCAATCTAAAAATGTATGTAGGAAGTATTCACAAGTGAAGTTGGCGAGTTTATTCAGAGTGTGCAGTTGTGTCAGATTTCGCGGGAACTGGCGCTTAACACAATATTACGGAATGGCAAAACGTCAAGTTAGCATAACACTGTTTAACTTTGCCCGCGATAGTAGAGTTGGTATAAATGTTGACTTTCTCTTATAATGGGAATCATAAAAATAATTATTCATTCATCGGAGCAAATGTTTCAATGTTTTTGTTTGTGTTAAACGAGCTGCGATGATGATAGAGCCGTTTATTTTATCTACAAGTAAATTGTTCGACCACAAATAAAGTCTGGCCCAATGCTTCCCTGTCTTATGTTTTATCTTTATTGGAGTTGAAAATTCTATGTCATTTTCATTGCAAAGATTATTTGTTTAATTTACTAGGTGGTTCGTACTTTTGCATCAATTTTTCAGCGTTAATTTTTTTTCGTATTAAAAAATATATCAATATAAAATTTCTTACCAATTCGTTTATTTATTGTTGAATTTTTGTAACTGTAAAAAATATTAGATAAAGCTTGTTAAAAATACAACTATTGCGGACCATTTTATAACTAACATTAATTTTATTTTATTTTATTTATATTACGATCAATAATTTAAATATAATTAGAAAATTAGTAATTAGTAAATGCTTAATAATTAAAAAAGTGATTAGGAATTAAAAATAATAGGTCGCCTATTCATATAATTATACTTGTATATATAAAATTATATTTAACATTATCACATAATTTTGACTCGTTTAATTTAATTAATTAATTAACTGTTTATTCGACTTTATTTGTTTTGAAAAAAAAATCTTAAACTGTAAAGATGAATTGAGTGAGAACGGAGAGAGTGAAATTATTGTAAGATATACAGAGTGATATTTGCTAACGAGTTACACTAAGAATGTCATAAGTTTCGTCTCGCCCACGATGAGACTGGTGACGACTTAATAAGTTAAGTTGTTAAGGAGCGTGTGTAAATTTACCTTAACGCCCTATGTACCCCTTTCACCCATCCCTACATTATTCTTAGCTAACAGTGCAATTTATATGATCGTATAGTATATGTGAAAAAATATGTAACGAATTAAATATTTTTTACTAGTAATTTTAAATTAGTAGAAAAGATCTTAATTTATTTTATATCTGAATAGTGATTGATTTTTCATAGTGGGTGCTGTATAGTGGTATTTCATTTTGTAGTTAATTTTAATACCTCACTGCTGTTCTACAAGAAAGTTCTGTAGCAACTGAACAAATTCTCTACTGGACAGATTCTCAACTGGACAGATTATAAACTGGACAGAATCTAAACTGTAGGTACAGATTCTCAACTGAACTGGACATGACTATTCTGGCCAATCAGTTCGTACGACTTCGAAATAAGTCTTCTCAATTTTTTTTCTCAATTTTCTTTTTCTCAAATTAGCAACCTTTCTCGCTTATCGCTGTTGCTTTACTGAACACCGTCCAAAATCCGTTGGATGGCTTAGAAGTTAGCGGAGATAATATATTTTATATTATTTATAGGCTTATATAGATATGCAGTTTCCCTCACAATGTTTTCGTTCACCATCCACATAAGAAATCCACATAATCCACATAAGAAATTGCATTTGCTTTGGGGGCCTATTATTACTACTATGCTCCACAGATTCATTTTTAATTAAAAAATCTTATTTCTAGGACAGGTATTTATATTAAAATGTTACTTTTATTTTGTTACATTTAATCATAATATTTATCGCTTTTTATTCCATATACTACACCAAAACTTGTGTGATCAAATATAGGAGAGCAAACAAGAACAAATGAATAGAGTTTAACTTGTAACCGCGAAGATACTGCCAGCAATTTGTGATCTCTGGGTGTAGCTTACATTCGCACCTGCTTTAAATTAAACGTGCCCGTTCGTCTGTGTCGTTTAAATGTATTATTAGATATTCTTATGGAGAACAACACGTAATCACATAATAAGTAAATTTCATTAGTATTAATAGAAATATTTCCATTTCATTACTCGTCTTTAATTTAGTTATATTTTTAGTCTATACTTACTTGTAGTATATATAACTAATAAATTATTACAAATTAGCTGCTGCACGCAAACTGCTCTTGTCTTCTGTAGATAAGTTAAGAACTGGTCAATAATACGTGAACACTTGCTAGATGAAAATTGTTAATCCGTATGTAATATTGATAATATAGCTTCCCAACAGTGAAATAATTTTTCAAATCGGTCCAGTAGTTTCAGAGCCTATTCAATGCAAACAAACAAATAAACAAACAAACAAACAAACAAATCTTTCCTCTTTATAATATTAGTATAGATATAGAAGTTTAGTATAGATAAAGATAAAAATTCTTCTTTAACCTTTCCTTTACGTGCCACCATAACAGTTTCAGAGGAGGTTGCTACCGTTAAAATAAATACGAAAATGCCTAAGCTGGGTCATTTTGAAGGGTTGCGTTCGTTTATCAGCCTTATGCACGCTTAACTATGAAATTTTCAGCACAATGTAAAATACATATTAAACAAAACTAGTAAGCTATACTTTGTTCATTATTCATTGATTTTATTGTTAAATTTTTCACAAGATCTTTCAATTAAAATAAAATTTATTTCATACGTCCAAAATTTACATTTGAAAATCGAAACTCTCATCAGTGAAAACTTGTAATAATTTCGGATTTTGTTGCAATAATCTGTTTACGGAATGTCTTCGCCTCGTCATTACTTCCTGCAAAACTTTATTTGGTGATTTTACTTGTATATTTCGTGTTTCATATTTAACCGCAACTTGTTCTGTACATGGACACTGATAATCCAAATCTTCTTGACTAGAGTATTGAGTTCCAACATGATGATAAGGTTCCCTAGTTGCAGCGAACTGTAACTCAGCATTAACTATGTCCCTTGGATCTAACAATTTTGGCATTTCTGCTCTTTCATTTGGTTTGCCAATAATTGTTTTGACTCTAGAAAAATTTTCTTCAGTAAAATCCAAATAAGCGTTCAAATAAGGAAAAGCGCCTCTTTTAATCCAATCTTGACAATTTCTAGCAGGACAATTGTAAAGGCGATCGAGGTCATCTACTAATAAAGACTCATTAGACGATTCAGTTTTTGTTTCAAATTCTTTTAACAATGGAGGTTCGTATAGTGGTTCGGATTCATCTGACTTAGAACTACCTGGTGACGGTTTATCTGCGCATTTGCATCGTTGGGATTCTAACAAATCTTTGACTTCTTCAAATTTATCGCACTTAGCATAAATAAATTTTCTTTGTAACCTTAAATATGGCAATTCGGCTTCAGGAGGTAAACTCTCTCTACTTCCGTATTCAGGAGGTGGAGTACTAGACAAATCTCCTTCAATTACAAATGGATGTTTAATACAATCAGATGTAGTCGGTTCTGGGCATTCAAATTGAAAAATATTTTTGTACTTGTCTTCGTCTACTAAAATAGAAGACGCTGTCTGGGGTGATTTTTTTAATTCATTTAATTGTAAAACAAACATTTTCTCAAAATCAATTAAAAATGTAGATTGTTCTGGTAAGAGTTTTAAACTAAAAGATATGAATTTTAAAAATAAAATTAAAACTTTTTGTAATTTATCTTCCCATTGTTGGTTTATATCAGATATTTTATGTTCATTGCTTTTAAAAACTTTTATTATTTCTTCTCGGTCTTTAATTTTTTGATATTTTTCTGATATTTCGGCGGTTTGATAATTCTCCATAAGAAATTGTCTTATCCTACATTTTTTTCTTTCTGTACATAAAATGTACATTGTACTGGTGATATTTTCAGTTTCTAGCTGACGATAAAAGGCCTTTAAAGCGTCATTACGTTCATGTGTAGCATGACTGAGTAGTGTATTTATTCTTTCCATTTCGTTATCAAGAAGAAGCTTATAATAATATCTAACTTTACAAACTTCACGATAGTATTTCTCTTGTAGTTTTTTTTCTAAAATAATCCGTTCTTTTTTTATTTTCGATTTTATGTCTATATTTGAATGGTTCACAATTTGTGCATGCGTACTTACGAGCACCTTCATTACTTCAGATCGGACATTATCTTGTAGTTCTTGTAATGTATTCTCATAAAATTTAGACATTTCTGTTTGCATAGTTTTAGTTTTTTTTAATAATATTTCTTTATAAACCTGTCTTACTTTCTCTTCAACAACTGCTTTTTCATGGTCTAAAATGCTAATCCACACGGAATCGTTGTCTTGCAGCAATATTTTTAAATAATCAAGAAACCGTTCACGTTCCTTTTGCAGAACTTTTTCTCCAATTTCGAGAATACCTTTATGTGTTATAGCTCTGTTTATTTTTGAGGTAAATGGAGGTACAAGTTCAATTATATTAGTAAGTAAGTCACTGGGCGATGTCCAGATGTATTGCTTATCTTCACCATCTTTCTTTGATTGTAAATTTTGCGTTGAGTCATTTTTAATTTTTATATCTTCGCAGTAACTGTCGTCTAGATATATGTCTGCATATGTACTCGTCACTCTTTCACCTTGCCGACATGTATATATAATATCTTTATTCATATTTAATATTAATTAATTTAAAAAAACACAAGTGTACATTTTGATACAATAATAACAAAAAATGTCCCGTCATTTTCACACTGCTGTCAAAAAAAAATTACAAATAAAAAAGGAGGTATTATCTATTGGGACCTATAGGTTTATATAGCAATAGAAAAAAGTCTTTGGGAAAAGGAGAGCTTTATGGCTGTTACAAAATAACAACTTGGTATTCAAATGGACGAACGTGTCGACGGCCTACCTGTGATTAGCAGCGGTGATGTAAAACGGCGAGGAGCCCCCGCCGCTAGATTTAATTAAATACTTCCTTGCACCACCCACCTACTATTTCACCTCATGTACTCGCCTTATCTCTCCCCGACGTTAGCTACTAAAAACATTGTAAATGTTGGTAATTTCAGTCAGGGAAAACAGGTATCTCTTACACTGTACATTACATGGAATTCGTTACAAATTTTCTTAGGTTTGGCACGTTCGCTAGCAAAAAGAGCCAATTTCGACATTCGAACTACAACGAGCACGAGTATGTGATAATAAATTACGGACATATCTCGACTCCATTCTCATTACGGATGCGGCAATGTCCGTCGGAGTTTTGTCATAACTCAGTCTCGGTGGAAATTATTTCCGTTGGGTCTGATGAGAAAACTAGAGGTGGAGAACTCGAAATGTAAGTATTCGCGCAACAAGCCGTGGAATAACGACGGGACATATTTCATTCTTAACGAAGTTAAATTTCCGGGAAGGTCCTGTAAGAGCGTGCGTAACTCAGATAAAAGGCTACACGGGCACAATGCCGATTTTACTATTTGTATCACTTATAAAGCGTAAAGAGTAAACTGGAAACATGAATTTTGATTAAATGCGAACATCGGATGTTGTCAAATACAGTTTTGATTATTTAGTATGCTGGATACTACTGAGTTTGCATTCATGCACTGGTGAAATACCGTGTATGTTTCTCTTTGAGAGTAAGGATGCCAAAGACAATTCTTCTATCCCCATTTTGTTCCATATCACTATAACAAGGTCTGTCAATATAGGGCTGTCTATCGTTCACAGTATCATACATGTTATAAAAGATTTGATTTTTTTTATATGTTTTGTTTGTATCTTTTATCTATAGACATCATTACCTATTATCAGTATTAAAAAAAAAGAAATCCTTACGAAATCTAAAAATAAAAATAAAAAATCAATGCCTGAAAAAAATAATATGAGCGATAATCTTTGAATAAATAAGTGGCGGTCAAAAGCTTTATAAAATATTTTTTTGTTACTAAGCGCCTCTTTCACCAACGTCAAGTAGGCCAAACCGTCACTTAAAGTCACCTGTCACCGGGAATAATTTAGCTCATTGTTTGTACGGTAAACGTCCCAAACATTAAATATAAAATAATAATAAAAAATCGCCTATCGAATGATGCAGTAAACTGAGTGCATAATTCAATAAAACAGAAAATGATTTCTAAAAGTAACTAATCAACCCTTTACTTGTAGTTGGTGAAAGAGGCGCTAAGTGTAGTAGTACTATTTGATATATAAAGTACAAACATAGTTTTCTCAAAGGAACTTTTAAAAAGATTTGACGTGCCCACATTGAAACAACAACCATAATTCAGGAACTGGCAAGAACTTGGATTGTTTTCTACACATCATATCGGCAAATAAATCTTTCAGCCGCTTATCTGCCGTCAAACTTAATTCCCATGCATAATTCATCGCGTCGATTCGGCGTGAATTGGGGAACTTTTTCAACTCAACACAACAACTGAACAACAATTGACAGTTGATGTAAACTATTGTAACTTTTTATTCTTGTAAAACAAAACTAATAAAACCGTAGGAACACTTTCTATCATTTATTATTACACTGATAATAATTACCATAAATTTGAAAACTTTTTGTCTTGATTTTTTAGCATATACTTTGTTACGTTTAGCTGGTACCCGCGATTCGTCTTTGTTAAGAAATAATAAATATATAAGCAATATAACGCCTGAAATCTGCATTGCTGTTACATTTTTGCCAGGCGTTAGTTTTTTATTATTATTTTAAATTATCCCACGGGAACAGTATCCCTGAAAACGTGCATACGAAATGATTGGTTCAATAGTTAAGGCGTGAAACGGTAACAGATATACAGATTTATATTATTGATAGGTATGAATAGTATAAATAGTATGGATTAGAACATAACTGTATCCATACATACATGCTTTATTTAACGTGAATTCAATGGCTCAACCTAAAGTATAACTATGGAATCTGTGATTTAGTTCAGAGGACATTTAGTATAATAATTCATACTTAAAGGAAACAACTTTGTTGAATAATATTGTTGGGAACAGCGTGGTCTCTCCAGACACAGTAGCATCTAATAAAAGGGTTTCGGGAATAATACGACAAACATTTATAATAAACGAGACAAATATTTAGGAATCTTGCATCCACATGCTGATGATGCACTTGTTTGTAGATGGGTACAGTTCTATATAAATACACAATTTTCAATAGTGGGATCTCACTTTGGACCACGTAAAATAATATTGTAGTGGGACAACCACAAAAAAAAGTATTTTTCTCGTCGTTTCCAATTTAACAAAGAAAACAAAGTTATTCCTATGCAAATTTTCACATTACCTATGTGGAAGTTCATCATTCATGTGCCTATTTGGATACACACTAGGAATGTAATAAAAGTGTCCAACTGCTAACGAGATTAATAAAATCCACATGTATATTGTGGGCGTAGTGAGTGCTTCAATTGACAGCCAGATAGGAATCGGACGAGCCGTCACCGGCGGCACTGTGGCGGCCATCAGTCCGAAGTGTGCGTGAGATTGACGCAGCACAAATCAATTTGCTGTAGCACCAACCACCGGTACATTCGTAGTACATATGAGGCGATATCAAAAAAATTGTACATTTTGAAAAAGCTCAATGTCCCCATATTAATACGGGTGTAAAAAAATCCTATGGTGAATAAATAAGCCGTATTTTTTAAAAAGGCGCTTCAATATTCATTCTTTGGTATATAAATACCAGATCAACTGAATTAGTCCAAAGGAATACAATAAAAACCAAATCTAATGAAGTGAAGTTTTTTTTGTCATACAAAAAAGTAGTGTCTCCCGTGGTACTTTTAAAAGAAAAAAATAATAACTTTTTCATAATCCATCGAACACAGTTTTTTTTTATAAAGTGTACTTGGAAAACGATCACTGTGCATAAGAAACCTTTTTATTTCTTTAGAAACGTTGTAATAAATAAGAAAACTGAAGTAAAACTGATGTCTCCATATTTCATTACATTGTGTGACGACCGTTGTGTGACGATATTATGTGTCCTGTTATACACTTTCGGAATGCATCCGTATTTTTTTACATCCGGAAACACTCGATTTACAACTCAACCTCACAAAACAAAACGTCAGCCACCTTACTTTTGCTGTATTGCTTTGATTTGTGAGGTTACCGTTTTGTTGCATTGTAAAATATTTACTTGTGTTACGCAATATCTCAGGTAAGTTTAATGATTTTACTACAGATATATTATCTTATGATACTATTTGTAATAAGTAAATCGTGTGATAGACGAGAATTGTGAAAATCTTTTTACTTTGTTTGTAGCGCGTGATTTCTTGTTTTGATAGGTTATATTTTGCTTCCATTAGGTGACGCCACACAAAAAAAGGGTGCATACACATTGGCAATTTTTATATTGCATTATGTTTCTTTCGTGTGACACATTTTTTCGTTTTAAAATGTACGTTGTAGTCTGAATATATTTACGTTGTATATTTCTACATTCAAAATATTAAATTTATATGAATAAAAATTCATTGTGATCCATTAATTCATGATAATTTTGTATTTTTCTATTTATTTTAAACCGACTAAAAAAAAGTTGGTTCTCGTTTATATGTATCTTCGCGATTTTATAAAGAACTACTGATCCGATTTGAAAGCTGTTTTCGGCATTCGATTGCATATTTTTTCGTTAACTTATCGCTCTTACTTACTGTAAAGAAAAACACCGTGAGGAGCACAGTACGAAATTGCCCATGTATAGACTCTGCACTAAAAAGCCTTAAATATAAAAAAGAAAAAGAATTTTTTTATATAAGAAATGTGAACTTCAAAAACTTACCGAACTAAAACGAAAATATAAAAACATCAATAGACTTAGACCAGTTTACATTACCTAACTAAATCTATACTTTTTCATTTATGTTTAAAAATCTATTTTGGCATTTTCTTTTCCGTTTTTAATGTGAAAAATTATATAATTATCTCTATTGGTGTATTTACGTGATAGAACCATAGTTAAAATTTGTGCTTTCTGGAGCAGAGAGACAATGACGATATCGACAAAAGTTGAGTCAAGAAAATCCGGAGAAACTGCTATTGTTTTTACTTGCAAAATGTTGCATTTAAGATTGTTTTCTTTAAGATTTTTAATTAGTGATAATATAAATAAGATTTTTAAACTATTTTATATTTGTTTATTTTTTGAATACTACCTTAACTATTCTACATAATGTGTTAAACTTTATAGTTTTGCGTCATGTCAAATGTTGATTAGTATAAAATACATTTATTCAAGTCAATTAAAATACAAAATGTAAAAGATAAAATAATGTCAGTAAGCAAATACACTGTTGGTATAATGCACCTTTATATTCCTTTGTGTTACAGAAATGTTAATATTCCATTGTGTTTCTTTTGTGTTACGTACAATTTTTTTGATATTCACTCATATACTAAATTATTTTCACACTAACAATCGTTAATATTTATGTAGGTATATCTATGAAATACTGCGAGGTTCAAAACTCAAAGATATATTACAATTTCTTTGCAATAGGTACGTACAGTCGGGGTACGAAAACCTTTCTCAATTTTAAAATTAATTCCTTTATCAGTCGTAGACTCTTAGTACCTTTTGAAATTATAACACTAAGCAGACAGTTGCAAAATTTCATTTTTGACAGATATTTGAAATGAAATTATGGCATGACTGATAATTGCCCTGGTACAAGCAAATGTTGAATTTAAGGTTGGACTTGACCTGACTGCTTTGGACTTGACGGACCTGTTTTGGAAAACTAAAAAAAATTATACTTGACTTGACTGACTAGTCTCAGGATCTGCTACTTTTGATTATAATTTCAATTTTGCCTTTTTTATTTTAAAAAAGGCTATTACAAATTGCTATTTTTACTAATGACACTGGCAAAATCATTGGAGAAAATCTGATGGAGCCAAGACATTAAAAAAGAAAAAGAAGAATTTAAGGTGACGAACCTTTTCTTACCCCGAATGTACATATTAAAAAACCTTTTTTTTTAATCAGATAGTTCTGTACATAGTTATTGTTGATTATTAGGATTTTCAAATTGAATTTGTATTTTTACGACTACGTATGTAATATTTCGAAACTTACCGCTTTTTACATAGAACTTTTTTACCGTTTTATAAAATATATTAAAAGGTATATATTGTATAACGAAAGATAACGATACATCGAACAAAGTTTGAACTATCCAATATCATATTTTGAGATGTGAAAATGGGCATATAATAGGGTAATACCGGAATACTCCATACTCCCATCGATTACCTGAATCAATAATGGCTGGTGATTTGCAGTTGAACTATTAGTAAAAAAATACCAATGTTTTTATTGCATTCGATTAAAAATGCAAAGACGTTTTAAACGACAAGTTCATACTGATTCGATACACAAACAGAGGTTGTTGGGATTGGTTTTATATTCGTCACGTGTGTAATGGGACAGCGCTACAAAAACTGTTGTATCAACAATGCTGACAAATACTCGGACGCATCTGCATGTACCAAATATACATACGTAGTACCATATTCACAGTTTGTTGTTTGTTTACGACATTTAAATTCAGTAGATCAACTCACTGGGAAGAGTTTTAGCATTTGTCCAATGCGACTGAACTCGTTGAGGGAATTGTAAGTTTTTAAGTGAGTATATTGAAGGACATTCTATACCCAGCTGTCTAGAAGTCAGAGACTTGGTTCCGAATGTTTGTCAGTTAAAATATGGTGAACGCCATTAGCATATTGGATTGATATGTATAATTTGACAGATTTTCAGAGGACCATAAGATGGGACCTTTGGTTGAGAAATTAAGTTGTTTGCTATATCACTCTCTCTCAGGGTTTCCGGGTTTGATGCTCGGTAAGGCCAAATTTGAAAAGACACTACGATTCGCAGTCATTTGGGCAGCCCGTTTGGTGGCAGTAACCACACCACTCCCTTACAGAAGAGAGCTGTGATCCCTTATCCTCAATTCTACTATGTCCCTTGATGCACCTGTGGCGTTGCTTTCTTGTTACAGCAGACAAAATAAAAGACTTTTTAGGTTATTATAAAGTTATATAAATAATACAATGTTCGGCCTATGTCCAGCAGCAGAAACGATATTAATTTTTGCATTTGCTAGTAAAACTTTTTGTATGCTCATATTGATTTACCGATTCCTTAAGAAATTTAAGTCAACCATCCGTCTACTTCGAGTTACTCAAAATGTACGTATACCTTTGCATACAGAACAAAGTCATAACAAATTGTCTGTTCATCCAATTGAATTTTTGTCAGCGCTGTGTCCGCTAACTTATTGCTAGGAGACTACGTGTTATTGCCTTCAGACACGGCATAAGAAGGTGTTGCTTATAATTTTGCCGGTATAAGATTGCGCAGTAATGTGGGGTAAGGGGCCGCTTGAATTGCTGTATTTCCTTAATAGTCTGCATTTACCCCGCCGACAATTTGTGACAAGAGCGTGAGGTAAATTGTCGTCTAGAGGAAATAAACTAATTTACTTACGTGTGACGTTCATGAACTTAAATATTGTGACTAAATTGAACTACCATATTGTTAATGAAACAAATTTATTGACCCTATAAATAAATTGTTGTACAAAAGGAATTTTATTTTGAGGTGGATTTTTAGTTTTTCAAAGTTCCACTCATTTTAGTCTAAAGAAATACGTTTCAGAGTTATTATTTAAATGCAGAGGTTGGGGATTTCCCAACTTTAAAAAAAAAGTAGGTATGTAAAGTCATGAACCACACAAATCAAATTAACTTGAAAAATGAATAGGAAACGATAATCCATAATCACCGCTTCTCATTCCTGAAAAACAATCTTGTTTATATATATTTTTTCTGAAAAATTATATATCTTAATAATTAAATATTTTATTAAAACTTACACAAGTATTTTATAGAATAATATTAATTGTTCTACAGAAACATATCAACACAAGTTAAAGTGAATTAGAATTATATACCAATCATATTAGGTACATTGCGGCTCTGATCATTATACGACGGCAAGATAATTATCATTATACGAGTGCATTTAAACAACAGGACCCTATATTATGAGAATTCAAAGTACAAATCTGTCTTTGTAAAGCGTTGTGTCAGTGAAATATTTTAATAAGGCATTCTTTCCTCGCACGTATTTAATATTGGCGTTCGTTAGTCGGAGTATTTTAATGAAAGGGCCCATAAAACGTGTCATTGTAGGTGACAGAGGAGTCGGGTTTAATGCCTCGCATTAACACTATCGCCCGCACGGGACGGATTAATCAAATATTTCATAAACTTGCTCTCCAGCACATCTGATCACAAAAGCCAATATTGCTATGAAATAATCGCAAATACAGTGTGGTTGCACTGAAAGTCACAAATTGAGTTTTATTATTAATTTATTTACTATAAATTATGGTAAATGAATAACTGATGGAGTAATTCTCACCAGTTATTAAGTAAGTAAGCTCGGTGCGTGTAAACGAAGCAGATAAACTCAACGTATGTACATTCGCATATTATGACGATTCATTTGAAATACACCAAGTGGAAAACGCTGAAATGAATGTACATTTCGGTCAGTAATTTTTTTTACTAAAACTCCAACTCGGGATGGGTATGGTTCAGTCCTGAGGGGACTTTAGAACCGTCACCGGGCGTCGGGGGGGCGAGAAGCGCCCGGCCCTTACAAACAATAGTACTTAAAGCTAACTTATATAATTATGAGGGACCGTCTAGCCACAGGTCTAGCCCTGTATGGCCACTTGCGTCTGCCGCGGCTTAAGCCACGGCAGCTACAAGTGGTCCCCGGGCCGGGAGGTCTCTCGCAGGCGCTGGGTCCAGGTCGCGTCTCGTGGATGAGTGGTCGCGCGGCGGTCGTCCTCTTCTGACGTGGTGGCGGGGCAGCTATGCGTCGGGGTCATCACCAGCAAGCGCCGCGTTTACTGCTGTGATGGGGTCATCCGGGTCTAGCAGGATGTGTCGGGGTCTCCTTCTGAAACGAGAAAGTGTGTGATTAGGATCGGGAGTGTAGGTTAGTGAGCTGGACACTAGCGGGTTGGGATGGCGGGGAAGTTTGTCATAGTACTTCAGGGCGAAGTCCTTGATGCACTTGACAATGGAAGGGAGTTTCGTGTCATGATGGAGGTCTACATTGCGAATGTACCATGGGGCGCCCACGGCTCTTCGCAGGAATCGGTTTTGGATAATGATAATATCTTATTACAAATTGTACATTACATGAGTATTGACTGTCCTTTTAAGTTAATACCTGACCGCTAATTTGAAAACAACAAGGAACCATAAGACAACTTGGTTGTCTCATGGTTTCATCTCTTGTTAGTCAAAATTAACAAGTCAAAACTGCAATATTTCAGCGCGCTCCAATAAACACACAAAACGCAATGTAAGGTATTATGTGTCGTTCATTGTAAAAGTGAACTATCTCCTTGTAACTGAATTTTAGAATAACGGGCTTTTTGCGAATTATAGTGTAGGAAAAAAATATAAGCATTCATTCATTGTTTTCATCTATGGGATTTTAATGCAACTATTGAGTTACTTCACTTTTATATTGAAAGTTATGACTAAATGTGATACCATTAGGCAAGAAAAGATGGTTTTAAAAATAGGGAGTTACACCACTTTTACAATGAACGACACATATGTATGTATGTACGTCGAACATGCGCTGCGTATATACTTTGCTGTTATATCCTTAACGTTATACACGTTTAGTTCTACCCTCTAGCAACTCAAGCAGCAGTTGCTTGTAAAAGAAAAACTTGCAACAAATGAAAAACTTTCATATGTATGTTTCCATTAAGAAATGTACAATTTATTCATGATTTCATAATTAAAAGAGACATAGTAAGGGTAAAGTAAACGTGCCCTTTGAGGTCATAAAGTGAAGGGTTAAGCATGTGATGTGGATGCTTTCTATGTCTGTAGATATATCTTACTAGAATCATGGCAGTAAGATAATAAATTTTTCTTGAGAAATTAGAGCGTTTTAAAGAAATATAAACACTTCGGTTTTAATATTAGTATAGTTAATATTAGTGAATAAAATATTTAAAAATATATATTTGGAATAAAACTTGTAGCACATTAAAAAATAATAATAATACACAAACTTGATGTGCTTTGTGCACTCATGTCTATTGGTATACATACGTATAACCGCCAGGCATTAGGCCGAGATCCTGAGCCCAAATGCTCGTCTGGAATCCGGTTCTATCCCAATGCTCGCAGTTCGCATTTCGCATTACATTAGACTGCTTGCATTCCGCTGTTCCATTACACCCGATTGATCAAAACGCTACAATATTATATTAACAACACTTAACTAGAAGTTACAAATTTGTAACAAACATGTTTTAAGAATTATACATACTAATTCAAATAATTTAATTCATAGAAATAAATATTGACAATTGCTGCCATTTTCCAGCATTTTCCAATTCAAAACAAAATTTATATAAATTAGTAGCATGCCACCTTATGTTTTATGTGTTTATTAGGTACAAATTAATTTCTACGATGAGCACGTGACGGTTATGTTGACATGAAGCTGTCGGCGTGATGCAGGTCGCTTGAAGACGGTCCGTCACTCTCCCTTGCTCGTGTGCACCGCGCCCGCGGTCAATTGAATCACAAAGGCATACGTGACTAGACCCTTCCTTATGGATCATTCAATTAAATAAATATGTTTATTATATGTTCTAATGTGTTTTGATATGTGGTTTATTATGTGGTTTAAATGAATTATTTTTGGGTAATCTTCGAGTTGATGAATTTATAGGAAACATTTTAAATCAGAAAAAGATAGAAGTAGCTGGTGCTCGTGACTTCGTACACGTTAAACAATGAAAAATATAACACCTTTTATAACGCTTGACATCTTTATAGCATGCGACAAGGGTGGCGCTGCCACAGTTGACGACAGTGGCGCTGCCACAGTTGACGACAGTGGTGCCGATATTTTTTTTATATTTTAAGATCAATCCTCGGGAATGCTGGAAAAGTTTTCTGGATAAAAAGTATCCCGTATGTTAATGCAGGTAATGAACTACTTGTGTGTCAATTTTCATCCAAATCCGTTCAGTTGTTTTTGAGTGACTAACAAACATTCAAACTTTTTAGGATATCGAATTCGAATCACGTCAGTTTCTCAAAGATCTTTAATCCCTCGTCCATTGGTCCTTAACAAATAAAATTTTCTTAAATTAATTAAAACAATTTAGTGGCTAAACATTCATTTACAATAATCCCATGTTGCTTAGCACTGTCGTATTCAAATCCTGTCGGGAAGTGTGTGTCCTAATCGAGGCGGGCCACGCTCGACCTCCATCAAATCGGGCTAAGGAACACGAGCTGACTGTCATTGCCGGCAGATAACTGCAGTCGACTTCACCTCGGACCTTCACAAGTCTCCCCACTCCCTCTTCCCACATTAACCCGAAACGGGGGAGCCAGAATAAAAGTATTCATAACTCGTACAAACCAGTTTAATAACCTTCAGGCTTTTCATTAGCCGCAGCGGTGTAACGTAATTTAATAAATTGATCGTTAGTATCATAAACTTACCGCTGGAAACTTCCTCAAACCGCCACGTGAACAAACTCGACAATGAACTTGGGAGACTTAAAAGTTTCCCGCAGACGTTATTTTGATTTTCACATATTATATTCTATAAAGAAAACACTGGCGACTCATTCTGAATACTTGTATTCATATTGTATTGTATTGAATAGGTTTGTATTGTAATACTTTTATAATGAGTTTAAATCAGCGTCTGTATAACCCCTTAATTAGTTCTACTGCTATAAGTACTTTATTTATTTATTTATTTTATTAATGAGTTAGGGTACGGATTTTTATGTACTTATGTGTTTTAAAATATTTAAAAAAATAATTTTAATAAAAATTAAAGCATATCATCATATTTAGCTTAGTTAAGCTTAGTTGGGTAATTATATGTACATACTTGCATTATTTTGTAAAATCATTTTCATTTTTTTTGTAAAGGTTGTTAATGTTAATTATTTTTTATTAATTTTTTTATAATTTTGAATTGACTGAAACATAACCTATTTCTTTAAAAAAAAAAGGTAAATATTATTTATATTATTGCCATTTAATACATATTTAGACCTGTCCTATAAGTACAAATTTTTAACTTTTCTCAACGCACTTAGTTTTCATATCAACTTACATTTTTTACTGTGTAAAAATAATTTAATTATTGTCAATACGAGTAATAAAAAAGAAAACAATACTTTAATAGATACAAACATTTACCATAATATTTTAAAATGATTGTCTTTTCGCGCGCAAGGAATTTATGTTAGCAACGACAGAAGGCGTTCGTCGGCGCTTATGGAGCGTTGCCTCTCCGCCTGCAACATATTTCACTACATAAATCATAACTTTATTTCCTCTCGCTCACTGGATGCCGGCTTGAGCAGGAGAGTGTCTTTGAAATGGCTTTCAGAGTTCTTAGCCGTACCGCAACAAAGGACTCCGAAATTCAATTAGGTGTAGATGGGACTACGAGACGTTAATATTATTTCTAAATATGCAATTTAATGCAATGTGCTCTCAAACTTTAATCTACTTTCCGGAACACTGCGGCTGCTTGCGACTCCTAGGGTATCTCGTTCGCTTATAATCGCATGTGTAGGTACACCCAGTACCATAGAGTAAGTAGCAGTAATGTCTAAATATAAGAATAGAGATTTGCATTATTAATTCCTACACTAATATTTATAATGATGTGGTATTTTATATCACAAATATGATATATTTGTAGCCTACTTTTACCGATACACTACGACATAATAATGTGGATTGTACGATCTTTCGTACATTTTATTAACAAGAAAAGCCAAGATGAGATGTATGTCAAGGAAATCAGCTTATTAAGCATATATGGAACCATCCCATTAAGAAGTAATAAAAGGACACGTATCGGTGTTTCTCTTATTTGTACCAAATAAATAAGGAAATTATACTTAAATGGGAGCACGTATCGATACATTTTCTACGTGCTAACAAATAAATTAAGCATAGTAAACTAAATCTCATGGTCGAAACGTGGAAACGTGACAATAAGAAAAACAAAACATATGTATATAATGTAATTAATTTACAAAATATTTTAGTGTTCACATTGCAGTCAAGTTGACTATAGCTACCGATGGTTGTAGTCTTCTTAGACAAGTATCAAGACAAACCTTGATACTCGAGATCACTCACTTTACTATGTAAGGGATTTACAACCCCTAACATGGATGAAAATCTTTTCTGGTTAAGGGTCTCCTAAATTTTAATTAAATACTGTTTCCTAACTGTTCGTGAAAACGGGCATTGGGCTACTGTTTAGTGATGTTTTATTTTTTTCACACAAAAATTTCCAAAATCAACACCTGGTGGAAAATTTCTGTAATAACAATCTCCTAAACATAAGTAATTCAGTCTGACTAGTACATGATATCAAGCACAAATTTTTATTATGTTTACAATATGCCTGTTAATTAGGTTTGCGCACCTCCAAAGAAAATAATGCACGAAAAGGTGAAACAATACACAGCGATGACCATTATATTATGTTTGTTTTAATTCATAATTCATAAACCATACAAGCGACTGGGGATGAAACACCAAGACCAAAGTTAACTTTGAAAACCTCATTTTAAAAGTTGACCTGCTTGCGCTAAGGTAATCATCTTAGCCAATGAGCTTGTTAAACTTACACATTTCTTAATTATTTGTACTTTTATTTATTTTTACATTAAATTGTATCATAAACAACCACCTGTTTGCATATATTAGGAAAATTGGGAATGTATAAAAGATATAAGAAGAAAATTTAGTAATAGAAAAATTGTTGATTTAAAAAATAATAATGTAGGAAATTAAGAAAACGCATATAAACTTCATCAATACTAATAATAAATCTGTAAGGGTTTGTCATGGAGTAAGTTACTTTGTTTTCAGAGATATCGTGTTTATAGGCTCCATACATGATACTCAAACTAAATTGACGATTTTTTGATTTTTTTCCTGTATGTATGTATGTTCCTCCATAACTCTTAAACGAATTAACTGATTTTCATGAAACTTGGTAGATAAACATTTAGACATACGGGACACAGGGTAGGCTACTTTTTTCTTTTTCAACGCGGACGAAGTCGCGGTCACCAGCTAGTTAATAATAATACTTTGGAAAATTGAGAATTTGAAACCTACTGCCGGCACCGAATAAGTCTATGTAGTTTCGAGCATAATATATTCACTGCTGAGTAATGATGTAATATTAACCTTTGTTCATCTGCTATCGCTTACAGTTCTTCCTGCCAATTAGCGTACTGAAAGCAGCCCGGACCAAAAACAAAAGGAGCGGGGGGCTCATGAATTTATTGTTAGGTTACTGGCTTAAGTTATTTAAGTGTTTGCGAAACGAGCGTTATTCACGTGCGAGACGCGGCGCAGAATGCAGCTTCCTGCGACAATTTATCATGAATCTTTAATTAAACTTTAACACTGACTGTTCGCGCGGAGACTCATTGTGTCCTTACAATAACTCGCTCTGCTCCAAATCGATCATAAACACTATATAATTATAATATTTTACGTATTTATCTTAACAAGCGTTTAGTTTATAAACCATACCTTATACCCTTATACAATCTTATTGATAGAGATACTCGTAGTATTGGAAATTTCTTGGTTTTCCGATTAGCCCATCTGCTATTTGGTATGGTAATTTTTATTAAATTTATAATTACTTAACTATTTATTTTGGGTTAGCAAGCAAAAAAAAATCTTACAATTAAATATCAATAACCCACTATAAGTCCATTGCGAGATCATGTAAAATTGTATGTATGTGTACCTCTAATATTATATTGCTCCTGTAATTTAATAAGAAGTCCAAATTTTTTTAAAGTCCAAATGCTATAAAACTTTTAAGTTTTATACTACTTATACCATATAGAATAATTTAATTTTTAATTTAATTAAAGCTTAACTAAGCTCTACTAAATTAAGATCATAGTTAGAACTCTGTATTAACAGGTGAAGGCCTCCTCCAAGTACTCCAAGACCTAAGGTCTTTGACTACTTGTAACCACTTAGGACCAACAATTTTTTTTTATATCGTCGTCCCATATCGTCGTTGTCTTGTCTTCTTGATATCCATATACATATTATAAAATAAAGAAGATATTCGCCTTTGTCTGTTTCGTCGCTAACATCTTCTTAACCCCCTTACAACGGATTTTGATACGGTTTTCATTTATGAAGAGTGGTAGTTTACAGAAAACAAATTGCTTTTTAAGTACCTATAAGAGCATTAGCCGTATTATAAATTATGGAGACAACGTACGAGTATATTGACGTAGCAATTCATCTTGTTAATACTCGTAGGTTTAGATTATTTTATGAAACATTCCCACATTGCATTGCAATAACGAAAAGTTGATAGCAAATATAATTACTTTTAAACTTGCGAATGTTTTTAACGCAGACAGTCTGGTGTACCGAAGTACGTTTTGCTTAAGAAACTCATGAATACATAAGCTGCACACTTGCAGAAAAGAGTTGAAAGACGTAAAACATTGTTGAGTAACATTGGCTACTTACTGCGCTTCTATAAAACGGGGAACGTTGAATCTTATAAAATTCAAGACTTCAAGTCTTCATGTGATCCCCTGTGCATATCTTCTAAATATTAAATGAATATTTTTATGTACAATCTTTCATTGTTGACATTAATTTACACTCACTGTAATTAAACTACAATTTCGCGTTGCACACGGATTAACCGCTTTGTGAAAATTACTTGAATTCTGGACTGAATGATTGAATCTATACTTTCCATTGTAAATTGTGACAGACAGGCTGACGGTCGACTATATCACAAGTAACGGCACAGGTGCTGCAAATGCACTGTCGACCATAGTAGAATTAAGGTTAAGGGTTTAGAAAGGGTTTGCTCTGGCATCCCTTACTCACTCACCGAAACAAAACCGCACATATGATGTTATTTCACTGTGGTTTTCTGTAAGGGGGCAGTCACTGCTGTTGAAATGAATGCGAGACGCAGGGCCACAGTCATTGCTGGTCAGGACATGTATCCTGGCTACTTTTCAACTAATCATGTGGACATAGCAAGGGCTAATAATGGTAAATTTTCACTATATAATAATATGATCAGGACGTGAACATAAAAACATACAATACCTTTCATATATTTATAATATTTTATTGTTTTTCTATAAATTGTATTTACAACAATATTAACAAACGTTTACAGTAACCGACAGATAATTTAACAGCTGTATTCTACAATACACATCTAGTGAAGTCTGCTTTAAACATTAATATGTACACAAGTATTGCTGACGTTTTAATTACAAAATTCTAGATCGATAAAAATATGTATTCGTATATCATTTACATTGGTTTTGCTTCTCTATCCTATTTGGATGATAAAATGTTTTAGGAAATAGTGTAAGGACACCTTTTCTCTGTTGCTCTTTTATAGATCCTATTTGTCCATTTATTTATCTAAAGGTGTAATTATTTAAACTAAATGCAACATATTATATTATAATAATAAACTGTGAACACATTTACAAAACAACTAACATTTTCTTAGTTAATTTTTTTAAGGGTAAATAAAAAAAAATCCAAATATTATATGAAGTTAATACATATATTTACTAGGTTCATTTGGTACAATTCCGTGTAGTTTGTCATGTGAGATACATACGCAGTAGATTTTGAATAGGCATTTTATCTTCGTCTATATGTTTATCGGTAAGTTTTATTTTATTGTTAATTTTTTTTAACAATTCTATTATGATTAAAAAGAGTGATCACCCTGTAATTATATATACTATATTAGTATGTAATGATGAATATATTTTAATCCACAAATTCTTTTTTTTAAATGATCAATAAAAATTATTTGTAAACACACATACATACTTACATGTCATGCCATCATATATCTGAAAATATTACATACCTACTGTTCGTTATTTTTATAAGTCCGTGCTTAATTACTCTACACTTAATTCAATACTGTTATTCAGGTTAGCCAATTTTTTTGGATACTAGCATAATGGTTTTTTATGCCAATTATGACACTCTTTTGAACGTACTATATAAATTTTTTTATGGAGATTTCTTTTTAAGATACATCTCATAAAAAGTAAGCATTAAATAAAATGTTTTAGAATTTCTTTTTAAATAAAATGAAGGAATGATGATATTTAATCGTCTTCAAAAAGTCATCCAAAAAGGCACTAGTAGTAATTACAATTCACATAGATATTTCTTTATACATTTTTGCATAGAGCGTAGGTACCTATACAATTTTCTTCGCTTCTTAATTGTCGTTGTACATTGAATCGATATACATACTATTTTAAAAACAAGCTAAATAATGAGATAATTGTAGAAAATTCTACATTTAATTTTAGCAAAAAAATTCGTTCACCAATTTTAAACAATTTTCTATAAAATTTTGTGTAACCTGCAAGATATTAGTTTTTTTTTTTTCATAATAAAGTAAACAATTTATTATTAAAACAATGCTACAGGTACAGAAATATATTAATAATTTAAGCTTCTATAAAATTGACATAACTTTACTAAAAGTGCAACACTGCCAGTATTTCTCAAACAATCTTTATAAGAATAAAATCTCACGAATAATGCGTTGTTATTTTAAGCCATTTGCCTTTCTTCACACTTGACGATCCCGTTGGTCTAGTGGCTAGGGTGCTTGCCTTAACACTCTCTCTCAGTGGTTCGATTCCTGGCTTGGTCAACTTTGCAAAGTTACAAGGTTTCAAAGTCGGCTCTGTTCTGAATCTGAATCTGATAATGCCTGTGTCATAAGTGACAGTAGCGGCCTACTATCCAGTGGATCGTTAGCCTGTCTGTCGAGCTCAATTTAAAAAAAAAATATAACAGCGCACTAAGTATCGCAATCATTTGGCAGCCCGACTTGCGGCACTTGCTTACAGAAGACCATGGTCACTTTCCCCCCTCTCCTATCCTATCCCTATCCCATTCCTAATCACTTTATCCTTAACCGTGCTATGGTCGGTAGCGTACTTGGAACACCTTTTCTTGTATCAAAGCTGGTGGTAGCCTCCTACCATCAAGTGGACCGTCACGTCAGCCTATCTGTCGACCTTAGTATATTAAAAAAAATACACTTTACCTTGTGGTTGTAAAATTTATGCATAATTCATGAGATTTTTGGAACAAAGTTTGTTATGTTTATCTGGCACCAATATTGTACTTGAGTAAATATTTTTATAATATTATGTATTTAATAAATATCGTTATATGTCTCATATGTCGATAGTTTAGTTACTATCGACATATGAGACTATCTTCTCTTGCAGCGCAAATGCCATGCGGAGGAGCGAGAAAGAGCTTGCCATTCGCACAAGCGCACAGCTGGTAGATGTTCTGGTGATGAGGATCATGCGAGTGTACCGCTGACGGTGGCAAGGGAAGTGCCGACTTTAACTTTGGCATAAATATGCTTGGAGCGTCTAAACGTATCTGCAAATAACCATATACTAATATCATAAAAGTTGAATAAATTTAACACGTATAATACATAATTTTATCTACACTTGCGGACATTTTATCTAATAGGATAAATAAAAAGAGGAAGTGGAAGTAACGAAAAAGAAATACATATTTGTAGTGTGATTATAAAATTCTTTACTAGCAAGATTACACGTCACTAAATTGTTTAACTTAAGACTTCAGAAGTAAACATAAATAATGAGAGAAAAAGGGTTGTTTTAATAGAAAAACATGATATAAAGAGAGACTTACGGATCCAGCGACAGATTTAAGCCGGAAGGTGGTGAGACAGCTTGCGCTGATGTCGCCTGCTCGCGACTCGAGCGCTATGCTCTGCGCCGCGTGCATCTCCAGAGAACGCGTTGGCGACTCCAATCTAAACAACATACATTTATTTTTACAAAGAACATTTGAAATTGCTTAGCAAATAAATTCTCGTTTGCATTACATTACTAACTGCTTTATTATGTTGAGAAACTCGTATTCCCACAGACAAATCGAGTCAATGGTTTTGTGGGGCATTGTGACTTAGAATAGTATACGGTTTTTAAATTTCATTAAACATACCGCTGCTTAAAAACTAAAGGGGCACAAATCAAAATTACACTTTTTACAGGAGACGAAAAACATTAAAATATTTTTTGTCAATTTTTTTCTTATTAGATATATATCAAATATATGCATATTATACATCGTTAGAAGCGTATTTTTAAGTAGCATTAAATGTTTTAAGTACTTTTATAATAAATTGAATATTAGAAGAGACATAAGCATATAAGTTACTTTTGAATATATAAAAAATTATCAAAATATACTAAATATAGAATAAAACAACCCTAATCTTTTTGCAACATACAATATGAAGAATTGTGATTGTGTTTTTGCAATAAAAACATTTTTGGATTTTTTGTTTTATGGCCCTTTAGTTTTTAAGTAGCGATACGATAACAATGAAATGGCTGTTACGCGTGGCTCAACCAAAAACTCGTAATCAATTAAAGTAGTACATACCTTATTAACCGAGTCTAATATGTAATCTAAGTGTTATGTTTTTGAAACTCATGTGTATTAACCTAAATGTTACTAAGTAACAGTTGAGTACTTATACTAACCTAAGTGTTTAATGTACCTAAGTGGTGTGATAGCCCTCGGTGAGGTCGAATAACTCTCGACTTGTCTAACGAGCTTTATAGGTTATATTTATATTATTGAAAGTTTTGCACACTCGTACTCTATATCTAAGTTATGATATAGAGTATCTCTATATACTCTATATCATAACTTGGCTCACTGGTGGATAATTTTTCAAAGGAACCGGTCAGAAGCAGCCTCTATCTACCGTCGACCCGCAGTCCTTATCAGATCGTCTGTCCACCTTTTTGGTGTCCTAAGTATTATACTCGTATATGTCCACAAGTTCGAGAGTTAAAATGCGTAACTGTTACTTGGCTGGGCACAACGTAGACAGACTAACTTTCGTCTTGTCCATATTTGTCTTAAGGCCCAACCTTTGGGAAATTCAGTTGAGGCAATCGAGCATCGTGTTGCGATCATGTGTGTGTGTGTGTGTGTGTGTGTGTGTGTTGATAAGAATCGACTTCGCCAGGACCACAATATCGTCGACACACCGAAGAGAAGTGAGTGATTTGAATATATTGTTAAACCACAGTGGATTGGCGTGGTAGAGCCACATATTCTCATACTGAGAATAGATCTGTGCTCATAGGTTAAACCTAATATTTCTAAGATATTATGTAAAAAAATTCTAAATTAATTTATAATAGTCATAATTTAATAACAAAGGTCCAAATATCTTCACAGGTTTTCACATTAATAATATTAGTAGAGATAATGAGAGCAGTGATCCATATTCATAATATTATGGATCACTGCTCATTACTGTTGATAATTATGATCACTCAATTAACAAGTCACGGGTTTTAAATGGATTATACAAAGGTATTTCGTATAATCAATTTAATGTTTAGTGTCACTATATTTCTATTCGTGTTATTAGTAATGAAGAGACAAGTATTATTAGCTAATGTTTCTTTTTTGGTAGTTGCAGTTGCCATTATTCACTGATACGAGTATATTTTAAAAAGGATGTTACGTTGGCAACTCCAACTGTAACAAGTAACTCTTGTCTTCATTCTAGCTTATATAGTACTAGCGACCCGATTTCGGCTTTAACCGGGATGCAATTTTTTTATAAACACAAACCTTTCTCTTTTGTCCTTTTTTCCATAAATGAAAACCGAATTAAAATCCGTTGGGTGGTTTGAAGTAGTTAGCGGAGAAATAGACAGACGAGAACAGTTTTGGCGACGTGGTTGTAAAATTTAATTTGGTTTTACCATATAATATAAATCTCATCATAATGTATATTTAACTTATGGTCAAAATCCGTCAAAATCCGAGTTAGCGTACATACGGACAGACAAACGCGGAAAGCAACTTAAAATTATATGAGTGAGATGATTAAACTATGTGAATGAGAATTGAACAGAAACTGTGTCTATATAGATAACAATATCAAAATACTTACACTAATTGTTTTGAGGGTGGTGCTTTGACAAGCGGTGTCTGCGCTGCTGCGTTCAATATGGCGCCAGCTGGACTAGACACGACCAGTGTGTCAGCACCAACGGTGACCATATCTTGACCAGCACCAAGTAGAAGCGCACCTCTCGAGTCACGCACTTCAAAACGGGCTACATTCACTTCTAATCGATCAGGACCTATTGGGACCAGAAAGTAGCAACATAGGCATATTAGTGCAATTAATACAGTGCACGAAATGCATACAAAGCTCACTGCGATTATATGTCAATAAATATTCAAAAGTATATTACAAATTTAAATAAAAATAAAAAAAAGTCTGATATTTGGATTATTATTATTATGTTATAATTAGGTAATATACAATTAAATATAACAATATTTCATTAATTTATTTTTCAATGAATAAATTGGGTAGAATGTTTATTACAAGTTATTAGGTTGGTAATCCTAACGAAGTAATGAAATATTTTCATTAAAAAAATAACTTTTTAAAGACTTAGTGGCAAATTTAATTCGTTTACAATAGTTAATGAGATTATAATATGAGAAATGCTTATTTCTATGAAGAAAAATTCGACAAGAAACATCATAGGTTTTCTTGTAAATACTCGTATGCATATGCACTACATATTATAACCTTATATGCATGCACAAACGAACTTACACTGCTTATTATGTAACTAAGCTTACAGAATATGTTCCATCAAAAAAGCATGCAGCTCGATAACTCAAATAATCTTTATATGAGATATGAGTCTTTTCTTACATTTTTTTGTTTTGAATTTATATAATGGTAGAGAATGCATTATTGCTTTGGACCTTTTAACGACTTATTGATTTTATAAACCTACTAGCTGTTGTACGCGACTTCGTCTGCGTAACTGTATAAAATATAGCCCATGTTATTCGCTAATAATGTAACTTTCTATAGATGAAAGAATTTATAAAATAGGTCCAGTAGTTTTTGTGTTTATTATTAGTATAGATTTATTTTAGCACTTGTGTTAACATTTTTTTTTTCACATTAAGTTTTGAAATATATGAAGAGAATATTCTCACCTAAAAATAGTCTGCTTTGCAAAAGCCCATGAGAGTCTCGAGTTGAAACTGTGAAGTTTCGAGAGGAATCCACAGAGAGAGGCTGACCCCGTCGCGCTTTAATACTTGACGCGAATAAGGAATCCAACACCAGAGCTTGTCCGAGAAGCTGTAACCCTCCAGGCACTATACGTAGTTGGCCCATACCTTCCTTTATAACAACGAAATCATACATCATTACAGCTCTTAAAAAATAATTCTCAATGTAGTTTTGTAAGCTGGTTGCTTGTAAATGTATAAGATGAATTATTTGATCATTATTGATGTAGCAATCTAACTCAAAACTTTTCAGTTTTATGCCTGAAAAGTTCATGCAACTATACTCGTGGAAACACAATAATTCTGAGGGTTGTTGTATTTCGGTAAGTGAGCAAGGGCTGCCAGAGATAAAAACTCTTTGCTCTGCATTAAAGATTCTATAATAAAGAATTTTTTATATATAATATTTTGACACTATTTTTTATAATTTATTTATATATTAAAAAAAAAACAAGAAAAAACTTTTAAATTACATAATAATAGCGACCCGCCCCCGTACGTTTTTATTTTTTTCTGCAAATTAAATATAGAAACCTTCCTCGTTTATCACTCTTTCAATTAGTGATAACTACATATTATTATATTAAAATACGTTAGGTGGCTTAGAAGAAATTAGCGGACATAGACTTTATTTTATAATCATGTGTAGATATGGATATTCATTAGTCTAATCTAATGTATAATATTAGCCTTTTTAGCCGTATACGTTATAAAATAAATAATTAATTACTTACAGAGTTAAAATCCAGTACTTTCAAAACCCATAGTGTTAAAGCTAGATTTATAATCATCATTAGCATTAGTGCCATGACCAATGTGTATAGACATTTCTTCCTCCAACCATAAATGCCGACTTTGAATTGACTGTTATAACTGTTTCTGATCGAATCTGCCTTTGTATCTCGTCCGCTATTGTTGTTTAAGATTGGTTCCGGAGTGGTCTTGTCAGCGTAAGGTATCCTGCGGGAAAAAATATACTTTAAAATAAAGAGCAGCAAGAATATTGCAAGTTTACAACTGCAGTAAAGTTATATTATTATGAGTTTGCCTTGTTTCGTTGCTTGTAAAGTGCCTCTAATTCTGTATATTCTCCTGAGACTATACAAAATTTGACCTACTCGTAGCAGCAATCGTAAAGCAAAGTCGATTCTAAATTTTTTTGTAATATAAATAGATACTTAAATAAATTTATTTGTATATTTTTCGGAAAACAAAATAATACGAAACAAACAATACGTAGGTACCTACAATATTATACGAGCAATACCTGTACTACGATAGTAGGTTATTTAATCTGACCCTGTACATTAAATATTAAGAAAAAAAAAACAATTTATAAATGTAGTACTTATGTTACCGAGGATACAAAATAGATTTAGAATTATTGACTCTTTGTCTGTCGGTCTGAGAGTTTGTGCATGCTAATCTCAGAAACGGTTTATCCGATTTTAATGCGATTTTCACTGATCTATGATAGCAAGCTTTCCGTATTATTTAGTGTGCTTCATTCCAGTCGGTTTACAAACTGACTCACTCACTTTCGCATTTATAACATTAGTTAGGATGTCATAATAGTATTGTGACATTTTCTCGCAATTAAAAATTAGTTAGAGAAAGGGTGGAAGAGATACAAGAGTGATGGCAGCCCTGATAAGATAATGAGAACAAATATGAGGAAGACGAGAAAAACCTCTGGGGTCCTATACTTTCGCATCTAGTGACATATTATTTCTAGTATGTGTAATAGTACCTCTCTATTATTTATTTTCAAAATAAATATACAATTATATTCCATTTACAAGGTGTTTAAAATAATTTAAACGAATTGAAATGGTACTTTATTCCGCACAACATAACCCATTGAAAACTTTCCGATGTTTTGTGGAATGCCTTTGGCAGAGTGGAATTTGTCGCGGCAACGAGTGCTCACAATGCTTGCGCCGTTAGCGGCCTGCATTTGCACAAACATATAAATTCGACTTTATTCTTTCGACGGTGCAGACAGTCAAAGGGTAGGTAATTCTATTGCACATTAACCTAATGCTACAACCATAATAACACTTAATAAAAACTTCTGTAGTTTTCTTTCCGTTGGTTTCCGTCGCTAACATTTTCAAGTTTTTTTTAAAACTTTTGAAACATATTTTTTTGTTTGATGAATTTTTGACCAAAAATATTCAGTATCATTTAAATTGTTTCCTTGACTTGTATAAGGTATAATTAAGATTATTTTATATGGTATAATTAAGATTATTTAAGTAATATTGTAAACAAACATACAGATATTTGTATACCTAGGTATACAATTTTATTTAATCTTTTAAAAAATCATTCATTGATAAAAAAGTTAAATTCATCTTAAAAAAATAAGGTAAATTGTTTTATTTAAGTAAATGATAAAAAAGACAATGTTAAATTAAAAAAAATAGATAATGGACTCAATTAAATCAATCGTAACCACTACAAAGTACACTACAAATTCAACCAAATTTGATTTATCTTCTCATTCCTTATGCCTATCTTATATGCGTATCATATAGGTTATGTAGGTAATATAGGTTTATTTTAATTTCTTGTTTCTTGTGCATGTTTTTGTAAATTTTGTATTTTTTATAATTTATGTAGGAAATTGATTTGTGTAATATAAATAATGTTTATTTTAACTTAGATTAGGAACAGATACATTGAATTAGGATTACTCCTGTAATGATTTATTATGTGATAAATAAATAAAATAAATATAGGCAGCTCATTAGCCACGCATAGTTTCTCGCAGTTACGTGGCTAATAGGCTAAAAAATTCCTTACACAAAATAAAAATTTATGAGAAATTTTTTTACATGCAGTAAAATATATTTCAGTGACAACGCAACAGAAACATGAGTGTCCATCTATTGCAAGGACATGTACGAAAGCACCTTATCCGGTATTCGTAATAGTGGCCAGCGTGTAAGAAGACGGTCATAAATTTACATGGATTCGAGCGCGACACGAACATTGCTCACTGAAAAATTCTAGCACGCGCTCTTACCGCGAGATATCTCTTGCGAGTCCGACGTTGAATTACACACGGTCGCATTGATCCAACTTAACTGTATGCATGGTGTGTTTGACCTCTCATTAAACACAACTTTTTGTACAATTTTGTTTGTATGTAAACGCTAATAACTTTATCTAACCAATTTACAAAGACAGATTTAAAAGCGCGTGAACATTTTAAAGATTTCAGGAATTTCTGCGCCTATTCCTCTATCTTTACTTTATTCCTTATCTTCTACCTATGCTAAGAGGGTTCAATCTGCAATCTCAGCTATCGCTAATAAAGAATGACAACGTATATATTTATGCATCCAATTAAACGTGAGATCAATTTTAGTATTCATAAATTGTAAAACTTCATACCTTTTTTTCTTTTCTTGGTCCTTTGTATTGTTACTATGGGATAACCATTCAAAAGGCAGGGAGGCGAAAGTGCAGACCTAGACCACAGCCTATTTTGAAAAGTTTATGTGAACCCGGGGCTCCTGAGTCCAAATGCTAAGACAATCACCTTAACCAATCGACCAATGGCCTCGTCAAAAATAATGATTTTCAACACTCATAAGCTCATCAAACATCTGCGTATTACACAGTAAAAGGCTTCAAAGGATTTTGATTTTTATTGGCTCGTATGAACACAAATAAATTGTTTGTTTCTCGTATGTAAGTTAGTTTGAGAAGAGGGTTAAGAATGAACAATCCGCCGCTTCAAGCTTCCCCCTCTTATTGTATCAGCATTACGCTAAATCCTGTGAGCCACTCGCTCCGACAACTCGTTGTTATGTTTACGTTCCAACAAGTAAGCCTGGGTGGCAATGTTAAAATGGATGCACAGTTCTCGTGATTTATCTCACAATTTTATGAATATGCTATGAAACAAATTTATTTACGATTATACAAATATTCGTTATATAGTTTTCATTATTAGTAAACTAGCTGGTTCCCGCGACTTCGCCCGCGTTAAAAGTAAGGGATGTGTAGCGCCTGACTAAATGTGTAAGGCAACAATATAACGCCTGACAACTGTGATAAAATTTTCAGGGGTTGTATCTTTATTTTTAGTAGATAGCTAGTGCCTGCGAATTCGCCCGCGTTGAAAATTATATACTAATACCTTCCTCTTGAATCAGTCTATCTATTAAAAAGAACCGCATTAAAATCTGAGGCGTAGTTTTAAAGATCTAAGCATACATAGGGATAGACAGACAGACTTTGTTTTATACTATATAGTGATGCTGCTAACACTAATTACACTTTTATACATCTTATTATTTAAGTGAGAATAAGAAATATGCGATCAAATATTATTATTTTTTTTATAAGAATGGCTAACGACCCACTTGATGAAGTGGATTTCGTCAACATTATCAATATTATCCTCATTACAATCATCTCAACCGTTAATATTTAACATATACAAAACCTACATCACCGTCAATAAACACAACCTTAAGTCATGTTGCTATTAAAAATGTTGCGAATGTATATAACACTGGCTACTACAAAAACAAAACCAATTTTCAGCAAAACAACAAGTTTAACGTAGAAAAAGAAGGGGAAAATAAAAATCGAAGGTCGCATTCGCACTTTATCTCTCGGTCCAGTCTCTCAACACGTTTGGGGGGTTTACGAGGCATTAGAAACCAATTACATCAATAATATTAGCCTGGAGCCTTTTTCTCTCACGATTTTATTTTGAACAGGAGTATGAAAGTGTAATCTGTTCTTCTGAAATAAAATTTTAGAGTATTACTTTTTGTGATTTTCAACTACGTTCCGTCATTTCCAGTCATTTGGGAAGCACATCTGGCAGCAGTCACCATTTCCTTACAGAATACCACCGGTGTGTTTTGGTGAGTGAGTAAGGGACGCCAAAGCCCTTTGTCATATCCCTTTCTAATCTGTCATCTTTAATCCTACTATGGTCTTAAACTATATAAATAAGCCAAAATTACAAATTACTAACTAACCTCCGACATTCAAGTACGCTATACTTCTATTCTAATGACCATTCTAATGAGCTTAAACACGCTGTAGTTTCTAAGTATATATATGTTCTAAAATATGAATATACACTTTTAAGAAAATAGTGCTTATACCTTTCAAATTAGATTTCAAATATTAACGATATACACGAAATATTAATATGTAATGTTTTAAGGAGTATATAAACATGTGTATATGAATCTGGATTAGCGCATCTTTATGATTATTACATTAAGAACCCTTGGGAAAAGCAAAAAAAATGTTACATAATTTTGCAGGTCTCATCTTAAATTAGTGGTACTTACACGCAAACATTTGGTATCTTTAGGTCTAATATTATATTTTGAGACTATCAATAAGAACGGAGAATCCTTCGTTCTTATTAACTAAACCCTCCCATCTCTTCTAGTTTTGCTTGAGTTATTAGACAGCTACAATCAATTTTACCGTCAACCTGCCTGGCGCCAAAAATTAACGCCAGTGGTCTGACTCGCACTTATAAAACGCAAGGACTACAATATATTTAGTGTCTAACTCTAGAAGATAACGAGAGCAATGCAGTAAATATGAAATGTAGTGAATGTTGCGACGTGTAAGGAATATAGTAATATTACATTAAACACATAATAGAGATAAAAGGTAGAAATGGGGTGGAATCTAATAAATCGTCAGCGCGGAAGCGTAAACGATGTACGTAAGGACAGGCACGTAGTACCGTAGCCTGTAGCCGCTCTACCGGGAGCCGGCGCGTACCGCAAATGAGCCGTATTAATCATCCCCATCACGGCACCTCGACTTCTGAGCTTCCTCTATTCCAGATTCTCCCTAATAAGGCAACCTTTTCCAAGAAATAAACGCAACGAAAACAAATGTACGAATCAAAACACTTCAAGAGACGCTAAACGATTTAAATGGACATTATAGCTTCTCGACTTCTGAGCTTCTTTTATTCCAGATTCTTTCTAATAAGGTAACCTTTTTTCAGCAATAAACGCAACGAAAATTACAAATATGTATCAAAATATTTCAACAGACGCTGAATGATTTTAATCTATACAAATATTATAAAGAGGAATGATTTGATTGTTTGTTTGTATTGAATAGACTCCGAAACTACTGGACCGATTGGAAAAATTCTTTTACCATTAGAAGCCGACATTATCCCTGATGAACATATGCTACTTTTTACCGCGGGAAAATGCTTCATTCCTACGGGCGTTTTCCCCCGTAATAGGACAACGGGCAGTAAGAATTATCCTTTCGCACTTATCTTTTTCACATAACTTCTAAACGGCTGAACCGATTGGGTTGAAATTTTATATGAGTATTTCGATGGTTTCCTGGATGATTTAAAATACAATTGGACCCGGTAGGTGGGGCTGCTGTCGGTATGTCAACTACTAAACAGCTTGACCGATTGGGTTGAAATTTTGTATGTGTATTTCCATGGTTTCACAGATATGAATGTATTATATTTTATAAAGTTACGCGGACGAAGTCGCGTGCAACAGCTAGTGTAGAATATAAATGTACCTTATGGAACCTTGACTTCTAAGACTTCTTATATTCCAGATTCTAAGGCAGCCTTTTTCCAGAAATATGAGTAAACGCAACTAAAACAAATATTTCAACATGGATGATTCTAATCATTCTAATGGATGATTCTAATGGACGTTGTGGTACCTCCACTTCTGAGCTTCTTCTATTCCTGATTAATAAATTAAATAAATAAATAAAACAAATACGAATCAAAATATTTCAACAACAGACTCTGAATGATTTAAATGTGGAATTAAAATGGACATTATGTGTGAATAATTGCAAATGGCAACACTTTAATACAAAACCATAGATGTCACAGCTTAGTTGGTGGTGTGTGTGCTAATTGAGCGTTTCACCACGCGCCTGCTGTCGGAATGCGCGGCCGCCGCACATTCGTTAGCAATATTCCGCTAACGAACCAAATTAATGGCTATTAACTTGAATAACGTAGCACTTTGCGCTTCGAATACCATACACTGTTGTACTAACACTATGCCGTGAGGCTTATGATTTTTTTTAATTATATTAGTTTTTATTTTTTATATAAAATCTTGGAATAAGTCGTATGAGACAGTCCGTTGTCTGTAGGACATGTAATCATGCTAAGAATCGGGGTAAAATAATTGTAAATGATAAAATAAATAATCAATGAATTGTATATTAATAGCCATAAACCAAAACGAAATCCATAAATAAAAATGAATTCTGCGTCACACATGCCAATTTCATACCAATGTTTACTTTAAGCCTACCTGTGTTTAATTGACTTCAACCAAACTTCAACCACGGATATTGTAAACCATTATTAACTTATAAAGGACTTCAACACTATGTAATAATTAGGTAATCATTGATTCTTGATCTTACAAAACTAATTTAGAATTTAAAGATCAGCTCTCCCGTAGCTAAGCTACTATATATATCTTAATATTATTATTATATTCGAGCTGTATTATTGTAATTTTATTGCTACTTAAAAATTAGAAATGATCACAAAAATATTAACTTCAAAAATTATTGCTCAATTTTACGAAATTGGTAATAAATCATTATTTCAAAATTTTAAACTACAATAACAAAAAACTTTAAACAAAAAATAAAATCTGCCGAAAAAACTGAAAAGCATAAAATAATCTTATTATTTTACCTAAGTAATTTTATTTCGCCGCCGCGCATCACTCTTTACGTAATTTTTGCTTGTTTGACGCCGACTCAAAATTACTTAGGTAAAATAATAAGATTATTTTATGCTTTTCAGTTTTTTTGGCGGTTTTATTTTTTGTTAAAAAATTTTATTTTATATTTTTTTGTGGCTATAATCTAATATTTACCGCTATAGCGCATTTTAAGCGCGTTTTTGTTTTTTCGTTTTCGTCGGTTGAAAAAGAACTTAAATTTCTTGACATCATTTTTTTTCCAAAAAATATACACAATTCTTGTAAAACCGGAATGTCAATGGTGTAAGCTGTTTAAGCTCACGCCGTGATAGAGACATAAATTAGATTTTCAATTTGCCAATGACGTATCGTAAGATAGCACGGGGGTTCGGAGGCGGGCGGTCTAGAAAGCGGCACGGACATCCCGCACGAATATAATGTTCCCAGATACTGGGAGTTCGTTTAGA
The DNA here is from genome assembly GCA_945859745.1 of Synanthedon formicaeformis. Lineage (NCBI taxonomy): Eukaryota > Metazoa > Arthropoda > Insecta > Lepidoptera > Sesiidae > Synanthedon > Synanthedon formicaeformis. The sequence goes on from OX243957.1 coordinate 5,140,372, forward strand.
ATATCTAATATTTGGTTAATGTTTAGCGGTGAGGGTCGACGGTTCACTGCGGTTGCATGCAGCAAATGCAACGCAGCGCTCCATTATGTTGGCCATAAATCAAGCGCATTGAAATCGCCTTCCTCCTTCGTGTCGGTGAACCATCGCTGGAGCGACGGATATTTGAGCCAATACACTGTTGAACCAAACTACTCATACATTCAGCCTTCCCTGCTCATTACCATATCAGTTGCGCAATAAATTAAACGCTTTCGTCACGATTGAATGGCAATTTTATAAATGTTTTTACCACTAGACCGACGAATATATACAACTAGTCATCATCTCAGCCGTAGGATGACCACAGCCTGGCCTCACACTTTAAGAAGCAGCCTGGACCCAGCGTCGACTCCAAGCTCTCATAAAGTCTGTATTGGATTTACCATAGTGCAATTGGGAAATTTAGTAAATATATTATTTATATTAAATTAAATGTTAGTTGTTTGAATAATTAGGAACTTATTTTATTTATAATATTCGAGATCGTCTGAACTATAATAAAATTTAAAATGTATACAAAAGCTGAAAAGTGCATTGAAGTGGAGCCGCGATCACGAATTGACTAAACGGCTGAGGAATTAAACCTCCCTGCCGAGTTTAACTCTTTTTTCACCGTTTAGCTAATAGCAGACAGCAAAGATTACTTTCAAATCGTTCTGAGCTATCATTTGTAAAATGAACTACCAATAAATTTGTATTAAAATTTTAACTTCTCGTCTTAATTTGCAATGTTACATAATTATTTATGATGTAGTTTTAAAATACGTTTATTTTTAAAAAATGTAACGTTGCCTTTTAATAAGTGTTATAAATTAAAAAAATATTTTCGTAACATGGCATGATTTGTACATTTCAGAAAAGTATAAGCTTTAAATAGAAGTAAAGGTAGAGTAGTAAGTAAATATATATCTATAGTAATATTATATAAAGAGCAGATTTCTATGTTTGTAATGAAATGAATACTCTAAATCTACTGGACCGATTGTATAAATTTGTTCATCTATAGAAAGCTACGTTAACAGCAAGTAACTTAGACTATATTTACTGTCGCGTGCAACAGCTAGTGAAAAAAATCGTTTGTATCATAGCCAAAAAATACTAAGTCTAGAAAGCTGAAATTTGGCATATAAGTTTTGTTTTATAACATCCTCATTACTTGACATTATAAAACTCAAACTAATACATTAGACGCAATGAAGTTCACGGACGTTCTAAATGTGGAATTATTTATAACCGGAGCATATACGTATTATGTAAGTACTAAAGAGACATCAAAAGCGCATAATTGCATGAATAATGTGACTGTTGCCTCGGAACCTAACGTCAGTCATTAACTACTTAATTCTCTCCCACATTGGAATCTAAAGCGTACTTCGCAAATGAACGTTCGTACCCCGTACATGTTATAAAGCAATATGTCATCACGAGGAGTAAAGTTATGTCATATTCATGTTCATGTTCACACAATGGCCGGGCCACTGGCGCCGTTCGGAGGTACATCCATTCACTTACTGTTACTCAATGGCTTTTGCATGTTGCTTTCTATACGTATTATGGCTGCATTCGAATAAACCTGATGGTGCGCATTCAATAAGTGAAAACCTTTTGAAATAGTTTCCATAATTAGTTTCAAACTTGTTTTATGATGCTTTTGTACATGTGTTTTTGTAATTATGTCCACTTTCTTGTATAATTAAGCATTTTCAATTAATTGTGAATGGTTTTTTAGATAAATTTTCTTTGTTTTATACTTTTTTGGTGTTAATTTTAATTTATAAGTATAAGCATATTATTATTTCATTAAATTCAAGACTCAAACGAGACTTAAGCGTTAATTGTCATCAAGGACGTTAGATCCCACAATAAATGAAATCTAATTTTATAATATTAAAGTTAAATTAATTTTATAATACATTTTTATAATAAAATAAAATCATATGAAAATAAAAATAGTTTTTTAATCTCTGAAGATTCCAATAGCAAATGGAATCTTATTAAGTGGCGTATAAATATATTTTGAGACGTGCTGTCTACAACTAGAAGCCTGCGTAACTCACAGACTGGCTTTCATAGAGAGATACCAATGTTGAAAACTTATTAAAGTACGTGGTAATAATTTATGTTATTTATAGTTGGTAATATGCGTGATATGGTGCACCGAAATAGGCACGGGTCGTCATGTTCGCGTAATACCTTACCGGAGAGACATGTCGGGCCGGCTCAGCGAAACGTCAAAGGCAAATTGAAAATTAATTTATGCTTGCAAAATTTCATACAAAGCTCTCTCCGCCTATAAATCAGTCACTTGAAAATCTTTGTTAAACAAATGTATTGTTACGACTGAACATTCTCGAAGCGTTTGTTTATTATAACAAACAGCGTGTTGTTGTTTATCATGAGACCTGGGCGTATGGAAATTTCCATACGTAGGAGGAAGCCCTTCTGTCTCAGAGAAAACTGTTCCTTATGTTCGCGACATAAGGTTCACATTCCCTTAAGCCAGAAAGTTGTTTACGATGTTTGTTTTTTTTATGACTTGTTTACTTGTGTACGAGCTTGTTTACCTTAAAGTTTCTAGTGTTTTCTAAAAGCATCGCGGCTGACTGCGCGTGTATAAATACGGGTGCCATCGCTCGAGTGGGACAGTTCTGCGACAACAAGCGATACGAAAACAACTCTTGGAAGCTTTTGCGAAGATATTTGCGACAGTGCATTATTGACACATAGAGTGAATTATTTACGACTTTAGGCAAGTTTTACGGTTTAATTGGAAAAGCCCTCATATTTTGGAAGTCATCTTGGTCTGCGTAATAAATCGTGTTCTTACAACCCTAAACGGCATTTTAACTCACCCCGCACGTACAACTGGTGTCAGAAGCGGAATGCCGTTAATGCCACGGGACGAAGGAACTCGTACTCCACGGACCAGGAGGCAAGTGGAGATGGATGCTGCTAGACAACGAGCACATGGGGAGTCGGAGGACGGCACCGATGCTGATTTGCTTCCTACGGCAACACCTTCATCGAGCCCGTCGATGGACCTTGCTGCGCTGCTAGCCGCTGTACAGAGTATACAGGCCAGTCAAGAAGCCGCTCGCCGTGAACAGGAAGCCGCGCGCCGTGAACAGGAATCTGCTAGCCAAATGCTGCTTTCAAAATTGGACACAAGCCTTGAAGTCATCTGCGATAAAGTTAAAAAGGTGGAGTCCGAAGTTAAAGGGGTCTCAGTGAAAGTCGAAGGCCTGGAAGAGAGACTCGACCAAACCGACACTCGCCACCAGGCGCTCGCCGAGAAAGTGCAGAAGTTGGTGACGAGGGAGGCAGTCTTCACTGCGCCGGTACCTACACAAGGTAGGCTGGACTTGCCACGGTTTGATGGCACATCTTCTTGGACAGCCTATAAGTACCAGTTCGAAACCCTCTCTAACTGCAGCGGCTGGACTGATGATCAAGCATTCATGGCGTTGACTCTTGCCTTAAGAGGAGACGCCCAACTGATTCTGGAGCGACTCCCTACGGAAGGAAGGTCTCTGCAAGCCCTATTGGAAGCCCTAGAGACACGGTATGGTGACAGGCATTTGGAGCACGTGTATAGGGCTCAACTACGAAATCGCATGCAGAGGCCCACGGAAACACTCCAGCAGTGGGCTGACGAAATCGAGAAATTAGTTCATCGCGCCTATATATCAACACCGAATGCAGTGGAAATAATTCTGCTCCAAGCCTTTGTGGACGGGATAAGGGATGGCGAAGTTCGCGCAGCGGTGCGATTGGGTCACCATCAGACCCTGAATAGTGCACTGGCACATGCTCTAGAAGTGGAAGCTGTGCGGCGTGACACAAGGCCATTCAAGGTCAGGGAGCTGGTAGCCGAGGAGCGAAAGCCTCGCTATGGTCCGATCTGCTATGGCTGCGGTGAAAGAGGCCACATAAGGCTGGACTGCCTAAGGAAGAAAAGAAAGGGGGTCTCAGAGATGGAGACCCAAGTTGACGAACGACAGTGGCGTGCCACAAGGCCATCCAAGGTCAGGGAGCTGGTAGTCGAGGGGCGGAAGCCTCGCTATGGTCCGACCTGCTATGACTGCAGTGAAAAAGGCCACATAAGGATAGACTGCCCAAAGAAGGAAAGAAAGAGTTTCTCTGAGATGGGGACCCAAGTTGACGAAGAGCAGTTAAAACTAAGCGTCGCCAGGGCCGAGGGGCAGGCACCGGCTGGGAGAAAGATAGCCCCTGCTATTACTGTCAGACAAGGTTCTAACGGAAAAGGTCATGGTAATACTGACGCTCTATCGAGAAGACTATGTCCTGAAAACTGTAAACACTGCAGGAAACAAGAGTCTCAGGAATCAGTAAAAAATATCCGTACCCAAGGATTAGACGACGACTGGTCTGGAGAAAATATGAGGAAGGCGCAAGAGGAAGATGACGACCTGCGATTGATCTTAGATTGGATAAAAAAGGGAGTGAAACCTGAGTGGGCGGATGTATCAGCTTCCAGTCCTGTTACAAAAAGCTATTGGGCTCAATGGGATAGTTTGACCCTGGAAGGCGGAATCTTGTGCAGGAAATGGGAGTCTAATACCGGACATCAGGTTACGGTACAGGTTGTAGTCCCTCGAAGCAAGGTGTCTCCTCTACTACGTCATATCCATGATGGGGTGTCTGGTGGTCATCTTGGAGTGAAGAAAACCCTTTTGAAAGTGCGACAGCGGTTCTACTGGGTCCATTGCCGGGAAGACGTAGAAGATTGGTGTCGTAAATGCAACGCATGCGCTTCAGTCAAGGGACCACAGACAAGAAGTAGGGGAAAACTGAAGCTCTACAATGTAGGAGCACCATGGGAACGTATCGCTATAGACGTGGCCGGACCATTTCCTGAAACTGAGGATGGGAACAAATACATCGTTGTAGTGCAAGACTATTTCAGCAAATGGCCGGAAGTGTTTGCGACCCCTAACCAAGAAGCTAAAACTGTTGCCAAGAAGCTAGTTCAGGATGTAATCTGTCGGTATGGCGTACCTCTGGAAATACACTCCGATCAGGGGAGAAATTTCGAATCAGCCCTATTTCAAGAAATGTGCAACCTTCTCGGTATACATAAGACCCGTACGACACCAGCTCATCCTCAGTCTGACGGAATGGTCGAAAGGTTTAACCAAACATTGGAAAATAATTTGGCTAAAGTAGTCGACTCACATCAGAGAGACTGGGACCAATACATTCCTCTTTTCTTGCTGTCTTATCGCTCCGCTGTACACGATAGTACTGGTTTCACCCCTGCCAGAGTGAATTTTGGACGAGAAATAAGACTACCAGTCGATGCAATAACAGGGTCTCCGCCGAATAGCCCAAGACTTGTGACGGATTATGTCAGTGATCTTCGAGAACAGCTGGATGAAGTGCACAAGCTAGTTCGCGAGTGCAGTCTCAAGACCGGTGAAAAAATGAAAACCCGTTATGATAGGAGATCAAACATCAACGGTTTTGAAGAGGGAACTCTCGTATGGCTTCATAATCCCTTCAGGAAAAAGGGCAAAAGCCCAAAGTTGCAAGCACGATGGGAAGGACCTTACAATGTGGTTACAAAAATCAACGACGTCACCTATCGAATCAAAAAGGGGCAAAGAGGAAAACCGAAGGTCGTACACATTGACCGTTTGACAAAGTATCACGGCACGAATGATGATCGGGACGATCATAACTAAGAGGGGGGTAATGTTACGACTGAACATTCTCGAAGCGTTTGTTTATTATAACAAACAGCGTGTTGTTGTTTATCATGAGACCTGGGCGTATGGAAATTTCCATACGTAGGAGGAAGCCCTTCTGTCTCAGAGAAAACTGTTCCTTATGTTCGCGACATAAGGTTCACATTCCCTTAAGCCAGAAAGTTGTTTACGATGTTTGTTTTTTTTATGACTTGTTTACTTGTGTACGAGCTTGTTTACCTTAAAGTTTCTAGTGTTTTCTAAAAGCATCGCGGCTGACTGCGCGTGTATAAATACGGGTGCCATCGCTCGAGTGGGACAGTTCTGCGACAACAAGCGATACGAAAACAACTCTTGGAAGCTTTTGCGAAGATATTTGCGACAGTGCATTATTGACACATAGAGTGAATTATTTACGACTTTAGGCAAGTTTTACGGTTTAATTGGAAAAGCCCTCATATTTTGGAAGTCATCTTGGTCTGCGTAATAAATCGTGTTCTTACAACCCTAAACGGCATTTTAACTCACCCCGCACGTAACAGTATTTAGTTAACGTTAGAGACGCAAGATTTTCGCAAGGCTCAACACTTTCAAATTTATATTATATCAAACAAGCGTCCCGCCCCCGACTTCGCATGGATGCTATTTTATATTGCAGGTTAGTTTGTGCGTATAAACACAATCCTTCTTCGTTAATCGCTCCGAATCAAAATCCATTGGGTGGTTTAGAGAAGTTAGCGAAGAAACAGACAGACGTGGTCAGCAATTTTATAAATTAACTAGCTGGCGCCCGCACCTACACTTACACATTTATTATTAGTATTGATTGATATATTGATGATGATGATATACAATCCATTTTTCGTATATCATTCACAGTTTCAGTGGTTGATGACATTCATTAAGATTCATGAGGTCAATTATTTTGGGATGCAATTTTTATGTATAAAAATCTCCCCGTTTATCCCTCTTTTTGCATATTAAAAACCCGAATTAAAATCGCTCTACACATTTTCTAGTTTTTGTAGGGTACACAAACTAACAACTCCATTTTATAATATACTGAAATCAACTTTGTTGATTTTATTCGTGGTTTCAAAAAAATAAAAACATGTGTAAATGGATAATTTAGTGTAACGCACTCGCGGGAGGAGTCCCAGAAAGAGTCGTAAATACTCTCGACGCCGCTCACTTATAAATTAGGATCATAAAGCAGTTGCCGAAGTTTGTTGGCGGCACGACGACCATAAAACAACGCTTACGTCTCGGAGGGGATACGACGCCGCCTGCCGCTTGTCTCGTGCTCTGCCGATCTTTTCTTTATTAGAAATTATTTTCAATAGAAATCTAATGAAATTGCGGCTATTTATAGTCACGTCTACAGGCTTATGATTACGGAAATGGTTAAAAAAATATTGAATAATATAAGCGTTCCTAACAAACGAGATATACCGTAACTGTGCAGAGTACTTGGATCCAATAATTTACTGGATGCAACTGCTTCGGGTTGGCCTGGAGGCAACTAGTTTTTTTAACATCTCTTAATTAGTTTCAGTAATTTCCTGTGAATATTCCTGCGAATTTCTGTGAATTTCCGATTTGAAAATTAAGATTATAAATTTTACAGATTTTATAAATAATTAGGAAAAATGATGACTTGTACTTGGGAATTAAAACACTTTCGATCTTAAATACCTGTGAAATCCCATTACCAAATTAAAAGATATATTCTCAGTTAAATCTATAATGTCTTCTTACCTAATGTTTCAACAGTAAAACTAAAATAAACTATGGCTTAAAATCCATACAAAATTGATTGTTTGATTGAACAGTGTTACATACGAGTAAGTAACAGAATTGGATATAAAAAGTTTAAACAGTTCTTACTTTTATCGATTTCAGCTATCAGGAGTTAAGATTTTAAATATCAAGTCTTAGAAATAGGCAATAGATAAATAGTTCTCTATCTCTATATTATATAAAGTAATTTTTTTAATAATAAAAAAGTGTTTTAAAAAGTATGCCTGATGAAAATGAAAATTAAACTTGACGTATAAACAGTATGCATTATTAATAAAGTCCAAGTTAATCATGAATTATTTGAAATAAACTTTTGCGCGGCCAATGAATTAATGAATTGCAAATTTGATTAACACCACAAATGACATTTTATTGTCAAACGCCGATACATAATAGCATTACATAATTAATGTTGAGTTATTAACATCTGTCGCTCCTCAATTAATTACTACGCCATAAATTTAAATTACCTATATACAACGTCAATAGTTTTAAATCATGAAGAATCGCATTAAATAATTTTATTGTTAGTTGTTATTTTCTAAAGAAAAGTTGTCATTTTCATGTATATAACTTACTGTTTCTTAGAAAAAAAAACTGGTTTTAATCATAGTGACAGGGCACACAAGGTTCTGCAGTCACAAACTGGAGACTTTACTGTCTATAACACGAGCAACGCCATAAGTGCTACAAGTGCGCTGCCGACCATAGAAGGGGATAAGGGATAAGGGAGGGATGGAGTAATGGGCTCTGGCATCCCTTACTCACTCACCGAAACACAACAGCACATAATGCTGTTATTTCACGGTGGTATTCGGTAAGGTGGTGGTTACTGCCTAATATGTGTCCTAATATATGTCCTAATATGTGTACTATTTACTTCTTTTTACTTTTTATCCTGGAAAAATGTTAGGTTCTTGTTGGATTTTAACAAAGCGAACTACTTCCAGTGCTTACAAAGTCGCAAACATGACTATAACAAATGCTTCAAACATGACCACCCTTCAGGTACAGCATTTGTCACATAGAGTACAACCACATATTTGAAAAATATGTTTGAAAACTTTTTGTTATCCACAGATGTGTAAGTTGAAAAGTGATTTAGAAATCGCGAAATCACTTGGAAGTAATTCGCGAGGGTAAGTTCTCTTCGCCGCCGCAGACGCTTTACTAACAGCACTTAAACTTAGTTCGTACAGAACTTGTTCTGACTTGTCCCACTCATAAACTCACCAACGACAACTTAAACACTCTATTCACACAAGTCCTCATTCACACGTCATCGTTGCAAGCAAACTAGCAACCCTTTAGCACTACGAGTTTTAAGAAAGCACAGAGGAATCTTTTCAATCTGCCTCTTCTCATTATATATCTGACTATTATATTTCTTTGTAAACGTCACTTTTATCACAACTGATTTTTTTAAAACAACTATTTGTGTACATGGTTTCACCCACGTAATAAGTTTAAAACAGGTTTAGAGTAACAAAATTTATGTTTCAAGATCTTTCAATGTTCAAATTGTTTCTTTTCAGTGGTTTACAGCTGTGAAAATATAAAAGAAAATTCTGACTAAAATTTTCATATTTAGCTAAGTTCACTGACTTTCGGTGATAAGTTCTTTGAATAAGTTTATTCAAATATTAATGTTTTGGGAATTTGCGTGATATTTTCAGTGTAGGTATTTGTTCAATATTTTTCTAAATAAATATAATATTTAGTGAAATCTTCCACGTGTGCCCTTGTCGTCTTCAATCGTAACACTCATAATTCTCATAAACATAATTCTGTCGATGCGATGCTTGCTCTCCGGGGGCTTCGATGGAATACCAACACACGAACTGTGATTGCTCAACATAAATAAATCTATTCGCATCCCCATTTCCTTTGCTCATTTCAACATTCTACTCAATATTTATTACAGAAGCGGTGATGGTTCTGTTGAAGGAACACTTGTATTTCGCAGTTGAATAAAGTCCCATAAAGTCAGAGTTTCAGGATGTCAGGTTTTCAGTTGTGTCAAATTATAATTAATACAAGAGAGGTAAAGATGGAATTTTATTTAAGAGTGCGTTAGATCCTCTGACAAAACGTGTGGAAACGTCATTCACAATAATCCCTTATCTATTTTATTAGTGACGTTAGTGTCCGTACAAGATCATTGGACAACATATTTCAAACTAGTTGGCGCCCGCGACTTCGTCCGCGTTGAAAAAGAAAAAAGTAGCCTATCCTGTGTCCCGTACGTCTAAATGTCTATCTACCAAGTTTCATGAAAATCAGTTGATTCGTTTAAGAGTTATAGAGGAACATACATACTTACATACATAAATACATACATAAAGAAAAAAATTCTAAAAATGATCAATTTAGTTTCAGTATCATGTATAGAGCCTATAAACACGATATCTCTGAAAACAAAGTAACTTACTCCATGACCAACCCTTACAGATTTATTATTAGTATTGATTGGACAACACTAACTTAGTGGGGGCCGAGTATGCCCTGCAGGAGCCCCGACTCAGATATTATTTGTGGTCTATGTCACCATAGATTTCTTTATTTTGTAATTATTAACATTAATTCTAAAATGCTTTTTATATCCCATTCATATTAAGAGCGTGTGAATATGGATGCTATATAAAAAGCTTATAGATCGTCGCAATGGTGAACCAAAAACTACCATCTCCTGTAGAGTTTCCTGAATAATCAAATTAACCGCTACTGAAATGATTTCGGTGTTTCCAAATATTTTAATTGACAAACAGAAATTTTACTCTGAAAATAGCGTTTAAATTGTGCTTGCATCCGTGGTATGTTAATTCAGTGAATTGTTCCATTTTCTCTTGTCGTTATTACAGACACATTTTGTAGGTTAAACCAAAATCAGATCGAAAATAATCTTTGAGGTTTTATACTCAATTAAAAATTAAATTAGTAAGTAAAATTAGTCAGGAAACATTTTCATACTCTTCTGTATAATAAATCTTTATGTTTTGAAAAGCTTTTTTTAACATTTTTGTTAAGATGGAAAAATACTACTATTCCCCTGTGGAATAGGCTAAAATACTACTTAAAAAAAACCGAAAAAAAACCAAAAAAAAAATTCTAAAGATTAATAATGTCTATTTTACAATGAACAAAAGGCGAATGAATAGTCGAATGCAATGACACGAATTTAAAAGTAAAAATTACGTCAAAAAAGGGCTATGTATAACTTTATACACTTGCAACAACTATAACGTTGCTTGTGTTATAGAAATCTGTTTTGTTTGTTGGTGATTAAGTTTACAAAAATTTACTGTATTTTTATGGCATAAATGAAATAATTGTTATTAAAAGGAGAGTATTGTTAACTAGCAAATGTATATAGATTGCCGATGTTCTAATATTGTTTTGATGGTAAATATGCTTATTAAAAAGTTTCATTTTCTCTACATTGAATGCCTAAAACGCTGTTGGCGTGACTGTTGATAATTATAACAGAAAAGCTCAAATTCAGATTTCATAAAGCAAATTGTTGGCTTCACTAAAACTTTTCATTCAAATGTATTAGTAGGAAATTGATCGCTAATGTACCTTGATCGAACTTTTTGACATTAACACGTGTAGAGTTAATGTATCTAATTTCATTTATTACTTACTTTACTAGCTGGTGCCCGCGACTTCGTCCGCGTTGAAAAAAAACATAAGGAATATGTTGTAATTTTTTTTAATTGTTTCATTATCTACGTTATATAAAAGGCCAATAAAACTTTTTTTTAAATAACAACTAGTGAAGTCTTTATTATAATTAACCAAGTAATCTACAAATAATCATCAATACTAATAATAAATCTGTAAGTGTAGTGTATTGTATGTATGTATGTATGTATATTCCTCCATAACTTAAACGAATTAACTGATTTTCATGAAACGTGGTAGATAAACATTTAGACGTACGGGACACAGGATAGGCTACTTTTTTTTCTTTTTCAACGCGGACGAATTCGCAGGCACCAGCTAGTCTACAAATAATACTAAAAGTTGTATAATAAAATACATTTACAATTTACATATAGAAGTAACTTGCGCCAAAGAGGTGCGTCGGCTCGTAAATCTCGCGACAAGGGGATTTCTGTTTGTGAAGTTTCTTTTTTATTTTCACTTTATCTGTGAAACGCAAAGGACTGAACACTCAGGCGCAATTCGGGGGCTCGCTGAACTTCAATAAATCAATTTGTACACTTACCCGTACTTATAATGTTCGTACCGAACGGAGTTCGGCACGTGTCGAGACAAACTTTGAATGTGATTGTTAAATTTCCACTTTGTCACAACTCTAACTTAGCCATAGGTAAAACATTTCTGTTTCTTTAGCATTTCTATTAGGTTAGAAAGAACTTGTTCATTTCAAACTGAACATAAATTTTTACCAGTTTTTATATAAAATTTTAATCGCATTTTTCATAAAATGTACAAATTTTCTCATGAAAATTTGTACACTGTTTTAAGCTTTGATGACTTTAAAACAATAAAATATATACAATTACAAACCTTAGATGTATTTTCAATTGATATTGTTTCAAAATTGTTGTTAAAAAAATATGTATTATAATAATACACATTTTTTAAAATATCATATTTTAATTTTTTAAAGATTTTTTTATATTTAAACCAAAGGCGATTTTATGTTTTTATGGACATAGCCAAAATATTCCGCGGGAAAAGCCGCTTGGAATCTAAATCTAAAAATAAAAATCCATCGCTTGGGAAAAATATAATGTCAGGCGTTATATTACTTTACATATTTTATCAAGCGTTTATATATTTTATTTTTCAACGCCGACAAGGTCGCGGATACTTGCTAATAATCTCTATAAAGTTCATCTGGTAAACGAAGTGACCAGTAGTAAATGAAAAAGGCAGCCGAAACTGTTTGTCCGACAAGACATATCCATTTTGCATCACAAAGTTAGATGTGTTTGTCGTTCTATTTTAAACGCGATAACGCCAACTTTCCAGTCCTCGAAATGTGAATACCGTGTTGCGAAAATGTGACTAACGGAAACAGAACAAAGTAACTCGACTGTCCTTCCTGAAAACAGATTCACCAAAGTGTAGCAAGCCTCTGTCTACACGCGCTGCTTGCTGCTTCGTTCAACAGACGCGACAAGGTACCTCACCTGTTATGTGCGAGTTAAGTGACATTCAAGTTCTTTAAGCATTTATTAATTCCAATGAAATAATCATTGATACAGTTTCAATTATTTTATAATTAAATATGTATGCCAGACATTTGTATCAGTTAAAAAATTTATCAGTTTCTAAGAGTTTATTTCGTGCTACAGTGTTTATTTCGTAAAATATTTTTTGTACATTATTGAGTTCCAATTTCACGCCGTTATAAATTGTCACAAGAGACGGTGTACGAGTATCGAGCCAAACGCTGTGTAGTAACTATTATACTCGTACTGTGAAGGGTAGTTGTAGCTTCAGATTTCTGTCTAGTTTTAGATTATTAAAAAAAGTATTAATAGTCGCGACTTGTCCGCGATGGAAAATAAAAAATATATCCGTATAACACTAACCGTATATAAATATATGATAATCGTCATAACGCCTGATATCGCTATGACGACGGTGGCGCCGCCAAAGGGTTTTGATACGGTTTTCACTAATTGAAAGAAAGATAAGCGAAGCAGGAGCGGGTCGCTATTGACGTAATTTAATGCATATAATTTAAACTGGACCTTTTAGATGCCTGAAATAAATGATTTAAAAAAAAAATTATTAAAAATATATAGTTTTATATTTAAACATATGTCTTTCTTGAGTCTTTTAAATTTTCTTCTTATTTAGACACGTAACATTGACATTAAAAACTAAACAAAGTATTTAGTGCTAAGTGCGGTTCGTGATAATTTTATTCGAGCCCAGAGAAACACGAACGGTTTACGTATCACTAAAATGATTATTGTAAAACAAGAAAGTGAAGTAACAACATAAAAAGAGCACCGGCGGTGAATTTAAATGTTTCAACGAAGTTTACAAGCACGTTTCTTCCACTGGTTAAAAAGTTTCTACACTTTAATTTATATGAAAATTTCTTTTGCTATGAGTTAGGACACATTATTCATTCTAAGACACTGAGATATGTATCTTCTTGTCTTACAACTTACGAGCTATATGCTTTATTGTTTTTCCTTTTTTTGAGATTTAACATCTTTTGAGAATAATCATTTAATTGTAAAGATAAGAAATTTGTATTTTTACGAAGCCATTTTTCCATTAGTGAAAACTATATCATAAGCCATAGATTGGTTCAGAAGAAGTTTCGGTTCGGTTTCTCTGAATATACTCTGCTATAGGTGTCAGCTAAAATAGGAGATGGGACTTACTATGACATTTTCATCAAGATTGAAGATCTATGTATCAATACATATCAAACCGAGGGCTCGGCTTGTATTTAATAAAAGTGTTATTGAAGGAACAAAATTGAATGAAACGGAAAATAAAGTTCCAGTTGAAATTAATGAAGATTACAAAATTCACGGCCATTGAGTTCCGCGCTTCGGTGAACCTTTGACTCTAGTCGCTTGTTAGACTAAATTGAGAGAAATAATAGGACTCATTTATTTGGTTTAAAGGTTTAAATTCTATTTTCCTGATATATATTCGTGTAATTTGTAGCAATAAAAATAATTACAAAGATATTTCCGACTCTAATTTATCAGAAATAAAAGTTCAATGCCGGTAGACTGGAGGCATAAAACAAAATAAAAAAATAATCGCGAGCTTATAATTGTTGTAATTTTATATTTTAAAGATGACAAAAAGAATAGTATCCTGAGCTTCTTTCGAGGTTTCTTCTCAGGATCGTCATCTTGGCTTTTTTCCGAAATCCTGGTAAATTTAAATTTATAATGATAATCATAAGAGTTTCTCGGAGAAAATTAATTGATAAATACATATTTTGATTTTGATTTTGAAAAAAAAAAACTGCTTAGTAAACATAACTATAAAGTTAAAGTAACTATAAAGTTAAAAGTACTGACTAAATAAAGCGTAGTGTCGTAGCTGTCGTAGCAATAGTAAGAGCTACGAAAAGTAATTCTATCAATTGACACGTAGTTTGCGTAGCTGTCTCTTAATTGTAGCTACATCCAAATTCGTTACATTCGTTATCAAAAATATTTAAAAGGACAAACCTATGTGGTCGACGACTTTTTCTTACATACCAGTATATAGTGTAGCTGTATCAGCTTAATAAACTTAATATGCTTAAGTGAAACTATTTAGCACACCAATCTATATATTTTGCATATGTTTGAAGATTTCTAGTTTTTTCAGACATGCAATTTTCGTTGCGATATCTTCTTTAACCGTAAGGTTATTTTTATTTTAACTCAAATGAAATTTAATACACTCAATAGCAATAACCACGATTTCGATCCTACTGCTTCTCTATTTATTATAGTTAACGGTTGAACACCAGAACACTTCTTTCAAAAATAAAAATAAAACTAATTTTTAAAAACTACAGTATGAATTTTTTTAAACTAATTTTTAAAAATGAAGAATTTTGAATGCGAAATTATGATAAAAATTAAATTTATAATAACAATTGAAAAAAATTCTTGAAAACCTATTTGTTGAATTAATATTATGATTTTTATTTTATTGTTTTTTATGTTTAAGAAGCTCTAAACCTTTCTTATTACTAACCCTATCTGACCTATGTCCTATGTGTCCAATAATTTCAAATTTTAATGATTTAAAAAAACTTTGCACTTACTTTCTTCCTTTATGGTCTGTGTAAACTATATGATTCCTCGCCGCCGGAGTTTGCCGATTGCGTCCCATCGAATTCGTTTCCATAGTTTGAAGTATTACTTGTTCTCTACTTGTCTAATAGCCTTCATGTAGTAAGTGAAGTCCCTTGAGGTGGTTGCGGTATGTCTACCGCAGCCGCGTACACTTTGCAACTGTCTGGCGCGCCGACCAGTAGCGGACTTTGCCTGAGCGCTATACCGCTCGCCAGTTGCTGACCGCTGGTAGAATTATTCACTCGCTGCGCTGTCCGCTTCGCTTCGCTACGCTAAACAAGTTCGGATGGCCGTCCGGTCGGCTTGTTAGTGCTCACTGTTTTCGCCAACATTGTATACACAGTTTCGACTTCTTAGCTGAGAAAGTTTTGCTGGCTCCGTTTATTTTGTTTGTTAACATTGTCCTGTTACTAACTCAATTGCATTTCAGAAAGTGGGTACGTATTTTGTACTGCGGTTTGTTCAACGCCGCGCGACTCATTTGGACTTACCTAAACATTGTAATTAACGTTTTAAACTAATAATACAATTTTTAACTATATTTATCTCTAATCGTGAATTATGAAAATAATTACAGGATAAGTATAGAACAGATCGTTAAAGGTCAATAAGCTAAACATAAACATTTCCAACTAATAATACAAATATAATATAATCTTCTCTATTAAATCTGCGAATTACTGTGTAAAAATAATTACAGGATGAACCGCAAGTAAATAAACGGCGACCAAGTACAAAAGTTTAGAAGAGATCGTTTAAGGTTAATAAGAGAAAAGTTTATATACAAAGTATATACATAAGGATGTTTACATAAGACGTTATTTACCTTTAGCGAGTAGGCGGAGCTCGGAATTGAGGCGGGTTTATTTGCAATCGACAAGGAGGTGGAGTGAAGACCGTTGTTTATCAATACTTTATGTAAGTATACAAACTCAAATATATACACATTTTGTTGTTTATATACACGTTTGCGAGTAATTAATGAATCAGTTTATTAACTATAATTAATTTTGGTAATATTAATGAGCGACTTTTTATAATTGCTGTTCTTTAAATATAACTTTTTGCCATGTTACAAAAACTTAAGGTTTTTTGTTTTAATTAAATTTATGAAACACTATAAACTCAAATTTATATTTGAAACTTATAAATTAAAACTATAACTTATAAGAATAATAAATGTTTTTTTATAATTATGAAATGAAACCTATTGTAAGGAGTAAATTTTAATTAAATATTTTAAGGTTTTAAAAATAAATTTATGAAGACTAAAAACTAAAATTTATAAGAGTAATAAAATTATCAACCTTAAAACAACAAGGATTGAGTCTAGAAATGTCAATTAAAAATAGATATAAGTATAACTGTATTACGAGTGAAATTTTGATAAGAAATATCTGTCGAATGCTATCTGCCGAAATACGAAAACGAAATACTTTCTCAAGACAAATATTTAGCAATGTAAACGGTGAAACGCTTTGTTATTTCATAAATTATATTTCGCAAGACAGTGTACAAATGGGCTTTAATTAACTGGGGAATGTTGGGAAATGGCAAGTATGCCCGGATCGGACGGGGAGCCGAGCGTGCGGACCTCGCGACGTTAACTACGATTTACATTCAATCTTATTTATGTACTGCACACCGTTATACTGCGCTATTTTATTCTCATTAAGAGTCCATTTAGGTACTAGCCGTTATTAATTTTTGCTTCCACCTTTGAGTTTCCTTTTTTAGGAAAATCATAAAAAAAATATTTTAAACACTTACATTTTTTTAACAAAATGTATTTTCACGCAACAAATATGTTAAGAATTTAAAAAAAACTTTTTCTAACAAATATTAAGAGTAAAAAAAAATTAATAAATTTAAAATTAAATTGTTCATTACATTACAATTGAAATTATTATAATAATAGAAGTATTGAGTTCCCCTTTTCCCACAAAATAATTCTTGACCGCGAGCTTAATCGACGAGAGCTACGCGTAATAAGTTACAAACGCGTCACCGTAACCAGAGAGTATGGTTGAACGTTCGATCGCTAACAAGGCTCGCAGCCAACTGAAAACTGAAGCCTCCGCTCACTAGATCTTTTCTAACTGAAATATTTTCGTAAATACGTACTTTAACTCCTAAATCATAAGGTTCAATTTACCTTAAAATGACAAAACAGACTTCACAGACGATGGATGAGATACTGAGAATACGTTACGAAAATCTAATTCTTCGTACGCGAACATAATGACGGCTTTAGAACTGAAGATGATATGGGCCTCGAAATTATCGTAATGTAAAGGCGTCTCGCGATCGCCTTTATTTGTAAGAACGGAGGGTTCATTTTACAAGTGTAATAAATGTGAAGGGAGGCGGTCGTAACACTTGTGGGGGTGGCGCGTAAAATACGCGCATGCGTGTGTACTCTTGAAAAATTTCACAAACTCTGAACTTGTTCAAGACTAGACCGTTTAACGTTCCGATCATATTTTATACTTCGCACTGGAAACAATATCTGACGCTTTGAATGAGTAATCATTCAAAGAATGAAGACCTTGGAATCAACTCCTATACTGTAGTGTAGTGTTTTATATTTAAAGGTGACCATTGCGACACATTTCCGAACTCTGTGGAAAATTAAAAATAAAAAAATAAATTAAATTAAATATGCTTCGTTTTAAGTAGATAACTAAAAATTCGATCAAATTAAGTATTATGTAGATGTAGATAGATACATACTATACTTATGTTATTTTATTTTTTATTTAATTTTTTCATACCAATGTATTTGTTGTGAATCATTTAATTTATTTATTTATTGATTTAATTTAATTTAAACTTAGTTAAAGTTTAAATTATGTTACAGTAAGCGCCTGTTTCATAAATATCAAGTAGGCCAAACTGTCATTTAAAGTCACCGGTAACGGGGAATAATTTAGCTGATATACCTTTGTTTGTACGGTAAACGTCCCAAACATTAAATAGAAAATAATAATAAAAAATCGGCTATCGAATAATGCAGTAAACCAAGTGCATAATTCAATATAACAGAAAATGATTTCTAAAAGTAAAGAATGAACACTTTACTTGTAGTTTGTGAAAGAGGCTCTTAGTGTAAGTTGCCTATAAGATATTCTTTTATTTTATTGTTTTATTTTAGTCTTTTATTGATTCTTGCATACTCCATAAGAAAGGGGGTGTGGACACCGCCGTGTGTTATAATATTGAATGTATACGTCACGAGTAATATTTTTTTGAGTGTATTATATTATGTACTCGCTGGCGCCCGTTACCTCGTCCGCGTTGAAAAAGAAAAAAGTAGCCTATCCTGTGTCCTGTACGTCTAAATGTTTATTTACCAAGTTTCATGAAAATCAGTTAATTCGTTTGAGTTATGGAGGAACATACATACATACATACATACATACATACATACATACATACATACATACATACATACATACATACATACATACATACATACATACATACATACATACATACATACATACATACATACATACATACATACATACATACATACATACATACATACATACATACATACATACATACATACATACATACATACATACATACATACATACATACATACATACATACATACATACATACATACATACATACATACATACATACATACAGAAAAAAAATCTAAAAATAGTCAATTTAGTTTCAGTATCATGTATAGAGCCTATAAACAAGATATCTCTGAAAACAAACTAACTTACTCCATGACCATAAATATTCCATCCAACGAATTCGAATATACCATAAATATCAAACGAATTCTTTGATCCTTTAGCTATCTAGTGGTGTAATTAAATTTTGGATGTAGACTATACATATTTGATGCTACAGCATCAAACTCTATCCCCTAATTTTGTTATCATCAATTTTTTCAATTGCCTCGCACTGTAGAAGCAAATTTAAAGACGTATTCACGTCAATACATCTCGACACTGGGTAAAATCAGTTTAATGACCATGCTAACAACGAAACATTTGGTATAAAAACATGCACAAATGGGTGCTATAAGCGAAGCGTGGGTTATCAAGGTGCGAACGTCCCCGCTTCGGAACTCCTGCCGCGATGTAATGTAACTCTCAATATGAGGTTTGTTACCGCTTTGTGCCGCCATTTCTTGTGTCACTGCATTGAATATATCGGCCGCTTCCTTTGTGCACAGAATATTGCTCGTCTTTTGTCGGAATGAACGTTACCCGCGAGTTGTTTCAGCGAAGAATTTCGCGATTGCAAAGTAATATTTCCCCTTTAGGAATTTAGATGTGTTTCTTTCATGTCGAAGATGACTTTACTTTGGAAATCTATTGTATTGGGTAACGCCATTTGGAGTTTGTTCTTAAAAAATATGTCTTGTACAAAGTACTTTCTCTTTTCTTTTAATATTTTATTCAATGAGCAAAATCAATTTTGTACGAGGACATCTGAATATTTAGTAATTCGGAATTACGTTACAATGATTTTTTATTTTTTTTTAGTACGTAATCATAATATTATGTAATACTAGTTGGTGCCCGCGACTTCGTCCGTGTTCTTTATAGCCTATAGCCTTCCTTGATAAATGGACTATCCAACACAAAAAGAATTTTTCAATTCGAACTAGTAGTTCCTGAGATTACCGCGTACAACCAAACAAACAAACAAACAAACAAACTCGTCAGCTTTATATATTAGTATATAGATTAAAATATGTACAAAGTTTACAAAGTAGGTAAATCTGTGACAACACCACGTAATCACAGACACTTTTAATCACACAAGATGCAAATAAGAAGGAAATAAAAATAAAATAGGCACTATATTCTTTCAGCTAGAGAGGAGTATACAGAGGACGGGATAGAATGGCCTCCCTTACTAACTCACCGAAACACAAGTGTAAATAATTATGAAATAAGGCTATGAAAAGTGTAGTGGTCATATTTTTTATGCATTCACTCAAGCCATACTGACTGTTATTTAGAACCTATGTGATCCTCTGTATGTGTTACTGTTATTCTATTAAAAATTGAGGAACGTTTCTCAAAAATTATAAGCAAAATTCTATGCTTAACTGAAATTTATGCATACATAACTGCTTTATGTTGTAACGTAAATTAATGCTACTTGGCAATCCTAAAAGAATATGCAAGAACAAGTTAATAGACAAAGATAATATGTAGTTTTGACACACAAAATTCTTAGTAGTACTTACTCATTACTTAGTACTTTTATCTTCTATGTTATGCCCCACAACTATCTGAATCCATTGTGAGCAGTAATTGCATTGGCCTTTGTCGTTTCAAGTCCAATGGTCTTCTATCCACCAATTAGGCTTGGATTAGCAACGGACGCGCAACGCGACGGTCAGGTCGAATCGCCTCGTGTTATGTACTCCAGAGACTTCTTGTTAAATATTGCAAACTCCACTAATTACCTCTCGCAATTGTAGTTACTATTTGTATTGAATTGTTTACAAAGTCTTCAACATCTTCGTATGTGTGTAAAACTTAGATGGAAGCAAAAAGAAAGATACATAACGTAATCTTACATAATGTAATACATTTCTTACATAACGTAATCGATAAATGAGCTACATAAAACACTTTATTTAAAAGACTACAAAAACTGTGTCCGTATTATTAACGCGTAACATATATGCAAGACAGTGTTCTTTAAGCGACTAAATAATACTGAGACTTAGTTCATTGGTTCAGTATATAAGGTTCATGGGCGGATAGGGAGTCACATCTATCTTTTTGCTTCCATCTACGTTGTAAAGTGTGTTAGAGCTCATTTCGCACATTCGGCAAGACAATGGCATAACTGCACTTTTTGTAATTTTACAGGAGAACCATTTAAAGTTAATTTTTTTCATTCAATACCGTATTCTTCTGCTTATATTGCTTTCTACATATATTTTAGGTTTAAGTCATTTTAGGAAAAATTGTAAGTTATGCCCTTGTCTTACCGAAGGTGCGACTTATGTCTTATCACGTATTTTACCTTTTACTCAAAATAATATTCTCTTTAGGGCCTCTTTCACAAACTACAAGTAAAGTGTTGATTAGTTATTTTTAGAAATCATTTTCTGCTATATTGAATTATGCACTCGGTTTACTGCATCATTCGATAGTCGAATTTTTATTATTATTTTCTATTTAATGTTTGGCACGTTTACCGTACAAACAAAGGTATATCAGCTCCATTATCCCCTTTTACCGGTGACTTTAAATGACAGGTTGGCCTACTTGACGTTTGTGAAACAGGCGATTAGTCTTTTTTCTTACATATATGTGAAGGTAGCCGTCAAATATCACGTGGACTGTCAATAAGTATAACCCTTTTTTTTAAGTAAGGATTTGTGGGCTAAATTTGAAAAATTTCTAATATAGTGAGTATAATCGTAATCCAGCTATTCCACAATGGTGCAGCGGAATCCTATGAGCATAATTTGTCCTCAAGGTAATTATGAATTCGCACTACACGCCCAGACGGTAACAATGTGATAAAAGCGGGTCGTATGCGGGTCGCGTTACCAGTTATATTACAATAACAACATACGGCCGGTCCGGATTGGCAACATTTATTTCAATTCTAATCTCATACTCGAAACGATAATTATAAATTTTGAAATCATCGAAAAGGGTTGGAAAAAATACAGATGAAATTGTGTGCACACATTGTTTATATGATTCAACATTTTAATATATAAAAAAATCTAGAAATTATTGTTTGAATTCCTACAAGTCTCTTAAATGTCATGGATTTTGCAGAGGACACAATCTATATTACTAAGATAAACCTAAAGCAATAAGCTGTCAGTAAATAATATGTAGTTATTAATTAATCGCTTTGATGCGACAATGACAAATATTTAATAAAACACTATTATTTATATAATTTATAATTTCATGTTCTGGCGTCTAATAAAGGTATATGTATAAAAAAAAGAATACGGTTTCTCGCCGGAATTTTTCCACAGTATGCCGTAACGGTAGACGACAAACAATTAAAATATGATGACTTACATTTACCAAATTTAGTTGTCAAAAATTTTAAATTTCTTAATTCAAAAAGTAAATTTAGATTTGAAATTTATTCAAAATCGAAATATTTATGTATGATTTTTTTTTTGTTGTCCGAACGTCACATCCGTGTGTATCTTACATAGTTCAACCAACTGGTAATTAACGTTGGATTACTGAACGGACCCGTCCACGGCTACTTACAGTTTACGACTGGATTCGAAGACAAAGCAGATAATGTGCCGACCAATGCCTTTCATTATCTCAACTGGTAAATAGGAAAACTCCTACACGTTAACAATTTGTTTGAAAGCTTAAATGACAGTACTACAGTAACTCAGTTAACTGGTGTTGACTTTTAATGCTTTAGTGAATATGTTTATTATAGGAGACTGTAACTGTCTTTTAGGCGGTAATTTCAATTTATAAATTTGAAACAAAAATTATTCTCATGTAAAGCCATGAAGGCAAAACATTTAAGCGAAGTTATACCTCACATTTTAAGTTAAAACACTAAGCTAATAGTATTTTTAAGCAACCGTTTAAATATTCAACAGTCTTAATAATCGTGTTGCATAACTTAACAAAAAAAAGAAATATATATGTTAATTTCAAAGACATTCACAACAATCGAATAAAACAAATTCCACTCGTAAGATTAGTGCAAGTTGGAACACATTGAAACCTATTTGTGTATTCTGAGCGCACCAATCTCGGCAGCTGCCCGCAAATAATAGAAAGAGCAAGTCCTCAGGGCATCGCTTTAGCTTTTCAATTTCCCTTTCAGAATTATTCGTGCTAATCGAATACGACCGTCTCGGGGTCGTGCGGTACCGGTCGACGTGGCATCGGCACACGATTCATAAGACTAATGTTGCAATATAACTTAAACCAAATATCAATTACACTCAATGGCCTGCTTGCATATATTCACTATATATCAACTGTATATTCCTGAATCCTATTACTTTAACGTAGTAGTTTGTAGAATTTAGATCGACCATTGTTTTTTGTCGTACATTTCAAAGATTCGTTAATGGCTAACCTGACCTCTTCTGAACTTTTGACCAAAGTTAATAATAATCTAAAATTTACTGGTTTTTCCCCGCCCATTGCATTAAGTAACCACAGACATAATGGTTATACATACTTATATGGCGAGTTGCTAACAAATTTAATTTTAAGAATATAAATAAATAAAAACATTGCAATTCGATCTTTATAAGAAATCTTTTTTATTTTTTATCTAAAGAATTCTCTTGGTAATAAAAACTGTTATTAATAACTTAGTTTAGTTTAAAAGAACTGTTTGATAATGAAAAGCACCAGATAACCTGAATTGCTAACCGAAATAAATAATCATGGCAATAATAAAACACACACGAGGGAAATCATTTTAATAGTATAATAAGTTAATATATTATTCTCGTGCCAGTAAGATTTATAAGTACCTATATATAAAGTAATATAAGGTTTTGTTTAGTCGTTCGATGTCTCGTGTCCTTAGCGCTTCGCGCAAATGAGGTGGCGCGCGAGGTATTGTCGCCCCATTAATGAGCAGGACGGCCGGGACAGCCGCGCGGAAGAGGAAAATTAAACTCCTGGGCCCCGGGCTTGTGTTCATTACGCCACACCCGACTGCTCCACCGCTGTTTGTGAATGCATCGCTAAAATATCACCACTAAAAGAGCGTTAACTTGTGGTTATGCACACATTGGAATTAGGGGCGGCCATAAATTGCTATTCAAAATATATTGTTAGTTTTTAGTTGGAAAAATTGGAACGCAAATTATTGATGAGGTTGTTTTATATTTCTTTTTTCTTTTCGAATATATTCTACAGATAAAATTCCAAAGGTTACAAAGGTCCAAAGGTTCCAAGTGAGCTCTTCGACATAGATAAAGATAAAAAAGGATACATTTTTTTACTATGTTTTGTAAGATGCCGTTGACGTCGCCAGACGGGTTGCCCAGTTTATAACCATATTACGCAGAACATAATAGTATTTAAGGATAAGGAATTAGGAATGGATAGGGCAATTGACTCTGGCTTCTCTTACTTACTCATCGAAACACAACAGCATACATGCTATTTTTTCACGGTGGTCTTCTTTTAGTGATTGACTTGACTTGACTACGAAATGCTGGAACTAGTGGGAATGAACCGCCACTACTGTGCCTTTATTATCAGCTATGAAACTGTTTTTCAATATACCTACCGCGTGAATTTACAGTATTGCAGCGCAATATATTAAAATTGAAGTCCGTGGGGCATTGCTTTAAGATTTCAATTTCCTTTCCGGAATTACTTGTGCTCTAATCGAACACGCGTCAGGGGACACGCTGGTAAGGGGTAACACGGGGTGAAGGGGTGGCCGCGATGCGAGGGGCGCGAGCGTTACAACCGCAAATTACTCCAACACTCTGCGTACGAATGTTTAAAATGTATTATTGAGATACGTTCCTATCGTAAAATATGTAAGAGGTTTTAATTATTCATCGCTACTTAATTCACATTTCATTATGTCTGGGATTCGTGTGACTATTAATAGTCGTAAGAACATTTTGTATGTTAATTTTTACGCCGTTCAAAATTTCAAAGCGCTTGGAGTGAATGGTCTCAAAGAGTCAAAGCTGGTAATTACGCTGTTGAGCAAATTAAACGGTGACGCACTAGCGTTAACCCAGTGTCACTGTAAAACTGAATCCAGCCCTTTTGTATGAGCATAATTCACCCTACAATTTTTTTATACTTATATTATTCAAATAATTTAAAGAAAGAAGAATAATTTCATCGATGCTATGACAACATATTTGTTTCGATGTGACGCTGAATATTAAAAGTTTTACTGAAATAAGTATTTAAATCTTTTAAAAATTTTCTCATGTTTAAAAATCTCTACTATATAGTAGAGCATTCCTTAAAGTCTTTGATTCAAAGGTAACATTTATATAAATAAGCTTACCGAGTTGTGGAGGTTTCGAATAAGTTTTTATGCATGGAATCGTCAGTAAGTTATAGCGGGTGGGCAGAGGCGTGCGACAGGCGGCTGCTGATTGTAAAGCGCTCACAGACGGAGCCTATTCGATTTCACGGCTCGCCGCCTCCGATATTTATTGTCATCGGTGCAGTAGTACGACACGGCGCGGCGCCTACTCAACCGCGCTCAAAAACCTCCATACTCCATCCACCCCAAATCAGACAGAAACATTCCGACAACCCGCGTCCGCGCCGCTACAAAAATATTCCTTTCACTAACACCGCCTTTAGCGTTAACAATCTCGCCGTGAATATGTTTACACACGAGCTCGCGACACCTTGTCTCGTTAGGAAAAAAGTGACGGCAGCACGCGATTTATCAACCTGCATACGACGCGCAGAACGAGCCTTGAGACGCCGCTAAGGAACGCTTCCTTCCAAAACCTGTCACCGCTGAGAACTGGAATGAAAACAAACACGTATGCATTTGTTCGAAAACGCCACGAAAAGGAAACGTAATAAAGTCACGTGTGTTTGTATTTTATTATTCATATAAGCGAAACTTATTAAGATGTATAGCGTTCTATGTTTTCTAATATAAATTTTAACATTAACCGATACGCCCTACCCCGACTTCGTCCATGTGCCATTGGGAACTACCTTAATGTAGTTTAATAACTTAAAAACTATGTACTTACTTTAATAATTAATTTATTGATTTAATAATTTTAAAAGACCATTAATATTAATTTATTTATATTTATTTAATAAATATTTTAATTCTTGTAATATATACTATTACAACTACTGTAATATAAAAGTTCTTGTAATATTAACTAGCTGACCCGGCGAACTTTACAACTATTCTAATTCTAATGTTATTTTAAAACATAATTATCAAACTTCTAACTTATCCAAAGCTAGTGTATGAACGCTGTTTATTTTAGATGAAGGATAAAGCGATTTTCTTTTTCAATATTTCTTCAAATTAAAAAATAAGGACTTCATAATGCCTACACGAGGGTTAATATTAATGAAGGAATTTTAAATTACGTTTTAATCATAGAATCGGCTCTTAGGTCAGTTCTAGATTCAAGACTGCCAATGGCAAGTGGAAATTGAATGGACAATCAATAGTCTCTTTGAGTTAAGGCGTTAATAGACTGTATTGGCAGTGATAGTTAATTGGTGCCTAGCCAACTCGACTTAACAATAACTCTTGTTTTAATTCAATTGGTTCCTGACGTTCGTAGCTATTACTACGACTCTACGACGGCCATTCGGCTACGACCGCTACGAAAGCTACGCTTTAACTTTCCAATATGTACATTCATTTACTCATTGAAGGTAGTAGAGCTAATAGTTATACAGAAGTAAATTACACTCTTATTCAGTAAAATGATGAAATCTCCAAATAAATAATATTAATAAAAAAAAAACTTTATTTTTTGCTGCAACTTTTGTATTTGTTGGTGAATAATAAGCAAAATATTTATTTTAAAAAAAGTTTTTTTTTTCTTCGCAATTTTATTAATTAGACTTCTAAGAAAAATTAATATGTGATAACTATGAGATCGCCGTATTTTGATTATAAACAAATTAATTTATATAATAATCGTTTTAAAAAGTGTCAGTCCCAAGTCTGGTCATCAGAAATGAGCTTTGATATCGCACACATAAGTAAGTCATCTGTAAAGGTGGTTACAGCAGCCATAAGTGCGTCTTAGTTTATGAGAGAAAAAATCAATGTGCCCCTGTCACCACTAGAAATTGTTGGTTGAGACCTTCGTCACAATTTAATTTGAATGAAAACTGTACTAATGTTGTCTCTCAAGAGAACCTACAGTTATTTTATGGAGAGCTGTACGTGGGATTCAACACGATAATATGTAAACATGCGACAGTTGCGATGCGCGCCGTGGCAGCTGAACTGCCTCTGTCTGTACGGGACGCTCGACATCACTGTTGACATGCCCGGAGGAGTTTGGTAGGATTACTGGTTTACATAGCTTAATCATACCTCTTTCAACTGACATCTGCTTAGTTGTACATATCAAGTTTTCAATGAGCGTGAAACGTTGTTTAATTTAAATAGTATTCTCTCTAACTCTAAGCTAAGTCTGTGAATTTAAGGCCACGTCTAAACCACAATAGTATTGTAAGGTTGTAATAAGAATTTAGAAATCAAATTCCTCTTGTATTTTTTTTTATAATATAGAGGTGACAGACAGGCTGGCGGCTCACTTGATGGTAGGTGGTTACCGCCGCCTGAGGACACAAGCAACACCAAGGGGAGTGCTAGTGCGCTGCCTATCCCGCAAGAGTTTGTTAACAGCTCGCTTGAAGTAGCCCATATTGAAGCTAGGTGGCAACACCTCAGGAGGGAGATTGTTCCAAAGTTCGTGCGTCCGCGGGATAAAGTTTCTATTCAACCGGACCGTGCGTAGTGGCACCTTGTCCAAGTAATGGGGATGAACTCCACATCTATGACGCGCAGTACGGTGGTAAAAACTTGGGGTAGGCATTAGTTGGAACAACTCGTCAGAGCACTCACCATTGTACAGCCGGTAGAACACAAAAAGAGAGGCTACATCCCTTCTTAAACTTAGGGGTCCTAACCGTTTTTGAGTGAGCATTGGATCGTTAACAATTCGAATAATTCGACGTTGCAAGGCGTCAAATGGATCTAGCTGGTATTTGTATTATGAAATTTCCCTAATAGTAAACAATAATGCGTTATAATTAATTTATGAATTTTATGAGATTTTTATTAAAATTAACATTTATTTTTTAAGACAATTTAGTGGCAAGCCAGATGATGGTAGTTATGGCAATACTTATTTGGATATAATTTCTAACCCACACGAATAAGTTAATTACTTTACCATTTTATTTTAACAATAAATTAGTTGATTAATTATCTTAAAATAAAATTTAAAGTAATAAATATTTGGATTAATAGAATAAATGCTTAATTTAATTGACCAATAAAACAATGCTATGAAAATGTTTTACTGCTTCATTGCTACCTTCCAGGTGTATAATAAAAGTGCTAACTCACTTATATCACAATTAAATTATCATTGCAAAGTGTGACTAGGTACTTAACTGCAGCGGCAGGCATTGGATAACATTAAAATATATGAGTGTAAATTTATTAAAATTGGGAAGAAAAGAGGAATAAAAAATGTAGAAGTATTTTTGTCAGGCAAAGGTGTAACCATGCCTTGGATGCGCCGCCACATTTCAATTTATATTGACTAAGAAGCTATTTTGACACCTTCTGTACTTTACGTCAGACTGTATATTATAATATAACTCACTCCTAGTTACAAAAGTCGCCTCAATGTGAGGAGGTATAGGCTCTATGTTCTACTATTAATTTGCCTATTGCAGATTAAAGATTAGTCTTTTAGGATGAGAAAATTAAGTGTAAGCGTCTAGATTTAACTTATAGGAAATTTACATATCCCATAAGTTCGACGCTTGTAGTAAATAACAAGTAGTCAACAGTAAAAATTCTTGCATTTTGTATAGGTAGGTACGGTTCGGTGCTCGTGTTGATAATAAATTATTTTAATATTTCAGCTGACACAAAATAATGTTGTTGGCTGTTTTCCGGCGAGATTACCAACTAATTACATTACAAAACAAGCTCTTTGCGGTTAAATTATGCATGCACTTTCGGATCATTACCGCTTCTGAGCACGATGCCTGGCCCCTTTTTACAATCTTACACCTTCTTGAGATTGGACTTTGCTGATTGAATTTAAAAACTACAACGTATTTTATTGTTCATTTTGATATACGAAATTGTTATTATAATAAATGAAATAATTTTTAAACTACATTATAAAGCAAACGTACCTACTTAATACTTAAGAGAAAAATTATTAATTTAGCTAAGTGGTATGTGTGTGTGTTTATACAGAGTAGAAATACGCCTTCTAAATACATATAGTAAAGTCGTAAAAAAATAATTTATATGTTGTTACCGAAGTAGCGATGTCAAAAAAATAGTTTTTAGAATCTCAGAAACGACTTGACCGATTTGATTGCGGTTTTTCACTGATTACCTGGATTAACTTAAAGAATACTTGTTGTCCTGAAAACGTGTTATGAAACTGTGGGATTTTCAAGAAACGAACTACAGCGCGTACGAAGTTG
Source organism: Synanthedon formicaeformis (assembly GCA_945859745.1). NCBI lineage: Eukaryota > Metazoa > Arthropoda > Insecta > Lepidoptera > Sesiidae > Synanthedon > Synanthedon formicaeformis. The sequence goes on from OX243957.1 coordinate 5,169,916, forward strand.
CGGGGACACAGTCAATCCTAAAATAACTTACAGATTGTCTATAATTATGTAGCCATAACATTTTATATGTAATAATAATAATAATAAAGCCTTTCAGATCTACAATTAACAGATATAAAAATTTAAAAGTTCACTATATGTTTCTTGATTGTTGCCTGTAAATCCGTTTGCTAATCGGCATAGGCCTCCTCCAACCTTTTCCATTCGCCTCTGTCTTGAGCCACTCTATTCCATGTCGTTCCAGCTACTTGTTTGATGTCATCGTCCCATCTTTTCTCTGGTCTGCCCCTCTTCCTTTTTCCCTCTCTGGGGTACCATCCTGTAATAATTTTACTCCATTTGTCTTTGTCCCTCATCATGTGTCCCGCCCATCGCCACTTCAGTCTTCTAATTATGTATTTTATGTCTTGGATCTTTGTCTTATTTCTGATCACATAGTTGCTCAATCTGTCGGACTTCTTCACGTTCAGCATACTCCTTTCCATTGCACGTTGGCAAGTTGCTAGTCTATTCACCGTGTTCTGTGTTAAAGCCCATGTTTGGCTGCCGTACATGAGAACAGGAAGTTTGCAGGTGTTAAAGACATTACTTTTTAAGTTTATATTTAGTTTTCTATCTTTCATAACTTCTCTCAAGTCTCTCTCAAGTTCTCTCAACAACATTTTATATGTATTAAATTATTAATAAAATGTTGTCAATTATAAATTTGTCTGACTTTAGCGTGAATTTATGAAATGTAATATTTACCTATAATATTTAACATATTATAGGTAAATATTATATTTCATAAATTTTAAAAAAGTAAATGTAATTTAATTTGTTCAATTTGAAAAAAGGAAGTAGTTTGAAAATAGAATTAGACAGGATCAACAGTGTTCAATGTGAACGAGCTACATCGGGAGTAGCGGGATTAGCTGGATCATTTCCGAATTGAGGGTAAACTGAGCTCCCTCTTCGCGTACCTACTCTCTTTTAACATGAACCATTAAATTTATTTGTGCATTATTTTATTGAAATGAATCGATTATTATCGTTACTTTGAATATAACTATTCATTATTTATGCATTTAATAATGAAACATTATTAGTCAGTAATATTTTTGACTTTTAACTTAGGAAATAAAATATATATTAGTAAAGAAAGAAATCGCAATAAAATCTATCCGAGTAGCATAATCTCGCTCCACTGATTATTTAATTTTCTTGTAAGCCAATTTGAATTTAAATTTATTAAATATTTCCTTTAAAGGTTACACCACCCTCAGGAGTAGTTTCCTATATATGATTATAGAACAGCAAAATTACCTATATCTGATGATTTATACAAGATTGGCATTACAATATGGCATTTTGATCTTTGTGGGCGAAATCTCGGGCGAATAGTTAAATAGTATTTAATTTTATTAGCTAAAATCTAGTATATTTACTTAAATATTTTATTAAAAATATTTAACCTGTTTAACTTTCATAAATGTTAATAAGTTAATATTATTGTGTGTTTAGGATTCCATTGTTTATTTTCTTCACTAGTAAACACAGTAGTTTCGCGGTCTTCACTAATAATGATTAGCAACTAGGCATTAATATAACAATTTTACACTCTACTTACTGAAAACTACCATCGTATCACAACAAATAATTATGTTTTTTTTTAACTTGTTGTGTTTGGCACCGAATGCCAAACAAAATAGTTTATAGTTTTTGTTATAGTAAAGGATGCCAGAGCCCATTGTTGGAATAATACTTTTTTACCAGATTGACGTAATAGTGACAATTATGGAATTGGTAGTGCATAGAATAATTTGCATAGAGATCACTTACCATTCTACTGAGCACTGTTAAGATAAAAGCTAGGAAAATCCTCACGAGCGCTCAAATTCTTAGAGCTCAGTGGCGAACCGTCTTTGCCCGACGGGCGGTAATAAAAACGGCTTAAATAGGATTTTAACCGCGAGTTCCTCGCCTTAATTAAATTGGATTTGTGAGTGAAAGAAATATACGTGAAAAATTCGTGTCGATTATGTCGGCGGAATGGGTTTTAGAATCCCTTTTAGTAAGAGGATTACTTTGTTCAAATATTATAACAGCACCCGAAAATATTGTTGTACGTTTCAAAATTATAATAAATCATAATTTAATTAAAGAGAGCTCACACAAATGGTTGTGGTCCATTAATAGATCTAATAAAAAATATTATTCCTAAAATTAAATAAAGAAATATTCAGTGTTATGTTATAGCTTCTAATTTTAAGATAAAATTAACCTGTAATTTCTATTTATAACTGCATCATCGAAATTTTAACTAATATTTTAAACGCGAAAGTAAGTTTGTTTGATACGCTTTCATGCCTTATCTATTTATCATTATCATTATGAAAATATGCATACACGTTGTTAGGTGTTGCGTAAAAGGACATAGGATACTTTTCAGAATTAAACTGACTACTGTTTCAGAGGGACTGTTACTAGTATTTATTTCGCTGAACTGAATTTATATCATAATCTATTTTACAAAACCTACTCTTATTTAAAACAAAATTTCACCATAAAACGCAACTTGACGCTTGTAACAGCTGTACTAAGAGAGTTTTAATTATTACTTACAATGCCTTTCAGCCGCTTGTAATTACAGCTATAAACAGTATAAAAGATAATATAATTCATTTGAATTTATACTTTAGATGTAATTTTACGACTTCTCTTGTATTAAAGAGCAATATATATATTTAACTAGATGGTGCGTCGTACTACGTAGGTGTAGTTCGTTTTTTGAAAATCCCACATTTTTCCAGGTTAAAAAGTATCCTATAGTTAAATCAAGATAAACTGACGATCAAGATATTATAGGAAAGTTGTAAAATATTTATTACCCAACTTTCGAATATGGTTCGCGGTATAATGATTCATATATCTAAAAAATCAATATCTAAAAAATAAATCCTAAATATCATGATCGATCAAAATCGGGAATGAAAATATCAAAATAAATTATTTATTTCATTAAAAAATTGCATGTCATAATGGAACTCTGACATTTAGATACTCTGACCATCTATAGATGAAAGAATTTTGAGTGTATTCATTAAAAAAAAATACAAATTTAGTATAACATTACTATAGAATAACGTTGAACGTACCTTTAAAAATACATACAAGTAATTAAGTTTATAGACTTGAACATTTTTGGTGGACGGTAATTAAATCAATGGTGGCATATTGAATAACATTATCCCTTAATTAACATTCGAGGGTCCGTTTTTAAAGCGGTTACAAACGGAGGCTGGTGTAGGCAATAAACCGACTCGTCCCTTATCCGTCATTCAGCCCTTAGAGATTTCTTCTAGGAGAATAATTTACGTTGATCGCCCGAAAGGGGAGCGTAACTGCCTCACTGAAACTTTAAGCTTTCACTCAGAACAGTACTGATTCGCGACGTTTTAACTTTTAAAATAATTCATTAATATTACATTGTAACGTCTTCAATTGATTTATGGCATATAATGATATATTCCCTCATCTATCAAAATATTGAGATACATACAGTCATTTATTTTAAAAACTCCGTAATATAGTCACTAAGTTAAATTTAAAAATACTTAATTGTACTATTCAAACGATAATTATGAAATTTTTTGAACACACGTTTTGTCAGGAATAAAAACCTTCAGTAGTTTGAGGAGCTTGATATAAAAATTTCTTGACAGGAAGTTTATATAAAAAAATATAAAGTTTCTCAAACTAAATATAAAAAAATCCCTAGTTTAAAGGAAGTTAAAGTATTAATTTTAAGCAGCATCTATTTTTTGAAAGAGATTTTATTAGCAAATTTTATTGAAAATATACTAGTATTACAGTAGAATACTAGCATATTTTCAATATACAATATAGAATATTGTACAAATACAATAATACTATATTGGAATATTTTACATTAAAACATATAACATATTAGTTTTGTCTTTGGATAAAAAAATGACTTGTGCTGTAAAGACATTTTTAATAGTGTATTTCACGCCACTGCGACGTAATATTGTAATTTTAAATTTCAGTGTCGATTTTTTTATAGTAGCTTTAGCTACTGAAAAACACGTTGGCTTTCAGGGAATTTATTTTTCGAACGCCCGCCACGCCATGTGTTCGTCGATCCTTTAAAAATTTCGTACAGCGGCCAGTACAGTGAGGTGGCGTGATGGTGTGGTATTACACACGTGTCGATCAGCGAGTGTGCATATAAAGCCTTTGACACCTTTTTCCGATGCATTTCTAGAGGGGCACTTTGATTTCAATTTACACAAAGAAAATGTTTTTTGTAAACTCAAAAAAATTGCATGTAGATATTAATATACTTTGACACGTAGCTGGTTCTGATATGTGCTTATAATATTAGATTATTACAATTATAATAATATTATAAATGCAAAAGTTTGCGAGGATTAATGAGGGTTACTCTGTGTAAATTTGGTACACAGATAGTTTATTACCTGGTTAGGTTGTTAATGTTAGGTAAAATGTTGGGTTCCCGAGGGACAGTGTGAATACTTTTGTTTTATTCATAGTGTATATTCTAGTTGTGTTTTCTATCTATTAGAGTTCTAGTTCTTTAGTTCAGCATTTTTTATTATTGTACTTTTGAAAATAGCCGAAGTGCGAAACAGTCGATTTACCTGTCTTTTTTTTAATAAGGACATCATTTGCGAGCAAGTGAAAAGTTTTGACGATGCATATTACCGTCATATATGTAGTAGACCCCATCTGCCAGTCCCAGTCTGCGCTTTAATTTTTTTTTAATATTACGTGAAAATATACAAAAAAGTTTAGTACAATTTAAAAACTGATGTTCTTTGAGATATACCTAGGTATCTTTATAGTTGAAGTAAAATAAATAGGAAACTGTGTAGAATCGGGAAGTTTGTTAACGAGGATATGTGTTTAAGATTCCGCAAGGTGTCCGCTGCCCTCGGTGGCAGGCTTGTTAGGAAAAAACGAGGGCGTTAGCTCCCCGGTGATACATCAGCGGTGAAACATTGCTTCGCACCGGTGTTTGAGGGTGGCCGACTGACTTCTTTAGCAAGCCCTACAAAACAACGCTTGGACAATAATATACCCATACATTTTCAATGCACCTACAAGCAGGACCTTTTTTATTTCATTTATTTTAACATTAATTTAATTTTAACAAATAAAATTAAACACACATTAGTTTTTGATCAATTAAATCTTTTTTTGAAAAGAATTATTTTAACAGTTAGGATTTCATATCTTACCATTATATATATTTAAAAAAGTGGAAAAAAAAATAGTTTAAAAAATCAAATATAAAAAATATCAAAAAGAAAATTATATCAATCATATACTTTGGTTAGTAGGAAAATGAAGTACTTACTTCCTTTAGCAAAATAAAAACAATTTGTAATCCTGAAAATATTTTTTTTGTTTCGAAAGCGTAATTTATTATTAATTTATAGTCTAAACCCACCCCTCTAACCGTCATCGAGGTGGAAAATAACGGAAGTATTTAAAAAGAATAAGAAGGCGGTGTTTTGAAGAGGTCGTAAAAACAATTAATCATTCTGTTCTTTTATAGAGCTAAAGGTTGGAGGACACAATTGTTCTGTAATAGCATGCCCATTCTTTTGTTATCGAAGCCTCTACAAGTAGATAATAATAAAACGATTTCAACTTTTTTTACATTATCTATGAGGAACGTGTACGAAATATTGTGCAATATTCACAGTAAGTATCTGAAATTGTAAAATAAAATGTAGCTTTTTCTAATAATGTCTGTAACTTATAAATCATTATGAGAATGAGAGAAACTGGTGTTTTCTTTTTATATTATTAAGGATTGCAAGACAGGCTGATGACGGTCCACTTTATAGTAGGTGGCTACCTACTATCAAGTGACATAACGCACGTTTTTAAAACATTATAGCAGGAATTAAGGTAGATTAATGGGTGTACTTTTAAATAATGTCCTGTAACGTAAAGTGGAGCTGAAACCTGGGATCTAACCAAATCAGATAGTCTTCAAATATAAATATATAACGCAAATATATAATATATAACGTTAATATATCTTCAAATATATAACGCTCAAATATGCTAATTTTATTACGGATAGCAGTAATTATTTCGCAAAGTATAAAAACTCTAATCTGAACTTATTCGTAGGTATAGTTCCAGATTGTAACGGGGCCTAAGTATTCTGATGTAAATATTCTTGGTTGGTAATTATTTATACTTCGAATTGTACATCGACAAACCGATTAGAGGCCTTACGGTCTGTATTTAGATAATACCTCGAAATAATGGAGGCCGCGATGCGCATTAATATTGAAGTAAATCTTATTAGGACCGCCTAAATGCCGCGATAATATCATATTGTTTTGAAACTCATCGTCCGCGTTTCCTCTCTTATGCTCGAAAGGGTTCCATCCTCGGGGACGACCGAAGCCTCTGAATATTCATAGTATTATCACAAACCAACTTACAGAACTGAGCATCCTCGTAAATACGTAATACCTTTCTGAGATTGCAAAGTGCTCACCATTTATGAATCTGTTGTTACCAATCAGAATAAAGGTGAAGGTCGGTTAAACGGGTACGATTGAGTTAAGAAAATAATAATGTTTCCATTACATCGCTAGTATTCTTATAGATTGATCATAAATGGGTCGGTACGTATTGGGTTTTAAAGGTTTGCCGGGCGCTATTGGAAGTTGCTTTTGAGATGTAATTGTTGTGTTGATTTCCCCTGGGACGTGCAACTTTCCCGAGCGCGCCTCACTCGGACTAACCTGTAGTAAAGCCCACGTGCTAGCCTCTAAACAATACCCGCTCACGTTTAACTAAATCATACTGTTGTTTCATTTGAACACGTTGTACTTTTATAACATACAGGCTTTTCGCCGCGACTTTATCCCTACATAATACATATTTTATCCTATATGCTATTTAGATAGGAATAATATGCTATGAAGAGGGCTATGCTCGAAGCTACTTTGCGAAATCGAATCAGGAATAAAGAGAACTCTGAATGGCGGACTGCACATTCAATTTTTGCATGAAAAAATCTGTTGACATTTTAATAATTAGTTAAACTAGTAGATTTTTGACACTTTAAGTATTTCCCAAGAACAATTTAATTTGAAAATCCAATATTATAGGTCAAACATAATTTGGTCACGAAATATAACTACGAGTAACAATACGTTTGTACAAGTTGGGAAAGCGTAACCTTAGACCGTTTAGCATTTAGCGAACGATCCCGTTAATTACTCGCCGACTACGGCATTCTGTAGTCGCCCTTGTGTAGTTGCTTCAGACAAAGATCGCATTAACTCTGCTCCTACTTCCACTGATTTACCGAATCAAACAGTTAACATTTTAACTACAAAAGACGATAAGCTTACACAACGATTTTTTTTTTTTTTTCATTAAATTTATTAAATATTATTATTTATAAGCATCATCATCCGCCCGTGTCTCTCCACTGCTGAAAGTACGCCACTCTCATAGCTCCACCATTTACATCTACCTGCTTCCTGCTATGTCTTTCGAGAACTCGTCTATCCCATCGGTTGTCCGCTCTGCGTACAGGCTCTGCCACAGATATGCCAGGCCCATTGCAACTTCAAGTTGGTGATCCTTTCGGCTATGTAGACTATTCAGAATTTCTGATTCGAACATCCCCCAAAGAAACTCAACATAACCCGCTCTATAGCTCGCTGAACGACTTTTAAATTAGGGCATGACTGCCTTGAAAGGCCACGATTCAGCATCACATGTCGTTACTGGGAGCACCCATTGATTAGAGATTTTGGTTTTCAAATATTATGGCACTGGTAACGAGAAGAGATGACGTAGCCTCTTTATTCGTATAATAAGAAATGGGATTGATATTCAGAAAACACATAATTACGCATGCATTATTTACAGTAATGTGAGAGTAAATAAAATGCTTATTTGATCATTGTTGTTTATACTATATTTGGAAACACATTTTTCGTTGTCAAAAGTAACACAAACTGTTGTTAATTCCGCCTAATATCCATAACAACCTTTACACGGCTGTCATAACTGGGTCCGATATAAAGATGATGGATATCCCCCATATAAAATGAAAAAGCTGTCTGCATACATACATACATACATACTTACGCTTCGTTCGTATTGTACAACATGCGAGACTTTCACTGTAATATGACTTTGAAAGTGGGAATATTATGTTATATTATTCTTATACTTTTATACGTATGTGATAAGGAATTACAATTTTCTCTATAATTAAATAAATTGATTTGTTCCTTATAGTGACGTCATCAAACGAGATTGAAAAATATAGGATCATGGGCGTAGCGAGCTACGGGCAAGGGGGGGCAGCTCCCCCCCCCCCCCCTAGAAGAGCGGTTGTTCTGTTAAACTGTAATTTTCACGAGCTTCATAGCTTGCGACGCTTCTTATAAGACCTAAGAAAAGAAACTAACAGGCTTGAAGGCTGGCTTGTGAAATCCAACAATACGGGATGTGATCTCCAAGTCTAGGCAAGAAGTGGGTTTTCTGCGAAAAATAGAAGTCTTCGAACAATATGAGCTCATTCTACGCGGAATGCAATTCTGAGAAAGGCGCTTTTAGGATTTTTTCTGCCAATAAAAATTGCAATTGTTATTAACAAAAAACAAAAACGAAAAAGCCATTTAGATTTTTGATGATAAAAACTATAAACTATAGCGAAAATCGCATTTTTTAAAATCATAATTGACTAAACAATAGAATGACAGAATTTTTTTTCAAAAATATGAAACTAAGCTTAAAAAAATCTTACCATCTTACCTAAATAAAAAATCTTGTTTTTAAATACTATTAAAAACACGATGAAAACAATATATGTAATCTAGGATTTTCTTTGTCTGCCCCCCCTTATATACAATCCTGGCTACGCCCATGTATAGGATAGATGATTAAAATAACAAAATAATATGAGTTTCGTGATTAAGTAAGCAAATTAGATAAAAAACAAATTGAAATTGTTTTATTTATATTTTAACATTTACTTATTTATTAATTTAGCACATTCCGCAAACAAACTATTAGTGAAAACCGTATAAAAAACCGTCGGATGGTTTAGAAGAAGTTAGCGCGGAAACAGACAGAGGCGGACAGCTACTTTATAATATGTATAGATATGTAAATGTATAGATAGAATTAGTTGGTCATGAACCCATGACCTCAAGGAAGCGGCTTGTGGGGCACGGATACGAAAGGTGTATGTATGGATTGATGATGACGGTAATCATGAGAACTCTAGACCATATTTTTTAGTATTCGCCCATAAGAAGATTTTAAAATAATCTTTTGCTGCACCGATTGACTAAATACTTATTTCCATAAAAACACATTTATGAACATATAGTATAAGTATAAAGTATGAAAAAAAATACAAAAAAAAATACATTACCCTGAAAAAAATTTTTTCACTACGCGATAGGTTCTGTTTTAGTATCGAGTATTTTCTAAAGATTAAGAAGGTAGAATTTGTCGGCATGTTAGCTATCAACACGATCAATCATGCGTATAATAGGCCACGTCCCCTAAAACACGTCCTTAAATAATTTGTCAAGACGCCTTCGGCTGCATAAACCGGCGCCGCTTTCTAGTGCCCTAGTAAATGTTTCATTTTTCTTCACACTTGTGTGGGCTATTTTTCAAAGTTTGCGAGAATTTATGCTTCAATTAGAAAACTACATTTTAAGCGGAACGTATTTTTCAAGTGTTTAAATTCTCATTTTATTGTTGCTTTTAACAAAAAACTGACATTGATCGATGTTTCGTGACCAAGAAGACGAACTAATTGTCTACATATCAAGGAGAGATTGAAAAACGACGTGACTCAGAAAATAATACAATTGTTTGTTAAATTATTGTGTTATTTGCTTGATGAATCGTCTAAATATTATTTAAAAATAATATATTGAGCACATTGATCGAATTGTTGATGTTTGCCTCTTAAACTCAAGGTAAACGATTTTTGGTGACATTAAATATGAAAAACCCATATAAAAATACCTATAAATATAAGTACTGTGACAGTTACAGAAAGTTGACGATATGATAATGCAAATTTTGGCTTGACAACGACGATAAATTACATCCTCTATTTTATTAGCCTAATTCTACACTATGTATATTCATATTCAAAAGTACAAAAAATATTCGCACACAGTTCTACAAAGAGACGAATATTGTTTTTATGTATTAGAATTTTTTTCAATCAGCCTTGCTACTAACCAATAGAATGAAGAGAACGGTGGCACGAAACCATTACACTTTGTTGACACCAACGAATACCCTTTTACATATTCACCCCGAGCACACAAAGATTGAGCCGTGAAATTGGAAATGGTTCCTATGAACAAAAATTTATTCCTCTCACGCTCCAGCATATCGTAACTAACTATAACCGGCTACTCTTGTATCGCTACTCCCTCTCAAAATAATTTTATTAACCCTTTCAAGCTCGAGCGATATGTCACACACTTTATATTTCATACTACATTAGTTTTGAGAAAATACAGAAAATATATTATACTGTATAATACACTACTAATAGTAGTGTATTACCGATTTCTTAAGTATTTAAAATATAATATATATGTGTTCTTTGGAAAAGAAATTAATTAATTGTATTTTATACGCATATTCGCTGTAAGTACGTAAAAATAACATTTTATCGTAAATAATGTTTTATTTAAATAATAGATTAATTGCCTGTTTTTTCTTTTTATAGATTCAATTCGATTGTTTGAAAAAATGCAGGTTATGTAAAAGTAAATCTTAAATTTTCCAAAAAATATAATATATAAATATGAATGTACGAGGCATTTTATTCCAACAGAACTTTTATTTTGAACCTTACATAATTAGCATTCTATACTATCAAGAGCATATCAAGAGCATTGAAAACAGGAATCTGTATCTAACCAGTCTAGTATCATAATGTTCAGATACTATTTGAGCAAATAGCAAATTGAATTTTTTAATCGCATTAGTACTTTCGAAGTTACCTCCGACATACATACAAATAAACCAACGTACAAGCTTTACCTCTTTATAATATTTACTGATAGTTCGTCTTGATACGAAATTTAGATATCTTACCCATTAGATCTCGTACTAGAACGAAGTTCATAATAATTTTTATCCAAATTTTAAACTAAAACACACACTTTGCATTTCTTAGACAATTACATACAGCGATAAGTCAGTATGTTCATAAGATAATGTATTTCGTGTCGCACTAATAATGCGAAATAATCAGAGTAGCCCATTTAATTCTTAATTTAAATATAAAACTGTTTGAGCAGTCGTTTTAAAACCACTTTTGTACTCAACTCCAACGGGCGACCTAGAATTGAAATCATTGCTCCAGACATTTATATAATGTGGCTTGAGAAGTCTGCGTCGTACGTCTCGTAGTTGGGAGGGTCTCACAAGCTGTTTACCCTTTAAGTATTGCGAAAAGATCGAACTTAATCCCAAGGGGCTTAAAGCAGCGCTGCTCTGCCTGTGATAGATACTGAAAATTGCATAAAATCCATCAACAAAACTGTTTTGTTACCTATCTGAACGTCACGGGTTTCTTCGCTTAAATGAAAACTTTGTACAATCTTTGACGATAATAACTAATTTGACTATATAAAAAACTTATATTAAAAAGAAAAGCCTTATTTTACCTTATTTTGATACTAAAATTATTGAATGTAGTAGGCACTCCTAGCAAATCTTTACATAGCTAACTCCTAAGGCACGCAACAGATTTCGATGCGGTTTTCACTAATGGAAAGAGGGATAAACGAGAATGGTTTGTGTAAATAAAAAAATTGCATCCTGGGCGAAGCCGGAAGCGGGTCGCTATAAATAAAAAAGACAGAAGCAGAGAATTCAATCAAATGACTTTAACTATACTAATTATTATCTGGTATCAAAGAAGGAACTTTGTAATGGGACTTTTTATACAAATAATTATTTAAGTATAGTATGCTCAAAAAACATATTTTTCAGTCTCTAGTTATCTCTTAGTTTTTTATCTGAATTAAATGGTTTATTTTAACATACTAGAAGAACGAAAATGTTATAGTATAGGTACATTAATACTAAAAGTGATTGCAAACAACAAAATTTGATGGTTTCAAACAATATTTATTACAAAACATTATGATATAGTTTCAAGATTTTCTCAGTATGTAATTCTGTTCATGTAAGAAATAGTAGTCTACATAAAAGTTTTACGTCTGGAGGAGTTCTACAATAATAAAACAAATACTACGTCAGCAATTAAAGTTATTATAAAAATATTGCTAACAAAATCTATTTTGTTACTTTTTTACATGAATATTATATTTTAAACACAAACTGTTCAACTCAAGTTGTTTTAATAGGTTTGTTTTATAACAAAGTTTAAGTTTTTTTAAATAATTACTGTATAATAATATTTATTTATTGGATGCTAATTTTAACCCCAGATTTTACTGACATCATTCAATATGTCATAGTATACTATTATTTTTATATAACCTCAAAAATTCCAAACTGATGAATCCATAAGTGAAATATGATTCGAGAGCGAGATTTCACGGAATAACATATTTTTCTATAGGCATGTGTTTGCAAAATAGAATGACTAGATCAGCATTCGGAAGGGCAACCGACCGTGATCCGCACATGCGACACTGTTTTGCCCTTTTCTTATCCCATACATTATTAAACTAATGCTATAGAAAAGGGAATATAGGTAAGATAAATTTTCTTTATAAATTCAATAGTATGTCTTCTCTATTATGAATTTTAAAATATAAGATTTTATTTTTACTTTTTTTATTTAGATTTATCTACGAGTACTTTTTAAAGTTGAAATCTCTAGAATTTAATACTCACCTATAATATATGTATGTAATAATAATTGAAGATATAATATAAGTATGATTTTTTTTATATGTTAAGGTAGACAGACAGGCTGACGGTCCAGGTGCTTTTGGCGTACCGTCTGCTGAAGACCCTTTCCAGAAGACAACCTTGAAATAACAGCATGTGTGCTGTTATGTGCATGTTGCTTTGCTTACAGGCAACAGTAGTCACCTACGATTAAGTAACCAGTCAGCCTGTCTAACGACTTTTACATTAAGAAGCAAACTCTTACTTAAATAGAATTAGTAGTAGACAAGTTTTCAGATGGATTATTTTTAATGCTAACGTCACGAGATAGATACGATACTATTATAATAGAGCCAGTACTATTAGAGTTCCTTATAAAGACTGACTGCATTAGCAACAAGCCAGTGTCCATTATAACTACTAAAACAGCAACAAAGCAAAGTTGTACGAAGCCACCATTCAGGATTAAAATCTACTTATTAAATGTTTCTTGTGAAAATTTAAATTTCATTTGCCTATTCAAATTCTATGGAACTACAACATGAATACATTCAAATTTCCTTATTTTATATTTGTATTATTTTGTGTAATTTTTCTGATTTTTATAGAAACAGAAAGAAGGTTTGGAATTTTAATGAATATCGCAATATATACTACCTATTGTATAAATTATTTATATATTTTACATATATAATTTTTAGGATCTGTGTTATTAAGTAATCCTTTTGAAGGAAACTACTTTTAAAGCCAAATTAGTTTAAAAATGATTGATGTCCAAAACTTTACACTGACGGTTGATACATGTTATTATCGACATTTTGCGGGTGATGGATAGCTTGTAAAACTATGTTGACACAAAAACACCAAAAATAGTTATTTGTAAAAGTAAACATAGCATCATATCATTGTAATGACGTTCAAAGTTCATCGAAAGTGCTATGAATTAGGTATTAATGAATTATTGTTACAAAATATGAATTTTAATGAAAATCTAATGAATATTTTGTACATATACTCTAAAGGCCCCATTAATTAATGGTAAAGCTACAATAATCTACTTGTAAGATTCGAAAATTTACGGTGCGTTTTAGAAATTCTGACTATCTACAACTATTTAAGACAATTTTGACAGCTAACGTATCTCTCTGTCTGTTTGCTTTGTCCTTTCTAAGCTACGCGACGTATTTTTATTAGTTCCACTTAACACTAAGAAAATTTATTAGAATACTTACAAATATCTTAATTTAAAAGTCTTAAAATACATAAATTTGACGAATATACACTTCGGTATACCTGCTTCCTCCTTCATAAGTCCATGATTCATCAGTGTTATAAGTTAGGACGCTTATTCGCTTCCCACATCACCAGATCCATGTTCACAATCAACATCTGAATTCTTAATGAAACAAAAATTGCAAATGTCACACCGTCTCTCATCTAACCCCATGAATACTAAAGACGCTATTTTGTGAATCATTTTGTACATGCGGAATTGAGTTTGGCGCTCGTACCGCTAACGATGCCGATATGTCACGCGAGTTAAAAAACTGGCGATATACAATCTTGTGTGGAAGCAACATTCGTACGAGCCCACAATAAATCGTGAATTCTGATTTAAAGAAATGATACACGTCGTCAGAAAACAATTGGAGATACGTGATCGGGGCGTCGAACTCGTCGCTGAGGCCGATCGTACATCGCTCTGCCCAATGCATACTAAGTAATAACACCACTTTCAATTCCACCCTCTGCTACCTTTTACAGCAATCGTGTCAAACTCAATGACATAAGTGGGCCGCAAAACTTTTAATCGTTTAAAAGCTTCAGCACATATCCGACGGTTTGATGGGCTTGACGGCTATCTGACGGTTTATCAGGCTTAATTAAAATTATCATAAAAGACGGTAGTTTGTAAGTTCCTTATCTAAGTGATGGAGGTGTGAATTGAAAACCAGACCCCTTTATCCTTTCTATCCTAATCCTTAATCCTACTTAAGGTGGCAGCACACTTGCAGCCAGTGTGGCTTGTGTTATAGGTGACGGTAGCAACCTACCATCAAGTGGACCGCAGCCTTGTCGACTTTAACGATCGACTTTAAGGGGCTGTCGGAGACAGAAGAGAATAATATTAATCATTCATACGCTCTTAGAATTGGAAGAAAATTGTAGGATTCATTTTAATTTCATGGTATTTTGTACCTTAATTGCTTTTAATATACAAATTTCATTGTATTATGCTTCGGCAACAATTCCGCAGTAGCATGACAATGAAATTTGAATTATATTAAAAGCCCCTAAGGTTCAAAATGCTTTGATCAATTATAAATATTTTGCCGCACCGTCCTCCAATGTGCGCCGGCCCTTACTCGAATCGATTTGCAATAACTATTTATATACGTACTATATAAATAGAGTTTAGAAAACTATTTATAAGTTCAAGATTAACAAACATTACATTTAAAATAAATGCAAGTCTGTGGGTAGCTGAGTGCATTTGCGGAGTGCCACAAACGTATTGCTCTTGCAGTACGCGACATCTTATAAATAACTTATTACCCTTCTCGCGGTTTCTGGTGTGAATGTTCCCTCGTCTAAAATAATATTGCTTCATATGTACATTAAAATAAAAAGGACAAACATAGAGTTTTGCAATAATAGACGAAGTATTGTCCTTGACCAATAAAATTAAACATTCAGTGATTATATTATATGTACCCATTATGATTACTATTATTACAGAAGTTAGAGACACATAAACATAAAACTCACTATTGAATTAAAGTGCTCCAAACTATGACGTTCCCGGTGTTTAGTATTCAAACGTATGCAAATTACAGACGTGCTATGCAATAAATGCCGACACACGGATCACAATTCGCCAATTGGCATTTATGACGCGATTGCATTGTCATTTAACTCGGTTTGTTAGTAATTATTTTATTTTAATACTATTGTACTTATAGATGTTTTTTAAAAAAAAATATATTTGAACAATGCGATGAGGAGCTAATTAACAACATGTGAATGAATATCACCCCCTAACAGAAGACAATCATGAAGTAACAGCATATTATGTGCTGCTGTGTCGGTGTGTAAGTAAAGGATGCCAAACCATTAGCCTGTAATTTTTTTATGTCTTCACATAAAAAAATTATTACTATTCACTTGCAAAAGCCTGGTACCCTTACCTAGGATTTTAAAACTTTTTCAGCTGTTATATTTTGTGATGATACTCGTATTACTGTTTATGATAACAAACAGTAATATTATATCTAATAATTTATTAATTAAAACTTCAACACTTTCAAATTGATTATACATGACATGTTTATCATTGACTGAAGTTTCTGTGTTCTTTGTGAAAAATTCGCTGTATTTATTTCTGAACTCAGACTCTTTTATAACCGATTGATTTGGCATGCTTATTTGTACTGGAAACAAAGTTGGATTAGGTTCTGGAATCTTTAAAAAAGTAATTGTGAGCAGCTGGAATACTGATTTCCTCACGCTAATAACTGCCATCCACTCAATAAAATTAGAATATTTTTTCCAATTAGTTCAACTGGTTGAACTTCAAGTTTACTTTTTGAAATAGATCACATAATCTCACCAATTATCCCAAAAGCCTGCTCCCCAATTGAAAATACATATCCCGAAATACAGCTTAACACCTGTACATATCCTAATGAGTTCTAATGCTTTTGTCGTTGGTGGCGATTCAACTAACGCCTTCATTTACAGCAAAATGCATATACGACTCAACTCATTTGATTTTTTTATTGTATATTAGCGAATAAATACTTTAAGCAAAATAAGAGGCAAATATCAAATTGCAGCCGGTTTAAAGCAATACAGTGAATTGGTTTCGAGTGTTCGGTTGCGATAGAAGCGGATCTTGCAAATCGTGCGGAGTGCGCGCCGTCCGAAACACGGTCCGCTGATTCTTAAGCCGGTTGTTATGTAGACCTTACAGACATCCCAAGCCTAATGCACTATGCTATAAACCTATGCCTATACATACGTTTATACATGCTATACATACCTACGTTTGTAAACCCTTGTCTATCTAACTGTAATACTAATACATAATGGATAAATTGATTTATCAAACACTAGATTAAGTCTTCGCCAATTTTAAAGGTATTCTTAATTTCAGTACCTAATTTCCTGTAAATTCAGATTATAAATTTTACTGATTTTATAAATAAGTATTATGAAAATGATGACTTATTTTTGGAAAATGCACGTATTTAATTTTTTTATATAATAAATTAATACGTTAATATTAATAGATTCAGACTTAAATAAGTATCTATGAAACCCCATTACCAAATTACACGATATTTTTACCCTTAAAATGAAAATAAACTGATGGCCCGATCTCCATACAAAACTGATTGATCTCCTTTGAAACATAGGCTTATCTAACATGTAAACATTTTAGCGTAAGCTATTATAAGAAAGGATTTTTGTTAATTACAACTCCGTGCGAAGCCGGGGGCGGGTCACTATTATTTTTTATATGTAAGTAGATTATGCATGCTTAACACTATTATTCTTCCTTAATCCGAGATTAAGCATATTATGTTGGCCAATCTTATCTTAATGGACCCGTATGCTGACACGATTGAACTGAAATTAGTGTACCCAAGTTGTTGGGCCAAATAAAAATATAGTATTGAAAAAGAGGCGTGTTGGCACAGCTACTTACATTAGCATTACATATTTTTTTTCTTATTGAATAAATTTTGCTTTTTATCTGAATAAATGGGGTGTACAGAAGGTTTGTATTATTTCTTCAATAACTTTTCATTTGCTAAAAACTATCCCCACCCGCCTCCTCAATCATAAGATTTAATCCACTTTGAAAAGAGAAGGCGAAATTAATGTCTGAAGGATATTAAAATAATCGAAATATCTACTTTATTAGAAAACAACTGCATAATCAGCTTTGCGTCGATTAATACCGCGGTGGCCGCGAGCGTTCCACGGTTCGCCTGCTCGATATTGCGAAGACAAAGAACTAAATTATTTCCTCCATTTCTTCAAGATCTCTTTGTTTCAAATACAACACAATTTTTTTCTACTTTAAAAATGAAGGCATTACATTTCACGGTACCATTTTTCAATAATAAATTTGTTAGTTTTCATTCAAACAAACAAAAAAAAAAGAAGAAATCAATATCTTGCAATACAGACAATCATTTTGTTTTGCTACTCTTCCAATAAAATTATTATAAAAATCTGCTGCAATAAGATTTTTTATATTATTATAATCTACTAGCGAGCCGCCCCGGCTTCGCATGGTTGTAATTTATGGTGATGGTTGTAATTTATCTAATGGTGAAGATATTTTTATATTTTGTATTTTATATTTTATAGAGATGATGGACAGGTTCGTTGTTGTCTATACCGCAGCATAGGGTTTTCGCTATCTCAATCGATCACAGTTAAGACGATATAAGATTCTGACTACTCTAACAAGGCCACCGGTTTAGAAGTATTATTTTGTAGTAGTTTTCTACACAGTAGTGACCTATCGCCACAGTAGTAAAGATGTAACCAATCACTAGATGAGCTGACCAAGGAATACGGTGTGGTTATTTCTTTATGACTCACAAAATTATAATTACCTCTGCAAAACTTTCTACTGGATACAAACAACCATTTAAGTGTATCACATAAAAGTGCACAAAATGAGGCTATCAAAATAATACCGTAGAGTAGAATTTAGCATAAGAATAACAGTTGAAAATAGTAAAGCGTGTTCAACGAGTGGTAGCGATCGTTGGTTCTGTGCCAAACTATGCATGCAGGGACAATGTAATTGTTTACCACGACGTCTAATGCACTGTTAACGACAAAGGTGGCTGAAATATTCGATTATATTTTCCTCAATTGTTTCTTCAACGCCATTAAGTAGGATTTGATACTTCAATAAGACACGATACATTATGTATACCTAATGTATCCAGGGACGAAGCAATTTAATGTATATTAGGTATTCAATAAACTAGTTTTCCCATGGTTTCTACACAATTGAAAATTTTTAAAAAGTAAATTATAATTTTTCTGAAAATATACAAGGTGAAATTTTTTAGCCACGTGGAGAGAAAGTACTTTAAATACTGGAAATGTCAAATTTTATCCAAAGAAAATATTCCATTATTTTTTAAAAGAAGCAATAATGCATCCCAAAAATTTTGAAAATGCGCTTTCTACACCTCGAATCGAACCGGTTAAAACCAGAAAAATAACAAAGTTAATAAAATCTTCATTATTTATGGAGATGAACGAGTTACGTAATATTAATTTTTATTTTTATGGAAGTTTACTATTTTTGAAAATAAATTGAAAATAATAATAAATTGAAAAACACTTTGCGTCAGTAATACATCTATCATTAGGACAAAACAATGTTAGTACAATACAATAGCAAGGAATCGAATGGGAACGCAAACACAATGCCGGCTCACCTTATCCATAACTCATAAAAATGAACGAGCGATCCAAATACCGACCACCAGAACAAACACGCAGCGACAAACAAGTACCGGCTACCAACCGGTTGGTAGAAAATTTACCCTTAATAAGCCTATAGCAAAAATATTATTAGTTTCCCTAACCGTAAATTTTTAATCAATACTATTATAAATCTGTAAGGGTTGGTAATGGAGTAAGTTACTTTGTTTTCAGAGATATCGTGTTTATAGGCTCTATACATCATACTGAAACTAAATTGACCATTTTAAGATTTTTTTTCTGTATGTATGTATGTAAGTATGTATGTTCCTCTATAACTCTTAAACGAATCAACTGATTTTCATGAAACTTGGTAGATAAAAATTTAGACGTACGGGACACAGGATAGGCTACTTTTTTTTTCAACGCGGACGAAGTCGCGGGCGCCAACTAGTTCAATAATAATACAGTATCCTGTAGATATGGAAATCCATGTTTATCATGTTTAACAGCTCTATTAAACAACATAATGTTAATATGTAGATATATTTATGTATACATCCTTCCTACTACTTAATATTATTAATGCCATAGTTTGGATTTATGGGTGTTTGTTACTCAATCACGCAAAAAAGCTGATCGGTTTTGGATGGAATTTGGTAGACACATTGTTTATTACCAGGATTAAGTAACATATGGGATACTTTTTATCCTGTAAAAATGTTAGGTTTCCAAGGACCGTCTAAAATCTACTCAAGATTTAATGGATAGGTACTTCAAGGAATTTTTTTTGTTATAATTAAATTATTTATAACTATTTTAAGTTACGTTTATAATTTATCACATATTTAGTCATTTAAGATAAGTATTGTTAATTTGAAAGCGTATTATTATCGTGTAAGTCCTTACCTGAGTTAAAGGATTGACCCCGCTCGCGAGCTTGTCAAAAGAAGACAATTGGCTTGACGTGGTATTTTTCATTTGAATCGTTGCATAAAGTAAAAACATAATAAAGTTTAGTAAGGAATTTCTAATTAGAAATTTTAGCTCTTCACGACATAGCAATATTTCAGCCTCGTGAAGGTATTTCCAATAAAGGACTTTGCCAACTCATAATTCTTCAAAGTTACGTGTAATGAGATGAGGATGTTACGAGATTCCTCTGCGATTTAAGAAATTCCTTTATTCAGACTCCTGAACGACCTTTATGACCATTTTTAAACATCCTATACTGAGGGTTTTGATACCATAAATGTTGTTTTCAATGTTTATGACAATATTTACGATCAGGTATGAAAAATGTTGTTCAAGCTAATTTTGTCAATTAAACATTAAGGAAAACAGTCCCGACCGATTTTTGAAGCTAATATATTTCGACTTTATATTTTGAAACTTTCGACTAGTGGGCCTGTAGATATATATAATATATAAGATGATAGTGCGTAAAATATACAGGGACGTTTCGTAAAATGTACAGTTTTTTATTTTATTTTAAACAGTTTTTACTACGTCAATCGATCTTGCTGTCTTATTATATCAGATATGGTTTGTGTGCTAAAAAATTAATGAAAAAAAAATGTTACTTCTTCGTTAGAAAAAAGAAATACCTTTCAAAGAAAATTAAACTCTTCATTCTAAATAGATAACTAAACAAGTCTGAGTCCAAAACAAAATTTAAAAAAATATCATTTTAATTGTTCTATGAACATGTTATTTTTATTTTAAAACAAAAATGTTCTCAAATCAAAAAAGTATTTAAAGGAATGGAGAAATCGAAGCTTACCTATATTGATAAAATAATAAAAACCGCGAAACAAGTGTGATGCAGATCTAGTGTTACGCTATATATAAAGAAGTCTACTAAATAATAGGATCTTCAATAGTATCTTAAAACCCAAATAGTTTGAGTGTAATGCACTTCTAAAATCTATAAATTATTGAACGAAAGAGTCATAAATCTATAACCTTTCGGCCACGGTTAAGAATATAGTACTGAATTCAGTCAAAGCAAGAATTTAATTCAGAAGGAGAATGAAACGGTGCAGCAAATGGCGCATAAATTTAGTCTCGAGAATAAGTTGAGACCATTAGTAAAATATGTAGGTATAGATTACACATACTGGCTACACTATGCACGAGTACCATACGCTATGCGTCCCCCGTCGTGGAAAGACCAACCAAATATTGTATTTATACTGTAGGTATAGGTACCTACTTAAGAATCTATAATCCTAATAAAGTTATAAATGTGAAACTATGTATGAATATTTGTTAAATACTCAAAAACGGCTTAACCGATTTAAATTAAATTTATCACACAAATAGTTATTTTACAGGATTAACATTATAGGATAATTTTTATCCTGGATCCTGGATTAGGCTTAAAAAACGAACTGCGGGATAGCTCCAAAATATGGACACGAAAACCGCTCAACCGATCACCGTCAAATTTAGCATACATACATACAGGTTGTTAGGGTTTTGAGAAGAAGATATACGGTACCTCACATTCAGTAAAAAGTTATCTTCCCTAGGGACGCGGACGAAGTCGCGAGCAAAAGCTATAGCATCTTATATCTGTCTTTATAAGGGCATATTGTCAATGTAATGTGACTTCCTGCAAATTTATGATAATAGCTTTGTCATCATAAATTTTGTTACAAATAAATGCTCAAAGATATTCTTTAAGACATTACTAAAATATATTTAACAGTTAATAACTTAATATATTTAAGGTATACTCCACATATATTGTTTAAGAAAAATAGTACTTACCGCAGTGACAGTCGATAGCTAAATTGAACAAATCTGTGTGATCTCCGCCTGAATTTCTATAATGCTTTCACTTGAATTTGAATTCGTAGATAATGACAGTCCCGTTTAGTAAGACAGACAATCGACTCATTTTTTGTAAGTGTTGTAAAATAAAACTGTTTACTTAGGTAGTTTTACTTTGCTAACCGGCTTACTAAACGATCAGCATTGAGCAGGAGTGTGATCAGCATTGAGCAAATGATTGATTTAATGAGAGTGTGAGTGAGATGTTAAATTAATAGGAGATAGGTTGTAAAGGTGGACAAATTATTGTAAGGTGAACAGAATATAACGTAGCCTGGTTAGACAAATAAGAAAGTGATTGACTGCGAGTTTCAAGGTCTAAGTGCTAATAGTGCTGAACGAGTCAGTGATGAATCAAGTTTAAAAGTTTAGAAATTATGACGTTGTTATAAAAACTCAAGAGAGCTACTGAGAGAACTAGAGAATTAAAAAGAGAATCCAAAAATAAACTTTGCTATTTAATATTTTACTCTGACTAAAGTTCAAAATATCAAAACGTCTCTAAACACACGAAGACTCACTGATAGATGTCTAAACTCAATAAGCTCTCAATTATGGTGAATGAAAATTCAGTATCTCTTCTGCAGGCGTTACTAAATTTACATAATACGCTGGCGCGTACGAACGACCTAAGCTTCCGAGAATGGCATCCGAAAGTGCAATCGCGTCACGAAAGTCAACATTACGAAAGTGGTCACGTAAAATTTTACGTTTGAGCCCGGTATCGGTGCAGCGACAGCATTTCCAACCTAATCCAATCTGAAGCTATGACGGCGGACATGAACGTCAATTTTACACATAAAGTCGCTTCACTCGCGCCTCAGTCTAACACTGAAATACAAAACACATACATCAAAATTGTCACAACTAACATTTACAGTTCACTCTCTATCTCTTTTTCCTCTCTTTTTAGGTAGTACAGAAACTAATAAATGTAGATCACATAAATTAAATTTAAATGCGAAAAGCTTTTCTGAAAACATATTTATTTAGATCACAATAAATTAATCTGACGTGTTCCTTTTTGCTAATTTATTTACCAAACGTAAGCTCAACACGTAATGTCGGTAAATAAAGCAGAGACGCTTTTATTACTTATTATTTACGGACTGCAATAAGTAGGGACGAAGCAAGACGCCGAGACGCCGGAAAGCTATTCCTACTAGCAAAAGCGTTGACTGTACGAGCCGGCCAAGACATAGGTACTTAAAGAAAAAACTCTTTCGTCTAATACGAACTATTATATCGAGAAAATATATTACGAGATTTATAAGCTGGTTCATTGCCTTCCACTATGAAAGCAAATTTAAAACCGTATTCACGTCTGAAGGTAAAGTGAAATGAAAAAGTAATTATCATTTTTACTCTAGCATTTGGTACATTAGGCGAGGTGGGGAGACTAGCAAGTGGCAGTAAACGATTTGGCGGCGTATTAATAAAACGATTAAACGAAGCTCTCGGTGGTAATCCGAGAGAGAGGCGGTGCTGCGGCAGATGGTTACAATTCCCAAACTTTGATGACGAACGTCGGCATCTCGCTGCCGAGAATCAACCGACGATTTGTACACTTTTGTTGCACAGAACTACTTCGAAAGAACAAGTTTTTGAATAGACTTTAAATTTTGCCATAAACTCAAATGAGAACGAAAATAGAAATACGACTTTTATAATTCAAAAATTTTTATTATACTAGCTTTTGACAGCGACTTCATCCATGTTCTACGAGGACAGTACTTTTTCTAAATAAAAAATATACTATGTCCTCTGTAATGTCCTGTCATACGTGTAATGCAAAAATTTTTGAAATTTGTACAATGATCGATTGAGTAAAGGCATGAAAATGTAACAAACAAACAAACTGAAAAATAAGAAATGAAATATTAAAATAATCAATTTAAATTACGATAAATTACGATCGACATGAGAAAGGTACTTTGCGATCAAAACAATATAATGGAAAAAAAATTAAGACATTTAATGCGCGCGACTCTCGCGTTTTCTAGTGAAAACTAGGGTTGTCAGTTTAAGATCTGTTTACTAAATTGTTATACGTAGGTAATGCAAGTTTTTTTTTTTCTTTTTTGTGATAAAAAGCTTGAGATGAGAATTAGAAAACTAAAAGTGGTTTGCACGAAATGATAATAAAAAAATTATATATCTTGTTTATACAATTTGGATAGACAAAAATAATTATTACTGTACTCGTATTATAGGAAAAATCTTATAATTATTATGTCATTTTTATAATAACACATTTTTAAAAAATAGTCACATTTATAATAATTGATAGTTCATTTATTAGTTTCTAATAAATATTGAGGCTGTAGTCAATAAACACAATCATTTAAAAATTACAAATTATTTGTATGTCAACATCCATCAGAATTTTGATGTACAGCTATGATATTACCAATTAGAATTTAAAGTTATAAAAATATTCCTACTATAGACTCTAGAAAGAGTTCTATGTTCATGAATTTCACTGAGAAGGCTAACGATGTCCCAAGGCGAATTAAACAGTGACTCAGCAAGCTAAATTGGCTGTAAACAGACCAATTAGTTCTTAGAAACAACAAGATTTGGTAAAGAAAGATTCTTGAGTAGCAAATACGTATCGAATTATTCTATACTGGATTATCCGCAAAGAGGTTGTCCGACAACATATCAAAAGTCATGTAGTTGACGCGCTGTGGATACGGTTTGGGGTCTTCTAAGATCTATCTAAAAGATGGTGCTATGATTATAGATACTATGCGGTTTGCGGCAGGTAGACTAACGGTTTTCACACAAAAAACCTTTCAACTTTGCATTAGAGTTGTTTGTCCAAAATAACTTCCATTAACATGTTGTCGGGGGGAGCAATATTCCTAATTATGCGCATCGGGTTTTCGTTCTTCAATCGGTGTCCGTCGTTTGATGACTCGTCAAAATTGTTTCCTGTGTTGTTAAGTGCAGGAAATTGTGACTCCTCCAACGACATATCCATCCATATCTATATAACACAGTAACTAGGAACGGAGATGTTACGCGAATCCTGTTATTTTAAACTGAATTAAAAAATATTGATTTTAAACTGAAATAAAATAATCGAAGCATTATGAAGATTATTGTGAAGTAGGTAGAGACTTCTAGGGCAATGACTTGACATTCTTTCAAGTTCTTTTACAACAACTCAATGAAAATAGATTCTGGGCATAAAACTTTAAATTCTGTACATATCATTAATATGCTAAGCTCTTTTGATTAGGAAGTGCGTTTAGATATTTTTACGATTCCGTCTTAACGCATTTCGCAATGTGTGAAGAAATATGCTATAATATTTGTAAAATATAAAAATGATTAAGTGAACAAAAACATGTTTTGCTTCAATTTAAAAATATAATCACACACACTTTTTATTGGTGTAAGTTGTAAATTGTGTTTTTGGAATGAGAGCAAGAATAAATCTACGTCGAAGCGGTAAATGGTGGTTTGAGCAATATCTCGGCTACAGCAGCTGCGAAGTAATGGCGCCGACACTTTACGCGATGCGATTACGACCACCTAAACATTCATTACAAGTAATGTCCGTCATTTATCTGTCCTAATCACTGTACCGGCGCGGACGTCTCTCCAATTACTTGAAAAATACACATGCAAATTAATCAATTAACGTAGAACCGGAATGCACTCATTTGACTTGGCAATGAATTTTGACGACCATGCTGGATGAGTGGTTGGGGCTTTGTCCCAGGTTCGACTCCTGGCAGGGTCAACATTGGAAATGAACTTTTCAAAGTTGGCTCTGGTGAAGCTCATATTAAGGTTGACAGAGAGGCTGACTTGATGGTATTTGGCTACCGTCGCCTATATCACAAACACTCTTTTTGGAGTTAAAAGAAAATATACCAAAATATACCAGTATTTTTTATTCAAAAAATTCATCAGTAGGTATCAAACGTTTCTATCTATAAAAATAATTTTCAGTGCGTACTTTGAATGTAAAGTTCTTAATCAACATCAAAAGAATATTGAAAGAAAGCCAGCCAGCCTATTGAGTATCGCAGTCGAACTGCGGCTAAATGTTTCACGATTTAATCAAGCCCAAGCTAGCAGGCAAGACAAATAGCTCATCTGCATCTATACGAACCGAACTCCCTTAGCCAACAGAGCAATGATACGACTCTATTGCCTTCAGTTTATTTGGAATACATGGTTGTATACATGTACTTATGTGCGTTGAGATTGTCGAATTAGTATTCTCGACATAACTGTTTAAACGGACAAGGAAACAAAAAAGCTGTAACTAACCGTATCCCAGACCGAAGTAAAACACCGGTCGGCAATGTACTCAATTGCACTAATGGCAAGAACCGCAAGCGCAGTCTCGAGGGACGTTCTAACTAAATATGTAATGGTTATTCGGAGCCCGCACTACACTTAGGCCCCACTTCACATTGACCAGATAAAGTTACGTATGCTCCATTCGAAAACACTTTGCCTAAATTCTATACAACTATGGCTACATTTAGAAGTGTGATCAATTCTACATGTTGTATTGTAAATTTTATGTAAAATTTTATTAATTTAGATTCAATCAATTACATATTTAAGTATAATATAAATTCGCAAATATGTTTTAAAAACAAACAAACGCAAGAAATAAAGATACCTTTATTCAAAACCTTAAATTTATTTATTATACTATTTACTTATTATTTAAATATATTGTACTAGCATCCCGCCCCCGGCTTCGCACGTGTAGTGTATGTGCATAGATAAACTAAATCATAGTTATATACACTATCTCGCGTTCATTGTATATGATGGCCACACCGACGGTGACAACACCGATGGGGGCAACACCGAATGTTGGACACACTGAATGGTGGTCACACTGAACGCTGCGTGGGCCGGAGCCGGGAGTGGACGCGTGTCTTGCGGGATATACAGTGAAACTACAGAGCCAGTGCCACCCAGACACTACAGCACGGATGCATTGTTTTCTACTAATTATATAAGTACACGAACTTTCCTCGTTTATCGCTCTTTGCATTAGTGAAAACCGTAACGAACTCCGTTAGTAAATCTTAAATAAAAACGGAAAATTTTTTACATAAATTATTCGATAACTACGTCTCAGTACCAAAATGTCAAACTATACAAAACAACACCAAATTATTATTTTTTAATATTGAATTTCTACACTTAAATTGAAAACGAAATTACATACACACATTATAAGGAAATAATACTGCAATTTGACCACACTTTAGCTTAAGTTATGGAAGCTTCAAGAATATTATGGTCATTTTTTTAGATACTATTTCACATTCGAAAGACCATGTCATAACTACATTTGACTTAAGCAGTTGTAGTCAAGTTATTTTTATTAGCTGAACGCAACTTTTTTAATTTAGTATACTTAATTGTGATGTAAAAGATTTGTACCTATATAAAGCGTTACGAACCTTTAAAACGTTTTAGCATCAAGTTCAAAAGAATTTCTGAAAGTGGAAGTGTAGTAAAACAACTTTTGAGCCTTATTTTCTAGTTCTGAAATTGCGGTGGGTTTAAGCGAGATTTCGTTTGTATGGGAGCCGACATAATCTGGAATAATACTGCAGTGGCGGCGCAGGCCTTCAAAGACGCCACTCGTCCGCACCACCGTTGCAGCCTGTAATGAGTTTTTTAAATGCGCAACACATTTTCACACACCAAGTCGAGTTGCACTAGATTTAATGCACTGTAATTGCAATTTATGAACGCCATCGTTTTAAATGGCAAGACTTTATATTTAACTAGATGTTGCTTGCGGCTCCGCTCGCGCCATTCTTAATTTGCTTCGGAACTAAGTAGTTACCCGTCGCACATTCACTAACGCCATCTATGTTTTAATTTCACAATTTAACTTGAACTGTTGTACCACAGAACACATTACTTAATAAAAAATAGTCAACGGTGAATGGTAAGTGCCAGTGGTTCTAGACTAGTTCTGACCAGTCCTAATACAAAGTTATAGAGGAAGCCTATGTACAGCAGTGAACGTCCTACAGATGATGATGATGATGTAGCTTCAGGCACGTTAGTGATATTTATATTTATGATATACATTTTAACCTTTATCCACATTCATAATCGATGTTTATAAGCAGCCTAGAAAACGGTAATTTGCTTCTCTGTTTCATAACTAATAACTAGTTTATTTTTCCACTTTTGTAACTAACAAATTATTCCATTTTCATAACTAAAAAAATGTATTATTAGATATTTATAGAATCGATAGAAATAATTAATATAAGATGTTATTCATATTTAATTCATATGTGTAAACTTTGTATAATGAAGTCTCTTTGAAAAAGAGCACCTTGTTTGAAATATGTACCTTAGGGGATTACATATTTCATATTGTATGTACTTCCCTACGGGTAAATGCCTCATAAATATTTCGCTATATTTTCTTCTACTCTTATATGACAGTGATTACTGCTACTAGATAGACCATCCAGTTCATGACTGAGGGTAGCAAGTATAGAGTACACTACTGCTGTCTTATTTATAATAAAGTTTGTTTCTAGTTTAATTGGTATATTTTGAGGCAGACTTGGTTTGTATTATCTTCGTGAGGCACATTACAGACGTCCGCATATCCAATGTACGAAATGAAATCCAAGTGAAGCCGTCTTGATTACTGCGACCCGACCGCCGACGCCGTCGCTGCACGACGATTCAAAATTGGACGGATTATGAGGAATTTAAAGGACGATGACAATAATTTGAATATGGACAAAAAAGAGGGTATTTTTTAAATTGAAACATTCTCTCTAGTGATCCTCACACCCTTAAAGTACTTATGAACACCAAAACCCATTGTTGTCTTAAAAAGGATGTCGTTGTGTGAATTACTTAAGAATGAAACCAAATTAAATAGCATTACCTTCATTTGTTGCTCGTATTATCCCACAAACCCATTACAAGCTTTTGCACAATTTTACAAGGATACGTCAGGTATGTAAAGTACTCTTGCAATAAAAAAAAAAAAAAAAAAAAAAAAAAAAAAAAAACAATTAATTAATTAAAAATTTATTTGAAAAGTATAAAATAAATGAAGTCTAAACAACCGAAACTATCACTTTTAAACAAAGGATTTTGTTCTGTATGAGGAGCTATATAAGTTTAGAACCAGTCTTAGAAGTTAGTCACTTATAAGATTAAGATTCTAAGTTCATATCTGCTATTCTTCTAGATATGAATTCTGTGTGTATCATATCAAAGCTTACTTCCACATTTAAAGCAAGTCAACATGAATCATTTACTACTGTGAATTATTTCTAATCGTCTAATTAATTTAGTTTTTCGACTTTAATTCAAGACACTATGGCCCGCTTATTGTCCTCGAATCAAAAGCATCAAACAAATTTATGTAGGAGGTAATCTTCGAAATTACTCATCCGATTTAAAAAAACACCCAAATCAAGGTTTTGTCTTAAACTTCGTTTATTTTGCAATGTATAGAACCTATAACTTATTCTTGGTCGACAGTGTGTTCCGTGTGTTGTACAGGCCATAGAATATTATAAAAGAATTTTATGCCGTTGCAATTTTTTTCTCTTACCATCTAAACATTGTTTGCGTAGAACAGTCATAGTTCATTCATGTATAGGGAAAATAGGAAAAAAATGTGTTATACACAAACGAATGAAAAAGCTCTCGTCGCAATGAGGCTTGTGGCGGAAGGAAAGTGTTGCTAATTACTGGCGTCGCCTGAGGCAAGGTAATCCTCGCATGCTCATAGGATTCCTTGCAAGGAAAGGAAATGTATCTGCATATAAATACAGCGATGCATTGAGAAAAATAGACCTGTGGTGCACTGAATTTATTACAATATAGCACCGTAATATGTAAGAACATTTTTTTTTATTCGCTGTCTTTGACTAGCGGTTTTATTCGCTGTTAAAAAAATCCTTTATAATATATATTCTAGATCATACTGTATTTAAGCTAGATCTACTTGGGTAATTAACAACGCATGTATACAAATATCAATACCAATGCTACACAGACAAACTCTTTTAGAATCCTTTTTTCCTATAAACTAATAATTAAGTCATCAATCTTCACACTAAATAAGCAAATTATTAATTTGATCAAATGTTTAAAATATATAACATACATATAAAAAAATACGCATTATATGTGTAAAATTTTGATTTTTAAGACTTATTCACTCACTAGCTTTTTCTCGCCTCTTCGTACGCATCCCTCACAGTAACAGTATTTTTAGATCAAACGTACCTTATCAAGTTTTCTGTATGTAGGTACTATCGCGGTCAAGGGAGCAGTCCCACCGTAAGGAACAATTTCGTGTGCACATTTTGTATTTATCTTTGTTCCTACTTCAAATACCTACTCGTATTAACATTTACGTTACTATGACAACCTCGTCTTATACATATTAGGTGATATTAGGCATGAAGCTAAGAATACGTGCTGAACACTTAGTTCTTAGCTCAATGATATTAGGAGTATGTATAGAGAGGCAAATATAATTCAACGTTAGACAAATTTGTATGAAAAGTGGGTCTGCTCCACTGACCGCGATAGTACACCGAACATTGCATAATGATCAGTTGAGTAGGTGTGAAAGAGGAACAAACAAACTAAACAAATTCACTTTCCTTTTTATAATAATGTATGGTTAGGACTATATATGTAGGATATAAACTAAGTATATGAACAAACGAATAGCTAATTATAACCAAACCGGTACAGCATAACATTTACGCCTCACGATTCAACGTGGGTGTGTATGTGACTAGATTTACCCTAAATTGATGTTAAATCGCTTTTTGTTTGCGCATTCAATCCCGAAGTAATTTCTCTGTTAGAAAAACAAATTTATACCGTCGCTCTCTTTTTTAACCCAGGGGGCGGATAATTTCGAATGCTTCCCGTTTGGTTGCACGCCTTGCTTTTTCTATACGAGTCACAACCGCAGTGAACCTTAGTTAATGGATGAGAATTAATTTTGTAAACGTAAAGTTTCGGTAATTTGTAACCAGGCATAGGTGAGTAGAGTAGGAAGGCGCTACGGGCGCGAAGCACCGCCACCGTGGAGGAAAGCCATTCATAATATTGTAATAACGGCTTCCAGCGGCAGTTATTCCGTGCTTAAACGTTTTACTGCGGTCATTATCTACCCGCTGAAAGGATATGCAAGCGATAAATCCTAGTGTTACTTATACACCTAGGTACTTACACAATACTTAACCTATAATTTCCAGTATAACTAACTGTTCTACAATTCGGTTACATTAAATAAATACTTGTCGCTAAATTTAACGTATGTCCATTACTGAGTGACGCCCCAATATAATTTTTTAATTTTAAAAATCATTTAGTTTGATTTTTAATTTTTTTAATTTTGAAAAATAATAGGAGACTAAATCCCTTTCACATCCCTTACTCTGTATCCCATGAATGCCGCAACTTACTTTGTTATCCTATGGCCTGTTTTAATAGGTGATTGTAGCCACTTTCATTCAAGTGGCACGCCATTTTTTACGGATTTTTTCAGCTATGTGACAACTTTGGTTCTTCAGAATTTCTAGTACTCCGAGCATATCCCAAAGAAACTACGAGCGTAGCCTGTTCTACATGACATGTAGAGTCGTACTCCATATAGACTAGGACTTTATAAGTTGTTCTATCTAAAAGCTCTCTTCATATCAATAACACATTACATAAAAAGTATCCAAAAATTCTTTCACTTGTATCTTTACAAATAGAAAAGAAGCACTCATACAAAATCAACTCAGTCTAGGTTAGACTTAATCTTCAATGCAAGTAACACAACTACTAGGCTATATATAAACAGAATGCAGTGATAAATAAGTAGGTTGGATATCTGTACATGAACATATAACAGAACGCGCCTTCCTTTTGCAATAAAGAGACCATTTAATCGAAGCTTATCTGCCCGGAAGCATTCATTAGATGATTGCGCCTTTACTACTGCGACTCTTTTCCAACAGAGCTCCACCCTGTTGGGCCACTTATTTTATTGAATCTAGATATGAGCCGAGACTACCACGAAATCGATAACATAATTAGAATTGGTAAGGTATAAAAAAGATAGTACGAGTATTCCATTTTTAATTTTAATTTCAATAAATGTACAGATACGTAATATGTATAATGTAATACACAGTTATAAAAATCATATGTTAAAAGATTATGATTAACGAGTAAGTGATGCTAGGCTCTACCCTCTCCCTTCCTTATCCCTTATCCTTAATCTTTCTATGGTAAGCAACGCACTTACAGCACCTCTGGCGTTTCTTGTATTAAAAGCAACGGTACAAACATTTAAAACATAGAAAGAGATCAGAGTGCAAATCAATACTAATAATAAATCTGTTAGTGTCGGTCATGGAGTAATTTACTTTGTTTCAGAGATATCGTGTTTATAGGCTCTACTACATTATACTTACATTACATTATTAGGTTTACATGATACTGAAACTAAATTGACGATTTTTAGAATTTTTTTCTGTATGTATGTATGTTCCTCCATAATTCTTAAACGAATTAACTGATTTTCATGAAACTTTGTAGATAAACATTTAGGCGTACAGGACACAGGATAGGCTACTTTTTTCCTTTTCAACGCGGACGAAGTCGCGGGCCCCAGCTAGTAGATTAAATAAATTCTCTGTCGATAATAAAATGAAGGAGGGTAAAATTGGTTATATAAGTAACAAACACGAGCTCAAGAGAGCGCTAATACACGGCTCTGCCAAAAATATCAGTCCTAAGTCAACAAGCCAACAGCTATGTTGTAAATACGGGAAGCAAGAGGAAGATAGTATGGAGTGATACTTACCTGTATCGGAACACGAATGCGAGGTACAAGCGGTAAACGAGGGAGACACTCCGCAAACAATCCTATTAACAGGGGCTTGAAAAGGTTCAGTTACTCTTGTTGCATTTCTTGTGTACATTTTGTTAAGACTTTCGTGGTAGTTCATTTCAGAGGCATATTTATTCATGTTTAGCTAGTTTTTCGCGCCATCTATTGATATATCTCAGGACAAAGTCTTGTTACAATATCAAACTATCTATGGTCATGTTAACGCAATGTTGTGGTGCAATAGTAAAAATTCTTAAAAGTGTTCTTATAAATACTAAAAACTTTTCCACTTAAATAAGACCCATTTTAAGAATATAGGTAATACTAGTGGGTGCCCGCGACTTCGTCCGCGACCATTTTTTTTTTACATACAAACCATCCCTGATTATCCCTCTATCCATAAGTGAAGACAGAATTAAAATCAGTCCAGCCGTTTAGGAGGAGTTCAGTGACATACACACGCACAGAAGAAATATATATATAAAGATAATCAAATTTTTCAAAATTTATTTGACAACCTATTAGTAGCAGCGACTAGTGTATTTCCTTTTCCTTCACAAGAAATAGGTTAATACTCGTACAATTTTTGCTACGCAATACATTGATGCGTTTTTAAACATTACCTAGAATTAAACGCTGGACGAAATGACTGTGCAAGTTATATTTGAATACAAACGCTTGACTATAAAGTCCACAAATTGCACTATAATGGCAGCAGCAAAATGTAAATCTATCGTGTAACTAGTACTCTACACTACATAGGTAGTCGCGTCGCCCGGCACAAACAAGAAGCACGCACGCATTGCGATTTTTTTTTACTAAAAGCTATCTTGAGACTGCGGATTCACCTAAATTTTTCTTCAACAGACAGTAATTCTTTTGACCAACATAAGGCTGAGCAATGTCTTGTCTGTTTCATTTAAATTTGTTAATTCTATTTTAAGTATATCGTTTTATGCACACTGTCTTCATTAGTGTTAGAGCACACTATAGTTGTTGGTTGGGTTTCTTGTTTGATTATTGTATATGTATAGGGCGAAATTATTTCTATTTACAGTTTATTACAATATTAATATATACCCACCCCTCTTGCATTTATTTCACGGTCATAGAGAGTAAAGATGCATTTTTAATAATTATGACCGCATTAGGTCCTCTGACTTCATTAACAATAACAGAATTCCTTATCTATTGTTAGTGAAGTTTGCGTCCGTACAAGATCATTGGACAACACATTTCAATTTGCACATCACTTTGATGAGGCTACTATGAAACTCATGTCCTTTTATTCCATTATGTTCATAGTGGTCTCACCGTGAAATAACAGCATGTGCTCTAAAGAATACTCATCCTTAGTCAAGGATTACGAGCTTGCGGCGCTTGCAATAGAGACACTGGGCCCCTGGTCAGCTGACATGAAGGCATTCGTAAGGGCACTGTCAGCACGGCTGGTCGACTCTACAGGGGACCCCAGGGCTGGCACATACTTTTGTCAGCGTATCGCTCTGGCAGTACAGTAGGGGTAACGTTGCCAGCATAATGGGGTCCATGCCACAGGCGGACTTGTTAGACGGGGTATTCTTTTTATAATTGTTTGTATATTAGGTTTAATTGTTTATTTGTTTGTAATTTATTTGTAAAATACTTTGTTATAGATTTAAGTCTTACCAATAAAAAATACATGTAACAAAAAAAAAATACACATATATTTACATTGTTATTTTAAACTACTAAGGAACGTTCTCGATAGTTCTGCTCTCATTATTTCGTGATTTAAATTTAATTTAGTAGACTCCAATAAAATTGCTACATAGTGTTTTTGTATACTATGTAACATTTTAATTCGTATTTGTCCAAAGCCTGATTACGACCGAAACAGTTTGTTTCCTCTACGGGTTCGCCCCATATTATCTGCACAACACATTCTTGTTTTTAAAGAACTTAGTTTGTATTCAGTGAATACGTTTTAATATTGCAACGCCTCTTTCATTATTTGCATAAGTAATCACTTTGTATATGCATAGGATAATTTCTATTGTGTGCTTTTAGAGTTTTTGGTTTCTGGCTTTTATTACACTTTTTAGTCTTGGTGGTATTTATTCTAGCATTTGTTCTAGTAGTAGCAAGCATTCGTCAGGCAACAATAACTCTAGCCACCCTCTAAAGAAGACCACGGCAAAATAACAGTTCGGTTTACACCTTCTTCAATGAATTTTTAGTAGTACTAGGGCACACTGCGTTTCGCATTCATTTGGCAGTGACCATTATCTTACAAAAGACGACCCTGAAATAATAGAACGTGTGATGTTGTGTGTCGGTAAGTGAGTAAGGGATGATAGAGCCCATTTTCCTATCCCTTTCCAAAGCCTTATCCTTAATCTTACTGTAGTCGGCAGTGCATTTGCAGCACCTGAGGCATTGCTTGTGTTATTGGAGACGGGAGTCACATACCATCAAGTGGATTGTCTGTCTGACGACACTCAAAATCAATATTGTTGTTTCTATTTCTGTGCTATATACAGAATTAGATTAGTCATGTCACTGTGGTCTGTAAGAGGTCTGTCTGTACTGTCAGTTTTAAGAGAGTGTTTCCCAATGTGCCCAATGCCGCTACAAATACGGTTGAGTTTGAATAATTTTAAAATTGGAAATCGCGTGCTTTTGGGACAGATAAAGGGAAACCGTCGCGATAGTAGCGCGTGTAAATCCACATGAAATATTGATACAGTTTCGTGTAAACGTGTAACAAATGCGGTAATTTGAGGCACCTGCCGGCGCGCGGCGGCCGCCACTCGCGCACCGTGCGATCTGCTATGCACCACTTTTCAACGTAAACTGCTTTTTGTTATCATTTTATATTTTTCATACTTAGTTATTAAGACATTCATGAAAAACAAATTTCCAATATGAATCAAATTTGATTTATACATAATTTTTTTTTCTTTGAAATTTCACATTTAAATATATTGTATCTCCACAGAACTCAGGAGGAATGTAAGTGCGTTCCTCACTTATAAACTGATCAATCTTACCGAATTACCTACATACCTAATACTACCGTGAAACAATATGTTGTGTTTCACGGCACGGTAAGTATATATATATTTAATTTTTAACGCGGACGAAGTCGCAGGCACCATATAGTATTACATAGAATTGCTTACTTTCATATAGCGAGACTGTTCTATATATTCTATAATGTCGAAATTTCAGAGCACGAATCACACCCACCTAGAACTATGAATTACTTTTATATTTAAACAGTCTACCTATTCATAGAAACGATTTATAACACTTGTTTCATTTCTCCGAGTAGATATAAAAAAATAATGTTTTTTGAAAAAAATATTTCAAAAAGGCAGTTAGGTATGTTCACTGAAACCTTTACTGAAATAAATTAATTTGAAACACAAATTAATATCATTTAACGGCGGTATTATTTTAATGCATTTCTGAATCCCTACAATGACAACTCACTCAAACGTAGTCGTGAACTATTTCCATAAGAAAGGCATTGCAAAAGTTTTTCAATTTTCAAGTGACGCAGGTATGATGGGGAACTTTGGCTTCGGACGAATCCCCACACTTCAATGGTTTTGTTCACATTCACAAACTTATCCAACAATAACTTTCACGGCAGAATCAACTATGAAATAATATCATTAAATGTTTATACTAAAAACTAGACGCCTAACAAAAATTATCTCATTTTTTTAATGTTAAGGCCGACTGATTGGCTGACTGACGGTCCATTTATGGTAGGTGGCTTAAGTCACCTATAACACAAGCAACGCCACAAGTGCTACAATTGCTTCTTGAAATGAAGTAAAGTTAGTAAAAAATATGAGTAGTAAAAATTAAGGGACATATTTTACTCTTTTAGAACTAGTTAAATTCGTCAAACTCACAGCATCACTGCACAGCACAGTGCTTTTTTTTCGGAATATTTGTCCCGTAGAGTTTTTTTTAATTGATAGATGAAGTGGTTGTTGTAGGGTCTGGCTCAGGCTGAGGCTCGGGCGCACCGACATTATGCAACATCACGCCGGGATCACGGGGATTGTTTCCTAAAACAGGATCGCGCGGCACCCGAGCTTGAATTAAACGGGGGATCACGTTGCGCTGCGATCACTCCTCGACCATAATCACATTACATGTCTCGTTAGATTCACTCAACTCAACGCTACTGCACTGAAATACTATAGTAAATAATCAGAAAATGGTACCATTCCTTTAATTCATATTTTATAGTAAACAATATCAAGAAATATTCCTAAGGACAAGCTTTCCTTATTATAGCAAATACATTATGTGTATTAGTGGTCATTATACTAGAATGTACAGATTTTTCCTCAAGATTCAGCTCAAGAGCTAACTATATGGTTAAGATAAGTACTATAGTATCTTACCACTAGGATCTATGTATAGAAATTGCAAGTTCGCTGGAACTATGTAATATATGTATTACAGTTCTGTATGTATACAAGTTCTGAAAACGAAATAATATTTAAAATAAGAACGCTCAAAGCCACAGTAAAAAACGAATGAAATATATGTAGAAGAATATTGCAAAAATAAATCTGTAAGCTCTATTTTATTAGGTAATAATACATTTCAAATCAAGACAAGCAGTGTCCCTTTCTTTGTCATCGGCACTTATATCGAAAAAGTGCCGGCGTGTTGTCCCCAAGGGCTCACATTTATCTGCTCAATAAAACTTGGATGAAAACATTCGGTGACATCCAATATGATTTCATCGGTGTTTCAGTAACTTTCTCCATGCGAGAAACACGGAATATTTTGAATTACTATTCTTTCGTGTTGACAAATGTAAATGTGTAGATACTTTTCTATTCCTTTTGTAACATCAAACTTATTACGATCAACGTACTTTATTTTGAGTACGCTTTCTTTTAGAATTCGGAAGCGACTGCTTTAATCCATGAATTTCTAAGTTTCAGTATATATAGACAGATATGTCATTATATAGACTTGAAACAGTTATTTTAATAAAAATTAAATTGATTTCAACGTCGTTTAAAGAGATATATGCCTCAAAATTAATCACAATCAGAATGAGCGGATCAGTAGACAAACAAAAGCCTATCCGTGTAAGAAGTTTTAACTAAATCCGTTCAGCAGTTTATTTAGTTGGTTGAATAACAAGCATTATTTTTTCAAATTCTCTGTTTATTTCATGATGAGGTCGTCAAGCAAGCTGACAGTCCACTGTTACGGTGGCTACCGTAACACTAGCAATGTCACAGATGCTGCAAGTACGCTGCCGACCATAGGCAATGTTAAGGATAAAGGATTAAAATGATATAGGTAAATGAGCTCTGTCATTACTTACTCAACTACGAGTACAAGAGCCAACTTTGAAAAGTTCATTTTTAAAGTTGACTCTGCCGGGAATCGAACCCGGTAACCTTAGAACAGAGCGTTAGGGCAAGCAACCTAACCACTGATCCAACGGGCTCGTCAATTAAAATTAATAAGTTAAAAGACAAATGTTGTTAAAATCACATAAATAACTAATTGTTAAAGTAAAACCAATCCTACATTTCAATACAATACATGGTCTTTCAGTTTTCAAAGTTTCATAGTAAACAGTTAACGTGTGATTGACTAACAAAAATGTACACCAACTTTCACATTTATAACATTTTAAAACATGGCCGCTTCTAACAAATCTTTGTGCGCTACGGCTCAATCCAATTGGCGTTAATTATTAACAAGTTTATATGAAGGTGTCGGTTAATGATAGCGTTAACTAGAATTCATAATAGAGGGGAGCACAGCTGTTATGTACCCGGAGTGCCCGAGTTATGTCCCGCACGAGACCGGGCGCGGCGAATTAAAAATGCAAGCACTTCAAAACGAGGTGGATCCGACAAAGGCGTCGCTCGCGCATTCACGGCCAGTGTTAAATTGGCGGGAACACTGCATAGACGTCTTCGAATTGGACGTTGAAATATCTAATTAGCAATTAGCTATATTTACCTAGTGATACAAATTCAATTTATGTATATGTTATGTGAAATATTGTGCCATAAATTGATGTGAAAGTGTTCCAGATTATAAACTAATTCGGTGCCAGATTGACTATTTTTAAATCATGGAACGATTGCAGTACACACGTCATACCTAGTTATACAATTTCAAAGTATGTATAAATGTTATGTGAAATATTGTGCCATTAAAGGTTTATTATAGTTCCAGACATAAACTAATTCGGTGCCAGATCGACTATTTTTAAATCATGGAATCGATTGCAGTATACACGCTTTGGAAACGCGGTCAGTGAGCGCAACACATAAGCTCTATTTACGTAGTGTGATTCTCTAGCACACGTTTATCCGTTCGGGAACTGCTATTTTCTCGTGTATCTCCATTCATTATAAGATCGTGCACGGAGCGGTTGTCGTATAGGCCACTCTAGCACCTTGATATTATATTCTGGAGCACGCCGCCGGCCGTCTCGCCTCTCCGCGCCTGATATTTCAAGTGTTGCTTCTACCACCTATGAATTTACCTTTATTTCTCAGTCAAAGAACACACCCGGTGCAGCCGGCCGCACCATTTAAGCGAAATCATTTAAAACGATGTTTTAAAAAGATTTAACGTAGCGCGTCTTTAGTACGACCGGTCGTCTACTCAAGAAGTCATAAATTTTAGTGTAAAAAATGTAATAAGTCATCCAGTACAAGAGTCATGCGTTGAAATTTTGGGCAAAGACGACAGCATCCAAATAGTAGGCAAGCATTTTTCTCATCTACTTACATATTTAGTTTCGTAACAAATATCATATAATTTATAATACAATTATTGGGTTTATTATACAACTATTGTATTACTAATATAAGTAGGTACTTATTAATGTATATTATTAACATCATTTCACATATTCACATATCCTTACATAAGTAGTAAGGAAGTCGCTTTCCGTGTCTGTCTGTACATTCGCTAATTCCACCTAACCTATGCAACAGATTTTAATGTTGTTTTCACTAATGGAAAGAGCGATCAACAGGGAAAGTTTTTGTATATAATTTTCAGAAAAAAAATGCGTGCAAAGCTTGAACCGGCTTGAACCTCTGTCTGTTTCTCTGCTATATTCTTCTAACTAAACCATACATCGGATATTGATACAGTTTTCACTAATAGAAAGAGCGATAAATGAGGAAGGTTCCTGGTTTTGTAGAAGAAAATTGCATTCGTGCGTAGCCGTGAGCGGGTCACTAGTTAACAATAATTTGAAACTGAAATAAATGATTCCTTTTACTTAAATTGCGACTTTCCAAGCAAGTTTGTCGCATATTTTATATGTCTTTACATAAAATATTCCTCTTTGTAAAGCTAGAGCAATCTTTTGTATTGGCGTGAAAAGCACTTGCAACAATGCCTTAAGATAGAGCAGAAGAGAGGCAGGGTATGCACAAAACGCGTACACGTAGCAAAATTTAAATTACATATTTGCACTCAAATGCTATAACATGGGGTCCCTTGAACATCTATACTCCTAAATCAACGTAATGATTTACGCTAATTCAATAAATGTTTGAAAGCTTCATAGAAACATACCTACATCATACCTACAACGTCTTACCCGCTCAAAAATAACATATTGACGATAATTAGGAAATCTAAAATTATAGTGTTTTATAAAAAAGGCTATCAATGCACAGCAAAAGTTACTAAGTCTACATAGCTGAAATTTGAAATATCTAGGTTCATTTCATTAAGTAAGAAAAGATTTTTAACTCCGTGCGAACCAGGGGTCGGGTTATATAGCCAAAATCTGTATAACCCATTGCATTATTCTTAGAGCGAGTCGCTAAATGAAAATCTTTTTCAGTATCATAAAAGCTATACCAAATAATTGACACAAACGAAGAAGCAAAAACGTGTAGCCTGTCTGGCGTTTTTAAAACATCCGTATATAGTGCACAGGCAAGCTATGAAACCATCATTTCATTTGAAACGCTTTATATTTATTTTAAATGTTTATACATCTACTTATGTTTGTAGATTCCTCCCATTTGCACATTTGTTAAACAGCAAGCCAGGTTCGATTCTTGGAAAGCTAATATAAATGAACTTTCTATATACATAATTATGTAGTGTCTATGTAAAATAAATAATTATATGATAGAAATTAACTTGAAATTTAGATTTCCACCATTGTCTCTAAACCCAGCATTACCACCACTGCTGAATTAAGAAATATGTCATTGATGTTTCATGACCTTTTGATTTATAAACCTTATATTTGTTTTTTTTATTAACTAAAAGCAATTAAAATAGAATATATTTTGAAAATTCATCATATAATAATTTTATTTTATTAAAATTTATTTAATATATAAGTTAAATTTAGGACAAGCGACTCGCCTCCAACTTTCCTGGGATGCAATTTTTCTGGATTATTTTTCTAATTTTTCTTTTCATAAGAACCTTACTCGGACTTTAACGAATATTTGGAGTAAAAATATAGTTGTCCTCGAGTTTTGCGCTTAGCGATTTGTTTTTATTTATGTAAGATAATAAAAGAAAAAATCCATTTGGCATTAAATGAAAAATGTTAAGAATCAATTTGGCTTTTGGCTTCAAAGTGAACAAACCAACTTCCCGTCAGTGACATGTAATTAAGAATATTCAGCCTATTAGGTATACGTGAGATTCCAAAGCTCAGTGTTATATTCATTAGTGAGTGCTTCTCACTGTGACGTTCATTAGTGCACTACAGAGCATTTTATCCGCATGCTGCGTCTCCCGCCGACTTTGTTTTTCATTCAATTACGATGCCAACTAATTGAAACATATCGCAAAAAAATAACAGTTGCTGTACATATAGTTAATCAGTTGCTGTACAAATAATTAGTATCAACCTTTACATACGTCCCATTTCTACTAGTTTGTCTTCTACAACAGACAGATATCAGACAATGTTTCTTTTATAGTTAAAACAAGTGATCGTCATTTTTAAATCCCGCTTGAAAAAGGAAATATTCATACGTAGATTTTATATTCACTCGGTCATATAAATAAAATAAAAAAAAATTAAATAAAATAACCTGCTGTTACATAAATTTTTAAAAAAACAACGTGTTTAAGAAATGAACAACTTCATCAATGGGTAAACAAGTAGAATATAAAAATCTTAGACGAAGGGCCACAGAATAGTGAACTGTTTCTCTAAAGATGTAGTTAAATATTTGCTACATTGTACAATAGTAATAAATAAATATTTTACGACAATCCATAATGCATGTATTTGTTCGAGACGTGAACCTCGCCCCTGGGCATTGCAATCTGCAAGCCTCCTAAACCGCCCCTAAGACCTATCGGTTTTACATAAGTTGCACTTTGTTGTTTACGTTTGCTATCTAAAACAGAAGATTACCCGGAAAATGTAAAATTACTCTACAGTTGAAGGTAAAAATTTAAATTTTACCTTCAACTAAAAATTTGACGGTAAATTGTAAGTTCTAAAAATTTAGATTTTGCTGTTTTGTGTAGAAATCTGTCTAAAATATCTATATTTGTAGACATAAATGTTATGAATAAGAGAACTTAAAGTATAAAAAAAAACCACAGATTATGTTCTAATAATTCTGCAAATTATATGATCTGTAGAATTTTAATTTTACTGCAAGCAGTTATTTGATCAATGTAATTTAAAAACATTACAACTTTCAATGCTATTGGTCACTTAAGTTATTAAATGAAATGAGTAGTAATTGTTTTCTGAAGTATATTTGTTCGACAAAGTTACCTTCAAGCTAAACAGCTTGTTGACACACATTAACATTCCATTACAACTCTAATTGACGTCAGCTGTAATCCTTTGTTGCAGAACCTCAGACGGTTTCAATAATCTGATAAGGCATAAGTCTGAGTAAATGGAGGGAGAGGGAGCGATTAGCGGCGTCGTTCGAGGCTGGGGCTGCACGCCCACTGGAGATCACCCACCTGCCGCTGTCACCTCAAACCATTATAATGACAAAACTAATCCAACATGTTTACCAGCATTTCTCATGAAAGGCTGGCGAAGAACAGCCCTATACACAATCTTGTTCATCCTCATTATATTGGTCTTTTTAAATATTGCATTGACTCTGTGGATTATAAGTGCTTTGAAACTAAATATGGTAAGTTAGTTTTCAATTTTCATAAAAAATTACTGCTGTTCAAGCTGTTAGCTTTAAGTTGTATCTAGTGCGAAGGCCAGGCGTCAATTACATTTTTTTAAATGTTTTGGATTATTATAAATACTTTAGTATCTTTGATTTTGATGTTATTAAGTTTGCATTGAGGAATTTGATCATCTTGTCCTCAAAATTGAACAAAGCGTGTAACTACATTGTATTCGAATATAAGTAATTTTCATTTTCTTTTAATCAGGTTTTTTAACTCATAAAGTTAAATTTTATGTATTTTCCCATAGAGTAAGAATCATCCAATCGTATAATGGATTTCCAAAGTGGATCAGAAATATCTAAAATTCTATTAAGCATAAATTCAAGCTTAAAATGTTCTCAAAATATGGTTTGAGTGTAATTTTTTTACGTTCTAGAAAGGAGTGGGTCCTATTAGAATAATCAGAGGTGGAATTCAGTTGGAAGGGCAGGCGTGGGTGATGGACAAATTGGTCGCTTCCACGATCGCCTCGCGGCTCGCTCAGCCAATCACCTTGCATTCGAGCCGCAATTTCACCGTGCATGTCTCGCAGCCTAATCAACCAGACTATGCGAAGCTTTTGATAAGTAAGGACAATCGTATCTCATATCGCTTTAATTACCAATTACAATAACAGGACCACTAGTGTTAGATAAATTTTGATTACTAAAAGCTAATACACAAAGAGATTGATATCTCTCGGTCGCCTACAATACATGATTAGGCATTTTCAACAAAACAGGTGCAATAGCACATTTCAGGTGATCACACCAGTCATTGGTATCAATGTAATAAAACTAGCGACTTCCTCCGGCTTCGCATTATCATTAAAAAATAACACTGTAACAAATACGCTGTAACTGTAAGTTTCAAACAAAACACTTTTTTTTTTTCTAAATAAAATTGTGACATTTTCATTTTCAAATGACCCACTGTCATTTAAAGTCACTGGTAACCAGAGATAATGGAGCTGATATACCTTTGTTTGTACGGTAAACGTCCCAAACATTAAATAATTTTAAAAAATCGGCTATCGATGGATGCACCAAACCGAGTGAATAATTTAATAAAACATTAAATTATTTCTAAAAGTAACTAATCAACACTTTACTTGTAGTTGATGAAAGAGGCCCTTACTGTTTTCTAATAACGGATTTCACATTTTGTCTGTATATCCATTTTAATTTATAAAAAATATTAATCGTCAGCAATTTCTTAGACATTAATAAATAATCATTGCTTCTTAATATTTTGCAGAACGAGACAATATAGAATTCAGCGGTAATTCGTTCAAGGTCCTGGATTCGCGCGGTGGAAGCGTGTTTCAAGCGTCAAGAGACGAAGTGCGTGTAGCGGCTGATGCGTTTATTGTTGACAGCGTCGGTGGATTGACAGTGAAGAGCGCTGTGCAAGCGTCTCTAATTCAGGCGCCGCCGGGATCTAATCTACAGTAAGAGATTTTTCTCTTTCTCTTAAGGTCTTTCTCCGAGCTTAATATAG
This sequence comes from Synanthedon formicaeformis, assembly GCA_945859745.1. NCBI lineage: Eukaryota > Metazoa > Arthropoda > Insecta > Lepidoptera > Sesiidae > Synanthedon > Synanthedon formicaeformis. The sequence continues at coordinate 5,214,719 of OX243957.1, forward strand.
AAACATTTTTGCTGGCCTAATAGGACTTCAATTGGGTTCGAAAACTAGTGTATTGAAAAACTATAGATTTAAAGAATACTCTATTTATAAAAATACAAATTTCTGGTCTTAACTTTTCACCCGTACAATAATTAATGTGGGATTTGATTGCAAACCATCGATTTTCTTTTACTCAATCATTTTACCTTCCCTGGGAATTCTAATGATAGTCAAAAAGGCATACTTCATTACGTATCTTAAAATAACTAAGTGGATGACCGTTTTCTTTACTGTTATTTAGAGAAATCATTGCTTTGTGAGGCGTGATTTAAATACCATATGTCATAAGTAGTACATAATAATACACACACTATAATTGTGATATAATCTCATCACGATTCAATACGTATAAGTGTAACCGAAATGGTTTCTATTCATTAATTGATTGCATGAATAATTAATTAAGTAATTTGTGTACTAGGTTGGAATCTTTGACCAGACGATTGGATTTGAGAGCACCACAATCAATAAATCTCGAGAGCAGAGCGGGAAATATTGACATCGTATCCAATGGGCACATAAAGTTGGATTCTGTTGTTGGAGCCGTGAGTGCTATTGATTTTCATATAAACCTTTCTTCAAACATGTATAATATATGTCTTTTGAATTTTCAAAAATATCGTTTATTTTCAGATAAAAATCGACGCTCCAAATATAATTTTGGACAATCTGGTGGAAGCTAAATTGACAGAAAAACCTTTAGATACTAAAAATCTAGATAAAGTTAAGGTCTATCAACTGTGTGCCTGCTCGTCCGGCAAATTGTTTCTAGCTGCCCCAGAAAACAGTTGCACAACATACATAGATGACTCAAAATTATGTCGATGATAAAATTATATTTGCAATTGACCGTGACGGTTGGAATTTGACTAGAAAATGTGATAGATAGTCTGATGTAGCTCTGCTACAAAAAAGCGAGTCGCGTGACGATTCCGCTCCAAAAACACTAGTTTTTCAGTTATACCACATACGTTATTGAAATCATAGACAAAGAGTGTTTGCAAATGGAATTATACCTAGTAATGTTTAAGGTGCTGATAACAACGAATATTAGGAATTAATATAGTAAAACGTAGAGACCACATTAAAATTTTATTTAATTTAAGATATTATAGTGCCAAATAACCTTTATTAGTATAAATTTATACATATCTTGCACCATGCACATTTATATGTAAGTACAAAGGTGAGACTTCTATTAACCAAACGTTATACAATGAAAGAAGTTAATATTTTAAAAAACATTAATTAAATAAATAGGAGAATGCATTTAATTTTTAATTTAAATAAAAATATATTTAAAATTTTACGGCAGTTTTAATTAAATAAATAATTATTCCATTAATTAAAGTAACATATGAACGTGGTGGCACCATATTAGTTACTTGTTTCTCTCTCACACATATATCATCGTACCTAACTTTCCTGTTAAAAAATTAAGATTGTCCTTTCCTTAATGTCTTTCATGTCCCTTTGTTCCTTCTTTACTGAAAGCACACTCAAAATAAAAAAACCAATGTATGGCCATAATCGTGTACAGGTTTCACAAAAGTTTTCACGAGTGACAGCAATTCAACAATGACGCTAATAAATATTAGCTCCAGCAACTGGTGCATAAAATCACTCGCGATCTAATTCTACCTTGTATAAGCCTTGTAAATATGTTTTACACAGAGCAGAATTTATTATGTAAATATGTAATTTGGTATTTATATCTGTTATAATAGACCATTCAAAAAGTGTATGAATTTTCAAATAAGTATAGAGATTTCGCACTCCGTTAATTTTGATAGCTGTGTCTGGTGACTTCGCTCAAATTTTTAATTCTTAAAAACCGCGCAGCCCGTATATAAGTTATAACTGCCCCCATGCAAAAAGTCACCCTAGACTAGAATAACATCACATTCTGTAAAATCTGCATAAAATATACACAGAAAATTTGCAACTAATTCCATTTGCCATTAAAAGTTCTTGATAAGTACAAAATGGTGTATTCACATAATTTATATTCAAATTGAGGTAAGAAACCAAGTTTTTTTTACGAATTTCATAGTAACATAGTATAATCAAATGACTTTATTTGCAATATTCTACAGAAGTACTATGACAGAAAAAAGCAAAGTGTGGAAAACTTTTCTCGAGTTAGACCAATTCTAACTCCAAGACAAGTTTCCTACGCTTTGTTTTTATTCATTTGTTACAGTGATCTTGTTAATTTATTTTTGTTAAAATGTGTTACTATTGGTACTGCAACTACAGTACCATATAAGTCATCAGCCATCAGTGCAGCAAAAGTGCAGTTAATCATCAGCCTGCCTGCCACCCTTATACTTAAAAGAATTATGATATGTGATTTGTGTATTTGTGTACATATTTTCTTTTTCTAACATTTTCATTATACCGTTTTCTAATCACATATTAATCAACTGCTTCAACTATGTATTTGAAAATCAAATGATTAGATCGCTGCCGCAATTAGCTTAGATACATTTGTCATTCAGAGTGAGTAATTATTTGTGATTCCTCTCAACGGTTGAGGTGTGTGGTAGGCTTCCACAGACCACGGAGCACTGCACTGGCCACTAATTAGAACTCTGCCAACCTAATTGAAACCGGAGGGAAAACGTTTTGTTCCAACACGTTTTTTACCTAACCGCACAGTTAACGAGGGGACGCATTAGGTTTGAACTCAGCATTATGCTGTTCGACTTCATTCCAATTTAATTTGTGTAGTGTGTACACTGATATTTTCTAAACAATTTAAAGCCAACGAGATTTCCCACTTTTTTTCTGTTTTCTTATACTCATTTTAAAACCTGGTTATATGGAAATTAAAAGGAATTACTTTCAAAAAAAAGGAAAATGAACTATGGAATATATGATATTAACGATGATGTCACTATTAGGTAATTATTATCCATTACCACTAGCTCGTAGAGAATGAACTTTAAATAGGTAACTTCATAGATACCTATTGTTAACAATTATTGATTTGTTATACGACCGCTGTAATAATTCAACAATATTAATAGTTGTAAATCCAGAGATATTATCAAATTGCTTAGGATTTTCTTGCAACGGGCTTACATTCGAGATTATTGATTTCACTGAGACTTTTGAAGTATTTACTTAGACAGTTTGGTCAGTTTCATCAGCTTCGAATACAGTATCTCATCTTGTTTAGAACCTCATTATTTTTGTTTAAATCTAATAACTCTTGATAACTCATCGTCAATAGGTTGCCATGCGTCCGTGACCGCTATGCCTCTACATGCCCTAAAAGTCAGAAGTACAGAAGGGAGGCGGGGGCAACTGTCGCCTAAGCCTTCACAGCTCGTGAAAAGCAACAGAGACGAGTAAACACATCCGTGTAAACGGGATTTTATTTGCTTACGTTCTCTTTCGTGTCACATAAAAGAGTTGAAAACTGTTACATTTATTACACAGGGCTTTTTTTAGTTACGACTCTATAAACAGAGACAACATATTTGAACACTTTATATCACTTGTCAAAATTTTTGCCGTTACATTGGCATGAATCATTTTTTGGATGAAAAACATACAGTTACACATTAATTCAAACTTTGTACCTCAGATCGAATCAGTACATGAACAATTTTATTATGGAAAAAAATCTTAATGTTACTTTCTCAGTATACAAAGCCTATTACAAAGCCTGCTGCAAGTAGCTCCTAGTAAGACAAATTATAGGAAAAATACATTCATGTCGCGTTCATGTAGACTTTTTAATGAAGTGTTATTAGAGGATACAGATGTTGACCTGTTCCGCAGTTCCATAGTTAAAACAAAAAATATTATAGCCGATTAATTTTTCAGTGGCCTACCTTGACTTTTATTTTATTTTTACTTTTATTCTTTTTATCGTTGTTATTAGACTATAGTTCGCTATCTATAAGTGGAAATTTTTTATTAGGTCTTAAACCTATTTACTCACCACTGTTACTATGTAATTATACCTGTAAATTTCCCTACAAAAAAAAAATAAATAAATAAAATAAGTCATGGTGTCAATTTATCAAATTATAATTTGATATTTTGCAGCAACGGGGCTGGAAAGTTCTCGAGTGGAGGCCACGGACCGGCAAGCGCAGCATACGACATTCACCCACAAGGTGAAAAGACAACCTGATAAGGGCCGCGGGTCAACGGTTGATCCAGGCTGCTTCTGGCCTATTGGAAATTATGGTGGAGGCCTATATCCAGCAGTGGACGCCTTACGGCCGAGATGATGATGATGAATCTACCATTGAATTAAACAAACAGCAACCTTGATATAACGTTTAACCTTTATTTGATAATTTTACATTACTTATAATGTATTCAAGATTGGTGTGTAACTACTCTATATAGACTATTAGTAGCTTTTAGTAGCTAAACAGTGAACAAGGCGAGCCATAAGTAAACTCGTGGGACAAAATTAAAGGCAAGGCAAGAATAACGTAAGACTCGCCTTAGCACCTGTTTCTATTATATAAAGAGCTCAGCAACACGTGTGCTGCATTTCATCGTGGACATTTAACTTGATTTTAACTTAATTTTGGCGTATAAACTATTTTCCTGATCTTGCTTCTCCTATAAGGACCTATCAAGTGTTTGACAGAGTTGCTAGTATTCAAAGGCGACGGAGCAAACCAATGGATCCTTCCTGTGTTCCGATCAAATTGAAAATCAAATCAAACTATTATACGAAGTTTGAAAGTAACAAACAGAAAAACAAACGTGATAGCAAATCTTATCAGATAACGCAACCTACAATATGCTTTCGTCACATTCGAATATTTCACAGGAAAAGTTTTCAAAGAATTATTTCATATTTGATAGTTTTTTATCGATTCCGGTAAATAAATACACAAGAACGTATTAAACCTCAATTGACTTGTCACTTGTTACATTTATGTTTTCGTATACGACTCCCTTGGCGTGTTTTGAGTGTGTATTTTCACACTAGCGCCTTCACGAACATCTCCCATTTCATCCAATTGGAAGTCATAATCTGTTACAACTATGTGCACTGTAGACAAAAGTGAAGTAGGTATATACATATTATATGTATATTCTATTTAGAATTCCATTTTGTTATATAGTGTAAAAAAATTGTTTAAATATTTGGGTCCCCGTAAATGGACATTTTTGTTTAAATTTTTGTTTTTTGTTTAACTGTAAAAAACTTTTTAAAAACAAGCTTTTATTTTAAGTGCCCTAAAAATAAGAAAATTAACTTTAAATTAAATATAAAACTAATTGCTATAAAAAAGTTTCTAAGCTTTTATATTTAATATAAAGTTTATTTTCTTCTTTTTAGGGCACTTAAATAAAAGCTTGTTTTTAAAAAGATTTATCTACCATTAATTTATTTTTTATTTTTTAGTTATGATTGAGGACTAAATAAGGTTTAGTTGTATTAGTTTTTCGTGTTCTCCTCAGCAACTATGGGTATCATTTGATACCCATATTGTGGTATTGCAGAAAAAATAACGAGTGCGTCATCTTGGATGATCCGCCATATTGGAATTAGAATGACGTCACATAGCTAAGCATGCATTGTCATCCAAAATAAGCGTGTATACCAAATTTCAGCTCAATCGATTAAAGATAACTGATTTAAAATTCATTTGCAAGATTCTACCCGGACAAACATACATACATACATACATACATACTTACTCGTACATACATACATTGCAAGTTAATAAATAACAATTGCCATAATCTGTTTAAAAAATTACAAGTACTGGAATAAAAAGAAAAGGTTTCTACGAGTGTAAGGCTATCTCAATGGCACTCACTACACAAAAGTGTCCAGCTGAGCGGAGTTCACAGACTTGTCAACATTATGCAGATTAGGCCACAGGTGCTCGTTATGTGGCTTCCGAGCCACGCCGCCCGTCCTATAAAAACATCTTCCAACCAAACAACCCGTATAACCTACTCTTTACTATGTCCTATTGCTAATCGTACTAACAAAACGCATAGCGATTCTTATGTTTTATCTCAACCACCTCTGCCACTGTTTCATATAGTATATACCTAACACGTCTATTTAAAATTTAAATGATGATAGTATTTTTCGTTGTCTACACTAAAAGTAATAATAATCATCAATACTAATAATAAATCTGTAAGGGTTGGTCATGGAGTATAGGCTCCGAAACTAATGGACCGATTTGAAAAAAAAAATCACTGTTAGCAAGCTATGTATCTGCTATAGTTTACAAAGTTACGCGGGCGAAGCCGCGTGCAACAGCTAGTGCAAAGAGATATTTTTAATCTAATTATTTTAAATCTACTCTTTTGTTGCCTCTGAGAACAAAATAAGTGTTTTGGATACTTTTTCCATAATAGTACCGATAGTGTCAATCTTAATTGGCGACAATCTTAACTTTAATCAATATTATAAATGCAAAAGTAAGTTTGTTTGTTCCTCTTTCACGCCTAATCATTATAAAATTTACCATACCCGTTATCATGAGTAGGTACAGAATGCAAAAAAAGTACTGTTTCTGAGGGACCGGACGAAGTCGCGGGCAAAAGGTAAGATTTTGTTATGTGTAAAAAAAAAAATTAAAATTACTACAATTTAAAAAAATATCTAAGAAAATTCAATTGCACAACTTGACTTCAATATTATATCTTTTTTGTATTTTCTTTATATAAAAAGACGATATTTTATAGACGATGATATACTTATCGTCTAAAAAAAAAATCCATAAAAGCTTCCTTTTAAAGTTACTTATCTAAATAATATTTGAAAATGTTTCGCCGTAGGCATATTTTACAATGAGAATGCATAAAATTGTGAAACTATCGTAATATTGGAACATTTTGTTGTACGCCGATGACAAATACGGTAGTTAAAGGCACCTGGCTGCTATACCTGTCTGCGACTCGTGTTTACGTAATGTATAACGTATCCGACTATCCACATTCTAGTATCGGGCCAAACATCAATAGTTGTTATGTACTGTATGTCACCATGTTGATGCGATTTTTATAACTTCATCATTCATCTGAGTCTCCTTAGAATTTGTGTTTTCATTGCATTAGATTAGAACGTTAAAAACACAATGTATCTATAAAAAAAGATGACTGAGTTGGCTGATCGCCTTTAACAGCCTGTCCAGATGAGGCGTTTTACGCGCGAGGGCATAGGCGCGTTTTAATTTATATTGCGTCCAGATACCGCGTTTTACGCGCGTTTCTACGCTGGGAGGGATTCGAGATTCCGTGCCAGTTATTAATTATCACGCTCCATTTTATCCACCGAATACGTCCATTCGTCACCGACACGCGCGTAGACGCAGTAATGGCGCCCGAGTATCTCGACACGTGCGTCGCTCGCGCGTAAAACGTGCGAATCGACAGTCCCGCTCATTGCACGCGTTTTACGCGCGAATGAGGAAACACGCGTAGCATCTGGACGGGATATATGTAGCTCCAGTATCTCGGGAACGCGCGAGTGTGCACGCGCGTATGTCCTCGCGCGTAAAACGCCTCATCTGGACAGGCTCTAAATCGTACAGTCACTGACTAATAGTTCAAACTCTACAATAAGCTTGAAGCTTATTGTAGAGCTTATTTTACTATTCTCTTCAGTTGTAAAATGACTAATATTCACATAAATAATTTACTCATTTATAATGCGATAAAATATTTTTATCACAATTAAAGGAAATTCTGATATAAGAGAGAAAAATTAAAAATAATGTCAATCAAATCATAATTTCCCTTCTCGGACACCTTAAAATGTCCATCAGTCTTACTTAAGGCTAACTTCGCATAATTTGTTTACACAAATTCTATCGAACGAAATAAGTAGGGCTTCCACACGTCAGTGATGAAAATGGATTTTTATATTTAACGATGTGATAACGTTGTGTTTATGTGAAGGTTGTTAGCAAAACTGAAAGTCCTCTTGATGGTAAGTGGCAGCTACCAAACCACCGCTAGTCATGAATTATGACGATTGCTGTTTATTTATAGATAGTGTATTTATAAATATTTAAATACGAATTTACAAAACTTTGTTCATGAAAATCCACCCATAAAACTGACCGTCCTTACTATTTTTAAAACATTTTAAAAGAAGTGATAATTCTATGTCCAACTTAATTGTTAAATTATGGCCACACTTAACACAGGTGACGGAGCTGACTTTGATAAACGTTGCACACTCCCAATTTACTTAAGACCTGACTTAAGACACAATCTCATTGACAAGTTTTTTAAGAGTATTCCTCTTATAATTTGAACTCGCTTTCAGTCTGTCTGTCTGTATATCCGCTAACTCCTCCAAAACCACCGAACAGATTTTGATGCGGCTTTCACTGATTGAAATTGGGATAAACGAGGAAGATTTGTGTATTTAAAAAATAGCATCTCGGGCGAAGCCGGGGCGGGAAAATAGCTAGTTTCAAATAAAGGCAATTTCAAACAAGCAGGCCGGCAGTTCACTTGATGGTAGGTGGCTACCGTCACCTATAACACAAGCAACGCCATGGGTGGTGCAAGTGTGCTGCCGACCATAGTAGGATTAAGAATAAGGGATTAGAAATTGATGGATAAATGGTCTCTGGCATCTCCTACTCACTCACCGAAACACGACAGCACAGATGCTGTTATTTCACGGGTCTTCTGTAAGGGGTGGTTACTGTAGCAAGACGGGCTGCCCAAATAGCTACGAAACACAGTGTACTGGAGTAGTAACAGTACTCAAGTACTACTCAAGTACTCAAGTAACTAAGTAAGTAAGTACTAAGTATAGTAATGTGAGTGTGAGAGTCGAAGCTTCCCTTGTCATCATTACACACCAATCCCACTTGTCGAGGCGCGCCAACTTGTTTGTTATTGCAGAATGTTTCACCTGCAACACTAACCGTACTGTACTCTAATAACATTTACACAGGGGAAATTCAAACGTCGAACTAGTATTTGCGCATTTGCCCCAAAATGGAATTTCTTTGTTATGTAAACAATAAATATTGCATGAGCAACGTGACACAAATGTCAAAGGACGCCAAGTTTAAGGAATATTAAAAAGAAATTTGAGCGAATAGGAATTATATTTTATATTATGTTTTGTATTTTTGTGTTTTATTTTGTATTTCGAATGATGTCCATCAATCGCATGAAGTGATGATGAGTTAAATTTTGTAATAGTCTTTGCTGTAATTGGTTTTATAGAAATTTTATTTTTCTAATTATTTTAACTTTTGATTTTTATTAACTATTAAGCCATCATCATCATCATCATCGTCTTCCCTGGAGATCTCCACTGATGTATGATGATGATGATGATGATGATGATGATGATGATGGAGTCTTCCACTGATGGACATGTGCCTTTTTCTTCATAATAAATAGTAAAAGTTAGCATTGCTTATTTCTCTGTCCTCTCCTTATTACTTTTCATTTATCCTATCACAGTGAGTAACGCTCTTGTATCCCGCCTTTGTGTTTTTAGACAATTTCAAGTGCTCTGTTAACCTTCCTACTAACCTTTAATGCAAAAAATGAAAAACTCAGATGTATATTACAGTATAGGTGAGACTGTTAAACCCATAAACAGATCAAAACAACGCACAGTTTACAAAACTATCTTTTACATAAATTACGAGTATAAGGGCACTAACGTTTGCTGAAATTATAAGGCACTTAAAGAAATCAACTAAGTACAAACAAAAACAATTGTTCTCAGTATTTTAATGTAGTAAAGTTTAGGGTAGTCAATAGCAGTTATTTTGTCTATTCGACACGACTGGCTTGTTACATGGAACACTTATTGAAACTGTTCTTAAGTGTTGCCCTTTTATGTAGGTACTCCATAAATGTTTGATAGAGCCATCTCGGGAAATCTCTGTCTCCATTCGCAGAGGGTCTGCAGTCAAATAAAACGGGTATCCCAAATATTATTCCGCGACATTTTCCCTGTTCCAGAACTTTTATTTTTATGTTCAAACGTATTCTTATCGGGAAAGGAGCACACTCAAAAAAAAATTGTGGTTGCGCCCGCATATCCTTCATCTCGGAATTAGGCTTTGTTGTAGTACAATATTCAGAATTTTTGAATATATTTTTCTAGTTTAATGAAATAATTTATGTATTAGTTAATTTTTTTATGATATTCTTCGCAATAGTATAGAGCATATTAGTGGCGCATATACCTAGTTGGTATATTAGACTGTATCTACCACATCTACCGATTTTTAAATATGTGTAGTCCTGGATTAACCAGCATGATGTTTTCATTCAACTTAAAACTAAGTGGGAGATATTATTTCCATTTCATTAATGAAATCGAAAGGATTCACAGGTACAGGCTTGACTCGGATTCGAATCTGCGTTTGCTGTGTCGACAAGGCACCTTTCGCACGAATAAGTTTCACAGTTTATGTGTATTGATTTCATATATTTGCAAAAAAAATAGTAAAAATAAAAATTAAATTGTTCAAATTTCTTTCGTTTTGAACTTCATGCCAAACAAATTAAATACTTATTATATTTTTATTTTTATTGCTTATAAACGTGTTCATTTAAACAAATGCATAATGCTCGGTTTAAATAATGAAAAATAATATCTAAATCATACCACGTGCAAGTTCCATTAAAGATATATTTACCGTTGCGACTACAGTGCCCACTAGATCATGGAGTCGACGGGCGGCACAAATTTAATTTAGCTTCCTACTCGCCAGATAGTCTAAGACGTATAGTATTTTAGTAACAATAGATATAATATACAAACAAATATTCGCTATGGGACAGAACAATCACAAATAATAAGAAAGAATTATTGGGTGTGAAGTGAACTTCTGGAAACTATACAAATGTTATGTTCGTTTCGTCGTATGTCTAAAGCTTAGGTGTATGTTTACAATAAATCTTATAAGTGTAGCACAGAGGTTTCCCAGCGTGCCATAGCATGCTAAGCTCAGAACTACTCTGCAAGGCAGAAACCTTAACGAGGAAGTTTTTATCATCATCTCAGCCGCAGGAAGTCCACTGCTGGACATAGGCCTCCTCCATAACATTCGAACATGACCAGTCAGAAGCAGCCTTATCCACCGTCGCCCCGCGGCCCTTATCAGGTCGTCTGTCCACCTTTGGATGGACGTCTGGACGTCCTGCTCTGCGCTTGCCGGTCCGTGAACTCCACTAGAGAACCTTCCGGCCCCAGCAGCTTTCGGCTTTCCGAATGTGACCTGCCCACTGCTACTTGCTACTTCACTTATAATGACCGGCACATAACTTGGCAAGATTTTAACGTAGTGGGAGAAAGTTTGCGCACGTGAGATAAAACTTACGCAAGTGTACGAAGGAGTGAGCGGGACATGTGCAAGGTGCGAGAGGCACGGGGCGAGGGGCGAACCAATCGCGCGGTCGGATCTATGTTATCTTGCCCCTTTGCCCCGCTTGATACCCGATCAGATCCAAAAAACGACTTTTGCGCATCTCGCCGTTCTTGCCAACTTAGGTGCCGGGAATTATACTGATCCGCCAGCTTATGTCGGTAACTTTCGTACATCTACGGATCTCTTCATTTCTGATTCGATCACGGACCATCAGCATACCAGTCGAACTTTACATAAAGAAATTGATTGTTAGATCCAGCCATAATGTTCTTCTGTCACTGCAAATTGTGAGATATCACATTTATTTGAAGATTGTAGAATCCCTCATCATATTATCCTTCAGGTAAAATTAATGATGAATTATTTCTAATCCGTGAAAATGGTCTTAAAGATAAAGAAGGTTTAGAGATGGCGGTGTTGAAGTGGTTTCACTCGTCACATATTTCGACGTCGCCCTGCCTCATATTAGTATGCCGTACCATAATAACCGCCGAAGTCGAATCACAAAAGATTTCCGGAACGCGACTTGCACAAGGGATGAAAGCCAACATTGTGTAATCAGAAGGGACGCAATCTTACCTCACCCCCTTACCACTGTCGAACACGGCTTCATCAACAAGGGCTCATTTTGTGTACTCATTGTAAAATATCAATACCGTATCACACCTATAGAAAATGGACAATTTTTTAATCAATTGTATCAAGAAATAAATTTTTGGTGATATACCTACGAGGATTCATTAGATTAATCCTACTAATATTTGTGTTTGTGAGAATGTTTATTCCTGTACCACGCAGAAACGGCAAAACGGGTTTGTATGAAATTTGGCACACACTTACTTACGTTCATTACGTGGATTAACATATCCTCGATTTTATCCTAGAAAAGTGTCCTTTTTCATATTTTTAAACTATCCCTCGAGAACTTAACATTTTTTCAGGATAAAAAGTATCCCATATGTTAATCCAGATAATAAACTATCTGTGTGTCAAAATACATGCAAATTCGTTCAGCCTTTTTGCGTGAAAGTGTAACCAATATCCATAGATCCTCACAAACTTTTCCATTCATAATATTAATAGGAAGGATAGTACTGATATATTTTTTCATTTTTTAACGCGAACGAAGTTGCAGGCACCAACTAGTAATTCATATAATTATTATTTCGAAAGGTGATATCATTTTATTACCTTGGAGCCATAGGTCGAGTGGTTAAAATAAGAAAAGGCAATAAAAATAATAAAAGTTTTGGAGTATGTCTGCCTTTTAAAATTTCTACCTGTCCAAATCAATAAAGCCGTTTACGAGATTAGCTCCAACAATGCAAATTTCAATAAATCCTATTTGAGTTTTACTAACATCGAAACAAAAAACCATATGAGCTTACGACAATGCTTATCCACAGTCACACGGAGACTAATTTCATTTATTTCTTTAGATACTCAAGTTAAATGTACACTTATACTGGCAATTTATTTTAAAGAAAATGTTACATTTAACTCTCATATAATGATGAGGCAATTGAGTTGTAAGTTTTTTTCAAAAGCACTGCAAGCTATCTGCAAAATTGTTGAATTGTGTGCAAAAAAAGTTTGGATGTGGCTTTGGGAAAGTTGTTTTAATAATATCGGTTAATTCTAGAAACCACAAATTCGAACTAGCAATCATAATATTTCGGTAGATACTATTCCGTATTTCGAACTAGCATAGAAGCGTCAACATTGCAGAGCCCATTTTCCGTACTATGTTCGGAAGCGTACTTGCAGCACCTGCTTCGTTACTTGTGTTATACGCAAGAAGATCAGCATCTTGTGAGTCTAGATTGGCAGTGTGTACTAGACTATACCTAATGCATTAAGGGTGCTTTTGGGACTACCAGTACCGCGGTACTTTTACAATGGCAATTTTACAGAGGTACGAATGGATGACTTTCATGCTATCCTAGAAAAGAATGCTCTTTCGATGGTGCTCTTCGATGTTCATTCTTAACTTTATTAAAAGTCAATCGTGTTTTTCTCTTAAACAAGTAGGAACACGAGATTCGCATGCTCATTGCTCGTGCAAATGCTTTGATGGGTAAAGCCGCGAGCCGCGACACAATACATATTGTAAGAGACGTTTATGCCACAGTGCACACTTCACGGGGAGCTCAGCAATAGTTTCACGTTTGAATTTCTTGAACAAACGTTATTACTGTTTCAATAGCGAAATGTTCCCGTAAAACAATTCACAATAGTGAAAACTCTGATGTCAAAGGAAAAGAAGATTGGCATATTTCGGCACAACAATTTAAACACGGCACAGACTTTGGAAAGCTTTTGAATTTTAATATAAAAAGTATATTTCGTAACTGTCTGTACCTAATTTGGTCCAACTTAAAAGGATAGGATAAGTAATTGTTATCTCAATTATTGACATATTATATATAATATGTTAAGTTGGTTTGTGTACACTTTAAAAACTCAAGAATGAGTAAACCGATTATAATTCTGTTTTCACATATGGAAAACGCATGGATACGCAATTTGCATCCCGGGCAAAGTCGGAAGCGGGTCGCTAGTAATATATATATAAAAGAATACACGAGAGAGACACAGTGTGTTAGAGTGTACACGATTCATAACTCGAGAAAGGCTGGACCGATTTTTGTGATGTCTCATTTGTTGATTTTTTTTCCTCCCCGAATATCAGAATAACTATTAAAACAAAGCCACAAAAAAAATTAAAAAGGAAATTCACTTTCTCATATATTATGTATGGAACGCGGCGGTGCGAAGTTCACCGGGTCAGCTAGTGTTTTCATAAAATGCTTACAATATCTCGCGATCTTTATATATGAGTGAACGCCATACGCATGGGAACCTTGTGATAAACAAGGGTCGGCCACTAGGAATTAGTTTTATTCCCAGACCTCGTTATTCTATTCATATCGAAGCGAATAACAATTACTCGTACTTACCTACATTTATCTCCTCAAATTTAATTCATCTTATTATTCCTGTACCATTATGACGAATATTTGAAATATTAATTCGAGAAATCAGAACAATGTAGCCCAGTCAAATTAATAAAATCAGGGGAATTAATTCGTGTAGTTTTGAAAATTGTTACAGTTCCTTGCTGTATCCAGGTGAACATACGAAAAGTCCTCAAGGATTCTCAAGGCTAACGACAAGTTATAAATACTATCCAATAAATAAAAAGGGACGTTCCTTACGTGTTGTCACTAATAATACTAATAATATTATATTAATCAATACTAATAATAAATCTGTAAGTGTAGGTATTGTATGTATGTATGTTACTCCATAACTCTTAGGGCCTCTTTCACAAACTTCAAGTAAAGTGTTGATTAGTTACTTTTAGAAATCATTTTCTATTATATTGAATTATGCACTCGGTTTACTGCATCATTCGATAGCCGAATTTTTTTATTATTTTCTAGATGATAGAGTAAAACTCGCACTAGTCGCTGCTCCATTACCCCCGGTTACCGGTGACTTTAAATGACAGTTTGGCCTACTTGACGTTTGAGAAACAGGCGCTTAAACGAATTAACTGATTTTCATGAAACTTGGTAGATAAACATTTAGACGTACGGGACACAGGATAGGCTACTTTTTCCTTTTTTTTTTTTTAAATATTTTTCGCGGGCGCCAGTTAGTATTTAATAAGTTTCTGAAGTAATATTGTACCAAATCTAGATTACTAATATACCTATATGAAATAAAATAAGCTTTTATTCTCTGACTAATATATGTATATACCTAAGCATAAACAGTTTTTATATTCTTGTTAAGAATCTGGACGCTATGAAAATTCCAACCAGACGCTCTCCGAACAAATGCTCTCTTCACTGTAGAACAAATCCTAGTTAATCCTTAATCCTGAACGACATAATTTTTAAAGAACTTTTTTCTTGTATTTTAAAACAACATTTACTTACCATGAAAGATTCGGATGTGGCTTAATGAATGAATAACGTGAAAATCCTTTTCATCGTCTGTTCATATTAAAATGTTAATAAAGCAAATTACGACATAGCAAAGGAGTTAACCAAAGAAGCGATGATCGTAGTGCATTTAGCCGTTGGCAGTAATTAAGAATACCCTGAAATACCTCTTTGTGACAATACTAACTCGAAACTCTTGATAATATGAATTTTATTTCAAACGGAACGGAACGATGACAATTCAGCTACGGCGCGCTACGTAAATTATTTCAATAAACATATTTATATAAAAAAAATTTGACTATTACATTTATACAAATTCGTATATTATTTACATTTGATTATATAATATATATGTATGTGCTATTTTGTTCGATAACTTATGTTGCCATTTTGTAGGTGTTTTATAGACGATCTACCATCAAGTGGACGGTGAGCCTGTCTTTGAACTTTAAAAAAGATAAAAAAGTTAATTTAATATTTTAACAAAATCTAGAGGCAAATAGAGTTTAATAAGTTAGTGTCACAACTAAGAAAATAAGCCACTTACTGGGCTATATCGATATCTCTATAAGCACGTAGCTAATTCGGAAAGGGCTCATTACACTGTGTTGACACCGACAAATGCCCTTTTACATATTCTCACTGAGATCCCGAAGATTGAGCCATGAAATTGAAAACGATCCCTTTGAAGAAATTTATTCCAGGCACGAACTGCTCTCCCACTTCAATGAGGAGGAGATTTGCTCGTTTATTTTTATGAAATTATTCAAAGAATGCTCCACTTTTTACAGCTGCTATTATGGTTATATAATCAAACATTATATGCCTTTAACGACCTCAAATGCTTTTCCTCAATCCCCTCTAATACATATAAAAATAATTATTATAGCAACTAGCGAATGCCTCCGGCTTCGCATGGACGCAATTTTTTGCTGAGGTTTTAATAAAATAAATATTATTTTAGTAAATGATTTGACTATGTAATTCATAGTACTAATAGCTTTAGTTGATAATAGTAGCGTTGTGTAGACTCTGTTGGTTGTGTGATATTATTTTTTAAATTTTGGCACACAAAATAGTTAATCGTCAATAAATAGGATTTAGGTTTCTAACAGCTTAAATCCTATTTATTTTAGAACTATTGTATTGTATGAACAACGTTAATGAGCCTATAAACATAAACAAATAAATTAATTAATTAAATTGAATACGTATGTCGGAATACGAAATCGGAGTGTACCTTTAAAATGAACACTTATATATACCGGACTAATAAAATGCATTATGCATGCATATATGTTATTATGCATATATTAAAATTCATGTATGTTAGGTACTAGTCAGCGTTATTTCTAGTAAAATTTAATACATATAAATGAATTATTTCCATATGCAATTATACCTAAAGCGTCAATGTTTCATAAATTACCCGATTAAAAGTTCCCAAAGAAATTCTCCTAGTTGAAATCGGAATTGTTCACAACGATTTTAAGCTTTTAAATGCATTTCAGTTTTAAAAAGAATTAAGTATCGGAATTGAAGAAACTACGTTGAAGTTGAAGTGAGTCACTTAGAACTTTTAAGTTGTAACTTTCTTTACTTACTTACAAGTTGATATTTTCCGTTATTAACAAGTATGATTCGAAGTTGCTTTTTTATATTTCACTTAGATATATACGTACCCTATAAATGTGTTTGTAATTGGGGAACCATCTATTATTCTATTCTATACATATAATAAAATTGTCGACGAGTCAACGTGTCTGTACATTAAATATAAAAAAAAAATTGTGCTTGTTGTTATGTGCTCATGTTAGCGAGGTCAAAAAATAGTTTTTAGAATTTTTCTCTTTTTGTCTGTGTTGATGGAGAAAACCGCATCAAATTCCGTTTTCTAGTCTATGAGAAGTTATCTGTTAGCGATTTTAAATTATACTATATAATGATAAACAAGTCAGTCTTAAGCGAAACATTTATATTTAAGTAGATAACTCTTATACAATTAGACATATGAATTAATATATACGGGGAATATATAAGAAATGTGCTCTAAACAATATTATAATTTATGTGAACCTACTTAAACACACGAACCATCATACAAAACTTTGCTAATTTTTCATAGAGCTTGCCATGGCCACCTACGCGTCCAACGCGAAACCCCGCTTCCCTATTATCTCCTGACTGAATTTGTTTTAAAATTTCACGAAACTTTTCAAAACAAAAACGACCAGTAACTGCAATCAGTGTGTGCCCATTTAGCGGTTTTCTGTCCTGGCGAAACAAAGTTTTCTAAATTATATTTTCGTTTCAAAAATAAAAGTTAAATATTGCCCAGAAAAAATTCCGTATTGTAAGCAGTCGTATACGGTATTATATTCGTAACAATATATTCGGAAGCACACATTTCTTCGGAGCCCTTTGCGTCATAACTGGCGCGTAATGACCTCATCGTATAAAGAAGCAAAAATATCGCGAACGCAATTCGTCATGTCATTATGCAAGGAAAGGGCGAACTTTACGACTATAATAACGAGAGATGTCGGACTCGGTGTACCTCATGAATGGTGAAACGCTCTTTATTGTTCCGTGTTTTATGCGAACGATTAACCTTTTAATGTTAGCCAACCGCTCAAAATGAAATCCTCCTATCGAACAATAAATTCCTTTTAACAATTTTCCGAAAACTTACTCCGCAATTTCTACGAACAACCGATTCGCCCATTCATACTTCCAAATCAAAAACATACGTATACATACCTACACAGTTTTTAATATTATTTCCTTTTATTCTTTTAAGTTCATGTTGTAAACACTTTAATTTGTAAGTTTGTACCTACAAACTACTCTTTCAAGTTGTCAAACCTATGGTCCAAATTTCAGCTTTCTAGACTTAGTAGTTTTATCCGTTGATAGTCAGTCAGGATTAACGATTTTATAAGTATAGATTTCATGTTAGTTTTTTGTAAGATGATGGTTTATTACTGCTAAATTATGACTACGAATCGCAGTGTGTACTGCTATTGCCTACACAGAACACTACTTTCTGCATAATCCGGTATACTAAGTACACTCATAGCCTGTCCGTCACACATTAGAATTTAAAAAAACCTGATTTACTCCAAAAACGCTATATCATCACAAATAGCCCACTAAAATCTTTAAACACAACATGTTCTCGATTAGTTTACGCCACTGGTTTCCAAAGTGTTTGTAATTGACTAAAAGTTTATTCGAAAGCGCCTTTGAAAGGTACTCGTAAATCCATATAAATACTACAACTAGATAAATCGTACTAAAAGGTACTGAAAGGTAAATTGCATGCAGCATATGTTGTTAAGTAAGTTGCATTGCATGTGTGCTGCCGACTTTGAAGAGATAAAGAGATAAGAGATAAGAAATGTGCTCTGGCATTTTTTGCACCGAAGCACAAAAACAGAAGTGCTGTTATTTCACGGTGGTCTTTTGGAGGTTGGTAGTTACTGCCACTAGACGAGTTGCATAGTTTATGACTAGTGGAATTCATTGTGCTATCGATGGCTCTGCCACTGTAACATTAGTCACATTTAAAATTATAAGTACAATTACATACAAAAGAGTTACGATAGTAAATTGTAAAAAAAAATAAGTTTGACAAACACTATTTTCATTTAAACGAGCTTGAAAGCATTTTCTTGCTGAATCATTTGAATAATGAAAAGTTTTTCACTGGATTAAGAAGAATCCTTGAAAAAGTTACTTCGTAAACTAATTTCGCGTTACTTATTTCCACATTGTTGTCACAATTCAAATAAAAATATAATTATGTAACTGGTTTTTGCCTGCGACTTTGTCGGCGCCCCTATTTTTTAAGCGTTTTGAAAAATAAAAATTCAAGACCCGACAAAAAATATATGAGAAATAATTTATGCAATCTTTATTTCTCATATATTTTTTTGTCTAGCTATGAAAGGCACCCTATATATCTTTTTTCGGTATAACAATAAACTCACATTCGCATTAATGATTAGCTTGCTAGATCCCGGATTTGAGATCATTTCGTATATCCAAAGTTGTAAATGTTATATTACCTATTTATTATACATATTAGAATATATACTTATAGTGTAGACTTGCAAACGTAGACGTAGACTTGGTCGTAGACGTAGACATATGAATATAATCCTCCTCCAAATCCGTTAAACGATATACGCGTGGTATAAATTCTATTTAAAAATCTTAACAAAAAAATATTTCTAAGTATTCGTCTGACATCACAAGCATAACTACAATTGACTGCTTCGACGACGCGCTTCGTGGTTACATGTTTTCAATGTAATGAATTTATATTGAAAATTCTCTGGTATCGGTAAATTGAAAAGAAACTGTGAGTAGAAAACGGAGGTGAGCTCCACGCGACGAGTGGAGCACACAAAGTGTGTTCTCATCAAAGCGCATTGTCATCACACAATGATACCAATCGCCAGGTTTCTTAAGCCACACATCACCGTTTTTTTATATATACTAGATACTATACCTAATAAAGGAAAGGAGAAAAATAAATAAATAGAAGACTAGTTGTACATAATAAATTGTAATAAAGCAATTTATGAACAAGGTAGTGCTTACGCAAGGGGTATCTAAAATTATATAAAAAAAGGAATGATTAACAATTTGGAATCAGTTTGCTTATGAAAATATGCATTACTTTTCATTAATTTTCATCACCGGTAAACTGACAAATATTCCCTTTCCACCGTAGTTTTTGGTTTTCCTTTTGTATTTTTCATAAGAATGTGAATCTTATTAATCGATGTTGCCTGAAGATTTGTGTAATATCAAAGTCACATCTGTGTTATATCAAAGAGACATAGATCATGATATAATAAAAGATTCATAGCAATATGACAAATGTATCTAATTCGTAAAAGTTTTTATAAAAAATATAACATTTTATTAGTATCTAACAAAAAAATGTTTAGCAAGGGTTTACATTAAGAAAGCAAGTAGGTATTGGGATTTGTACGAATGCATAAAAAATAGAAAGAAATAAAGAAAGAAAGATATTTAATTGTTTATTTGGTACAATATTTACCGGCAAAATTAAAATTACTTATTTAGAAAAATAACCTTATGGTAATATAATACCTAATGATAAACCTAAACCTAATATACCAAAATGGTCTCTGGTCAGCATACTATCGTTAGCAGAACCAATTGACTAGTCATAAAGTGTCTTTTATACATTTTTCATATAGCTACAATTACTCTTGTACTTTCTTTTCATAATACACGTGGCTTTATTATTAGATATTCATGTTTATCAAAGTAATGTTTTACCTAAAAATATATGTAAATACATAGATCTGACATAGATTGACAATGCATCGGCCTATGGTGTGTCATCCTTCACCAGGAGAAAATTTCATTAACGCTGTACATGTTCAATTATCGAATAATATTGGCTGAAGCGTACACGATACCGGTATCGTGGTGCACAACATTTATTGGGAAAATCGAGATAGGTTATGCCATTATGGTGTCTCTTACTAGCAGTAGGGCCCCAATGCTTTTGTGTTGGTTATCAGATTAAATTTAATATTCCATTATTTATTTATTTTTATTTATCTATTTACCTAGTGAATTTACTCAAGAAACAACTACAATAATGTAAAAACTTAAAAGGCTTCTTTATGTATAAAATTAAGGAGGAAAATCTTTATATATAAAATAGCACCCCGGGCGAAGCCGGGAAAGGATAAATAAAAAAATATATTTAAATAATAAAAAAAAAATAAACCTCATAAATAATAAAATTATTTAAATTACATTTCTATAATCCTGTTGGGGAATTTTTTAAAGTTCTATTTCCTTCAAGAAGCTACACCCTCACCTCGTAATGTAACAAAGAAAATTAATGAGTTTTACAAGATAGATACGTTTATTTTACGAGCGCTTCACAATGCAAATGACGAGTAAGGTGTAAATTTATTTGCTTCCGAAGGTGCTGCCCGCGTAATTAAAATTCCTAGTCTTAGCAACTTCTAAATTGTTATATAACTGCCGTACAAAAGCTTTAATAGGTTACCGTAAAATACGTACTATTAATACAACGTTGAACAAGATTAAAATCACTTGATAGATCTTTTTTTTTTTTCACTTTCATTACTTACATAAGAAAAGATAGAAAACTGCTAATTAACTTGCTAGAAAAGTTTAACAGTTTGATGCGGTTTTCACCACCAGTTAGATAATTTTACACGGAAGTTTTGTATGTATAATTATGGTTTTTTTCTGTTTGAAGCCAAGAGGGGGTCGCTATTTTATAATAACTATTATATTATTAGGATTAGTATATACTGTATATACTTTTAAATATAAATCGGAGACAGTTATTTATTACATGTGACTGCACGAATTAATGATTCAGTCTAATTCTAATTACATCAATACATGTAGAACTAAATATAATTTCGATATATATTCGGAAAATCTTTTTAATGTTATGCAGCAGTAGATAATACGCCAACGATTTTCATTCGTATGTAGTCCCATGATTCGTGAATGTAAGGGATTATTATAAAATTCATGGGCGTTCACACGTCTGCAACGCGTTGTTTAATTTTACGGTTCCTTGCGCCCAATATTTACATCATCAGCCACTGGCCACCACGCAACATAACAGTCAAGATAAATTGTGGACATATGTATATTCGGAACTAATTTATTATTAAAACATTTTATAATTAGTTTTTTAATAACATACATATTTTAATTTTGGTTACCAAAATGGATAGATACCTAATCCTAAGTGTCTTAATGAAAATGCAAGAGGTTCAAATAGCAAGAAATATCGGTCAAGTTAGCAAAAATAAACTTTTTTTTACATACGAGTATTGACATATGTAATATCTTTCTGATTTACTGTAGTATTACTTGTAATTTATAATATTATGTTTTAGTAGGCTTTAGTAACTTTGCTGATTTCTGTTTTTCTGTATATTGTATATGTATGATGTGTAGCAGGATATAAATATAATTTTCCTAATATAAATACAATAATTTGTCGCTAAATTCCCATTAATATGAATTAAAGGCACACAGATAGGATATTTTTCCAGGATGAAAAATGGCGCCACCGTCGTCACAGCGATAAAGGCGTATAACATAGCATATAACTTATAAATTTTTGATTTTTAAACGCGAAGTCGCTGGCACCAGCTAGTATCTTTTTAAATTTAGAAAATTTTATATTGATTCATTAATAATCAAATAATAAATAATAAGGCTAAAAGTTTCAAAGGATTTTTTTCAGTTTTAAAGTTGCGGAGACTTCTATAAATTTTTTAGTTCATTAATCTACACTGAAGCCTAGTTGAAAGAAGTCTTAAAACTTTTGTCTAGAACGTAGAAAATAAATAATGAGTTAAACCACTACAGTGTTATTTCTCAATCTAGAGTTCACGTTATCACAAATAATTCTGGATTTGATAGATTACTGATAGACTTATAATTAATATATATTAATTCATATAAAACAAATAATTAACACGTCCGCGTTGAAAAATAAAAAAATTATAAGTACCTAATATAACGCCTAACGTCTTTATCACTGTGAGTTTTCAAAAGATTTTAAAAATTAAATTAGTGTTAGTATTAAAAACTAAGTATCAGTTGTTGATAGCTTAAATTTGTTTTTAAAGAATCAAAATTAAGACCTCAAATTTTAATTAATTAATATTGGTTATATACCCCCGATATAATATATGTAGTCGCAAATAGAAATATAATAATTATATTGTCTTAAATCTTAGAATCATTTTTATTTCGAATTTTTAAATTTCGCGGCAATGAATGACAAAAATTAAAAATCTATCGTTGTTTATTTAAAAATAAACCTTTAATACTTTAAGATCCATTTAGTTCTGTACATACAAACTTTAGTAGTTCTGCATTTTAAGTAAGTTTATTCCGCTCACGTTGATCCGTTTTAAGTACGAAAGAAAATTACATTTGTCTCAGTCTAGTCGTCTGACTAAAAATGTAGCGTTTTTCACCGACAATTTATACGTTTACAATTAATAATACTAATATTTTACTAAATTTAAACATTTGACGGGCCCGTTGGATGAGTAGTTACGGTATTTGCCTTATAGCTCTGTCTCTGTGGTCCTGGATTCGATTTCCGGTAAAGTAAACTTTGGAAATTCAATTTTTAATGGAAATTCAATGGCTCAGGTCTGGTCTCTGGTGTGCTGTTGTGTTTCGGTGAAGGGTAAAGGATGCCAGAGCTAACCCTATGCTGAGTCATTTTATGATCGGCAGCGGACTTGCAGCACCTGTGGCGTTGCTTGTATCATAGGCGATGGTAACCACCTACCATCAAGCACGGCGGTATTAATCTACCCTCAAATGGACCATCAGCCTGTCTGTCGAGCTTAACATAAAAAATACAATATTACATTTTTTTGGTCGGATTATTAAAGTCATTATTATCTTTCTTTCGAGATGCTTCGACATATTATATGATACTGAACCCACATCCCTTGTGTTCAAAGTAAACGTATTGGAGCGGAATGCTGCTCGTCAGAGGTAGCATTCATGTTTAATTTCGACTCGAGCTAAGATCCCGTAAAAGTATTTTATCTGGACCTCGAATTCCCCTCGAAAAAATATTCCTTTGTGGGCTTTTGTTAAGGAAAGTAATTGATTGATGCATGTTAAATCTTTATTTAGGTATATGTTGTCGCGGTTTATAAAACAACACCCATAAATGTTTCAGTTGATAGTTGAAACTCTTCGTAGTTGTCACAAATTGCTGTAGCGAATTTTAATTTCTGAGGAATTCTTGCGTAATAAATAAAATAAAATAATCAACTATTAAAGTAAAACTACTTTGAATTTTATGAATACGTTTCTCATAGTAGTAAAGCTATGATGAGTCGTGATAGGTTCTAAACCAAATATACTAACCATGTAGTCAGATAGTTACATATGTTTGAACACCAACAAAAAAGTGTCCCCAGTCAGATCTATAATTAGTTCATTAACTGTGGTCAGACTGTAAGTTGGCGTAACTTTCCGACAGCGCTCCAGCAGAACAAAGATTACTCGAGAATTTAATAATAAATGAACCTCACTGAGGTATGTTATTCAAAGTGATAAAGAATAATCAAAAAATTATGTTTATTATAAATGAAGGTTATCATTATGATACCCATATAGCTGTCGTAATTATAGGTAACCATAGTCAAGTCAAAGGGTATCTCTTCACCGCATACATATGTAGAAGTTTCAACAATAACAAAATAATTAAAATTATTTAATAACGAGGAGAAATTAATTAAAATTAAAATAAAATAAAATAAAATAAAATTATTTCAGTGGTTTTGCTTGCACTTCGTCCGCGCCCCTTTTCCAATAAATAATAAAATCGTAAACGAGCCGTGTCTGTACATTTTTCCAAAAAAACAATTTGTACACTTATGTTACCGAGGTCAAACATAATATTTTTTAGAATTTTTTTTTGTTTATCTGTGCGTTTTTGCACGCTAATCTCAGAAACGTCATTACCGATTTGAATGCAGTTTTCACTAGTGTATTGATTTATTTTATATCACAATATTTACCTCAAAATTAAATAAAATTTTGTGAGGCCAAAAAAAAATTTGAGGACAAAATTGCTTTTAACACTTTTCTGCAGTGTTACTCGTATTTGTGATTGGTTTTTCTCAGAACAATAATTTTAGCGCTATATATATGTGTTTTATTTATTTTCTTCAAAGGTGCATATAAAATTTCTGAAAACAAACTGGTTTATGCTCAATATTTCACAAATCTGTAATCACCGCTTTATAGGTGAATCGCTATTCTTTTGTTGCAAAAAAAAACTAATACATGTAATCAAAAATATTTATTCATAATCATCATAGTTATAATATAAATAAATTGTTCAAATTACGAGTACACTGCGGGCATATTGTCCTTGCTCCAATCGATATCTACGCTTTTTCCGGTACGTGCGCTCTCTTCGAGAGCCGTAGCGACTTTGCTTATGGCGTAGGGTTGCCAACTCGTCACTTCTAGGGCAACTTCCTCTGAAAATTTATAAGTTTATGATACTAATCTGTACTTATAAAATCGTTTCGTCCTGACGGACTATCAACGCACATCCATAACTTGCTAAAGCTGAATGAATGAGGTCTTTCTTCCTTTCTTGCTTCTTTCTTCTTTCTTCATATTGATATTTTATGGGACTCGCAAGATTTTTTCACGATATTTTAATATAAAAATTACTTTTAAAACTATACTAACTTTCTACCACGTCCAAGAAGTGCTCCATTTCCCTTTGGTAAGAAAGTCTATAACGCGAAGCGAACGAGCAGTAGATTGGATGGCCACGTTCAACATTTATGCCCTCATTGGCATTACACTTGTATGCTATTTATTTACCTCAAAAGACCCAATAAAATTTCTGAAGACGAAACTGACAAGTTTGTCCTCAGGGTTTCACATTTCTGTGATAACCGGTTTATCGGTGAATCTCTTTTATTGCGGAATGAAAATTTAGGTATAGTGACGAAAAGAAACTAACACATATAATCAGAAACTTTTATTCATAATTATTGCAGTCGTCATAGTCCAATATATAAGTTGTTCAAGTTACGAGTACACGGCGGGCATATTGTCCTTGCTCCAGTCGATATCTACGCTTTTTCCGGTACGGGCGCTCTGCTCGACAGCCGTAGCGACTTTGCTTACGGCGTAGGTTTGCCAACTCGTCACTTCTTGAGGAACTCCCTCTGAAAATTTAAATATTTATGATACCAATCTATAATTATAAATTCATTTGTCTTACTATTTTATAAAACACGCAAGTTGTTTCACCATACTAGTGATTTTACAACTATACTAACTTTGTATCACGTCCAAGAAGTGCTCCAACTCCCTCTGGTAAGCAAGTCTATAACGCGAAGGGAACGAATAGTAGATTGGGGGAGTCTTAATGCCTTCATGGCTGTAGACTGTCTCAGTCGAGTGACAAGGCTGCTCGTTTTCAACCTTAATCATTCCTGTAATAATAGTAATATTATTTATTTATTTTATGTTAACTACTTTTTTAAATTCAGTTACAAATCAGTGGTTAAATTAATTTTCTCTTTACCTTTTTGGCCGAAAACTTCGAGCCTCTGGTCGTAGCCGTATGCACAGTAGCGGCTGTTATCGCCAATCGCAACAGACCCAGAGGGGAAATTTAACAAAAATGCAATAGTGTCAAAGTCATCAATAGCCTTGACTTCGGGTATAAGAGCACTGGCTGTGGCTTGCACACGATTGGGCAGCTCGCCCAATACCCACATTGACATGTCTATATCGTGAACCAAGCAATCATGGAATACACCACCTGAAACCAATAAATATGTTATAATTTGTTTTTTTTTTCCTATGAAAAAAAGAAACATTTTGGTGGTCAGAGAGCTATGTCTTCGATTTACCTGATGTTTTTAAATAATCGATAGAAGGAAGAGGAGAGTCCCTGGCAGTGACTCTAAGGATCTGCACGTGTCCTACTTCTCCCTTGCGAACTCTTTCTTTTAGGCCTCTATAAGCGGGATCGAAGCGACGGTTGAACGCGGCTAGAAGTACACGGCCTTTCGCTTTAGCTGCTTCGTAACACTTTTGTGTGTCTTCAATGTTCTCTGCGATTGGTTTTTCGCAAAACACATCCTTGTTGTTAGCAATCGAGTTGACAACAATTTCGTGGTGGGTGTAAGTTGGAGAGCCAACGACGACAACATTCACACTGAAAATTGAAATTACGACATCATCATCATCATTATCATCAACTCATAAGATTTTACGTAGGCCTTTTTAATTGAGCGCTACTAAACTCGATCCCTCCGCGTTCAACCACTGCCAACCGTTTTCTTGAAATCAATGTTCAGCGCGCAGATGTGCTGCTGTGTTTCAATGAAGGAGTGAGGGATTCAAAGCCCATTATTCCTTCCTAATCCTCTTATTCTTATTCCTAGTATAGTCATCAGTGCACTTGCAACACCTGTGGCGTTGTGTGTATTATACTCGTAGGTGGCGGTAGCCACCTATCATCAAGTGGAACGTCAGCTTTTCTGTCGACCTTGACGTAACAATAAAAAATAAAGTTTTCAGCCCACTGAGAGTTCTCCCCAAGTCCAAGTTTAGTCCACTATTATTGTGATACTCAACTATTTTTGAAAATAAAAAGAGTTATTCAATAAGCAAGAATTCAGGTACATACGCACCTTTTATCCTTGTAAACCTTATCCAAGTCCAAGTTTAGTCCACTATTATTGTGATACTCAACTATTTTTGAAAATAAGAAGAGTTATTCAATAAGCAAGAATTCAGGTACATACGCACCTTTTATCCTTGTAAACCCTATCAGCTTGCTTCGATGTAAGAAATTCAACATCATCGCTCAAATTCCAATATTTCTTAAGTTCATTGAATTTCTCTGGACGATCATCGACGACATACTTAAGAACGATACGTGGATTTCTGACCATACTGGCTAAGTGAATGGAACCGGCGCGGCCAAGACCAAAGATGGCAGCCACCACTGGCTTCCCGAAATACTTCGATGCCTGATTAGTGGTCACATTGTTCTCGTATCTATAATATTATTATTTTTTTATCAGTAGACAGTTTAGTCTTACATTATTAATTTTATATTATATTATTATTATTTAATATAAAATTAATTTTTGCATGCTTACTCTTTATACAAGTAGTCATCCTCAGGATAGGTCGGCTTAATAGTATACGGTGAAGGTCCAGCGAACTTTTTTGTTGCCATCTTGGTAACTAAACAAAATACAGAAAATAATACATAAAATACATAAATTATTTTGAGTCATATGTGTCAACACATAGAAGTATGATAAGGAGTTTTACTAATTTCCGTTTACTATGTTAGTATGTTATTTCAATGTTCGTTCGTTTGTGTAAAACTATACCTGACCTTTTTTTTTAAATCTTCTTAAGTGTTTCTGTTTGTCCAAAAAATGCATATCAAAATAAGTAAGTTACATTTCCATTGTTATTGTTTTTTAATATACGAAATTTTTATACATAGTAAATTCATTTTAATATATAATTGACCCACATAATGTTTAATGTAATTAAAATTTAAATATATAAAAAACACGATTAATTATATTTTATAATACTATGTATAAAAACTATGAAAAGTCTAAATTATTTTCAAATCGTATATCATATTAAGCTTCGGTCCCTTATGTAGAGTTCCAAGGATTTGTCTGACCAGTTATTAGCCAGCTGTTGAGTCGCTAATTATGTTGACCAAGCGTTTTGACAAAATGTTAAAAAATTAGGCTCGTTGGGACCCCACAGGCCCAGAGATTTGACACCGAAGTTTATGTAACACTAGCTGGTGTCCGCGACTTCGTACGTGTTGAAAAATGAAAAATATAAAGCCCAACAAAATACTCGTACCTATATGAAAAATATGACGCCTCACATATTTATTGCTGTTATACCCTAAGTTCTTTCCTTATACCTACCTTTTCTTACTTTGTCTGTAACAGACAGACAAAGTTACTTTTACATTTAATAATATAAGTATGGATTCTGATAATTGTGCCTTCTGCCTTGAACACTTGCGATATTTTTCGAATATTTTTGTATTACTTTTTTATCTCGGTAAGAGTATTTATTTATTTATTTATTTATTTATTTTAGGGAAACATACAATAACTCGATACACATTATACACATACATACATGAAAAAATAAATCACTAAGTTTCCACTAAATACGTATAATACATCAACACAAAATGTTCGAAACCTACATGTAGGTACAACAAAGACACTATACCTATTATAAACCACGATTGTTACACATTCTAAAATATACGTACCCCAATTAATGTGCTAAACACGACGGAACAAACAGAAGTAACGTATTTAGTACGAAAAGCTTTTATATATATACGACATATTATGTAATCAAAGTTGATTATAACGACATATTATTAAACAAGGAGTGGATTAGTGGAAAGGTTATGAAAATAATTGATTACGTGATTATTAAGGGTTGTATGTATTTCAAGATAAAGTAACTAGGTGTACAGTAAGCGACTGTTTATTTACAAGCCGCTTATTACATAAATCCCTTATCAACTATATAGTTAACTGATAAACGTTATTACATTTTTCGTAAACAAACGTCGATAGAATAATTCAAGACGTGAGTGGATGAAGGTGTTATGTCGCATTTTTGGTTTTTTTTTCGTTTTTTTTTGCGTTGATGAAGGTAATATGTCCATACGAGTATAATTGATTACAGACCTTAAGATCGTCGATTTAAGACATTTTTGGAAAATAAAAAGTTGAAAAAGGTGTTATGTACAGTTAATTTTAAGAGGGAGCTATGTTCACTTTTTTTAAATTATATAATAGAAGTGTTTAATTGCTATCATACCATTAATATTTTAGGTGGTTTACACAACTTTACGTCATAATTTAGTACAAAAATCAGTTCAGTGGCGACTTATCTCAAAAATTAAAAGTAAAACTTGAACCTCGATTTATTCAAGTTATGCTATCTATTAACCTATTAATTTTACGAATTTATTTTTATGTAACTTTTGCTTAAAAAAAAACAATGCCAATACGAAATCATTACTGTTTACCATGTTTACACAACAGTTACGAACAAAAAGGCAAAAACGTATTTATCATGAAACAACAATGTTCTAACAAATTGTAATTCCGCAGGTGCGTGCTACGGAATTAGTAACTTAGATTGGTACAGGAAGTTGCTCTGCAACATATCGTCGATAGGAATTAACCAGAACTCTTTCGTTTCGCAGAGGTTTATAAAATACCTGTTAATACCTAATCCAAACTCATATAGTACCTACCTACCTATAATATAATATAATTTAAGAAATTAACCATGTTATCATTAACAACATGATCAAAATTAACCTCATTATCTAATAATGTCTGACTATGTAGTCAAATGTAAATAAATATCAATTTTATCTTCTTTTTCAATTTTTTTTTTCTGTTTTGTAAAACAGCTTCAAAGTTAAGATGGCATTGATGACCATCAATGATGGTCGCCAACTTTCGTAGAGAAATAGCACTTTAAGTAGAAGATCTTGTTTTTTACATCAAGGTAGTACCTTGATGATTACTTACTTCAGTGTAAAAACAAATTGTTGAAAAAACAACAATGAGAAATTCTAGCTGAGTTAGCAAATTCACTGTTGTTTAAAATAGTTGCATCTGTACACAAACAAAGTATAGTTTGTGTTTATATTTCTTTTACTAGCTGAACCCTACCACACTTCGTTGTTGCTCTTATTAGAACGAAATGATAAGGATATAGAAACACTCTTCTGTTAAACAATGTCGTCTAAAAATTTCAAGTCAATCCATTGATTAGTTTTCGAGTTTTTTGAACACAAACATACGGAAGCTGAATTTTTATATTTACCGATCATACGTAAAAACTTTAGATGAATCAATTAAAAGATCAGAGATGTCTTTAAAACAACTGCAGAAAATGGAAATTTTAAAAGCAATTAAGTGTTGTTTGTTTATAAGTTGTTATAAGCTTGTTTATAAGCAATGATATTTAATAACCCGAGTAAATGGGTACCATTTCATATGACATGATCATCGAAACTGACGACAGTTATGGACGATAATAAGATAACCTTTGGTTACGTAAAAAAATATTGTTAGGTATCCGTATGAGAACCGCTGTAAAAATTTCATTACATTATAAGTTTTAAATAAATGTATATAAAAGTGTTCTCACTTGTTTAAGAGAGTATTTAAATTTTTGTATTCACAACAATAAATACTACAAACATATTTGATTAGTCCCGCTGTGTTCGACTAGATACAGCCGCCGAATTCGGCGTACCCGAGCTAGTCAACTGTCTGTGATATCTACGTTCCGAATGTTTTATTAAATTTTGGGCATGATAAAATGCCAATTTGCGTAGTGAAATTGTGTAAAAATATAATTAAACTGTGTAAAAAGTGAAAGATGTGACGATGTTTTACACACACTACAATAAAAAGTTGCCGCATTCACAAAGCTATTGCTTTTAGGTAGGGCCGTATCTAGTTGAGTGCAGCGAGACCAATCTATGAAATACTATTTGCTTTATGTGAAGCGTGAAATATACATTATTTGTTTTCTAATTTATTTATTTAGGCCATCAGGATCAAAGGCCGATACAAACCCTGGCCGGATGATATTAAAAATATAAGGTAAGTATAAAAAATATACAAATATAAAGGTTTTTCACGAAAATATATAGTGTTCTGTGTTTATAGTATTTGGGATAGTCTGTCGTTCATTCAATATCAATTCATCTGTTTGTGATTGGTTGGTCTGTGATATTTAGACCGAACCCGACCGACCGGACAGGACGACAGAGCAAAGAAACACATTTGTTTTGATTTGATTATTTAATCGAGAATTAATTTAAATTAAATATTTATATAGGAGCGGACTATATCAATCATAAAAATGAAATCATTGAACAGTTTATTATTAATTGTGCTAAGTTGTTTTCATTTAGCTGTAAGTATATCACAGTTGTAATCCTAATTTCGCAAAACGAATAACCACTTGGTTGAAAATTACTTTTTGATACGGGAGAAACTTAATGACAATTAGAATTTAATTTTTAAAAGGTCTATCGGTTAATACGAACCATAATTTCCAATGTAAAATTGTCTTTTTTCTTTTCTCGTGGCATACAAAAAATGTATAACGTTTTTAGTCTCCCTGTAAAGATTGGCTCAGAGGAGTTATTTGGTTTGCGAATTAAGGTATCGATATATATCTGATCCTTAATAATCACTACATATTATAAAACAAAATCCTCCGCCGCGTATGTCTGTCTGTCTGTTCGCGATAAAGTCAAAAACTATTGCATCGATTTTTATGCTGTTTTCACCAATGGATAGTGGTTCTCGAGGAAGGTTTTAGTAAGTATATAATTTACAAAGTTACGCGGGCGAAGTCGCTGGCAGCACATTGTTTCAATATAAACTAGATGAATCCAAGCTGCTGATCGGATCGATCCTATTGGCTAATTAGTGAGACGGCATAGGGGGTCTATGGGGTCCAGTAGTGTTGATAAATCTTGTATTATAACAAATATATCACTATGTACTTTCATTTCAGGTCAGTATTGATTACGACAGTTGGTTAAACATTAAAATAGAACATACATTAAATTGTAACAATGAAAAGTACTGCTCAAGAGGCAACATTTCTCTGAAAAGTATCAGAGCTGGCACATCTGTTATTGATCAAATATTGTTCAATGAACAACACATTGAAGAACTAAAAGTGAGTCCTAATCTGCTTTATTAAAATCTCTAAAATATGTTAAGCAATGTCCATTTTGTAAACAAATGCCATTATAGAATTCTCTTTTTGTAACAGACTTAAAAGAGTCACCTATAAATGGTTATAGGTGGCTTACCATAGGCTAAAGCCAAGGAGACAATGCAAAGAATGTAACCAATACTGAGTTTTACATCAAGTGATTACATATCTCTGCTTTTCCTTTACTTGTAAAAATGTCAGAAGCGGCTGGTACCATCTGTTTCACTGTGAAAACACTTCCTCACCTTTTTATGAAAATAATGTTGAAAACACTTGAACCCTTAAAGTTTGTTTACTCTTTGCATTTTCTTACTGGCCTTCCTTAAAGACCTATCAGTAGATAGCACTGCCAAAATATTGTGTATCTAATATCTAAATATATCTGTATCAAACTGCATTTTTTAAAACAAGTAAAATATTTAAATTGTTAAGGTTGCATTTTATTTTCTTGTCTTCATTATATATTATTTCAAATTTACAGAACTTGGCGGATATTGATGATTTTTACACTGTAAGGTCAATAGTAACGTCTGGTGATAATAAACAAACTGAATTCCTTTCATCGGTGAAAGCTAAAGCTTTTCTGGAAAGCAACCTTTCAGATGTTATTAATGCCTGGATATTGCCAAATGGGGCCGTTATTGCAGTTACATTCCAAGTGACGAATTCAACACAACAGTTAGCAAAAGGAATCAATGGTGTACATAATATAAATTCAAATTTTTATCTTCGTCAGGTTGAGCAAGCTCCTGTGTAAGTACTAAAAAAATTTTTTAGTTTATGCTAGTAAAGAATAAAACTTAAAATTATTTTTCTATTCCTAAGAAAAAGAATAAAATTCCAGAAAATCCACAACCCATTGGGTTTGATTCCCAGCTATCATGAATGAACTTTTCAATGTCTGTATCTGGAAAGTAGTGGCAGGGCACACTGTCTTTCTCAGTCATTTCACTACCAATCCTTATCCTTAATGCTACTATGGTTGACAGCGCCATTGTTGCACCTGTGGTGTTGCTAGCCTCCTACCATCAAGTGGACCGCCAGCCTATCTATCCACCTTAACATAAAAGTACATGTCTATAAATTCATTGAAAAATAAACTATTTTTCTTGCAGACCTGACACGGCTTCCTATATACAGAAACTGGAACGTGAACGAGAGGCAAGGGAAAAAGGAGACATAAAAGATAATAGATCATTTTTAGCAAAATATGTAAGTAATTTTAACATATTGAATTTACATAGAGGGTGCCAGCTAAGATGCACTTATGATCCACCAAGAACCAGGCACAAATTTTGTCAGTCATTTCCTCTCTGATAACTCGTCAGATTCTTGAGAGATTTGTAACATGAAGCCCTGTGAACATCAGCTGAAGCTCCGTGGGTGGGTTCAGCACTTGAATAAGAATGTTCAAATTTGCATTATGTAATACTTGAATGCACCTACTTATTAAGGTTTAAACTATAGAGAATTCAAAAAAAGTCTAAACATCCCCCTCCCCCCAAATTGCGTTAATACTAAAAATCCCCCAATGTATAATTAGGGACAATTATTACATTTTTATTACAAATGTGTATGCTTATATATACTTTTATTCATTTCAGTGGATGTATATCGTGCCAATTGCAATATTTGTAA
This sequence comes from Synanthedon formicaeformis, assembly GCA_945859745.1. NCBI lineage: Eukaryota > Metazoa > Arthropoda > Insecta > Lepidoptera > Sesiidae > Synanthedon > Synanthedon formicaeformis. The sequence goes on from OX243957.1 coordinate 5,249,127, forward strand.
TGATATCTGGAGCAACGAATCCCGAGGCAGCTGCACAAACTGCTCGTTAAACATTAGATTGAAATATTAATTTATTAAAATAAAATTACATATTTAGTGAAAACTTTTTTTTATTTAAATTACATGCTTACATTTTTATGTGAAAAATTAGCAAAGAAATTGCAAACTTAACAATCAAGAGTCAATCATGTCGTTATTTTTATGATGGAAGTAAAAAAATAATACTAGGCATAGAATAACAAATAACACTAAGCACCTATCTTCTCTATCTCATCAGCGTCTTCAATGTCAAGCAAATAAATTTTCTTTCCAAAATGCTTTTCAATAGTCAAGCAAATATCCATTGCCAAGGAAGAGTCTATCAAATTTATTGCAATACCAGCCTTGCCAAATCTACCCGTCCTACCAATTCTGTGCAAATATGTCTCACAATCTGCCTTCTTATTTGTATCCATTGGCATATCAAAGTTGACAACAAGAGTGACTTGTTCAACATCTATACCACGAGATAAAACATTGGTTGTGATCAACACCTTTTCAAGACCAGCTCTGAATCTATCCAAAACTGCTATTCTTTGTTCCACATTGAGTTCACCAGACAATACAGCCACAGAGTGGCCATCTTTAGACATTTTTTCAGATAGCCAACTTGCCGTTTTTCTCGTATGACAAAAGATAATAGCTTGACCAATCGTGATCACACCATAAATATTACATATAGCCCTATACTTCTCTTCTGCATTTCTACAGTTCACGTAATATTGTTTAATATTGTCCAGAGACTCTTCCTCGCGCAAAAGTCTTATTATGATTGGATTAGGTACGATGATCTCAGCAAATTCCATAACAAGAGAGTCATAAGTGGCAGAGAAAAACATCATCTGACATGTTGAAGGCAAACACTTGTGTATGCGTATACATTGGTCTTGGTGTCCTTGACGATCAATCATCACATCTGCTTCGTCCAATACAAACACTTTAATCTTGGTGAGGTCAAACATTTCAAACTTAACACCCCAATCGAGCATCTTTCCAGGTGTACCGATTAATATGTGATCTGTTATCTTAGTACCTCTCGGCAAATCCTCACCTCTAACAGCAAATTTCAGTTTGATCTCTGGACAAAATTTTGCCATTTTTGCAGCCACTTCTCCCGTTTGTATTGCTAATTCATAGGTCGGACTCAGACACAGAACTTGGGGATAATTTTTAGTAGGGTCAACTCTACTAAGCATGGCTAAAACAAATGCAGCTGTCTTGCCGGTACCAGATTGAGATTGTGCAATCATGTTTTGTGGTGGATCAGCCAAAAGTGTTGGTAAGGCTGTCTCTTGAATTTTCGATGGAGCATTGAAGCCCATAGCATAAATGCCTTTTAACAAATTTGGTTTCAAATGCAGTGCTTCAAATGTTTTCACTGAATATAAAGGTGAACTCGGGTCTTTTCTTTGAATTTCAATGTCTAATTTTGATTCAACTAAGCCCTGTCGAATAATTTTCATCAAAAGCGATGTTTCTGCTGGATTTGCTGCATCAGCTTCACTGGTATCATCTGAACTAGATGGCGCCTGACCATCTTTCTTCAAACCTAATCCAGCAATTTTGTTTGATATCTCCAACTCTTCAGCCTTTTGACCCCACAGTTTGGCCATTTTGTAGTCTGCAATTTAGAGAAATCGTTTAACATAGTAAGAACATTACAGGAGTAACTACATTAATTATTTAGCTGTTCAGGAGTGTTTAGCGTTATATGTGACTCCTAAGACAAGTTACAAATTGCATAGATTCATGTAGATGCATGTATGACGACCTTATGAAGCTGATAAAGCAAAACTGTATAAGGCTAACCAAAATCGTCCAGCAAAATAGAGCTGAGTAAATGTAGTTACTTCCTAAATCTATATATATAAAAGGCAATGTGTTGTATATATGTTCCCTATAGACCCCAAAACCGCTGAACCGATTTTGATGAAACTTTCAGACAATCTTCAGATTAGTCCAGCGGGTATTCCTGTGAAGGTTGGTAGCGAACGGACGCGGACGAAGTCGCGGGCACCCACTAGTAGTATATAAAATTAAAATGCATAAAAATTCTAATTTGTCAACTAGGTATTGTAAAATTTACACTGAAGAGGTTCTAAAGTCAAATTTCTTATAATACCAACACTTTGCAGGCGACTTTTATCAAAATCTGTTCAGTAGTTGTGCATAAAAAAGTAACAGACATTCATCCTCACAAAAATAAATCTATTGCCATTACTTCAATTCGGGGTTTAGTAGATTGATCTACATATTTTGATGTTTCAGTAGTTCAATAGCCAGAATTATAATGTTAATTTTACACCTAACTATTACATCAAAGTAGTAAGAAAGGGATCACGCTGGTCTCTTCTCTATTAGCAATTCTCTGTATAGGCCTAAGAACTATACAGAGATGTGTCTATGACATTCCAATTTACAAATGCACTATGTAATAATATTAACGAACAATTTGGTTATAGTTATGTACCTGTTTAGTTACAACGGTTGAAACACTAATTTTCCCTCCTTTCTTCAACTGAATGATTTCTGTTTTGACTTCGTTTTTTGTAATTAATTTACAATACAAATTTTATCACAAATTTGTAAGAATCGACGGAGCATATAGCGCAATTCTGATCTAAACCAAGCTAGGTTAATAATTAGTCGAACTCGAACGAAATACAAAATGGTATGAGCCGAAAATCGAAACAATAAATGTGATGTGATTGTTAAATACGAATAGATAGAATAGATAGCTTAAAGTTGGTTAGCTATGGTCGGCTATGGTATAATCCGTTAATAGTTTGGTTGGTTGGCTGACAGTGACAGTTTCTTCTGGCAATGACGTAGATTTTTTGTTAGTATATATAGTATTCTGAGGTTACGTTAATCTTTCCTTGTCGATGGTATAAGTGTGCGGCAATGAGCAGAATATAGAATTATTATTATTCTTTGGCCAGAATAAACATTGAACATATATACATACATATTAAAATAAATTGAATCAACTTGAATCGTATTTAATATAAAGCGGGCATACACGTACCTGTAATCAGTGGCAATATTGGGGCAGTGGTGGGGAGCCCTAGATCACTTCGTAGTTTGCAACGTGTGTGGGCAAATCGTTCCTACTTCGAAATCGTTTCTGGCGACCGGGCGAGCTCACAACCAAACTCAAAGGCAATTTATCGTCAAGGGAGCGTTGACGTAACGTGTGTGGCGACGTTGGGGGCAATTTCACCGCAATGTGCTTGCGAGAAATGCGAGAGTAGCATGGTCAAGACGTGTTTTTGTTTATTTTTAATTTGTTTTCGTGCGGAGACATGGTGAAGGGAAAGGAACAAGAAGCCTGGACGAAAGTCATTGAACTCTTCCAGGAATTATACGATAAAAAACATAACGACTATTTTAACCGCATCACTCTGTCAACCGTGACAGAATGATGCCTATTTTTTGATGTTTTGAGAGTGTGCGGCATTTTAAAATAGACAAGCGCTTTGTTGCACGTAAGGAGGGTAGACATGCACGGTTGGATTCGCATCTATCGGAAAATGTCTGTTACCGTGAAGTCTTTATGGGGTTAAGTTAATTAAAGTTAAAGTTGTATAATGTACAAAGATTAAGTTAAATTAATGATTCAAGTAATGATGACAATAAGCATTGTCAATTAAGCAATAGTGTAACTCAGCAGACTTCTGGTCATTTTCCGAATGTAGGTATGTAGAGATTACATACCCGATTAAGTTCCTTGTGTGCCTGTGTTCACCTGCCTTCAGCACATACCGACTCTGAGTTTGTGTATCTGCTTCGCTTTAGTGTACATGGTGTGTTGGTCACTTTCTCTTCCTTTGTTGTCACACCTATAAAAATAGTTCACAGCCATGACACCTTGCCGGTGCCATGGCGGTCTGGGAAGTGGGTACAACTCTTCCCTCTTAAGTACATAGTTAACACACATGAAGGTTACTGAATTAATCTATATTTCTTTATACTCGCATATGGTGTTGTGTTGAATGTAGATTGTAGTATGATGGCGTTGTATCAGTGTATGTTGGGCTGGTGTTTAGTGAGGAGAGAGAAAGGATGAGATAAAGGTGTAGTGCTGCCTCTGGAAGCCCGTCGTCAACCGGTGTCCTCGCTGATGAATAGAACCTATGCAGATGAACCCGATGCCGTTGCTGAGGCCTGATGCCGCCGTTGAAGAGAACCGCAGTTGATGTTAATAAGGTTTTACAGTGGGTCACGATTCAACGCCTATTCCCGAACGTACCTTGGCGCAACGAGGGGTCCATAGGTACCGGCCACAACATGATCCGACATGTATTCCGGTACCTCCCAACTCGTGCTTAATAATAAATGAGGTTTTACAGTGGGTCACGATTCAACGCCTATTCCCGAACATACCTTGGCGCAACGAGGGGTCCATAGGTACCGGCCACAACATGATCCGACATGTATTCCGGTACCTCCCAACTCGTGCTTAATAATAAATGAGGTTTTACAGTGGGTCACGATACGACGCCTATTCCCGAACATACCTTGGCGCAACGAGGGGTCCATAGGTACCGGCCACAACATGATCCGACATGTATTCCGGTACCTCCCAACTCGTGCTTAATAATAAATGAGGTTTTACAGTGGGTCACGATACGACGCCTATTCCCGAACATACCTTGGCGCAACGAGGGGTCCATAGGTACCGGCCACAACATGATCCGACATGTATTCCGGTACCTCCCAACTCGTGCTTAATAATAAGTGTCACCCTGAAGGGACTTAAGTAAGTGTCCTCTGAAAGGACTTAAGTATGCTGCGCATGGTGTACTCGCAGGAACATTGGAGACTCAGTCACATATGCGTTTCCCCTTGCTCCCTCGATTCTGCTCCTGCTACCTAACTTAGGGTAATATAAATTGTGTATGTCATGTAGTCGTTTATACAACGCTGATTTAGTAGTAATGAGTGTAGTGAGATCATCCTCTATACCATGCGACCAAGTGTAAGGTTATTAATGAAATCATGCCTTATCCCAAATAATCCCGTATATAAACAATTAAACTAGTTGCTAGTTTAGTAAGTAGCCTTATGTGAATAATGAGTCGTGTGTTCTGATGCATAATTAGTATAGTTCAATGGAAGTATGTAAGCCTCAAAGGGTCTCAATTAGACCGCGTGGTCGACATGTATAAATTCAAGAAATAAGAGTTAATTACATGTTATGTATCAAGAATTATATGTAAAGTGATTAACTAAGTACTTAACTTTCGTCCTGGAGTCTTTCCTTATTTATTCTTGTATTAGTTTTCACTACTACGCACTTTTCACCTTTTTCCCGCGTTTGTTGAATCCGAAAAGAAAGCCTTCCACAGACAATATTGGCTTGTTAGTTTTTTAGTGGTTGTCATTATAATGTTATCATCATAGAGAGAGAAATGCCACAGAGTACGTTTGTAATTTTACTAGTCTCGATAATAAATACACCGACATAAAAGATTGGAGGCTTTCGCGGCTCGGCCTGCCGCGACACTCCCGCCCGGAAAGTTAGAAAAGTATTGAAAGGTTCTGCGTCCACTCTCGGATCTTTTCCCGAGCCCTAATGGCCGCAGCTCTCTTTGTTTTCGTGTCGTAGTCAACTAGTGACTTATTGACCTCAATGGTCTCATCCATTTCTTCCTGGACGGTCTCCTCCTTTTCGTCCTCTGGATTGATGGGAATTGTTGAGGTTTCTTCTTCTGGGTTGATCCCAGAAGTTTCTGGTATACTTTCTGTGGTATGGAGTTCCACTGGGAAAATTTTTGTTACGCTGATCGTGCGTCTTAGTTTGGGGAAAATATTTGGTTCATTGTTTAAACTTGTTTCTTCTTTATTTTTTGTGAACATGTAGGAAGAGTCTTCGTTTTCCTGCTCGCTTTGTACTTCGAGCGGATACAAATGAGCTATAGATCTGATGAGCTCTTGGTTCCCTACTTTAACTTTAACTACTCTTACTAGTCCATCGTTGCTTTTCAGGAGAGTTGTGATTCGTCCTACCTTCCAACCTTCTCGATTTTTGGAATCTCCTTTTATTTGTACTATCTGTCCTAATTTCGGTGTGTCCTTTGACGTTATTCTTGGTTCCCTTAAGGAATTTTGGTATCTTTCCCTTAAGCTTTGTAAATATTGATTGGAAAACATAATTTTAAATTCGTTTAAGATTGTTAGACCTCTCTTCCAACTTTTTATAAGATCGGTTTTTATATTTGTTTCCGTGACTGGAGAGTCATGGGAATTTAGATTTAACGACAAGCATTTGCCTAAAGATAAGAAATCGGAAGGTTTGAGAATGTATGTATTTTCTGAGTCAACACTCGTTAGTGGGCGTGAATTAATTGTAGCTTCGATTTCCTTTACTACCGTTTCTAGTTGTTTATCGTTTAATAGATGTTTCTGTAGAGTCTTCTTCATACAGTTTTTTACTATTCCGATTAGTCTTTCGTAAAAGCCGCCGAACCAAGGTGCTCGTTGGGGAATAAATCTCCATTTGATATTGTTGTTTGTGCAATACGTATCAGAAACAATTTCTGATAGGAGTTTGAAATTGGTAGCGTTATCAGATGTGATAAGCTGTGGTTTTCTTCTAGTGGATATCATTCTCCTTAGGGCAAGAAGACTTTGTTCCGCTGTAAGGTTATTAACAATTTCTAAATGTACGGCTCTTACCGCTAAGCAGGTAAATAGTGCTATCCACCTTTTATCTGTATTGTTTCCAGATTTGACTAGAATAGGGCCCAGGTAGTCTAGTCCTGTAAACGTAAATGGTTCAGAGTAGTTAACTCTTTCTGGTGGTAGCGCTGGCGTTGCCGGTAGTTTGAAAGGTCCACCTCCGTGTTTAATACATGTTGGACAGTTTTTTATTATCTTCTGGACTTGACTCTTGCCTTGAGGTATCCAGTATAGGTTTCTTATTAAACTGAGTGTGTGACTCGCACCTACGTGATGATTTTCTTTATGAATGTTAATTATAATTTTATTTGTGAATTCGCTATCTTTTGGAATGATTATTGGGTATTTTTGATCATAAGACCAGTCCGTATTTGCTAGTCTTCCCTTGCAGCGTAGTAGACCATCTTCGTCTAGAAATAGGTTTAGGTTCCTTTTTAGATCAGTGTCATGTCCTTTAATTTCTAAAGGGAAATGTTTTAGTTGTAATTTTCTTAGTTCTTCTGTTTTTTCATTCGTTGTTTTATTTGTATGATTATTTATGTTGTATTGTAATTTTTGTGTTTTATTTATTTTATTCTTCTTTGGAAGACACTCCCGGGCCAGAAATGAAATATTTTTGATCGTTGGTGGCCAAATTTGGGGAGGTTGTAAAAGGAACTGTGGTCCTGATAACCATTTCCTTTTCTCTTCTCTACGAGTGGGTTTTGTTGCTACGTCTGCAGGATTTAAGTTTGTGGGAACATGTCTTATTATCAAGTTTTTGTTGCTTTTAATTTCTTGGACCCTTCGGTCTACAAATGGTGGTAACAACCTGTTGGAGTTACACCAGTCTATTACGATCTGGCTATCAGTCCATAATATATTGCTCCCCTCTGTTTCCAGGTCCAAGTATTTCATTACGTATTTAATTAGTCTACTACCAATTACTACGCCTAGGAGTTCTAAACGTGGTATTTTTAAGTTGTCCTGGTCTTTTACAGGTACAAGTCTTGATTTTCCAATGACGAATTGCGTTTCTCGTCCATTGGTTATGTATATTGCTGCTGAGTATGCCTTTGTGGAAGCATCTGTGAAACAGTGTAGTGTGATTTTGCCTTTTGGGTTCCTGAAATAACATCTTGGTATGGAGATTTCTTCTATGTCGTGGAATTCCTCGTGAATTTTTGACCATTCTTCTTGTAGTTTGTCTGGGAATGGTTCATCCCATCTTATTTTTTGTTTCCATAAGTTTTGTATGAACAGTTTTGTTGATAACAAGTAGGGTACCGCAAATCCGCACGGATCATAGATTGAGGCTAATGTTCTTAGAACTTCCCGTTTGGTTTTGCTTTCGCTGAATCTTTTGCCTCTCAGTTTCAAAGTATCATTGTCTAGGTTCCAGTTTAGACCTAATAACTTTATGTTACTGTCTGTGCACGCGTTGGGAATTTGCTTGATTAAGTCTTTAGAGTTCGAGCTCCATTCACGAAGATTCATTGAGATGTTGTTAAACGTTTCTTTTGAATCAGTATAGATTTGTATCGCTTCCTTTATTGTTTTTGTAGATGTTACAAGATTATCTACATATATGCTTTGAGTTAGCCTTTTAATATGTGGTTTGACTGAATTTGATAAGTGGTATTTTAAAGTTGCATTTAGTAAGAATGGGCTAGCGATCACACCGAAAGGAACTCGGCAGAATCTCAAAAACAGTAAGTTTTCCTTTGTAACTGGTTTCGTTATATCTTTTAACCATAGAAATCTGGTAACATCTCGATCTTGTTTCTTTAAGGCTATTTGTAGGAAGGCCTTTTCTACGTCGGCGGAGATGCCTATTGGGTGTTGCCTGAATTTAATAATGAGGCTAGTTAATTCTTCTAACATTATTGGACCGCAGTATAGACATTGATTTAGGCTTTTGTTATCCTTTGTCTTTGATGATGCGTCATAGACAATTCTCGTTGGCTTGCCTACTTGCTGGACGCCATGATGTGGTAAGTAGTGTATCGGGTTAGACGTCTGACGTAGCTGTGAGTTAGCCACAACTTCTATTATTCCGTTGTTCAGTTGTTCCTGCAATGTTTGATTGTAGGATAATATGGCTGAATGATCTAGCCGTTTTAATAGATTGACTAAACGTCCGAATGCAACTCCGAAATTATTTGGTAGGATAGGAGGGTATTCGATCCACGGCCATCCTACTGAGTATCTATTGTTTTTGAATTCTATTGTTTCATTGAATTTCTTCACTGCTTCATCTTCTCTGCTATTTTTGGGAGAGTCGGTAATTCCTATGGATTCTAAATTCCATAAATTCTGCAGGTGGGTATTATTTAGTGGTAAATCTGGCTGAAATAATTGTATTTCAACATTGGATCACTGCCAAGTCCTCCATAGTTCTAGAATTTACTCTTCCACTTAGTATCCAGCCTAAGTCGGAATGTACTAGATATAAATTTTCATGTATTTTAATCTTGTCATTAGACATGAGTGTGTAGTAATAGTCATTTCCTATTAGTATGTCTATTCTGTCTGACAGTGAGCCGTCATCCGCTAACATGGATTTGTTTTCCCATTTTTCTAATTCCTTTGGGTAAGGTACGCTTTGGGAGATCATGTCAACTACGTTGGCGTAAATGGATAGGGTCTTTCCCTGCTTTGTCTTTAAGATAACTTTCACTAATGCTGTGTCTAGTTCCTTGGGTTTCTTAGAACCGAAAGTAAACACCGTTAATTTGTTTTCTTCTTTTATTTCTAGCTCGAGTTTCTTGGTGATATTCTTCGTGATGTATGTTCTTTGGCTACCTGAGTCCATCAAGATTCTGCAAGCTAGAGATTTCGATTGATTTTCTTTATTGGCCTCAACTATAGCAGTCTGTAGTACAGTTTGACCTTGGTCAAATGAGTGATATGTGTTGGTTTGTGGGATGGTCCTCAGGAAATTTTTCAATAATGGTTGTTCGCAAGTGATTGTGATTAATATCTTCTCCTAGAGATTCAAGTACTCTGAAATGTTTTTCCAATTTGGAGAGTGTTTCGCGACAATCATCTATATTTGTTCCAGCTTTCTTTATTTTATCCAGCGTCGAGTAATGAGCATCAATGATGTAAGTTTTCCTTCCATATTTTTCCTTAAGTAGGTTTATGGCTACAGTGTAGTTTTGATTTGTTGTTTCCAAACCATCAATAACGTCACTTGCTCGATCAGTAAGGGAAGTTTTTAAGTATAAGAGTTTATCGACGTCAGGTATGTCCCTATTATGGATGTTGGATGAATATTGGTCCCAGAATTGATGCCATTCTAGGATGTTTCCTCCGAAAGTAGGTAATTCAAGTTTAGGTAATTCTCCACGTGCACGTATAGTTTCTTTATTAGGTGTCCCGATCGCTTTGTGTTCCTCTAGTAAGGTTTCGATTTCGCATATCGTATCTCCTGCTTCGAGTCGCAGTGAGCATACTTCTGATATATCGTCTGGAGAGTGTTCATTGCTGAATCTGAAGTAGTTGTTTAATTCGTCACTTAGTTTTTTATCGCATTCCTTTAATTTCGAGAGACTAAATCTTATTCCGGTGATTTCGCCGGTTTCCCGATAAGTTTTTATAAGTTCCTTACATTCAACTGTAAGTGTATTTAATCTGCTGGAGAATAGGCGCAGTACGGTGAGAAGTCCTTCCTCCATTTTAACGAGTAGGTATAATTCTCGCCCTATAAATGTTAAATTGAACATATTGCATCTGTGGTCTCACAATTTTGCTTATAATTATTTTATTTAGTTTTTAATTTTAACCGTATTCCTCTATTTGTTAGTTTAGTAAGAGGAAAGAGTTGAAAGAAAAATAAAGAAAAGAAAAAAAAATTTTTTTTTGTTGAAGAAACTTTTTTCAGTTTCCATACTGTTTGATACTTGTACTGTGATGGCGATAATCACGGACTGTGGCAACAGATAAACAGGTCTGTTCCATAAACTTATTTGAATCTAGTAATATTGACAGTAATAGTGCACATATAATTTGTTCTGTGTCACATTTGTTCTGTGACAAGTGTCATTTACCTTTAAATATAAATATTTATTATTATATATAATTTAGATTAACATTTATACAATTTCAACAAATTGTTGTTACATAATTAGTAATTCAACATGTTTATAATAAATCCTTTGTCTCAACCTGACAATGGAACGTTACACCGTTATTACTTTTGACTATAGTCAACATACAAGTTGTAAACAAACCATCCGGGCCTTCGGCCTCCCCGGTACAACATTTAATATGCCAAGTCAACAACTTCCTGAAATTAATTAGTTAATTATCAGGCGAATTACAGTGTGTGACGCGTGTGGACAAGTAGATATTGCGCACATAAGTACAACAAGCAAAGTGACCTCTCTGTCCACTCTTGCTGTAAACCTAGGTTTCCCCTTCAAAGTTATACTGTGATTGGATTGTTAAAGTCTGACTTGCTGTTTATATAATGTTGAATATGAAACATATCATTGTGTATGTGAATAAATGTATATTAAATTGTTTCAAATCAAATGTGTTTGTTTTTTGAGTTTTAATTAGCTTTAATGTTTTACATTTTTATGTTATTTTGTGAATTTTAAAATCTTATTTATTATGCAAGTAATTATTAAGTTGTGTTTGTTCAGAGTGTGCTGAAGGATACCAGGTTTTTTATAATCCCATAGCATTTCTACCATATCGGAAAATGTCTGTTACCGTGAAGTCTTTATGGGGTTAAGTTAATTAAAGTTAAAGTTGTATAATGTACAAAGATTAAGTTAAATTAATGATTCAAGTAATGATGACAATAAGCATTGTCAATTAAGCAATAGTGTAACTCAGCAGACTTCTGGTCATTTTCCGAATGTAGGTATGTAGAGATTACATACCCGATTAAGTTCCTTGTGTGCCTGTGTTCACCTGCCTTCAGCACATACCGACTCTGAGTTTGTGTATCTGCTTCGCTTTAGTGTACATGGTGTGTTGGTCACTTTCTCTTCCTTTGTTGTCACACCTATAAAAATAGTTCACAGCCATGACACCTTGCCGGTGCCATGGCGGTCTGGGAAGTGGGTACAACTCTTCCCTCTTAAGTACATAGTTAACACACATGAAGGTTACTGAATTAATCTATATTTCTTTATACTCGCATATGGTGTTGTGTTGAATGTAGATTGTAGTATGATGGCGTTGTATCAGTGTATGTTGGGCTGGTGTTTAGTGAGGAGAGAGAAAGGATGAGATAAAGGTGTAGTGCTGCCTCTGGAAGCCCGTCGTCAACCGGTGTCCTCGCTGATGAATAGAACCTATGCAGATGAACCCGATGCCGTTGCTGAGGCCTGATGCCGCCGTTGAAGAGAACCGCAGTTGATGTTAATAAGGTTTTACAGTGGGTCACGATTCAACGCCTATTCCCGAACGTACCTTGGCGCAACGAGGGGTCCATAGGTACCGGCCACAACATGATCCGACATGTATTCCGGTACCTCCCAACTCGTGCTTAATAATAAATGAGGTTTTACAGTGGGTCACGATTCAACGCCTATTCCCGAACATACCTTGGCGCAACGAGGGGTCCATAGGTACCGGCCACAACATGATCCGACATGTATTCCGGTACCTCCCAACTCGTGCTTAATAATAAATGAGGTTTTACAGTGGGTCACGATACGACGCCTATTCCCGAACATACCTTGGCGCAACGAGGGGTCCATAGGTACCGGCCACAACATGATCCGACATGTATTCCGGTACCTCCCAACTCGTGCTTAATAATAAATGAGGTTTTACAGTGGGTCACGATACGACGCCTATTCCCGAACATACCTTGGCGCAACGAGGGGTCCATAGGTACCGGCCACAACATGATCCGACATGTATTCCGGTACCTCCCAACTCGTGCTTAATAATAAGTGTCACCCTGAAGGGACTTAAGTAAGTGTCCTCTGAAAGGACTTAAGTATGCTGCGCATGGTGTACTCGCAGGAACATTGGAGACTCAGTCACATATGCGTTTCCCCTTGCTCCCTCGATTCTGCTCCTGCTACCTAACTTAGGGTAATATAAATTGTGTATGTCATGTAGTCGTTTATACAACGCTGATTTAGTAGTAATGAGTGTAGTGAGATCATCCTCTATACCATGCGACCAAGTGTAAGGTTATTAATGAAATCATGCCTTATCCCAAATAATCCCGTATATAAACAATTAAACTAGTTGCTAGTTTAGTAAGTAGCCTTATGTGAATAATGAGTCGTGTGTTCTGATGCATAATTAGTATAGTTCAATGGAAGTATGTAAGCCTCAAAGGGTCTCAATTAGACCGCGTGGTCGACATGTATAAATTCAAGAAATAAGAGTTAATTACATGTTATGTATCAAGAATTATATGTAAAGTGATTAACTAAGTACTTAACTTTCGTCCTGGAGTCTTTCCTTATTTATTCTTGTATTAGTTTTCACTACTACGCACTTTTCACCTTTTTCCCGCGTTTGTTGAATCCGAAAAGAAAGCCTTCCACAGACAATATTGGCTTGTTAGTTTTTTAGTGGTTGTCATTATAATGTTATCATCATAGAGAGAGAAATGCCACAGAGTACGTTTGTAATTTTACTAGTCTCGATAATAAATACACCGACATAAAAGATTGGAGGCTTTCGCGGCTCGGCCTGCCGCGACAGCATCCGTATATATTATAAGTACTCTATGATTCGCACTAAGTGGCAGGGTGAAAGTCTAGCAGGGATGTGTGTGGAACAGTGGCCGATTTTACCCCCACTACCACCCTCTCAATATTGCCACGGTGATTACGGGCATGTGTATGCCCGCTTATTAGTATATGGTATAATCGACTAGAAACGAATTTTCCTTTTATTGACAAAAGATTGAAACTACTAATCTTATTACATATATTTACTTAATCTTTTTATACAAACCAAAAATAAGCTTATTTAAAATAAAATCTAATCCTAAGTTATAATACCTTATATAATATAATAAATAAATAAAGCATCGGTCCCTTTGATAGGGTCCCAAGCATTCTGGCTGCATTACCTCGTAGTATGGCAATACTGATCTGTTAACCGAGCCATCTTTTATATTATAAATTCGAAAAAGGAAAGTTTGTACTTTTGTTTGTTAGGCTACGTACGCACTGTAGCCGCACTGCGACTAACCGGACAGTGCGTAGTACGTAGCCTTACTCAATCACGCAAACACGGCTGTACAGATTTGGATAAAATTTGGCACATAGTTTACTATATGGATTGACATAAGATAATTTGTATCCTAGATAGGTTCTTGAGGTATTGTTCACAGAATAACTAAAGCAGTATTGTCTAAAATGGCTGAGGCGCCATGGTCCGACAGCGTAGTAGAAAAATATAAAAAATGGCGCCAATGTCGCCATGGTCACCGCGAGTGTTAGGCGTTAAATTGCTCATATTTTTTTCTTTTTCATCGCGGGCACCACTTGGTAATAAAATAAACTTACAAATGTGGATGCTGTATTATAGCTTTTAAACAGCGAACGCAAGCAAAGGTGACGTGAAAACTGACATGCAAGAAGTAAATAATAAAAAGAATGTATTTTCTGCATATTTTTTTATTCAGACAAAATTTTATAACAAAATATACATATCACTTGCAAATGGAGACAACTTATGCTTCCTACATTTTTTTGCCGTATGAAATCAAATACCTGGATCGTATTAAATAAAAAAAAAAGACATTATACAGACGTTTTAAACAAAACGAGTACCTAAGCGTTACACAAAAACTTAAGAGAAAATATCTTCCAGTTCATAATTCAGTCTTGAACCCTAAAGTATTACATTACATTAGTTTTTTTTTCACACATTCCACACAGCACCATCTAGTTCCACAGTAAGCAACTAATGCTTGTAATATGGATATCAGACAGTTGATATACTACATAGATCATTTTTTTTTAATGTAAATACATACATATTATAAATACAAAACATCCATGACTCAGGTACAAAGGTAAAATGTTAACACATAAACATTTGCCCCTAGCGGGATTCGAACCCGCGACCGTTTGGTTAACAGCTAGGGCTACTAGCCACTAGACCAAACGTGTTGTCAAATGAAATGAAATGAAAGTATGAACTGGAAAATTCATATTTTAAACAATTTTGAAATTGGTAATCATCAACATTAACACTTAGAAACGAACACTTCTCAAAACAAAACATGAATGACAATGAATTTTATATACTAGACTAGACTAGACTCGCTGAGCGGAACGCAGAAATTGCGCATTTAGTTACGGATAATCCTCCGTAACTCATTTGTAAGCGAGCGAAGAACGCGTAAGCGCCGTATCTTAAATGGCGCTTTCGACCTTTTGGTCGCGAACTTTAGCATAAACTCTAAACAGTATTTGACAAACAACTTCGTTCCGATCACCAAGTCTAGTGGTGGAATACATATAAATCGATGTTGAATGAGAAAAATTACTTGTCTTTAGTATTTTTACCAAGATTAAGGAATAATGCGATCGGGCAGTGATCGCTACCGAACACTTCGTGTCTAATCACGCTGTCGCACAGGGATGGGACCAGCCTCTCTGATACTATGAAATAATCCAACCGCCTGCAAAAAAAAACATTGGCTTTATCTTTGTCATCTTTGTCTGTATAATTTTTCGTTTTTTATATTTTAAACAGTTCGCCACGTCAACCACAACCAGTCTGACCCGTCGCAAAAAATGTTTTACATCAAGAGTTTGCATGTAATCAGAATAAAAAGTGATATTCTACTTGTCTTGCCGAGACACGTTTCAAGAACAAAGATGATTTTTTTTTTTTAATGAAAAATGAGATTACCATCCGACATTCTTGGCCCGAGAGTTCATCATGTACGTCCAAAACGTATAAGCTCCAGTCTGTTCGGGGTAGAAATGTCTGTATGTGTCTATGAAACCGTCGCCGAGGAGGTCCGTCATACCCGAACGTTCTTCGTCCGTGAAGCCAGCGTTCTTTCTATTTGTTTTCGGATTTGCCAAATCTGTGGATGCGTTAATTACACATTATTACATCTTCACATCAACAACAAACTACAGGAGACCTCCTTAGTTACGACCACTGCTGGACATAGGCCTCCTTCATAAATCGCCCTACTATGTGTCCCCGCCCACTACAACTTCAACGAGGAAAATTTATATCAGTGACGTAAGTAGCTTCTATAATAACGCCCTTGAAAAATTTTCTCAACATGCTGAGTTTGTATGGTTAAAAAAGTTATATTTACCAATTTCATTGTGAGCCACGTTCATATCTCCACAAATAATTACCGGTTTCTGTTCATCCAATCGCTTGACGTATTTCCTGAACTCATTATTCCACTGCAGTCTTTTATCGAGTGTCACCAATTTCCTACCAGCGTTCGGCACATAAGTACATATTAAATAGAAATATTCGTACTCCGCAGTTATAATGCGACCCTCGCTGTCCAAATCTTCGTTTTCAAGACCGTATTGTATGTTCATAGCCAACTTCTTTGTGTAAACACCGACACCGGCATAACCGTCTTTATCGCTGCAAAGCCAATAAGCGTGGTAACCGGGCAAATTGACAATGTCATCGGGAAGTTTTTCTTTGGCACATTTAACCTCTTGTAAACATAAAATATCCGGTTTCTCATGTTCAATATAGTCCAATCCGCCTTTATTCATCCAAGCCCTGATCCCGTCAACGTTCCAACTGGCAATTTTGAAATTCCAATCGCCCGATGCATTCGAGAAGTCTATATCGTCGTAATTAGTAGACGATTTATTCGATAAAGTTTTCTTTTTTGTGGCTTGAGTTGGAGCTGAAATAATAGGTTATATCCATTATTTTGTGCACGCAGCAATTTACCTTAAACAAATGCGTATCAAACGCAAAAGACCAGTCTAGTTTTTGACTAGGTATGCTTAATCTTCTTTAAATATTAACCTATATGAAGCAACACATTCATTGTTATTTAAAGAAATAAATATTCTACAACTAGATGCTACCGCTGATTGGTTGACATTAAGTATCAATTGACGATAATTCGACTGCGACGATAAGAAAAAAAAAGTAATAAAATTAAAAAATAAATAATTGTTAATTTGTTATAAAATTAAATTAAACATTGCTCATTAATTTGAGAATTTCAGAGCGCACTCAAAGTGATTTCTACGAGTTGAACTAAACAGCTAATAAAGACAGTTGTATTAACTTTAAAATTGTAATCCAGTGTGAGAGCATAAAAATTTTATTTATTTTAGCTCTCCTTATTTATTATATACTATACTATATTGAAAAAGGATTTGTTTTAGCTATTTTAGCATATAGGTATGTAATAGTATACCCACAGAAATTTTAGAGTTAATGCAACTTGTGAAAATCTTATAAGCAATCTTATTATTACCTTAGTGTGGATTTTCTTGGCAACCTCTACTTGTACAAGTGTAACTGAGAGATTTGTATATTAAAGGGATGAGGCCGGTTTCAGTGCTCTCCTGACGGTCGATGCGTACGTCGGTCGTGCTTGTCATTTGTATGAAAAATCACAAAGTTGCAGAGCTCGCCTGACCGTACGCACGCGTGTTGCTACCGCGGTCGGTCGTACTTATCAGTCCTGACTGACCGTCAGGAGAGCACTGAAACCGGCCTTAAGTTACTTTTTCACTCCTCCAAACTGACATAGTAATTCTTGTTTCTGATATTACATCATATTATGTCACCATAAAGCTCATTTAGCTTGTAAACTTTAAAACTATGTGACAGTTAATTTAAATTAATTATTACCCTATGTATGTATACCTACTAATCTTCATTTAAAAAATATATTCTAATTAAAAATAATTAATTCTGAGGCGGTACGAAGTTCGCCAGGTCAGCTGGGTTTTTTATAAATAAAGTGAAATCACACATAATTTGATTCATTCACAAACTGAAGTACATATAACTATAACAAACTATTTTGTAAATTTAAATACACTATCGAAAAGTTTCGATATTTGAAATTGTTATTTGACGATCATTTATTTTTTGTCATTTCGACTGTCTTCGGTTTAGTTGGTGTCAACCTAAAGTGTAATGGTGGCACTTCACATGGCTATTCGTGTTCGCTATTGGGTGTTTGTTGTATGTGGCAAAATATTTGACGTTATGGTAATTATGCAAATATGTAACGGAAAATAAATACCACCATCCACACATGGCAGTCAAATAACAAACACACAAACATTTGGCAGCAGCAGAACGCAAGATGCAAACACTGTGGACGTGTTTCAACTTGCAGCAGGATTTTATTATTTAAATGCATGCTATTACATGCTATGCGTCAGAAAACACAAAGTCTTGAAAAGACCCTGGAGAGCAAGGTGCTGGTGGATGCTGACTATGCATAAAAATCGAACCCAGTAATTTTCATAGATAAAATAATATGACAAAATTATGTTATCTATTCATTTTAAGAATAATTATTTTCTTGCTAACAGCACAAACACAAAAATACTGCACGTCCGTACAGGTTCACGGCGCACGCACTTCTGAATATGGCCATTGTGTGGACGGTTTATTAGCGTATTTGCCTATTTGATCCCTTTGATGTGTCTCGAAAAACCGACAAACGCACGGATCCGCGTATTTGGTATTGTCCTTATTTGTCAAATAGGCAAATAAGGGCAACACTTTGTCAAATAAACTGTCCACACATGGTAATTGTTTGCCAAATACACAAATACAAATAGCCATGTGAAGTGCCACCATTACAAACATTGCAATAAAATTGCTTTCTGTGTTTCACAATATTTTTTAAAAAACTGTGAATCGTCGCTCTTAATTTTAATTTTGAAGTGTGTAATGGCAAAGTTGTATGTTTAGAGCATTCCTCTTTTTCATTTCAGGAACACTGTCAACGTGGTTAAAGATGATTGATTGTTAAAGTGGACGAATTGACTGCAGAACAAGAGGAAGTGACCTCGCTTCGGTGCCAAAGAAAATCAAGTAAATGTTAAAATAAATTAAGTATTTAAAGAATTAAGAAAAAAAAAGATAGTAAGTAAAAGAAGTGTGTTAGTATAAAAGTATATATAATTTTTTATTAACAAAAAATTAATGTATTAGGAATTTATATTACAATTAATATTAACCAAAAAGTCATTGACTGATAAAGTTGAGATTGCGAATCTACTTCATACACACATTTTGAAAGAACATTTTAATAATTTTCCTGTGTTTTCAGGATGAGGTGTATGAAGTGTAGCAAACAAATAAAAGCAAAGCATAAATTAGAAAAGGTGTTTATTAATAATATAATAACAAACTTAGATATACATTATCCATGGACATATTTCACATCCCGGTTAATAGATAAACAATTATTTATTACCCTTTTCTTCCTTTCGACGGCGATTGTTTTCGCCCTTATCTTTTGTATCTTCATCATTTTCATTGGACTCTGTGACCTCTTTTTTCTGGCCTTTCTTGCCTTTCACTGGTTTAGGCTCTGAAGGATTTTCTATTATATTGTTCTCGGCATCATCTAAAAGCAGTAAAATATAATAAGAGACAATATGTAAGTGGCATTTTTATTAAAAAAAAAACTAAGTAATTTGTGCAGTTTGTATTTTTTTCAAGGTGCTGTGGCGTAGCCCAAATGAAGGGTAATTTTACAAAAAAAAAAAAAAAAAAAAACATAAATCGAGCACGTTTTTGGATGCAAGAATAAACTATTTAACATTGAGGACCCTATTAATTGATAATGGCTGACATGGTGGTAGCTACGCCCCTGTATTTGTGGTTTGTACTTTGACACAATACAGAAGACCACCATAAAAAATATTCCCCTATCCCCATTAAAGGTCGGCAGAGCACTCTCCCAAGCGTTGGATTTGTTTAGAGGCATCCGGTAGACTGTCAGCTTACCTACAAGCAAAAAAGCTAGTGTGATAGATTAAAAATACCTTCATCATTTTCGTCTTTCTTCGCAACCTTACGCCTCTTAGAAGCCGGCTCACTCTTTACTTTCTCATTTTCAATCTCCTCACTTTCCACTTTTTTTATTTTGGCGCTTTTTGGGGCTTTCTTTTTTGGTTCTTTTACGGAATCTTCATTAGTCACAGATATTTGTTCTTTAACTTTGGTTGCAGGCTTCTTTTTACCTTTTTTTGTATCAAGAATTTCAGTCTTAGCTTCTTCGTCAATAGTTTCAGTTTTCTCCTCAGACTCATCTACTGCTGCTTTAGCCTTGCGTGGGCGACCCTTTCCTAGTTTGGGTTTTTTAACGCTATTTTCCTTTTCATTGGTTTCTTCATTTGTCTCCAATGGTTTTTTTGTTTGCTTCTTACGACCCCTGGTCGGTGGAGCACTGTTCTCTTCTTCATTATTGGCATTAATCTCTGAGGGATCATTTTCTTTAGGCAATTCATCTTCATCTAAAGAATTCCTACCATTTGATTCCAAGTGGTTCTCAGTTGCTGTTTCTTCAATTTTCTTTTTCTTGCCCCTCTTTGCTGGAATACCAACATCACCACGACCATTGTCTTTTTCTTCGATGTTTGCCTCATTCATGGCTTTTTTGCTTTTGTTTGACTTAGCCTTTGTTACGTCAACTTTAAGATTATTAACTACTGTCTCACTATTTCCATCCAATGTTACTTTCTTACGGCCTTTTTTCGCGACTCCTGTTTCTATGTTATCTTCAACGATTTTCTGAAAAATAAATAGTAAATATTTATTAAAATTAGTTTTAATAAGTTATGTTTACGATTGACTTATTTTTATCATTACAATATTGTGCTAACTTTTTCATTTGTGTGATATTTCTAGGTTTATATTAAACTATCTCCTTTTATTTGTTTAAAATTATTTCAGTAGTTTTGTTCTGAAAGCTTACAACAAAGCTTTTTTTTTCATTAAATCTGCAATCAGTCTGTCAACTATAACCAGATGAGCCTAATAATTGCCGATCACTTAAAGATTGACTTTCCTGTGAGAGTCACTTTATCTTCGATTATAAATTTATTTATTTATTTTTCTTTTTGAATATTCTACTTAGACGGGTCCATGATTCCTGCCTCTTTAATTTCCCAATATGGTTTGGTTTTGTGAGTCTGGCAGCCAAAGGGTTAAGGTGGTTCGTTAATAGCTGTTTATATTGTTTTGCATTTCTTAATTTCCTCAGAAACTGTTGGTATGTTTCTGGCCTCCTTCAAAGGCTTTTCTCATAGTGCAGCACACTCTGTGCACTTGTTCAATTGTTGAATGTTCTTGTCGAAATCTGTTTACTATTATAAAAGGGATCATGCTTGTAAAGCAATTGAACCGACAGTTAGTATGACTAAGGCTCCAACCAAAAGTTTAATTTTGAAAGTCCACCCATTACAAAGAAATCTATGACATCCGGCAGTCTACTTGGGTCGCTTGGCCAATGTGTTGGTTCAGGGATAGATAGGGGGAATAAATTGTTCAAATCCATGCTTGCCTTTAGTGCTCTTCCCCAGGTGGTTGCCAGTCTTGACAAAGGTAATTTGACAATGTGAAATTATTAGAACATTATATCATGTTTTTATTTGTTATTCTTTGACACAGCAATAGGACAATACACATTTCAATATTTTGCTTATAATAAATTGACAAGTGCTAACCAGTTGCAGTGTTTTATTTTAGTTTAGCTTCTTCTACACCACCATGACTCAGTGTTTTATTGCTTCCGTATGTAGAACCTAATTTCTTTTTGAATGTTAACACAAAGAAATACAATAGAATTGGTTTCACGTTCACAGTCCCCATACTGATGAAAATAATATACCTATAACGCCCATACAGTTAAGTATGGAAACATTTATATGAGAACTTATATCATTACATTACTTAATGATATAGGCCACCTATATCATTACAAAAAACCACATCATCTTCTGAGCTGAAGAATGGAAGAAATTCTTTATTGCAATCGCGTTAAAATGAAATTTTCGTCCCTTGAGACAAAAGATTTCTTTCTTTGAGTCTAGATGCTATTAGCTCAGATCTCTCTTTCGAAAGGTCAAGGTCTCTTATCAAATCACTTAAGGCATCTTGAGAAAAAAGTGACGTCATCGTTTACACTTCAAAATCGCTGTCATTTTCATCGGAAAAACTTCCACCATCTCTGTGTCCGACAAATCTGATAAATCTTAACTTATAGGAGACGGTATGTCGTCTGAGTAATCAGAGGCCTTTTGGCAGATGGTAAATCAGGATTATGTCATTTTCCTTTTATTTATACCATGTAACCATGTTTTCTAAATTATTTCACCACATATTTACCATAAATGTAACAAAATGTATTCGGATAATTATACAACACCTCCTGGGTGACGACATATCGGAATTACTAAGAAAGAAAAGAAATTAATTAAATATAATGACTATAAATATGACAAAATAGAGTGTTTTGGTAATTATCTATGGATACAAAACTGTATGTAGCTTCAATGTTTTGAATATTCCGTATGACCTCTTGAGTGCTAATTAACCAAATTATAACAAAGAATTATCGGCACCAATAAAAAAAAAATTGTAGGCCTCTGATGTATTATAATTATAGCAGAAAATTAAAGTATTATTATTTTATCATGTAACTCAATGTAAAATATAAATAAAACGTATAAGTAAAATTTTTGACATGTTAAAGCAATTATCGTGCTTCATAAATTCCTCATAATAATTATAAGCAATAGTCCTACTAACTGTGACCCTGAAAGAAGTCCTGGACGCTATGTCATGGCTCTGATCTGAATATACAAACGCCTTGGAATCAAAGATAGGTCTAGTATGACCTACGTGTGACCAGATTAGTCTTAATAACGGTTGCATGGTTTTTCAAAATTTTTGGATTAAGTATTTATTTTTTAGTTATAATGTATGATTAGGTATAATTTCATTATTAAAAATGCATTGCTTTAATCCATGGTTAATATACAGATGCTCTCCTAAACTAAAATGAACTGGAAATGGGCAGGCCATTTGTCTCGCTGCACAGATAATAGATTGACACTACTAAGGACTAGTCCTATAAGAAAAATGAACCAAGTAAGGGTTGGGTGAACAATATAGTGATAAGAATTGGTTTCGGGTTGCCAAAAATAAATAAGTAAAAGTGGAAGGAGATGGAGGAGGATTTTACCCAGATGGGTTCTAAATTATAAAGGAAGGAATAGAGCTCATTGCCTTATCATCATACATGCAAAAAAATTGCACCCATGATTGCACATAGAATTTAAAGTGCACACACTTTTGTTAAAATTTTAAACTAAACTAAAGTAGCGGGCCACCACAGGAATCGCAAGGATTTTTGCTGCAAATCTATACTATTATATAAAGCTGAAGTTAGTTAGTTTGTTTCGTTGTACGCGAACTACTCAGAAACTATTGGTTTCAATTGAAAAAATCTTTTGGTGTTGGATAGTCCATTTATCGAGGAAGGCTTTGGCTATATAACATTTTGAACGCGGACGAAGTCGCGGGCACCAGCTAGTTATACATAAAAACCTTCCATGTTTAATGCTCTTTCCATTAGCGAAAACCGTATTAATAGTCTAAGATCCGAGCCTACAACGACCTTCACCGAGCTGATAATAGAATGAAATATATTTTATAACAAATTTAGTATACTAGAAAATATGTCAAGAATGGGTTGTCTAAAAAAATCCTGGACAGACTATTTTTAATTATTTTTTAAAAAATATTTTTTTATTAAATGTTGCAACATCGAGATAATAAGAAATTTTTTACCCTGACTTAAAGTATCAAACGTATAGAATGTGCAGCCGTTGGGTTGCCTATTCTTTGCCTGGACAAACTACTCGGTTGTCAGGTATAAGCGGGTATGTCGATACCAGTTACCTTCACTTGCTTGATAATAGATTAAATTTTATATCAATATAAGCGTTGTTTTATTGCGAACACGTTGATATAGGGTTGCCTGCAAAAAACTTGGTCCTAATCGGGGTTTGCGAATTTTAAAGATTAAATTTTAATTAAATTTTTTATTATAACGATACAAAAGAACACGTGTTGCAACTCCAAAATAACGCTCACTGTTTACTAGAGTATCGCTGTCATTCTCTGTCGTATGAAATAAGTCAGTAAAACAAAAAATGGCTAAACACTTCTAAAAAGGTGCTAGAATGTTAAAATTTTAATGTCCTGAAAAGTGGCTAAAATTTCTTTCCACCTCAGCAGTAGAGTTTGGTAGAAATAGAGCCAAATCCGTCAAAGCCAAATCGGTGAAATACAGATTCACCGCTTGTATTTTTATAATTTTTGATTTGAACCCAAAATTGACAATATTTAAGGACGTATCCAATTTGTATAGGTGTATTTTGAACCATTATTACATCAACTTACCAATTTATTCCTCACAAATAGACAACGTTTGTTCAGAAATAGGTATTTTTATGGAGATGAGTAAAGACAAGTGTTAATTTTCGAAAAATAGTTATTATTTTTTATTTTGCTGTGATTTTATACTTTGCCAATGATTAAAAGTTGCCAAAACAGTGGCTAAAATATTTAGTCAATAATATTTAGTCAATAAATGCGCGAATAAATTAAATACCTTCATAAAACCTTGTTTGTTAACCATGTTTTAAAAATTAATACTAATTAGTAATTTAAAAAATAAAAAATATATTATAAAAAAAACGACTTTAGGACTATAACTACATGTACAAACTTAAACTAAAAGTTGAAAATAATATTTTAATTGCTTACTTTAAATCATATAGCATTAAATTAATAAAATTAATTATACTTATGTAGCTATTTATAATCAGTTAATTTGGAGTCTAGTAGTCTGATCCACTGAGTCGACTCAGTCGATCACTTTAAAGAAGCGTATCACTGAGTCGACTCAGTGAAACACACGCCTAAATTGTATGGTTTATAGTTATACCAATACAGAAAAAAATCGAATGTCGATTTTAAAGGGTGATGTATCGATCCAATGAATCGATCCAGTACTACATATCGATTTATAAAATCGTTTTTTTTTGGCTCGAATAATCGATTTTTCGATTAATCGATATCAGATCGCCATCTCTAATGTTGGGTCCTTTATTATTACACGCTTTACTCAACTCGGATCTATCTGTTACACATTTCCACTCGCGTTAAAATTTAACTTTAAAATTCGCAAACCCCGATTAGGACCAAGTTTTTTGCAGGCAACCCTATATCATCGTGTTCGCAATAAAACAACGCTTATATTGATATAAAATTTAATCTATTATCAAGCAAGTGAAGGTAACTGGTATCGACATACCCGCTTATACCTGACAACCGAGTAGTTTGTCCAGGCAAAGAATAGGCAACCCAACGGCTGCACATTCTATACGTTTGATACTTTAAGTCAGGGTAAAAAATTTCTTATTATCTCGATGTTGCAACATTTAATAAAAAAATATTTTTTAAAAAATAATTAAAAATAGTCTGTCCAGGATTTTTTTAGACAACCCATTCTTGACATATTTTCTAGTATACTAAATTTGTTATAAAATATATTTCATTCTATTATCAGCTCGGTGAAGGTCGTTGTAGGCTCGGATCTCCTACTATAAAATCCGTTGCGTAGTTTAAAAGATCTTAACGTACAAGCAGAGGGACAGACGGCGGGAAGCGGCTGTTATACTATTTATTTATACTATGTAATGCATTTATATACTAATAAATAATTTAATATTATGTGATGTAGTAGTGCCTGTCTAAAACAGACATTGGCAGACAATATCTAAAGATAAAAAAATCAGTTATTATTTTTCATGTAGTCCGTTTTCGAATCTGAGTACGAATAAAAATGTTTTACCTTGGCTTTTGCAGTTTTCGGCGCCATTATTAATGTAAAAATTTCACTCCAAAATTGACTATAATAAAATATATTATCAAAAAAAGCGAGATTATTGCGTCGTAAGCAACAATGGATGGAATGGAGTTGAATGGACAGGCGGGTGAAAGAGGGAAATTTCCGGTAAATTGACAGAACAAAATTAAAATTTGAATTATGTTATTTTGAGGTTGTAAATTGCACCGGTAACCGATTTTTAAGACTTAAATGTCACTGTCACCGTCACTCAATGGGGTCAAAGAAACAACAGCGAATACAAGGAGCCTAGAGATAAGGAGCGCCATTCATTCAGTATCACTGATCTCTAATATACCTCTGGATGGGTTATCCCATACAAATTACAGATACTTTCGTGTACCATTTTGAAGCGCCGCCGTACGTAAGTACGGAGTCTGTTTTAATCACGTTTTATTCTATTTGTTGATGTCTTAGTAACTGTGAATGTAACT
The DNA here is from genome assembly GCA_945859745.1 of Synanthedon formicaeformis. NCBI lineage: Eukaryota > Metazoa > Arthropoda > Insecta > Lepidoptera > Sesiidae > Synanthedon > Synanthedon formicaeformis. The sequence continues at coordinate 5,275,167 of OX243957.1, forward strand.
CTGAATTTGTGTCCGCTTGTGTTTTGAAACATGAAAGTTTTAGTTCCATGTACCTACACTCCATAGCCTACAGCGCCAAAATGGTGATTATCAAATAGACATAAAAATAATTTGACAGCAGTCCATCCAGACGTATAAGAGATTAGTGTTCAGAATCGAGTACTCTGTAACTTGTTTTAGTTTGGCTGTAAGTAACAGTCAAAGTCAAACAGACATCAGGGTTTATGAGCGTTGAGCGCTGACACGAGGCAATAGTAATTTCTGCCTGCAGGCCAGCCAGGAATTGGAATATTTGGAATTTGGAACATTTTTCAAATTTTCGTTACGTGGTGTATTTCATCACTTAAGTTTCTTGTGTCCACTTTCCTAATATTTTTATATCTTATGATTTATAAATAAAAAATGGTAAGTAAAAGCAAATTTCATGGAAAAATATAAGTTTTTCATAATAAATTTAATATTTAAGACTGATGTAAGATGACTAACTTGACTAATAATCTTGAAACTCCGAATGGATAGGATATTCAATTCTTCTAACATTAAAATATTATGAATAGCACATGTAATGAACTTAAATTTGCCTCGGATTTCTACAAAAATTGTATTTATTTTGTATTTTTCAGACAACCCTTGATCGCAAAGGTACATTTAAGGTAGAATACCTACAAGAAATAGAGAAAACTGTTCAGAAGAAATGGGATGAGGAAAAAATATTTGAAGTAGATGTACCAGAGGATGGGAAGCCGCATGAAAAGTTTATAGCTACTTTTCCGTATCCATACATGAATGGTCGCTTGCATTTAGGGCACACATTTTCACTTTCAAAATGTGAAGTGAGTAACTTTAAATTAATCTTAGTAATATCATAATTGGATTTTAATGCAGTATTCACAAAAGCCATTAAACGAGGAAGGTTTTTATATATAATTTTCAGAATAAAAATCACACCCATCTTAAAACTCTTTCCCCTATAGAAGTTACGCGAAAAAAGTCACATGCAACACCTAGTATATTATAGTTCATGTAGTTTGGTACAATTAAAAGGTTATGCTTGTTTATTTCATTGTCAAATAAAGTTGTTTTGTAAAACAATTGTTATAGGACAATTTTATTTTTTCAGTTTGCAACGAGATATCAGAGGCTGAAAGGTAAAACTGTATTGTTCCCATTTGGTTTTCATTGTACGGGTATGCCAATAAAAGCATGTGCCGACAAATTGAAAAGAGAGATGGCTCTATACGGTTGCCCACCTCAATTTCCTGAAGACGAGGAAGTAGTTGTCAAGGAAGAATGTGATGTGGTGCCCAAGGACAAAAGCAAGGGGAAGAAAAGCAAAGCTCTCGCCAAGACAGGCGCTGCCAAGTATCAATGGCAAATTATGCAGAGTATCGGAGTGCCAGAAGATGAAATAAAGAAGTTCGCCGATGAGAATTATTGGCTAGAGTATTTTCCACCAAGAGCTGTTGCTGATCTTAAAAGAATGGGAATTCATGTAAGATAATTATTAGTTGTTTTTTAAAAAAAATTGTAAAATGTAGAAAGGAAGTTTTTTTTTTATGTTACGGTCGACATTTAAGGCTTTTTATGTTAAGACTGACCATCCACTTGATAGGTAGGTTGTGCCGGATCATTAAAAAATGTATATCTGCAGATAAGGATCCAATTACAGCAGATATAGCATGTTTGGGCTCAATAGATAGTTTATAATTTTTAATTGTAGCTTTTTTAATATCAATACAGGTAGACTGGCGAAGAAAGTTCATCACTACTGATGCTAATCCGTTCTATGACTCGTTCATAAGATGGCAATACAATCATTTGAAAGAGAGGAATAAAATAATGTATGGTAAACGGTACACAATATTCTCACCGTTGGACAAACAGCCGTGTATGGATCACGACAGAAGCACAGGTGAAGGGGCTGGTCCTCAGGAGTATACACTTGTCAAACTAGAAGTATTAGAACCTCTATCGGATATTTTCAAGTTAGTGGTTTTTTTTTTTATGTTAAGATCAGCAGATAGGCTAACGGTCCACTTGGTTATAATAAAACCGTTGCCTATAACATAAGACTTAAAGAAATATCATTTAATTTTTCAGGACGCTAGAGGGAAAAAAAATTAGCTTAGTGGCGGCAACACTCAGGCCAGAGACTCTGTACGGTCTGACCAATTGCTGGATCCATCCCGATATAAAATATGTTGCTTTTGAAACTGTCAATGATGGTATCTATGTGTGCACTAAGCGTGCTGCAAGGAACATGGCGTATCAAGGGTTTACTAAAAACGATGGAGAATTCGACATTCTCCTTGAAATTCCTGGCATAGATATTTTAGGTGCTGCGGTCAAAGCTCCCCTAACATGTTACCCGAAAGTTTATTGTCTTCCCATGTTGACCATCAAGGAAGACAAGGGTACGGGAATCGTTATGAGTGTACCGTCCGATTCGCCAGATGACTATGCGGCACTTGTAGATCTTCAAAAGAAACCAGCTTTCAGACAGAAGTATAGCATCACTGATGAAATGGTCCTCCCCTACGCTCCGGTACCGATACTAATGATACCGGAATTTGGGAATTTAGCTGCAGTATTTGTCTATGATAAGTTAAAAATTCAAAGTCAAAACGATAAAGAGAAATTGGCGGAGGCAAAGAGTCTCGTCTACCTTAAAGGTTTCTATGACGGTGTAATGTTAGTGGGCGATTACAAGGGTTGTAAGATACAGGATATTAAGAAGAATTTGCAAAGTCAATTGGTGAAAAATAAGGTTGCAGTTATTTACTATGAGCCCGAGAAGTTAATAATGTCAAGGTCGGGTGGTGAGTGTGTGGTGGCTCTGTGCAATCAGTGGTACCTCGACTACGGAGACGAGGAGTGGAAGCGTCAAACTGAAGAAGCTCTCGAGTCCGTGAACACTTATCACGATGAAGTCAGAAAAAATTTTCAAGCAACCCTCAAATGGATTCACGAATATGCCTGTTCGAGATCATTTGGCCTAGGTATGTTGGAGTATGACCTAGACCAGGGGTTGAATTCCTGATGATCTATCTAAAAATTGTTAGGTTATAATTATAACCAATTGACTCAGTAGATGCAGGTTTTCTTTGACAATCACCGCGTGATAACCTTGATAAAGCTGCTTGCCTCTAGCGGGATGTTATTCCGATATAAAAAAAGTAATAAGGGTTTAACCGATATTGATTAATATTTCACAAGATTCTCAAAAAACGATTGACTGTTTGAGCACCCCTGACTTAGGATAATGATAATTACAAGTAAAATTTTTAAAGAACAAATTGTAAAAATATGTAATTTTACAGGTACAAAATTGCCATGGGATACGCAATGGTTAATCGAGTCCCTCTCTGATTCCACAATTTATAACGCGTATTATACTGTCTCACACTTTTTACAAGGCGATACATTCAGAGGCAATAAAGAGAATGCTCTCAAAATTAAACCTGAACAGATGACAGATGAGGTCTGGGACTACATTTTCTTCAAAGATGCACCTTTTCCCAAAAGCACGAAAATTCCAAAGACATCTCTGAACCTAATGAGGAAATCGTTTCAGTTTTGGTGAGTTCTTATTAAACTTTGCTATGCTATTCTTCATAATATATAGTTACATATATAAAAATCGAAATATCCAGCATGTTCCCAATGGACTCACTATATGGACCGATTTTATGGAATTTTCAGGCCATCTTCTGATTTGCCCAATGGGTCACCTGTGAATATTAGTATTCTATGCCTGAAAAAAATATCAGCCTGTGTCTTTACACTGCAGCCTTCAACTTGAACTTGCTATTTCTCTTGGTTATGTCGAACATTTTTGATTCTTCCGCGTATTTCAGAATCTGTGATAAATACTAAATGAATAAAAGACTGAACACCTAATAGAAAGGGGCGTGGTCGAAAGCTAGTATTAAAAAAATGTTTTAATTGGTAATATTTCGTACGTTGAAGGTATCCAGTGGACGTGAGAGTGTCTGGTAAGGATCTTATCCAAAACCACTTGACCTATTACCTCTACCATCATTGCGCGATTTGGCCAAACGAGAAAGATAAGTGGCCAAAGGGCATCCGAGCGAACGGTCACCTCATGTTGAACTCCGCAAAGATGTCCAAGTCCGACGGCAACTTCCTGACACTAGACGAGAGCATAGACAAATTCAGCGCCGACGGTATGCGACTCGCCCTCGCAGACGCCGGTGACTCCATAGAAGATGCCAACTTCGTGGAGAGTACCGCCGATGCCGCAATTCTACGACTCTTCACTTTCATCGAGTGGGTCAAGGAGACAATGGCTGCCAAATCCACCATGAGGACAGGTAAACTTTGTACACATTTTCAAGTGAATTATCTTATAAAAAATACAGCATCGACCAATTATTGAAGAGAAATAGGTAGTTTTTTCTGAAAATGGATTATTTTTTTTAAAAGTGAAAACTACTTAAAAGCTTAAAAGAAAGCGAAAAACGAGCAAACGCCTTGGCGTAAACATTAGCGTAAACTCCTACCGTATTTGACAAACAATTTTGTTCCTATCACCAAGTCTATACATATAGGTGGATGGAGTATTACTATCTACTTGTTAACTATGCCATGCCCAGGTGAGTACAACTTCCACGACAAGGTGTTCGTGAGCGAGATGAACATGAAGATAGCACAGGCGGACGAGAGCTACGGCCGGATGCTGTTCAAGGAGGCGCTGAAGAGCGGCTTCTTCGAGCTGCAGGCGGCGCGCGACAAGTACCGCGAAGTGTGCGGCGAGGCGGGCCCACACGCCGCCCTCGTCGAACTGTACGTGGACACTCAGGCGCGTCTACTCTCGCCCATCTGCCCGCACGTCGCCGAACACATCTGGGGGCTGCTGGGTCACGTGAGTCCATTCGCTGCTACTCGTTTAGTAGTGGCTCAGTCCACTGGATGGTACGTGGCTAACGTCGCCTATGACACAAGTAACGCCATAGGTGCTGCAAATGCGCTGCCGACCAAAGAAGGATTAAAGATAAGGGACAGGGAAGGCTATTTTATTCAATAAAGATGTATCTGATTGCAGAAATCGAGTATATTACACGCTCGTTGGCCAGTCGGAGGACCCGTTGAAGAAGCGGCGGTGGCTGCAAGTAATTATCTAATGGACGCCGCTCACTCGTTCCGTATTTACCTCAAGAACCATCTCGCCGTCAAGAAGCCGAGGAAGGGGGAACAACCAGCGCGAGAGAAGAAACCCAACAAGGCCGTCTTTTGGGTCGCCAAAGAATATCCGCAGTGGCAGCAGATTATACTCACCACTCTCAAGGAAATGCATGGGGTAACAACACCTTTACGTAGTATAAATTTAAGTCGCTTTCCGCGTCTGTATTTTTAATAAGCAGGCACGACTCCTTGTTAAGGTTAACCACGGCTGGCGAATCAGGGAGCGGGTCGCGTCCGTCCGATCTTGGGTTTAATGTCATTTAATTGCCCTACACAGACACACTAGATTAATGAAAAATGAATGTGATTACAGACGGAAGGGCTGCCAGACAACAAGACGATGTCGAGCACACTGTGCTCGAAGCCGGACTTAACGCGGTACGCAAAGCGAGTGATGCCGTTCGTGCAGAGCGTCCGCGAGGCGCTAGCTCGCGACGGGCAGCGCGCTCTCGCCCTGCGGCTGCCCTTCGACGAGGCCGCCGTGTTGCGCGACAACGTGCCCTATCTGCTCGCCACGCTCGACGTAATAAATACATCATCATCTCAGTCTTAGAATGCTCACAGGCATCCCCCATGTTCCAGTTGGACTGCTCATTAGCAGCCTGTAACCGGCTCTTATAACATCAGTCTAACTTGTTAGTTGATGTCTTACGACGCTCGTGCAGGTCCGTGCACTCCACTTGAGAAACTTCCGGTCCCAGCTTTAACAATTTGTCCTCCCTATTAAGGGCCGGCGCAGTAAATGTTTTTTTCCTAAACATATATTTAACCTTAGCACTCTAACTTCAATATCAAGAGGCCGTAGCACTCCCTAATTGTATGTGTACTCGTATTCAGTTGGAGGAGATAGAAGTGAAGTGGTCAGACAGCGAGGAAGCGTCCCAAAGGACGCGCGAGGAGTGCGTACCCGGGCAGCCCCACGTGACCTTCAGCGCGGAGCCGAGGGTGCCCCTGTTGCTGCTGAACCCCACGCCCATGGAGCCTCTCTTCACCGCCAGCGTGCCCGTCGCCGACGGAGACTCCGTGCGGAAGCTTAAGCTTAAGATCGCCAAGCACTTCAAGACGCTCAAAGGTTACTTTTTTTTAAGTCAATCCTACTAATATTATAAAGCGAAAGTTTGTGAGGATCGATGTTTTTTTTATGTTAACGTCAGTAGACAGGCTGGCGGTGCACTTGATGGTAGGTGGCTACCATCGCCTATAACACAAGCAACGCCACTGGTACTGCAAGTGCGCTGTCCTACTACAGTATGATTAAGGGAAATGGGCTCTGGCATCCCTTACTCACTCGCCGAAAGACATCAGCACGCTTGATGTTATTTCAAACTGTGAAACGAAGTGTGCCCTGTCATTACTGTTTGTTGCTCTTTATTTGACTACACTAGGCACTTTAAAGGGGATCGTAGTTCTATAAAAAAATTTGGTTGAAGTGGAAAGTCGCTATTTGATTAAAAGAGTGGTCCGTTGTGCAGATCACTCTTTAATAATGTTTAATTGGTGGTCCGTTGTGCAGATGTGAACCGAATAAAGCTGTGGCGTTACTTGGACCCTCTGCTGGGCCCGCGCGCGATCCCAACGCCGGGCGACTACGAGAAGCGCTGCACGCCGCTGCCAGACGACTCGCAACTGCTGCGGCTCGTGAGCGATGCCGTCGAGCTCGTTCACAACGGCACCAATATAAAGATAGGAACGCAAATGTTGTACACCTATGAAAACTGATACCGAATGTATTAATATATTTCTATTTAAAAATATTACAACACTTTTATTTTCCTTATTGAACATTTGCTCCAACTCTTCCTGTGAGTAAAACAACATTAATAGATGCAGCAAGTAAAGGTTAAACTAAGGTTGTCGATGTAGTACGTATTGCAGGTACGCATTCGTTCAGCTTCCGCGCCGAACAGGTGAAACTGAAGCTAACTGTTCCGCCAAGTTCACGGCGGAACGTTAAGTCCCCGTCAAGTTGCGACTATACTCTTTTCGCTGTATGATGATATGCGTGACAGTTCGTAACTGACAATTTTAGTGATGCAACCACGTTAAGTCCCCGTCAAGTTGCGACTATACTCTTTTCGCTGTATGATGATATGCGTGACAGTTCGTAACTGACAATTTTAGTGATGCAACCACGTTAAGTCCCCGTCAAGTTGCGACTATACTCTTTTCGCTGTATGATGATATGCGTGACAGTTCGTAACTGACAATTTTAGTGATGCAACCACGTTAAGTCCCCGTCAAGTTGCGACTATACTCTTTTCGCTGTATGATGATATGCGTGACAGTTCGTAACTGACAATTTTAGTGATGCAACCACGTTAAGTCCCCGTCAAGTTGCGACTATACTCTTTTCGCTGTATGATGATATGCGTGACAGTTCGTAACTGACAATTTTAGTGATGCAACCACGTTAAGTCCCCGTCAAGTTGCGACTATACTCTTTTCGCTGTATGATGATATGCGTGACAGTTCGTAACTGACAATTTTAGTGATGCAACCACGTTAAGTCCCCGTCAAGTTGCGACTATACTCTTTTCGCTGTATGATGATATGCGTGACAGTTCGTAACTGACAATTTTAGTGATGCAACCACGTTAAGTCCCCGTCAAGTTGCGACTATACTCTTTTCGCTGTATGATGATATGCATGACAGTTCGTAACTGACAATTTTAGTGATGCAACCACGTTAAGTCCCCGTCAAGTTGCGACTATACTCTTTTCGCTGTATGATGATATGCGTGACAGTTCGTAACTGACAATTTTAGTGATGCAACCACGTTAAGTCCCCGTCAAGTTGCGACTATACTCTTTTCGCTGTATGATGATATGCGTGACAGTTCGTAACTGACAATTTTAGTGATGCAACCTACCGACATTTAATCGATTGTTTAAATATATCGAATCAGTTGGCAAAGCAAATGGAATCGAACTATTTTGTTTTTTTCGACATTGTAAGTACCAAACAGAATATAATAAGAATAACAAAAGAACAAATAAACAGAAACAACAAAAGAAAATAATAACAGAACGAAAAACTTAACACTTAACGAATAACTTTATTGTTATTATTAGTCAGCTTTACGACGTTCTTATAAATATATAGAATAGAAAAAATATTTGTTAAATCCGAATATCCTATGACAAACATAGAGTACTTTCGATATATCGAATATAAGTGAATATGCCTAGTGTCAATCCCTATTGACACACGCTCCGTTCCACGCGTTTGACACTTTTAAAATATATGGTTTTTATTACATTTACCTATTATAACAATAAAATAATTATAAAAGTGATAATTCCTCTTGTGTTTTTCGAATAGATAATTTTTTTCCATACATTTGTTTGTTTAATTATAATTTTTTTTGTGCCAGTTTTTTTTTTTAGTTGAAAACAGTATGCGTGACATGAAAAAGTGAGAACTGTCACGGAAATCATCATACAGCGAAAATACTATAGTATAATTATTTTATTTATTTTTTTAAAAGGCAACTTTAACACCACACATTTTGTTTTTACAATAAAAACTCAATTCTAAATTTCGTGCGTCACGTGCCGTCGCGTCTCCGTTTGTGTTGAACACCCGTCATCGGTGCCAATTTCCGATTTTGACACCGGCGCGTCGGGGCCACGTACTAGGAGGGTTAGCCTTGTCCTTACGAAGTAATATAGAAGTCATTGATCGGACATAACATGGTTAGGTATGGAAAAAAAATAAAAATCATAGAAAGCAGTATACAATTCATTTAAATAACATAATAATAATAATAGTATATTCACAAGTGAAAATATGGCTAGTGGGGAGAGTGGGGCTAGAGGGGCGCTAGGTGGGGGGCATCGCGAACAGTTTGTCGAGTGCCACGCCCTCTGGCGAGTCGACGGCGCTACGAGGCCTTTCTTTGGGCACGTGCATCGTCGGCAGGTCTACTATGTACACCTCCTTCTTGAACAGCTGGCCCACGTTGCGCCCGATCAGCTGTAAAACGTATATAATGTCAGTATGAGTCAACCGCAGATACTATTTAATAAAATCTTTGATTAAAACTAGAACACACTAATATACAATTAAAGCGCAACTTCGTTCGCATGGACTCCATCTTATAAGACATGTAAACCAAACAAATGTTATGTATAGGTTTTAACCAAGCGATAAAGAACATAGTTTTACTATTTTATCGAAGTCGCGGTCAAATGTTCATTTAATAATAATTCAAATTTTAAAGCAAAACCAGGAAATGTAATCCGCTAAAGATACGCATTTATTATTGCAGATACGGTTGCGGATGTTTAAATCGATGCGAATATCCGCAACAACTGATTCTGACGACCTTTTTTCCGTAAACATACCTTGGAAGTGATCTTTTTGAAGAGATCCTTCTTGCTCTTGTCGATCTTGTTGGGCTTGTTGGGGTTGGCAGCGAGCTTCTCATCGAGGCGGTGCAGGTCGTGCGCGTCTACGTCGGGGATGGCGCGCAGCACGGCGGCTACGGGCGGGTAGACGGGCCGCAGAGTCTCGTACAGCTGCACGGCCAGCGCCAGCAGAGCCGCTTGGTTGGCGTCGTGCTGGCCGTGCGTACGCAGCGCGTGCAGCACGGCCGCCAGCGCGCCTACCGCCTCCGCCGCGCCTAGCCGCCCCGCCGCTAGCGCCGCGCGCACCGTGGGCAGCGCCAGCTGGCACGCGCGTAGCGACGATAGCGAGTCGCCCCACGTGAGCGCGCGCAACACCGTGTGCAGCACGGCCGCGCCGCCCGCCGACACGACCACCGCCTGCCCCAGCTCCGACAGCGCGTCCGCCGCGCGAGTGTTCGCCACCGCCGGCGAGTCCTCCTCCATCTCCTCCCCCGCCCCCGTCGCCCCCGCGCCCGCCGCTTCACCCGGCGCGCCTTCCACTAGCGACACCTGCCGCAACACACACACACCCTTCATGTCAACAAACTCACACTACTACAAGTCTAAGTCACATTTGAACTGCTGGCGATTGACCTCTTAATTAACGCGATAAATTGAGTGGCCACACTTGAACGGTCAACGTCATAATGCCCATTCTTAGAGATGAAATTGTCCTTTAAAAATCAAGTTGACGTCGCTACTCTGCAGAATTTCGAGTAACGCAATAATTTTCTCGTTAGTCCACTTCATAACCATAACCTATCCACTCCATAACATATATTGATCGAAAATTAAAAGAGTGCACGCTATGGCCGCTTTAACTCATTAATTCTCGCGTTAAATCTCTTTAATGTACCGCCACTCGACCTATCGTCAAATTATCGCGACAAGTCGTGGCTGTTAAACGTCCGTCATCGCGATAATTAACAAGTTTTCTCGTTAGTGTGGCACTAGCATTGTACAATTGCGCGTGTACTCGCCGTCGATATAAAGAACACCGGTGGGACTGTCACTAATAAAACACGGTGCTTTTACATCTGGTGACTGATCTCAATTTATTTAATTAATTCCTATACATATTTGTGAAATACATAACACATAATTATATCGAGCTCACACAATAAAGAGCGACAGCTAGATGCACCTTGCGTTTTAGGTGCTTTTAACAAACCACTAGCGCCATCTAGCGGTCATTATTAACATCAACAAAAGGAAATATGATTCAGCGCTAATATCGTTCAACAAGCATTAAAGAATTGGCAGAAACAAAGACGTTACGAGCCATGGCTTTTCTTTGACATATTCCTTACGTTGCTTTGATAAAGCCACCTCTCGCCGTAAGTAGGGGTTAATCTGGCTTAATTATGAATTCACTTAAATGTGAATCACGGCATTATCAAACAAAAATTTTGAATCTAATGATATTGGCCGCTATTTCCCGAGATCGACAAAAAGCTTTCGCGACCGACTGTTTGAGTACCACTAAGGCGTTCGACATTTGGATCGATTCTTTATTTACCTTGATAACATCTAAGTATTCCCTGGTGAGATTTCTAACGAGTATGTCTTCTACGACTTCTTGCGACTCACTGCCATTCTCCTCTTCCAGTTTGCCAGATTCGTATAGAGTTGTGATGTAGTCCCAGCGTTGTGATAAATGTGTTAACACTGAAAACAACATTTTTAACTATATAGTAAATTAAAACATTTTACTATTAAATTCACAAGTCAGTGAGCCCGTAAGAGATGCCAATGTACATTCTGCTATCCTCACTCTATGTGTAAATCTAGGTTAAAATATAACCTAGGTTATACAAACAAATACCAGTTGTGCAAGAAAATATAAAGAACCTTGCTGTTCAGGCAACTTAATATGACATATGATTCGCCTATGTTTGAACGGTACTTACTATTCCGTCTAATAGCAGTATCACTACTTGTAACTTAACTGAATGATTTCTTAAGTACAGTACTTATTGAAATCTAAACCGGGATTAAGGTTTGGTGGGAGTGGTTTAGCTAAGAGCAACTCTTGTGGAAACAAACATACTGAATGGCGCCACGTGGTGCAGGATCGGCAGTGCAACGTCCGCGTAGTGCGCGGGCGGGCAGTGCAGTATCAGTGGTTTGAGGGCGTTCCGCACGACTGGACGCAGCCAATGGTCGGGCAACCGTTCGAGGCCAAACAGCACGGTGCCGCACACGAACTTGGCCAGCTCGGGCGCGGCGTACAACTCGCGGCCGAGGCTCGTCGCCGCCGCGCCCACCAGCAGGCACACGTTGTCGTGCAGCGTGTGCACCAAGTTCTGCATGCGGTCCGCGGGCTGACTCGTGCCGTTAGTGGGCGTGTCGTGTTCGCGCAGCCCCAGAAGGTTGTGGCGCTCGCCCGTCGACACGTGCAGTACGCGCGAGTGACCCGCGTGCAACGCGCCCGCGGCGCCCGCTTCGTGCAGCTCGTGCAAAGCGCGCGCCAACGACAACGCGTGCGGGAACAGCGGAAGAACATGCACGCCGCACGGGTTTCGCCACACCGGATTGCCCGAAGCCGTCACACCCGCGCTGAACCCGCCGCGAGCAGCCCTACGCATACGATATTTTGTACATTTAGATGGGCAGAATGACATGGTTTATGTTCAAAGCACTAAAGAAGCTTCCCTATTAGTCAGTAGTGGTCAACGTAGGTTTTATCCAGCTTTAGTAAAAGTAATACTTAGCATAAAAGTTATATATCTAGGTATATTTGTGAAAAAGTTATTTATTTATTTATTTTTCAAAAGATACACCAACAGCACAAAGAAAAAAGGGTTAGATAACATCAACCTAGATATACCAAGATAAGATTTCTCGGAAAGTAATAAAGGTTAGTTTAGGTTAAATACGTTTCATATCATCAATATCATGTTTCGTAATCAAATCATAAAGCTAGGTGAAGTTGGAAAGGAAATTTCTGGATAACGTCAAAGTACAATTTAGTTTTGATTTGACGGATTTATTAGATAGTTATTTCCCAATCCCTTGTCCTTAATCTTACAATGGTCGGCAGCTTACTTGCAGAACCCGTGATGTTGCTCGTGTTATAGCCAAAGGTAGATCATCCGCCTGTCTGATGACCTTGATGTAAATAAAAAGAAAAAATTAGAAGATATATCTCCTACAAGATAGGTTTGGCAGTACTGACTTGTCGGGATCGGCGGGTACTGCGGTGCGCTTCACCACGCCGAGCACGAGCGTGAGCGCATTGAGCAACGTGCGACGAGCACTCGCGCGTTCTTCGTCCGCCTCGCTGGGCGCCACGTCCAGCCCCAGCAGCCGCACCAGCGCCGCTCCCGAAGCCACGTGGGGCGCCAGCGCTTCCCAGCGCGCCCTGCAGTCACCCAGCACCTCGGCCACGAGCGCGCTCTGGCGCTCGTAGCAGCAGAAGTGGTTGGAGACGAGCAGCAGCGCTTCTTGCAGGGTCACGCTCTCCACCGTGCTGAGGTCGGGCCGCGCGAGCACCGCACGCCACATGTCGTGCAGGCGAGGGAACACCGGCAGCAGAAGCAACGGGTACTTCGCGGCGAGCTTCACAAGCAGCCCGGCGGCGTGACGGCGCACGTTCTTTACGGCGCGATCGCGTCGGCCCAGAGGCGGTTCGCCTTCGTGCAGCAGCGTACTGAACACCTTATCGAGCACACGCGGCAGCAGTTCAGCTCCCGCCTGTCCCACGCCCGGACCGGCCAGCTGGCTGTACGCGCAGCTCAAGAACACGAACAGCGCCGATACGAACGACAGCAGCAGCGAGAGTAGCAGCGGCGAGCGCGGCGTACACGCAACGCAGCGTTGCAGCAGCTGCAGTCCCTCCACCACGTTGGGCCGCGGCTCCGCTACTAACAGCCGGGACAATGTCACGTCCAGCACCTGCACAACCACAACCGTACTCGTTAGATATATCGTTAGATATATTTAACTAATATTAATCTAGGATAAATAGGTAATTTATGCATAAGCAAAGGTATTCGAGGGCAATTGAAATGTGCGGGTTTTAAGATACCGACCATAGAGAGCGCTTCCCACTCGACGTGCAGCGGATGAGTGTGGTCAACGAGCGTCGCACACGCCGCCTCCTTGTCGAGCGCCGCGCGCGTCCACTGCTCCACGTAGGACCACGTTACCAGCGGCGCCGCCACCATACAGTTCCTGCGGCACCACAAATACATTCCACCAATTGGCTACAATCGTCCAACTAATGGAGAATAGTGGAAACTATATACATGAAAAAAAAAAAACAATTTGTGGTTTTATGAAACCGCGATACAAGTGAACCTTTTCTTCTACACGGTCAGCTGATGCGAGCCATGGGCGCAGCCCTATTGGCCTTGGCTGCTCTACCGAGCGCCTTTCACTTTACCCCTACTCCGCGGCCGGCTGTAATGCGACATGCGATAGGATAGATGAACGAAAAAATTTAAGACGATGGAATTTTAAGTTTTACTTTTGAAAAATGGGGTGCGGCTGTGTCACGGCCATGTGTTCTGGTGAATTTCGTGTAATATTTTCTTTGAGCGTATTATACGTATATATCCAACGAATTCGAATATATATACCATTTAACTAGGTCTACATAATACCAAAAAAATATTCCGTCGGCCACCATTAAATTAAATGGAAGGCCCTTTAGTATCATTTATTTACTGTGATTTCATGAACTACGCAACCAATTCGCCAATATCCATTTTGGCCAATTTATGAACCACTTTATAATGGCTGTAGCTTGCCAGTTTTTCAGTTTAACAGCCACAGCTAAGTTAGTCATCCTTACCTCTGCTACTATTTGTCTCTCTCTGACTATTTATCATAATGATGACTCCGGGCAATCACTCACCTGAAACTGTCCAATATCTCCGTGCGGCACCGGTTGAAGAACACGGCGAAGTCGTGCTCGCTGTCGTAGTCGACGCACGCATACGCCGCAGCGCTGCGGACGTCGCTCACGTGAGACGACGGGTACGTTACCTGACACCAGACGAACCAATAATTAAAGTTATAAACTAACCCGGGACTTTCTATTGAGCCTAAACATGCCAAAAACATCTACATTAAGTTTCTGATTCCCGCGCACTATTTGATGCTGCAGCATCAGATCAAGCTTACCGTATCATGGAAATACCACTGTATATAGTATATAATTCACATCAATCGAACCTGTGGTAATAATAATAATAATCATTTATTTGCTGAATATAGGTTACAATGGTTTTACAAATAGATAAGTCTCGCTACATTTCCTTCATAAACTATAAACTAAGAACCATCTCGATCAGCTTTCAAACAAAAAAAAAGGATTGAAATCGGTCTAACGTTTGGGAGATATGATTCCATGGACAAACATACACGTCTCACTTTAAAACACCCCGTTTTTGCGTCGAGCGTTAAAAAACCCAAGGACACATTGATACTGAGAATTGATGTGGCTTTACTTAATATACCTCCGGTAGTAGAGCGGCTCACCTTCAACACTTTCGGAGCGGAGACCTGCAGCCACCTCGGTATGACACCTGTGACGGGAGGCAGCTTGCTTATCTGGTCGTGCTTGAAGAAAGCTAACCAAACAGTGTTGGCGGAATGCACGAGGGTGAGGGACGCGTGCGAGGACAGAAGCAGCAACGTGTCGAGCAGGACCGGCATCCACGCCTCCGCGTTACTGACGCAGCCCCACAGCGACGTTAGCTGTTGCGATAGCCCGATCAGAACCTGCAACAGTGTTTAACAAAAAAATTAGACAAACCGTTTAAATCGCGGCTTAAATGTTTATATTTCGAGTTGTCATTGTGTTACCTGAGAGAGCTTCTTTAGGAACAAATAATGATTTTCATCGTTCGCGTTGATACTTGCAAGCGCCGCGCGGTACACGCATGTAATCGCGTCTTCGCCGAACAGTATCATCAGAGGTTTCCTCTCTTTAGTCTGAAAACGTATACAATACACTCATAAATACACCTCCATTTCGTTATTATATATTATCGTAAATATATCTTAAATTGCATACATACCGAACCCTTCCTATTGACAATTTGCAGGAGACAATCCGCCGCCGACAACTGGAATGCGTCATCTTGGAGCAATATGCACAGAATTTGCAGCAGCCGTCCGTTATTCATCACAATATGGTTCACCGAAACGACTTCTACAAATCCAGTTAGCGTAAGCAAAACAGTCTGAAACAATAAATAAATCTTTATATTATTTATATATTTAATAACAGGCTGTCCCAGAATTTAAGGCCAAGCGGGCATGTGGCGATAAGCTAGGTAATGACAGCTCTGGAAAAAAAAAAGAAAAACAATTCAGGTCACGTGGTTAAGAAATAATATAAATACATTGGAATTTGTGGAAAATCGTCACCCTGGTCGACATTTTTGCGTACTGTGATGACAAATTTTCCAATTTTGCACTCATTTATTTATTGTGTAATCCCAAATAACTATGCTAATTGAATGCAATAATAAATTCAATAGTTCATTTTATACGTTTTGCATAAAAAAATAAAGTTGAATTGAATTGAACCATGGCAGAAGTATAAAGAATAACCTGTACAACTGCGCCGTTGCTTGTGGCGGCCGTATAATCTCCAGCGGCAGTCTTCTCTCTAAACTCCTGCACGTGAAGTTCTATCAGTCTCATGAAGAAAGCGAATATCTCAGACATGTTGCTTGTCAAGGCTTGCTGAATATCCTTACGGCGTTGGTGTTGCTCTAATGTCTGGAAAATAAAAGGAGAATTTAAGATTTTTATAAAATATATTTTTGGACTTGTATACGCAAATTCTAAGATCAAGTAAAAGGCAAATGGAATTTTGAGTGTACTCACATTTTAATATAAGTTGTAGGTACATTTGTAGGTATTTTTTTAAGTTAATTTTATAAAAAAAAAAATAAACCGTGAAACTACAACAAAAAAGTAAGAATCTTCGCCGCGTTAATTATCCGATGTAGGTAAAACTTTGATAACCATCAAATTAGTAACATGTTGTATTGAGGGGGTCGCGTTTAACTTAATCTTCATTTCTTACTTAACTTAGTGGCTGTTCACTGGGTCGCAATACTAAAAAGGTGGAGATACAATGGAGAACCAAACTCACCTGCAAAGTGGCCACATCCTCAACCAATCTTAAAAACACGTGCAATACAATTTGCGTGTGTCTATGCCCCCTTGCACAGGCGTCGCTCAGTTCTGCAAGCATTGTCGGCCACTGCTGAGGCCACTCCCGTTTTATCATCTCCACTATCACGCGGGCCAGAGCGTCGTTCAAATGTGTTGAGATCTCCCATCCTCCCATGTAGAGAAGTTTCATGGCATTCTCCTGAACAAATAAATTATCCACCCTGAATCTAGCAACTACGCAAACGTACGCACTAAAAGTTTGTTAGGCTATACTATACTAGATGTTGCCTGCGACTTCGTCCGCGTTCAAAATGTTATATAGCCTTAAAGCCTTTCTCGATAAATGGACTATCCAACACAAAAAGAATTTTTCAATTCGAACCAATAGTTCCTGAGATTAGCGCGTACAACCAAACAAACAAACAAACTCATCAGCTTTATATAATAGTATGAATGTGAGCCACCCATGAAAAGCTCAACCAGACCAGACTCAAAAGTTCAGTTTTTTAATCAACGACGATAAAATTAATAATAAGATGAGTAGACATGAGGCAGGCCATTTATTTTAAAACTCTAAGGATGCTTACTATGAAAAAAAAATTACATAATTTTTTATTTTTTTTATTAGTGTCTAAATATGACTCAAAACATCAAAATAAAAAAGTCAATCAATATAATAATATTATTATATCAAGTCAATATGACATACTGAGAGACATTATAAACAAGTAAAAGATACCTTATTCCTCCGAGAGTATTCAGTGTCACATAACAAAACAAAGCAAGCATATCTAACAATGAATGGAATTATCATTCAGCGTACATATCCAAATTTTTATTAAAGTCGTCAGACAGGCTGATGGTTGACTTGATGATAGGTGGTTACTTATAATCTATAGAGGCGCATATAACGCAACTTTGTCTACTTGACAAAAATCATAACAATAGAAATCAGCATACCACTGGTGACTAGAGTAGTTAATATAAAATTTACCAATTGACATAATATATTACACATCAAGTCCAAAATATATTGTCAGAACATATAGAAATATATATTTTATACAGACATCACTGGGTTATCTACAGATGTGAAACCAAAACATATCTAATGCACATTAAATAGAGCTGTGCAACTTGTAATGATATATCAAAATACAAATTGAACATACAATTATAATTGATGACACATAAGTATTATGCAATACAGATGCCAACCAGACCATTTAGTATGGAATTACGCGATCAGTACTATACAAAGTAAACATGCATTAGTTTTTTTTTTTGCAAGAAATAAACTTTTTCTATCATATGTGGGAGTATGGCGTGGGAGAAATAAATGGAAGCAAAATTATTGGCCTTGTGGAAGGCCACATTATCCAGGGCACATACTTCACTTTCTATTCATTCTGTTTACGAAAGACAAAATTCCTAAAATGTGGAAAAAATAATCAGTTACTACTGCATTGAATAAAACGCATGAGGGACAAAATTCTCTTGTCTGAGCAGACCCTTATAAATAAAATCTATGAATCAATTATCAATACTTTTATCAATGAAATCTATCATTGATAAGCAAGCAACATTTCTATAACCTTTTTAGGTATCATAGAAACCTGGGTAATCATAGAAACCTTACACAGAAAAAGATACAAGGTCTTTCTTGACTTTCGTCAAGTTGACAGCTGAAATCCTAAAACAACTGCTACAAAATGCATTTTTATTTTATGTACAATACTTTTTAAATGCATTTTGAGCATTTTATAAAATGAAAATAGAAGTGAAATAAAAACTATGTATGCAAATGTTATTCATGCAATATCTCAATCACAAAGCTACATGGTATTAAAAACTTTAAGATATTGTAACATATTTATCTTAACGTTTTTAATTCCATACTGAAAAGACCAATAATACTATGGTGTTTCTTGCTGTGTTTTTCTTGTAGAATAAACTATTAGAGCAAGTAACTTTAAGGCGATTCTGTACGAAGTTCTATTCAAAAGGCCCACCCTCTGGCCAATTTTTTTATAGGTTGTTTAAACCTACAAGAATATAGTACAGAATTTTCGGACATTTCCGTGGTATATTTTAGCAATTAAAAATTATTGAAAATTAAAAAAAAATTATATTTTTGAGATAATTTTTTTGGAACGTGTCCTATCGAAAAAAGTTTCAAATAAAATTTGTTCATCATAAAGTCTACTATCACACTAACTATTTTGCACATAAATTTCGTTATCTACATATTTTTTACTCTCGTCACGTTTCCACGTTCCAATCGTGAATTTTATCATAACAATTCATCTAGTCTTAATTTACTTATTACCACGTAGCAAGAGTATCAAAAGCGTTTATTTAAATATAATTTCCTCATCAACCTGGTTAAAATCAGAGAAACACTCCTACATGTCTTTACATTGCTTCCTTGTGGATAGTTCCATCTGCTTAATAAGCTAATTTCCTTAAAATACTTCTCATCCTGGCTTTTCTCTGTTAAATCATGTACGAAAGATTGTACAATTTCATTACAATGACATGTCAAAATTTGATAATTGTTACTGAATTAGGCTATGCAGTAAAATAATAGTTTTGTCTATTGTATTTGATTTTAGTGTTACAGTACCTTTATAAATAACTTCTCAGCTTGTGTGATTTGATTCCATCTATATTTGACTGTGTGCTCCATCAATTGTAATCCAAAATGTTTCACCATAGGAGAGTACTGGCTTCCACTAGCCAATATGAGGCCTGCTTGAGCACACCATGGTGAACTTTCTTTGAAGCTGTAATTTTTTATAATCACTAAGACATTGTAAATTAAAATACACTAACTAATTTATTAAATTAAAAATTCATTTCAACTATGTATGTTAGTGACACAGGTCCAATAGCGAAATAGGGTCCAAGATAATTAAGCAAAGTAAATTATTGCAAAGATCAAAATTATATAATAGAAATGTTCAAGTTATGGCAATTAAAGCATAGAATAAACTACCAAATAATATAAAGGAATTTCTGGATCCTAAATTTAAGAGAACCTTGACAAAATGGTTAATAGACTGTGTTGCTATGACTAAAGAATTTTATAAAAAAAAAATACATTGATTCATCCAGTTATTAGATAAAAACACAATAAGTCAGTTGCTGAAAGCTTCTTTAAAATTGGCATTACCTAACGAGTCCTTATCCCTAATGGGCACATTAACTTTAAAGACGTTGCACAAAGCTATAGACGGCCCCTAGGTTCCTTAGCTAAAGTTCATTTAGGGATGACATTAAGCATGTTAAAATAAAAAAATGAATGAACTGAACAAATGGTTTCGCGTTTTGTTCACAAATTTGTATAAAAAACGCAAACGTCAATGTCACAATTTTCTCTTTATTAGTTTTTAATAGTTTTAATTTAAAAATAATGATGAAGATTGTCAACCAAAGGTATTTACATAATTTAATGTAAAAACAGAATTATTAAAAAGCAAATTAGCAGACATTTAAAAATAATGATAAATGATTAAAATATAATCGTATGTGCATTTGTATTATCTTTCGTTTATTTTATATTTGTAAAAATTAATTATCATTTTCAAAATTAATTTGTAAATAACCAAATGTCATGAAAACAAAATAAATAATGAAGACAAACTTGATAGTGACATGATAAACACTGTGAAAACTACTTAAATTATTTGAATTCTGTTAAATATTACACTAATGACAAGTTAATGGGCGCTTCTTCCGCCATTAAAAAATAAAGGTCCTTTAGAGCAAATATGGCGCTAATGTCGCTTTGTGCTACGCTTTTTCTCTTAAAATAAAAGATAAGGTCTTGTTTGACACTTCTTTAGTTAAATTTTATTGGAGCATTAAAGTTGACGGTAATGATTAATGATTAAGTTGACGGTAATGATAATATTAATGATGGCTTAATTTTAAAAGGCCACTTTATAATAATAATTTAAGGAATGTTTCTGCAACTGGCTGTGAATGTTCTTATCAGGTAGCCAATAGAACATATAGTAGAAAAAGCATCAGTTACAATAACTGCTGAATTTCTATAAATAACTATATTAAATATTGCTTATAACAACTATCTTTTTATTTCGACCAATCATTGTGATCCCATGAATTGAAGGTAGTTTTGTATTTTGATTTTGTACTTTGTACTGTAACTGCTGTATATGAATTAGAATTCTATACATATATAGGTATATTTCCTATACATGTGTTTGTTGAAATAAAGTTTTATTTTCTTTTATTTATTTAATACTAGCTGCTGCCCACGACTTCGCCCGTGTAGCTTTTTAAATCAATACTAAGTATGATAACCTGTAAGGGTCTGTAATGTAAGTTGTAATAAATCTGTAAGGGTTGGTCATGGAGTAAGTTACTTTGTTTTCAGAGATATTGTGTTTATGGGCTCTATACATGATACTGAAACTAAATTGACGTTTTTTTTTTGATTTTTTTCTGTATATATGTATGTTCCTCCATAACTCTTAAACAAATTAACTGATTTCCATGAAAATAGGTTAATAAACATTTAGACGTACACAGGACTTTTTTCTTTTTCAATGCGGACGAAGTCGCAGGCACCAGCTAGTTATATACTAAAACCTCCCTCGAGAACCACTCCATTGGTGAAAACAGCATGAAAATTTGTGCAATAGTTTTTGAGTTTATCGCGAACAGGCAGACGCGGTGGAGGACTTTGTTTTATAATATGTAAGGATTCCATTTAGTTATAGTATGTATTTCTCAATATCAAGAGTTGGTTGCCAAATTAAGTGACAGCAATTACCTTTCGCAAACATTATAGGCTTTATAACGTTCATCCTGTGTAATAGATGGATTGAAGTTGAGTTCTACAGCTTGGCTTAGCTCGTCAGCTATTAGGGCCACTTCGCTGGCACCTTCCATGTTGATGCCGAGGTGGCCACTCACATTCATTGTAAATTGCTACAAGTAAACGTAAGATAAATTAATTATGCTCATCACATAAGGATTTACATAATGCATAAGGGTTGTTCTTAAAATTAAACTGTAAATTTTTGCAACTAATATTTATTAAAAAAAAAGACACTTGTAATCAACAACAATGATGCAATCTAATTATTTACTTACCAATTTTTCCTAGTGGAATTAAACTCATAGAATAGTTTCACACATATTCCTCGCGTCACTAAAATTTTAAAACACAAAAGATTAAAAATACAAAAGAATAAAGAATAAATGACATTCACCCGGCGGTATTAAAAAAAAAAATCTTATAGAAATGTATTCAATTACGGTAGGGAAAATATTAACGGCCGCTTTGCTGCATTTTTTGCAATTTATAATTTGTCAAGAAAATATATAACAAGAATATAAATATTTTTAAAACGTGAAATTCACCTCGTGTTGAGAAACAGAAAAATCAAAAATCCACAGACTAGACGACTGAATTGAATACTACAATAAATACAAAAATAAAAATGTATACCTACAGTACAGAATACCCACTTTGCGGCCACAGAGCACATAATTGTGCTAAAAATTAAATTATTTGAAGTTCGATTTTCATTCGTCATAGAAAAAAGGTCGGCTTTTATAAAATGCTGTTCGAATACCGTGGATTACGTATGATTTTATGGTAAAACATGGGTTAAACTGGGTAAACATAGTTTCACCCAATTCTTTGGTGGGAGTCTTATTACGTTGCGTTGGGACCAAAGTTGTGACCAAGGACGGAACATATGCGAGAGGTTGGGACTGGGACCATAGGGATTTTAAGGAAGTTTATGTCAAACTCACAAACAGAACACTATAAAATATACTAGCTGTTGCACGCGACTTCGTCCGCGTAAAAAATACTAGCTGCTGCCCGCGACTTCGCCCGCATAACTTTGTAAATTATATACTAAAACCTTCCTCGAGAACCACTATAAAAATATCCATTGGTGAAAACATCATTAAAATCGGTGCAGTAGTTTTTGAGTTTATCGCGAACAGACAGAAAGACAGACTCAGCGGAGGACTGTTTTATAATATGTAATGATATCCTATCTCTCAAGTTGGATCAAACTGCACACAGTGTGGTGTGCAAAATTTTATTAAAATCAGTTCAGTAATTTAGGAGCAGTGATATGTTAAGTACTACTAGATGGAACACTCAAGACGCGATGAGTGTTCCAAGTGATTGGAGTTCCGACGTCCTACCCGTTCAGTCTGTCATACGCGCTCGTAGAGATTAGGCGCGTTATTATTTTCAAAACCAATAAAAATGCCGTCTTGTGTGATGAGATATTGCAAAAATACAACAAAAAATATTAGTAAAACTGCTGGTGTGACGTTCCATAGGTAAGTTTTATTAATATTGAAACGTTTAATAGGTTAATATTTAATTTGTTAAAACCTTAAGTTGTCTACGACTATTTAAGTTTAAGTTAAGTAGGACCTATTTAAGTTGTCTACGACTTCACGTATTGACCTTGACACTACTGCCGCGTGAATTTAGCAAGAAATCGTAGAGAGTGCTCAATCTAGTACTTACTTAACATATCACTGTTTAGGAGTTCATCGCGGATAAACGTGACACGAAATTTTTGTATTTATACATGTTGCACGCGACTTCGTCCGCTTAACTTTATAAAATATAGCTTATGTTGCTAGCTGTTAATATAGCTTTCTATAGGTGAAAGAATTTTCAAAATCGGTTCAGTAGTTTAAGCGTTCATCGTGGACAAACAACATGACATGAAATTTTAAAAAGGTACATAAAGATAGTAATTACTAGCATTAATTATACCTAATTTCTCTACTTATATTAAAGAAATGGTTTTATTTAATACTAGCTTGTGCCCGCGACTTCGTCCCCGTTCAAAATGTTATATATGATTGATTATCGCGCCCTCTCGCGGTGAGTAGCCGACTTGTTGAGTCAAAGCTGTCTTAATAGTTCTGCCACTGAACGATAGATTGCGTTAATCTAAATAAGGAGGTCACACTAAATACTCTAAAGCCATCCTCGATAAATGGACCATCAAACACAAAAAGAATGTTTCAATTTGAACCAGTAGTTCCTGAGATTAGCACGTACAACCAAACAAACTCTTCAGCTTTATATTGGTATAGATTGTAGATGCATCATATAACTCCAGACAATATGATATTGGGTTAGGTGTAAATTTAAATATATAAAAAAAAAAAGAAATTATATAATAAAGTATTTATTCAAAGAATTTATGAATGACGTAACAGGTATATTATTATTATACTTATTAGCGAATAATCAGTATATGGATATATGACAAGTATATAACATCAGTGAAACCAACCAGTGATCGAGATCACTAATTTTATTGACAAGTGGCACATCTATGAAGAAAGTGATAGTGCTTGCAATATTAAAATAAATAAAAAAACATAGTAGCAGTAAGTTTTTAAATACCCATTGTATAACAATTTAAAAAACTGTACATATAAAATCTGTATATTACAAAACTAAAAAAGCTATTGTGTGCCTACATATGTCGTTTTTTTTCCTGTTTTCTTTATCACTTCTAGCAACTGATCTGCACCAAGTGTTGAAGTAACAGAAACCTTTTGTTCTGGCAGACTGATTGATATTTCATCGACGCCTTGCCCTTTCAGTCTGTTGAGTACTCTCTGTACGGCACCAGAACATCCTTCACATGTCATTTCAACATTAAATATGTGCACCTGTAAATTAAAATACATATATATACAAAGTAAATAGTTTTGATACTTAAAAAAAAATTGCACTCTAGCAAATAACTTACCGAAGACATTTTAATTACAGTCCAGCAATACAGTACTTATCACAGAATTGATTCGAAACTTTGAGCTACCTTAAAAACAAAAAATATATATTACTAAATTATTTACTTTATGCAGATAGATAGGTAAATATACACGTAGGCACAATGATGGTAGGTGTTGTCATTGAACTACAACTATCTAAAAAATAATATGTTGATCAAAATTGATGCAAAAGATATAAAATCTTTCTTTTTTGCCACTGTATGTGGCTATTAGATTACTGACTATTAATTAAATCACTATATAGGTATTAATTTATGTTCTATTCATTGAAAGAGATAGGTAAATAGTTGTGACACAGCTTTTCTTATAAGTGGATATTCTATGCACCTTTATCTAAAAAAAAATGCTTCACTTACTTATTGAAACGAAAGTAGACAAGTACCTAAAAGTAACAAGTAAAATAAAAAAAATAATCAAACCTAAACTATACTCAATATCATTTATCAACTTGATATCAATCAACAACATAACAACCTTCAAAAAAATCTTTAGTCTGTCAGAAAAGTGTTGAAATTGAAAAGGGGCAATACTGTTGTGTTGTCCCGTTCTAACCATATAGTTGGTAAGAAAGAGACAACATTATAGTATTGCCACTTTTTAATTTTAACACTTTTTGACAGACTATAATTATTACTATTAACTAACCACAGAAGATCATAAAATAAATATTTACACCACTGAGTTAATATGTAAACTGGAGGTAACACCGCATATACCACCGCTGTCCCAATAAAGTGTATTGCTGGCACCTCACATCACTCACTCATCACATTACTCGGTCACTCGGTCAAAAGTTAAAGTGTTTATTGTATAAAATATGCCGAATTGTGCATTAAGATATTTTACTAACAGTACAAAAATTATAAGCAAAAGCAAAGGAATCGTTGGGGAGCCGACGATGCCAAATGTGTAGTCACTCGAGCGTCGTTGGGACCTATTTGATTTTGAAGATTAGATTGTAAGAAGACGAAAAGGTTATATGAAGTTTTTCATTTCAACGGTGGGTTGACCGTCTACAGGATTTCAAAAATGTAAAAAAAATTTGTCACATGGACCTACTCGAGCGAGTCAGATATTCATAATGTATACGGCCCACATGTCCCTGATGACGGATATATGTTAATCTGACGATTTGGGTGGTGGGTTCTCCCGTACGGAAGCTTTAAAAATGGAAAAATATGTAGTTACTCGAGCGCGTCAGATATTCAGAAGGGATGTTAAGTGAACCCAAACTAAGCTCCCATTTGAAAAACTGACGATTTGGATGTGACGCAAGCTCGTGGCACGATTTTTTTTTGTCAAGGTCGTCACGATTTTTTTTTTTTGCAACTTTGTGACCTTCCGATTTCTTTTCGTCACGCTCAAATCGTCAGATTATTAAAATGCACACTTTTCAGCATGTAATTAATCTACCATAGCTTAATATGACGCGCTCGAGTGACTACAGAAATCCCCTCTTGGGCTCCCTAACTATAACTTTTCATCGATGAGTTATTCCGATGAGTTTTTTTATTTTATATTATTTCAGTTTCATAATCAAGTGCGATCTTTCTGCGGACGTCATGTTGCCAATTGCCATAACAAATACATCCACGAAACTATCTAGCGCTGCATGTTTGCATTTCAGTTGATGCAGTTTTTTTGCATTATATGTTAATAACACTAAAATTGATAAATTAATGGACGAAATACACGATCAGTCCATCGCGTCAAATTGACTGACGTGAAGCCAAAATTTGATCGTGAATGGTAAAAACTGATGGCTTGATGTCAAACACTTTATTTCAAATCGCGCCGTTGCGTCACGTCAGTTTGTCGTCACGCCAAATGATTGATCGTGTTTTTCGTCCATAATTGTAAGGATACCAATTTTAAATTATATCCGTCTCTTTTATCAAAGAAACTTATAATGTGTAAGAACGGAATAAATAAATAAACGGAATAAATAGTATAATATGATATAATATAACGCCTGACATCTGCGTTGCTATTACATGATGATCGATTGATTAGTTATGGCGTGAAAACGTAATATTAGTATGGATGTATGGATTTTAAACCATTTTTCTTATATTGTTTATATTGTAAACTGTTGTATACTCAATTTTTATAATCTAATGAACCTGTGTTCATATTTTGACTGGTTTTATTGACTGTTCGTTCTTTTAATTTTATTAGTCTGTGGTATTTTTTCTTCTGCTGCTTTAGCCCCAAGTGAGATTTTGAGTTAGGTAGTTACATCGTGAAATCATGTATTAATTTTACCACAAATGAAAACATGACACTCAACGAAAGCCTGATAGAGCTTGGCTGGTAATTACATTAAATACATGCACCTAATATGTAATTTTCTTATCTTAAAAGTCACTATAATGTTTTATTTCCAGGCATCTAAGTCAAGAGGGTATCGATAGTATTAGTGAAAATGGTCAAGTACAAGATGTAAATATTCTTAGTAAAAAAGCATTAGATGTAAGTACTTCCACAAACGGAAATTCAAACAAATTTTATGTGTTTACCGACGTAACTATAATATACTACTCTATATGATTGCAGTTTGATTTGAGAGATATTGGTGATTCGGCATTTCCGGAGGACTTCTCGAAGGACCCCTCTAAACTAGAAAAACAAATAATTGTTCAGATACAGAAGATCAGAAATGTGTCTGCACCAAAAGCCAACGAAGAGTCAACATCTGCTCCCCGCATGTTGAAGCTGACCATTCATGATGGAAAAACAACTTGTACAGCCCTGGAGATAAGTTCTATCTCGAGTCTTAGTATTAATACTCCTCCAGGAACAAAGATTTTGTTGAAACATGAGGGGCTTGAAGCTTGCCATGGAATTATTTGGTTGACGCCAGCTGTTATTCAAGTTCTCGGTGGACAGGTACCGCACATGATTGAAAAGTGGGAGTTGAATAGAAGTCTTGCCAAACACACAAGAGGTAACTATGTAAATGTGTCAGTTTAATAGTTGAGTTTATTTTGTACCTATATATGTACTTGTACATATACAGCATAGTTAATAGTTAGTTACACAAACCAACATAACACTTTTATAAATATAGATTAATCCATATAAATTATCCATATAACTACTACATCCTTTACACAGGCTTTGTTCTTACAATAAAATTCATTTTTCATTTTTAATGAATTTTTATGAGTTAATGATTGTTATTTGTTTTTTGTTGTTGTAGTTTTTAATTATGGACTTGAAATGTCTGAAATAAAATGAATAAGTAATATTTGTGATTGTAAACGAGTAATTTTTCTTATGAGTTAAAACACAAATTTCAGGTGGTATCGGTGCAGATGGGGGTCCTCCTCCGTGGATCCCTTTCGGTCAGGAGCTAGAAGCAGTAAATGTAGACAAACAGTTTAAAAGCTTACAGGAAGCTGCAAAACAGGACAATGCTGAATTTGAAGCTCAAAGAAAAGGTGCCATAGCAGAGGCACAGAGACTTTCCGGGGTTAAGAAGGTTCGTAGGTGGTTGAGTTTACTCCAATCACTATTACATTATGCTTCTATAGATTCTTCACAATTTGGTTTGGTTTAATACTTTAAATTTAAAAAAAAAATCCTATATGTTTATCTCAATATAAACTATCCAAGTGGCATCAATCCCATGTCTGATTCTATGGAATTGACAAACTTTAAAATTAGCCCCAAGGCCCCAAAGCTACTGCCTTATCAAGTATAAAGCTAAAATGCTAAAAGTTTAGAATTTAGAATCTAAGTACATTGTGCTTTTTTTTTGTTTTTTTTTTTTTTTGTAAAAAATATTTACTCTCCACTCAGGCTTTGCCATAGTCAGGTTGAAGGGCCCTCTTGACAAAATTGTTACTGGACCCATCTTGGACAAGCTACGCCACTTATTAGCGGTAGTACTGAACGTAGTTTTATTTTATTGTAGGTGTTTGGCGGTGGTACAAAACCTTTACTGGATGCAAATGTACAGAAGATTATTGATGCTGGATTCACAGAGGAGCAGGCAGAAAATGCCCTCAAGTATACTAAAAACAATGTCGATAGAGCCCTTCGAATGCTACAAAAGCGGGACAACTCTGAAAATAGAAAAGAGAAACAAAAGGAGCCCGAACCCAAACGCAAAGGTCGCAACAAGGAGTCCACGGAAGATGACGGCATTCCGGTTAAGCCTTCGGGCAAAGTTTCCTTATTTGATTTCTTAGAAGACAAACTTCCCAACGTTACGGAGAGAGACAAGAGCAATCGTCAAATGAACAATAGCAATGCCCAAACAGAAGAAAAAACCGAAAGGAACGAGCGGAATTATCAAAACAAGGAGAAGTCAAATCTTAAAAACAATACAAGAAACCAAGCGTCATCACGATACGATAATAATAGTAGACACAGATCGGAAAACCGAGCTCATTACTCAAACGATCACAGTCACACATCTCACAGGGACGAGAGAAAGTACCAGTCGCAAGAGAAACCACCGCGATTCCAAAAGAAATTTGAAGAGAAGAATAAACAGCATCAGCAGCATCAGACAAACAGTTACAACTCGCAGTATAATAGTTATCAGCAACAGGGCTACGACGACAGGCACGCCAGGGGAGACAGGAGCACGGGAAATAGTAAAGGGCATCAAAACTATCATAATCCGAACCCGATGGACAGTATAGTCGATGCGACAGCAAATATGGTGCTTACGAATCAGCATCAGCGGACGGGTGAGGAGATGCAAAGGAACTATCATCAGCATCACGAACAGTATCCCCAGAAGCAGTACATGAATCAGAGCGGGCCGGATATACCGCCGTTCAGGCGAGCGAATGAGTACCAGCGTAGAGCGCAACAGCAACAGGCACACACGAACGGGTACATGGAGGCTCAGGCTCAAAGTCAGATGTACCAAACTATGGGGTACGGGCCTGGGGTGAGCGGGCCGTACGGGGCGCGCGGGGCGTATTACGGGCCGAGACATGAGTACGGGGCGGGGGTGAGTGGAGCGGGTGGGGCGGGAGGTGGTCCCCTCCGAGCGGGACCTCCGGCCGCTGGTCCGTTCCTGCCGGGCTCTCTGCTCGGCTTTCAGAACGCGGCTGTAAACGAACAGGCGCGTGCGCTGCTAGCCGTCGCCGACGTCAACTGGAAGGTTGGCGATCGCTGTCTCGCTCTCTATTGGGAAGACAATAATGTAAGTCATATCTCATTTCATTTCCTATACATGTTGAGTCTTCTTATGCACATTAAGCTATAGTAGTACAAGAAAATTTATCAACAAATCAAAATTTCAGTCCAAGGCATTTTTAGGGGCATTTTTGATATAAGTATCTGGAATATTATGTAATATGTACCATTTGTTTCCCTCAAATTATAAAAAAATGGTATGTTACAAAAAATAGTTTCAGACAAATATTGTAAAGAATTAAGTTATAAAAAAAAATGTTTATTTACTCGTGTATTATAAGACTTTTTTTGATAAAATTAAAATTAACAGTTACTGAGGTTGATTTTTTTTTTACAAATTTACCTATCAACCGCAGATTTCAATATGTTCGAATAGTAAAGGCATGCCATACCATAGTCAGTGCCGGCCTTCACTTTTCAAACATATTGGAAACCGCAGTATGTATTCATACTTATTAGTAAGAAGTGAAATGCTGTTAGTTGAGTGTTTACAATTAATTATTGTTTTATTTTTAGTTCTATGACGCTGAAATAACTGGAATCTCTGCCAACACTGTAGTGGTGAGGTTTTGTGCATACAACAACCACGAAGAAGTTCTTAAATCTAACTGCCTCCCACTACCCACTGAGGGTGCACCACGTAAGTGACAATACGCTTTTAGAGATTATTCTTAATATTTATTCACATTGAAACTGAAAGTATAAAGAAATTATATGTAAATATACAGTATAATGTTTTCCCATGTTTTTCATGGGCCTATGTTTTTTCACAGATATTGGCCTCACTTATATGTCTTATTATAAGATATTGATGTTTAATGAGAAAGAGACTAGCTGTTTTCTCTATTATTAAAATATTTTGTCTTCAAGTATGTTTTCATTTCACATTTAAACAAATAATTTTTCGTAAAACACTTCAACAACAAGTGCAGACCCGACCAGGGTTTATATTTTGTTCACTCCCAATCTGAGTGAAGTACCTAACTTTGTAAGTTATATACTAAAACCTTCCTCGAGAACCATTCTATTCATTGGTGAAAACAGCATGAAAATCGGTGCAGTAGTTTTTGAGTTTATCGAACAGACAGACGCAGCGGAGGACTTTGTTTTATAATTATGTAGTGATACTTTGAACCCGTATGTATAGTATAAGCGAATAATGTGAGTTCCGCTTGTACAGCATCTGGCGCAGTGCAGGCGGAGGGTGCGGCGTTCGGTCGCCGACCGTAGTGGCACGCCGCGGCCCAGAGCCGCGCCCCGCTGCCCCCTCTGCCCCCGCACCACCCGCACCACTCGCACCAACCGCACCCCTCGCAGCTCGCGTGACCGCTGCACTCAACCTGAACATTACTCTCTAACCACTGTTACCACTGTTAGCGCTGCTCTTACCAGTTCGTTCGGCCGTTAGGCTGGTTTTCGTGTCACGTTCACCGTCAGCGCTGACAGGCCAATATATTGATGTCGGCGTTACTCTAAAACGCTTCTAGCACGCAATACATATTGGCCTGTCGGCGCTGACGGTCGGCGTGACACGAAAACGGTCGGTCGGCGTGACGGTCAGTTCTGACGATACGCACGATCGACTGCGGTAGCAATACGCGTGCGTACGGTCAGGCGAGCTCTGTAACGACTTGAGAATTTTCATACAAATGACAAGCGCGTTGGTCGCACGGTCGGTCGTGCGTATCGTCAGGACTGACCGTCAGGAGAGCACTGAAACCGGCCTTAAACCACACAGTCCGTCATCGTATATCGTACAAAAGCGGCGACAGATGGCGCTAATTGGAGGACACATATGACAATCAAACTGAAAAAATGGTCCTCTCCAAGAATAAAATAAATAATAAAATAGACGACGGTTATTTCATACAATTAAACTGAAGGTGTCGCTCACAGAGCATTCATTGATTTTTTCCCATACTAAAAGTGCCCAACGCACCTATAAAGAAGAATTTTAATAATTACTTTACCTGGCGTCCTCCAATTTGCGCCGGCCCTAAGGGAATGACCAACATTTATTCGGCTCAATTCAGCTGTTATCCAAAGAAAACAATGGTTTTGTACCGTCCGTTCAGCCTTCAGTGTAATAGAAGCGGGACTTTATAAGTGTAATCAAAAGCGTCCAGCGAAACACGAATGGAGCTGAATGAGTGTAGTTACTCTCTAAAAGTATTTGAATTGTGAACTCATCAGAAAACTTACGTATACATCGACAGGTAGCAATTGCTATTTGCTTCGTAAAACATTAAAAACACTTAATGCATAATATAACGAGAACAGCGCCAACAAAGTTTGTAAAGATATTGGTATTGTGGCAGTAACGTAAATCCTTAATATATGAATTTTCCTATTTTTTTTTGTGATAATGAATCGACAGTATTTCATGAAAGAATACACATTGCGTGTTAGTCACAACTAGACTTGTGATGATGACGTAATTATACGTGTCGCCGAATATTACGTTTTCATGTTAAAAATGAAGCCTTTTTTGCTGTTTTTTTATTAAGATCTAAGCGTTAGTTCACACTGAAAAGCGACGTAATGCGACTCTGCGCGTACGTTTTAAGGCCCTCTTAGAAAGAGGTGATTTTATTTGTAAATAAAGAATTTTACTGAGTCCACCAGTATTTTTTGCTCCTCAATGAGAGTGGCAGAGTTGTAAAAGGCCTAATTTTAAAAATAGACAGACTAAACTTCAGGTTATATCGAATCCTTTGGTGAAACCGTCACTATTTCGGTTAAAAGTCCTATAACTTACTTTAAGGTACTTCATATTGATGTAGCCTGAATTTTTTCAAGTCTTTTAACCTGTACATGTCTAAAAATAGTGGTTATTGTTAAAAATGTCTCCTCACATTGTTTCATTGATAGGATTTTGAATTTAGCTAATGTCAGTAGGTGAATATCAATATAAATGGAATTTGTATGCGGTCTATTGGACATAAGAAGTTGT
The DNA here is from genome assembly GCA_945859745.1 of Synanthedon formicaeformis. NCBI lineage: Eukaryota > Metazoa > Arthropoda > Insecta > Lepidoptera > Sesiidae > Synanthedon > Synanthedon formicaeformis. The sequence goes on from OX243957.1 coordinate 5,307,838, forward strand.
TTTTGTATTGTCTCATTTGTGAAGTTCGGTCTAACCGTACGCACCTATCTGTCTAGTAAACGATATTCAATATTGTCAAACGAAATAATTAGTATAAATTAATTTTTCACTTATAATAACTTAGCTAATATTCCTTGAATGTTGAATGTTGTAAAATTTTCATACGTTCGCTTGATGTATAATAATATTATCTTGTAAGGGTTTAATGTTCAGATTGAGAAATAACAGCTCTGGAAGTGTTTTTATTGCATAACATTAATGAATGGACGTTCTATACGATACTCTTAACTACAATAATTTTGTGTTTTCTTTTATTTAATTTGTGCATTAATTTTAAGCTCTGAATTTATGTATAATTTTTTTAACTACTTGTTGGGATACATAATTTGACGACGATGCTTCGTAGAATTTTATATGTATATAAATTTGTTGACGTTCACACAGTACTGGCAAAAGTGAATTTAGATACAAAGATTTTTATTATAAAAAAATTTTTGATTCATATTTTTTCTTTATACTTAGGTTATCGGTTTACCGGTATATAAATGGGTCATAAAGTATGTAGCTCATTTGAAATGGTTACTAAAATTTCACTTTTGTTTTTAAAATATTTGTAGTGAGCAATAATATTCGTTCATTTCATCGAACTCGTCTATTAAGACATTCAGAATAAGAGTTTTGCCAATTGCCAATTGAAAATTTTAATATTTGATTATTCAAAACGCAAATCAGCGAAACTACTTTCTCGATCACCATGATTTTTTTTAAGAACACGTCAGAGGTATAGATAAAGACATGATAGGGTATGTACTTTTCATCCATAAAAAGTACTGTTCCCTAGAGATCATCTAAAAATAAAATATTCAACATCTGACAAAAATATGTGAGCAATAAAGATTGAAGATTGAATAAATGTTTCAACACCTAAGAAAAAGAGGCGCGGACGAAGTCGAGGGCAAAAGTATTATAAAAATCATTGAAATCTTATAGAGGACATTAAGATTTTGGTTAAAAGACAAATACTATATGCAATTGTTTGTTTAAACAATAAATTATTATACTTTATGAACTATATAATATTGTAATTAATATTTTTATGAAATATCAAGTACATAACTCTTTATCGGAAAAAATGCACACTTAATCACATAATATTTGTAAGTTTTATGCGGATTTTTCTTTGTATTCTCAGAGACTAAAACAATGTTGCGTGTTAATGGGCGTTTTTTTTAGGTGACGCAGTCACAGTCATTGTTAATTACCCCTTGACATGTGAGGCTAACGTTTTAATACGTGGAAATGAACTACGTAATCAACTTTCGTATGGCAATATCATGGGTGTTTGAACATTTTTAACAATCATGGCATAAGAATCTCATGGGAGAAAGACTTGCTAAACTCAATTCCTTATAGTTTCCGCTATTTCTCGTTATATTACAGCTTTGTATAATATTTTAATCTTGGTATCTTTTTACGATGCTATTGCAAGTGGTACCCAAAAATTCTAATTTGCCCGTTATCATTCTAAATGCTTTAAAAAAGTTTTTAGACTTTGTAAATCTTTATATCACTTTTTCTATTACCCTCTGGCTCAGGAATCCCGAGTTCGATTCCCGATAGGAATGAATTTTCAAAGTTGTTTCTACTCTTGAGTTTTTATATAAGTAGCTATAGTTTCATTTTTGAATTTTCATATTTAATTTTATGGCATTCTACGAAGTAACGATCGTTAAAATATTCACTTCAACGGTTTTCATATAACCACTATAAGCGTTATTGAAATGATGTGACAATAGTCGCCAAATTTTTATAAAATCACTCGAGACGAACTATAATTTATTTTCTACCAGTCATATTATAACTGTTAGTGCGTAGATCGTGTAAGTGTACCTATTATGTTGAACTTTCAGCGCAATACATGTAATATATTAATTTTATTTACAAATTTATATTAAAAATATTGTTTTGATTGTTAATAAAATAATATCTTTTACTTTAGCAACAAGCTCTAAATGTGTTACAAGCGAACATTTATTTGTTGTTTTAGCGCTTTTGTAAAATAAAAATACATCACAATACGAGTGCAGTGCACATATGGTTTCCTTTGTCAAATTGTTGTTTAGACAAGTCTCGGGAAATATGTGAATTGTGCGTTGTTTTAGACAGATTTTTTGTTCTACATTTTGCACCTGTGGGCGCCACTTAACTAAAGTACGCACTTAGTTATAAGATATAACTGAAAGAAAGTCAATGGGATCAATCGCTCCTCATTCATTTTCAGTCCTATTTGGTCCAGAATTTGGTAATAAATGGCCTTTCTTAATTTCATTAATTTCCTGTGAATATTTCAGATTTTGAAAGTTGGAATAATATTCGAAAATTAAAAAACTGTATATTTTCAGTTATAAGAATTAATAAATCGTGTAAAACAACGCATAAATACATTTTTTATTATGATTAAGTATGCAAGGGAACAACAAGCGTAATCGGAATACTTGAAACTACCCACCAGTACATTAATGTATTTTGAAGGTAGTTTTTTTTAAATTATTTTGACATATTCCGAGATTTATCTAAGTATTTTATTTAATAGATATGTTTTTTTTTTCGTGGTAGACGTGAACAAGTTGATAAGACAACCATTTATGTCTAGTTTTCAATGAACTAAAAATGTTATAAAGATTACCCAGCACGCTTCCGGTTATCATGTGTGCAACGTAGAGCAGTCTTAAAATAACTGTAGTTTTGTCAGTTTGTTTATGTTCACCATGTTTTATAGTCATAATGTGTTATCTTTATGTATATAATACTAAAAATTAAAAATCGCTTTCGGGCGTATTAATGTAATATAACTGGAATTGTGTTGATTCGAGTAGTAGTGCTTTCTAAAACAAAAGAAATAACATTTAAAGTTGGTTTTAATAACATTGGTTTTTCATTGAAACGTTGACAGGTAAACAATCGTATCGACCAAAGCTCAATTTGTTGCAAGCTGTTCGAGTTTGCTAACGTAAACTAGGTGAATGTTTTGGTAAGATTATTGGGTTTGTTTACCTAAATCATGTTTTCAGTTGAGGTAATAGTTTATGATTGAAAAGTCAATAAAATAATATATATAACAACATGCTGTAGTTTGAATTTTATTCATTCTACTCCATTTTCATTTACCTTACAAATTACGCGGCTTCGGCTGTCAGTGAAAAAATTCTGGCGATACTTTATCATTGATGTTTTTTTTAATGAAACTATCAAGAATCTACACTTAGGTATATACTTATACTAATAATAAATCTGTAAGCGAATTTATTATTAGTATTGTATGTATGTATTGTCCTCCATAACTCTTAAACGAATTAACTGATTTTCATGAAACTTGGTAGATAAACATTTAGATGTACGGGACACAAGATAGGCTTTTCTTTTTCAACGCCGACGAAGTCGCATGCACCAGCTAGTTTATAATATTTGATGGTATAAAATAATTATAACTTACTTAGACATGTATACATACATTAAAGTGTCCTAATTTAACACGATCTAAATAAATTATGTTAAGAGTTCACATGATATGAGCACAGGCGTGCGTGTTCGTCACCGATTTAAATCTTTGTTCGTCACCCTTCCATATTAATTAGGCATGTTTCGGTACCTGTCACTGTACGAACTTTATAAATAGAAGTAGGCCTTTACGCCACACGCCTGTTCATAATATTTTTATTGCACGTTTTAACAAACTAAGGGTTAGTTCACACCGAAGCAGCGAGGCGCATCGTGAAGTAGGGTTCGTCGTCTCGGAACGTGTAGCTCTTCTCTTTGTACAAGGCGCAAGTACGATCTTGCATGGAGTATTGCTTCCACCTTTGAGATGGCTCAGCCAAATACCAACTTGCCGCATTCGGCTCGGTGGATCAAAGAACTGGGAGGCTCATTGGCTGCAGTTTGCTTTTTCATTGCATGAGCTCATACCGCCTCCCCCTTTCTTCCAACAGCATCGGACATTCAGACGTACGGCTGGTTACTATTACCTATTACTATCCACATCTTGTCGAAATCCCTCTTTTTGGGATCAACCGTTTTAAAATATCCTAACGCGCTAATGTATCATATTGGTATCATGTCTCAAACTCAAAAAATAAGGATGACTACGAGTATGTGGACTAATTTATTGTATAAGTAACTTTTTTATCGTGTAAAAATGTAAAGTAAATATTGTCAAAAAACTATTTCTAAGCGCTATTTTTTCAATATGGATTCATTCAGATACGAGATGGCAAAATAGAAGTTAGGAACTAATCGAAATCTATAAAATTAACAATTTCCGGATAACTTTCCAGGTAAAACTACCAAATGATTACCTTTACCTACTATATTTAGTATTTTAGATATTTTATATGTAGGTAATATTTTATATACTATTAGCTATGAAGAGACAAAAATAAGCGCAGGCGCAGGTATAAATAAGTTCCAAATGTAGGTAGAACTAAGTTTTTATCAACACAAAGAACGATTGACCTAATTTAGCGACAACAAAATCATGCCTCCGACGAGCCCGCGAAGGCTTGTAGCGTGGCTTGGGCTTGGTGGGGTGTCGGCCGACGTAACTCAAAACAAAAACTGGTCGCTCAACCAGTTAACTTTGCCCCACCGACGACAACGCACTGCGTTGTAAACAAAAAACTTAGCCAAACAATAATATCGAGTGTATGAAACCGAAGAAATCCCGCGTATTATCTACTTCTAGTGACGTCACTTAGTGAAGTTAAAGTGATATATTTTTCAATTGAAGAGGACAGTTAAGTTTTATTAGTTTTGAAGAAAACTTTAAAGTAAAAAAAGACGACGCGACGCTCTACGTCTTCGTAAGGTGATGTTGATTTGTGACTTTTTTTTTATTTGTTTCTATTTCATTTGTAACTTTTTGTTCGTATTCAAATTTAAATTATACTTTACTTAAATAACTATATAATTTATTGAATGTTTATTAACTTCATTAATAATTTTAAAATGCTTCGTACTTTCGCTACAAGAGAACGGATTAGATGAACCTTGTTTTAGCAAATTATCACCTTGAGCAGAAATTGCGTCCGCATGTAGATAAATAACTGAGTACGATAATTCATAATGTTAAAAGTTAGGTAAGTACGTTCAAGTAGGTACTACCGGGCGGCCGTGCACGTAAGTATAATGCAATGCAAGACATGACATGTATGACACACATATCCAATGTCATCAATGCTGAGTTGACAATGTAAAATAAAAATATATAAGACTCAACAGGTGCAAATGTGCTGACTGTTGATAATGTTGTTGTATAATTATATATTAACGGTCAAATAAAAATTCGGGTCGATTTAAATCTTAAAAGTTGGTTTTAGTCATAAGAATAACTATATTAAATGCTTATACGATTTGTAAATCGATCTTTTTTATTTGGGAGTCCTAGACAGGCTATACTACTAGTAATAAAATACATAAGTTTGAGAGATTAATTGTTGCTATTTCACGCAATAATGATTAAACTAATTTTGATGAAACTTTACAGTAATATTTTAAACATCAGAATACGCGGTCATCCGCGTATTCTGATGTTTAAAATATTACTGCGATATAAGAAACGCAAAAATCATAGCTTGCTTCATAGCAAGCTATGATTTTTGCGTTTCTTATATCCTTGACTTTGATTAGTGATAGTTAAGACCGTCCTGTGGTCCATTCCCAGATTTCCCAGTACACCGGTTAATAGTCCGGTTCGCGCCAGTTTCTTCTAAGAATTTATTTTTGAGAAAAAAAATATATACCTAATATGTTACATTAACGAAAACACGCAAAATACGAGGGGCGTTCAATAAAAAGTGAGAATGACAAAGACGCAGTTATCTTTTAAGACAACTTATTTTATTTTTCAACTTAGTCACCTTTTAAGTTAATACACTCGATATATCTGTATTCTAGACTTAAAATTCCCTTAGTAAAAAATTCTTTATCCTGAGCCTCTAAAAACCGTGTATTGCAGCGACTACTGCCTCATCGTCTTCAAATTTTTGGCCTCAGGTTTCCGCGGTTGAAAGCGAGCACGCTTTCAACCGCGGAAAAAGATAAAAATCACTAGGGGAGAGGTCTATGGTGAATATGAAGGACGTTCCATCAGTTTAAAGTCAGCATCTTCGATGGCAGCTATCGCAAAGTTGGACTTTTGCGCGGGGGCGTTAACTTGGCGAAACAAAAAAACTTTAGTTAGTTTGCCATGCCGTTTCTCGCGTCTCTCGTCTGTTATGGACGCAGATCTGCGCCAAGTGACAGTCTGTCGTTTCACTCGATTTTTAATATTATGGGTATATAATAGGGTTTAAAATTGAACAAACATAATGCCAAATAAATACGCAATCTAGAAATGCAACAAACTGCGCAATTTTTTTATTTGTCTTGCATATAAATTCCCCGCAATAGTGGCTCCATGATTAAGGTATTCGATCATTACCACCCCTTGGCTGTCTTAGAAAAGAGAGCCCAAGATCTTACCGGCGAATGGAGTTGCCTTAAATTTCTTAGGAGTTGGAGATGACGGTCTCTTCTAAGTCATGGACTGCTGTTTCATTTTCTGGGTCATAATGATGAAGCCATGTTTCATCAATGGTTATGAATCGAGACAGAAATCGATCACGATATTGCTGCAACAAATCCAAACAGCTTCGCGAAATCCTTGTAGTTTGGTTTGTTTCTACGCGTCCCTTAGCATTGTGGGCACCCAGCGCCCGGACACTTTTGTCATGCCCGACTGCCTTATTACTCTATCTAACAGCAGACGATAGCAGACGACTTGCGATCGCGTGTGCTGAAATACAAAAATCATGTACTTTAATTTTAGTTATTGTCAGTAAGAAGAGGCCCTATCGCAAACTATACCTTTGTTATGAGTTACGTAGTACTAAAAACACGATTTAGTGTGATCGTATAAATTAATAGAACGTTTTCGCCTGTCGCAAGTTGGTCGCAAGTCGTCTGCTGTTAGATAATAAGGCAGCGGGTGGTTTTACATAATATTATAGACACTCCCTATCGAAATCTTCATCTCTTCAGCTATAACACGACGATCTTTTCAAACATTTTTTTCAACTTTTTTCATAATTTGTTCGGTTACTACCGTCGCAGGGCGCCCCGAGCATGGGTCATCGTTGGTGGAAGATCTTCCTCGCTTAAACTCAGCACACCAACGAGCATCTGTAGAGTATTGAGGAGCATAAACCCGTAATGTTCCTTGCAAGTTTTGATTTACCTGCTCCGTAGTAAAAAAAATTCAGAAGAGATATTTAATTAGCGCGCGAATTTCAATTTTCTCCATTTTCGAGAACACGTTCCGAAACGTAGGAAACAAATGAAAATCATTTTTAAAATACAAATGAACATCGAAAACTTTTATAATTATTATTATAACAAATGTCTAGGGTTTGCCTGTCAGTATAATTTTTTTTTCTTACCAAGGAATATCTATGTCATTTTCACTTTTTATTGAACACTAGAAAACTTAAAATATATTTTATAATAATTAAAACGTAAAATAGAAAAATTTTGAAAATCAAAATTTTCAAAATACGATATGAATTTCTTTGGAGGTTTGAAATTACTTAATTAACTAGCGACCCGCTTCTAACTACGCACGGATTTAATTTACCCGCAATTAGAAAACTTGCTTACATAAACCTTCCATGGTTTTTCTACTAGTGAAAATGTTACCAAAATCTGTTGGGTGATTAAACTTATCGAAAATTTATTGGTAGAGAAAAATGTTCATTTATCTCATACAATTAAGTACTACAATATTAACTCATTATTTTCTGTACGGTTCTTGCTTATGATTCGAAAGCGATTTTTTACAATGACCTGAAAGGCTTCGGAGGAAGCGAAGGACAGAGGATCTTGAATGGTGGTGAGCCTTGAAAGAGGCCTACATCCAACACACAGAGACACAGTTTGATGACGATGATGAAGATGAAATACCTATATCAAATAGAAATGTAGTATCTTGATCTAATGGTTTCAATTCAACAGATAAGAAAAGCGTTACCTATATTTCCTTAAAGTTAAACTAGTCGACGGCTGGAACTCATCGGTGGGTGTGGCTAAAATGCGTCCTGTCTCACACAGCGCAATGCGCGGGAAAAGCAGTTGAGTGAAATGCACAATGATTCATACCAAAAATGAACACAAAAAAAAAACATAAAAAGACCCCTGGGAAAATGCTTTTTTTGACAAAACTACTGCATGTATTTATTTCGTGTAGTTATTTAAACTTGAATAACTAATCAATGCCTGTGGCTAAAGTATTTTGGAGTTTTTCTACACTAGAGTGACATATTCACCATCAAAGTTGCATTAAAACTTGTGTTAAAATATGGATTTTTCAACGAATGTTCCTTAATCTTTTAAAATAATAATTTTTTACTAGTTTGAATAACAACGATTCTAGTTAACGACAAGATAAATCGAAATCATGCTTACTTTTGTAAATTAAACATAAAACAGCGAAGTAATAATCTTTAAACGTTTGCATGGAGGAAAGCTGACTTGTGTCACCTTAATGACGAAAACCAATGTAATGAAATTCACTTTTTAAATGAGTATTTAAAGTTGCAAGCGAGGCCATCGAGATCGTAATCCTTTCATTGTCGTTGAAATAGTGATATATAATTAATTAATTATAAAACTATAATATTATCTAGTCTTATTACGTATACGATTAATTGCTAACGCAACGATCTACTGTAAGTAGAAATACTGAGACGAGAATTTATGAGTAACGGTTCACTAATTTAATTAAGTAAGATGATTTAACAGACGCGCAAGACGTCTGGCATCTTCATACATTCGTAGTTTTTATTTACATACCACATGCTTCTGTCCATTTCATGTTTAGGATGAGATCGCTCGTTCATAACCCCTGAGACCGCGAGGTACATGACCGGAGGTCGAATTATAGTGTAGGAACTTTAGTAAGCATTGGGCTTAAAATTATACCATAATATAATAGAAGCCATTGAAGAATACGTTTCCATTTTACACATTTTATATTATATGCATATATACAACATATATACCAGGTAAACATTTTATTATACTATGTACCTACTTTTTCTTAGTTATAATTCAATTTGCTAAAACATTTATTCAATCTTTATTGCTTGCACATTTTTTGTCAGGCATTGAATATTTTTTTTTAGTTTTTAGATGATCCCTCGGAACAGAATTTTTTTTGATTAAAAGATAACCCTATGTCAAAATCAAAATATTTATTTATCAATAATTAGGTTTCTACTAGAAACTCTTATGATCGTCATTATAAATTTAAATTTACCATTTGTCCTTTTCTGTATCCCTGAATTTCATGTTGGGCCAAGTATTAGGGCGTGAAAGCGTAACCAATAGACTCACTTTCTCATTTATAATATTAGAACTAGCGATTTGCCCCAGCTTCGTATGGATGCAACATGCAACTCGGTGTTGTCCGGTCCGGATGCAATTGGGAAAGTTAGAATACATCTGGTATAAGGTACTTTTTAAATAGATGCACATTGTACACATATAAATGTAACACATAGTACATATAACCAAACTTACAAAATCGACGCTCTTTGTTTATAACATTATAGATATAAAAGATGGTTCCGCTATCGTCTTGGATGGCCCAGCAACAGTAGCTGATGTTATGAGAAAGTGTTTGGTATGCATTATTAGATTCGCAAAAAGGGTCATTCGGATTTTCTGCTATCCTACTTAAATAGATCGGCAACTAGGTAACTTGCAGAAACTATGTCGTTGTTTGTGTTAAGGTAATAGGTGAAGGAGCCACCTTTTAACCTGCACGCCTGCACGCTGACCTACACTTATAAAAAGTTTTAGAGCTTAGTTAAGCGCCTTTATCAATAAGTGATTCGATAAGTTAGGTACCTAGATATTTAACGCGTTCGAGTCTGTGTCAAGTATGAGTTGTCCTTTTGCGTTACAACACTGTTTCTCTAAAGTATTTTTGACATGTTATTTTCAGGTTTACTGAAACGGAGCTGCGAAGGGAATGGGAGGAGCTATGGACAGTTGCGGCCGATGTATGAAATTCTCCTTGATATGTATCAACATTGTTACATTTGTGAGTATCCTACTTCTTGAATACATATTAAAATAATATGAGTTTACTAATTTTCGCCTGTAAGCGCAGGCGACCATTTAAAGTACACAGCTTGAAATATGTAAGTATAGTTGAACGGTAGTTGACTTAATTGATGTTAAATATCCCTACAGCTTCTTACGAAATTATACACTCGTAGAATTCAATGTACCTATGCACTGACAATCGAATATCGTACCCAAAGTAAGCGGTTTACATAAGGCTTATTACATTTCTAAACCACCCAGGAATCTTTATTTATCAGGCCACATTTAAGTAAAATAAAACTTAAGTAAGTATAATATTAGTGTCTTTTATATAATAGAAATGTAATAAGAGACTTATGTAAACCGTTTACTTTAGATTCCTACAGTCGTATAAAGCCAGCCAGTCGAGCTTGCATGCAATCGCGCACAGGATCCTATCCTATGATCCCACCACTGTGGGTGTATCCCACTGTTTCCGTTCTGTATTTCCATTGATGGAAATGTTAGAGCTGGCCCGCCCATGGAATTGTCTAAAAAAAATTTACTCTCGCTTCCGCGAACATGTTTGAAGTCACCGAAGACGTCCTTCGCTCCCTTAGGCAGTTAATATATGTCCCAATTTAAATCTGTAATTTAGTAGTGGCAGGGAAAACTGCATTTCGCAGTCATTTGAGCAGCCCGTCTGTGTCGGCAGTAACTGTCGGCACTCCCTTACACGGTTGTTGTTTTAGGTTTTTTAGATTTCTTATGTTCAGGTGAGTAAGCCTGTTATTGCTAAGAAATTGTTATCCTTGCTTAAACATAGTATTTGTTATTTCAGGTCGGCGGCCTGGTGGCCCTCGCCTTAGGGGCATGGGTGTGGTCGACGCGGTCCTTCTCGAGCACCTTAATGAGCAACAACATGTTCATAGCGACGGTGGGACTGGTCGTCGTGGTGGGAGCCGCCATCATGATGCTCTCAATACTTGGCTGTTGTGGCGCAGCTAAAGAAGTCAAGTGTATGTTGCTCACGGTATGTTCTATTTCGTATCACACGTTACAGTATGATATAAGTATATAAATATGTTAAGTTGGTTTTTGTACGCATCAAAAACTCGAGAATGGGTAGACTGATTCTAATTCGGTTTTCACATATGGAAAGAGAGATAGGATTATATACTTAATTTGTTCTAAAAAACAATATTACTAATTTTATTCAAATGATGTCTAAAAAAAGTTACCACACCGCGAAATATCCGTCCGATTCTTCGTTAGTGTCATAGATAAGAACACAATTAAGTATTTTTTTCTTATCTATGGTAATTATATAACAAGTTACTTGAGTAACTACGCTTTCTTAACACGCACACAAATATATAAATAGGTAGATATTTTTTGACCTTTTGAAGAGACTGTTTGACTTTACTTGTATTAGAAATAATTGCTTCTCGCTCTTGAATAGTTAGGGCGAGGACTTATTTTCGTCACCTACTATGATTTCTTATAGTAAAACTTAGAGGGCTATACTTACTTAAAGTTTATCGCTTGTTTTTTTTTTTCAGTATTACGTGTTGGTATTTATAATCTTCGTGACGCTGTTAGTCGGCGGAATACTCCAATTTGTGTTCCGGGAGAAAGTCGTTAGCACTTTGGACAGAGAGATGTTCGCAGCTATTCCGTATTACGGAGTGAAACCCGAATACACGAAGGCTTGGGACGATACGCAAACGTATTTGCAGTGCTGCGGAGTCAGAAGCTATAAAGATTGGAACGACAATCTCCCGGAGAGTTGCTGCAAAGAACTTTATCCTGGAAAGGTGAGAAAAATACGATGCTAACATTTTTTCTGGTAGAACTTTTAACGCCCTTATCACAGGATTTTTAGGTTCATTGTTGTGGCCAGCTAGTAAACAATAAAATAATGTTTTAATTCCACTAATTTTCTTTCAGCGTTTATCATGCAAATCTTCACAAAATCCCACAACAATGTACATAGACGGATGCTTGAATGTCACCGTTGATTTTTTGAGAAACAACGCGTTCTACGTGGGACTTACTGCCATTATTGTCGCACTGATTATGGTGAGTACCTATATTTATTTTGTCTTTTGAGGTTATTTTGATATTTTGTATACCATGAGGTCACCTCATTCCCATTTCCGGTTTCGTGAGCGTCACAATTTGTTATTTTAGCCGAGGAAATATCAGTTTTGAAGGCAGGCGCGAATTATTCCTTTCTTTGATAATTAGGTGTTAGCATTTAACTTTGTCTATCTTGCTTCTCGGACATAATACGTCTGCAAAATTTTATATTTCTCTATCTCTAGCACTCTTTACTCTTTGGTTATCATGACTGGCCATTGTTTCGTAAAAAACACTGCTTAGATGTTTACGAAGACAGAATTTTCTTCATTTACCTACCTCAATTTTTATAAGTTTCCAATGGCCGGACTTTGTGTCTGCTTTTTGGGCGTTGCCTTAAAAAATTCATATGTAATTTATGTATGTTTCTCCTCTTTTTTTCTAGTTTAATATACATGGTGTTATTGATTGTTCTCCCTATAAAATAAAATAAATTGGAGTCCATTCTAAAGGTCTAAATCTATGTCTCTCGCATAGTTACCTACTCCCCGATTTTTTTCATAAAAAAAAATTTAGTACAACGTACAACCCAGGTTCAAAAACTACAACCAGGTTCATAAACCAGGTTATAAATTTGGTTCCAATTTAATATAGTAATGTTAATCAATTTTATGTTGTTCCAGTTACTCGGATTGGTGCTTTCCTGTGGATTATTTGTGAAAATAGAATAACTCAAAAGTGTAAAAAAAAAACATCATAGAACTGTATTTAATTTATGTATTTGACTGTCTTCGATGTTGTAATATTGGTCTCACATTTTTATAACTTTTTGCAATAAAATTTCAATTAATTAATGTTATTCTCGTTTTGATATGATGGATGTCTATCATATAAGATTGATTGATATGATTGATAGGGACGTGGTCGTCACGTGACGCGTAACTTTATGCTATTGACATAATAAAATTAATTGGAATCTTCAAACTCTCGTTTATTTTATTTAAACATTACACAGTCGTGTTGGCCGTAATAAAAGCTAAAGTAATGATTGAGGCAATTAGCATTATTTGATCCCTTTTCTTGGAGGAAATTTGATTGTATTAAGACTCCCTTCTCTGTACTGGCCAGTGCGAGTGTACCAGCCGCAGTAGCGGATGATGACGTCAGCAGTAGTGGTGCCCAGAGGAAGTCCCATGGCGCTTATTCTTTCTAGAGCAAGTGTGGGACCGGCTACTATCTGAAAACACCACAAACGCGCAAATATTATACAACATTGTAAATGTGGATCTACTTGACAGTCTTTTAAAAGTAGTCTTATTTTTTAATCAATAGAATAGAATTCCAGAATGAACATAGGCTAAATAATCCAATAGGAACCAGCTATCTAAAAATAAAGATCCAACGCTTAGCAAAAGCATAATATCAGGCGTTTTATTGCTTTACATATTTTGTGAGGCTTTTAAAAATGAAAAATTATATCTGAAAAACGTCGGATACGGTAGTTATTTTCTGGATGTAAGTTACTCCATGTCCTTTCCGGTATCCCTGACAACGTGTATGCGAAATTTCATGATGATCGGTTGAGTAGTTAAAGCGTAAAAAGGTAACAGACAGACAGAGAGAGTTACTTTCATATTTATAACATCACACGCGGACCGAATTAATAGAAGAGACAATACTCACTCTTCCAAACACGACATGTTTTCCATCGAACTGTGGCAACGGTTTAAAAATTATGTTGAACTGTCCACAAACTTCGTTATCAGATGACACCACCATAGAGAGAACGCCTATTTATCACGAAGACATGAAATTTAAAAAATAAATAAAAAAGTTATTTTAAGAGATTATTCATATTATACTAGCTGCTGCACGCGACTTCGCCCGCGTAACTTTATAAAATATACCCTATGTCCTTTCTGGTGTCCCAGACAAGGTGTATATGCACGTTTTTGTGTGAATGAGTAACAAACATCCATACAAACTTTCGCATTTATAATATTAGTACGGATTTTAATTTAAACTAGCTGTTGAACGCGACTTTGTCCGCGTAACTTTATAAAATTTAGCCTATGTTACTCGCTGATGAATAGTTTTCTATATAGGTGAAAGAATTTTTGAAATTGGTTCAGTAGTTTTTGAGTTTATTAGTACGGATTTTTAAAACCTTGAATTACATTATTGGAGTTTTCGTAGGGATCACTAATTTATCTCTATTAACAATATAGCCTATGTTACTCAGTGGTAACGTAGCGTACCATAAGTGAACGAATTTTTAAAATCGGTCTAGTAGTTTTTGAGTTTATTCATTACAAACAAAAATACAAGTCTAGATAAAGTGTTTCAATATTAACCAGGCACACTGTGGTTAAGCTCGTAAGATTCGGCTCCCATGTACTCTGTTTCGCCGTCGGGCAGATACAATCCAAAACCATTGTCCTTTGTGACGTCACCACCGCGACAATATAAGTTTGGCACAACCCTAGTTCAACAACCCCCTTTCAATCCATCAATCCAAAAGAATATATATTAAATTCATAATTTAATCCATAAGCAAAAAAATGATGGCGAAACCTGAAAAATCTTGTCCCTCGATAGGCATGCCCAGAACCGTCTCCTCTAACGAGATTTAAGAAGAGTTGGCAAGTCTTTGGAACCAAATCGTTAAACAATTCGATAGTAACTTGACCGATCTTGGAACCGCCCAACACCCATATTTCCATTGAAACTCTATGCAGATAAAAAGTTATGATTAAAATTTTTATTTCAATCAATAACACTCATTTAAAATAGACTTAAGAATCGAAATTTTATTGATCGAATTAAGACATTTAGGTATAGTCTCATCGAGTCACTTGAAAACACTAGATTTCAACCTCGATTTGTAGTATTTAAAGATAAAAATTTACAAATCAGAAATAATTTAAAATGAACTTAATAAAGGCTTGTACTAAAATACTGTTCTGACTTAAGATAATCTGACCACATTTAATGTAGTCAGAAAACAGTTAGGTACATTATAGCTAGTAATAAAGAAGTACGCAAATATCTAATATTTCAAGGACATACTTAAGCTTGGTGACATATATGACGATTTCGAAGTCGCGCAAATGAAAAATACTTTTCAATGAAAATAAATGAAACTCATACTTATTTCGTACAACCGTAGGAGGTTTATCAAACGCCGGGTCTCTTATGTCACGATCAATCTTTTCCGTTTTGAACAGAATAAAGGGTAATCTAAAATAATTATTAATAATTATATAAAGAAAAGGTATTATAAACATTTGGAAACGCTAAAACTTACGATGCGCCTAAAATCAATTTATGTTTGGTGTCTCTCCACAACTCGTCTAATTCCTTAGTGAGATATTGTTCAGATCTCTGAAACAAATTAAACTTATACTCGTTCAAAATAAGAATTAATTAGCTTTACTAAAATTAACCTCCCGATCTAAGTGAATTACAAAACTTGTAATAACTTATAATATGTACTTGTCGTTTAGTTGAATACGAGTAGGTAAGGTGATTATCTGCCATAAATTTATATAGTTATCTTTATTACTATTGTACTTAGTAGTTTGCGCAGTTTTCAACAAAAAAGTTGTTGATTAAATTACTTAATTTACTTTCATTAAACGGGAAAAGAACTGAATTAAAAGTACTTACAGCTATAAGTAGTCTTGAATAGAGATAAAGATTTTGTTTCCTTATCGTATTTAGCACACGTTGTCTCTGCTGGCACAACAGTTTATTGTACTGATTTGTAGACTCTTGCTTTTGCCAACAATCCACGAAGCCCTGTCGTAAATGTTTCTTATTTAATTCTCTTGAGTTAAAGAAACTCTGAGCATAGCCAACTTCATAACTCGCTAAGCGAGCTTGAACTTCTGGGCCAGTCCTGCCGTGAGAGATTGCGTTTCGACAACACACTTTATTCAAAAGGTTTTTAAACATACTTAAATAATTAAATATTACCCATAATTAAATAGAAAAACAAAATATTACGTTTAAACGAAATGTTAAACCTTTTCTACAAGCAACATGATAACATAGGTACTTAATAAGTTAAATATAATTAGATTACTTTAACATTTTACCCCGGTTCTTTGTATAAGATTGATCCTCTTCAATAAATCCTTATTCACTACCATATTCTCTTCTAGTTGGCGTGCATAGTAATCTAAGCGTCGCGGCTTCAAATATAACTCTGGAAACAGCTCCGGTGAGCTATCATCAACCTTGTGTCTTGACATTTGTAACTGTAACCCAAATCTACCCCTTATTATCTAAATTATATATAACTATTAACTATTTATTGATGATGGGGCTCCAATTTATAAACAGGATAAGCCGTATAGCGACAGTAACCACTCGTATAGAAGATCATGTAAAATGTAAACACGTTTAATGTTGCGATCCATTCGCATCCTGTCTAACTTTATTGGGGTCGATATTACATTAATTTGTAAGTATATGATCCATATCGCAAATCACTTAATGGTCCAGTAGACCACATTCCAAAATGTCCATTTAGCATATGGTCCACATCGTAAAACGTGTATGAATATGTACTTAACCGCGCCGCAAAGCAATCCGCCCCGCCGGATATGTACCAAAGCCTATGTGCTGATTCTATAATGACTACAGGGATCGAAGGACTATAGTCTATCTATTATAAACTGTAGAGTCCTAGATTGTAATTGAGTATGAAATATACAGGTGCTTTATGAAAATTTTATTTATTTATTTATTACTCGCCTGCATTTGGTGATTACACCAGTTTGCATAGAAAAGTTCTGACAGCAGAGGAAATCTTGGAGGCTGAAACAGTCATGTAATGAAAAATATTATTATATTATTTTTACAGCTCACAATGAGTTCTATATAATTATGAAATATTTATAAGTACAACCAACCAGTTTGAATTCCCTTGGTTTGCGCACACGTGGCGGCTTTGGTTTTTCCGGTTCAGGAGGTGGAGTCTTCAGGAGAGGGTTCTCCAGGAGCTCGTCACATGCACGCTCCTCCAAGGGGTGCATTCTTCACTTTGTTACTGAAGTTTTATGTATTTTTTTTAATTACTTATACATTTCAAGAGATAAAAAATGCAAGCACTTTTGCGAAGCTTTGAAATTAGCGTTGTTTTCATACTTGTATGCAAAGATTTAAGTCTTTGCTTGTATGTCGGGATCTATAATTAAGTTCCTGAAATAACTACCCAACTGATCTTCTACAGGCGATGTGTACCTACATAAATATAATTAGTGGTGAAGGAAAGGTGTTGTCTGCTAAGAAAATGGAGTAAATATGACATAAAAACAATGTCTAGGTATCTACTTCGAGAGTATACTTGCCGGCATGGTATACCGGCATCAGTTTATTTTACGGCGTGCTCTCGTCTTCGCCAGGGAAGTAATTTTTTTATAATACACAAACCTTCTTCGTTTTGAATGAAAACCTTATCAAAATCGATTCGGCGGCTTGATTGCAAAATATTGTTTTTTCGTGAAAAAATAACTGATGGTGAAAACCGCAACAAAATTCGTTGTGTGGTTTAGGGAAATTAGCGGATGTACAGACAGACGCGGAAAGCGACTTCAAATTATACTAAGAGACTTCAAATTCAAAGAGACTAAAAACTAAAAGCTAGATACTCGTAGATCTATAGTGTTGAACTATTAGATATACCATCACGATATCAACCTTGTACATTATCACAGGATTTAAAAATATATTAATTAATATCGTCTAAGTCGAGTTATATCAAAAAACACACACGTTTTTAAAAACCTCTTTTATGCTATTTTTATCACGACATTAATATTTTTCATAATATAACATTAATACCCACTTTATAGATAATTTCATCAATACTTACATTTATTTAAAAAAAAAAGTAAAATAAATAAATAAATACGTTCTTATAAATGAATGTAATAAAATATAATATAGCAAAAGTCAAAAACTGACAATAAAATTATTCTTGTTTTCTTTTCTTTCAGCAGACTGTAGAATAGACTTAGAATAACTATTGCCATGACTTCTAACTAAGCTTCTAACTAGACAATAAAAGAGAAAAAAAAAGTTCTGTGAGTTTCTTGATATGTGTTAAATAGGTGTGCACTATTATTTTAGTTAGTTAGTGACTAACTAAAAGTTAAAAGTAAGTTTGATTTATTAAAAGTTGTTTAAATAATGATAAAAAATTCATAACAGTGAGCAAAGCTGCGGAGGTCAAAAAACAGTTTTTTCTTAGCTTATCGGTTATCAACTATAGCTATACCTATATGGGTATTTATTTTACCTATAGGTAAAAAAACATAAAAAATGTAAACATAAAAATGGTGAAAAAAGATTGAAAACTTTTTCATCGTTTAAATATAAATTAGGTATACTTTTATTTTAATTATGGCCTGACAAGATTTTCGTTTGTTTAAAAGTTACCCCGCTGTCAGATAAATTTCATCTGTCGCTGAAAATAATATTAACATCTATAATAAAACGATTTATCGTAGAAAAATAAGCTGTTTGGTTATTGGATCTTAAACTGAATATAATTTTCAGGAGGATCTATCGTAGAGAACTACTTATAAATTATTGCGAGTTCATTTTTCAGTTTTATGAAAAAGGCTGATAAAAAATTGACAACATGAAAAGTAGTGGTTTGGTATTATTTGCTTGTGCTGGCTTATTGTTGGTGAGTATGCGTACTTATATAACATTTTTTTGACAATCACAGTCCTTCGACGTATTTGACTAAGTACCTACTTAAAAAGTCGGTCAATATATTGAGACTTCTGCCGATGCAATTTGCTTATAATTTTTAAGATGAATTTAAAAATCTAAATTATATAACTTTAAACGCTATTAGTTTTACATATTTCTGTTATCCTGTCAGGAATCGAACCCCGGACAAGCACCCTAACCACTCATCCAACGGGTTCTTCAATAAATGTATTGCTTTTATAACAACATAAATAACTTCAAAAATATTTCAGTATATAGTATTTAGTAAAGGTTATGCGATGATAATAATAATATATGTAATTATAATTTTGTACAATCAGAGTGGTGGTGCAATTCTGGGTGGATCGACGTTATGGAGTCTGTTACGATTGTCCTTTCATTTCTGGACCTCGGATTTGGGTGTTGAAATCGGTTCGGGAGTGTTGATAGTAGTTGCCTCATTCTTGTGTCTACCAATATGCTGGCTCTGCACCATCGTGCCTTATCACCCTCGAGTGACTCAGCTACAAACCACCGTTAGTAAATTATAATCTTATATTAAATGCTTAGCTTAGCTTGATTTGAAACATCTTTTTAAATAGTTTATGAGCAGGTATTAATTTCTCGTATATAATAAATTCTTCAAAAATTATTTTCTGCGTGAAGATGACACCCGAGAGTTGTCAATTTCACGCAGAAAAGACATATGATGCGGCTGAGGCGTCTCATCCGTAATAAATCGGTTAAGGCGGCCATTCACGATCGTGCCAAACGTACGATTTTCACATTCTGGCATCAATTTTTACGTCGCACCGTTCCATTTGGCTTGTTGGCACGGTCGTGAATGGCCGCCTCAATTCTTTAATAATAATATTTCTTTATAATTCTTTAAATTTTTCATTTGCAGTTGATGTATTTATCGGCCGCAACCATGTTGCTGCTGTCAATTGGCATAGCGACATTGACTGGTCTTTCACGCGCGATTCGTGAACCGGCCATAATGAACGCAAGCATGCTGCGTGCGATGACTTACGAGTCTGTCGATCCACTTGTGAGAAGTTCCTTTGCCGATATGCAACTTGAGGTTATATTTTTGACTTCTTTTTAGCGCTACTGTCATATGAGCCTCTTATTGTTTGCTTAAGATATAACACACAGTATCTAAGTCATATAACGGGCGAGGCTATATATGCTCATAATAATGTTATCACTGAGGAATTAGTTTAAAAATTGAATATACTCGTAGTTTGAATCTATAAGAATATTTTCACATGATGTGTGGTTTAGAATTATTCATCATTATCATATCATATTAAGAAAAAACTAGTATTTTGCAAGTTAATCTGCTTGCCATTTGCAGTTGATCTACAACATATCATTACTTGCAGATTAAAATTATATCCCAAACTAGAGACCATTTCCTTATTCCTACCTAATCCCACTATGGTCGGCAGTGCACACACTTACGATAGGAGTAATAATGTTCTGTGATTTACAGCACCAGTAACGTTGCTTGCGTTAAAGGCGACGGTAGCCACCTACCATCAAATGGACCGTCAGCATGTCTGTTTAGTTTAATATGAAAAAACTATATGATAAGAATAATTTATTTTTTAGTTAAGATGTTGCGGCGTTCAATCATACAATGACTGGTACAATTATCGTTCTACATTACCACCGGCTTGTTGCAATCGTCTCTTGAATGGAAAGGTAGTTTAAAAATTTATAAAACTTTTTAAATAAGTAAATAGTGGTTATACTTGTCATACTTGCAAAATAGGTACTTGTGAGTACTTGTCTATATTGCACGCGCCGCCCGGTGAATCCAGTAGCCTGATCGTTCCTTTTGAAAAATAAGTTTATCACCACTTAGAAGTAAAGAATTGTAGTATGATTCTTATCGAATCAAATAGTTTTTTTTATTAATAATGTTAGTATTACTTAAGAAAGTTTGATTTAATAATAGAATATAATAGAATCATTGGAAGATGTAATCGTTACAGCAGATGCTATGCGTGCACTGTTTCAGATCGGCGATCATTGTGAGGTTCCGACATTCACAAATGGCTGTCTCAAACCGGCTCTAGTGGAACTTCGAGCTTATATCAATTCGATCTCAATTCTCTCTTCTGCTACTATGATTGTTTTGGTAACTAAGATTGACTTCTTTACCTATTTGCTCACTGAAGTTGACAGTAACACACATGACTCAAGGTGGGGTGGGTCTCAGACGGTCTAGAACGCAATTTGACTAGTTTGTAATGTTGCCTACATCGCAATATGCCTACCGCGTAATACGTCTAAAACTAAAAGATACTAAAACGCAAAACACCCTAAACACAAAATGACAAAGACGCATTTTGCCTAATTCTGTGTTTTGTTTTTGCATGTACAATTGCAAACGGAATCTATACTCGACTCGTTGTCACACATATTGGCACAAAGATAGTTGACTTATAACCGAATAGGTACTTTATTATTCTGCCAATCAAAGTGAAATGGGGGATGGAATACAAGCATACATATATAATTTATTTTATGTATTATTAATTTTTGATAAATAATTATACTGAATGTCTACAGTAAACCAAAGCCCATTAAAATTTATAGTGGCACAAGTCGGAAGTTTCTTCCGTTTCGTGCCATCGGTGGCAGATCTAGTGGCGTACAACGCCAACAACAGTGCCGTAAATGTTAAAAAAGCGTGGAAAATAAAATGGAAAAGCCTGCACACATTTTGCGACTTGCACATCCTGCTATGTAACCACTACCTATTGAAAAAAAGCAATTAATTATTTATTATTAAAAAATGTTGTAACTGAAAGTCTTATTATTAATTTGTATCACACACTGGCTACTTATGAATGCTTATCATTCTGACATCTGATTATCAGATTTATTATTTCTGTCATTAGTTATGTTTCTCTTTGTCACACCACATCATTTGTCGAAAGGAAGTACCTAAATTGTAATAATAATTGACACAATTAAGATCAAAAAACGAAGAAATAGTGTGATGGAAGATATTGCAAGTTCTACTTCTTCAAGCAGGCCATTAAAAAGAACTGAAGGGCATCTTAATAAATGTGTTTTTATGTGCTCCATGGTACCTCTCATTCCAATACCTCAATTGCACAGAACAATGGTACTGACCAAGTACAACTTTTATCTCCCACCTGACGCCAGGGTGTGCCTTCATTATTTGGATGTTGAAGATTGGACTGCTGTCGTTGATTCCAACTCAGCCATAACGGATTTCAATGAAGTGCACACAACTGATATTATTTAATTATTAGCTGGCGCCCGCGACTGCCTGTGTCCTGTCCTGTGTCCTGTACGTCTAAATGTTTATCTACCAAGTTATGGAGGAACATACATAGATACATACATACATACATACATACATACATACATACATACATACATACATACATACATACATACATACATACATACATACATACATACATACATACATACATACATACATACATACATACATACATACATACATACATACATACATACATACATACATACATACATACATACATACATACATACATACATACATACATACATACATACATACATACATACATACATACATACATACATACATACATACATACATACATACATACATACATACATACATACATACATACATACATACATACATACATACATACATACATACATACATACATACATACATACATACATACATACATACATACATACATACATACATACATACATACATACATACATACATACATACATACATACATACATACATACATACATACATACATACATACATACATACATACATACATACATACATACATACATACATACATACATACATACATACATACATACATACATACATACATACATACATACATACATACATACATACATACATACATACATACATACATACATACATACATACATACATACATACATACATACATACATACATACATACATACATACATACATACATACATACATACATACATACATACATACATACATACATACATACATACATACATACATACATACATACATACATACATACATACATACATACATACATACATACATACATACATACATACATACATACATACATACATACATACATACATACATACATACATACATACATACATACATACATACATACATACATACATACATACATACATACATACATACATACATACATACATACATACATACATACATACATACATACATACATACATACATACATACATACATACATACATACATACATACATACATACATACATACATACATACATACATACATACATACATACATACATACATACATACATACATACATACATACATACATACATACATACATACATACATACATACATACATACATACATACATACATACATACATACATACATACATACATACATACATACATACATACATACATACATACATACATACATACATACATACATACATACATACATACATACATACATACATACATACATACATACATACATACATACATACATACATACATACATACATACATACATACATACATACATACATACATACATACATACATACATACATACATACATACATACATACATACATACATACATACATACATACATACATACATACATACATACATACATACATACATACATACATACATACATACATACATACATACATACATACATACATACATACATACATACATACATACATACATACATACATACATACATACATACATACATACATACATACATACATACATACATACATACATACATACATACATACATACATACATACATACATACATACATACATACATACATACATACATACATACATACATACATACATACATACATACATACATACATACATACATACATACATACATACATACATACATACATACATACATACATACATACATACATACATACATACATACATACATACATACATACATACATACATACATACATACATACATACATACATACATACATACATACATACATACATACATACATACATACATACATACATACATACATACATACATACATACATACATACATACATACATACATACATACATACATACATACATACATACATACATACATACATACATACATACATACATACATACATACATACATACATACATACATACATACATACATACATACATACATACATACATACATACATACATACATACATACATACATACATACATACATACATACATACATACATACATACATACATACATACATACATACATACATACATACATACATACATACATACATACATACATACATACATACATACATACATACATACATACATACATACATACATACATACATACATACATACATACATACATACATACATACATACATACATACATACATACATACATACATACATACATACATACATACATACATACATACATACATACATACATACATACATACATACATACATACATACATACATACATACATACATACATACATACATACATACATACATACATACATACATACATACATACATACATACATACATACATACATACATACATACATACATACATACATACATACATACATACATACATACATACATACATACATACATACATACATACATACATACATACATACATACATACATACATACATACATACATACATACATACATACATACATACATACATACATACATACATACATACATACATACATACATACATACATACATACATACATACATACATACATACATACATACATACATACATACATACATACATACATACATACATACATACATACATACATACATACATACATACATACATACATACATACATACATACATACATACATACATACATACATACATACATACATACATACATACATACATACATACATACATACATACATACATACATACATACATACATACATACATACATACATACATACATACATACATACATACATACATACATACATACATACATACATACATACATACATACATACATACATACATACATACATACATACATACATACATACATACATACATACATACATACATACATACATACATACATACATACATACATACATACATACATACATACATACATACATACATACATACATACATACATACATACATACATACATACATACATACATACATACATACATACATACATACATACATACATACATACATACATACATACATACATACATACATACATACATACATACATACATACATACATACATACATACATACATACATACATACATACATACATACATACATACATACATACATACATACATACATACATACATACATACATACATACATACATACATACATACATACATACATACATACATACATACATACATACATACATACATACATACATACATACATACATACATACATACATACATACATACATACATACATACATACATACATACATACATACATACATACATACATACATACATACATACATACATACATACATACATACATACATACATACATACATACATACATACATACATACATACATACATACATACATACATACATACATACATACATACATACATACATACATACATACATACATACATACATACATACATACATACATACATACATACAATTACCTGCACTTACAGATTTATTTTTAGTATTGAGTATTGATGATGATTGATAATAGGAAACAATAGGATACTCTGCATTTTTGCAATACTAAACTTTTGCAGTTACCTGTCCGGGCATTTTGCGTTTAAGTCGTTATACTATTTAGGACATATACTAACTAGTCGTTTTGCGTTTTTGTCAATATAAGAATTAGGTATTTTACATAGTAGCCATATTGCGATGTAGGCAAAACTACAACAAGTCAAATTGCGTTCTAGACCTTTTGAGACCCACCCTCAAGGTGGCCGAGTTACCTGCACTGTAAGGCTACATATCAACCTCATTTGAACTTATTTACTTTTTTAATTAATAACCTACTTAAATTCAGTATTTCTTTTTATATAATAAAAAGTGAATAATAATAGAACCGTGCAAGTAAGAATGGCCGCTTAGATTGTGCTTCTCAAATTTAGTAGGAAACTTTAAAATGTGCAACGCGGACGGACGGGTTTGCATTTATGAAATTTATGTTAGTAGAGTGAGAGAAATTAATACTAAATTGGTTATAATATAAATTTATATTACTTATTTGTTGACTCTCCTTTGCACCATCGACAATAAAATATCTAAAATGGATAATAGATATTTCGTTGGTTAGTGGAAAACTTGGTAACTAGAAATTTATATGTGTCTCACAGATTAAAACAAAATGTCAATAGCATAGCTATCGAAAGATTATTGATATATGTTTTTATCAGGCCGTAACACTGTTCTCGACTGCTTATATGCTGGTGACGAATCTAGTGGAGCGCGAGGAAGCGAGAATTTTGAAGCCAAACGCACAACAACCGCTGCGTATCGCCTGCGTGACGCAACAAGCGCCACAAGTTCTATCGTCATTTACCTCGCCCGCCTCTATCGCAGTCTCCCCTCACCATTTGTAAGCTGCACTTTAAAAAACGTGTTCAAATTGTATGTATGTAATCCAAAAATTCAAATACCTACTTATTTATTTGATTTCATGTAATGTATTGAAAACTGTATTTGCATATCCAAATAATTGGTTCACCTTTTTCTACCAAAAATTGTGGAATTGTATACTAAATTTTTACTACTACTACTAATTACTAAACTGACGTCGTATTCAACTATATTAGATCGAGGTATTACATAATCAAAAATTCTAATTACAAAATTCTGGAATAATTTTATTTTGTCTGATTTTTTAACATTTTATTTTTGTAAGGCTTCGTTCCCACTACGTCGGTCAGGCGAATTTGCCGGGCCGGTAAAATTGCCAAAAAGTCCAGTGGCTGTATAATTTATATGAAGCTGTTCACACTAGGCCGGATGTAGTAAAAACGCCGAGCTCGGCATTCTTGCCGATCGTTTTGTCACTGAGAAGACAGAATGCCCGGACCGGAGTTATGTGAACGAGGTCCAGCAGCCTTAAATTAAATATTCATTCATTCATAAAAAAGCAGGAATATTAGGCATACTAGGTAGTAACTGTATGATAATATTTTAATACCAACTAATGGTATTCTTGTAACATGTTTTTAGTGTGATTCATATTTGTATTGTGTGCTTTGTGTTTTGTTATGGAATGCGTGTAAGAAATGTTTGTTTTGAATAAATTTGTAATAATTTATCTCCTTCATTTTGTGTCTTATTAGTATGAAAACAGTGTTCGGATTAAAACAAGCTTTGGGGATATATTTTAATTGTATTTTTTTTGAACACAATACAACATGCAAGCATCAACATGCTTTTTATGAAAATTAAGAAACAATTATATCCTTTTTCTATATTTGGTACCTATTTTTGGTTATTTTCAAATTAGTTAAGAAAACATTTCTATTTTTATAGACAAACAAAAAAACTAGAATAATATGAAAAATTTGATACAAGGGGCGCGAGCTCGGCGCGTACGCGGTTTCTCTTTAAATTAATAGCAGCACATACGGAGAAGCGTTTCGATTATAGACGCCCGCGTTACGCGTCGAGCCCGCGCCGCTAACGCTATACGTAGACCAAAGCACCCGCTCGATCGCGGCGCGTGCACGCCACCCGGAGTTATCAACATTTGTAACATCTAACTAGTACCGTTATATTAAAGTTAAATAAGAGTAAGCGATCGATGTATAAGTATGTAGTTTATAAGTCGAAGAATCTAGTGAGGGTGGGGCACCGGCCGACTTGGTGTCGAGTCGTGAGCGGTGCGATGTCTACTATCTAAATTCCACATGTCACGACCGTGTGCCGAGCACACTTCTATTATAACTGAGGTGGACAACGCATATGTATCAAATCTTGAATAGTTTAAACGGAGCTAATTCACAACGTTGTCCTCGGTGTTTTCTAGGGGACTGTAACAGTCGTATGCAGAACTGCGAAGAAATGTCATTTTACGCATTATGTCAACCGAATTATAGCTTCATTATTATCATCAAAAGTCTAACAGTTTCATCTTAAAACAACAATATTAGTTGTACTAAGTATATAGAATTAATGCGTATTATCATGGGTTTAAATATTTTTTAATGAAGTCTGTACTAGCGAGTCTACAATACTGCGTTTATTATTGTTTCCAACGCCCCGTAGGTCTTTTTCGGTCTTGTTGACAAGTATATTAATATTTCTATCTCGCGCTCGTTTAGTTTCTGTTGATGTGTGTAATACTAGGAATTTGTAGTTTTCAGATTGCTTTTCAAATTCACTTAGTGGAACGCCGTCTAGCTCAGTTATAATGGAAGTGTTTGGTGCCGAGCGAGAGAGCGCGTTCGGCGTTCGCGCGACATTCGCAAGCGTATTTGCAGAGGTACACATTATTATCAATAAATCATTAAGTATTCTAATTGTGGACGCAGCGTGAACGACGAACGCGCACTTGAGGTTGTGCTCGACGCCGGAACCGCTCTCTATCGGACAGACCGTTCACACAACTACGCGTCCCCTTTCACTTTCGATAAGTGCAAAGGTAATACTAATTATTACAATAGAAAGGCATATTTTGATCGAGATTTGCGGCACACACCATTCTATAACCTAACTACTCGATAACACTAATAATATTGCTATAACGAAGATAAAATACTTTGATATAATCGACAGTATCGCAATTCGCAACCCTCCCCGTATAATAGAATAGAATTATCACAATGGCGGTTCCGGGCGCCGCGCGGGCGGGCTTGCCGCACCTCGCTGAGTTAAGGCCTGCGAGTGAGCGACGCGCCCGCCGCAATTGGTTAACATTAGAGCTATCTAGAATAAATATGCGTAAGAGACGGTGTCGGGTCAGGGCGGCTCTAAGGCCGCGCGCCGCGGTGCTTGCGATGCCAGCCCCCGCCCCGCGCCCACCACAGCGCCGCCAGTGCCAGCGCCGCCGTCGTCAGGCGCCGTGCTCTGTCGACCACTCTCTGCCATCAGTACTAATCTACTACACAATTACTACTCATCCAATCTTTTTTACAACTGGGCCCCTAAGAAATACAGGGAAAACGACTTTGGAACGGACTGGTAAGTTGCTAAGAACTTGACTACTCTGCAGACTACTTGTTGCTGCAGCATTAGGTAATGGAAGCCGTCAAAGTTAGTTAGATCCCTTCGTCAACTAGGAACTAGGAAGAGCTGATGATTTTCAAACTACTGAACATTAACTTTCAAACAAAATAAACAATCAAAATCGGTTTATGATGCTTGATGCTACAAACGGTCTAATGTTCAATACAGATACACCTGAAATTAAACGATGTCCTATAACACCGTAAGTTCCCTGTATTTCCTACGGTCTGCTAAATTACAATATACAGGTCGTTATTTTATCTATATTCATATCGTTTTTTATTTTCAAAATACTAATTTCTCATCAAACATTCCTTAACTCCTACTACAGGATAACGTGAAATAGAACCTAACTCGCATATTTGGTGATACGACATCCAAACTAAGTAAATATCTAAAGGACCGTTTCATTCGTCGCATATATTTTAATGAATAAAAATGAAATGGATTCGAATAGTGGTGGAATGTCTTATGGGATAGCATGCTTTAAAGCTCTTTAAAAAGACAATCATAGTTGACCATGCCTGCCGAATGGTTAAATGATAAATACATGCAAAAAAATGATAAACGTCTGAAATGAAATTGTCTAAGATTTAACAAATTGATATCAAATTAAATCGAAGACTTGAGCAGTAAATAAAACACGTGTTAATATAGCAGATGTATGAATGAATAAGAAGAGTGAGGGTGGTTACCGATGCACACAACACGCGAGATTGCTCACCAAAGTAGCACACTGCCCGCCCTGAAACAAGCGAGACAAGGCTTTCACAAACGCTCCCTGAAGCGAAAAGGTTGAGAGCAGCCTAAGCTCACGAGTTAGAAATTCTTCACACATTAAGTAGGACCGAAGCTGCATGGGAAGCGAAAGGGACCAATTTAAAATGTAAGCCGTAACCACGTAAGAACCTTGTCATATTGAACGAGACTAATGAATGAAGGTCAGTAGTAACTTGAGACTTTATTTGTTAGACGTGGTTAAAAAAAAGTTTGTTCTTCATTTGTAACTTGCCCTCCTAGCTTCGCACATATGCAATTATTATTTTATATACACAAACTTTTTTATTATTCCCTACCCTAGAGAATGCATTTTAGTGTGCAGTGGAAGAAGCGGGTAAATTAGGTACTTCAGTAAGATGTATAGACAGAGAAACAAATCTACGTATAATAATGTTAGGTATAAGCTAGCTAGATCTACTAGAATTGAACGGAGGGAACACTAGTTATTTGATTTTGGAGGAAAAATACAGGTATATTTAAAGCGTTAAGAAGTTTATTTTTACCAAATATCTTTTAAAAAATAACTGAACCCAATCAGTAATAAATAGCATTACTTAATAAGACATAGTCATAAACAGAATTAAAAAAATATTTTTGAATGAAATATAAGTAACACTGACTTTGGCAAATTAAAGATTTAGCACAAGGTGAGGCGATATTGTGACAAGGTTCTAAAGTGGTCACCACGAATTGAATTGCTTGACCATACAAACGCATTAGTAGAAGAATATGACATACTTGGCACGCGGGGCAGTGTGGCGGCGCGCAGCCCGCGAGCTCGAGGCGGTGCGGCGCGCGCCACGAGCCTTCCGCTCCCCCTGCGCCGCCTCCCTCCCCCGCGCAGCACCCCGCGCCCGCCTCCTCGCACTCCGGCTCCCAGCAGTCTACCTCTCCAAGCTGAAACCACATTCTACTAATTACTTTTTAAGGTGAGGACTAACCTCAGACTGAACACAAATTTTACCAAAATGACGCATAATGACCTATTTCATTGACGCAAAAGCTTATGAATTATTGCAAAAGACATTTTTGTAACTTCTCGGAGATAACCAAACAGATTTAAAATTGGAAAGTTTTTCTTAAACATGGTGTAAAAATGAAATGAAAAGTCAATTAATAAGCTTAGAAACAAAATCAGCGACAACTACTGTTGCTGATTTTTTTTATTGAATCTAACGAAGTCGTGGACGTA
The DNA here is from genome assembly GCA_945859745.1 of Synanthedon formicaeformis. Classification (NCBI taxonomy): domain Eukaryota; kingdom Metazoa; phylum Arthropoda; class Insecta; order Lepidoptera; family Sesiidae; genus Synanthedon; species Synanthedon formicaeformis. The sequence continues at coordinate 5,339,106 of OX243957.1, forward strand.
GACTAATCAAGGATAAGCTTAATAAAGAAGAGAGTTTTAATACTGACGAGGCACTCGCATATCTGGCACTGGTACAGCCACCGCTCGCCACTGCGAAACATGACGTGGTGCATCTCCTGATGGCGGCAGTGGTACCGAGGCTCGCAGTGCGGGCAGCAAGCGGCGGGCGCCAGCTCACTGCTCAATGCCAGGCTCGATCTCTCTGCGCTCTGCAACTGTAAACATTACCTTCATTACTCCATTGGAACACGGAATATCAGCAGATTTAGTGACTATTGCTCAATGGGAAACTAAGGTGGCAATATAAAAAAATGACAGCTATGTTAGCGCCTCGACGCCGCCGGGTCTTCGCCTCGACTTACAGAGAGCGGCTGCCCATATTACACAGAAAATATATTAGAGGCGCGCCTTTTGGTTTTCTGACGCGACGCCGTCTTTTCTCCAGTGAGCGGAGTCCCTTAGGGGTCTCGCAAAAGTAACTTCGGCCGCGCTTAGAAAAATCCACGTTACCCTAGTGGTGCGTCGAATGGCTCACATACCGCTAGAGTGTCATTGGCTGCGCCGTCGCAATCGCAGCGAGCTCGCGCACACGAAGCGACGCCAGCCGAACACGAGCACACGCGACATCCGCCCGCCTCCGACCAGCGCTCGCCGTCCGACATCACCGCGCCCTGCCACGAGCATCCTGCAATACCAACATGCAACAAGCCTTTTATGATCCAACTATATAAACGTATACTACGTACACTCATTGTGTTCCCGATAACTCTGTATACTCGTACCTCAATACCTCATTTAATAAGTCTGAACAAAAAGCGTAAGCGCCGTGTTTTTTACGGCTAAAAAAATAAATAAATCAACTTGCAAGTACTTAGCTATTTTCAAAAAAATAATAAAAAAAACAGCCTGAAAATCATTCCAGTGATCATATACAGTAAATATAATATATGCAATAATACAGTACAGATAGTATAAATACAACTAGAAATGTTCACGAGAATAAAAAGGATAAAATTCGTTCACTTTTAATTATTTGTGAACTTACTGAGTTCGCAAGGCTGAGTAATGCATTCACAACGGAACCCTCCGTCTGTATTGACGCAGCGAGCGCTTTGATGGCACGTGTGTAATCCTTCCATACATTCATCTACATCTGAAAACATTTTATAAAGAAATTTAGTTAAAATGACGTCATGGAAGGCATATAAAGCTTTATGCATATAAAATATATTATTTTAAAGACTTGAGATGGATGTAACTTTAAAAATCTACTTTGGGTCTTATTTAGTTATGAAGATATCTCTATCAAAAGTTTTTATAAAAGGCTCTTGCTTACACACTCTCTCTTGCTTTTTATTATATTATAACTCGAAGGATTCAATTCAGACTAAATTGGATGATGTAGGATTGTGGTGGTAATACGTATAGTTATAGTGTGTAGCTGGTGGTTATCGAGTACCAGCTACTCCAGTTCAGCGAGTAAGAATCCATACTAATACTAAAGATCATTGATACTATGTAATAATATTATAAACGTGGAAGTAACTGTCAGTCTGTCTGTTACCTTTTCACGCCTTAACTACTCAACCGATCATCATGAAATTTTGCACACACGTTATCAGGGATCCAAGAAAGGACATACGGTACGTTTCATCCAGAAAAAAGTACTGTTCCCAAGTGATCGTCTATAAATATAAAGAATAGGGCGCCACTGTCGCTTGGCGGCGCCACCGTCGTCACGGCGTTATCTATTAATATTATAAAGAGGAAAGATTTGTTTGTTTGTCAGCTCAAGGTCAGAGCCCATGAAAATGGGCCATTCTCTCGTACAAATGTTATCATTGCGTCTCGCTCATTCCACGGCTCCCCCATCTTCGCGCCGCAATACCTCACAAACGGTCGCAAAATCGGTTACTGCCTATGAATAGCTTCCTGTGGCTGTGTCGCTTTGGTTTGCATTCGACAATTAACGCTTGAGGAATCTGTCAGGAATTTTCTTTGTAGTTAAAGTATGGCGTTTACCGAGTCTGAGGCACGTTTTAAATTGCTCAACCAATCATCATGAAATTTTAGGCACCTTACATCCAGAAAAAGTACTGTCCCCGAGGGATCATCTAAATATAAAAATCCAACAAAATATGTAGGCAATATATTGCCTACATATTTTGTCAGGCTTCTTATATTACTCGATTTCCAACGAATCCATATACCTTTGCAAGGTAGAGCAACAAATAACGTATGTTAAAGTATTACCCTCGCAGAGGTCCATGTGGCTATCCCGGCGATAGCCCTCCCGACAGACACAGTAGTAGGAGCCGGGCGTATTAAGGCAGGCGGCGCGGGGCGCGCAGGGCGCTTGGGCCGCAGGATGCGCAGGCGAAGCGCACTCGTCTACGTCGCGCTCGCAACGTGCGCCTGCAAATCCACGGGCGCATGCGCACTTCTCGGGCGAGAGGCACTCCCCGCCGTTGAGACAACCGCCCGAGCAGATTGCTGCCAGATATATTTAATAAGTGATCAATCAGTATACAGATTTTATCCAAAAAAAACCTTAAAGGTTTGGCTAAATATACAATAAGTCTCGTACAAATTGAGCCACAAAATACTTTAATTAAGGTAAGGTTTGGAAGACTGCTAGTAGGTAATGTTGGAATTTCTCACGTTCACAAGAGTATCCGTCGCCAGCGAAGCCATCGCGGCACCGACACGTGTAGGAGCCGGGTGTATTGCTACATTCGGCATCCGCGTGGCATGCGTGCGTCCCGCCCGAACACTCGTCTACCTGCGCCAATGGAGACCCCAAGTGAAAGACGCCCCCTTCAATGACGCTACTAATACGGTATTCTTCAAAGTACATACCTCCACACAATTGAATTTGTCCCTTCTCGCGTATCCCGGCAGGCATTGGCAGACGTAGCCGCCGACAACATTAACGCACCGAGTGTTAGAGTGGCAGTGATGTCCGTACAAACCGCCATTTTGCTGGCATTCGTCTACATCTAAGCATGGAAAATAAGAAACAAACATTTACTAAAAAAATAAAACAAACAGACGATAATTCCCAGATCTTTTCAAAGATATCCAACATAGTAAGACAATATTTGAATTAATGTAACTTGTCTTATTCTTTTATGAAATACTCGTAAGAACTCGTATTTCAGATTCATAAATTCAGCATGAAATGAATCATCTTTCAGAATTCAGATTTTTAATGGCGTCTTTTTCGTCATCTCACGAATAAATTGAAGAGGGGAGCTGAACACGGGAACAACTGCTCTTCAATGATTACGTCGAAAACAAAAATGTATAAACCATGATTTGTTGGCACACATTTTGACACATATGGTACGCAAACAATAAATACGAATGTGATATAGTACCTACGAGTATGTCACATAATTATACAATATTATGTTATTCATTTTTTATTTTATTTTTTGGGAGATACAGTGGATTATATATTTTTTTTTGAATTATTACTATCAATTCAAGTTTTTTGATTTGGCTCAATATTATAATACTCTTTGGGTAGAGGTTACCTTCACATGTAAGCCCGTCGCCTTGGAAGCCCTGATTGCACTTGCAAGTATATTTTGTGTTGAGGTTCATGCACGTTGCGTTCTCGTCACATGAGTGACCCATACTGCAATAGTCCACACCTGTAATACAGATAATAATAATATTAGCTGCTAGAAGAACACACTGCTAGAAGGCCAAAATTATTTCCGTCATATGGACCACTAGATTTAGCCCGAAACATAGTCCGCGTCCCTTTTTCTAGTTCAATTTTTATTGCTAATTTATATTTATAAGGCGTTGGAATTTATTTTTTTCAGATTATCCCTCGAGAATAGTACTTTCTCTGTACCCCTGATAATTTGATCGGTTGGTATTGAAATTATTCAATACAATTTACAATACCTATGTAGCTTTCTATAGTTGAAAGAGTTTTAAAAATAGTTTTTGAGTTTATTCATTACAAACAAAAATACAAAAAAAAATCTCTTAATAATATTAGTATGGAAGTATAGATTTGTGTAATCGACTAACAAGTTGGAAAAGGAACCCATTTTCTTCCTCTCATTCCTGCAAACCTGCTCTTTCCTCCGCGCTCGTCTTGTAAATAGTACGATTGGAGTAACTGACTTGTGTGATGGAGTAGCTTGACCTAGTTTTATACATAGGGCTAATAAATTGAAATTGTACAAAAATATAAGTAGAGCGCCGCTGGAGTAGCTAGAAAGTGTTAGTTACCTGGACAGAATTTGCAGCATTCCCCCGGCACGGTGAACTGGTCCGGAGGGTCGCAGGGCAGTGGAGGGCAGGCGGTGTCGCGGTCCACGCGCGTGCACTGCATGTTCCCATCGTGGCACACGCACTCGGCGCACTCTTTCGGCGCGAACCGCTCGCCGTGCTCGTACAACGTGCCCTTCAGTAAACATTGCCCTGAAACATATTTGTCCATGCTTTAAAAACTTCTAATACCAGTTGTACGAGTGTCATCTAATTGAGGTAAGTAAGTATTTTGCGTTCGAAATACGTATTGCAAATGTGTAACAAAAAACCTTTACAATAGCATCATAGAGGTCATGAAGGGTCATGTGTAATAGTATTGATGAATACGAAAAAAAATGTCAAGATGTTATGGTAAAAGTCTGAGGCATAAAACGAGAAAAAATAGCACCCAACGTTGTTATTTCCACGACGTACTTCAAGTCTTCAATGAAACTGAAAAGCGTAATAAATTCTCATACTTTATTTTATAATCTTTCCTTTCGATTTATTGCAATGAGTAAGACCCTCAGATTATAATTTCTAATGATATCTCATGTAGAAACATAATTCAAATAGAAATTAGTACATACTTAAACATGTTGGACAACATTCTCCTGGATGCAGTACTGGATTCTTACATTCAGCTCGATCGCACTCGACTGGCCTGCACGTTATTTCGCCATGCTGTAACAACAGTTAATTCATTATAATAATTAAATGAAATTGAGTCAAGTGTCTTCAAGAGTAGACCGGCAAGAATATTTACCACGCAGGAGCAACGATTGCAGTCTTTTTGCCAAGTAGCACCGTCCGCGTGCACAGTGCCGTTGATGAAACATGACTTTTGACAGTCGCACTGTTCCAATTGGGATAGTCTCGCTTCCGTGCCCACTAACTGAAAATTTCAAAAAATAAAGTTTATATGGCTCAAAGTCTTTATGAAGAAACTATCTGATCCGACAGACATTGGTCTGGCAAAAAGCTATTGTACTGTGGCAGCCGCGATGCAATTTAAATAAACAAATATGTGTTTTCGTTTTTCATTTTTTTAAGAAATAACCTTCCTCGGACTTCAATGAATATTTGAAAAAAAAAAAGAAAATAAGACCAAATCGGCCTATAGGACACTAAGTGGGACATTTTTACGTCAACAAACTTTTTCGGTAACGAATCTAACGAATGTCGTGAGACTCGCATTTTCTCAGATATATTTCTTCGTTTGTTGATAAATAACCAAAAAAAAAATGGGACAAGTTGAGAGCATGAGGAAATAGCTTCTTAACAGTCTAAATAAAGTCACTAATCTACCAAAAGACGACGAGGCATCGTTTCCAGTATTTACCTTGAGCGATAAGTCTTGTATGTGCGCTGTGAGCTCCTGCACGGTCGCCTGTAGCAGTGCGAATTGGCCGCAAGTCGGACACTCGGAGTCTAGTCCGGGGCACTGTGACAGATAGCCGTGCGGGCCGCTCACCAGTCTCACCTCTTGAAGAGTACCCTTCAACATACAGACAGACATTGTAGGGAAATATTTAATTTTCAGTGTAGGGAAATAATCGTCTTAGAATTACAAGTAGGTGATTCAAAAATGATCTTAGTGATTAAAAAAATTTTTTTTTTATAAAACAACACATTGATGGCTCCATAGGTCTATGCCTAAGGCCAAACATCGGTCCATTCCAAGTACGGTTTACAGTCCGGTTCACCGAACTAGTGAGACTTTTTTTTCAGTAGTCCGATCGTACAAGTCAACCGGAGTGCAGTTTATTTACATTTCTCATGACTCCTATTACTGACTGAAATCTTTCTAAGCTATCCAAATTAAATATTATAAAGAGGTATTTATTTTACAGAATTTTAAGTATGTTTGTAAATAAAGTAATCTGACGAATTAAGGAATTTATTTTAAAAATGACCTCATGGTATAAAAAATATCTCATGGCTATATTTTATTTGTACGAGTATAAAAAATTTCTTCTTATTTAAATCGAGTAGGAAAGAATTGTATTTAGTGTCGTGAATTAACCGTTCCCTTGGTTTCTTACTTATCCAAATTAAGAACAGAACTAATCCAAATTAAGGATGGGATTTGCAGAAAAATTTAGTTTATTAAGTATATAAATACGTACCTTAAATAATGAATGTTTGCTATTTCTTTGACCGATCCACAGTGTCAGCTGCGGTTGTGAGAAGTTTCGGTCTGGCGGTGGAATAAGTCTACGGTAGAGCGGGTGGCAGTCCACGTAGAGCGTGGCCTGCGCCCCGGAGACCGCGAGAGCCAAGCGATGCCACGCCCCGTCAGCCAGCCGGAAGGGAAAGGTCTCAACGCGCGCACTAGACGCGCCCGCGGCCACATAGTGAAGCCGCACCTCGTCGCGGCGACCGCTCGACTGCACCTCCAGATACCTGCGCATCGTCACACTGATGCACTAAACATTGCCATCGATGTATGTTGTTGCCGCTTCGTCGCGAACTGTTCCGAGGTACACACAAACAAAGAAAACAACACACACATTGGACAGCAAACGACGCGGGACCGGCGTGCGGAGGCGGGTTCGTCTACATCTCAATATCGCTCGGCCTGGATAGGGGACCATGTACCTCGGAACGGATCGCATTCGGCGACCATATAGTCGCTAACGTGTCTGATACGGTGTGAATGTGTCCGATCGCGAAAAGACTCGTCGGACAATCGTTCCTGTTGAATCGACAGTACAAGATGCTTACATCGGAGACCCATGTCGCTTGGAATGCTTGCGTCCCCTCGGCGCGGACCCGCGGCGCCCGCGGCACAAACAAATTAACATCCAGATAAACAGCACAGACAGGTCTCAGGGGGGACGGTTAGACATATACAAAACACAACACGTCAAGACACAAAACACAAGACGGACGGCGGTGGAGGAAGCGCGGGGGCTCATGCAAGCCGGCCCCTCCGCGCATACACATACTGCCATGCAGAGGTCACAGTGAACGCAAAAAGGTCAACGGATGGATCGAGGAGGACATTCCGAGGCACAGGACATTCCAAGATACATGTTTCTCCCCTATGCGCGCGCACGTATGCCGGCACCTAACCGAGATGCGTGCGCGCGCAGCGATGTTGAGATCTAGAACTCACCATCAGAACTCCAGCGTCCTCCACCTGCCGCCCCGCGCCGCTTCTGTGCCCGCTGTTTCATTTCGACTATCTAACACACACCAAATTAATCATATTTTAATAAATAATCATCGATATGCAAGACGAATATCACAGAGCAAATATTGCTCTAGATTCTCACCTATACCTATTAATTACATGCAAAATCTATCTCTTTTTACTTAGGAAAAATTACACTTATTCAGCTCCATTCGCGTTACGCTGAGAGATTTTAGTTGCACTTAGACAGTTCCACTTCTAAGACATTTAATTCAGTTGTGATTAAATTAGTTATGCTCTTAAGTTGGTTTATGCTGATTTCAAACATTGAGTCACGGTTTTGAGGCATTGAAGGATTTTGGATGAAAAGAAGAAGAAACTGGGTTTGGTAATTGACCTTTTTTTTTCAAAATTGGATTCAAAATCCAAGTAGACATACCACATACCCATCAATAACTTCGGAGTTTCCAATTGTTACTGGGGAGCTGGGGACATGTGGTATTATGTCTTATTATATTTATATTCTAATAAAAATACGCGGCTAACAGAAGCGGAACTCTATAAATTTTACCAAAATAGTCCAGCGGAACGCGAATTATACTTTAAAATTAACAATAAGTGGAAAACATTTACAAATAAGTATATCAGGAATGAAAGTATAACATTTATGTCATGCTTAATTTTCCAACATAATGTAAAAACATTGATACGACATATAAATTACCTGTTGTATCCGTGTGAGAAGGAAAGAATAGTGCCCGAGTTGGCTGGCTCTTGTTTGAGTGCAGCCAGCACCGTGAACTCTGGCGATCGGCGCAGAAGCTCAGATGCTCGTTCGAACGCTTTGGCGTCCAGTTGCAGTGACCGCGACTCACCTGCCCACACACCAACAATACTTTCTAACTATACAATATTTCAGTCATCCGCTCTGCTTCTTTGTCCACTTAATTTTTAAATCAATACGATTATTTAAAGAGAAAGACTACTACGTCTAAAAAATATATGGAATGTAATCCAAATGATCATAAAAAGACGCGCATAAACAGATGCAACTTACAAAATTACAAAAAAAATGTTTCTATGTGGAAACAATTATTGTAAGTAATTCCATTTAATTTTTTGTACTTAACACTGTGTTGTTACACAAATGGAGCCTGTCGTATAGTGTTCTGTGGTTTAATCAGTGGTATAATTAAAATGTATAAATTAATAGAATAAAGAGTTTAATTAAGTTTTATGTTTTTGAACGAAAATTCAGCATATAAATTTTCATTCAAAACGTTTATACAATCAATAAATTATATGACAAATAAAATATTTTAAGTTTAATTTCAAAATTCCGATTACTTTTTATACTGAATTTATTTTGTAATCAATCAAGTCAAATAATAAATCATTTTAAAGCTTATACAATGTATGAGCAATACATAATATCTTACTTTGCCATCAAAATTATAAACCCAAAGAGTTACCAAATGTAATGCAGGTAGTATTGCAGTATATGCAGTGCAATAAATTTTGATAGTATCAGGTGATAAGCCATTAGGTAACGCCATAATGGCGCTATCATGGTTATACTAAGGAGGCTTCAATTAGCCGGCGTATCGTAATCCAAGACTTCACCATAGACCGTGAAGGCCGTGAACCGTAAATTATAAAAGAAACTATTTGGATGTTAAAATAACTAACGTGTATAATTATTGATACGTTATGGAATTCTACGAGGAAGAGACGAACGGTCGTATTTTCCAAATTTGAGTAACTTTTTTTATAATAAAGTTATCAAAAAGACCGAGAAAAGTTGAATATCCTAATGTAAAAAAGTTACTAACTCTAATGAAATGTGTACGTAGACGAAGGTTTTTAATTTTTTAATAACTCCACGCCAATCCACTGTCGCTACGCGTTGCTACGTAAATATGCTACAAGAGCGCTACGCTGTCTACGAAACGATTTTTAATTAATTTATTTTTTTCACTTTTATTTAAAGTAGCCTTCATAGTAAATAGTAGTCGTAGTAGTAATAGTAGTCGTCATAGTAAATATCAAAGCATTTTTACGAGAAATAAATTGAAACCTATTAAAAAAACGAATGAAAAACCTTGATTTTAAATGTAAAATAAAACTTCACGTGAAACTTTCTTTTCGTATAGTTCATATCGTTGTTGGTAAGAATACAAAATTCTTGCCAAATTAAATTTATTTGAGGCAATGCCGTTAGGCACGTATAAATGTGCAGCTGCAATGCGGGATTTCTTATAGAAATACATACAAAAGACACATCTATCAAGACTTTTCAAGGCCACGTATTTATTTTTTTTATTTTTTTAAATAATTTATTAACAAACTTATCCTAGTACTTGTTTACCTATTAGGGTAACATTTTTTATCGCCAGCAACGAACGCCAGTTTCAGAAAAAAAAACTGCAAAAGTAATTATTGCAAATTATATGTACATACTAATAAATAAATAGTGTTTGTTTGTAATGTCAAAATAACTGCCTTTTACTAAATATATATAAAGTACTTATTAAAAAAAATTGTCTGTCTGTCCGCCCGTCTATTTGCTCCGGTTAATCTCCGAAACGGCTGGTCCAATTCTGACGGGACTTTCACTGGCAGATAATTGATATTATAATGAGTATCTTACCGGCGCGCGGCGACATGGTGCCGTTTGAAGAGGTCTATAAAGCTTTTGGCAGAAGTTATGACCCACGGGAAGTGTTTGGCAGTGCTGAATATTATTTTGTAATAATATAGTATAAAAATCAGCCTTTACAAGATAAGGGAAGTTAGTCCTATTTTTACTTACCTTTCTCATCAGATAGCTCTTAATTGGTCGTCTACCCAACATAGCAGATACCTACCTATATTACGTTCAAAGTACTCATAGGAAAGAAACACTACTCGATTCCCCACAATTTGTCCTTTAGAAAATAAGTTATGCGTCTGGCAGGCCGGAATCTTACTCTACAATGTTTGGCGTTTATTACTGGCATCCGTATGATGCTTGCATTGTCAGTGATGTAACCTAATAATAATGAAATCACAGTTGGCTTATTCGCAACACGAACCAAATATTGGGGTACGAATTGCGATAAAATATTTATTTTCCCTGACGCATCCTGGCACACTACCAGCGACACCATTCAAGCGACCGACCGTGTAATAAAGTGTGTAATAGAATATGGGATTTAATTATCGAGGGTGAACTTAGGGAGCTCTTCTGCATAGCATATATACTTACTACTCATGCGGTTGCTTAGATACAGTATCAAAACAAAACTCTTATTATTGAAGTTAATCTATACATATGAAAAAATCGTAAAAGAACTGTCTGTACATTAAATATTTTAAAAAATGCACCTATGTTACCGAGGTAGCTGTTGCCCGCAACTTCATCCACATTCAAAATTTAGCATAAAGCCTTTCTCGATAAATGGAATATCCAACACAAAAATAATTTTTCAATTCGAACCAGTAGTTCCTGAGATTAGCGCGTTCAACCAAACAAACAAACTCTTCAATTTTAAGTATAATATATATTTATATAATATTTTTAGCTTTATAGATTTGTGCACGCATATCCAAAACGGCTTAACCGATTTAAATGCGGTTTTCCCTTATATATTGTAGCAAGCTTTCCGTAATATTTAATATGTGATTTATTCCAATCGGTTTACAAACAAGAAAATTATGCTGAAAACCGAAATACCGAAAACCACTCGTACAAAGTTGCGGCCACAACCTTTCAAGAGAATTTGAAGACTGTGGGTATATTGTATACTTGTAAATACTTATACTTATATATATACTGAAAACCACCACGAAAGACAATATTTCTGCTGTATGTTGTGAAGATTTGTGTTAATTATAATAGCGACAAATTCTCTTAGCAAGGTATTAAATACAACTGGAAATATCGAATAAGAAGTTGATAGTAGGGAAAACACTACTTATATTAAAATCTGTTTGGTACATATACCTAAACAAAATAATATTGGGTTGAATGACACGATCCACCCGCTTCAATATTTTCAGTTCATTTTCCGTGAAATTTATTCACTGAAACGTTTTAGAGATTGAAGTTATTTCACAGGTTGGAGAAGGAAAAATGCAATTTTCGAACTGTTCTTGTAATACTTATGATGAAACTCTAGTCACCATAGTACAGTAGCTAATCGGTCGGAACACAGTTTTGAATCCCGATTAGGCCTGCACTTCTTGCCTGCACTTTCGATTTCAGGTGTAGATATTATATTTGTTCTAACGGTAAAGAAAGTACAGAGAAATCCAATATAGCGAAAGTGAGAAAAATATCTGAAAATTCTAGAACTTTCGAAAAAATTAGCAATTTTAAAAGATATGTGAAATCCTGCCAACTAGGCCAGCAGCGCGGTGTACTCGTACTATAGCCTATATATGTCATAACAATGAGACGATTAAAAACATATTCTTACATAGGTACCTATACACATACATTTAACTACACGGGAAATGAATATGAGCAAGTATTCTTTTAACTCCAGGGTTGCTGCCACATCCTGCGATTTACCGGACGTAGATAAATGTATAGTTTTTTTTTTTAATAATAATAACACATATTATTATACTACATACATTTAATACATATACTAGAAAAAATAGTTTCCCATGTATTATACGATAGAGTCCAGTAAAGTTACACATTAGGGAAATTCACAAAAACACATATGTAGGGGTCGAGTTCATAGCTCTTTTCATTATTGAAACCGTATCAAAATTGGTTAGCTGGTTTAGAAGAAGTTAGCCGAAAAACAGACATAAGCGGGCAGCGACTTTATTATATAATATGAATGTAATAGACTTTTATTTAAAATAATTGCTTTGTATGTATTTAATAAGAGGGTAAAATACATATTTTTCTAACTTTAGTCAACGATTAAAATAATAATATAATTCATTTCGTGTTCTGTCCCCTCGCCTTATTATTATTTAATATCAATTAGTTTGAACTAACAATGAAGGGACCACGACAACCACTAAGACTTTATCTACTGTACAGTACTTTTGATGTGACTCCATAGGTCTTAATAATTTGGTAAAAGCAACCCTCCGACGAGTCTCTTAAGAAAGGGAAAACTCTAATATAGCTTCATATTTCAATTTATAAAAGATGCATAATTTATTTATATCTACAGATTTAAGTTTTCATTAGCCAACGTGAGGGATAAGCATTTAATAAATAAAAATGTATCATTTTGAACCCCAGCATTTCACTTTAATTAAATCTCCCCACGCGGATTGACGCTAAATAAATATTTGACGTGGACACTTCACAAATGACATCCCGCTGTGTCATTTGTGGATTTGTGAAGTTTTACTCTCGCAAACCAACAATCGGATATTTTATTAAGAACGAATTGTTCATTTTGTAACCCTGTTTATTTTATATACATAACATACGTACAATTATAATAAACATGTCAAAATTTACAAAAAGTAGGTCTATATTAGGTAGTTTTAAAAAATAGAGATAACTGAATAAAAACATAAAATATTGCACCCGGGCGAAGCCGAGAGCGGGAGACTAGTATATTTTCAATAAAATGAAACTTACTATTTAATTTAGTCCAGATGGCAATGTACCCAACATGCTGGCTGCATAACCTCTCTGGTTTGCTATACTTATATTTTAACACATTTTTTTTTTTCAAAACGTTCACTTGAGTGTAGTAGTGTATAGCTCATTAAAAAAAAACAAGCATTTGAATAAAAAAAAAATTCCGCAAAAAATTGCGATAATGTTTTTGACGCTTAACGTATAATCCGGTGACGTGACAATATGGCTTTCTCTTTGATCCCCACAAATTGGGGCGGTCACCCTTCGACAATTACGCGAGTGAGCGCAACTTGCTTAATGGCGTGGATTACGTTACGTGTAAGTGAAACATGACAAATGCAGCAGGTTCGTGGTGTCATTAACGGGACTCTCGCATTTCAAATATTTAACGACTATCTAAAGTAATTACAAACGCTTGGTGAGGACTTATTTTCAAGGCGACCGACGTATTATCTCAATCACTACCTATTAGAAAACAGTCCTCCGCCGCGTCTATCTGTCTGTCTGTTCATGCTGTTTTCACCAATGGATAGAGTGGTTCTCGAGGAAGGTTTTGGTATATAACTTGCATCCGTGCGAAGCCGGGAACAGGCCGCTAGTTTCATAGAAAAATATGTCAAATTATTAACTAATATCTATAACTATGACATAATAATAAAATCGTTAACGAACCGTGTCTGCAGATTAAATATTTGTACTCTTCAAAAAAACAATTTGTACCGTGGTGAAAAAAAATAGTTTTAGATTCTTTGTCTTTTTGTGTGTTTGTGCACGCTAATCTCAAAACGGCTAACTGATTTGAATGCGGTTTTCACTGATGTATTGATGATTGCCTTGATTACTTACTATACAGGATACTATTTATAGATAAATTTTCGGTTCCTGTGGGATAAAGTAGCTGGTATAAAATAAAGTAGCTGTTCACCTCTGTTTGTTTCTCTGCTAAGTCAATCAACAGATTTCGATACGGTTTTCACTAATGAAAAGCGCTATAAATGAGAAAGGTTTTGTGTATATGATTTGCAGAAAAAATGCATTCGTGCTATTTCTATGATATTTCAAAAAAAACATGATTTTTAAAACATAATCTGTCAATGTTTGAACGTTTCTCTTAAAATATAGTTATTAAAATTAATATGTTGAGATCGCTGATAAAAAAATTTTTTTTTATTGTGTTTCAATTATATTTTAATTGATTTACCAATGTGTCCGTCAATGGGTAGTTATGGGAAATTTGATTCCAGGCATCGTTCAAAAATAAAAATAAAAAATTCAACGCCTGACAAAAATATATGAGCAAAAAAGATTGAATAAACATTTTACCGAGAATATGCGAATATTACCTTATTTGTTAAAAGGGAACAACTCTATCGACCGTGTATTTCTTTTTCGAGTCCGAAAATATATGTGTGAAATGATATCGTTTTTAGAGAACCGATGTTTTCCACGGACCCTATCTTAATAAAACTATTATTTTTCTGGCACCCCAGCTATTGAAGCGAGTCGTTATACTTACTAACCACCGCATAGCATTCATGGTTTTGTCGATATCAAACTACGACAAGTGCGAGGGAGAGTATATTCAATATTGTCTATTGTGATTTTTCGTGAGGGAAGCTACACAGTTCCGCTAAGGAAGATGAAATCAATCAAAAAAAATCATGACGTCATGCCTCATGTACACAACGTCGCCTTACATTACGTTAAAATCTTTCTATATTACAAAAAAAAGTTTTATATTTCATTAACTACAACTACAAATTCTAATAAGATATAATAACGGTTTATCAAAAACATTCAATTATGTTTAGGTAAAAAAATTATACAGTGGTTTAATTGTAAAAAATAAAATTCATAAAAGATTATAGCGACCCGCTCCCGGCTTCGCCCGGGGTGCAATTTTTTTATACATATATTACCTTTCTCGATTATCCCTCTTTCAATTAGTAGGATTCATTTATATATTTTTCAAATAATTATTCAGATGAAACGTTCAAAATCCGTTGGGTTTAGAATGAGTTAGCAGAGAAACAGTCACGCGCGGACAGTTTCCGTAGGTTGGTTGCAAAATATTGTTTTTTTTTTCTACTTACATGAAGTTAATTAGGTTTCTATTTTTTTTGTTAATTTTGTTGTTATTTTTCACACAGGTTTCAAATATTTTCACAAAACTCTGAACAAAAGTGATTTTCCGAAGCGCAAATGTTTTCCGAGTGTGGATTTCACCGTTCTGTATAAAAGGCGTAAATGGCACATAAGATATACGAAGACGAACGTAGAACATTAAAATCTACAAAGGCGCGCCTCCGGCATGGGCGACGCCGCCGCCGCCGTTTTAAACGTGCCGCACATATCAGACAGGGTGGGTTGACTATGCAACCTCAGTAGCTTATAATCGCTGGTGCAATTGCAACTACAAAGTTTGTATATTTCCATTCCATGAAAAAAAAAGTTACACAAAGTTTGTATTACATAAAGATACACAGAGCTAATCTTTTTTCATAATAGTATTCTAATAGAATTTTTCGAATTTTTAGTATTATGGTGATTCTAAGAATATGACGTCAACCATCATCGGGCCAACGACTCAGCAATGAAATTCATATTTGTCTATGACCTGGGGGTTCCCCGAAAGTTCGTATATTTGTTCATGTCTTTCACATATTATTATTGGAATAAGCGTTCCCAATTAGATTCAGAAGTATTCAGCATTAAAATGCAAATTAAAAACAACATATTTTGTCCTTTTTTAACGGCGTTGCAACTCTACGCCCCGTGAGATATGTAACGAAGCCTTTATGCACGCCGTAGAATTGCAATCAAATGGATTGCTAGTACTAGCTACTGTAGTATATCAATGCGGCCTGGGTTGTTTACGACCACACACTAGCGCACACGCTATAACCCTTTTGTATTCCGTGAACAGAGAAATGGTGGTCAGTAAAATAGATTATGACTCGATATACACTTTGATATATTTAACACATTATTTTTTGAAATTGTAAATAAAAAATGTACCGAATGGAATTACAGGGTAAAGGTCAAGTATGGGGTCACGTTCCGAAAGAACAAGCATATTATGCGGTAATATTTCAGTGACCACTATAGGACAGTTTACCTTCCAGGATGTAGGCAGTGCGTTGCGGTTGCATTCCAGGCGTGAGAGAAATGCCGATGCGCGATGTGTTGTGTAGCGACAACGCGCCCAATAAGTCTAGCTCGGTGGCTGTAACAAACAAACAAACAATACAATTTCAACTACAATACAATTTGCTTATGTCATGTATTATATATAATGTTTACTAATATAATAAAGAAAGAAGATTTTTATTATATGTTTTTTAAATAAATAAACTCAAAAACTACTGGACCGATTTTGAAAATTCTTTACCTATAGAACGCTACATTATTAGCGAGTAAGATAGGCTACATTTCATAAAGATATGCGGGAGAACAGTATTATTATTTAATTTAAATATATTTAAAAAAATCTTTAAAACCTAAGAATAAGAAACTTTCAGAAGCATAAAATGAATATGTATCTCTAATAAAAATATGTTGTTGTATTTTCGTTAGCGAATAAAGGGAGATTTCTTCGGGAGATATTCTTTCGGATAAGCAATGAATCTATTTCTGTACTAGCTGGCGACCGCGACTTCGTCCGCGTTGAAAAAGGAAAAGCAGCCTATCCTGTGTCCTGTACGTCCAAATATTTATCTACCAAGTTTCATGAAAATCAGTTAATTCGTTTAAGAGTTATAGAGGAACATACATACATACAATACCTACACTTGAAGATTTATTATTAGTATTGATGATTTAACCTTATTTAGGTGAAATATAACACACACCCCTTAACGATCGGTAAAAATAGAATATTTATGACCACACACAAGGAACGTTTAATTGTTTAATAAATATGTATTTATGAACTATTAATGTGATGGCCTACATTCGTACAATCAATAGTGAATGTTATATAGCACATTCGTACAAAGGCGGAGAATACCGAAAAACTGAGAACAGCAGACTCGTATATCGATCCGAAGTACGTTGACTTTCTCGACTGAAAATGTGGGTTACAAAAGCGTTTATCAAATAACTGCCACCTCCTACATCGCTAGGGTTAAATGATAAATGATAATTTAGTATAACCTTAAGAGGGGCCTAAATAAAGAGTTTTAAATCACGAAACAGAAATTTGAAGCCAAGGATCAAACCACAGGCAAAAAAATTGTTACTTTTGACGGAGCACAATCTTTTAATGAATCTAAAACAAGCTGACGAGACAGTTATGTTAATAGGCAACGGTAGCCACCTACTATCAAATATGTAAAACCGACCTTTGGTAAAAAAAAACATGCCATAAAAAAAATATAAAAAAAATTTGAAGTTGATCTTCTGTAAGAATATTACCTAATGCAAAATTATGCTACTTCATGCCAGTGCCCTTTCCCAGTAGTGGAAATCATGGTTTCTATATGACGCAAAAATAAAATTGGTGAGGTATGATTACTTAAATGAAATCTTGAGAGAACAGCTCATACAAATGCACTTTAATTCACACTCTACAATTAAAAAAGCGTCACAGTTTGTGTTGAGTGAGAGGGCTCTAGACTCTTTTCAAATGAAGTCCCAATTTACAACGCCTCTGAACACGAATAAAACATGCCCTCTAGGGTTGTTCATTAAAGGTAAAGCTTTTAAAATTAAAGAGAGCGTTCTGTAAAGTTTTAATAAGATACTATAGCTGACACGACAGGCGTCGTTCTTTTAAAACACGAATGGGAAAAAGATAATGGAGTTAAAATGAAGTTTCCCGTGCAATTTTCCAATTTTACCCTTCATTCTTATGATTCTTATGAGAATCTTCTTGAAACTTCAACGAATATTTAAAAAAAATTAGCATTGATTTGACCAATTAACTTTGATGATGATCGTCCGAAAGTGAAGTACTGAAAGTGTAACGAACAAACAAACTCACTTTCACAGTTATAGTATTAGTTACAATTTAATTTAGAAAAATAAAAAAAAGTGGACATTTTAATAAAAATATAAATGAAAATTGTGTGAACCCTATCGCAGAGAGATGAGAGAAAGGCGCCACGTCGCACCGCCCGACGCCAAAGCGTCTGATGGCCACCACCCTCCTACAGTCGTCGTCTAGCGGTACTGTTAGATAACAATGTCCCAGATTGCCTCGTAAACTGCCACTGTTCCATATCTTCAACATGGCAACTGTATTTATTGATTGATTCAATCTTCCCTGTGTAGTACTTAGCATTCATCATCATCCTCTGATAATGATAATTTAGGCTGATAAATTGCATAATATAACAATGTAACTACAGGGCATAGGCATTTCTTAACCGTGAAATGGGGTACTTCTAAAGTCTACCATGATGCTCACACATTCAAGCATGGATTCTAGTCTTTTGACAAGGTCCAACCTGAATCCCAACAGCATTTTCAAATTTCAACAGGATTTTCAACAGTCAAGCGTTCAAGCTAAGAAAGCTTTCACTGAAAATTTAAAATTGACTAATCACCATACGAATTTAAGAACTGTAATAGCTTGTATATGAATATGACTCAAAAGACTATGGGTAAACCTAGGTGCACGGGAACTCAAGCTATGCTAATATAGAATCATCGAAAATAATTCTGTATTAGCAACTAACTTTTAGCTCTTTTTTTCTATATATAAGAATCACCTGTGCCTATATATAAGAAGAAGGAGCACTTATACCTATAAAGAAATCTACAAGGAATGTGTTGTAATTCATGCTATTAAATTTTAAACAGTTTATCCGGTGCTTTTAAACTACATTGTTGCCTAAGATGCTTTTATAAATCGTGTGTTTTATTACTGACGAAGGAAAACCGTGGGGCCCATAAACGTTTTGGCAATACATTTATGACTCGATCGTTTACAATGAAAGAGAATCTGTTATAAGGGAAGGCGTCGGGCACAATTGTATTATACGATATAGTATTCTTAATCTGGTATATTCGAATTCGTAGAAAATATACATATAATACGATCACAGAAAATATTACTCGCAACGTACACGTCACGTAAATTACGGCCACGCACCATTTTCTTCTTACATTCCTGAATGTAATATGAATGAATAACTATATAAATGAGTAAGTACCTATATGTATATTTACTTGAAGGTGTAATAAAATGTTCGGCATTGAGTGGGTGATTATTAATGAAATATTAAGCACGGAAGTACGGGCGTGGAGCTTTGAAAATTTAAGGGTTTATTGATTGAAAGTAAACGGTGGGTAATTTATCAAAATGTTTAGACGTACGAATTACGCTACGTTACCCGCCCGGCTGTTTCTAACTGAGCGGAATAATTTCGGCTTTACAGGGAAGGCTGGTTAACAAGTGTGATTAATTATTAAGTTTGAACTCAATAACTTTGAAGGCCTTCACAAAACATTTTGTATTGTGAGTTGGGTGAAGGTATCGAAATCGAGGCGCCGAATTTTCACGATTTCTATCAGAAGAGAAATTATAAAATTTCTATGTTATTTTGTTTAATAAATTTATAGGTTTTTTGTTGTAATTAGTTTAAAATTTTAGCCCCATCTGAATAAAATTATTATGACATAAACATAAGAAACATAATTTAATGTATATAATTTCAATGGGAGTCTAAAAGCTGTGGTTAATAAGCACGTTAATAGAGACTTAGAAATTACATAAAACAAAATGTGAAAACCTTTTACCGCTAATTACATACTTTAATTTATTTAGTTATTTAAAGTTTAAAGTTTATTACATACTTTTAATTAAAATATATTTAAAACAATAAAATTAAAGAATATTTGAAACAATAAAATGGAAATACAGACTATTTTTCTTTTCACCACGAATATTATCTTACAATTACTTACCACTAATGTAAACTCCAGGAATTGTATTTTTTTCTTTTCTAACAATGTTTTACCAGCACACATGAAATAGCGCGCAAAAAAGTGGGGGGATGGTTACGGCTGTCCAAATGACTGCAAAACGCAGTGTGTCCTGACACTACTAAAAATTCAAAACAACACTGCCAATGTCTAGTTAACTGCGATTTACAGGAAGAATTATTTATTCAACTTTAACAACGGTATAGCAACTATGACAAGTGTTGGAAACCTAATCCCATGTAATTTTATACAAATTGCATGCTTTTACGTATTTCACACTCGATGGAAACTCAATGTTGGTGAAGGTTCAATAACAATTGAACGAAGTACCCTCCTGTAATTTGAAACGACTTAATGCGAAGGAAACCTTTCTTAATGAAATAGCCATATGGTTGTAATATTTGTAAACAGAAACATTAAAAACACGTTCTCGTCAACATCTAAAAAAATTGCAAGCAGCTCGAGTAGTTTTCTTAGCCTTAGGATAGGGATCACCTTGAATATTATAATATAATAAGCTCCCTAGAGCGCAAGCAAAAAAAACTTGAAAGCATTTTAAAAAGGGGAACTATTGGTGAAGCATATGTCAGCGGCGCGTGCCTACTGCCCGTATCGACTTACAATTGAGAATTTTTTTAGGGTTTCGTTTATATAAAAATTCTCTTATATTCATTCCTTTTTGGCAAAGTTTTAGACTTGATTTTATTTGCAAACCTTATTGTCTGAATTAATGCTCAAGAAAACTTTCATTTGGATAAGTTATGTTTTTTTATGTAACTTGAAATTTTGAAATTGTATTGAATTGAAATCACGTAAACATTCAATATCTATTTATATCTAAAACTAAGTTATAAATATGAACAATTGTGTATATTGACTATAACTTTAATATATTTTCAAATTCCATGCTTGTTATACTTTTTATAAACATACATAAGCAAACAGATAAAATTATAACGTACTAAAATATCAGTTATAAAAATTTTAACATTACAAATATAACACTGTATGTAATTGAAGTTTGAACAGACGACTTAGCTAATAATTCCTGCACCATCTTCACAACCAAAAGGTCTGATGTGTCTTCTCGAGCCTCTCATTCTTATTGAGACGGCTCTTATAATTGAAATTTGTACTTTTACTTTCAGCCAATACATTACTTGTGAATACGCATTTCCCCATTTCATATTTAATTTTGATGCTGTTTTTTTTAAGAAGTTGTTATATTCAGTCCCTATGGCTCCATCGCATGAGATGATAAGTGGTGTATAATATAGGGCTTAAGTATATAATATTAAGTTATATTTGTATATTGATTGAGGGTTATGATCAGTTCATGATCAGTTATGATTGTTTATGATCAGTTCAAGGTAGCTTCATTGAAATTAAAGAATCCACTTTAGTTTTGTCACAATTACATAACATACCAAAAAAAAAACAACCGTTGTTATTTAAGAATTACAAGAATCATGAATTGATTCGGTTGTTTTTTGCTGACAAGGAACTCATGAAATTTATTCATATGACGAATCGTTGGATTCATTGGAATTCATAATACAACTTTTTTAAATTTTATAAATAATACTGACACAATATATATACATAACATTTATTAAAATTTTAGAAGGGATTATTTAATCTTCTTTTTCCTATTGTCATTTTTTTTTTGGAAGAGCCCGTTACATGAGTGGTTAGTGTCTTTGCCTTAACCTTCGCAGAGTAAACTTAGGAAATGAACTTGTCTGGTCTGGATCTCGAAAGTAGTGGCAGGGCACTTTCTAGAGTAGAAGTAGACTAGACATTATAAATAATGATCATTTTAGGAGAAAAGCTAGAAGACTATAAACAGTCTTTAGAGACATATGAGGCAAAGTGGGTTTAAATGGTAATGCGTGCGTTATATAGGATTAATTAAAAAAAACTATAAGAAGTATTAGAATCAACAACAACTATTTACATACAAATAAAGCTTAGGAGATTTTGGAATATAAAGTTCGTTAATAAGGCACGATATGAGGCTTATTAAGGTGTGGGGTCGGCTGCACCGGTGGAGCCAACAGTCGAGACAGGTGGTGGCCACGCTCTGCTGCCCAAAGCCCCCGCGTGCCCTCGTGCCGTACCGTGCGCCAACCGCACTCCCACACACCATACACCCCATTACATCACATTTCTCAGTAGCAATTCATTTACATTTACAAGAAAACATGTTATGAAGAGCTCATATTTTATATTACCTAATTTTTAAACAAAACTTTATATAAATGTTTAAGATACGAGTAGGTATATCTATGTTTTTCGTTAGTTCCGACAAATTGTCACCTGGGTACAGTGTTTGTTTGTGATATTTTAGGATGTATATTGAAAAAATAACATTATGATCATGTAAATAGTTATGAAAGTATAAAATCCGACTTATTGGATAACATTTTCTTTATGTTAAAGTCGCCAGACAGGCTGTTAGGTGGCTACGCCACAGGTTCTGAAAGTGCGCTGCTGAAGTGAATATTTTAATTTTAATACAATAGAACATACAATATTTAAGATATTAGTATAAATTAAATATTTTTTTGTTAAAAGTTACTTGTTTACTAATCATTATTATCATATCATACTGTAATTGTTTTTAATTAACACATTCAATTTATCTATTCATTA
Source organism: Synanthedon formicaeformis (assembly GCA_945859745.1). NCBI lineage: Eukaryota > Metazoa > Arthropoda > Insecta > Lepidoptera > Sesiidae > Synanthedon > Synanthedon formicaeformis. Next base: position 5,361,707 of record OX243957.1, read on the forward strand.
ACAACATAAGGATAAAAAGTATCCTATATGTTAATCTAGGTAATGAACTATCTGTGTGCCAAATTTCATTCAAATCCGTTCTGTAGTTTTTATGTGAAACCTCCTCACAAGCTTTCGCATATTTATATTATAACTAGCTGGCGCCCGCGATTTCATCCGCGTTGAATAAGAAAAAGTAGCCTATCCTATGTCCTGTACGTCTATATATTTATCTACCAAGTTTCATGAAAATCAGTTAATTCGTTTAAGAGATATGGAGGAACATACAATACCTACACTTACAAATTTATTATTAGTATTGATGATTGATTGATATTAGTGAGAATTTTTGTACGATAAGAGCACTTAGGTACTCGAATAACCTAACAATTTCAAAATTATGGTAGGACGGAAACCGAGGCCTTAACCTTAAATAATCTAAAAAAAAAAATAACGCCGTAATTAGTGCACTCGTGCGCTAATACAATATCTGGTTGACGACGGTTCTTAGAAAAGTGAGGAGAATGATGCAATTTCAAATATATCTGGCGCCACATTTGAAATTCCGATATCATTTTGTCCTTCGCTTACCCTTTGGCGGGTCCGCGCATTGACGAACAACATCCGGTCGGCTTGAATTTAGATGTATAGAGAGAGTTGGCGCATGCAGAACACATGCAAATACCTAACAATAATAATATACTTCTGAAAATAAATTTAATTTTAAGTAAATTACATTATTAAATATTAAATAAGTTAAGTTACATTACTAAGTATTAAATTAAGGTAATATTAATATCATCTTAACTTAAGTAAACTGATTATAATTAATTGTAGAAACACTTTTGCACTTTTATACATTTTTAGTAGAGTACTTTTTTATATATATTTTTTTAATCAATTACTGACATCCTGTAATGAAGGCGAAGATGTAATATTAACTATTACACCTTAATTGAAAGTATGCCAAAGTGTGAGAGAAAAGACGAGAGATATCGGTAGAAGTATTATGGCGGGACTTAATCGAGTTCCTATATGAATATTTGCCTATCTATACTAATATTATAAAGAGGTAAAGTTTGTATGTATGTATGTAGGAGATATTCTTCGAAACCACTCATTCGATTTAAAAAATCTCACCAATAGTTCGAATAGAATTTCAAAATGGACATAAGCTAAATATTCCTTGCGGACAAATCCGCGGGCCCAGCTATCTAAAAATAAAGATCGAATACAGCAAATATTATGCCTGACATTAAACTTTTCTATAATATTGGGTGTAATATTTGCTTTATATATTTCGTCAGGCGTGCCGTGGAAGAAGTTGCGGGAACCGGCTAGTTAAAAAGAATTCGTATCGCTTTATTGTTAGATAGGTAGCGAAAATAATTGACATAGGTATCTGTAACAGATTTGTAGCTTATTTAATATCCACTTACAACAAATAAACCCTTGAAACTTTGAACTTGAGTGTCGGCCATGGCCGGCATCGAGCAGGTAATCCTGGACAAACATCACCAAAAGATAACACTCACTATCATATCTGAACACGTGTATACTTACAACTATTGTGTTCATAACGTGTATTGGGTGTGTACATATGTAGTAAATTCCTCCGCAACAGATTTACTATATGTTACCAATACCTACTTTTTTACTAGGTACCTACTTACTTAATAATTAGTGGATTTGAGAATTTCGTACGATAGCTTTGCGTGCTTCTAGTATTTAAATAATATACACACTTATATTATAAAGAGAAAAAAAATGATATTTTTGTACTTTATTTGTAATGGATAAATTCAAATGATATATTATTGATATAAAAATCATAATTGAAAAATGATAACATTCGTATCATGATAATAATCCTCTCCCGAAATAATATATTCAGACCTTAATACGAATTCGCGGGCATCGACTAGTATGGTATAAATATAGTCGAAGAGCTTATATAATGAAGAAATTACCTACAATGTTTGCTCAGTTACCTTTTTATGACAGACAAATGTCGTAAAGAGCAACTTTCCACGAGAGGTCAAAAAGTTTTTACAATTTTGTTTGTTTGTGTACCCTAATCTCCAGCACGGCTTAACCGATTTGAATGCTATTTTGACTGATGTATTCATGATACCTGGATGTTAATCCAGTTATACGATACCTTTTTTTATACTGAAAAAATTTTAGGTTCCTGCAGGATTTTTAAAAAACGAACTACAGCGCGTATTAAGTCGCAGGCACAGCCATTCTTAAATAATAATAATACAATCTCCGACACTGTCTGAACATCTGAGTGTCTGAAAATATATTAGAGTGGTAGGTAACAATAAACTTGTAAAATGGGTAATAAACAGCACACGAATCCTCCTAGATACGCTTACATTTGAATAAATTTAAACGCAATGATATCATATAGAGTGAGACGCAATTTATTACCACCCAAATGTAATCATTCAATATGGCCATTGAACAAACAGCCCAATGGTAATAAGCCGCATAATTTAGGATAGGTAAATAGCGCGGAGCTTGGGGCGCCAATGTTGGTATTACGTATAAACCTGTCGCTATATTGGTGACACCCTTCGCTAGCGTTCGACGACCCTCAATTTAGAACATTCAAAAGTGAATGACGTTTCTAAATAAACAAAAAAAATGTTATACTGAATTATTTAAAAACCGCAATCTGGATGATATTTATTTCTTCTATAAGCTATAATTAAAAAGGATAAACTAACCGCCGACATTCTAAATACGCTATATCTGCTGTTGATATATGAAGTTGAATGTCCCGCAGACTACTTGATGCTGCAGCATCAGGTCAAGATTACTAATGTCATACCGAAATAATAATACTAAAATAATAATAATTTATCATATCGAAATAATAATTTACCAAATTTCACATCAATCGAACCTGTGGAAGTTACGTCAACTAGAAACGCCTGAACAGTTTTCATAAATTATAGCGAAGTACCATCGCCATGGTGTAATTTTTTGAAATGTTGTTCAGCAAAATTTATTGCCATTAAGCCTGATAAACAATCATGAATGAATTATTTTCAACGAATTGTGATTGGCAATTGCTGCCTTCTACTTTTAAAGTTAATAAAAGAAAAGTTTGATCTTTCTTTCGATATTTGAGCCAAATAAAAGTGGTTATAGCGAACAAATTTTATTGGACCAACTTTCATCGCCAACGTCAATACTATAACTATATACATACATATAGTATAGATAACATAAAGTTATGCAGTCTCGACAGAGCGACCGGCCCCGTTTTCACAGGGATGCAATTTTTTTTTTTGGAAATTACATACACAAACTTTCCTCGTTTGTCGCTCATTTGCATTAAATTATGTTTAAATCTGTTGGGTGGTTTAGAAGAAATTAGTGAAGAAACAATAGAGGCGGACAACGAATTTATTTTATAATATAAATACGTGTTATAGAAAATATTGATTATTTTTAATAACATGCCTGTGATAACATACTTTTGATAAAATAATATAAAATATATGCAGTTTTAGCTTAGACCAATCAATGGCCTAGACAGTTTGATTGTGCCATAAAACTTTATTTATGTCAACGGCAGTAGAAATTTAATAAAGTATTAAACCTTTCTCATTTGACTCATTTAATATAAATAGGTTCCAATTTTAGTGAAGGCGGTTCATGTGTTGGCGAATGTTAGCCGATATTACGTAGGCTAACTACGGTAATCGATTTTTGAAATGAACTATTATACAACCTTAAAAATAGGTTGAGGTAAGTAAGTATCGATTTTTAACCGATATGGGACTTTAAAAATTGTCAATTGTTATTAAGTAATAATTTCTTGGGGATAGAATCGTTAAGTCGGATCTCACACTCATCTCTAGTATACAGTCGCTTGAAGTTACCCTTAAACCCTTAAGCTCTAACAAGGTAGGTTTGATGGTGACAAGGAAATAAAGGATTATTTCAAATTAATTAACACTATTGTAATTTTAAGTACAAGTACCTACGTAAATACTCGTATTCTAAATACTTAATTTACATTATTTAACAAACAATATTGTAGCGTGTCGAGAAATACGTCAAAATAGCAAGTGGTATTTTAATTCCTTTATTATATTTCATATGTACGGAAAAATATAAGTGGTTTACAAAGTAGTTAATTAAATAATGACTAAATAATATGAAATAGTCGCTAACTGGGTATGTTTGTTAATTTATACTATACACCTTTAAGTAGGTATGTACTCTCTTCAACCGACTTTAAAAAAGAAAGATGTTCTCAATTCGACTGTAAGTATGCGATTACTCCGAAAATTATGAATTGATTTGATGATTTGTTTTCTGTTTTTTAGCTCATACTTCAAAAGTGGTCCCATGTAAATTTTATCGAAATTGATTCAGCGCTTTTTTTTGTAAAATCAAAAGCAATAATTTTGTATATTTGTTACACGATTATTCCAGCAATTATTAATTATGGCCTATTAAGCTGCATATTCTCGGTGAGTGTCGTTCAGTCATGAGTTTCAAGTTTTTGTCAAAGTGGATTGTGTCGGATAGGTTTGAAAAACTTCGAACCTCTGGACAGTGTCTATTATTTATTATTAAGTATCTTGTTGACTCCACCCTATAATACTGTAGCTAGTCCCTAGCATGTAGTGAATATTAGAATATGTTGTTACAAAATAATCTACTAATAAATTAATAGGTTGACCCAAAAATTCGTGCGGATTTCGTCGTTAAGGTTATTTTAGTGAAAAGGAAGGCTTTTTAGTGAACAAGTTTGATAAGGAAAATGGAAAAATATATAAAAAAATCCATAGAATATTATATTCTTTTACGATCACGGACGGCACGCAGTCTGACGGTCTACCTGATGGTATATCGATATCTCACCAACAAACACAAGAAACCGCGAGAGAGATGCTTTAGAAGATAATTAATAATCGATTTGAAACGTTCCATAGATTATCATTTGAATTCGAAATGAGGTCAGGCTGGATTTAGTGGAAGCACTGCATTGCGCTCGATGCGACACCTGCAATCAGACTCCCTCACTTTATCTCATATTGTGTATTGTGAAGTGATTGTCACGTCATAGTAGGAACTATAAGCACATACTGAAGCACACACAACAATAGGACGAACATATTATGTACGTCTTTAGTGGGACACCAGACTAGGCAAACGTCCAACTTGTTTTTGTTTTGAATATAGGTGATGTTTTATTTATTTATTTTATGAAAAAATATAAAGTTTAAAAAACTCATAATTAAGAGGATATAATTAAAAATTATAAACTAAATCTCGACCTTTTTGTTGAGCTAAAACATGCTATATCAGCTTTAAGCTTTGCTGTGTAATAATACAGTTGTAAAACAGTGTCTAGAATTCTAAATTATATATGTATGAAATGTCTCGCTGTGAGTTGGCTTGGTTTGCAGTATTCAAGAGGCTACGCAGCCAAAAGTCAAATCAATTTCATGTTTTGAACTTACTGTATGCAAAGTTAAATTAAGAAAAATAAGGTTATGGTGAGTATATGGTTTACGTAAATACGTTTACATTACGAGTAATATTTTCTTTGAGCGTATTTATATATTATCGGTCTAATGTTTACTCGTATATGCAACGAATTAGAATATGCCATGTATCCAAAAAAGTCTTTAATCCTTTAGCTATCTCGTGGTGTAATTTAATTTTGGATGCAAATGATAGATATGTAGCTACAGCATCAAACTGTATTATCCGATTTTGTTATCATTAACTTTCTGAATTGCCCCTCCAAACATAAAGAAGTATTCACGTAACGTCATTGGTACAAAATATTAAAATTTAATGGAATACCTACTGGTGTAGTGTTAAATTTTTCCATAAAAACAAAAATGAAATCTACAAACGATATGCATAATTCATTTAACAGGTTCGCTAAACAAATCATTGCCACTGTCAAGGCTATGAATAAAAACATTTTCTTTCCATGGATCCTGAAGTGGATTTTTTAAAAATTTATCGTTACTATTTACATAATCGTTTTTTATTATCTCCAATTCAACATCAATACCTACGAGTATTATAAAATGAAATCATTTTTCTAAACCATGCAAAGGACTTCATACACTTTCTCTAATGGAAAAGAGCGATAAACGAGAGAGATTTGTGTAAGTAATATAACTTGCAGAAAAAATGTATCTGTCCGAAACTCGGAACGGACTATAAATTTCGCTCTAAAATTTTGCATCTCTACCGAACAGTTTGAACGATACTAAAAAAAATATAAAAAAAATTACCGGTGTCCAAAATTATAAATGTACAGGAAGTATATTTACAATGCGCCCTCTACCAGCTAATGAACGTATTTTTGTGTGCTTCCAAACTTACATACATTCCGATTTAATATTACCAGCTGATCCGATGAACAAAGTAAAAAAAAATATTTCATTGAATTGTATGAGAAAATCATGGAGAAAATTAATTTTATTCACAATTTTTTTCGTAAATATTTCAGATGTTTCAATAGTTATTCTGCCTTTCGAGGCGGAGACAAATTAAACAAATCAAAGATCATAAAAATCGATTTATAAATGAAACTAACACGACTTTCTTTTATTTTATAAATATGTACAGAGAAAGATATAATAGATAGATAGATTTAGATTTTTATATAGCTTCCCTGCAAGTGAGTTCCCGCATTCCTATTTGTTGTTCTTAATAAATTACTCCTACGTCGATAAGCAAGCCAGCATGACTATTGAAAAATGCTAACAATTTGTGTACCTAAACGATTTATTTGTTTCATTCATGCAACCCCCCAAGAGCAACGTTACAATCCCCATAAATCATTGCGTACCCACTATCAAAGAAAAGACGAATGGATCCACATTTTTGTTAAGACGAATACGTCATTGGGGTTATTTTAAATTCATCCAAATAGGACACGAATATAGGTATACATTTTATAATTTATTTTAAGTATATAGAGCAGATATAGTTTTTAACCTATTGAGCTAATAACTTGTCAGTTAATAAAATACACAAAAATTAAATAGACAACAATCACATGTAGTATATCACATTTGATTTTTTTTATTTTATTTATCAAATTTGATGTGTCAGTATGGGAAAGTAAGTAAAAATTTACGGTTTTTTTATACATATAGGCACTGAAGTAAAAAAATCACATCACGACTATGAATTACTTACTGATAAAACATTTTAGAGAAATTAAATACCGAATTCGATAATCCTGACCCCGGTTTTCTTAAAATTTTATCAATATTTAAAAATTATAGCAAATATCATAAAAAATATATTTTACTATTTTATTTTTAAATAATTACATTCATTTTAATAATAATTTGATGTATATGCAGAACTGTTATTTGATGGATCTATTTTAGAAAAATTTAAGAGAAACTACTAATAAAAATATTAATAACTTATTTTTATAGCTATTTACACTTATAATATTATGACACGAATTATTTACTCTACTGGAAATTGCCAACTAAATTTCTAATAGAAGTTTTTTTAATCTTGAATGGAAAAACTAGTTCCATGGTAAATTTTCTCTATCTCAAGTTTCAGACTAACTTTGAAGCTTCAGTCGGTATATTGGTTTAGAAAATGACTGCTCACAACTTGAATTACTTTCAGATAATATTTTTCTTTCAAAACTTATCTAAGTCGACGTGTGGTGTACCATTCTAAATTTAATTTTTTAAATTCATCTTGCAAACAATACCGCATATAATATTGAAGCAATCATCATATTGAATTCAGTTACTCAGATTTACTTCCTTCCCTAGTCACTGTGAAATATGATATCAATTTTGCAGTGGTTGAGTTTAAAAAAAAACCTATTCATTCCCCACAAAAGAAAAGTTAACTCCAAATAGCCTACAGAAACTGGCGCCATTTCACCAAATATCAATTTGAAAGGGTTCGAAGGAAGGGGAAGAATAAAAAAGCAATAAAGGGGAAAATAAATTCATAAATAACTTAGGGAATACTTTAAGGACTGTGTTCTTACTACGGAATTGTTCGATTCATATTTTACGACGTTCGTTCAATGGCAACGCATGCATTTCACGATCACTTTCATGGTGATCGTGAAAAAAACATTACTGTTTTTATTGTTTTGTAAATACCACATAAAGTCACTATAAACTATTCGTTTATATTCGTATTATTCGTAAGAATTCGTTAAGACTTTTCAATAAAATTTACAATTTTTAAAAGAGCATTTAAAAAAGTTAGGTATTTTATTTTGGATGCATATTCATTGTTCCAAGAAAAGATTGTCACAATTAATTTCACTTCTATTATTATTTCAGTCTTATATCCATACATTTTTTATTTAAAATTTGTAATTATGAATTATTTGCTTTATTGCACAATTAAGTGACGGTAATGTATTAAGAATATTTGTTAAAATAAAACTTAATATTTTATTAACAAAATGTTTCAATATTTTACAAGTACAAATTTTATTTAAGATTGTACCTTTTCTATGCTAATGGATCGTTTACAAAAAATTCAAAAAGTTTTCGTTTGTTTTTGTTCCTTTGCTTTTCCTTTAGGGGAGGTTCCCTCTTTCCTTTCGTTATATCAGTATCATATATCCTAACAAATTGTTAACTATTGTAATATTTATTTATTTGTTTATTAATACATTGGCATACAAATGTAAATGTATTTGTTTATTATATCTTATTGGTATAACCTAATTGATTTTTGCTATTCTGTTGGGATTTTAATTAAAATAAATAAATATTTTTCAAGCCTTTGAAAGAAGCTAGTAAGTATTATAATTGAGAAAACATCCCTAATCGCTTAAGAAAATTAATTTTTAAATCGTCGCGAGAAAAGTCGCGAGCAGAAGTTAGTACAGTGGCATGTGAGCGGCGAAAAATTGAGCATGCAAAGCGAGGAGAAAGTAAAGGTTTTTCAACTGGGGCTGCAAAGCTGGCTGCACGCGATCCTAATCCCTTATCGTTTTTTATTATTTCACAATAATACTTTCAAAGAAGGGTGCGATGAACTTTCAAACATTCTAATGCGAGATGGTGTGCTGTAATGTTACTTTAATTGCTTTTTTGGCCTTTACCGTCGCCTATAATACAAGCAACACCACAGATGCTGCAAGTACGCTGTCTACTTGAGAAGGGGTATAGGGAACTCACCGAAACACAACAGCACACGTGCGGTTATTTCACAGTGGTCACAGTATTATTATTTCACAGTAATGAAAAACATATATAAAAACCTACTACTTTTAACATATAAAATTTCTCAAACGTCTCTAGCAAGTGTGCCTAGTCTCGGTCGGGCTTTATTGTATTTGCATATACACCTATTCTGTTCAAACATTCCCACGTGAGAGTTTTGTTTAGAGTTAATATTTAACTGGAAAAAATAACATTAAGAAACATAATTGAAACTAACAAAACTTAGGATATAGACCATATTGGAGTAACAAAACAATTTGCACTAGGCGTTTTCATATTTGCTCACGAAATTACTTGCAAGATAGATAACGTTTCGTATCATTTTTATGGTTTAATAAACGTTTGAAGCAATTAAACTTAGCTGATATTGGTTGGTGATGTATTGTAGACACGTGTAGCCATGGTCTTCAATGGAGATCAAGTTTACGCATAAGTTAAGCCAGACGAAGGCCAAATATATCCTAGCTTTATATGAAGTTTTGTGAATTTCATTTTAGAACCCTGAGTGAATTATATTTTGTTTAATAATAGCGGATGCAATTTTTTTCTGCAAATTACTCTCTATCTGTTACTCAAAGTAACCATTTCTTTCTTTCATACCTATATAAATTGACGCGACTATCTGTTTCTCCGCTAACTTCTTCTATTACACACGACGTATTTGTTACACTTTTCAATAATGCGATAAACGATAAAGGTTTGTGTGGCTATATAATTTGCAGAAAAATTCATCCGTGAAAAGCCGCGGGGGCATCTCGCTAGTATAATATAATATTTGATAATTATACAGCATACTTGCCGTAGCTCGCGATTTCACTCCTCAGAAAAATTTATGAAATAAAATTTTCATATCGGTGAAACGTTGTTCAACAATCTCAGATTTACAAAAATATTAAATGGGAAAGAAACTTAGTACTTAGATCTAATTAATTATATTGGAAACAATAATATTATAGTATTGTTTAAGCTCAATTTACTTAAACTTAAAATATCAATTCAATTTAAAAAAAATTAAAGTGAGCCTATGTCTCTGTCTGTTATCTTTACACGTCTTTAACTCAATAGATCATCATGATAATTATGCATTGTCAGATCATGAAATTATGCATACATTGTCAGGGATACAGGAGAGGTCATAGCTTACCTAAAAATAAAAAAAATGTGGCGGCGCAACTGTTGTCATAGCAATAAAGATGTCAGTTGTTATATTACTCATATGTTTTGTCAGATGTTTTTTTTTTCAACACGGATGAAGTCGCGGGCACCAGCTTGTGTCGAATAAATGAATAACAATAGTTCGCAAACCGCATATAATGCAGTGTTTGTGACTACGGCAAATACTATAAGTAATATTATTGCATATTACGGCGAGCAGATGCGAAACGGCACACGGATTCCTCTACAGATTTGCGAGATAAGATATCACATTAACAACATAGATATACATTTATAGGATAATCATTAATATTTATCTTCGTATAACACAAACACAACTTTGCTCTTGAATGTTATTGAATTTTTCAATAAATAATTTTAATAGAAAAATCACTTTTTGAGAGCACGTTTAAGAGTAGGTACACCAATGCTGCAATGTCTGAAGACCAAATTACATAAACAGTGCATCCTGCCAGTGATGATGTATGGTGCCGAAACGTGACCTCACACGGTATAGATCAGTGGTTTTTTTTTTTAAAACTACTGTTAACGGCATTTTGTGAAACTTTTTGCCACCGGGTCTTTTTAGACTAATTTGACCCTGCTGAACACGATTCTGCCCGGTGTCATCCCCTCCCCCGCTCCCTTCCCCCCCTTTCCTCCCCAAACGTGTCCCGATCTGCGGTTTTTTCAATTTATTTCGGAATCTATTAGAGATAAAAAAAAACTGTCAATGACAAAAACAATCTTCACTAAATTCTCTACAAAATGTGTATATAAATAATTTGATAGACATAATAATTTAAGAAATAATGTGTGTCGAAACTATGTAAATTTTTATTTTTTTCAACATTTTTGTATTTGCTGTTAATTTATCCAAAAACAAACGAAGATGTGATAAAGTAGTTAAGGAGTGAATTATTCTTGATACTTTTAGCTACAAAACAAGACCTTACTTACCCTCGTACGAGTATTCGTTCACGATTTATAGGTCGTATCGCAGACGCCGCCATGCCGCCCATGAATCTCAAGTACTTACACTATGCTCGATACATCACATAGACACGTATATACTTAAAATAACTACTTTTTATAAACATTTCGTCATCATCATCTCAGTCAAATGACTTCCACTGCTGCACTTAAAGTTTTACTGAAGAAAACGGGAGACCACGAAGAACCAGACACAAGGCTGGTAGGTAGTACAGCCTTGTGCCATCATCCACAGATGTTTGGAGGCAATCATCTCCCAATGATGTAGAAGTAAGAAAAAGTTATTAGAACCCCTCACTAATACAATAACGCCCTCAAACGGACTGTTCAAAGCGTATACTATCAGCCTTGTGTCTGTTTCTTCGTGGTTTCCGATTTTCTTTAGTAAAAATTAAAGTTCAACAGTGAAAGTCATTTGACTGAGATGATGACGATGACGAAATGTTTATAAAAATAGTTATTTTAAGTAGGTACGTGATGTATCGAGCATAGTGTAGGTACTTGAGTATCGTGCGCGGCATGGCAGCGTCTGCGCTACAACCTATAAATCGTGAACGAATACTCGTATGAGGGTAAATTAGGTCTTGTTTCGTAGGTAAATGTATGAAGAATAATTCACTTCTTAGCTATTTTATCACAGCGTCGATTGTTTTTCGATAAATTAACTGCAAATACAAAAATGTTAAAAAAAAAATATTTGTATAGGTTGGTCAGACATTATTTCTTAAGTTATTACGCCTGTCAGATGATTTATATACGAATATTGTAGAGAATTTAATGCACATTATTTTTGTAATGGTCAGTTTTCTTATATCTCTAATAATTCCGAAATAAATTGAAAAAACCGCAGATCGGGACACGTTTGGGGAGGAAAGGGGGGGAAGGGAGCGGGGGAGGGGATGACACCGGGCAGAATCGTGTTCAGCAGGGTCAAATTAGTTTAAAAAGTCCCGGTGACAGATAGTTTCACTGAATTCCGTTAACTGTTGAAAGCAGGCGCTTTTTGAGATTTTTCCGAAAGTCTAATGGCTGCGTCTGCGCTACGACCTATAAATCGTGAACGAATACTCGTACGAGGGTAAGTAAGGTCTTGTTTTTTAGCTAAAAGTGTCAAGAATAATTCACTCCTTAACTACTTTATCACATCTTCGTTTGTTTTTGGATAAATTAACAGCAAATACAAAAATGTTGAAAAAAATAAAAATTTACATAGTTTCGACACACATTACTTCTTAAGTTATTATGTCTATCAAATTATTTATATACACATTTTGTAGAGAATTTAGTGCAGATTGTTTTTGTCATTGACAATTTTCTTTTATCTCTAATAGATTCCGAAATAAATTGAAAAAAACCGCAGATCGGGACACGTTTGGGGAGGAAAGGGGGGGAAGGGAGCGGGGGAGGGGTTGACACCGGGCAGAATCGTGATCAGCAAGCTCGAATTAGTCTAAAAAGGCCCGGTGACAAAAAGTTTCACTAAATGCCGTTAACCGTTGAAAGCAGGCGTCTTTTGAGATTCCACCGCCGGTCTAGTAGGACTGGTCCACATGTTTAGTCGCTCTAAGTTTAGCAAGCTATGGAGCGAGCTATGCTCGAAGTTTCTTTGGTGGATAGGATCAGAAATTCAAGGTCATGGCTGTCGACATGGCCAAGAGAATCAGCAAGTTGAAGTGGCAGTGAGCTGGTCACATGTCGCAGAGAGGTTAACTGATGGGGTAGACCATGGGTAGACCATTAATTGGAAAACGCAGCATGGGACCAAGGTGGACAACCGACCAAATACTTCGCGCGGCTAGATGCGAAGCGCAAGACCGTGCATGATGGCGAGCTTTGGGAAAGGCTTACATGCAGCAGTGGAGAGCAGTAGAGAGACAGTGGAGAGACGGGTTGATGATGATGATAATATGTATACCACTTTAAGATAGTGTGAGAGTGGACGTGAACAAGATACAAAGATAGTATGAAAACTATGAACCTGTTCAAATCCTTAACAGTTACTTACTATCAAAGGAAAGACGAATGGATACACATTCAAAAGTAGGACACGAATGTAGGTATAACTTTATTATAGCGACCCGTCCCCGGCTTTGTACGGATGTAATTCTTTTCTGCAATTTATATACTTACACAAACCTTCGTTTCGTTTATCGCTTTTTCTGCGGTTTTAAAACATAATGGAAAAGTACGTAACAAAAAAAAATTGTTTAAAAAATAAATTAAATCACCACCCGGAATCACCGGTACAACGCTTGTCCTAGAGAAATTAAATATCGAATAAAAGCCTATCGATCATCGATCATCATGTTGAAGCCTATCGATCACACAATAGAGAAAATATGGTAATCACAGGGCTAAAAAAATGTAACTATTGTTCCTTATAATGAGTTTTTCATTTAAATATATTCATCCCATAAAGAAGCCAATGAAGCATGGAGGGAAGTGGAGTACGAAGGGTTTTACTTGCCATTAAAGATCCTATAAAAATTCATAGTGCCACAGTTAGCTTATGTAAGGCGGCGGCTTTCTATGGTGGTCTAAAAAAACTTCAACCCTACTTTATAATTATTATGAGACTTTTATTAATATTTGGTTTTATCTCTATTGGCTTAAATAGAAGACATCAATTTTGTTATATGAATAAAAAAGGTTTTTTTTATATGTAAATTATATTGTTTTGTGTGTACAAAATGTAAAAATAAAAGAATTACACATGTGAATTACATATTAAATTTTGCTGTACCTACACCCAATTGATTACAATTAAAAAAAATATGAGTAAAATAATATACAACCTTAGATTATACAATACCTATAAATTAAAAATTTACAGTAAAATATTATACGGACAAATTGCAATATATATTATATATATTTTTCTATTTTAATAGACCCCTAACGTCTCTTATTGTTTGCGCGTTGAAGTCTTTTGAAAGAGACAATATTTGTTTTTGTGACCCATAGATAAAAATATTAAATTGTTCTTTTAATTATGATTTTAATCATTTTAATACATAACATTTCTGTGCCTTAACTAATTAAATATCTGGTCTATACGGTTTTGAAGAACAGGTAAATATTTCTTCATATTATTTTGATTTAAACATAATATTATAATAAATCATATGAAATTTCCTCAATGCACATGTATCTTTATGAATGCGGAAATTATCGTTTATAAACGTGTGTGTGTCTATGTTAAAGTGGTTATTTTGATAACGTATCAAAACGAAGGTTGGGATTTTTCTTATTTACGATTTGTACAATGAGCGAGTTACTATGCGAACTGCACAATCTAACCTCATATATGTTTGGACTTCCTCCAGCTCCTAAGGGGCGCCTCGACTTGACCAATATTTACGCAGATGTGTAATTTTTGTCGGCATCGCATTACGTAATATCAGAATTTATTTAACAGTGGTCGAGGCAAGGACGCGACGGCCTAACAAATAGTGTCGGCTGGTGACATTCCCTAGAAGACTGCGCGACACTTCCCTACTATTTATTATCACACTTTGGTAGGTATCGCTTTTTTTGTATGAAAATTCATATAAACCTTATTGCTATTAAGAAACCAAATTTTCATTAGAACTTTAAACTTTTTTTAAAATTATTATATTAAATTTTATAGTCTCTAAATTAAATGTAACAACAGAAAAAAATACACATTAAAAAAATAAACAACTAACAAGCGTGGTCGTGAAAATCGCGTACAAGTTGAAACTGTGCATGTGTGAAATTATGAAAAATCATGTGTCAGTTAAAACAGCCGCTGTCGAGAGGTCATGGGCTCGTGAAGTCAGCTGTTACATAGTTGAGTTCGAGTTTTGGGTGGGTTCAGTTTTGTGTGTGGGAAGGACTTACCGGCCGCGATGAACAGCCACCACCAGCAGACGCAGGCGGTCCCGAGCGCCCGAGCGCCGGCCATATTTAGCGACAGCGCATCACACGCGCGCTCTCGCCGGCCGCCCCGGCGGACTGAAATGCCGCCCCGTGGCCGACGTGCGATCGATGCACGCGCGCGCCCCACGCACCCTCTGAATTTTACCTCCCCCCACCCGCCTCCACCGCACCCGCACACCGCCTCACCCCCGCCGGCCATTTTCCAAGTTTTCTTCGGAGAGCGCGCGCGCTGCCCTCTTTTTCAGACGGATCGCTGACCGCTCCTAATTGATTGGGCCCGCGGTTCATTTGCCGAACAAGTTTTAGGTCAGTTCCGCAGAGCCTTTGCGCAGTGCAATGTCACTACCGAATTTTTTGTGACACAACTTTAACTTTAAGGTTGAGTTAATCTTTTAAGAATACACAGCATGCAAATCTTGTTTTATATAAAAATCGATGTGTGTATATATGTTTCTGTGGACTCCAAAAAACGTTTAAACGACTTTGATGAGATTTCAGGAAATAACGATTGACAATTTTCAGAATAACGCTGATTTGAAGTTTAGTAGCAATCGGATATATAATAGTTTTTTTTATAATTAATATAAAATTAGACTTCTGTTTGAAAATAACAATTATAAATATAAATTGCGCGGATAAAGGCGAAAGCTAGTAGACATCTTTTGCGCGCGACATCATCCGCGCCCTTTTTTTCTCAGATGTTAAAACGTATACGCAATCTTTCTTTTAGATGATTCCCTCGGGAACAGTACTTTTTTTCTAGATGAAAAGTACCCTATGTCGGTTTCGTCTGCTAACGCTGTAATTGCAGTCATCGTTGCGTCCGAAATTTTAGAACGGACCAAGCTTCTACTGAGTCGAAGGCTTTCTCTTAGTCTGCAAAAGCTTTAACAGAAGCTGATTTTACTCGTGATTTTTATCTGTATAATCTGTATCAGCGTGTAGGTATATTGTCGGCGCCCTACACTGAAGCTCGACAGAACCCAGGCCCTCTCCAAGGGGTGAAATTCATCGAATTTTCGAGTGAGACGTTTAATATAAGTCCCGAAAACATCTTATAAACATAAATGAGATCAGTCTATAATTCTTGAGTAGTTTTGTCTCCTTTTGGTAAATATTTTTTACATGGGTATAATTCGGGATGGATCCTCATTGCTCTAAAGCTTTAAAGCTCGCGTTAAATTTATATCATTTTAAATAAGCTGTCAATAATTCTGACTGGTCATCATTTGTTAAACCCCATTTCCTTATCGAGATACACACACACACAACATAGTACAAACAAACACAATTATAATGCGTAGGTATTCATTTAAAGTTCAACACAGGACCGGGTGAAAACGATCCAATTTTAAAAATTCTGCGACTTTTCTCTTGAATTTTTTTTTAATTTCTGTAAGACAAAAATAATTTTTCGGCCAAATTTGCCGCCCCCTAAAATCTGCCGCCCTAGGCTTAAGCCTACTCAGCCTTCTGGTAAATCCGCCACTGTACCTACCTTTTTAAATAATGAATGGATATGATATTAACGTTTGTCCCAATTATTTAAATTTTTTGACATTTCCGTTTATTATTTGTACAAGTTTCCATAGCAAAACAATTTCCTCCATGGTAGACTCCATTTTTGAAAAAAAATCCCACCCCGGCACGCTCCTGGCACCGCTTCAGTCTGTTGCGCTTTTTCATTCCAGCTGGTTTAAAAAAGTACCTACCGTGAGACAAGCGCAGGAAGTCGTGGACACAGCTAGTTATCTTGTACTAACGACCCGCACCCGGTTTCGCATGGTTGCAATTTTTTTCTGCAAATCCTCGTTACATATTAAAAAACAAAGTCCCCCGCCTCTCTGTCTGTCTGTTCACGATAACCTCAAAAACTACTACACCGATTTTCATGCTGTTTTCTCCAATGGATAGAGTGGTTCTCGAGTAAGGTTTTAGTATATAATTTACAAAGTTACGCGGGCGAAGTCGCGGGCAGCAGCTAGTTAAATAAAAACTTTCCCCGTTTAAGACAGCGCGGTCAGGCAAGCACTTGAACCATTTATCGGTTATATTGATTATAAACAATATAAGATCAACCGTAGTAAACACATTTTCGTAATGAATTCGTTACTTTCTAATTAATTGATCTAATTATCTGAATAAAACTTGGCACACGGTCTTTTTTTTTTTCAAGAATTCACTCGTCTTTAAGTTATACCTATATATATCTACGCTTAATTTTTGTTATTTTTAATTCTCTGCGATATATCTTTATCCCAGTAAGAATCTCAGCTTCCATAATGTTTCATAGAAATTAACTTTCTTTAAGTAAAATTACACTTTTGTACCTACTACACTACGCGAACAAAGTCTCATTACGAGTATATTAGCGCTAGCTAATAGTGTTCGCCGGTAGTTTGCAAATTGAAAATAATTATCGGTTAACCGGCGACCTAAGCAAAAATAAATTATACTTTCTTAAAATAAAATAGTTGCTACGATTGAGAAATTGCAAAAGTAGAAAAATAGTTCTTCTATAATGATGTAACTAGTTATGAAACAGTGAAGAGAATTTCCTTTTTCGTAGCTGGTTATGAAGGAAGAACAACAATTCAAATGTAAACTATATCAAATAAATAGACATGAGCAACTTTTATTTTCTTTAATTTACGACATGATCTCATCCAATAATTCAACGATAAACCTTTTTTTATATTTACCCACGTCATTGCAATAATTAGAACCCAATATCTATGGAAATGTTGGCAACACATGAAACGTCACTTTGACAATGACATTGATATGTTTACATTACATTTTTGATCTCTAATTTCATTTCTGATTATATGTATTCAAGTTAATTCTTGTTTGTTTAATTAAATTAAATTGATAATAAGCACAGTTAAAATATCATGAATGAAAGTATGGATTAAATTGTACCATACGAAACATTGCAAACAACTAATAATTTTGAATTGTAGTTGAAACTAAATGGAATTTAGTGCAGATGGTATGCGTGCGAAATTTTGCTCATTTAAACTTCTAAATATTAAAAACATAACATTGCAAGAAATAAGTAAATAGAACCCAGTGAAAGATGAAACATAAACGCGGTTACTATGATGTTTTCGTCAGAACATGTGCCACAAATCCATCAAACATCGCTGTGATACATTATGACGATGGTGTTTACAAGAAATACACATATTCTGAACTGTATGGTGTTTGCGAGTACATATCACAAATATTACAACTATTAAAATGTACAAAGGGCATAATTGGTTTACTGTCCGAAAGGAATATCATAACACCATCTGTTATAGCAGCGTAAGTAATCTGTACTTTTAAATATCCTAAACTAGCTGCTGCCCGTGACTTCGCCCGCGTAACTTTGTAAATTATATACTAAAACCTTCCTCGAGAACCACTCTATCTATTGGTGAAAACAGCATTAAAATCGGTGCAGTAGTTTTTGAGTTTATTGCGAACAGACAGACAGACGCAGCGGAGAACTTTGTTTTATAATATGTAAGGATATTTCAGTAGGTAAAGACTTATTTTACTGCAAATTGGTAATAGTTGTCGTTAAACATAAGGAGCAAAAATTATCAGTACCTAAAATTAGATTGAAATCATTTGTGTATTAGTAAATTTTTAAAACTTCATTAAAGGCTTGAGGCAAGCAAAAGAAAAATTTACTAGGAGTAAATTTTTTCTTTTTGTGTTTTGCTGAGTGAGAAAAAGTCAAAATTGTCTATTTTCACTTTGTCTTTAATCATCAAGTGTCAACCTTTACATACCTATATAAAAAAGAATACTAAATTTTTTTTTGCTAAGGTTACTCTAAACAGGTTGAAGGTCTGTGCGGTACGGTGATCGTCGCCCAAAACACAATCAACGCCAGAAGTGCTGTAACGAACTATTGAAACCTATTTACTGTTCTATATTGATATTTTATACATTATAACGTTATTTATTTATATTTCAGGGCCCACAAATGCAATACATCTTTCATGTTTATGAATCCCAAACAAGATGTTGAAACTTTAGCAAAAGATATAAAATTCAGTGTTGTTATAGCCATTGGAAATAGAGACAGTACATCAGAAAAGGAGTTTCTTAATAAAAAGCCAGATAAATCAATAGCCGTGTTTGACTTAATTATTGACTTCTACATTTTTGAAAGCCAAATTCAGCAAAGTTTTCATTATGGAGTTGATTTTTCATTTATAGCCATGACTTCCGGTAGCACTGGAGAGCCAAAGCCCATACAAGTTCCTATCCAATGTATACAGCCTAATATTAACGATCTGACCAAAATGTTTAATATACAATCACAAGATGTCATATATTTCTCTACGCCTTTAACATTTGATCCCTCCATGATTGAGGTCCTGCTTGCATGCAGTACAGGCGCAGCCCTAATGATTGCCCCGGAAAAGGCTGACGTATTATTTCCCAAAAACAAGGAATATTCTATAACTTTTTGGCAAACAACACCGTCTAAATTCTTTCAATATTCCAATGCGGATATAAAAAATAAAATATTAAGTGCCACATCGACTCTTAAAATTCTAGCACTGGGTGGTGAACCGTTAAATGGGATAAGAAGACTAAAGGAATTAAAAGAGAGAGATAATAAGACTAAATTGTATACACTGTATGGTGTAACAGAAATGTCATGCTGGGCATGTGTGGCAGAATTAGACTTAAACAATTTACAATCAGATAGAGAAGTACCATTAGGCAATTGTTTATCAGAAACACAGCTAATTGTTGAACCTTCTAAAGACGATACGAAAACGGGAAAGATTATATTAGGTAAGTACTAAATTTCACAGACACTATGCAGTTTGTCTAATGTTTGCTAAATATTGTTTTTGTGTAGGATGTTAGACAGGGTGACTGACCACTTGATGGTAGGTAGGTGGCTGCCGTCACCAATAACACAAGCAATGGACTATAGGTGCTGCAAGCATTGCTAACCTTAGTAGGTTTAAGGATAGGGGATAGGGAAATGGGCTCTGGCATCCCTTACTGACTCACTGATACACAAAAGCAAACATTCTGTTATTTCACAGTGGTCTTCTATAATTCTGTGAATTCAGTCTGACAGGTTGCCAAAATTACTGTAAAACACAGTGTGTTGTGCTACAACTTAAATGACTTGGAAATTCGACACAAATCCAACACAATATTGTGATAATTTCAGAAAAACAGATTACATATAGATTCCCGCTTATTATTAAAACGGTTGTAGTGTAAGTTGAAAGATGTACTTTTGATAAGTAGTGATTAATATGGATGATAAAATTTAATAACAAATTGTGCATTCAAAGAAAATGAAATAAAAACCTAGACCGGCTGATGGTCAGTTCAATGATAATGTTTATCACTGATCACCATAACACAAAACACATGGAGGGTTCAAGTGTGTTACTGATAGCTAAAATTGTCATTACACACTGCCCTGTTTTTAACTACAGAATGCATCATGAAGACAAATTTCAAGTTTGATTATTTTATGTGTTAGGTGCATAATATGTTCTATTTTTATTTATAATTGTACTTAATTTCATTTAACTTTTCTTCAACTCTTTCAAATTGCAGCCAGCAAAACGAGGCATTGCTTTCTTTTAAGTAGAACAAACAATATTGTGGAACACAATTCAGTTAAGCTTGTGGATACGGGAGATATTGGTGAAATGAAAAATGGAACTATTTATTACAGAGGTCGTCGAGATGACACCGTTAAGAGATTTGGACACAAAATTAACTTACAAAACATTGAAACAGTGACAATGCTGTGTCCCAGGATAAAAACTTGCTCTTGTATTTGGCTGCCAAAGCCTCTGCTTCTGATCCTTTATTTTTCATCGGAAACAATGAACGGCAAGGAGTTGTCTGATTATCTCAAGTGTAAACTGGACGAGAAACATTGGCCGGATAAATTGATAAGGGTGGACAACTTACCAATGAATTCTCACGGGAAAATAGCTAAGAAAATCTTATCTAAGATGCATGAAAACATGAACGCACCACAAACAGCAGATTCTCTGGAGTTGATGTTTATAAAAGAATTGAGACTGATATTAAATGAAAAGTTAACATATGAAGATATAAAACAGAAGACTTTTTTTTCTATTGGTGGAACATCGTTTCTTGCCGTTTCCATGTGCAATAGACTGTCAATAAGTTGTCCATCATTTGGAAAATATATTTTGCCTTATCTATTATCGGATAATTATACAATTGAAGACATCATACGGATGGCTAGTTCTGAAATTTCCAATCAAGAGCAGCCTAGGAAGAGATTGAAGAAATCAAGGTTGACCAGTGAATCTGAGATTACTCTGAAGAAGAATAGCAGTAGTAGTAGTAGTAATACTATCATTAACCCCATAGAGTTTATTGTTTTATGGAAATATGATACAAAGAAATGTGTTGACGCTTCTCCAACGTTGCATAGAGATGGAAAGTAAGTGCCTGGGGAGTTCTTATCTGAATGCTATTGTATTGTAGTATAGAATATCATACTTATCATAACCTATGTTACACCTAACATATTGTAGATATTATTTACAATCTTCATTGTTTTTTTTTTTTTTGAGTAATGTTTGAGTTAAGCGTCTCAGCACAATGGTGAGCCACCTCCTGTTTACCTGTTTTTTTTTTTAAATTAATTTCTGTCTTATGGTTTTTGTATTATGTTTGAGCCTTTGTGTTGCGTGAATAAATTCTTTCTTTTTTTTTAATTAGAGTCAAATGTTTTATCCTTGCTCTTAAAATGTTACAAACTACTTCATCAAGTAACTCATTGACTAATTTTTCAGCGGTTTGTACGTGAGTGTCGGCAGTCACTCCGGAACAATCGCGGTGCTCGACGCAGTTGGCGGCACTTTGCAAGGGAAGATCAGTTTGAAGTCGCGTATCGAAGCCAAGGTGCTCTGTTACAATAGCCCGATCGGGGCTTGCGGTGTGGTCGGCACCTACGACGGAACCATCGTCTGCTTCAAGTTGAGGAACTGTGAGGAACTGTGGCGGCAAAGGGTCGGCGTTATGATCAAAAGCAAAGCCGTCCACTGCAACGGGCTCCTTTACGTTGCCTGTTACGATGGGAATATCAGAGTCATCAATGCTGCGGTTAGTGGATACCTTTTTTATGAAATTAGCGAAGAAGGCTATTCTATAATGTCATCTTGATATACTCGTAGTCCGTGCCAAACAACTATCGACCTCGGAATTTGTCGCATAAGCTAAAAACAGGTAGGTATCGGGGGAAAGCGCGAACTAATGCCGGAACCAACTTCAGAGGTTGATAGTTATTTAACGCGGACTCTACCACATGATTCAAGTAAATCAGTTTTCTGTGAACAACATTTAGAATAATATACAGGGTGTCACAAGACTATGCGACACGAAGGGAAAGTATCTTAAATATCGTAGATAGGATATTTTGCTGAAATACTGCATTCAAAGATTTTCTAAAAATTACTTGCTTAAATCACCCATATTTTTATGATGCCAATCGAAAAAATGGACAAAAAATAATAATTCTTCTTAAGTAACATAGTATCTTAAAAGAAAGTAATAACGTAAAATGTTTGATTCAAATTTCAAGAATATTATTTATTGCCGACTACGACGTAATTTTTAGAAAATCTTTGAATGCAGTATTACTAACTTTTAAAAATAACAAAGTCTTCTTTCAGCAGAATATACTATCTACGATATTTAAGGTACTTTCCCTTCATGTCGCATAGTCTTGGGACGCCCTGTATATCATTATAGGCGCCCCAAGACTGAGGTTAGTAAAATTGCAGGTAGGCTCAGTGAAGCAGACGCTGCACATAGCCGAGCAGGCGATTGCGGCGGACCTGGTGGCGGGGCAGAGGGGCTTCGTGGTGGTGGCTTCGCTGTCTGGCGCAGTGGCCGGCCTACACGCGGCCTCCGGCGCCATCGCCTGGCGCGGCTCTCTCTCCAGCCCCGTGTTCGCGAGCCCCGTCTTGTACGACGCCGACAAGTATGTCGTGTTCGCCGAGGTCAACGGACACATACACTGCCGCACCGTCGAGAAGGGGATCCAGGTAAGACTTGGTTGCCACTACCCTGGGCCCGTATTCTCTATCTGTGGTTTTGCTGTGGTTATAGACTCGACAATTGTCTACTAGGATCAAGTATTGGTCCTAGATTGTCTACTTTGGTATTCACTAAGCACCTGTCAAAATGTCTATGACGTTTTTACCGTGGTTATACATGTGACACATGTCGATGAAATTATTGGCGCGTTATTGTGTGGTTTTTACCCATTGACAAAGTATTATTTCCAATTTAATGTCGACATTGGAGTCGATAGGTTTTAAAAACTAACAGGTAGAGAATAGGTCCGATGGACCGGCAAATTTAAGTAGGTGTTCACATTATTAAAAAGAATAATAATAATAAATAAATTATACCGGATGCTGCACCGTCCAAGTTTGGTTTCAGTATTGAAAAAAAATGCCGAGCGGGACCTTTTTGCCGGATCTGGCACAGTGTGAACAGCTTCATATAAATTGTATAGCCACTGAACTTTCCGGCAGTTTTAGCGGCCCGCTAAATTCGCCTCTTCTATTATTTAGAAGTTTACGCGTAGCACAAATTTGTGGGCCGAAATGAAAACTTTGGAACTAGACATGAATTAGGGAAAAGTTACAACCAAATGGAGTCGATTCAAATAACAGAAAATCTAGGCCAATATAGAAATGTTAATCTTTCCAACATTCGTCAGGCTCATCATAAATAAAATACTTCTTTATCCCTTACAGATTTGGAAGTACGAAGGCGTGAATGGTAACATTTTCTCCTCGATGTACGTAAAGGAGATTGACAAGATGCAATGCCAATTCATATTCGGTTGTCACGATAACAACGTGTACAATGTTTGCGTAAAGAATTTCCAGCCAAGTTTGAACTGGAGAGCGCCTCTTGGCTCTCCCGTCTACTCGACTCCTCAGAGTTTATCTGACAAGCTCCTTCTGGCTGCGTCCAGTAAGGGAAAACTGTGTGTTCTGGACTCAGATAACGGTGTAACCTTATCCGAATATCATTTGCCAGGAGAAACCTTTTCAACGCCAGCCATTTACGGAGATTACATATTCATCGGATGTAGGGATGATTATTTGTACAGTTTAAAGTACATTATAAATTTATAGCAATAAGCTCGGGGAAATATTGTAAATAAATTGATAAATATTATAAAAACTATATGTATATGCGCAAGCGCGTCATGTTTACAGGATTTTAATTTGTCGGGTATGTTCTGCCGGACAAGGGATTTAATTATGAAATGTTTATTAAAGTAGGTAATTTATTATAAATTCTCGATTTATTAAAAAAAACTAATTTGTTTTAAAGTAATAAATGAATTAATGTGTTTTTTTTTATAAAATTCTTTAAAATCAAAGTTCTTGTAAATCTAAGGTGTGTTAACTATGGTCTTCTATATAAAAAGCAACAAGTCATTTTTAAGTTATTAAATTCAAGTCATAAAAAATGTATAATTATATGTCAAATTTACATGTAAGTACGTAAATGTATACATTTTGTCTCATAAACTGTTTGTTTAATAAATTAAACAAAGTCTTTATCTTAAGTGTTTCAATAGTTTTCTTGTGATTCTGACCTATTTATAACAATTTCATAGTCTCTATTTACTGATATTTGTTTTATATTTGAAGTTATACAATTCAAGGTAAAAAAATTAAAATCGGTTTTTTTTTTACCTGTCCATTGAATATACTTTACTAAAAGTCTTGTTTGCGATAAATACAGTAGGTACCTACTTTAAAAAGTGCTGTATTTTTACTTTTCTTTCTGAGGAGTACATGTTGATAAATTTAATTAACTTTAAACTATGTAAACTGCATATCTATACCAATATATAAAGCTGAAGAGTTTGTTTGGTTGTACGCGCTAATCTCAGGTACTACTGGTTCGAATTAAAAAATATTTTGGTGTTGGATAGTCCATTTATCGAGAAAGGCTTTAGGCTATTTAGTGTGACCTAAAAGGCTAAAACAATAAATATACATAGATAAACGATAGATAGATTATTTAGATTAACGCCATCTGTCGTTCAGTGGCGGAACTATTAAGACAAACAGCTTTGACTCAACAAGCCGGCTACTCACCGCGATAATCAAAGGGTTTAGGCTATATACATCGACTTCTTTTAATGGACTGATCAGCTGAACTTTTTTATGTTGGTCCACTTGATGGTAGATGGCTACCGTCGCCTATAACACAAGCAAAGCCACAGGTGCCATAAATGCGCAGCCGACCAAGTAGGATAGGGAAATGGGCATCCCTTGCTCGCTCACCGAAAAAAAAAACAGCACATATGCTATTGTTTCATGGTGGTCTTCTGTAAGACAAGCTGCTAAAATAATTGCGATATACATAACTACCAATACATACTTATTAGTGCTAAGTGTTTATTGTAATTAATATTGGTAGTAGCGTGTCTATTTTGTGCTGTAAAATCTGTATTAACTAGTACCTATGTTTATAACTATACCTGCATACCTACTTAAGAAAAAGTGTAACAAAGAAAATCTACTCTTAGGTAATTGTTACTCACTGTTTAATCAAGTTATGTAAATTTGAGTGTCCAACTTTGCATAAAAGGTTAAAAGAAAAATCTACTTTAGAAACACTTTCTAATCTGAACCTTACTAATTGAAATTCTTCATGACTCGTTTAGAATGTAGATACACGAAGAGAACTGAACTGGAGATCATCGATGCTGGAGATATTATTTATGATTATCACCTTGATATAAAGCAGCGCATTTTATTTCAGTCTATCTTTAGGTATCTTATCCTAGTCTTACCGTTTAGGTATCCTTCGCGCATGAATGATCGAGTTACGTTAACAATCTCTATTATAGTTAGAGACGTGGTCTTGTAGAGTGCCAATGCTAAGTAAAGCCAGGCTTAAAAATTCTGATATTTACCTACTCTGGTAAAAGTGCCTAGGTATCTAAAAATTAAAAATAATTTCCATGATGGTACACAATGGATGGGCAAGAGTGAAACAGATTGTCTATACCAATCTACAGTACACTCGCGGTTATCTTGTAAAATGATTCAACCTAATAAAAAACGTGGCCTTGTATGATTGAACGAAAGCCGGAAACTGCTTCGTTTTTTTATAATCTATAAAACATTTTATGTCTGAACTCGTAGTTTATTGTTAAAAAAAGATTAATATTAAGTTTTTATCAAAATATACAAAAATAGCAGGACACAGCTTCCAGTCCCCATTGGGATTTCACACAAGTTTTCGACTTTATTCAGATAGTGATTAGCAATAATCACGGCCTAATATCTAAGTTCAGCAAAACGCTGTAATAAAATCTCATAAAGAAACCTGAATGTCCATTGATGTAAGATTTAAGTAATATTAGTAAAATCTAAGATTATGGAATAAGTAAAATTTGTATTTCAGCTTGGCGGCGCCAGCAGCTTGAAAATTATTAAAAAATCCTACCTACATCCACTTGCCTGCCTGTTACTAGATCAACAAAGTTAATAAATTGCAACAATCTTCAACAGCTCTTTCATGAGTTTTATGAACTAGTAAGGTTCTTATAAAAATTCAAGTAACTAGGTAAATAAAATACAAATCTTCATAGTAATGGAACTTTATTCATCTTACATAGAACATATAAATTCAATGAGCATTCAAAATTTTGACAAATGTTACATTCATGATATGATTACAAGACCGGACTACAAATTATCAAAATGGAATGCACATAATGCAAATTAACCTAACACTGTAATCAATGCTTTGTATGCTTAATAGAATTAGTCTTAAATAAAATGCATCAAACAATATTATATATTTTTTTTTGGTAAATAACAAAAATATAAAATCACATATACATATAATATACCACTAACAATATTATGTTCACAAATATTATATATTGATTACTGCCAATACATCTAAGCTCTTATAAATCTTTACCCAGAACACCTAAAGAATATTATTATAGCCAGTTCTTAAGACAAATAACAAGCATAAATATTTTGTATCAATTACATTAATTTCATTGATCCTCCTCTCCCAACTCAACCTTAACTTTGGAGAAATCAAAATCTTCGCCGGTACCGCGTTTATAGATTTTCAGCACATCTAAGCAAGTGGTTTCAAAGTGAGTGGTCGCATCATAAGACTCCGATATGAAGATTTGACTTTGGCTACCGTCATCGGTTGGCTCATAGTAATCGGAGACGGACACAAACTTCTGCCGGATATGGCCGAGCAGATCTAGACCAGGCTTGATTTCAGTTTCGGGGTCATTTGTCTCCACGGTTGTAGACACCATAGCGATAAACCAACCTTTAGCTGCAACTTGGTGTGTGTAAGACACCACAGAAACATAAATATCTGAATGCCTGCCCACTTGCTTTTGAGGTATAATGATTTGAGTTGACAGGGCATCCTTGGTGTTAGCGATAGGATGATCTAACAAACAGATGCAACGAATCACTCTTGCCTTCTTGCGAACTCTATCAGGTACATAGCTGGGATCGCAATACACCTGCTTGCATTTGGCAATTTCATTGCCAGAGCGTACACCTATGACCCTACCGCCTTCTCCAAAGACTATTTCATCAATAGGCTTGTCTAACATGTATGTTCCTCCGTAAATAGCCGATAGGCGGGCAAAACCTTGGGGCAACTCACCCAGTCCATACATGGGATACAGGTAAGGTGATTTTCCATACCGCGCAAGCGAATCCGAATATAATTTAATGCGTCGTATAGTTTGAACTGCTGGCTGCTCGAGGTAAGTATCATTGAGATAAAGAGCTAAAGCGTGACCTGTAAAATCTTGAGTGTTCTTATCGAGACCAAATTTATCATATAACGATTGCATATTAGCTGTAGAGGGGTCGAAATCTTTCCAGGTTTTGGCATCGTCTTCCTGAAAATCTTGGACGTATATCAAGAAATTACGGAAGCGCCTTTTCTCAAACATACCCATCAAGTCGGAGGCCAAAGCTTCCTTCTGGTCCACGGGGACTTTAGAGATTTTACCTCCCTTGTAGACGTAGCTTCCTTCGACAGACTTAAACTCCAAATAACGGGTGACCCCCGTATGGATGAGTAATTTCACTAACAAACCGTTTGCCATCAGAAATTTGGGTATCAAATCTACATTCCAATCGCGACCTCGTCCGTAGGTTTCGTCGGGTGCCGGTGCATTGAATTTAGAGAACAATTCCTCTAACGGAGTGATTGACGCAGATTCGCCACCGTAGTACTTGTTACGATCAATGTGCAAAACCTTCTTTCCGGATACAGACAGCATACCACTTAAGATGCATTCTTTAAGGCCCGTACCCAAAACAATCGCATCATATTCTTCATCCATGATGAAAAGTTTACGAATTACAACAATTCAAGAAAGTAATAGGAGGCACCGAACGAAAGATAAGATAAACGTCAAAATGTCGGAACTCGATATAAAAATGTCCACCAGCCACAAGTCAGTGTGGCCAGCCAGCCAGATTGCCAGATGCTAGGCCAGTGTTGCACTTATTTAAATTTAGTGATGGGGTGCTTTATTACAGATCAGTGGTTGATGTAAATATTTTAAACAATACCTACATCAAACTTAAAATATACTTTCAAAAACAGTTTTTCGAAATATCAGATCAATTAAAATGCATACCACTTGCATGGCGCTAGTGACCACAGTGGAGGATTTACCAGAAGGCTGAGTAGGCTGAAGCCTAGGGCGGCAGATTTTAGGGGGCGGCAAATTTGGCCGAAAAATTTTTTTGTCTTACAAAAATAAAAAAAATACAAGTGACCCAGAAATTGCTCGCACTGTGACCAACAGTAACGGGAGCCGATACGGTGCCTAAATTGGAGTACCTTATTACATCAGTTTTTTTGTTTTTCATATTATGAGGATTGTGAACTAGGGTATCGAATTGCAGGGGTCTGTAGGGGCGGCAAAATTTGAAAAGCCTACTGGCGGCAAATGTGTAAATCCGGCACTGAGTGACCAGTAATTTAGTAGCTAAACTATTCGCTACTGCCCAGAAATTGTTCGCATTATGGTGGAGTTCTTCACAACTGATATAAATAAAAAAGTAGTTATAAAGAGATAGAAAGATAAAAATCTAGGAACATGGACTTGTTCCTCTTTTTTTAAAGTTAGCGAATCCCGTAAAGCCACGTTGACACGGTTAGAGTGCACTCGGACCGAGCGCACTCGTATACTCGTATAATGGCAACTGGGTATTAAGAGCTCACTCGAACGACGTCGTCCGATTCGAGCGCAAAAGGACCGCGTCCTATTACCACACTCGTATGAAATTGATTCATACGAGTACATCGATCTGTGTACTCTGATATAAGTAACTGTGCTACTGTGCTTTTAAAAAATTTTTATATGCATTTGACAGCTTGACAGATGTTCCAGTGACAGTTGTATGTCAACGGATTGTCAATTGTGTCAATTCGTCACAGTGGCGCCTTCTGCTGTTTTTCTTTCAGTATGTTTAGTTGGTTTTACCACTCCACTTGGGTTTTGCTTTGACTCGTTCACAAGTTTTGTTGACTCGACTGCTCTACATTTTTGCACCGTGGCGGAATAAATCAACATTTTTACAATAATCTGACAAACTGATAATGTGTTTAAAGTTTGCTGCATCGCTATTATTCGTGTCCGTTTTATTTAATTGTCAAACATGCAATAGTGTTGTGTGAAAAAATAAACAGAATATTAAACCATATGTTTCGCCGTTTAAAACAAACCTTGAGGAAGTGTGGCAGATTTGACGGGAGGCTGTGGAGAGTAGTGCAGATTGATTTTAAATGAAAGGAAAACACGAATCCACCGCTATTCAGATGAATAAAAATGTCAACAGAAGGAAGCGGCGAAACTCCTTCGACTGTACCAAGTTTACCGGGGGCACCGGAGCAAACTTTATATCTTTTTCCAAAAGCGAAAGGTCATTCGAGATCTATAAGTCATGGAGGAACACCGATGCTGGCTGGGAACCCGGCCGCAGCCCGACCGCCACTCAAATCCGCATTACGCGGTCACCAGAGAGCTTTTTCACATGGACAGATCGGCGAGTGCCCTCGACCGGCTACTTCAGGACCAGGTCACAGCCGGACCGGTAGCCGAACTGACTTCATACTGCCCCCTGGCCACCGCGACCAGCAACCTGCTAGTGCCCAACCACGCCTCGGTTCAGTTCGTGCACACCATTCGCGACAAGCTTCCCGATCCGAGTCCATTTATACTCTCCGTCGTACATCCGTTATAGGTCCATGGCGTCGCGCCTTCCTCTGGCTGATGAGACGACAGCATCCAGCCATAGATAACAGACATCTCATAGTTATTCCCAATCACTTGATTCCCGATAAAACTCCCCCAAAAGATCATCCAAACGGACAGAGGTGCAATAACGAAGTCAGGACTACTAAATATACTCTATTGTCTTTCCTACCTAAGAATTTATTTGAACAGTTTCATAGAATAGCCAATGTGTACTTTATATTCATAGTGCTATTGAACTGGGTTCCGAGTGTTGGGACTTTTGGTAAAGAGGTTGCGATGCTGCCAGTGTTGTTTGTGCTCTGTGTCACTGCCATAAAGGACCTCTTTGAGGATAGACGAAGACATCAGTCCGACAAAAGAATTAATAATAAATATTGCAGAGTCTACAAAAAGTGAGTACATTTTTTCTCTTTTATCTCTTAAATTATCTAGCTTTATTACATTTTGAAGTTGATCGAGTGAAAATCGGTTATAAAATTGACCTTCCAGGGATCGCAGGGACCTTCTCCATTTAGTCGTAACTGATCTGTCAAATTCTTGTCATATAAATGGATAAAGAAACTAATTGCTACTTCTTTCTCTATGCAAAAATTTATGACTCAATCACACTGTCTATAGTTATACTTTTACCATTCCATAATTTATTTCATCAATATTTTCTCGCAAGGACAAAAGCTAATAGCTAGTATATGATAAAGTAAAGAAAACACAAAATTATCATAAAATAAAAATTTATTTATGCAAGCCAAGCAGATAATACTCTTAATTGTTAAATAATCTTCCCATAAGCATATATAATGTTTTTCAAAGTCCTGAATATGGCTTTCATGATAATACAAAATTTCACAATGTTCTCGATATTCTTGATTTAATTTAAATCAAAATTACAGTCCTACTCCTAGAAACCATATTCATAGAAAAGAAATGTATTAAGGGAAATATGGTATTTTCTTTCTTCTGTCCATCTGAAAAAAAAAAGAAATCATAAACATGCAATGACAGTTGATTTAGTGATTAATTGTGTCACCCCCATTAAAATTGGAACTTATTGATTTATGGTGTGTACAATATTAATAAAAATTCAAACATTACATGTTGTTTAAATCAACAGTACTCATACAAAATGTTTAATTTTGTGTATTATCTACATTCCCTTTATGTGTAAATATTGCATTTACACATGGAGGGATTACCGGGTACAGTTTATTAACAAATAATTATATTTTTGTGATTTTATTTCGATTGGGCAATAGATTTTCAATTGACTTAGTCATCAAAGTCCTTCGCCGTGTCTGTCAGTCTGTCTGTTCGCGATAAACTCAAAAACTACTGCACTGATTTTCATGGTGTTTTCACCAATGGATAGAGTGGTTCTCGAGGAAGCCTTTCTTAAACCCATATGGACCTACGGAATACAACCGTGGGGGACTGCTTTGCACTCTAACATAGAAATAGTTCAAAGATTCCAAAACAAGATTACACACACAATTTAACAAACACCTAAGTACAGGAATAAATTTTGATTTATTTAGAATTATTTTGGATGTTGATGGACTAAAGTTGAAAGGATTTTTTTAAAGGAAATCAAATTTCAAAGTTATATTATTGTGTTCATGCTACAGCTGGAAGGAAGGAAGCTCAGCTCTAGATTCCTGAGATACTAATTGCTCAGAGTACCCTATACATTCTATTTATAATACCCATACTCTCGAATGATTAAATCACATAAGCCACTCTTGTGTATTTAAAATAGTAAATATACATAAATCTTTGCAATTTAATTTATCGCCAAAATGACGACATAATTTTCCCACTCTGAAATTAATAAATAAAGTCTTGTCTGTTCCGTTATCAATTCGTGTAGTTGTGAACAGCTGTAAGTTTACTTGTACAATGATTAGCAGTATGACTTGCAAGAATAAAAAAGTATAAGATTTGTTAATGATATTTTATTTGCTTTATCTTTTCAAGCATGTTTGCTTGAGCCATAGAAAATTAGCAATAAATATAAAAGAATCTACTCCATTTAGAGTATTACTCGTAGTCCTTCATTTCCAGAAATATATCCTCATTTTGTAGTAGTACCTACAATCACTTACCGTGTTTCTTATCTTTAAGAATTAGTAATTGACCTATTCTTTTTCATGCGATTTCTAGAAGAAAAAGTATGTCCTGTGTTAGTTCAGAAGACAGTAAAATATCAATTGATTATCTTCAAACATATCAAATTAAATATATCATACACATAATGCAAAACCACCATATCTTCAAGAACGCTATGCATAAGAAAATTATTCAAAATTACACAAAATACTTGTAATTTACAAGTATTTTTACACAAATAGTAGTTATCAGATTATAAAATAACCATTTCTACAATAAATATTCACAATATTATGGCTAAATTATAAAATTCTGATTTTCAAAAGAACTTCAAAGTCTTAATTTATTTTTCCCGCAATAACTAATGACAATTAGCAGATGTGTTACGCGTACATTACATGTGCGATATTCAGATTATAAAATAACCCTTTCTACAATAAATAATTAAATACAATATTATGGCTAAATTATAAAATTCTGATTTTCAAGAGAACTTCAAAGCCTTAATTTAATTTTTCCTACAATAATGACAATTAAATGTGTTTATTTTGCATTAACTACGTGTGCGATATTCAGATTATAAAATAACCCTTTCTACAATAAATAATTACAATATTATGGCTAAATTATAAAATTCTGATTTTCAAGAGAACTTCAAAGCCTTAATTTAATTTTTCCTACAATAATGACAATTAAATGTGTTTATTTTGCATTAACTACGTGTGCGATATTCAGATTATAAAATAACCCTTTCTACAATAAATAATTACAATATTATGGCTAAATTATAAAATTCTGATTTTTAAAAGAACTTCAAAGCCTTAATTTAATTTTTCCTGCAATAATGACTATTAGCAGATGTGTTTATTTTGCATTACGTGTGCTATATATAGGGTTTCGA
This sequence comes from Synanthedon formicaeformis, assembly GCA_945859745.1. Taxonomy (NCBI): domain Eukaryota; kingdom Metazoa; phylum Arthropoda; class Insecta; order Lepidoptera; family Sesiidae; genus Synanthedon; species Synanthedon formicaeformis. The sequence continues at coordinate 5,395,302 of OX243957.1, forward strand.
GAGATAATACGAACGTTGGATCAAAAGTAATGCAGGCAAAAATGTTGTAACGATTGTCGGTAAGGCGGTGGTTGCTGTCACCAGGTGCTTGCCACTCGCTGTTATAATATGAATAACAATTTAATTTGTTAATTCATATTAGAATAGGTAGCCGCAACCGACACGCATGTTTGTTTAGCCTTGTTTATTTTCCTGACGAGGTGGGCTTTCGAAAGTGAGCATTCAGCCCCTCGGGTGTCGTAAATATATTAATTATTGTTGACTACGACGGAGCTGAACAATATTCAAGTCGCCTGAACTCTTCAACACGTATATTTTGGGGTTCCTTATCAGTCGCTCGCCCTAGATGGGCCCTGCATTCAAATTTTGTCGAGTGGCCCTTCTATCTGAATGAGTGTGGCGCATCCCAAATGTAGAGTATTAGATGTTTTTAGACGTAATGCATTTAAGATTGTCACTTGCCAACGGGAGCTGCTATACGTAATTCCATGATAATTCGTGTTTTATTGGTCGTAGCAATTCATTAGAACAACCATGAAATTTCCGAGATGCAATGTGAAGGTTTGGATGGAAACAAAAAACTGAAATTAATTTCATATCTAGTACAATTAATTTACAATATTTGTAGAATTCGTGACATTTTTGCGGGTTGAATTCTTGTAATTACTGACTAAAAACCATTAATTTTTTTCCACGAATACATAACGTTAACGTACATTTAAAATGCGGTTGTCAATATCGACCATCTAACTATAAAGGTTTTTCTAAAATATTGTAATTGAGAATGTTGATAACGTTTTACGAATTTTTGGCCCCATATAACTAATTGACACGGCGATAGCTACGCCCATGTTCCTTATAATAAACTAGCTGTTGCACGCGACTTCGTCCGTGTAACTTTATAAAATATAGCCTATGTTGCTAGACAAACAACGTGACACGTTAATTTTATATTATATATATAATTCTGACAGGATTTTTTTATGATTACAAATTCAGTAATTAAGTAACAGTTTAATCTTTGATATTATATAAATGAAACACGTCAAGGCAAAGGTAATGAAGATCATTTAACATTCTATTAACAAATCATGCAAGTGATCGATGCTCTTCAAATATTACGAAGATTTGTGTTTGATAGAAGCTCAGGTAGAAATGCGGCCTCGAATCCGCTAGTTGTTTTATCAATGCTCAATGTGGCTTGTTCATTTTGATTTCAATTGATTGAATTTACCGTCTATCGTCTGTTCAAGGTCATATCAATCGTTCCATAAAATATTTATGAGTATCTTTTCATTAAGTATACCTACTTTAACATTCTAGAGTTCTCCGGGTTCGTTTAGCTATTCTATCTATTTATTTGTATTATTAGGCTTACAGACGAGCACAGTAAATAACATTATGTTTTCTGTTATTTTTCAGTAAGTGAGTAAGTTATGCCAGATCCACCCCTTTCCTTATCCTATAATAAACTATTGAAAAAAAAATGGATATTTTTGAAATAATTTTTTTGGAAGGCGTCCTATCGAAAAAAGTTTCTAATAAAATTTGTTCATCATAACGTCCTCTGTAAAAAAGGTCCTGGAAGAAAAAGTGCTAAAATTGTTAATTAAGCGGTTAATGGCAAATGAAAATGAAAATTCTACATTTCTCTTTTGCAACCGCAATCGAGTTTTTATCAACATATCGGTTTGAAACTCGTATATGATGTAAAGGAGCTAAACCCCAAGAGAATCATGCAAGATTTATTGATCTGTGATATATAGTTTAGCAACAATCTGCGATCATCGAAAAATCTTTGGCCTTCAATAGAATTTCCCGACGGATTCAATAGAATCCTAAGGTGACTGGCCTAATTCTATTCAAATCATCCATTTCTTAATGTACCATAATTTATTAAATTGAACGAAATTGAAATGAAGTTTGTTGTGTGTTGTTGTTTTGACAATCAATTTGTTGTTAAATATTGCTCGTACTTGCATTAGGTAACTCGGTAAGTATTACGAAGCATTGTTAGCACGGCACACTGCTTTCCGCACTCGCAAACTGGCACAACCGTCTGGCGACAGGCGACAGGCATTTGTGCTTTTTTTTTTTTTTAATGTTAAGATTGGCAGACAGGCTGACGGTCCACTTGATGTCAGGTGGCTACCGTCGCCTATAGCACAAACAGCGCTACAGGTGCTGCAAGATCGACACCGCAATAGTCGATCGTCGATTTATTTAGAACAATTAAGACTAAGTAGTAATTGTTTTAACTGAATATTTACATATTAAGTAGGTACAAGTATATGATGAGGGTTTGAGGGCAGACATGAGACAATAAATAGGTCACTGGTCAAGGTCCGAGATTAAAACAATGAAGCGTGGAGAGATATACCTACGAGGCAAAACGCCCTAAACACTGATTGTCAAAAAACGATCGATACCAACCACCATTAGCCTAATATATGTAATTTACTACATTCCTACACACGTTATTTGAAACAATTCATGAATAATATTCAAAGAGGATCAGTAAACAAAATAAATTGAAAATAGTTTAACGATTAAAGAAACTGACATTTCACATCGATACTGTTGGCGAGAATTTTAATACATACTTAATCATATAGGTAATGAAAGAAAAAAACATGTCTGACATTTTATTTATTCATTCTGTTTAGTTTGTGATTGCGTTCAGCTGAATAAAACTAACAATTGTAATTGATTTTGAACAATTGTTGCTCAGCATACACGCAAGAGAACGTGATATTAATAAACATTGCTTGTTTGTTTCTCTTAGTTCTGTGTAGGTATTTCATTGTTCTTTTCTTTGTAAATCTTTCGATTTTCATATTGCATGAGATTCGGTTAAAATAACACTTTTGTCGTGGAAACATAAATGAACGCTCAGGCCCTACTATCAGCTTTTAAAAGACGATTCAAATTCAGAGCAGTTTAATTTGGGTTCCTAAACAAAATCGCTTTCATACAAAAACGAAGTTGATGGTAGGAAATAGCAAATGCAATCCAGTTTAGGTCCTAAATTAAATCGTATTAAGAGTTGATAGTAGGGCCCCTGAATCAGGGGCCCTGATGTGAAACTTCGCTATACTATAGTTACGGCGATGGAAGTTGAAAATCTGCTGGCGATCAGTTTGATTGCTTGATAATTGTATGAGATTAATGGTTAGGGAGCCCACGATGCTAAATGTGTAGTCACTCGAGCGTCGTGGGGACCTTTTGGACTTGGAAGATTGGATGGTAAGAAGAAAAAAAGGTTATATGAAGTTTTTCATTTCAGCGGTGGGGTGAGCGTCTACAGGCGTTCAAAATTTTGTAGGCGCTGTATTTTAAAAAAATCCTTCATATACTCGTAATCGTCAGATTAAGAATCAGCACGATCAGGAATTTAGGCTGAAGCGTCTGTATGAAAATCTGACGCGCTCGAGTATTATAAAATGAGAATCGTCAAAAATATTTTTGCATTTTCAAAAAGCTGCTACGAGCTTGCGTTACATCCGAATCGTCTGAATTTTAAATGGGAGCTTAGTTTAGGTTCACTTAACATCCCCTCTGAAAATCTGACGCGCTCGAGTTGTATTTAAAATTTTACCACCACCCACGCCAACCCAACCAACCAAAGCGTCAGATTAATACATATCCGTTATCGGAGACACTTGGGGTATATACATTGGCAATATCTGACGCGCTCAAGTAAATCCAAAAATCCTCGCTTGGGCTCCCCTACCATAAATGACTTAATTTTAAGATTTCGAAGTCTTTCCTTTCTTTTTTAAGTCTTTTAAATTTTAAAAGACATTGTGTGTGTCTTTTAAAATCTTTAAATCTCTCACTATTCGGTAATAAATGTTTTTAGTCCACAATAATAATATACTAATTATATTCACGCGGCATTCAAGTTTCTAGTTTTACACTATTAACATAAAATGTAAACTAAATGTACCATGTGCCATTATAATTTCTGATCTTCCTTTAAGGCAAAAGAAATAAAAACTAAAATTTAATAAAAGTCCTGAAATCACTTGTATCAACCATGACTAAAATTTTATAACGCAGTCATAGATACCTATTAATTTACACTAACTAATAGATTGTCAGTTTACAAAAGAAAAACCCAATTTGTTGTACAATATTTTATTTTTATTTTTAATTAAAAAACAAATTTTGCATTCGAAAATATAAAATCAAGGTCCTTACGAGAGAAAGGCTATCAATGACTAATTAGAAAGTGACTGCAATTGTTGGTGATATCGACTTTAGCGATATGACCTTATTTGGTTTCGAAGAGTTATAAAACTGCTAATTTAATTCATTTTGTTTTCAATTATTTTTGTTCCGACGCAAAAACGGGGTGTTATAAGTTTGACGTGTGTGGCTGTTGAACGATTTTTTTGGAGTTTAACTACTCCTTAAGAATCGATTTGCATGCAGGGGTCAGACGGACGGGAAGCGACTTTGTTTTATATACTAATATAGTGATGGTTCGTAAGGAGTAAACTCCAGTTGTGTGTCGGAGCTGACACACACAATTATTATTTTTTTGTTTTAAAGATGACACGATCTGGGTTGATTCTTAGCTATAATTTATGAAAAATGTGTTCAGGCGTTTAAAGACCATCAGCCCACCATTTCCTATAATCGACGAAGGGATTTCACTGACTTCCACAGGTTCGATTGTGTATCGATTATCGATGCTGCACCATCGAGTAGTCTGCGGGACACCCAACTCCTCAGCAACTTAGAGCAGATGTTTCGTGTTTAGGCGCAATGGAAAGTCGGGGGATTAGTTTATAAATTTTAATTATAGCTTGTGTAGCTTATTTTAGTAAACATAAAACGATTAAAATCGTTAGTGCTCTGTAGGTACCTACTCTTGTAACATTTCCAGTGTCGCGAAACCACCGTGAAATTGGATTTGTTAAGATTTCGCTTCTTTAACTATTCCACAAGGTCTGCCTTGTGTATCATTCGTAGCACAATAGTGAAACCGACTTTAGCTCGTTTTTTAGTATTAATTACTATTGTACTTACCTATACATATTATTATTTTATTTGTGTCTGTACTACGAAGTTGTAATGATTTTATGTTCCTTATCTGTTTATTGCTATAGTTATGACTTTATTGTTTTATATTGCACTAGATTTAGTGCTGTCTCACCACTTTATACAATATGCATCGCTTGCATATTATACTAAATAACTTTAAATAGACTCTCGGTCTAAATCGGATGCATTGCCAAGTGTGTGTTCTCTCAAATGAATTGATTTAATGCTACTGAAGTTTGCAATATGGAGTCAAGTTCTCTCGTGGCTTTGTAAAAAAATTATCTTTAAAATAATAATTGTTTATTATATCCATGGTTGGTATAAAATATATAAGATGTTAGGTAACTCTTTTTCCGCATTAAAACCTCATTAAAAATCCGTTGCGTTGTTTAAAAGATCTAAATCTAAATGTATATTATGTACTCTCTCCCACACGGCAGGATGCGACTTTGTTTTAATAATATGTTTTTTTCTTTTCTTTTGAGAGTTTCTATAACTATATGGAAAATTTAGACTCAGATGTTTGTTTTGGATATTTTGTTTTATGTGGACGACGACGCGTTAATTTATAAGGTGTACAGTGTTTTAATAGAAAGGCATCCTATATCATTTTATTTTGTTTATTGTTAAAATTTTTGAGGTCGGTCATACATAGGAAAGATTATACATTCAAATGTCTTCTTGTGTGATGACATAATAACAATCCCTTCGATAGAACGAGACGAGAATACCTACTTACAATAAATAAATTAAAAAAAAAAAAAAACAAAATATTACCCTCCGTGGAAACTTGTTCTGTCTGTCCCTTAACTCATTAATTTCATTGCGGTACAATTTTATTTTTTTATAGTACATCAACTTAACTAACATTTTTTTATCTATATTTAGTTTAGACTTTGTGACAATACTTAGTGGGTTATATTTAGAATTGTAAAAAACTACAAAGATCGAAACTAATCTATCTAGCACGCTTAACTTGCCGTTCTTCATAGAGTCAATTGGGTTTTAACGCCATAGCAGCAATTGTAAAAAAAAATTAAAACATATTAATTGAAGTGACAAATTAACATTTGCAATGTGGCGTTACGCCAAAACCTAATATATTTATATCCAACAAAAGCTATTTACAGAACATTCTTACCTAATTTTGTACATCACACTTATGTAACACTAGGTATTGACCGCGATTTCGCCCACGTATCTTTATAAATTACTAGATTTTACTCGATTTCGACTTCGACCGCGCTCCAATTTCTTCTGTGTTAAAAACATTTATTCGATCATTCGATTTATCAGGCGTTGAATTTTTAATTATATTTTTTGATGATCCCTCAGAAATAGTACTCGTTCTGGATAAAAGGTGCCCAATGTACCTTTCTGTATCCCAATATATATATATATATATATAAAACATTATTTATAATACTTATCAAAATCCGTTCTGTAGTTTACGTGATGATTGCGGCCGAGTAGTTATTGAGTGAAAGCGTAAAAAACAAACAAACAACTCGCTTTCGCATTTATTATTAGTTGGGATAACACATAATATCTCGTATATTATAATTTTATAATGCCAACGCCGTATCGTATTTTAGTGCGAGATACGGCATTAGAGATAATATAATACCCTCATCTGTTATTTAATTATGACAAGGATTATATGGCAGATGACAAAGATTATTAGATCATTTAGAGAATTTTGCGTCAGTCGGAAATGTACAATTGAACTTTGGTTCATTTTATCTAATTTGCAGATTAACTGTGTGATAATAATAATAATTTTGATTTCATTACTCCGATTGTTGTCCAATAATTGTTAAATTAAGATTTTCAAGGATGTAACACAAGACTGCATGATACTGTTACTACTTACAGCTGTTATTGTAGTTTTCTGCTTACAATTCCAAGAGCTTTAAAAAAATCATTATCTTTTTATGAGTTCATAGAACTGGAGATTTTTTTTAATCTTCATTGAAATAACCCAGCACTCGAAGATTTGTTTTTATGACTGGGTTAACCATTAGTTAAGCGGTGGATTTCATTTGCCTCAAATCATTTGTGATGAGCAAAAATACCGTGAAAATATTCCTTGAACACGTATTTAACCTTTACATATGATCCTATTGTATGTTGTACGTTAAAAAAAT